>OY979446.1:12420000-14820000 GCA_963855545.1 Ethmia dodecea | reverse complement strand
TCGGCAATAACTTTCAGTGTTGCCAGAAGAAATTCAAAAAACCTACAAAAAGTCATAAGGAGAGATAAAATGTACCGTTGACTGTCACTTGTTTTTGCGAAATGGTAAAATTTAAAGTTTTGACATTTTGCGTTAAAAGTAAAAAAATACCCCAAATTTTAGGAAAATTGTTAAACATGGCAACACTCCATAATGAGACCTCCAACCATGCCATACAAGCCAATTCGCTCAGGTGTCGCCATCTTGCCGAAAATCGACATTCAAAATCTGGTAAAATTCATCTTTTTCTTTGGGAGCCAATCACAGGGCGGCCATCTTGGATTTTCAGTTTTTCGGATTTTTCTGGTAAACTACAGGATATGCCTTGTGCAATGACACCAATCACGTCTCTATAGCATATTGGCATCTGGGAGATCAATTCGGGTCTTTTGAGGTCTACCCTAAAAATTCAATCGGCCATAACTTTCAGTGTTGCCAGGTGAAATTCAAAAAACATACAAAAGGTCATAGGAATAGATAAAATGTACCGCTGACTGTTACTCGTTTTTGCAAAATGGTAAAATTTCGAGTTTTGACTTTTTGCATTAAAAGAAAAAAAATACCCCAAATTTTGGGAAAATTGTTAAAAATAACAACACTCCGTAATGAAACCTCTAACCCCGCCATACAAGCCAACTCGCTCAGATGTCACCATCTTGTCGAAAATCGACATTCAAAATCTGGTAAAATTCATCCATTTCTATGAGAACCAATCACAGGGCGGCCATGTTGGATTTTCAGTTTTTCGGAATTTTTCGGGTAAACTACGGGATTTGCCTAAAAAGATGACGTGCCACTTGTAACTGTACGATGTCGGCAACCATGCGTCTAATTCGGGTCAAGTGGGGTCTAAAACCACTCTAACTTTGATACACTATTACGGGGCCGCCATTTTGTTTTTCTAAATTTTTGAGTAATATTTGTAAATCATCTAAGCAATACTACAGATGTCAAAAATTTCAACCGGATCGGCCCGAAAACAAAAGAGATACAATAGGCAAGCCCGGCCGCCGTTTTGTTTTATTGAAAAGTCGGAATTTTCCTGGGGTCACCCCGCCATCTTGCACACTTTTCCTCTACATGACTTGACTCCAAAACGACTCCTTCTGGGAGAACAATTATGTCAATCAGTCAGTGAGTGAGTGAGTCAGTGGTAGTCGAGCTTTATATAATATAAACTAGATGTCGCGCGGTGCGCGAGGCCGCAAGCGGCCACGCGTGTCTCTGTGCGGTTCGATTGTGACAGAAAAATAAAGTCTACTTTTGGGGCAGCTATCTTGTTTTAGCCATTTTAAGTCAATAAAAATTAAATTTTGTCAAATATTACTTTTCATGGCAATACTGTTTACTGAGACCCACAATCGCTCCATACAACCCAACATTCCAAAGTGTTGCCAACTTGCCTAAAAATGCCGATAAAAATTATAAAAACCAATTTTTTTCAGTAAAGAGAGAATACCGGAGCGGCCATCTTGTTTTTTCAGTTTTTCGGATTTTTCTGGTTAACTACAGGATATCTCCTGTGCAATAACACCTATCACGTCTCTATAGCATATTGGCATCTGGGAGATCAATTCGAGTCTTTTGAGGTCTACCCTAAAAATTCAATCGGCCATAACTTTCAGTGTTGCCAGGTGAAATTCAAAAAACCTACAAAAGGTCATAGGGAGAGATAAAATGTACCGTTGACTGTTACTCGTTTTTGCAAAATGGTAAAATTTCGAGTTTTGACTTTTTGCATTAAATGTAAAAAAATACCCCAAATTTTAAGAAAATTGTTAAACATGGCAACACTCCGTAATAAGACTTCTAACCCCGCCATACAAGCTAACTCGCTCAGGTGTCGCCATCTTGCCGAAAATCGACATTCAAAATCTGGTTAAAATCATCTTTTTCTTTGGGAGCCAATCACAGGGCGGCCATCTTGGATTTTCAGTTTTTCGGATTTTTCTGGTAAACTGCGGGATGTGCCTAAAAAGACGTGCCACATGTAACTATAGGATATCGGCAACCATGCGTCTAATTCGGGTCAAGTGGGGTCTAAAACCACTCAAACTTTAATACTCTATTACGCGGCCGCCATTTTGTTTTTTCAACTTTTTAAAAAATATTTGTAAATCATCTTAGCGATCCTACAGATGCCGAAAATTTGAACCGAATCGGCCGGAAAACAAAAGAGATACGATAAGCAAGCTTGGCCGCCATTTTGTTTTTTTGAAAAGTCGGAATTTTCCCTGGGTCACCCCGCCATCTTAAACACTTTTCTCATACAAGACTTTTCTCCAAAACGACTCCTTCTGGGAGAACAATTATGTCAATCAGTCAGTGAGTGAGTCAGTGGTAGTCGAGCTTTATATAATATAAATTATAAAGACAAATAATAAAATTAAAATAACGTTTAAAATGAAAGAGGATCTTCTCAAAACAAACTGTTTTTTTATTGTACTGTGATGCGGAACCCTTTGTGTGTGAGATTCACCCTTGGCCGGTTTTTGATTTGGTGTGGAGAAATAGCTCTTCTCTTGAGATTGTTCTGCGAAATGTTTTTGACCACTAATTACAATAAAATTTTACGAACACTTTCAGATTCATAGCATGAGAATAAAATAAGCTATGAAATCTCACTCTGTGGTTTACTTTTGTCATTCGCCTAAAAAACATCTCATGTGTTTTTCTATCCTGTCGCTACGACTTACGATGTAATATGCGATTTGATAAGTGTAATTTATTTTATCAACATATTATTATATATGTATTAGGATTTACCTTAATGTTATGTTTAATTCATTATTTTTATTTTATTTTTATTTTGTTTTATTTTGTTTTATTTTGGTAACAGACAGACATGTATCTTAAACAATACAAACATAGTTTCTCTTAGAGTACCAACAAATTAAAAGTAAATACATAATTAACATGTGATTCGGAAACGGCAAATTTCACAAAGCAATTTGCTACGGTTTTCTAAGAAGATATCTGAAGTTTACTGAACTGATGATCAATTACAATTATATTATTTACTATTTGCGGCCAATTCCACCAAATTATTTCTGCTTAGCCTGATGGTTGACTGGTAGATAATGCCTTTAGGCATTAAGTTCGCCATGTGTACATTTTCTTGGTACATGAAGTTAAATTGTTACTATAAGCTCTATTGTTACTAACATACTAACAGAACTATGGACACAAGTCTGAAATAAAGTTTTATTATTATTATTATAAATAATTAATTAAATAATTATTTTGACGGGTGTGCGTAAGCGAGGGTGCACATAATAAATTGTTAAATGGCACTTTGTTACTGAAAGAAATTTACCTATAACACAGATATTAGAATACTATAGTACCTATAATAAGTGTAAAAAAATACTTGACATTACAAACGTAGCTGAGACACGAGTCATACTGTGTACTGCCTTAATTTTAGTCGCAAAGTCAGGGTTGCACGGGCAGTTTCTAAATTCCGAACCATATAAGTATGTATCATGGCAGGAAACCTCAGTTTTCTATATATCATGTCACTTCCCACTAGTTGAAAGCTATATTTTCTTAGTAGGAAGAGGAAGGCATTTACGTATGCTCCAGTGGTTTACGACTCGTTCTCGAGATTAAGGTTCTTTTTCACCTGAATTGCCACCCTAACCCGACAAAATTGTCTTTATAATCATTAAAACAAAGTCGCTTTCTCTGTCCCTATCTCTATGTTCCTCGGATTTTGATCCGCTTTTTTTTAATAGATGTAGTGATTCAAGAGGAAGGTTTTAGTATAAGCATTGCACCCGTGCGAAGTCGGGGCGGGTCGCTAGTAATATTATAAACGCGAAAGATTGTATAGATGAATGTATGCATGATTGTTCCTCTTTCACGCAAAAACTACTTAACTAATTTTGAAGATCTTTTACAAGAGATCTTTTAGAAGAGAAGAGATTTTACATCAGAATAACACATAGACTATATTTTATCCCCGTATTCAAATGGGAACGTCAACTACGCGGGTGAAACCGCTGGGCGCTGCTAGTATTGACATAAAAATTTCCATACTGCGTGGACAACTCCGGCGCAAACCGGTCGCGGTCTCCTGCGAGCTTTCACGCGCAAGCGCAACTTTCCACTTCGATATTATGAATTTATTAAATTATTGAAAGTAAAAAAAAAACTACTATAACTAACTATGTGTGTTCCGGGATGAAAAGTAGATTATTTATAGCTATGTCACTAACTTAAACTTAAATAAATAAATAAAGTAGGTTTACCGTTTACATATTGGTTATGAGGTGCAATAAAAGTTTTGTGAGGTCTCTGATTCGAATACTGGCATGTATGTACCAATGAGTTTTTCAAAAACTTATCTCAAAGGTAAAGGAAAACATCGTGAGGTCTTAGAATTAGTTGTGAGGCATGTGTAAAGGATCCGGTCCGGCAATGGGCTTACTTCCTATCACGTTAAGGGGTCCAAAGATTATAGGTACTGTAATAATAATAATGTAACCTCACGCCTTTTATCCCCGAGGGGGTAGGCAGAGGTATTCCATTACTAGATATACCCACATTTCACGAGATATATTAGACCCCTAAACGTGATAGGTGGTGAGCCCGTCGCCGGACCGGGTCTGTATACACATACTGTCTCAGAATTAATTCTGAGACCTGCGGGTTTCCTCACGATGTTTTCCTTCACCGTCGAGCTAGTGATAAATATGTACGTAAGTTTTGAAAAACTCATTGGTACATGCCAGGATTCAAACCCGAGCCTCACTGATTTTCGGCCTCACTGATTTTGAGATTATTTATACAAGCATATTTTTTATTTATTATGAAATAAAGTATTGAATATTTAGGAAGTTGTTACTTATTTATTTCTTTACTCCATTGGTCGAACTTAGCCTAAATCTTGTGCCAGTGTTAGTGCGTTTAATATGCACAGTACAGTTAACATATAAAATTGTGTGCAATATCTGCATATTCATTGCAATATACTGGTAACTGTGGTAACTATTATTATTTCAGTGCCCAAATATAACATTGAAGACGGTTATTTTAACAATATATGTTATAATAACAATTGCAATCCAGTTACAAAACTATTGAGAGTTTATATTCAATCGTTAGAAGATTATGATTTATGATGGAATATGATGATCATTTATGATGGAATATGATGATCATTTATGATGGAATATGATGATCATTTATGATGATATAATATCATTTTCAATCACCTCCAGGTATCATGTTTACCCAACAAAAAAGAGCCTTAAATTACCCAGACGCGGTCCATGATCCAAATTTCATTGTCACAATGATGCAACACCATTATCATTGGGCACCTGTGAGTAAATAGTGACTGTGTATTCTTGTATTGTTTCTGTTATGCATTCTGTCTGCTCGCAAGGTCTAGAGTAGGCATTGAACCGATTCGGAACATTTTACAAATTCACAGTTCGTTGTAATTTGAAGTGATTAAAGCATAAAACCAAGTAGGTCGACAATGATCTATTATACTGTCTATTGCAACCCACACTCACGAATCCTCGTGAAAATAAAAACTATGGTTCTAATTTAATTTCGCCTCAGAAAAGGAAATAGTACGATTCTGCATTAAAATAGGAAAGAGAGATAGTCCGTACTTACCTTGTTAACGTATGCGCCAAATCAAATAATTGTTATTTAGAAGAATACCAAATACCAATTATCATACAACTGGTTTGAGGAACTTGAGAAATTCTTAATATAAATATACATAGGTATATCATATATTTTTCCTTATCAAAGTAAAAATCATCTGCAAATTCCGTAGGATTTCAAAGACCAACTGCGGCATATTATACAATATGTAATCGAATAAGATCTATTCCTGAAATTAGTTTGTTCAGTATCGACTACTTAATCGATTTCAGCTATAAAATTTTAATGTGTAAAATTTTACCCGTACTACTACCTATTGCTCTTTAACCTCTCAGACCATGAATCACAGACACAATTGATTTTTAATTGTGTCTCGGTTCCAATTGGAACCGGCGGTTCTTAACTGATTCATGTAGTTTGGTAAGACAAAAGTAAAGTTCGAATGCATCATAATATTGACAATAGACATCGTTTTTAGATTAATTTTTATTATTATTAGTTTGACATTAGTAGGTAATTTATTAATTTTGAAAAAATAGGTAGGGGAAATCCGGGAGACTTGACCAGGTAGGAGACATGCTCCACAACGTATAAATCTCTTTTAATTTCGCGCTCTCGGG
This sequence comes from Ethmia dodecea, assembly GCA_963855545.1. Classification (NCBI taxonomy): domain Eukaryota; kingdom Metazoa; phylum Arthropoda; class Insecta; order Lepidoptera; family Depressariidae; genus Ethmia; species Ethmia dodecea. The sequence goes on along the minus strand of OY979446.1, from coordinate 14,813,716 downwards.
TTCGCTGTCAGGTCGTTGCATGCTCGGTTATTTTTTAACATTTATGCGTCGCCATTTTGGCCGCCATTACTCAGGTTCGTCAGTTTGTGTTTTTAGATTACATCGACAAATACTAAGGTACGTAATGTTTTACATATTAGTTAGATTATTGAATTCATATAATTTTATGATGTGGTGTGCTTTTTTCTTCTGATTTATACATTTTCTACAATACCTCATGAAGTGATAAAAGTGAGGTTAGGGAGATTTGATCCACAATGCTTAAGGGAGACATGATCAGTGGTTCAACTGTCCCATACGTGTTCCTAACAGTGAGATATTTAAATATGTTTTGTTTTATTTGCAGGTGTTAATGTCATGCCGTTCCAATATAAAGCCTTAGCTTTTTCTACCCGCAAAAAAGTCACTAAGCAGGTATTACAAAACGCTATTGAAGAAGTAAAATCGAGTGTCTCCCTTCGTCAAACAGCTATTAAATATGGGTGTGGACCACATCTTAATTCATTAATTATTGGTGTAATGATTTATCGTTACACCAATAATGAACTCAAACTGCGGAAGTAAGTAAAGTAAGATAAAAGTTTTATATTTCTTTTTTTATATCTCTATAATGTTTACTCTTTGTTATTCTATTTAAAAGTGTTTCTTTGATACCTAAATTTAAAGATAATATTCTTGACGTTTGACGTTACTTTTATTAAACAAATTTGATAATTACAACGTGTTTTTCACTACTTCTGCTTTAAAATTAGATATGGTTAAGTCTCCCTAAGACGATGGTCAACTCTCCCTTGCGTTGGGGAGATTTGAACCACAAACTGATTTTTAAAAAACATTAATATATCTGAAATTAATTGATCAGCGGAAAATTGTACATTACAAAATGGTACCTATTTGGCAATGCTTTATATACGTTTTTGAGCTGTTAAGGTACAGGTTATAATTACAATGTTATGCGGGTTAAAGTAAAAGGGGGTTCAACTCTCCCGGACTCCCCCTATATTTAATTTTGCAATGCCCTGACGGGGCTTCCATGAATGTACTAACCTAGACTTAAGACCTTTATAACTAACACATGGTACGCAAATAAATGAATTATGAATTATTTTTATATTAGTATACTAATTAGGGTTGTATGAGGAATTACACTTATTCTGTGACGCGTAGTATACTATGCAAAACAAATGATTTTTTCAAATCGTGTTCTAGTATTTTAAGGTACAGTATTCAAATTTTCTATATCTGAATAACGACTCCTTAACATACAGCGTAGGTATTCACGGAGACTCGATACCGTTTCCGTTCTATTCAGATCGAGTGAAAAATTTTCCGATGTCGAATCTATCGACTTCGGAAACTTTATTCTAGGCGTTTCTGACAGCCACGGAAAATTTTCCGAATCCTTATGTCACATATGACATTAGTTTTCAATACCAACATCAGCCCATCTCGAAAGTTTTCGACACCAACATCAGGCCATCTCGAAAGTGTTCGACAGATTTTCCGATATCGAATATCGAAGCTCCCTGAATACGCCTGCAGATGTCAAAATCTAATTAATAAAAAATAAAAAAATCAAATCAAATCAAATACTTTATTTGCATGCCATAGGTTTTACAAGGTGTTATGGTACATATTAGCTCTATTCTATGGCACCCTGTAAGGGTGTCGCAAAGACAATCTATGGAGAGAGCGATCACACTTCAATATTGTTCTGCGTACAAGTAATTAAAAGTAATATAAAATTAGTATATAGGTAATATTTATATAAGTAACTGTAAATATTTATATAAGTAATTATAAGTCGAAGTATATATATATATATATATTTATATTATTATTAATATATTAAAACTATCATATTTGTTATACATATTTATTTACCTAATTAGTATTTTTAATTTTATAGTTTTTCATTAAAAAACTCATTTAAACTATAGTAACATTTATTTACAAGAAATTTTTTAAGATGGTTTATAAAAGAGGTATTAGTTTCTATATTTTTTATACTGTTTGGAATGTGGTTGTAAATTTTTATAACCATGCAATGAGGGCCAGGTTTAATTTGGAAAAGGGTACTTTTAGTTTATTTAGGTTGCGATAATTGCGTTTTACTTGTTTTTCTGGGGAGTATATATTTGTATGTTTTTTTGCGAATTTACATGATTCTAGTATGTACAGTGAAGTTATTGTTAATATACCATACTTTTTAAAGAAAGGTCTGCACGATTCAATGGGATTAATATTTGCGAGGATTCTAATACATTTTTTTTGTAAAATTAGGATATCATCAGCATCTGTGCTATTTCCCCATAATATGATTCCATACGTGAATCTGAAATGAGCGTATGCGTAGTACGCTGATAGAGCGGTTGTTAAGTCTGATACTCTCTTTAGATGGTAAAGTGCATATATAAATGAAGATATTTTTTTCGATAGATTCTGGATATGAGGTTTCCAAGTCATATTGGTATCAAGGTGTATGCCCAACAGGGTAGCGGTATTTACAGATTCTAGTGTGGTATTTTTATAGGTATAGTTAATGGCTAAGGATTTTTTCGGATAAGGTTTGAACTGGATCAATTTAGTTTTTTTGAAGTATAATTGTAATTTATGGCTTGCAAGCCAGTTTATAAGTTTGTCCAGAGTTATATTTAATTCAATTTCTAGTTCACTATAGCTAGAACAAGGTATTAATACTGAAATATCGTCGGCAAAGAGTATGCATTGGCTACCTAATAAGTTTGGAAGATCGTTTATATAAACTAAGAACAAAATGCACCCTAGAACGCTTCCTTGAGGGATAGAGCCTGTCATTAGGATTTTATCTGATCTTACATTATTAATTTCTCCAGATTCTGTATTACTATTTTCAATTTCTACGTACTGTAAGCGATTTTCAAGATATGATTTGAACCAATCAAATGTCACGCCTCTAACTCCAGTCCTGTATAATTTTTCCAGAAGTATATTGTGGTCGACTCTATCATATGCTTTACTCATATCAAGAAGTAGACCAACTGCGTACTTCTTGTTATTTATTGCATCCAGGATTTTTTGTACGTATTTGTATATAGCCATAACTGTGGATCTATTTTTTCTGAATCCATTTTGGCTATCGTGGAAAACTTTAAACTTTTCATAGAAGGAATAGAGTCGGGTCATCATAGCGGTTTCAAAAATTTTGGATGAGGTTGGCAGTAGTGCAATAGGGCGGTAGTTATTGGGATCACTTTTTTCCCCTTTCTTGTAAATTGGCCTCACAATTGCTGTTTTTAAGGCGTCCGGAAATATTCCTTGTGAAAAAGACTGATTTATAAGTTTTGTGTATGGGATCATTAGTTCAAATGAGCAATTTTTAATTAAAAATCATTTTTAAAAAAAAATCTAATTTGCCAAACTACCAAACACGTCAATGAAGCCCTTTATCAAGTTATTGTGAGTACCTATAATTAAATTCTCTGAAAGAGTTTCTGTATAGTGTAAACTTTTGTCTTTCTACATTACTAGATTTAACCCGCGGCTTCGCTCGCGCACGTTTATTTCACCCCCTTAGGGATTGAATTTTGCAAAATCCTTTCTTAGTGGATGCCTACACTGTATAAGATATCTATGTGCAAAATTTCAAGTCTCTAGACCCAGCGGTTTAGGCTGTGCATTGATACAATACCAATCAGCGAGTCACTTTATCATTTTATATAATTATATAGATTATTTGTTCGATAATCATGCCTAAGATTGCCTTATACTTTTCAAATACTAGCATTGGCTTTACTTTTATCTAAGATTGGCAAACAATCTTCAGAGAACATAAATCATACTAAGTCGGCTCTCTTTTGTGAGCTTAGTTAACTTATGATGTAGTTAGTGACAAACAAACGAAATGCATACGTGGGTTGAAACCTTGGACGAAACTTTTAAGCTAAGATTATAACTTAATACTTTTTATGACCTAAATGAGTAAGCTAGTCGAAGTATTGCAATGCAAATAGTCTTTTAATGGGATATACCCATAGATCTCGAAAAAAATCACTTTGTTCAAACATATCCACTAAGCGTGGGAGCGAGAAGTCCTAATTAAGTACAAATCGCCCCCGAGAAAGAGACAGTAAATGTACATTCAAGTACATTCTTTGTTCCATGGAATAACTATTTGACGGGCCTGTTGGCTCAGTTGGTAGTGACCCTGCCTTCTGAGTCGTAGGTCGCGGGTTCGATCCCCGCTCTGGGCCAACATTTGTGTGCATAAACATACCTGTTGGCTTCGTGTCTTGTCGTTTAATATTTATTTAAGTATGTTTATCAGTTGTTTAGTACCAATAGTCCTAGTTTGGGACTAAATAACCATACGTATGAATAGTGTCCCACCATTTAGATATTATTTTTATTAATTCATAACTATAGCTTAAACTTCCTTCTTGAAGTAGGTTAAAAGTACGAAGATCACCTAGTTACACGGGCCGTAATGGGGTTACGAAATACTGTTTAAGTGGGCCATTGATCATCGGTTCATTTATACGCCATTGATATTTTTCCTCGACTCTACCCCTTTGGATAGTTTCCATTGCTGTTTTTGCAATAGTAGGTACGTTTTATACAAGTCTATATAGGAATATTATAGAAGCGTACAAAAATTATCCTTAAAAATGTATAAGAATTTGATTTTTATATCGTAGCCGAAATATTTACGTTTAATTACTACATAAAATAAAAACAGATAATCTCACGCCTTTCATCCCCGAGCGGGTAGGCAGAGGTTTTCCATTACTGGATATACCCACATTTCACGAGATACATTGAAACGTGATAGGTGTTTACTACATGACTTGTCTAAAGCCGCATTTTTGCGGTCGAACGGACTCCGTAAGCGCGTCTATGAGATCAACGTTGGTACCTCCGAGTGGCTGCAGGTGCAGTGTCCGAATACACTCGGATCACGTGTTTACTTAAACGAGTAGCGTTCGAATAGACTTCGGTATGATCCTGCTAGTGTAGTCAAGAGCACATGAAATAATAATAAGAACTTTACAAAGTCCAATGTGTCAATCTCTACGGGATCTTGAATTTACAATGAAAAAGTGTCTTAATTTCGTTTAAAATATCGTACCTATCACGTTTAGGGGTCGAATATTCTCGTGAAAAGTGGGTATTTCCAGAAATGGAATACCTCTGCCCCTACCACCTCGGGGCAAAAAGGCGTGAAATTATATTATCTATAATATATAAAGCTTTATTATTATATTATTAAAATTATCGTAATCAATGTATACCGTTTAAGGTAAAAAGTAGAAAACTTTTATTCGTGCAAAACCGACCACGTTTTAATCCGAAACGAATGTTTTAAACCAAACTTTGATTGAGTGTCCGTAACTACGATTTCACACTCAAAATTCGTTCCATCTATTGTGATAGTTATGTTTATAGGGTTCTGTAAAACCTTATAATATCATTTTGTTCTCCGAATCTTGTGCATGAAATGGCATATGGATGTCGTGCATGAAAGGCTTATGGATGTGAAGGAAGCGAAAGAAGTATGCAGAGTTCGAACAAAGTGGCGATCCATTCCATCGTCTCTGCCTACCCCTGTGGGACAATGGCGTCAGCTTTATGTATGTATGTTCTCCACCTGTCCGTGTGTTATGTTTTTATCAGCTTATGTATGTATGTACCTACGTATGTTCCACCATAGGTCCTAGACTACTCAACTCGTCTAGTTTTGATGAATGAGGTGTTAATCGATTCGTTATTCACTTTGAGTATTAAACCAACAGGAGACGTCACGCGCACTAGTTTCTTAGCAAAAAAGTCTGCCAATTCCTGCGCGGAGGACGAGGAAACAAACACAAATAATGTTAAAACTAACGCATTTTTTGACAAAACAATTAAACACTAGCTTGAACTAGATGCACACAAATACATTCACCAATCCAAGCACTCCGTGAACTCAAAAAAACTAGTCGTATTTATCAGGTATGCTGTTGACCGACACTTTTTTTTGGCAAAGGGAACGCCTGTTAGTGGCGTCTTCAGATGAAGTTTTTATTAGTCGGATTTTAGTTTTACCTATTCACTTTCACTTGTTTTCAGAAACAGCTTTAGGACGTCTATAGGCTTTAAAAAATTAAGACTAGAAGTTTCCAATAATAATGGAATTTTGCACAAATGGAGGTCTTTCCAGAAGTAAAGAAAAAAATCTGAGAATCATTCTTTTGAAATTCTTTGTGGAATTAATACGAGACTGATGAATTATGTAAAACATTGAGATAGACAAGTTGATAAAGATTTTTAATATTAAGAAAAAACATTGTTCCGTATTAAATATGTAATGGAACGGAACCCTCTCTTGTCGCACGTACTATTCGTATTTTAAACACCTTTTTATTGCAATTCCTACTTTTTTGTTGTTTTTCAGTTACTCGCTTATTGCGTTACTCGTAGGTCTGGTTTGTAAACTTGCAATGAGAGGAGGAACAAATAAATTGGTGTTACGATTATTTTGTGCCAAATACGTAATGGTGTAAATCAAATTAAAGTACAATTTAGGGACACACCTATTAACTATATTTATTCACAAAAAATCAGGTGTAAAATAAAAATAAAAAGCGAAAAATTAAATAAACTTTTTGGTCATAACAACTGAGATCCAAAATTAATGCAATGCATTTAAAAGACCGTGACGTATTTCTTTGTAAGTTGTTATTTTTCATTACAAAAATTTATTTCATATTTTAGTTATGTATTTAAGTATTTTTGTATTTATGTGTATTGGGATACTGTATGTATATTTTAACTATTAAACTTATAGGTAAGTAGAGAAAAGCGATTAGAGAATCTCTGCCTCTAACTTACCTAACTACTCTAACTTGCCTTTTAATTTATGTCTGTTAATATTCAATGCAAATTTCCTTATGAATCTGCTTAATAAAGATTTTGTTTTAAATGACCATAATATACTCTACGCCGGTGAGGAGTCACCATGCTTAGCCAACCTTTGAGAAGTCAAGTACCTAAACATGGCTTTTCATGAACCATCTTACAATATTTCGCAATACCTGACCGAAACTTAGATATAAGTGACCCGTCTGCATTTAAAACAGGATACCATTTTAAAGCTGGTATTGCAACATTTCCGTTCGAGAGCTAGCCACCGGATGACACTCGTTAGAGGACAACGCGTACAGATGTAACTTTTTTTACGCCACTAAAAAGGTAAAGGAGGGTTATGTTATGGCTCATACAATCTGTATGTATTAATTTGTTCCCTTAAAGCATGTGGAGGAGCTCCTCCATCGTGAAGAGGGAAGATCTTCCGCCCGGCGAGGTGATCGTGCCTAGGGACTGCGATCCAACGGTTGATGTTGGACAATTGTATTTATACAAACTAATTAGAAAACTTCAATAGCGCGGTTTAGAACTCGGCCGTCTATTTTTGAATGTTTGTTACGAATAAACTTAAAAACTGCTGCACCGATTTTAAAAATTCTTTCACTAATGAAAAGTTAAAAAATCTCTGAGTAACGTAGGGTATATTTTATTCCCGTATTCCCACGGGAACGGGAACTACGTGGGAGAAACCGCGCAGAACCGCTAGTTCCATATTTGGGACCTGCGGGATTCCTCTAGATGTTATCCTTCACCGTTGAGCTAGTGATTAAATATTGTACTTCTACAAAAAAACTCTGACTGTAAATGTGTATACTTTAGGTACCGTGGGAATGTCCCGGTACCTTGACTTTTAAACATATCATGCACTTTTGCATAACGATAAATTGAATCCAAATGATGTGCAAATGTATCTGTATGTTATATTTATATTATTTTGGATCCAGACGTTCTGAGTTGCCATGAATATGAGTTAGTAAAATGCAAATGTGTGAGTAAAATTAGTTTGCCTTGCAAATTCAACCTTTGGTTTAATTGGTTTTCTTGAGAGGTAAATAGATGCAAAATATGGCAACTCGACAAGTATTCAATTATATGCTGAAGTTTACTGTAGATAATAAAATTAGCAGTGAAGCCGGTTTTATCTTGTTTCTCTTGTGAAAATATTTATGAAGTAGCGGGTTGGTTTTGTGAATCTTTTTACCTTCTGTTTTTAGAGCACTTTGCCTCGGATGTGTTTTTTAAATTACAAAATAGATAACAATAATAAGTGAAAAAAAGACTTTAATGAATTGAATTTACCTAATCGAAAATACAATTACATCAATACTAGTTCACTACATAGTATAAAACAAAGTCGCTTTCTCTGTTCTTATATCCCTATATCCCTATGTCCCTTTGTATGCTTAAATCTTTAAAACTACGCAACGGATTTTGATGCGGTTTTTTTAATGGATAGAGTGATTCAAGAGGAAGGTTTTAGTGTTAGAATTGCACCCGTGCGAAGCCGGGGCGGATCGCTAGTAATATTATAAAGAGGAAAGATTTGTATTTTAGTAGGTTTGTTACGAATAAACTCAAAAACTACTGGACCGATTTTAAAAATTCTATCACCAATGGAAAGCTAGAATATCCCTGAGTAACATAGGCTATATTTTATTCCTGTATTCCCACGCGAACGGGACCTACGCGGGTGAAACCAGAACTGCTAGTATATTATAATTAGATTGGTGAAAAACCTTATTAAATGTTGTCCTTAGCATGTTTGCTTGAAACGTTTCTACGAAATGTTTTTGATCTGTCCGCGAGTGTTTTAAATAGTTTGACATAAATAGCTGCATGTGTTTAGGAGATTACCCAAGCCGGATTAAGGTGTTCATCGGATGCCTAGCCAAAGTTTAAAAGTACTTCGCCAATTAGTTTTTCCAAGATCCTTGGTGATTTGAGCCTCTTTTCTTAAAAGGAAATTCTCGATTAGTATACTCTGTAAATAGTTGTGTTTACCTACGCATTTCAATTGACTGCTCCAGAAGTATGCAGATTTCAGGTTTATGTATGTTTGTAAGTGTCTAAATATACAAGCTATTTTAGTGGCAACACCTGTTGCCTTTTGACAGACTCTTAAGCGAGAGGTTTCTTTAGATTTATATCCCGAGTGTTATAGGCTTCACACATTAATTGTATTACAATGTTATGAATAAATAAATAAAAGAAGGCTGATAATGTTTTAAATCTTTTTTGTGCCTATTTAGGTATATACAGTAAATTTTTTGGTGTTTTCGTAATTTACACACTGTTATTTAGTACCTATGCTATGGGTAATAAGCTACTTATAAAATTACAAAATGAATATCAAACACCCACATTGCACATAAATATTGGCCCCGGAAATCAAACCCACTAGGCCAAACTAGCAAGGCAGGGTCACTACCAACTGAGCCATCAAGCATGTCAGTAATATTTGCCTCCTCCACCTCACTAACCTGGTGAGCTGCCTCAGCTTGGTGGCAGCTTGTAGCGAGGCGTAGCCGTAACGGGAATACCTCGCCACGTCCTCGGTTGGCGCGTTGAAGGCAGCTACATACCTCGCCGGGTTAGTATCGTCTAGCCACAGACCTGTGGAGTAATATTCACTATAGTATGACGTTTGAGTTTTCCATAAATACAAATTTATATGCTCACTCCTTTATCCCCTAAAGGGGCGGCCGTATTCCTTTCTTTTTTATTACTGATGGGCTAACTCTTGACCCAGACTAGCCCGAAGGCAAAGACGGGGCCTACGACGAGCTTGTCTAGAAGATGCCTGTTCCTCAAAATTCCCACTTCTTGAACCCCTTAATGTGGCAGCTGCTGAGCCCATCGCTGGACCTGAATCCTGTTACCTTAAAATATACCTTAAAATCAATTCTGGAATCTGCGAGTTTCCTCACGAACAAGTTTTTGCAAAACTCTTTGGTAAGTACATTGATTAATGCAACCTCTACTACTTTCCAGTCTCAAGCTCAATTCTCCGTTTTAATTAAACATGTAATTATTTTAGATTTATTGATCGCCCATCAAAGATTTACATTATAGATTGGTGTAATTAAAAACTCGAATTTTGACATTTATCGCGTTATTGAACTCTGAAGAAGAGGTCAGCCTTTACTTGGTCAATGCTACGTGTAGTCTGGATCGTTTCCTTGCTCATCTTCGCAAATTACTCTAATATATTAATACAAGCAATTAAGATTATGATTCAATCTACATTGTGAGTGATGACTGATTTGATTCTTAGAATTCACAGAAACAGTCTGCAAAATAATACTGGTTGTATTATTAATGGAGACGAAACGTTGCATTCTGCCACACTGTAGACAGTCTTTTTCACGTACTTTTATAGCCGGAGTAGTCTCAAATATGTAAATTCTACAATTTGAACTGATTTGCAATAAGGCCAACACTATAGTCAGTCAGGCCAGATTAGATTGGAAAATTACATTGTTCCAAAAACGTTCTAGTGTTACTGGACTCGAGCAATGGAATAATTGACATCAGATTTAATTTGATTGTAAAAAGAAAGTAACTCTAACTCTTTTAACAATTATCTGTATTTTAGGTATTACCTACTACCTACTATCCTGCGGAAAGTTGATTTTAAAACCAAACAAAATCGTTATGGTTAGTATTATAATTAAGCTAATGCTAACTAAGCGAAGGGTTCAAATCCTGGCATGTACCAATGAGTTTTCAAAAACTTACGTACATATTTATCACTAGCTCGACGGTGAAGGAAAACATCGCGAGGAAACACGCTCAGAATTAATTCTGAGACATGTGAAAATAGACCCGGTCTGGCGATAGGCTCACCACCTATCACGTTAGGGGTCCAATGTATCTCGTGAAATGTGGATATATCCAGTAATGGAATATCTCTGCCTACCCCCTCGGGGATGAAAGGCGTGAGATTATTATTTTATTTATTTAACTAAGCGAATGAAACCTTTATTTGCCAATTGGCTTATGATCAAAAAATTGGTACCAACAAAATCTGTACTTGAATCAGCGACACCTTACGTAGAGTTATCTTTCCCTCAAGAAGCTTTATTATTTATTGGACGAATCCAACCTTATCCGGTAAAGTACCCAAGTAATTGAAATGAAAATAGTTTTACTTACCCATATGATACAATTTTGGCTCCAAAACGCTGTACAGTTCATGCATCTTCTGCATTCCGTATTCAGCAGCTTCTAAAATGTCTCTCTTCTCTCCTGTCGTCATATTAACTTCTTCCTGTGTCTCTTCATAGTCGGAATCAGGTTCATCCATGAAGAGATCATAATCTTCGCTTAAGTTTCCAGGAAATTTAACAATGGTTTCATTGGGATCGTAACTTATATTAGCTTTAGTCATATTTTCTTTATCACAGTATGTTACAACGATAGTTGATACATTCTTGGATGTAGAAATTGATTGGTTTTTGTTGTAATTAGTTTCTATTATGGTTATGTTGTGCAGTTCTTTCGTTTGAGTAGTATTTAATAAAGGCATAAGGTGTTTTAGTACTTCGATAATGTTGTGCGAAGTTGAGTTGTTTACGCTTGTGTTGTTGGGTTCTATTGTTAGTATTTCTACGTACTTTGTTTTATCTTTATTTGTTTCTTTCACATCTTCTTTAATTTTAGTTGCTCCTTTATTAGGTACTGTATTATTAAGTTTAATTCTATCTTTTTTCTCTTCAATTCCACTTATGATTTTAGTAACTTGTTTTCTGTCTTCTTCAGGTAAATCTTGATCCTCGCTCCTGTTAGTAACGTTTTTGCTCTCATTAGGAATATTCAGTATTATAGCTTCATTAAGATTCGTATCATGGTCACTAGAAGTGATGTTGTTTTTGATTCTGTTTATCGATGCTATAATACCGTTGACTATTTCCTCGTCTTTCGATGTTTCAGATTCATGAGCTATGGTCACGTTGGCTATTGAGTTGAGGAACAACTTCGCGCCTTCACTGTCTTTTAAAAAGAATCCGCTGCTATCAGATTTATTGTGGACTTTGAAGATATCTTCAATTATTTTTGTGAATGGGCACTTGGTTGTAGTGTTGGCATTTTGCGTTTTGTTTTTAATGGCATCTGATCTGTCACTTGCACAGCTTGCCACAAGGTTTAGTAGTATGAAGAGGTATTTGAATCTGAAAAAGAAAGTGTTTTATAATCACAAGATTTCAGAACAAGCAAAGTTATTTTCGACTCTTGTGCTGATTGTAGGGGTAATTTTACAGAAAATTACTCAAGTACGGATCACCACTTGCGTACAGTTAGAAGGCATTCAGTGGAGTATCGTTTTGACTGGTGAAGTGGCTGTCCATACTAGCTACATTCTACATTAGGACTTAAAATATGTTTTGGTTTTTCATTTTGATCGGGAAATGATTATCCTTTATCTTGGAATAGTTGAATTTTTTCGCGAGTCTCAGGGGCTTCCATTATGAATGTTCTGTTTAAAGGTCCAATAACCAGATCATACGCAATTTGTAGTAGGCATGGGAAAGAAAATATATATCTTAACGTTGTAAGCTAAAACTACTCCGTCTCTCATTTACATACGTTTTCTCCAGGCTTGTATGTTGAAAACCCATACCTATACTCAAGCCAGTATGGTGTAACGCAGGTGTGGCATGTTACACACCATTGCCTTAGACAAAGAATCTAATTGTTATCGCTTTCTTCACGAGTGGAAACGCGACTTTCACTACCTCTTGTTTGCCTAACATTTGCTCAAATTAAGTTATTATATTGCGTTTAACTATAAATGGACGTTTAAATGTTCAGGTACAAATACATATAACCATAGTTTTACACATTACATATTTATATTAAGTACATGTAAGCATACTTATACAATATTTTAAGAAAAAGGTGAGTGAAATTGTTTTTGAAACAGAATCCGTGGTATAATTCTGTCTTGTTTGTTAGCTAAACTGGTTGTTATTGTTACATGTTCTCTGTATGTGTCGATGTGTTTTAATATCTCTTTTTTTACGATACTTAGACAGTCTTTAGTTTTTATGACTGTTTCGTCAAATCCTATAAAGGAGACGTTTCATTTTGGGCCTGCACACTGTACACCAGCGTGAAATATAGAGTAAAATCTAGTGATTATCAGAAAAATATTTAAAAAAATCATTTCCATCTATTTAACTTGCACAAAAGTAATTAAACTTCTATGGATCCGCATTAAATCTTTGCGAAATAATATACTATTTCTTACTTTTTAAGCAAAATTTTTTTAGATTATTGTGAATTAGTCCGACAAACAACAAAATAATGTCAATTGGCATTTACCGGTCAGGTCGCAATTTTTTTTTTGGTCGCCGCCATGCTACTTCAATAAAAATTAATGTTTATTGTACAACTAAACTAGACAATATGAGCAAAATCATGAATACAACCATAGTTATTTTATTTATATTTATCTAAAAAACTGGTGTACATGGTGCAGGCCCAGTCTCTATACATTCATGAAACGTCTCCTTTAATGTATTTGTCGTCTAGGTAGTACATGAAAGAGAAGAATTCGTTTTTTGCCAATCCTAAATTGCACAAAAACAGTTGCAATCCCAAATTGAACCGTCACGGATGTTTAGTTGGATCTGCTTGCCAAATCATTACATTAACGATAAAAAAAACTGCTTGTTTCTATTTGCTAATTAGGAAAGCAATGGTGTCAAACGGGTGATCGAATAAGATATTCAATCGAATCAAGTAGAATAGGAGAGTATTTCATAACTCTCTCGGATGAATCTACAAAATTGATATTATACCTAAAATAAGTAATATCAATTTTGTTGTCTCTTAATAACAGTCATACTAACATAATATAGCTTTTGCAGTATGAGACGAGATAAATCAGCAAAGAACCTATCTTTTATTATTTAGAACCTTTATAGAACTTATAAGGTAAGCGCATTTCGGATGTGTCGTTATAATTTTGATATTCAACTTCAGAGATTTTGGTATCCATCTGGTCGTTTAATATAGGTATTTATGTAAGTATGTTTCTCTGTTATTTAAGTCCCCATAGTTACAGGCCCTGCCTAGTTTGGGACTAAATAAAATGATAAACTGACTGACTGATTGGTGATGTATCAACGCACAGCCTAAACCGCTGGGTCTAGACTTGAAATTTGGCACGTAGATAGCTTATACAGTGTAGGCATCCACTAAGAAAGGATTTTGCAAAATTCAACCCCTTACGTGAACTAAACGTGCGCGAGCGAAGCCGTGGGTAAATGCTAGCTAAATAAGCGTGTAAGAATTGTGTCCCTCAATTTATTATTATTATAAATAACTGATATTTTTTCTAAATTCCGCTTTCGCTTACATAACGTGTTGTGGTGTCAAAGTTATGGCATTCGCGTAGGTACTCGACCATGTCATGCTTTTGACGGTAAACATGGATTAACAGGTTTCTGAGATGTTGCTTCTTATATAATTACTATGGCTATACTTTCTTTTTAGATATAATTTATTTATTAGATTGTAGCTGTGGAATCGCAATGACTTTCTATAAGTGGACTTGTAAGCTACATTGACTAGAAACTTTTTTTTGTAGTATTTCCAAAGAGATTAAAATATAATAGGGCATATAGGGGACAAAGCGAGGGGCCGAAAAGTTACTCCAAGAGGAATAAGTCTAGTACATTTTCGACTGAAGGACAGCTCGCGTTCTGAATACTGCGTTCGCGTTCAGACATGACGCTTGAGCTTCAAAGTTTTGTATGAAAATATCCCCAATGCCCCCTCTATGTCGTATTATATTTTAATCTCTTTGAGTATTTCGGACTTCGATTTCATTCAGGGGTTTCACCTGTTTAACAACATCAACAAGTAACCCGTTCTTCTTAAATAATATAAAAGTTTATCAGCGACGAATACGAGCATATCATGCTTTTGCCTTGCAGTTGTCTCGAGCTACCCTTATTAGAACGAAGCGGGAGGTTGAAAACTCAGACTTAATTGTTTTAGAACCATTTTTTTTAAAGAGGAAACATGCCGTAGGTAAGTACGCATATGAAGTACTAGCAGGTCTATGTTTTGTAATACCTCTCTGGAGAGGTGGCGGTGGTGACTGGTGGCGGATCCAGGATTTCGTTTTGGGGGAGGCTTGACGAGGGCCTTCTTCAAATATTTCCGAAATAGAATGCAAGAAAAACCCTGATTTTAAGCCACCGAGCCGAGGCGGTTTATTTATAGGGAGGGGACTTGCGCCCCTATACCCCCCCCCCCCCTCGATCTGCTAGTGTAGGTACCTCTCTAATACGAATAGACACATATAAACTAAGTATATTGGTATAATAACAAACCTGATCACTTCCATGTTTCTGTTGAACTGAAATCAACTAATCTCATCTCCAAATTATAATCCAAACACAAAAACTCGTATCATAAAAAAAGGAAACTTTAAAAATAGAATCCCGTTAGCCCCTGCTGTCGGCGAGAAGGTTTTTTATGATGTCCACTACGGAAGACAACGCGTAATTAGGTTTTTTATCGTGTCGAATACGTTTCCCGCGTGGAGTCGAGATTTCCCGGGGTGACAGTACCTATCTGACGACAGGCGCCATAGGACTAGCAGTTACATAACGCTGGAGGCTGTTCAGATTAAGTACTGTTATAAGACCTCGCAGCGAACGATGATCTCGTGTCCGCGTGCTTGTTTTGCCGCAAAATGAGCTTTTGGATGTGTTTACACCGATGCGAATGAGAAAAAAGTTAGGTGATCTAATCAGACTGATTTGAATTGTCAGATTTTGCCTAATAAATATAATAAATGAATAATAAAATACATGAAAAAGTGTCTTAAGTGGCGGTGGCTGGCCACCGGTGGCTGGTGGTGGTGGTCGGTGGCCCAATTTGCGCCGAGCCTTATGGTAAGGACACTCTCCGCTTAGTTACCACACCATACATTAGCGAGTCAGGTAAGCATTTTGCGAAATAGTGTGGTTTTTTTTAATATTTAAATTGTACCTATTACTAACCAACAATATTTGCATGCTTGATTGAGGGCTGAATACGTTACTAACCCTGAAATCTTAAGCTCAGTTAAATGTAAACATACATGTTTCTTGCAAATCGTGCAAATTTAACCGTGGGAGAGCCATGCTTCGGCACGCTTGGGCCGGCTCGACCGGAGTGATACCACGGCCTCACAGAAAACCAGCGTAAAGCAATGCATAGCGTTTCGTTGAGTGAGTGAGGTAACCGGAGGCCCCAATCCCCCCTTCCCTTCCCCTCCCCACCCCTCCCCCTACTCCCACCTCAAAGGTCGGCAACGTAGTTGTGACTCTTAAGTTGCAGGCGTCTATGGCCGACGGACGTCACTTACCATCAGGTGACCCGTCTGCTCGTTTGCCCCCTTTTTTATCATAAAAAAAAGACAATATTACTTACTTACTTACTTATTAACGGGAATACGTCTCTTGCCCTACATACACGTTCAATAATCGAGAGTCAGGGTAAACTATATGACTTTGTTCGTTCGTAGCGTAACTTACAAGTTCGGAACGGTGTGATTGTGGCCGGATCGCCTTAGGCGCAAATGACTACGTGAGTCGGCGCCGGACATCAGCTATTTTGACGGAGCCACGGTTAAAGACCTCTGGAAACATCAAGTGTCCAACCATGAGAAGCTTAAGTGCAATGAGGGTTCTGACCAAAGAGATTTAAATATAATAAGGCATAGAGGGGACAAAGCGAGGAAAATTTGAATTCAAAAGTTATTCCAAGTGGAATAAGTCTAGCACAATTTCGACCGAATGACAGCTCGCGTTCATACTAACTGACAATGACAAGGACATGACGCTTAGGCTTCAAAGTTTTGTATGAAAATATTCCCAGTGCCCCCTCTAATATTTAAATCTCTTTGGTTCTGACCGTTTACGTGATCCACTTAAAAATAGGCGTAGACAGCTTAGTCTAGATGCGGCCCTCGCCACGCAGTACGCGCTCATAATACTTAGGCTCTACAGAATCATATGTTAGCAAATGTTTAAGTCAATCACCGACAGTTGTTCGAATATATTGGGAAATTAAAAGTTACATGACTGTGATTTGAAATACTTACATAGTATATGGGATGTAATTCACATACGGATATTTAGTCGTCTAACTTTGACTATGAACCATTCATTAGGTACTTCTGCTCGTTTTACTCCTTTTATTAAAAACTAGCGACCCGCCCCGGCTTCGCACGGGTGCAATGCTGAATTTTCTTTGCTATAAACCTTGCGGAGCCCGAGACCTTTTCAACGAATGCAAAACCATGGAAATCGGTTTGTCAGTTCTGGAGTTAAATCGTCAGGAAGGAAAACCCGACTTATTTTTATATAGTAGACTAGCGGTTCTGCGCGGTTTCACCCACGTATTTCCTGTTCCCTTAAGAATATGGTAATAAAATATAGCCTATGTTACTCAGGGATATTCTAGAGATCCACTGGTGAAAGAATTTTTTAAATCGGTCCAGTAGTTTTTGAGTTTATTAGTAACAAAGATACAAACATAGATACAAATCTTTCCTCTTCGTAATATTAGTGTAGAAATGTTGCATAAAATATCGAATTGAATTCGCAGGGTTCTCATCACGACGGAACTCTAAAAACGCAGTAGACCTATTAGAGGAATTGTCATTTGTTCAGCTTCGTTTTTTCGTAATGACTTCGGAACTAGTGACTCATAATGACTAGGCGATTTTTTTTATTACTTTTTTTTGTAGACGGTTAACCGTTCAACTTTTGCTTCAGATGCTAATGAAATTTCATAAAAAGTTTCTGAACGATATTTATTGTGACGCCTGGTGTGCAGGGGGCCAATTCTACTAAATGACAGCGGTGATAGTTGCTGTGGTCACTCAATGGTGATATTATGTCAAATTTTGACACTTTTCGTATTTTGTTAACTGTCAGTTTTCACAATCATTCAACTATCATTGTTGACCACTTTTGGTATTCTACTATTCCTACCATGGAATGGCGCTGTCCAGTGATTGCTTTTTTCCCCTTATTTTAAGGCATTGGCAATTTAGCCATCAGCCCTAAACACGACACGAAATTCAGATTTTAGCTCTGCTTCAGAGTCTATGCACAAAAATACACAAGTTTCTTCAAATCTTATCGAAATGTCACATGTACCATAAATAAAATCAATCATCTAAAGATTTTAGTGCCGAAAACCCGAAATAAAACTAATGACACGCATGGTAGTAATAGTTATATATGGTAGGCAACACCTAACGTAGTCCATAGTCATTCCATTGTTATGCCACTATGATTTTAGTGGAATACAAATTAGATGTCATAGTTGCCAGTTGCAGCTTAATGGAATGATAGTTCGATGACAATGGCTGACATTTAGTGGAATTGGCCCCCAGGTAATAAGTTCCCAAAAACCAATGTCCGTGATGAGTTCGATGGGAATACAGGACCACTTCAGTTTGCGCTACCTTTAAAATTTTAAATTATAGGAAGAAAACTATCTAACCTAAAATATATATATATACTATCTAACCGTAAATGATTTAACAAAAAACTACGTAATGTTCAAATTAAGTTCATGATCGCGTACTGTCTTTTGATGGTTTAAAAAGAGGGAGCACATTTTGAAAGCCTCCCCTACCGAAGCCTGGGTTTCATGAAGCACGACAGATTAGCGAGCTTCGTAGCAGGCAGCGGCGTAATGACATCTATGTTCACCCCTTATTCCTGGGGGCATTGGCAAATGTATTCCATCCTTCAAAGTACCTTATTATGCGACTTCTAAGAAAGATGTTTTGTGTATGTTTTTTTCGTGATTTCCCCACCACTGCTCAACCAGATTGCTCAGGTATGTTACATAACTCCTTCAAATCTGAACCGTATTCGAAAATTTGTCTGTGTTTGATCGAGTCTAAGTCAAGGTTGGTTCCATATAAGTTTTGTGAATATCTGATGAAGAACTTCAGACGGAGAACTGAACTCCTCAACGGACATTAGTAAATCACTTGCTATCGGCGTTATAGGTTTAGTAACAGTTGGTAATGGATGTTGATGCAAATAAGTCTTTTTAGTGATACTCGATGAAGTCGGTTGTATCTACTTTTGTTTAAAATTTTGATTGTCAGCAGTAATATTTTCGAATCTTCATCCTGAGAGAGGGTGAGCCTATTGCCAGACGGGGGTGCTGTTACACATGCCTCAGAATTAATTCTGGGACCTGCGGGTTTCATCTCGATGTTTTGCTTCACCGTCTATCTAGTAATAAATAAATACCTACTATCACGTGATTTTGAAAAAATAATTAGGTACAAAACCCTCACCAAAATCGAACTTGGGCCTCGGCGAAACAAATGAAATGAGCCCAGATTTTCCACCACCTGGCTCCATCATAAAATTAGACCGATGATACCAATTCATTGTGTTGTCATCAAGTTACATACGAGTAGTTACACAATGGACTCGACGATTCTGAAGACCAGCTAAAATTCCAAATTTTTTGTTAGCTCTATTCTTTTCCACCGCTTATGAAAGGGACAGAAATAAGCGCCATATTTATTTAAAATGTCACAAATGTCACATACACGTATTTCACATCTTAGTCAAATACACGTATTTATCAATTTTAGCAACGATGGTCGTGGATAAAAGTGACAGATAAGACATCAAATTCGTTGGTCTTTACATGTTTGACATTACTCTATAATCTATGGTTTGTTTCTGTCCTTTTTCTTCCATATTCTATGGAGAAGGAAGGAAGGAAAAGGATAGGCTTACAATGGGTTCGATTCTGCATTACAGCGACTAAACTTATTTTAGTTTATTCCTATCTTTATTTTACCTCAAAAAAAGAAAAGGGATACAAGATAACCTACCGAATTTAGTCCTGTCAGAGGCTGTATTTTAGTCGTGACTTATTTACTTATGCACTAAACACGTTATGAAATGCCTTAGTTGACAGGACTAATTTTAATTTGACAGGACTAAATATCACTCGTCTCTTTTCTTCTCTATGAGAAAGAAAATGATAGGACTAAACTAAAATAAGTTTAGGCGCTATAATGCAGAATCGAACTCTTATAACTGATAACTTGAAATTAGGAATTTTAGCTGGTCTGCAGAATCGAGTCCAATACACATGCAAAAGTTTTAATGAATTCCTTATTCCATTTGTTCACATACTGGGTTCGATTCTGCATTACAGCGCCTAAACTTATTTTAGTTTAGTCCTGTCATTTTCTTTCTCATAGAGAAGAAAAGAGACGAGTGATATTTAGTCCTGTCAAATTAAAATTAGTCCTGTCAACTAAGGCATTTCATAACGTGTTTAGTGCATAAGTAAATAAGTCACTACTAAAATACAGCCTCTGACAGGACTAAATTCGGTAGGTTATCTTCTATCCCTTTTCTTTTTTTTAAGGTAAAATAAAGACAGAAATAAACTAAAATAAGTTTAGTCGCTGTCATGCAGAATCGAACCCACTAGTTAGTTAGCTAGTAAATTACAAGAGAAGCTACTGGTACTATAAAGCATGTAAAAAGTCGCCTAATCGATACCAAATGGTGCCCCGCATTAATAGGCGCTCGAATTAGGCTATGGTCACTTTGCAATAGTCGCTACAATTCAAGTCACGTGCCTTGACGCAAGGGACGCCTTGAAGAAGCCCTGGTGTGCATGGTAAACTACGCTAATCGGACCATAAGAGTAATGTGGATCAGCGATACGAAATATAATCAAATAGGTGAGCTTCTTTGCGTGTTTGTACCGGGTTCTTATACCTATCTCATATACCTATCTATTACTAACATTTATATGGCTACCGTTTCCGCGCTTTCTCCCTAGGTTATAGCTGAAAATCAGCGAATTGCTCTTTGAGTAAATACTGCCGCTGAGCTATGGCCTCTTTGTTCTGCAGCTAGACCATACCAAACCATAGATTTACTTATCTAATATATATTCGTTACTTTTGTGTTGTACCTAAATTTATTTGAAAATTACTTTTCTGGATACCTGTATAACTTTTAGTTGTGTTTTTGCTGGATTACATTCAGCTCCATGCAGCTGCTCTATTAAGTGTGTACTTACCTGTCTTTGTTATTGTTTTTTTTTATGTGATGAGTGTGTATCTGTTGTACAAATAAATTCTATTCTATTCTTCGATCAAATAGCGGATTAGGCTCACAATGCCACATTCGCAAAATGACACATTCGTATTTCGCAAAATGTCACATTCTCAAAACGCCACATCGGAAAATGACACATTATCAAAACGTCACATTATCAAAATGCCATTTTCGCATAATGCCACACTGTCGAACATACTGCAAGAAAGGGAGTTGAACAATTATGGCACTTTGTAAGTGTGGGATTTTGCTACTGTGGCATTTTGCTGTGTGGCATTTTGATAATGTGGCATTGGGGTGTATGAGGAATTGCGCTTTTTCTGTTACGCGTTGTATATGTAGATACCTACTAAGTTTTGAAAAGCTCATTTGTAAATGCCAAAGTCCAAAACAAGAAATCTATCACATTCCAGTACCTACCGATGAATGCTATATGATCCTTAACTGCAAAAAATAGCCCTTCATCAACCGTTGGACTGCGGTCCCCAGGCACGATCACCTCGCCTGGCGCAAGATCTTACCTTTTTAAAATTAAGGAGCATTCCACCTCCACTCCTCCATACTATCATCTTCAACTATCCTAT
This sequence comes from Ethmia dodecea, assembly GCA_963855545.1. Taxonomy (NCBI): domain Eukaryota; kingdom Metazoa; phylum Arthropoda; class Insecta; order Lepidoptera; family Depressariidae; genus Ethmia; species Ethmia dodecea. The sequence goes on along the minus strand of OY979446.1, from coordinate 14,792,115 downwards.
GCACACCAAAGCAAGATCGGCAGCAACTCTTCTCCAGCACTTACCAGGTACCTTATGAAGAATATTCTCCGCCTAGTCTGAGGGCGTCCTGCACTAGCGGTTGTGTTTACGCACAATGGAAGTCAGATACCCTTGAATGGATTGAAAAATTCTGACTGTTGGGTGGCCACTAGCTTAACACCATTTCCCAATTCGCGGTTGGCTAGCGTGGGAGATTATAGCCCATACTTCACCGTGTGTTAGGAAAGACCCTTAGCACAGCAGTGGGCTGTTATGGGTTGATGATGACTCATGTATCCTAAAGCTATATTTATGGTGTTTATATCGATGAAGGTTATGTTAAAAGATTTGACAGCATTGTTATTAAAAGTCAATAAACAATTTTATTAAAATATAAAATTAAAAATATAAGTATTTTTTTCACTCCTAAAACACTGGCTCTGGTTCGAGTATTCCAAAAACAAAATGCCTAAATCTATGTTGAGTAAGTAGTAAATATTGAATTTCTTAATAAAATTAAATCATATTATTTTTTTAAGTAACATTATAAAATTTGTAATTTCAGTAAGAAGTCGTCTAAAACAATAAAAACTGTATTACTAGAATGTTTTTAAATTTGACCCATATATTAAACAAATAATTATATCTCGATAGAAAAGTAATAATATAAATTTGTTAGGTATATCTTTAACTTTAAGTATAAAACTATGTAAGTATTAATAATAATAAATTCTAACATTAATTTTCAAATTTTAATATTATTATCTATTTAGAGTATAAAAATATTATGGACATCGCTCTGTCTTCCGAGATCACTCCTTAGCTTCCATTATTGTTATTCTTATCACATGTTCGGTGCCTGAAAAAAATATGACATTAATTATTTCTTTATTAAGTATATACCTATATTATGTTTTGTCAAATTCAAAATGGCTTAGTTATCGAAATAATTTACAGCGCCATCTACACCAAAGTGATTGCACTACAACAAAAGTAATTTTCTGTTACTTAGGATTTAAATTTACAACGCCATCTATCCAAAATTTATCGTACTACAACAAATACAACTGGAATCACATCCAAGTGAATTACAATGCCACCTGGCGGAGAGTTTCTACACTACAATAACGTCTACCTGCCACTAGAGGTCGCTAGTGCGTCCGCCGCACTTCGCGCTCGGCCTTCTCCTGGCGTTTGTAGCTGAGGTCATTGATCGCCGTCACGCTGCCGAAGAGCACTTTCGCTGTCACTTGCTGCGGGCAAAAACGCGCACGTTAGCGTGCATTCGGATGGTTTGATGCGCTGATAGATTTAGGTCATATTTGTGTCAAACTGGAGCAACGGCGCCTCGTGTTCTCGAGTTAGGGCGTCAATTTACTTGATTCTACTTTCTACTGCTCCTATATTTAGGTACCTACCTATTGCAGGACTATCGGGTATGTAATTTTTTGGACCATTTTGATTATTTTTTCGAACGCATTTATTTTAGAATCCATTAAAAAACAGATTTGCAACTTACTACACACACCGGCACAATTAGCGGAACAGAAAAAAAAAGGAGAAAAAAGAGGGAATTTAGAACAATGAATGTAATTTTTAAACAATATATTATTTAAAATGAAACAACAATTAAATTAACATGTTTTGACATTCATTTGTAACACCATACTTAAAATTTTATAAAAATAAAAATTAAATTAAACAAAATGCATTTTTCTTCGATTTTTAATTATAGAGAAACAGCAGAAAATTCAAGATTTTCCAAAGTTTAACAACAATTTCAATGACTGTTCAATATCGAGTGTTTCCTCCTCGTGCTCTGATGAGGGTTTCCATCCGTCTGGGCATGCTGCGGATGATGTTATCAATGGTTTCTTGGGGCAACCTCTGCCATTCTTCAAGTAATGCGTTTCGCAACTCGTTGAGATTATTGGGAGGGGGCATTCTTGACTTTACACTCCTCTTTAGCAAGTCCCAGACGTGTTCTATAGGGTTCATATCGGGGGACCGTGCTGGCCACTCCATCACCGTTATACCAACATGGTTTAGGTATGTCTGTACTGTGCGAGCACTGTGAGCCCGAGCATTATCCTGCATTAGAATGAAGTTGTTACCAATAAAGGGGGCAAATGGCACAACATGTTCTTCTAAAATCTCCCTGATATACCGATCAGCATTCAGATTCCCGCCATCGACCACTACTAACTCCGTACGAGCTCCTAAACATATTCCTCCCCAGACCATAATTGAACCGCCGCCATATGCAACTGTATTTTCAAAATTAGACTGGATATACCGTTCTCCTTTGTTTCTCCATACTCGCTGCCTTCCATCAATTTGATTTAACATAACTCTGCATTCATCAGTAAAAAGAACCTGTCCCCAGTCGTCGAAGTCCCAATCACGATGTTCACGACCAAAGTGTAGACGGTTTGTGCGATGATGTCTCTCAAGTTTTGGGGCTTTGGCGGGCACATACGAGCCTATACCCACTTCTTCGAATCTTCTACGAACTGTCCGCTCACTCATCCTTACTGCTCGTACCTCTTCCAGTAAATTTCGAGCCTGCACCGCCGTTAGTCTCGTGTTCCGTCGGACTTGAAGTTGGAGAAAACGGTCATCCCTCCTTGAAGTACACCTTTTCCGGCCTTGTCCTCTTCTTCTCACTAGAGCATTCGTCAATCTGTATCGTTGGATGCTACGATAAATCGTTGATAACGATCGACGAAGGCTTCTGGCAATCGATCTGTAGGTTTGACCATTTCTCCTCATTTGATCTGCCCTAATGATTTCTGATGGCGTTAAATCAGGCATCATTAGATGCTCGTAAATTATCAATATGCGAAAAAACTCAAAAGCCTCAAAAACTGCAATTCAAAGCTTTTCAAATGGAATTCACGAACCTTCTAAAAACGGACAAGCGGTGGAAAAAATGAATCAATGAAAATTAAAACAAAAGAATGAAAAAAAGGGCAGTCGCTTAGTATTCCATTTTTAAATTAAAACCCAAATTTAAAAGAAGCTTGTTTAGCCGGCCAGTAACACGCAAAAATGCGTAAATACTCCCTTTTTTTTCTGTTCCGCTAATTGTGCCGGTGTGTGTATATACCTATCTTATCCTACACAGAAAATAGTGCCTTAAACCATTTGATAAAGTACCTACCGCAATTCTCTTACTTACATGAACATTCTACAATATTGGAATTGTTCAATTATTTATAATTTTAGCGTTTGTATACGAGAATATTGTTTATTACCTATAATATCATGTTTCCCGATCTTGTCCTGTCCCAAATCAGGAGAGGATGGAAGAACTAGTTCATAATAAAAAGGAATATCTACCCATAGAAAGAAAGCAACTTTTTATTCGGCATAGCAAAAAAATACAGTTATATAAAAACTGTGTTATGCTGAAAGGTGGCTCTTATAATTTTAGGAGCTACAATTTGTTGGGTACACACATTGGATACCTACCTACTTAATTAAATATTCCCTTTGTGGAAAAATTACCAAGAATTTGTCCAATTATCCTACTGATACTGGATGGAAGTCCTTCTGAGAATTCTATTGGAAAACTCTCATTGAATGAATACATGTCGAAATCAGGGATGTTGCGAATATTCGCATCCGCATCCGCAAAAGCGGAGCTTCCGCATAGATTTAGACATCTGCATCCGCATCCGCATCCGCATTGATCAATGCGGATATTTATGCGGATGCGGATGTAATACAAGTTGCGACAAGAAAGAAATTGGGCGGGACCCGCGTATGGCACGTGCCGTTCGCATGAGACAATGACCAATGGGAGCGAAAAAATTGGTGACAAGATCCGACGCATTTGTTGTGGTACAGTCAAGAACAAGTCAAGCTTTACACTACCAGTTTAAGCTGAGCTCTGATTTATTATGCGCGCCATAGAACACAGGGCCGGTTCAAAGTCTAAAGTGTCAAGCTTAGCGTGCTCTTGACTGTATGTACATCCTTTGTTTCTTGTAAATAAACTATGACGTGTTTGTTTGCGCTGTGGGTTACTTATCGTGAAGATAGATATTTTGAGTGTTATTGTGATACAGTGATCATTGTGTGTCGATAATTGAGTATTGGGAAATCTTTATATTAGTCTTAGCTCAGCTTATTAAATTAAAATCGCCAGGAAAATGCCATTATGTTATACCGGTAAAACCTACGTTTTATTGTAGGTAAAGTTTATAGTTTTATAACAGTATTCTTAATTTTTCAAGTGAGGTTTCTATTATTGATTGAGTAGAATAGAATATTAATTCTTTATTTGCGTCAAACTTGGGTACAGATGAAAAAATACAGTTTTGGCAGTGCATACATGTTCACTATAATTAAAAGACATGCAAACACCTTTGACATAATGGACACACTTATTTTATTTTATTTTTTAATAAATTAATTAATATTGTTAAAAATACGTTCATTGAGCTATTTATACAATTTTCTTTTAATAATTTTAACGGGTAAGTCTTTAATGTCATTCGGGATTTTATTATACATAATAATATATTCTAATACTCAAAGCCAATTTTATCATAATTTAATAATTTTTGGAATCGTTTCAAAGACAAGAGTGTTTGGGTCTCTGTGACGAGGGTTTATGTTACAAATTTGTCTAAACAATTCCCGATGCTCTTTAGCAAAAACGCAAATCTCATTCATGTTAGATGATAATGTCAGTAAGCCATTATGGTCTTTAGAGAATGATCTGCTAGAGTCAAAGCGAGATATTCCCGTTACTGCTCTAATTTTTTTTTTTCTGCGGAATGAATGCTCTACCTACCTACGTTTTTACTGTTGCCCCATAGGATGATACCTTTACCTATAGTAAGATAATTCTTTATTCATATACTATATTATATAAGATCCCGAACATCCGCATCCGCATCCGCGGATGCGAGCTTTCAAAAATCCGCATCCGCATTCGCATCCGCGGATGTGAAAAAATCGGCATCCGCAACATCCCTGGTCGAAATCAATACTCGTTAGAGTATGGTTACGTCCCTCGGTTTCACCCCCGTCAACAAAATAGCCTATGTTATTTCGGAATAGTGTAGCTGTATGTGTATGAGTGAAAGGTTTTTTAGGTTCGGAGATAGGTAGGTACTGCTCCGGAAATTGCCTATTTCCTGCAAACTTACAAGCAATCGTTTATTAGTATGAATTTATAGTGTTGAGAATAGTTAAAAACATCAGACTTAATATAATTCAATATTGTTTTACTGATATACTTTATATTAATATTAATTAAAATATACAGCAAGATAATTCGAAACACAAAGAAATAGTCGAAAGACAGACTAGGGCGTTTCACGATATATCGTGCACATAGAAGCGCCACGGCAGCGAAATGATGGCAATATCGAACTTCCGAAGCTCCTAAGATCGCAAATAAAATTCCTGTATTTTGAATCGACAATAAATCCTCCAAAGTTACAATTACACCATTCAAGCAAATGCGAGCACCGAAGTTGTTTGCAGACACCAATTTCTTTTGGGCTTTTAAAAACAAAAGACACGGACGAAATTTGCGTCCGCTGTACCAAAGTCGAAAAAACTGCCTTAAAATTTATGCTCCCTCCTTTATTAAACTGAAAGCGCCTATTCCAAATCTAGATTGGCTCAGCGTGATAGGCGGTGCTTGTTTTCAACTTTTTTTTTATTAAATTTTGAATATTTAAGCCGGGTAATCTACCCGAATGAGTCCCGGAGGACGCCACAAAATTATGCCAGGGATATTTTAACTTGAACTTATCAGCAATAATGAGTTTGCAAGCAAGAGCTATGAATAAATTGCAAGGTGTTTCAGGGGATTTTTGATCAGAATAAACTGCTGTTTGCTAGATTAATACTGTTTCCTGTGGTAAATTTGTTGGGACATTGGACGGGATTAGAAGCTTAGTTGGGTTGGTTGTAAGTTAATTTGTGGCTCCGTGGCTAGCAATAACAGGCAGATAACTTAGCAACTATCTTGGTGAGTACAAAGTTAGTCTGTTAGCAACAGGCGGTATTCTATTATGTATGGAGGTAAGTTTGGTCCTTCTGTGATTTATTTATCTGCATGATCTTGGCTGATTTATGTTACTGTCCTACTTTAACTAAAACTTCCTTCAGACAGCTCTAAATCTTCGATTTATTGTCTTCCGAGGAATTATAGCTCATCTGAATTGTCTTTGACGACAAAAGACATTGGTCTTTTAATATTATTACATGATTATTATAAACACCCGATAATATAACAGATGGGGAGGCCACTATAGTCAATACTGGGGACTGCGGTTTTCCTCAAGAGATTTTCCTTCGCCGTCAAGCTTAGTGATAAATATGTATGTAATTTTCTGAATAACTTTTTGGTACGTTTTTCTCGTCAGCAATAGAATTGCGCGCTCACTCCCGATAGAGCTATAACTGCCAGTGTCATCTGATGTCTGTTGAAAGTAATTAAGGAAATTTACTTTAAACATTAACAGTTTGTGTGAGAACTTGTGTGAGAACAAGTTTGAGCTTCTACTACCAGATTCAGAAAAGCCATGTAAATCGACAGCCTTGCTTGCAAAGCACCAACAATTCCTGACAATTCGAAAACAATTGTTATTTCCCTCGGTCCGTCTATATTGAAAACAAAAGTTCGGAATCGCCGTCTTCTAGAAACGAGGCAGCGAATAAACAACGTTCGAAATGCAAACGACAGGATTGCAAAACAAAACAAGAAAATGCTCTTGTTTCGACGTAAGGTGTGGCGCTGGAGTATATTCAGGAAATTGGATCAGCTCTGTCGAAATTAACGAGACCCTCCCAATTAGGTACGCCATTATCATGTATGGCATTGGAGAAAGGTTTTTTTAAGGGGTATACCTATTTGTGCCGAACCAGTTGAAGGTAAACATAATTGAGTTACTTTTACGTTTATAAGAACGTAATGAACACGTAACGTAGCGAAATCATTTAAATCTTTGTACGAATTCTTAGGAGGCAAGCTCTGAGTATCGTCTATTTAAATTTATAGCAAGTTAAGGTTTGATAAAAAAAAATGAAGCCTTGGCACATCAAAGGGGTTGTGTTTTGACATAAAGGTTTGACAAGGATAAATTTAGACATATAGAACAAAACGCAAAATTCCGATACAAAACAGAACATGTTTTATTATAAGCAACGTTATAAAGTGAGAAGATCGTTCGTAAGATGGTTTAAAGTCCATCTCAAGTCGATACTGCAACAGAATGAAGCTTCAATTTTGCAATACACGCTCATGTTTGCAAAATAATCGGTGTCTCGTCGCCTTAACAGGTATTTTATACGGCTCCCAATCGGTGAACGCTTGCTCTGAATATTGTAATTATATAGGTACTCTCATACGTAAATACCTACAGCTTTTGAAGCGTTGACGATGTGTAACAGAATGGAGAGGTCTAAAGTGGCTTGATTACATTTTTTAAGAATGAAATCAGAGAGACATGTACTACATTGAAAAATCAAATACAGATGAAAATGAAATAACTCTTTATTTTCTTAACACAGTCTTTAAGATAGGTCAAATGAATGTAGATACATTTATTAACATGTCAGGAAGAACATTAGTGGAGACAGGAACCCAAACTAGGTAGATCCTGTGTCATGGGGTCCTGTTCTCTATAATATAAATAAATAATTTTAAGGGTTCCATCAGGCGCGGTCGCAGCCTGAAATTTTGGAGGGGATTACTCACTACACTAATAAAAAATTTGTATCTGGAATAAAATAAACATTATAGCACAAGACACAATTTTATTTTATACATTACCAAATGGAAGTCGTCTTTTTGTATTTGCGAATCGGGTGATAATATTTGAGACGTCTGGTATTATTTCCGGGTGAATGTTTATAAGAGCTCTTCTAACATGTTAGATCTCAACCACGTTTCTACACGCCTAAGCCTAGAAATTCCTTTTATTATTTTCCAAATTTTTGAGATTTTTTCAATTTGACCTTAGATTTGGGGGGGGGGGGTCATGTCCCCTGTAACCCCCCCCCATTCGGACCGCACCTGGGTCCATCAATAAATTAATCGAAGCTTCGACGATAAATCTTGTTAGAATGTAGTGCGAAAATGACGAACTTTTGTACAAACGTTCATGTTCCAAGGAGATGAAATTTCAAAAATTCTAATTACGGTATATTACAACTCTTGTAAAAATTTTCGGGATTCTGATCCATCGGTTCTATGCGCTATTTTTCAGTTAGTCCCTTTTCACACGTACCGGTTTCCGCCGGGCCGGCGGGCGGCGAAGTATATGGCCATGTACGTTCGCTTTCATACGTACCGGCGGGCAACCGGGCAATCGGCCATACATTTCGCCGCCGGACCGGACTGCCGGACCGCCGGAAACCGGTACGTGGGGAAAAGGGGCATAGTCGATATTGGAGTTTTTTTTTATTTTGCCAGAAACTGGAGTGCCTGAATAAATACATCCATCATTTTACGGATACCTATACGATGTCAGTCAAGGTAAAAAAGGTAGAGTTTATAAACAAAGCCTTATTAATTGCTTTGTTAAATAGGCTCCCAGGCCATTAACAAAAGGGGACAAGCAAATTGGGTAACCTTTATCCTGTTCCGCCATATTGATTTTATTTAAATTTGATAAATTAGGTCCTTACATATAAAATTGGCATTTTGTATAGAAACAGAATTGATTTCACCCAAATTTTTGTTTCGGGATCGAAACATCAAAGTCCAAATTGTGTGTATGTTAGAGAAACTTTATTCTAATTCCAGGGTTCCGTACCCAAAGGGTAAAACGGGACCCTTTTACTAAGACTACGCTGTCAGTCTGTCTGTCCGTCTGTCACCAGGCTCTATCTCATGAACCGTGATAGTTAGACAAATGAAATTTGCACAGATGATGTATTTCTGTTGCCGCTATAACAATAAATACTAAAAAACAGAATAAAATAAATATTTAAGATGGCTTCCAAGCTCCCATACAACAAACGTGTTTTTTTGCCGTTTTCATAGATAATTAAAAACAATTTATAATTTTAACAATACAATAGAAATCCTGGGGTAAAGAAAATCTGTCTATGAAATCATTATTTTTGTAATCATTTGTTTGATTGTTTTATTATTTTAAAATTTACTCAGTTGTAAATTTAAATTCTGATACATTTTGCGTACCCGCCATTATGCGTATCCGACATTCTGTGTATCTGACATTCTGTGTATCTGACGTTCTGTGTATCAGACATTTATTCAGCAATGGTTCTCTTTTTATAGGTGCTTTAGATACTGTCAACTACAACGTCGCAGATCAATCGTATTAATAATATTGTAATACATTTATGGTATTAATTGTATTAATATTAAAATTGTAATAAGTATAAAAAGAGACTTCCGATCCCACAGTCAAACCGTTGACACCGTTTTGTGGGGCAATGTATGTAGCATTATGAATATTTGTGTGCTTATTAATAAAATAAATAATAATAAAATTCAGCGCAATATGGAAATATCTACGCCGTCTTTGAAACATCTTAGTCAGTGCCACAGTCCCCCAACCATTAACCAAAGACGTTTAAAGAAAAAGTTTTTCAAATTATTTCGACTAACTGATTTGGCTACGAGGACTAACATATACTCATGGCCGAACTCATGTCAAAATAGGCAAAACAAGTACAGTTATCTACTTGGTTATAAAATAAAATAATAATTCTGAGATCTGCGGGTTTCCTCACGATGTTTTCCTTCGAGCTAGTGATAAATATGTACGTAAGTTAGAGAATGATTTTCTTCCAACCTCTTTGCCCCCGACTTTGAGTGACGACTTTGAGTAGATAACTCCTGAGGTCAATTATTAAAGTAAACATAGACAAAAAATTTGCATTTCAGCTCTTGATTAGTTAATCAAAATAGCATTCTGTCTTAACAAGTTGAGTGAATGACACGGAAGTGCAGTTGCAACAATCAGCCAGACCCCTGGCGGACTAAGGTAAGGGCGGATAAGGGGGCCCCGGGCCTATAGTCATGGGGGGCCTCCAAATTTAGCGAAAAGTTTTATTAATCAAATCCTAAACAAAGATAAAGGGGAGTTGGGTGTTGATTGGAGGCACCATAGACACAAATACGATTAATTCTACAGGCCTTACAGGCTTCCAAATTTACCGAAAAGTTCTGTTGATCAAATCCTAAGCAAAAATAAGAAGTTGGGTGTTGGTTGGAGGCTTCATAGATACAAGTACGATTAAAGCTACGATAAATTTGGAGGACCAGAGGCCCGCCCTTAGCCTGGGGGGGCCTCCAAATCCAAAATCTTTAAGACCGGGGGCCCTCATTCAGTTTTATCCGTCCCGGGCCTCCGGCTTAGTCCGTTACTGAGTCCGACACCTAATTTGCTAGAAGGACTTACGCTTGGTCGCGCACCGTTTCTAATGTAATTTGATTATGCATTTTGATTGAGTTGGTCCCGTCATGAAATATCCCCAAAGGTATTGCTAGAGGTGTTCCATATCTGGGTGTAGCTACTATTCAGTAGGGTATTTGTCGGACTGCATCGTGTAGAAACTAAAGAATATGTTACGTAGTTATTATTATCTTATCTGTGCTTATATGACACTCCGGAGATGAATAAAGTATAAATATAGCCATACAAATTTGACACTAGACTTTTACTTAATTAATTGGTTGACGACAATTGTTGTAAAATAAATAATATTAATATAATATAATTCATGTATAATTTAGAAGTAAATACTATTGCGTTTGGATATATATCTGTAAGCAATATTATGTAATTATTAAATAAATAAAATAAATACTATAAAATATAATATCGACTAATAAGTTATAGCTACACGTACAATAAAGTCAGGGAATGGGTGACCGCCTAGTAGCATTTAATTAAATTGGAGGTCCCGGTTTTCGTGGGTTTACGCACAATGGAAGTCGTTAAGCCATGTCAGATACCTTCGGGTGGCTTGAATTCTGACTATTAGTGGCCACTAGCTTAACACCATCTCCCAATCCGCGGCGGGCTCGCGCGGGAGATGTACGTACACGTATGGGCCTTACCTATACTTCCTCATGTGTGAGGAAAGACACTTAGCTCAGCAGTGGGCTGATGATAATGATGTTGTAAAAGAAAGGTACCTGATGATAGTTCCCGTTGCTGGTGACATTGGGGGGTGAATACCCCCTCCCTCCATAACTTTGCGACGCGGCCCCATTGTACAGGGTGTTGTTGTTCGCGTCTCGCGTCGTGGCGGCTGTGTACGTCGACTTGCAGTTTTGGGACATCCTGTGTGCCTGGAATTTAATAATGTCATGGTTTAATGTTGGTGAAAATATATTTTTATCTCTCCAGGCGGAAAGCGACAACTTTCGGCCCCCTGCAATTAACGAAGTTGACGAAGAACGAAGAAGGGAAGTAAATAAGAAAGCCTCAGATCACACGTGATCTGCAACAATTCTTATTTTCCCTGCCCTTGGCATGTACCTAATATACTTCGTCATATCTCCGGATGTAAAGCCGCAAATTTCAGAACGCTGCGCTAAACGAAGTTGACGCTTTCCGCCTCCTTCGATAAGAAAAAAAGTATACACACCTCGGGTTACTTCCCTAGGTGAGTAATATACTATTTTATATCGGTCCGTATGTTGGGAAATGCTTTTTTCCGACTTAAATAAAATATTGAGATTATGATATTTTCTTTTTGATTTATCTAAATAAAACATAGTCGTAGAGTCAGGAATACTGTAGCTACCTAACAGTGAAATAACGTTTAAATTCAGGGATTTAAAATGATTGTAACAGTCAGTCGAATAGAATGACGAATGTATGGGATTGACCTTAGCGCAACCAAGTAACATTAACGCAACACTTTAAAAGTACAATAACTAACAAAGAGTTCATAAAAAGATTTCGCTTTATTTCGGGGTCGGCTGAGGTATTCTTTTCCTGGAAATAACCACATTTCACCAGTATATTAATGTATGTATGTAGGTACTTTCTTAAGACTTGAGTTTATTTTTAAAGTTTCCATGATATGTATACCTAGGATTCCTTTTTAAATCATCATCTACTTTCTTCCTAATCCAGCAAATTTTGGTTTTTCCATGAGACTGACACGAGATGAGATTTTTCCCGAAATGAAATTGAATTTAGAATTGTATTAATTAGCATGGAAATATGCAAAACCAAAAAGGGATAGCGGTTTTGTATTCCGAGATTTCCGAGTGATTGATGGTTGCTGACCAAATGCTGACACAAATGCTGATTTGCTGATGTGAATTCACATTTAAGTCGGTTTTTATGATGAAACGCGATTCAATGCAGATTAATGCAAATTCTGTTCTCGTATTGATAACGTAATGACGTCATATGGACGAATTAATATGGACATCTATAAATGCAAAAATCGTTTCAGCAACGCGAATCCTACTAATATTATAAACGCGAAAGTTTGTATGGATGTATGGATGTTTGTTCGTCTTTCACGTAAAAACTAACTGAACGGATTTTGATGAAACCTTACAATTATATAGCTTATACATCAGAATAATACATAAGCTATATTTTATTTCCGTATTCCCACGGGAACGGGAAAAACGCGGGTAAAACCGCGAAGCGCTGCTACTTTAGTAGTTTTGGAGCCTATTTAACACAAAATTCAAATTATAAATTCATTTATTTCAGTAGCTATATAAAATACACTTTGAAACGTCAATAACAAGGCACACTAAACTCGTCCATGAAGATTGGCTAAATGTAAACAGCAGCCCATCTCCACCGACGAGTTGCTAGTTCCAAATGCAGTAGGTACCCCGAGAATAGCCAGCAAGAAACTCAAGGTCAGCTCTTTTTAATCTCATGTCTCACTAGTAAAAATGGTTTAAAATAATGATTTGGTATAATTAATAGCCTTACACAGCGAGTAATCCCATGCATGTTGGTCTACTAAGTAGTCTGTATTTTATAGTAGCCTTTTTTATGTAATTTTTTGTTAACTTTTGTTTTAAAATTGGCAAGAGGCTAATTTTGTAATGCAATGGGAATCTTATTGTAAAAGCGTATAAGGATTTGGTAACTTTAGATAATCGACTAAGGCCGACTTGCACAAACCAGAGTTAACCATATAACACTGAGTTAGCTGCTAACCCAGGGTTAACTGGTATCAAAATGTATGGAACTGTCATCCTTAACCCAGGCTTAACGATTTAATTTTTTAACCCTAGACCGTGCAAGTGGGCCTAACATAAGCAGCCAGTTCATTCTTATTTCTAGTATTTATACAATGTATGTCACTATTTTTATTGTAAAGTGATATATTCTTTTTAACATAAAATATGTTTTCGTAAATATACTGTGACGGCAGTGTCAGTAGATTAGTTTCCTTGAATTTTTCCCTTAGAGACATCCTAGACCCCATTTTAAAAATTGCACGAATAGCTCGTATAACAAACCAACAAATATTTCTTCTTTATAATATTAGTATGTAAGTATAGATATATCTTTCTCATAATTCATGGTAGATATACAATGTACAGTTTCGAATTAAAACAACACCTACCGGTCTTTAAAACAAGTAAAAAAGAAAACTCGGAGGTGCAACGCCAAAAAATTAAATAAAAAAAAATATTATACCGCAACCTCGTCTGTCGTGCAACGAAGAGCTGCGGGTAATTAAAAAAAAACTGGCCCGTCCGAAACTGTAGCACGGTACAGTTAGTGTAGCAGTAAATGTACACGAGATGGACAATTAAAGATTTGGACCATTTGATAAGATTTAAGCGTCATGCTTTTTGCGATGTCATTGCAAAAAACAAAAACGAAGCACTTTTACGAGATGCCTCGAATAAGGAATTACAAACTGCTATTTACGAGATGAAATCTGAAAGAAAGGGTATGTTTTGACCTGTATGTTTAAGTAAATAAGGTCGTATTCACTAGGGGTTGAAACCAGAAAGCCAAATAGAGCCTAATAGAGACCACTGGTGACCCAAGGGCTGGTGGCTATTTCGCACAAAGGATTAGTTTGGCTGAAATGCTGCCAGCATTAATTATGGTGCCTTACCTCAACATGGTGGGCTAGAGGACATTTTTTATCTTTTGTTTAGTTTAGTTTGTAAATATTATGTGTATTTTATAATTATTATTGTCATATTTAAATAAAACTAACTTAGTAAGCACTAAGAAGTGATTTTTGGAAATTCCCACGTGAACGGGAATAAAAATGACCTACGCTCGCAACGCCACTGGGCATCCCGCTAGTGGCCTATATTCTTGTACTGCTCCCTAACAAGGTTGGCCAATGGCCATTGCTTTGGGGAATACCACAATGAGCCTTCTGAATTTGTTAGACATTATCTACAAAATGGCTTTAGTAGATTGTTATACAAGGGTCGGAAGGAATTGATAACTTCCACCCGCGTTAAACACTCTACTTTTCATTTCGAATTCAAGGAAAGTAAACAAAAATAATTACAATTTTACAAAATTTTTGCAAAAACGCATAATACCTACAAAAAAAAAATTTGTCAACAATACAACCAAAGAGGTTGGAAGAAAGAGATACCGACTTTTTCTTTTAAGCGTCTTTGAATACTACGTCATAGAGTACCTAACCTAAATAACATTACAAAAATAATATACAAATCCTTCCCCTTTATAATAATATGTACTTTTAGCCGAGTAATAGTGTTATGTGCTTATTAGTGTCGATGAAAAACAAGATTTTGAATTTCGGAACAGCTTAACAAATTACTACTTTTTTTTATTTTAAATATGGAACGCGTGCCGCCCCGCGCGCGGGCTATTTTCTGTTTTTTATACCTACACTCACAAGGCCGCACCTTTTTTTTCTTATTCTAATTGAAGATGTAAAAAGTTTCGTATCCCTACTAAGTACCCAAAGAGGTTGGAGGGAAGTCATTCTCTTTCCTAGAGAAACTTTTTCTTTAAACGTCATTGCCAAATGTAGTACTATTTTTTTTTTATTTATTCCCGCCCTAAGGCCGGAAGCAATTACTATGAGTCTTTCCCGACCGAGGGCGGGAATCACAGTCCTGAATCTCTCTGTGGTGGGAATCATCGCTTCCGACCCAGTACTCAGATCAAACATACACTACTTTCCGAGTATGAGATATGAAAATTATATTTTTCGCTTAAGTTGTCCTCCGCCCACGCTCAGAATTTCGTATTAGGCTATGGAGTATAATTACGTTAGCAACTGTCGTCTGCCCTCCAACGAAATATTATTATTATGAAGGTCATTTGTCTGGTTATACTCTATACTAGCTTTAGCCTATGACTTCGTCCCCGTACTGATCCATTTTAAAAAGAAAGAAAGAAAATTATTTAATTTGGTAAATTTACAGAGATTATTAAAACACCCTGAGTATAAAAAACACACTGTAGTATATACATGTTCATTTAAAGTGCAAATATTTAAAGGGTAGATCAAACAATGAACAATTTTTTGCATTGATTTTCATTTTTCACACGTTAATTTACTAGATAACATCGATTATTGCAAAAATTAAAAGAACAAACTAACACTCTGTACATATAACCAATATACTTACGCACACTAGGTAATCAAAAATTCCGTAAAAATATCAAAATAGTAAATAAATAAATGAGTATAAAAGCCGACAACAGTGGCATTTTAGTGCGGTAGAGAGGGTTTTTTCAGAGCATGTAGGTACACAAATATTTTTTTGTTGTTAGAAAAGAAACAAAAAGCCAAAAGTTTTTTTTCTCTTTATGTGTCAATTCTATTTCTCTTACATTTTTCGTTTTCCTTTTCTCTCTTTATAGATACAAACCAACCCTTAAAATATTTGCACTTGATTTAAAATGACCTTATATAGATAACTCTTCTTAGGCAGGGAGTAAGTTTGATTCTGCATTACAGCGACTAAACTTATTTGAGTTTAGTCCTGTCATTTTCTTTCTCCTAGAAAAGAAAAGAGACGAGAGATATTTAGTCCTGTCAACTAAGGCGTGATTAGCAATTTTAGCGACGATGTAAAAATGTCATGGATATAACAGATATGACAGATAAGCACGTGCATAAGTATCAAATTACTTGGTTTTTACATGTTTGACATTACTCTTCAATCTATGGTTTATTTCTGTCCTTTTTTTTCCATATTTTATGGAGAAGGATAGGCTAACTTAAAATTAGGAATTTTAGCTGGTCTGCAGAATCGAGCCCAATATCAACGTATCCTTTATTTTAAGACTTTTGACGTTTCTACGTGTAGTTTTTGTACTTAGTACCTCCTTACTAAAATGAATAATCTCTTTAAAATATTTTTTTTTAAATAGCTAGTTCGCTTCCGACTTTAACTTGCGTTTCAGCATGGCAGCTAGCATTTTTGGGACTCCCGATGGAATGGATTACCAGTCCTCTTTTTGCCGACGCTACGTGGCGCGTGCACGATACCTTTTACTCCATTAGACGTGTGTTTCTGTTTTTATTTTTTCTGGTCCGCCGGAGAGTGATTTTAGACAAACATTTTTTGGGGAAAAGCTTTTTATTTTCGTTCAATCAGTGATTTTCATTACAGTAGGATATAGGGAAAATGTTTTGGTGTGGATTGTTTGAAGTGGTATAGAATTATAGAGGCACACATAACACAATGTCATATGTTATTTTGATTGACTAGTGGTTCGGGCAGACGTTGTCCTGCCACAGTATAAACCAGGAACCCACAGTCATGAGATTAAAAATAGCTGCCTATGAGTTTCTTGCTGGCTATTCTCTGGGCACTGCATTTGGGACCAGGAAATCGTCGGTGAAGTTGGGCAGCTGTTTACATTTAGCCAATCTTCATGAACGAGTTTAGAGCGCCTTTTTATTAGACTATTGACTTTTCTAAGTGTGTTTTCTATACCTACAGCACTTTTTTGACTACTCAAACTCACACAAAAAATCGGTCATGCCATTTTCGAATTTTTGCGAGACTAACGTTACTTCGTTATTTGTGAGGCTATTACATTTTTATATAGGTATGTATGTATAAGAGAAAGAAGAAGATACATGATAGATAAATAACGAAGTTTTTTTTTAAATACTACAAAAGCAGTGACACCCTTGAGACAGACACCTGGTTTCAAATTCTGGTTAGGGCATGTACTCATGAGATTTTTTTAAAACTTACATACCTATTTATTATAATAAAACATTGTGGGGTTACTTAGAATTGGTGGTGAGATGAAGATGATAAAAAATTCCTCTACCATCCTTCGCAGATTAAGCGTGAACGTAGGTAAATATATTAATGAAAACAACTTTTCATATTTGTGTTTCTGGTTTCTCGTAAGAGCCAAAAATAATAGCAATGGAAGTTTCTGGAAAAATCCTAGGAAATGCTAGGAAAAATCCGAGAGAAATTGGAACGAAAATATCCTGGAATCCCAGTATACTCAGCGCTAACGGTAAGAGGAAGCATTCAGAGATATTTAGGGTTTCAGGCTGAAATACGAAAGCGGGTAAATAACAGGTGCTTAGCTTTCAAGGAATTTTATGAGATTGGAGAATATTTTGCTAGTTGGACTAGTAAAAGGATACGTTTCATGAATGTATGGAGAATGGGCCTGCACCATGTAGACCCGTTTTTTAGATAAATATAAATAAAATTACTACATACATGATTTTGCTCATATTTGTCTAGTTTCGTTGTACAATAAACTTTAATTTTCATTAAACTAGCATCGCGGCGACCAAAACTGTAACGAAGCCGTGTATGTACAGTATAGTCTATGTTACTCCCTGATAATGTAGCTTTACATTGTTATAAGAATTTTTTTAATCGGCTCAGTAGCTTTTGATTTTATTCGTTCAAAGATACAAAAATACAAATCTTTCCTCTTTATAATATTAGTGTATATGCAGGTCCTTTTAAAGGTAATTTTATCACCCTCATTGATATGGCGTGCGTCAAAAAGCACAAAAGTGAAAAGCGGTCACATGCTCTCGATACAGATTCATTATTGACTAAACGATATTACGGAACACCGTTTGAGGCCGTTATATATTCTTTCGATTTCAGACCACTTGGCAACCGAGAATCCTTGAAAGGGCTGCCGGCCCACAAATTTAATGTGGAACAATTATACAGGTATCTTACAACTTTGTATTTGCATTCGAAAATGACAATACCCGTCTAGTGCTGCAGTCTTTGCGGTTTTTGGAGGGCAAATATAAGTTTGTAAGATCCAGTTTCGAGTTTGACGGTCGGAATTTTACAAGTTTGCAACTTTTTCCGTGCTCTATATACTAACTAAGTGATCATTATCTTTGTGGCTGCTATAATTTTTATCTGACAACTGATACGATTACGTTCATGAATATTTTGGTTCCCAATGCTGATTATTATTGTGTATTAAAACTGAATGTTTTGGCCAAATATGGGATTCAACATTCTGGGAAATGATAATTCAACATATTGGGAAATCAACTTTTACGAAATGCAAACCAATTTGATATCTAAATCTTTACAAATCTATAACATACTTACTTGTAATATATTTACTAAGTTTATAATGGTAAAAAAACAAATTTCGCCATTTTTCCCCAAAGAGGTAGACAGAGGTATTCCATTTCTGGAATTACCCTCTTTTTTATCAGCACAGTCCTTTACACCGCTCTTTTATATTGTTCGGCCATGTGGCCAGTCATCAACAGTAAGCAATGTAAGTTAAAGGGAAAAACAGAAATCTGCATACGTTAACATCCGGACTGACATCCGCGTAAAAGTCCGGGAATTTTGTACACGGAACATAATTAAAATCCAACGATTCAAATCCAATAAAAAGTATTTCACAATCATAAATACAGTCGCAAAGATAAGAGTTCTTGTATCCTGGTTTTTATGTACTTTTGACATATAAGGCAGCGCCGTCTTTAGAGCGCACAGGGCGACATTTTGAATTAGCGCCCTATAGAGGTCGAATATATTTTTTAAATGCGCTTAATCACGTACTTTTTATAATTTATTTGACAAATTACAGCATAAACATATAATATTAAAAAAGGGTCAGATTTGAGCAATGGTTTATGGTTTGTATCTTGTATTTTTACTTCACTTTCCTATAGGAAACCACAAATCTATAGATTTGTGGTTTACCATTTTATAAATGACTAGCGGTTCTGCTTGGTTCCATCCACGTAGTTCCCGTTCCCGTGGGAATACGGAAATAAGATAAAGCCTATGTTACTCAGGGATATTCTAGCTTTCCATTGATAAAAGAATTTTTAATATCCGTAAAGTAGTTTTTGAGTTTATTAGCAACAAACATACAAAAATACAAATATTTCCTCTTTATAATATTATATTAGTAAAAAGTATAGATAGAGTTGATCAATATATTAATGTTTTTGCTACATTGTACTCTAAAAACAACCAAATTGCTAGATTAACTAGATGCTTCTGTAAGTTATTTTCTAAATATCTATTTATGTTGAGGAATATAATCATTTGGCTTCATGCGCCCCCTATAGTTTGCGCCCTTGCATGGGCCCCTATTGAAAAGCTCTAGCTACGGCACTGAGATTAAGAGCTATGCATTTGTTTTACGAACGAGGCGGACTTCACGTAGGATGTCCGGGTCATAAACTGGACTAAATTAGAATGTAGATCAATGATCTATCGTTAGATCAATAGCTATTTCGTAGTAGACGATGATGTCAGATAAAGATTAAAGAGATTCTTTAGGTATAACACATAAGGACATACGGTAAGAGATACGTTAGGGACAATGTCATAATTACATTATGAAGATAAAACCGACTTCAACTTATATGGTTTTTTCATGGATGCCATTGTCAGAACTAGAAAAAATTAAAATGGGACCAATCTGGAAGCACCAGCTTTCAAATAAAAAAAAATCATCCAAATCCGTTAACCCAGTCGAAAGTTTTGAGGTAAAAAACATAAAAAAACAGTTAAATTGATAATATCCTCCTTTTTGAAGTCGGTTGAAAACGAAATGTTCTTCGTTGATAAGCGCATCGCATTTGAGAACGACTAGACCGACCGACCGGCTAGTAATTGCAAGAAAAGTCTGAAAACTTGCCCGGAAAATTAAATAATTCATGAAAAACTAAAAGTGTTTTCTATCAGACGACCTATGACAGTCTCATCTGTGGTTGTTTATCGAAGTATTTATGTAGCATGTCAATTTGGCATGCAAGACATTAGGGCATTGGTCTAGTAACGGGTCGGACCCGGATGCGCCTGCGCCTGACCCAATGCTCCGGATACTGAACCGGTCTGCACTATCTGTAGTGTTCTGGGCTGTCGGTTTCGATTTGTAATCCGATGCGCTGGACATAATAATCATATTACTTAAATGAGCAATTCTTTTATGATTTTGATGAAAATTTGTATACAGAGACTGTATTGTATTTTAAATTCAACTGCATAGGTGTATTCCCTTTAGAATAATTCGGCCAGTCACCGACAGATAGTAACAGTGTTGTTAAAACGAGCAAAGCTCGATCTCTTACGTTCTTAGAGATTGAAGTACGCAATTACCGTTAGATATTTACATATAGAAAATTTGAAGAATAGAATTATTCCATATTCCGGAGATGATGGCGAATCTAGCGAAACCTCAGATATAAAATCCCTTAAACCATTTACAGTCAAAAGGAACACGTCTGCCATATTGTTTTATGACGTCACTGATCCAGTGGTTGATTGATTTCAATAAATGAGATGGCAAATCGAATGCCATCTCATTTATTGAAATCTATCAAGCAATTTAAGCTTCAGCCTGAGCTAAAGAAATATACTCGCATATAGTCTCTCATGATGTACAATTTTCAAAGGAAGATCTTGGGAAAGAGCAGTGATAGCCCGGACGGTTAAAGAGCCGGCCGAAAATCAGTGAGGCTCGGGTTCGAATCCTGGCATGTACCAATGAGTTTTTCAAAAACTTACGTACATATTTATCACTAGCTCGACGGTGAAGGAAAACATCGTGAGGAAACCCGCAGGTCTCAGAATTAATTCTGAGACATGTGTAAACAGACCCGGTCCGGCGATGGGCTCACCACCTATCACGTTTAGGGGTCCAATGTATCTCGTGAAATGTGGGTATATCCAGTAATGGAATACCTCTGCCTACCCCCTCGGGGATAAAAAAAAAAATTCGTGAGTTTTTTTTTTTATTTTTTATTTTTTATTTTGGGAAAATCTGAACTTTCATAGCTATGATAAGCAAAATGATAGTTTTTAGAAGACTTTGGTAAAGTGTATTAAAATTCGCTGAAGGAGCAAAGGTATTCCATTCCTAGTACCCACTCTTCAGGCAATTGTCAAGTTTACTTCGTTTTCACGGACCACGCAAACCCACCGGTGGGTCTCCGAATACTGATGAGTCTCCAAAGACCTACTAGGTCCTCTAATTTTATTGTCTTCAACGACCCACTAATATCGTTACAAACTTCAGCTGTTTTTGAATAGTGCCTGTGTTATATTTTGAAACTCTAAAATGTAACAGGTAAACCCATACACTTGAGGCATTCGAGATTTTGAAAACATAAGATTATGTTTTCCGTCAACGTAGCGATAAATATGTTTCTAAATAACAAAAGATAACTTAGGTCACATAAAATGTTTGGACACATCAAAAACGTACATAACGCAAAAAAAGCAACGAAAAACGTAAATTGGTCTCTTGTACCAGAGAATCGTTTAGCAGCTCGATAGCCGGCGAGTTTTCCTCAAACGGAAAAAAACTACTTACAAACCTGTTGAAACACTGTTTAACTAACTCTCGTATTATCTATTATGGAAGTAATTCACTAGTAAAACACTTAAAATAAGTATGAGGTTCTGTAACTTTTTGAACGTTTGTAGCGACACTACATAGGACGCGCCAATAGAAGGCCGAGTTACATAGAACGAGCCAATAGACGGCCGAGTTCTAAACCGCGCTATCGGAGTTTTCTAATGAGTTTGTATAAATACAACTGTCCAACATCAACCGTTGGACCGCGGTCCCCAGGCACGATCACCTCGCCTGGCGGAAGATCTTCCTTTTCACGATGGAGGAGCATTCCACCTCCGCTCCTCCATACGTGTAACGAAAGTGTCTCAAATAATATTAAAGAAAAACTCACGCCTTTTATCCCCGAGGGGGTAGGCAGAGGTATTCCATTTCTGGAAATACCCACTTTTCACAGGAATAATCGACCCCTAAATGTGATAGGTTAGCCCATCTTAATGCTTTTATAAGTAAACTGTTTTGGCGGATTCACATTTCCTTCTCTCGCATGCAAATTCGTAAGATACGTATGACGAAGTAACTCAAAACTAAGTATGTTGTAGTTTTTGTTATGCAATCAAATCAATTAATCATTATTAATGGCAAAAACATCAAAATTACAAATGATAATATAATCAATCACTTATTCAATCATTTGAAAATTTAAGAAAATAATCCAGATTTCATAAGATTAGTTGCTTTTCTTTTTTTAAATAATGTTATGCAAAAATATTTAAAGCCACCTACACACAAACATCCGGGACTTTCACTGACACGCACCTTTTACGGGACCCTGTACACTCTTCAGTTCCTTCCTTATTACTATCTCTAACTGCATACGCCGAGTGTTTTTATCCATTATTATTGACATATAATCTATGAATGAAAAGTAACGGTTGCTGACAAACTTGACCACATCCGGGTTCGAGAGACAAATTCGGGACAGTTACACGTGTATCATACGTCACAAGTCTCATGGGCAAGGCGAGGCGGCCAAGGGAATAACGTATTAGGATGGGAAGATATAAGTCGATATAAGATATGTACCGTTTTCCTATATCTTATTATTTGTCTGACAGATATAGCGTACTGTTCATCATTTGTGACGTATTGATTTTTGCCATTCTAGAATGTTCTTTGGCTCAAATCTGGTGACAGTAACATGATAAGATTGATATCACTATCAATAGGGTTTTTTGTTTTGTAGGTTTCGGAAATCTCCAGTAAAAAGTATCCCAAGTATATTATACAACATGTAACAGAATAAGCGCAATTCCTGAAATTAGTTTGTTCAGTATCGACTACTTATTCGATTTCAGCTATTTTTAATAAGTGTTAAATTAAAAAAAAAAGAATTATCGTAGCTTAATTTAGTGCTTTCTATGGAAATCGTGCTATTATTAATCGATATTTAGGAAAATTGGTTAGACACAACTAAAGTTCGATTGCATCATATTTTTTTTATATTAATATACTAATTGGGGTGTATGTGGAATTGCGCTTTTTCTGTTACGCGTTGTATATGATCCGAATGCCTTATTATGTCTGAACAAAATAATCAAAGATTGGCCTCTGCGATACAGGCTCCGTGCCTAGTGCAGAGGTCGCTGACTATCCCTTTGATCTTACCCTATAACAGTATTTATCTTGTACCTAAAATGTTCTGCTGTAATTTGTTGTCAATTAAATTAATTATTATTATTATTATATGTTGACACAAGTACTAAGTTGTCACCACATTTCATAAAAACCCGTGAAGTATTTTTTACACAGACTGATAACAATTTTAAGATTTAAATGGTGTTGTGATACCATTAAAAGTTTCTATAAAATTTTCAGTTACAGTTTTATTATATGTGTTATATTATAATGTGACTAGGATCGTTATAATTAGATACTATTTTCGTAAATAGTTTTCAATGTTCATGATATAATTTCACTGATCATGGCGGATGTGTGTCGTAGATATTCTTTTGTGACTTTAAAGGGTTCGACGGATTTCGAAGTGTGAGGCGTTGCTAGAATCATCATCACCTTCCGATTGTAAACGCATTGGCCTCCTTCTGAGGCAGGCGGGTAAAAAGGCTCAATATTTGTCCGATTGTCTTCTAACCGCCACCTTTTTAGTGTTTAATGTTTTTTCTCATTAATTAACTTGTTTCAGAACTTTTAGAGTAATGATTTCTCAGTTTTCAGTAATTGTCTTCAGATAAACCGATCCGTTGATATTTTTAATGATTTTTTTGGTTATCCGTTTATGAAAGTCATTCAGTTTCATGGATCATGGGCAATTATGTCTTAGATTCCTAGTAAAGTTAGACATACATTGACAATACCTTGAAAAAATTTATAGTTTTTAGTGAAAGAATTACGTATTACTATATGAACAAATTATTTTCCGAATGACAAAAAAAAATCCCTAAACACCTAGTTTGAGCACCTGTAACCTGGAGTGAGTGCATAGTTTAAAAGTTTAAAGAAAAAGTTTCTAAGAGAATGTTTTTCTTCCAACCTCTTTGCTGATTACTATATGAACAAATTATTTTCCGAATTACAAAAAAAAACCCTAAACACCTAGTTTGAACACCTATAACCTGGAGTGAGTGCATAGTTTATTATAGTGCAACGTTGCGTATTCCTAAAACACAAACTAAGCTATTTTCCTGAACCAAGGGAAGCTGACACCGCATCTATTTATATCGTACGTGATCTCGCCATCTTGAAAAATGTTGCAGAAAATACTGAAGTATTTTATTCTACAAAACGTCTGCAAGCAAATATTTCAGACGGAGAAATCTGCAACACAGACAACGGGGTGAAGCTTTCTGAATAAAATATGCGATGTCCACTTTGAAAGGATTTGAAAATGTGGTGACTTCAGATTTGTAAGCTTCGCTGACAAGAAGAGATCTCAATCGTTAGAGACGCTTGTGTGCCTACGCCAGAATCTAAATAAAATACAAAAACTTGAGAGGTGTCAAGGGACACCCGGAAGGAACGAAGTTCCATTATCATCATCATCATCAACAGTGCCCAGAAGACTGGCACTGTCTGTTATTAAAAAAATATTTAAGTGATAAAAGTAGAATGTACCTATACGCAGTAAATCTTGTATAGTTGGAGTAGATTGACATCTCTATCAATCTACTCCAACCATGCAAGATTTACTGTTATCTCTAACAGAGTTATAGAAAATTACTTGTGTACAACAAATAAATTGTTAACTTAATAAAGAAATACATAATAAATAACTTATTATAATATTGTAGTTAATATTATACTCCCTAACACAAAACTCATTTTTAATTTAAGATTAGTATTAAGTTAAGTTTTTTCAAAAATGCATGCTATTTTTTACGAAATGAACAGTTGTATTTTTTTAAAGCAATAAGTCATACTCAAATAAAGAATTTAACTTTATGTTAATGTGCCAGGGTGTTCGAGGTTTCAACATAATCTCACGCATTTTATCCTCGAGGTGGTGCAGAAGTATTCCATTTCTGAAATACCCACCTTTTTCCGACATATTCTTTGGACCCCTAAATATTATAGGTGCTTATCATATTTTCCGGGTTGCTGTCACACAAGTTTGGGACCTGCGGGTTTAATGCACACCGATGTAAACCGAGAATAGAACCCGCGACTTCCTACTCTTTTTTTTTTAAAACCCCTGTCATAGACAATGCCTGTGCTAACTATCACCATTCATACAACTCGCATTTGCTACTTCTCGTACTTTCATTCATCATCCTATTCTTTCTTGTGCTGTACAATTTTCTTACTTAACTTAGGAAAACATCTAATAAATGCGACTTCCTACTCAGATGGTAAGGTCTCTATCAACTGAGCCAACATGCCTTACGATATACATGTCATTTTAAATTTAGTGCGAGTATTATTAGAAACTATTTTTGGCAATGATTTTTATTTTCATTCGCTACTTTACTAGAAAACATCGACTCCAAAAAAATATGTAAAGATCCAAAACCTAACCTTCGTACCTTCATTTCGAGTGTCAAATCAGTAGTTCAGTAATCTCACGCTCTACAACTACACTTTACACCTAATTTTAGCGCCATTTATCGGTCGCCTATTAAAATTACAAACACTATTTTGTAATATTGTAATTGCTAGCGGCTTTAGTAACCTCGTGAGTCAACGACCTCTTGGTACCGAACATCCGGCAAAGGAAAAACTTGTAGCCTGTACTATAGCTAGCGGCTGAGCGTAGATTTTCTTTGTATATAGTAGTACTCGTATGGGGCCGTTTTTCTCTTGTTGGAGGCCCTGGGAACTTAGGTATATAGGTTTGATGCTGGCATTTTATCACGAGTGCCTCCGTGTTTTGGAAGGCTCGTTAAACCGTTGGTCCCAGTTCTGTAGTTTACCTACAATGGGCGTCGTCAAGTCATGTCAAAAAGTCCTTCGGTGGCAAAATTCTGACAGGTGGCCACTAACACCATCTACTAAGCTTCTGTGGGCTTACGTGGGAGATTATGGCCCATCATAGTTAACACCATTAGCTCAGCAGTGGGCTGTTACGGGTGATTGTGATGATGTTTGGTGTAAATTTTCTCCAGCACTAAAGCCATGGAACTTTTAGTTTTTACTGCATGATTGTACATACATACATAAAGCGCACGCCATTGTCCCATAGGGCAGACAGAGACGATAGATTGCCACTTTGCTCGATCTCTGCATACTTCTTTCGCTTTCTTTACATCCGTAAGCCTTTTTATGTTGATGCACACAAATGTTGGCCCAGAGCGGGGATCGAACCCGCGACCTCCGACTCAGAAGGCAGGGTACTACCCACTGAGCCAAAAAATTAAATTTGGACAACTATACGAAATCCTACTCTGTTACGTTATTACAATTACATATTCTGTAATTGACACGCACTTAGCCAGTTTTTAAAAAAACAATTCTCAATCCATTGCTATTTAAAAAAAAACGTATCGGAAAATGCATTGCAAATTGAAACTGCATAGGAAGGTTTAACAATGTTTCCAAACGGCAATGTTTTCAGTGGATTGAATAAAATAAAATGGAAATGGAATTAAAAAGCTATCTAGGACCCCAAGCACGACCTCAATCGCCTTCGATTCAACTTCAACAATAATTTAAAAAAAAAAGTAAGAAAAATCAGTGACAGC
The DNA here is from genome assembly GCA_963855545.1 of Ethmia dodecea. Taxonomy (NCBI): domain Eukaryota; kingdom Metazoa; phylum Arthropoda; class Insecta; order Lepidoptera; family Depressariidae; genus Ethmia; species Ethmia dodecea. Next base: position 14,765,183 of record OY979446.1, on the reverse strand, counting down.
CCAGTGGTTAAAGAGCCCGCCTCTCATCTCAATGAGTTTTTCAAAAACCTATGTATCACTAGCTCGACGGTAAAAGAAAACATCGTCAGGTGACGCAGGTCCCAAATTAATTCTGAGGCATGTGTAACAGACCTGATGGGGCGATGGGCTCACCACCTATCACGTTATGGGGTCCAAAAAATATACTGGTGAAATAGGGTTTCCTGCACTAGAATTCAGAATCAGAAATCAGAATTCATTTTGTGGTGTTAGGTACAGCTTCCCGGTAAAAATAGTAGATTATACAACAAGGGAATAAAGCACTGTTTTATGTCACGGGCGCGACATTGAATCCTGAACGTAACGAAGGACTCCCAGTTTTATTCCCGAGCGAAGCGAGGGAATTAAGACTGAGTCCTGAGTTTAGTGAGGGATTTAAGCGCCCAAGACAAAAACAGTTTTATTCCCGAGTTATATACTCTACTTTTCTCACCTTATGCGAGACAATAAAATGCAGTTGCATGGTAGTAGATTATTAACAATGCCTGGCATCTAGTTTAATAGACTCTGGAGTCAAAGTACTTTCATCACTCGACATTTTCGATATTCTTTTTGAAATGTTAAAGGTATAAAATGGATATAGCAACTTGTTTCTGCCGGGCGTGACCTACTTGATTTAACAAATGAAGATCGTGGGAATCTAGTTGGTCGCGGCTTCGTTTTTTGAAAATCGAGTTGGCCACGACTGCACCACATTTTGCTTAACGAAATTAGACTTTATCTTCATAGCAATAAGGATTATGAAAAGTGAAAATTACATTATTGACCTAGGGTTATAATGAAATTCCATACAACATTATAACCCGGCTAAAGCCAAGGGATATAATGTCTTGCTTTCGGTGACGTTTATATGATATATAATCCGGCTTTGTCGAGCATGTGGTGTGAAAAATACATTGTTGAAAGGTGGTTATTTCTAGGAATAGAATTAATTCTGAGACATGTGTAAAAGACTCGGTCCGGCGATAAGCTCACCACCTATCACGTTTAGGGGTCCAGAGAACATCTCGTGAAAAGTGAGTATATCCAGAAATATAATATGTCTGCCAACCCCGTCGGGGATAAAAGGCGTAAGATTTTTTTTATAATTGGAATATCTCTGCCAACTCCCTCGATGTTTCGAAATACAGTTTTTTATCTAAATATTACTTTAGCTACCTATTAATATTTTCGATTCGAATTCGACTAGAGCATGCTCGGGGCTAATTTTTGTTCAGCTAGTGCAGTTTATTGACGAGATGTATAGGGCATGTCAATGTGAATGGATTTTCTTTTTTGTAGACTAACAAGCTCGTTTGCTTTATATGCACGTGGGCAACTACGGTCTTTTCGAGTGAAATCATAAATGAATGGTGTGAATTTTATTTCTTACTACCTCTACGGCGAGGAAACTGAAAAAGTACCGATAAACAAATGACATTCAATAAGTAAAAAAAAAAACAGTTGCTCTTAAGTAGGTAGGTGTATAAATATTTTAAAAGTAAAACGAATTATTGTAATTTATTGTAAAAAAATGTAGTAACTTTATTCATGCAATCAAAAATGGACTCGAATTGCAGAAAAGAAAAACGATAGTAGTTTTGTCTATAATTAATTGCGGTTTCTTGATGTCTTCACGTTTATTTACAGTGATGTGACGTCGAAGTCAAAGCGATACCATGTTGTTCAAAGATTGTTTTGGCGGCTTATTTAAATAATATAATTTATTTCCGGTTTTTTAGGGAATACAGTCAAACCTGGATAAGCGAGAGTTCAAGGGAGCACAATCTCATTCTCGCTTAAAGAGGTTTCTCACTAACCCGAGTTTCTCGCTAATGCAGGTATATGGTTAGCGTTTCTCTCTTATAGAGGTTCGCAGCAATAACAAGTCACAGCAAATACGAATGTAGTAAATATTTATTTATGTAAGTATTTAGAATAGATATTACATATTTTATTTAGAACTTATTTACACTTGTAAAAATCCGTCAAATTCGTTTGGGTTTCTGTTTTTGTATTTTGAATGTTTTTCTCTAACTCGTAAATGTCCATCAAAGCACTCAGACTTTATAGAGTCTTTTGATTTTATAATTTTATAATAGGTGGATTCTGGTAAATTAAACTCCCTCTGAATTTCCTTTCGCGATTTTCCGGATTCAAACGCATTTACTATTTTAAGTTTATCACACTTAATGACAGTACTTGAATTTTCCGTTTTGACATGATGCAGAACAGAACTTTCCTTCGCAACTGATTAACTATAAACTGAGTAAGTCCGACAAACAGGATGGTACACAGGCACACGTGTCCATTCTAAAAGAATGCGATAAAATAACAACGTTATTGTAGTTCTACGAAATAGAATAGGTACAATATTGACGAGAAAACAATACAAAAACAATGGTAAGAAGTTCCACGAAAGTTAAGAATGAGTCATAAAATAGCAGATGTTAAATTTGTAATTTGTTTTGTCATTTGTTACATGTATGTACATAATATAAATAAATAAAGCTCGACTGTCGCTTATAGGGGTAAAAATAAGTAGCAGTCTCACTTACAGAGGTCTATGAGGGAAAAACGACTCTCTCTTACAGAGGTTTCTGTTTCTAGAGAGGTTTTAGGAGCTTAAAATGACGGGTCCTGGCTATTACTCTCACTTATAGAGTTTTTTCTCTTATCCAGTTCTCACTTATCCAGGTTTGACTGTATATAAAATAATTATGAATAACCACATTTAGTGGACTCTATAACATAAGCATTAAATAGTCTGAGATAATTCCCATATCCAATAATACAGGGGTTCTGACAGCTATGTAACAGCACTCCGGTCCAGATGGGCTCATTAATTGTCATGTTTTGATGTCGAGAAACTAGCAAGTTAAGGATAGGCTCGCACTGTCACCTTTGATGTCTAGAAACTAGTATCCCAGTCGTGATAGGCTAGAACGCTAGCCTTCTTTAGAGGCTTTATCTAGTTCTAGTTCTAGGAAAATATCGTGAGGAAACCCGCAGATCTCAGAATTATTCTGAGGTATGTGTAACAGACCCGGTCCTGCTCACCACCTATCACGTTTAGGGGTCGAATATTCTCGTGAAAAGTAAGTATTTTTAGGAATGGAATACCCTGCCTACTCCATTGGGGATAAAAGTGAGATTATTTATTTTATTCTAGCTAGTTCTACAGAAACCGAAACTGTATATGTATATATATGTATAATGTATAATCTCACGCCTTTCATCCCCGAGGGGGTAGGCAGAGGTATTCCATTACTGGATATACCCACATTTCACGAGATACATTGGACCCCTAAACGTGATAGGTGGTGAGCCTATCGCCGGACCGGGTCTATTTACACATGTCTCAGAATTAATTCTGAGACCTGCGGGTTTCCTCACGATGTTTTCCTTCACCGTCGAGCTAGTGATAAATATGTACGTAAGTTTTGAAAAATTCATTGGTACATGCCAAGATTCGAACCCGAGCCTCACTGATTTTCGGCCGGCTCTTTAACCGTCAGGGCTATCACTGCTCTGTTTCCGAAAACCGAAACTGTTTCAATCAAAAGGTGAAGGTTAGGCAAGATGCAAATGATATTAGTCATCAATGTGAATCACAGAATTCGACCTTCGAATGCGACAAAGAAATTGACGTGAAGTAAAAAATTAGTCATTGTGGTGAATGACGGAGAACTTTTTGTATTGCCTGCTGCATTGACGTATGTATTGTGGAAAGATATGTTCTGGTCCAACTAAAGACGGGACAGCTGTAGGACAAGACTACCAACAAAACACTGGGGGCCAATTCCACTAAAGTCTAAATGTCAACGGTCATAGTTGAATGACAATGAGATGTCAATGGTCAGTCAATGGTGTTATTTTGACACTTTTCGAAACAAATAACACCATCGACTGACCATGTCATTGTCATCCAAGTGTAACCGTTGACAATTAATAGAATTGGCCCCCTGGTATCGCATGGTTACGAGGACATTTTATATGGGAAAATTGTACTTGTAAAAAAAATTTTTTTGTTCGAGTATAAAAGCCTGCTCATAAAAGTCGTTTTCCTGATTCGGATTTCCGATTCCGTTTGTTGATAAGGATCCTCCAAACACAACAAATGTTTGTAACATTCACTTTGTATGGATTTGTTGCGTTCGAATTCGATTGCAAAGAATTCGGTAAAGCGGTCCAATATTTTTTCCAAGGGAATATTTCATATTCATATTTATTTATTGCCAGTCATGTATAATATACATTATAATACCTAGGTCTTATAGGTCTTAAGCACAATGACACCCTGTTAGGGTAATGCAATATTTTGAGAGGGGCATTAAACATTTGAATGCTGATAGAAAAATAAAATAAGAAAGATATATATATATATATAAGAGAATCGTAATGTCTGCACTAGAAGGCGGGATATGGTTATTCTAGTTTATCATTAAGGAATTCGTCTATGCTATAATAGGCTTTATTGATGAGTAGTTCTTTTATTTTGTTTATAAATTTGTTATATTTATTTTCATTTTTTAATTGTGTTGGTAGATGGTTATAAATTTTTATAGACATTGAACATGGGCTAGACGAATGGCTGGCGAGGCGGGAGATTGTAGGTTGTATTAGTATGTTCCTGTGGCGTAATGTATGTTTTCTAGGTATGTCCTCCAATTTCGTATAAAATTCTGGGTATTTTTTAACAAATTTACATATTTCTAATAAATATATGCAGGGTAGAGTAAGGAGTTTCAAATTAATGAAATGGGGTCTGCAACTATCTGTTTCTTTTATGTTCACCAATATTCTAATAAGTTTTTTTTGCAAAGTAAAAAGGCTAGGCATGTCTGAACTGTTTCCCCACATGATAATTCCATAAGTGAGCCATGAGTAGGCATATGCGTAGTAGGTAGAAAGTGCACAATTTAAATCTGTTGATTTTTTTATTTCCCATAGAGCATAGGTGAATTTTGACAATTTGGTTCTTATTTTTTGGATGTGTGGTTTCCAATTTATATGTGTGTCTATGTCTATTCCAAGCAGTGTAAAAGTACTGACAACTTCTAATTTGGTTCTTTCGTATGTAAAATCTATCTCAAGGGGTGCTTTTTGGTGAGGGTGAAAGGATATTATTTTGGTTTTATTAAAATTTATTTCCAGGGAGTGATTGTTCATCCAGTTGGTAATGTTATCATATATATGTTGGAGTTTAATATTCAAGTTATCGCCGTTTTTATACGACGTCAATACAGATATATCATCTGCGAAGAGCACACATTTTTCTTGGATAGTCTTCGGCAGATCATTTATATAGATGAGAAATAGTAAGCATCCAATAACACTACCTTGAGGTATTGATGCATTAACAGTTTTTTTCTCTGATCTGACTTTCGTAATTATCTTAGAGTTATTATCATAAAAATCTATTTCTACTATCTGCTGTCTGTTTTTTAAATATGATTTTAACCAATTATAACTATTTCCACGTACACCTATTGCATATAATTTATTTAATAACATTTTATGTTGTACTTTATCGTAGGCTTTTGTCATATCTAATAGCAATCCAATTCCATATTCTTTCTTGTTAATTGTGTTAAGGACTTCTTGCATATACCTATACACTGTCAGGGTTGTTGATCTGTTTTTTCGAAAACCGTTTTGGCACTCATTAAAAATATTATACTTTTCACAAAATTTATATATTCTATTACACATGGCTTTTTCAAAAAGTTTAGAGATTGTTGATAAGAGGGCTATTGGTCTGTAATTGCATGGGTCTGTTAAGTTTCCTTTTTTGTGGATTGGTTTAATTATTGAAGTTTTTAGTATTTCTGGAAAAGTACTATCCTTGAAAGATTGGTTTATTAGTGTGCATATGGGTATAGTCAATTCATCAGAGCATTGTCGGATAAGGGTAGGAGGGAGATCATCTATGCCGTGGCTGTTTTTATTTTTTAAGTTTTTTATAAGTTTACTAACTTCTGGGAGATCAGCGGGACTCAGAAACAGTGTATTATATAGATAAGAATTTATAGGATTTTTTTGAGTCGCCGCACTTGGCGTAGGTTGTAGGCCTATTGAAGAGAAGTAATTATTAAATTCGTTTGCTATTTCCCTAGGATTTGACAGCGTTGTATTATTTATTATTAGTTTTGTATTATTTTTTATTTTAGACTTCTTTTTATTTGTACGTTCGTTTATGATGCTCCATGCGGTTTTTATTTTATTATTTGAATTCTTAATTTTATTTATGTAGTTAATTTTTTTTGCAGTTACAATGGATTTTTTAAGTATTTTTGAATACAGTTTGTAATATTTTTTTAGTACCGTACTGTTTGTATTTTGATTGTGTATTTTTAGTAATCTTTTATTGTGGGAAGAACGCTTAACTCCTGTAGTTAGCCAAGGTTTTTTGTTATTTTGTGTTAAATTAATTTTCCTTTTTGGCATGCATGTATTTAACGTCTGTAACAAAGTATTATGAAATCGTGAGTAGTTATCGTCTGAAGGCTTGTCAGGTGATATTACAGTTTGCCAGTCGATATTTTGTAATACCGTTTTGAACTTTTTAATATTTATTTCATTAAAGAACCTCATCTCAGTGGACCACGTAGTTACCTTTTTTGGTCGGGGTACGTTTAAATGTATTATTACACCGAAATGATTTGAGAATCCTAGTTCCTCTACGGATGCACAAAAGCTACTTTTATTTAGGTTTGTGAATATCAAGTCTATACATGTGGCTGAGGTTGGCGTTATATGGGTTGGTTCGTTTATGTATTGATTTAATTTATGTTCTAGCATAAGTTCTTTATGTTGGTTTGTTTTTAAATTATTTTTTAATACATTTACATTGAAATCGCCTCCTATTATAACATTTAACTTGGAATATTTAATTTTAATGTAGTCAAGAATTTGTTTAAGTTGCTTATAAAATATATCTTTCCTATTGGAATTCCAGTACATAACAATTAATAAAATATTTTCTTTAACTATGTATATATATTTCCCGGTTAAATATCTAATTTCGGGGATATCTTTTTATTTGCTAGGGGACCCGATCCGTTTTTTAGTAAGTGCCTATGTAATTAATAGAAGTAACTCAATCCATTTTTAACTTTTAGTACACCACCTACCTTCATCTGTTTATTTTGTTACACCCATCCTAAGGTTCTCTGGAAGACCGCCCACGTACTTTGTTTAAATCATTGTGTCACTTATTGCATATTTGTATTGGTGCAGCTTAACGAGCCAGTAGGTACCTAATATAATACCAAAATACTTCAGAGGACACTTAAATGGGTTTCTTTTATGTATAACTAGCGACCCGCCCCGGCTTCTCACGGGTGCAATGCTAATACTAAAACCTTCCTCTTGAATCACTCTATCTATTAAAAAAATACGCATCAAAATCCGTTGCGTAGCTTTAAAGATTTAAGCATACATAAGGATATAGGGACAGAGAAAGCGACTTTCTTTTATACTATGTAGTGATTATTATTAAATAATGATAATTGAAACACAAGTTTAATTAAACTCGAGTTAACGGAAAATGTATACCGAAATTAATGAAACATTAGCGGAACGGAACTGCGACAGATGTTTCCAGAAAAGGATTCCGGAAGCAATTACAATGTCTATAAGTTTATGGTATGACGGGCCTGTTGGCTCAGTTGGTAGTGAACCTGCCTTCTGAGTCGGAGGTCGTGGGTTCGATCCCCGCTCGGGGCCAACATTTGTGTGCATGAACATGTCTGTTGGCTTCGTGTCTGGTCGTTTAATATTTATTTAAGTATGTCTATCAGTTATTTAGTACCCGTAGTACAGGCCCTGCCTAGTTCGGGACTAAATAACCGTGTGTAAAATTGTGTCCTACAATTTACAATTATAATTACAATGTATATGTTTAATGAAATCTATTGTGAAGGAAACAATTAGGTATGGGTAACAGCACTTTGGACGGCCGATGCACGATGGGGTCACTGTCATGAACATGAAAGAAACACTTTTTTGATTGTTATTGCAAGAGAGGGTCTTGTCGCCAAGGGGGCGGGGGGGAAGAAAATGTTATTTTAATTTAGGATTTGTTCCTTGTTCGTCCCAATAGATGACTTTTTGAAGAAAAAATATAGTTTATCTTTATTTTTTATTATTTTTTAGTCTTAAAATTTTATTTGAACTAGGTACTTACATTTTTATTATTCTAATAGTTTTAGACCTAAGTAGTTTTAAATTCTACTACAATATGATACAACTATGTATTAATAATTGCCGTGCCCAATTCGGGTTCATGTCGAAACTGTACCCAATATTAAGACCTTATGTACAACATGAATGCAATAAATAAATAGATAAAAGATAGCTGCTTCCAAAAATGACACTTTGGTTAGTGTATCAGCACAGAATAAGTAATTGGTATCAGGTAGAACTTTTATTGATAGTACATACCTCTATATTATTATTGTAATATCATACAACCTTCGGAAACTAAATAAACTGCATAGACACCATGTAATTACTGAGTTGCGGTCATGACTCTATTTTCTAAGACGACTCAGCTTTCTAGTTGAAATACCTAGACGCTTTCTATAACCTAGGTCTTGAGATTCTCGTTTTGTAGCCGTTTTTAAATATAGCTCTAGCTTTGCGGTTTCGCCTGCGCCATTATCATTACAGATAATATGCAGATAATGAATAAAGAGCAGATGTAGCTCTGATGGAAGTGAAAGGGTTTTATTCAGTATTTGTTATACATCATTTACCCGCGTAGTTCTCGTTCCCGTAGGAATACGGCGATAAAATATTAAAATAATACCCCAGGCTATTCTTTGATAATGTAGCTTTTCATTGCTGAAAGAATGTTTAAAATCGGTTTAAAATAGTTTAGACAAACAAAATCACTTTTATACGCATTTTGTAACATTAGTTAGGATGTTATTTTCATTTAACTGTCAGAGAATACGCGTAAATTGTTAATTTTACATAATAAGTACAGCAATAAAAAACGTTGGACTTAGCTCACGAATAGTCGTAAAGGAGGAATAATCCGACAAAACGGAGGTGTAATTAAACATAATTGCCAATAAAATAATTTATTTGTGTCACCCCGATTTGTGACAATACTTTGAGGCCACGGAATCCGCGTTTTAGAACGAACATACGAGCTCTTGGTTCAAGTTCCACGAAGGAAAGGCTCGAGATGAACTTTATTGCTAATTTTCTTATTGAACCAATGAATAATGCGTAATACCATTAGAGACCAATGACCAATGAGTTTTTCAAAAACTTACGTACATATTTATCACTAGCTCGACGGTGAAGGAAAACATCGTGAGGAAACCCACAGGTCTCAGAATTAATTCTGAGACATGTGTAAATGGACCCGGTCCGGCGATGGGCTCACCACCTATCACGTTTAGGGGTCCAATGTATCTCGTGAAATGTGGGTATATCCAGTAATGGAATGGCCTACCCCTTCGGGGATGAAAGGCGTGAGATTTTTTTTTATACCATTAGAGATAGGTAATAACATAGAACTCTACAGAGTAAAAAAACCGACTTCAATCTTCAACTTATAAAAGTTTTCTCATAGATGCCGTTGTCAGAACTGGACGAAATTAAAATGATACCAATCTGGAAGCACCAGCTTTCAAAAAAAAGAGAATCATCAAAATCGGTTCATCCAGTCGAAAGATGTCGCCGATACTTTGTCAACCTATGAGATATCCGTCCGTATATTAATTTCGATATGTTTTAAATAGACCACATAATGGCCCTAGCTACTCGCACATAGGCCAGACTGGCTAAGAAGTAAAAAAACAGTCAAAGAGTATCTACAAACGAAAGCATGAGGCGTTAGGTTCATAAATGCATTTGCTTTGCCTACAATCTCAACAGCAACCGCCTTCATTTTGATGTTAGTTGCTTCTTCCGTACATCTGTCATTACCCACCGCCAGTGTAACCTCCAGTTTCCGAAAGGCAAGACAGAAATTGGATGACTGAACTTACTTCTTTTCTTACTTTTTATTGTATTGTGGGACGATATTCAGACGTAGATACAAATGTATGAGTTTTTACACACTTTGCTAAGGTCTTAACTTACAATTATATTGTGCTTTCACGTGTCAGGTGCAATAGGATTGGCTATTGCATCCACCTTAGAGCACATGATAAGGCAAATCAACACCGATAATGTGGATGAAATAAATAATTATAAATTGTGGGACACAATTTACATACGGTTATTTAGTCCCAAACTAGGCAGGGTCTGTACTATGGGTACTAAACAACTGATAAACATACTTAAATAAATATTAAACGACCAGACACGAAGTCAATAGACATGTCGTTCACACAAATGTTGGCCCCGAGCGGGGATCGAACCCGCGACCTCCGTCTCAGAAGGCAGGGCCACTACCAACTGAGCCAACAAGCCCTGGAGTCAAATAACGGTCACTGTAGGCGAAATCGGCTAGGAGGATATAGGTATATGCTACTTCAATGATTTATTTTTTATTAAGTTAATAAGCAGTTCTATATTTGTTTTATCTACCTGGTCAACGGTTTTTTCGTTCGAAAGTATGCAGTATTAAAAAGACATTAAGTGGTCGTATATTATATACAATGTTGCACTCAATCAACCGGTTTCGAAAAATGCAGACAGATTTAATTATTTGTATCAATCTACTTCTGGTTGTGGTAGGCGTTTAAACAGTTTAAATGTTTATTTACCTATCGTAAAAGACTATTTTAGGTTGTCCGATTTATAAAATTGTTGATCTGATTTTATGACAAGATTGTTCACTGTCGTGTTTAAATAAGACAAAAATCTTGCCAGGCCCGAAGGCATAGTGCATTGCTCACATACTCGTACCAACTACAAACCAAAACACGTAATTTTGCATACCTAGAAAAGCAATTCCTGAAAAGTTTTACTATAAGTATAATTTTTCCAAAAAAAATAATTAGGCTAAAACCTGAACTATTTGGTCACAGAACAGTATACCTGGTTATACCTATTCTGTATTATTTTAAGTACTTACTACGATGCATTGGGAGGCTAACATTTTCCGGGTGTATGTGAATGTGTAAATATCTTTGTTTAGCGTAGCCTGTAACCTAAATGTTTTTACGGATTTTAAAAAACGTGATGTCTCCGGATTCTGCTTTATCTTCTGTCACAAGCGAAATTTCTTACCTTCTTGCGACTTTTTTTATTCGGGGCGTTGATTATTCGAATAAGTGTGCTAAATATTAAACACCCAGACATAAAACCAACAGCCATTTTCATGCACTCAAATGTCCGGCTCAAGCTGGGGTCCCACGGTCCGCTATTCTACGGATCAGCTACACTCAGCCGACGAGCACGGACGGCGACGCACCACAGGCAGGGCCGGTCCAACGGTGCGTGTCGGTGTGTGTAGATGTTTTTATGTTGTCATAATGCAAAGCGAAAGAAAGAGAGAGAAGAGCGCACCTTTGAAGTTACCGACTCACGATGGATACGGGCGCACCGCCACAGACGTTCTGTGCTATCACGGACGAGGCCGGTCCCACGGTGCGTCGTGCGAGCTGGTCTGCGTGCATCCGCGATTTTACGGACCGTGGGACCCAAGCTGAAGGCACGGTCATACCAACTGAACCTGCCGTAATTTTTTTCTTTTTTTACGTGTATTCTATGAAATTAAAACTTGCTCACATGAGGTTAAAGAGCCTGCTTTACATGATTATAATCTGGCATGTACCAATGAGTCACCACCTATCACGTTTAGGGGTCGAAAGAACATCTCGGAAAAATGGATATATCCAGAAATGGAATAATTCTGCCTAGCCCCTCGGGAATATAAGGCGTGAGATTATTATTATCAAAACTTTTTCAAAACTTACGAAAATATTTATCACTAGCTCGACGGTGAAGGAAAACATCGTGAGGAAACCCACAGGTCTCAGAATTAATTCTGAGACATGTGTAAACAGACCCGGTCCGGCGATGGGCTCACCACCTATCACGCTTAGGGGTCCAATGTATCTCGTGAAATGTGGGTATATCCAGTAATGGAATACCTCTGCCTACCCCCTCGGGGATGAAAGGCGTGAGATTATATTATTATATTATATTATTATTATCATTATTACATAAAACCAACAGCCATTTTCATGCACTCAAATGTCCGGCTCAGAAGCCAGAATCACTACCAACCGAACCGTCAAATTTTTCTTTTCTTTACGTGTATTCTATGGAATTAAAACTGGATCCAGTGAATCCTGCGCTGGTTTAATGGCCCCACGATAATTTACGGCTGGCGCAGTATTCCCGAATCGGGACCAATGAGGGTGAAATTAAAACTTGCCTTTACCTCGATAAATTATACCCGCCGTGTGGGGTATATGACTTCATAAAGACATCCCAAATCTTATGACTCGGTAAATCTTTCTTCTCCTGCGTTATTAATTCTGGGCAATGATTCCGTGATTTTGGGGTTAGAAAGTTTTAATTGGCGTGTGTGTTTGAATCTATTTATTTGGTAAGTTGTTTGTTGTGGGCTTAGAATTTGTATATTCCTATAAATAGGTACATACAATTAAACGAGCCATATTATGTATTGGTACCTGCTCGGGTTCTCGAAAACGGTTGCAATGATTTTGATGACGTTTGCAGTGTTCGGCGGCCACGAAGAGATTTAAATATAATAGGGCATAGAGAGGGCATTGGGAATATTTTCATACAAAATTTTGAAGCCTAAGCGTCATGTCCTTGTCATGTCAGTTAGTATGAACGCGAGCTGTCATTCGGTCGAAATTGTATGTACTAGTTTTATTCCACTTGGAATAACTTTTGACTTCAAATTTTCCTCGTTTTGTCCCCTCTATGCCTTATTATATTTTAATCTCTTTGGGCGGCCATTACGGGGGCGAAAAATCAATATACCTAACTAAGCCTAAATTCTGGTTAAGTCTAAAAAACTTCTTTTTTATGGTTAAGGTACTATAAAGTAATTTAAGTATTTAAAACCAGCCTGGCACACATTTATGATGAGGTTACGTTTCTAAGAAAACAAACGAAATAGTTTTTCATTAACTATTCATTTCCAAGATGGCGGTTGACTTTTTTTTAAAACTGCCAGACAAAACTATCATATTGTACCAAATTATTTAATAACTTTGCATAAAAAATCTTATAGCCTTAAAAATACGTATGTAAAATTTAATAGTTTATACCTTGGATTAACATAAATGGTATTTTATCGATTCGATGCAAAAATATTGTCGGAAAACAATGTAATTATTCAAAAATGCTATTAAAATATATCCATATTGGCTAGTTAATGTTTCATATACTTACCTTTTAATTTATATTGGAGTAGAAACCCGCAGGTCCCAGAACCAATTCTGAGATAGGTAAGCTCACCACCTATCACGTTTAGGGGTCCAAAGAATATCTCGTGAAAAGTGGGTATATGCAGAAATGGATACCTCTGCCTTCCCCCTCGGGGATATAATGGAATTTCTTGCCTACAACTGCTGTGTTCAAGTCATTAGGTGAAAAGGATTGTTCTCGAGTCGTTCGTTCAATAGCCATCTAGCCATATCCTTTGATCTATTGACCTTTGAGCTACACTGAGGTCACGAAAAAAATACTTTATTGACTAATTGATACAGCACAGCCTCTACCGCTGGACCCAGGAAACTGAAATTTTGAATGTTTGAGAGACAGATACGCACTAAGAAAGGGTTTAGCAAAATTCCTACGCGATTTCGAAAAAATCTGAATACTTATCACTGCTATGTGAAGAAATCTATATTAGGTACATTTACTAACGGACGGACGGCGATAGGCTCACCACCTATCACGTTTAGGGGTCCAATGTATCTCGTGAAATGTGGGTATATCCAGTAATGGAGTACCTCTGCCTACCCCCTCGGGGATGAAAGGCGTGAGATTATACATACATACATACTAACGGACCTTAAGAGAACGCTGTTCTTGTAATTCAATTCAAATCGGGGGTAATTATATTGTGTAAGTAATCGTTACGTTTACAACTTTTGGTGGTAATTAACTTAAATTAAAATCCCAAAAAAGCAAAAAAAAACCTCCTCCTCTAACACATTTTCTTTTAGAATCATACGGTCATCATGCAAAATACTTACAGCTTGTACTTAGGGGTCTGAACAACTGAACAGATAGGTACCTATATTAAGTCCTTACGTAAGTATTTGTCTAAAATTTCTGTAATTTTGCTAATAGCAATGCCCGAAGATTATTGTATAAGTCAAAAGTTGACTACGAGAAAATTGTTAAATTTATATATATGCACAAAAAGTAAATTTTCTTTGAGGTACAATGCTTGCTTAGAAAATAATTTTGTGTTGTGTTGAACGATTCGGTGTGAGTTTTGTTATTCACAGTGATCCTTGAATAAAAATTGAATACTGAATAAACATGCTTGATTTGCTTTTCTAAATTCTGATTTATTGTAACTTAAATTTTCGAAAACTTCGAAAACCTGGCGTCCGGGGAGCGAAGACTTAAAAGAGCGTGCATGAAAATGTTTATGGATGTAAAGGAAGCGAAAGAAGTATGCAGGGATCGAGCCAAAGGGGGGATCCATCATCTCTTTGAGACAATGGCGTGAGCCATAGGTATGTATGTATGTTAATTTTCTATACCAAAACTGAAATTTCCAATGCATAAACCTAATAAATCCGTAACGAGTACATTTATCAGAACAAACGACGAACGCGTTTTACGGTTCTGGGCCCGTATTCACGGAGATTCGACATTCGATATTCGACTCGGAATCGGAAAATCTGTCGAAAGGTTTCGAGATGGGCTATTCACAGATGTCATATTTGACATAAGGATTCGACAGATTTTCCGATTCCGAGTCGAATATCGAATCTCCGTGAATACGGGCCCAGTAGGGTGAAAAAATTATACCCGCGACTATTAACTCCTTAGACAAGGTCACTTCATTACCAATTGATGGGCTATAAATGGTCTGTAAAATTTCTTAGCTACACTAATACTACATAGAGCAGTGATAGCCTTACGGTTAAAGAGCCGGCCGAAAATCAGTGAGGCTCGGGTTCGAATCCTGGCATGTACCAATGAGTTTTTCAAAAACTTACGTACATATTTATCACTAGCTCGACGGTGAAGGAAAACATCGTGAGGAAACCCGCAGGTCTCAGAATTAATTCTGAGACATGTGTAAACAGACCCGGTCCGGCGATGGGCTCACCACCTATCACGTTTAGGGGTCAAATATATCTCGTGGAATGTGGGTATATCCAGTAATGGAATTCCTCTGCCTACCCCCTCAGGGATAAAAGGAGTGAGATTATTTTTTTATTTATACTACAAAATGATATTATAAATAATATGGAAGTGACTCCATCTCTTCTCTCCATGTTTGTTGCCCTTTGTAAGTTGCTGAATCGATCAACTTACATCTTGAGGAAGAATGTAAAGTCGAAGTAATAGACCACCTTTTCATCTCCGGAACGCAAAGCGAAGGAAAAACTAATATTTTTTAAGTGCATTTTAGTTGAATGTTGTTGCGATGTATTAAGCCGAAGTGTTTCCACAATAATAATTTTGAAAGGTAACTCCGATCGCTAAACCTAACGTAATATAAATTATTGCCTCATTAACTCATTCGTGCTGCACTAGGATGATGCCATTTTATTAGTACCAATAAAATTTACTCATTACAACATTTAATATTCTAGTAACTGTGAATAATTACTAAGAATATCGTAAAACAAATTGTATCGTAAACAGACTTCACGATGTACTAAATAACTCAACAAATGTTAGGTACCAAAAATTAATTAGGAATTGCAATGCGCATTTAGTTTTCGTCGACAGTTCCTACCAACTTGCAATAAAAGCAATTACGTTAATTAAACATACATCGCTTGCAATGAAACGAACCAGTCCTAAAAATAATAACAAAAGTAAAATACTTTGCTACTGTGTGTCAAAACAAAAATACTCACCGTTTTAATCTCCAAAATAATTAACCCGCGTGCATTCACAATTAAAAACAAAACAACACTGAAAGCACACAATCTGAAATTGGCGCGCAAAAATGACAGCTTATCAAACTACGAGCGCTTTGCGAAGTGGCTGGCTGGCGGGAATTAAAAAGTACAATTCAAAAATCAAATTTGGAACAGCTAGTGTCGCGACTGCATCACAAACACACCGGTTAGTGTTGCTGCGGTGCCGGAGTAATGAATGGTTGGTAGTGAGGTGCTCGTTGAACGGCGATGTCGGTAAATGTGTGCCTTAAGCGAAGCCAGAGCCACACTGCTTGATACTTTTGATTGATAACAGGGAAAACACATTGTTGTCGGTAAAAACGTCGGAAAATAGGTAGGTATCTTTTTAAGACTTGTTTTTTTAAATGGCAACAATTATTTATAAAAACATACTTGAATGGAAACATACTGTAACCTATTTCCAGCAAATACCTACATTATCAACTAATTAATTTACGAAGATATAAACCAACATTTTCTTTATATCGCAAAAAGCTACTTATTTTAGTAATTTGCTAGTTCACATTGAAATACCTAGTTACTTTGAGTTCAATAAACTAATTTAAAGAATTTTCCAATGAAAGAGTTTCTCAAATGTATTGAAGTTTGTGAAAAGCCTTTATTTGAATGCTTTTAATTAGATTGATTGGAATGAAGGCAAAGAAAAGTTCAATGAAATCCTTGTGGTAATTTTGAGATTTGTTAGTGTTTATCAGTAAGTACTAAAAAAAGATAATTGCATAATTTAATATTTACTTATTTAGTTTGATGTAGAATATATTATGGAACCTTAATTTATGTAAAATTAATTTTAGACTTAGAGATTACAATAAATTCTAAAATATATCATAATTTTTTATTATTTTAACTGTAAAACCTCGTTTTCATCGTATATCACTAAAGTTAGCATATAAATGGTTCATATTTTAGACTTAACTTACAGAATTTAATTTTTATAACTTGGTCCGGTGTCACAAACTAGAGAGGTCAGTCTCTGCCTACTAATTTACCGACTGTATTTTTTTGAATAAGGCAAATCACATACAAAGTCTCAGAACCATTATGTAAAAACATCTTTAGCTATAAAAACTTTTTAACATCTTCACAATACGTTGATCGCCTTAATTGAATAGCGATAAAAAAACAGCTTGACCTCCACTCCTCACCAATGACGCGCCTCAACAAAAAATATGCCCGTTTTAATTATCCGAGAACCAAACCCGTTAAGCCGCGGTATAATATAGTATAGCGGTTCATAGATTCGCACCGAATCGACTTGGCATTTCGGCAGACAAATGCTTGTGTGAGAAGCTGGGATGTATGGAGTGTGATTTGACTAAACAGAAATATCAAAAAACTAATTGAGATATGAGGGACCCATACTCAGTGAACATTCAGTGATTTGGACTCGCACACGAACGATTCCGTATTACCGTAAAATATTATTTATAAGTTTTTTTATTGGGAGCCCCTTTTATTGACGTGATAACGTCTTATAAATCGATGAACGCCGGCTGCACGCGCGAAAAAGCATGACCAATTGTCACGTTCCGCCTGAGCCGAGCGTGCAAGCGAGAGCGCTGAACAAGCGATAGAGTGGCACGATCTTCATCAATATTTTCTCATGACGTTATCACGTAAAATTATCGTCCGTAAACGGACTTTACAGCCAACAAATTTTTTTAGTAGTAGTAATAGACAGAGAAATTTCAACTGTCCATTTATTACGGTTCAAAAGATAGTCCTTTGACGAGCGGACCCTTAGTAATTTAATAGTGTCCTGTTAGGACCCCTTGGGAATTTAACCTTAAAGTTTGCACGATTTGCTTTGCAAAAATGACAAAATTCCATACAAAGTTTGTTCCCCTTACTCCTCTGAATACCTGCGGTGACCTTATTTCAACTGACTCTAGAACTATCAAATCGGAATTTTATGTGTCTGTATTATACTAATACTAGCGACCCGCCCCGACTTCGCACGGGTGCAATGCTTATATTGAAACCTCCCTCTTGAATCACTCTATCTATTAAAAAATAACCATCAAAATCCGTTGCGTAGTTTTAAAGATTTAAGCATACATAGGGACATAGGGATATAGGGACAGAGAAAGCGACTTTGTTTTATACTATGTAGTCATACTTTATTAATATTAAGGACGTAGGTATGAATCTCAGTAGCTATCTATGTAATGTCAGATGTTAATATTGTATTTTCGTCAAATCCGTCAGTGGGCTGAGTAGACTCTTAAGCTAAATGCCTTGATCACACGTACCAAGCAAACCGGCGAGACAGTGCCCTCGATCGACAAACACTCTTTTATACTATGTAGTGATACTTTATTAATATTAAGGACGTAGGTATGAATCTCAGTAGCTATCTATGTAATGTCAGATGTTAATATTGTATTTTCGTCAAATCCGTCAGTGGGCTGAGTAGACTCTTAAGCTAAATGCCTTGATCACACGTACCATGCAAACCGGCGAGACAGTGCCCTCGATCGACAAACACTCTGACTCTTTGTTTATACGTACCGAGTACTCGACCGAAAGCACTGTCTCGCCGGTTTGCTCGGTACGTGTGATCAAGGCAAAAGAGACTAGTCGTCGGGGCCCGTGGGTTGAGTTGGCCAGACAGGTAGACGACTCACCCACTAAAAAAACTGAAAGGGGTCAATGAGCCCGCGGGATGAGTTTCTGTGGGCCCAGTTGCCCACGAAGGGAGTTTGTTATATTTCAAGAAAATATACTTAGGTGTCTTTCTCTCTGGTACTACAGTTATCGTTACAGACAAAAAAAAACAAATTACCTCCATACTAATCCTTCGTCGCGCGAGTCCCTTCCACACTAACGGAGCTCTAGTGGTGTATGGCTATAGGTAAGTTTCCCACGCCGGATCGCACCAAACTCTGATGCAATTCCAGTGTCTAATGTCAGAGGTTTTCGTTTTTTGTACACCGTTAGACCTGCACAAAAGACAGTGGCACAACTAGCGAGAGGTAGAGGAAGCGGATTATCTTGTTTACTAATCATACTATTAAATTATTCTACTAACGAATCCTAAGTACTTGCAAACTTGCAACTCCTTGGTGGAGATGGGCTGCTGTTTACATTTTTTTTTATGAGAGAAGGGGGCAAATGAGCAGACGAGTCACCTGGTAAATGACCACCGTCGCCCATGGACACCTGCAACTCAAGAGTCATAACTGCGTTGCCGGCCTTTGAGGTGGGAGTAGGGGGAATTTAGCCTAATCTTCATAGACGAGAATAGTGTGCCTTGTTATTAGACTATTGACTGTTCTTAATAATAATCTCACGCCTTATATTCCCGAGGGAGTAGGGTAATTTCTGGATACACCCACTTTCCACGAGATATTCTTTGGACCCCTAAACGAGAAACACGTGTTCGTAGTGTAATTCTTATTAGCTACAGAATAAAATACATTTTAATTTTTTTTCACTAACTTCCGCCTTTCAGGAACCGGGGGTGAGTCGATTGAGCTAACAGACGATTTTTGACGTAACGTCACGTAACGCTGGCTGCACGCACGAAAAAGCATGACTCATTGTCTCGTTCCGCCTGAGCCGAGCGCGCAAGCGAGAGCGCGGAACAAGCGATAGAGAGGCACGATCGGCCTAAGCGTTCACTCCAGTGTGCAACTTTTCATCAGTGTTTTCTTATGACGTTATCACGTAAAATTATCTTCCGTAAACCGACTTTATAGACAACAATTATATTTTTTGATCATCTGCAGAATGTCACAAATAAAATATTAATTACAAAAATGCAAGGAAACATGGAAAGTAACTGTTATAATCTGTGGCGATTTACTTTTGAATCATGGAGGACGGAAGGGCGGAAGGGAAAAGCCGTCGGGAAATATCAATTGAATAGTTGAGCGGTTGACATTTCGCTGTGGTTAGCGCCGGAAATTCCACTACTGTTAAATATACTATTTTTACAAACTAAAAATAGAAATGTCCCTTCTCTTGTTCTAAACGACTGTTTTCAGAATACTTAGTCAATAGATTTTAATAAATTAGGTTTGTTTTATTTGTGGGAATAACACCCAGTTAAGAAAACTAAAAATAAGCGCACGAAGGATTCCGCACCATTGTCTATAAAAACGGCAAAAAAAACACGTTTTAGTATTTGTTGTTAGTTGTTTTAGTATTAACAGAAATACATAATTTGTGAAAATTTCAACTGTATAGATATCGCGCTTCTTGAGATACAGACTGGTTACAGACAGATGGACGGACGGACAACGAAATCTTAGTAATAAGACCCCTTACCCTATGGGTTCAGAACCCTCGATATGTTGGATCTGATTTAATGATTTTGAAGTGCTAGGTGTTGCTAGTTTTGTCTTCATCACCGAACTTTTGCTAGCTAGAAGGAAGATACACTATAAAAAATCTTTTCAGTGAAAGCAAAAGTTACGCACGCTTTTTACGTATTTTTTTGTCCTTATATATATATCTGTATATAAAAAGAATAAACTTTATATAAATATAGCAAACAGTAAGGAATAACTAACACAAAAAAATCTTTTTCTCTTGCTCTTCTCTTCTTCTCATGCTCTACAAGTGCTCTACAAGTACGCTACAAGTGCGCCCTACGAAGCGGGACTAAAGTGACCACTTTAGTCTCTAGGGAGTAAAAATTAATAAGTTTTTTAAATTTCCGTAATGAGACACAGACAACCACAAACAGCCAGTAAATATCGGTGGAGCTGGTATACTCGTATTATGGCTTCGTTTAGTCCCTCGATATAAATTATACTAAAGGATTTAAAATGATAATTTTGACTAATTTAATTTTGGAAAATATTTCAAAAGTAGCACACACATATACATATTATGGTTGTAACTTGGACCACAAGCGACGCACGGGACTTGGAAGAGATCGCAGCGATAAGCCCACCTTTGTGCCGCTCAGGGACAAAGGTCTAGCGGATTGTCTGCGATTGTTTTGTATGTGTTCTCTGGGAAGATGACAGTTGTAGATTTTCTTCTCAGAAAACCCTTGTTTTGTTTATGAAAACTTTTGGAGGGCTTTTTGATGTTGAAAAAACTGACGGGCCTTTGACACAGTTTTAGTTAAAAAAAAGGGCTTCTTACCACCGTATAATAAAAGACACGTTATTTGCACATAAACTATGGAGGGGCAGAGGTAGAATGCTCCTCCATAGTGAAAAGAGAAGATCTTCCTTTAGGCGAGGTGACCGTGCTTGGGGAACGCGGTCCGACGGTTGATGTTGGACAGTTGTATTTATACAAACTCATGAGAAAACTTTGATAGCGCGGTTTAGAACTTTTGCCGCATAAGGAGCTTTAGTTAGTTCTTTGTACCGCTAGGTGTCGCTATGAAACACATAATACAAATACGTACGTTACGGAACTCTCTCGGTGTGTGAAACCGACTCACACTTGGCCAGCTTCAAAAAAGGACAACTCTTCCCTGGACCAGAAGTCAGGGCAATCTAAGTATCATCTTGATGTGATTTCCTCACAATATCTTATTTCACCGTCGAGCTTGCGAAAAATATCAAGTACTTACGTAAGTTTTTCAAAACTATATACCTTCAATAAGACTAAGGTACCTACTGCGATACCTAAGTCATTGTGAATGCAAACTAATTCTTGAAATTACAGATAACCTTGTTTTATTTTTAAAGTAATCATAAAGATTTCAGAGGCGAGTACACTGCCTCAGACCATAAATACCTACTAGTAGATTGCGCACGTTGCAGATGTCAGCTCAATATTGAACCTTATTGGAACTATACAGAATACAAAACTAGAATTGCAAAAAAAAAAACCTTATCAATAGTTGCTCTCGAACGAATTCGCGAACTCGTCGAAAGATGGCGCTACGTCATCTATCGACTCGTAATTGGCCAGATCGAATTTATCCGCCAAAAACGTATCTGGAGCATAAGTCGTTGATTTCTCAGTCGAGAAGAAACCTTCTATTTTGGTAGTTGTAACTCTTTCCTCGGAGCCATTAGATTCTGCGCTTTCAGCTGCTTCTTTCGTACTGATTATTTGCTTAGTAGACGTCTCTATGATCTCAATCTTTGGTTCAGGACGACAGAATCCCCCCCAGAAGTACCATCCATGGGGGCAAACAAATATTTGGGGGTATAGCTCTCCGTGTTTCATTAAACAGACATAATAGTGGTTTGGACTGGATAGTAAAACCCCGGTTTGACCAACGCTGCTGCAGTTCGGGACAGGTCTGTCGTTGCATTGTCCTTTTTTAAGACGGATCTGTAAAGAAAAGAAAAAGAAAAGCTTTATAAAAAAATCTTTCGAAGAGCAACCATTTGGAATATGTGTCAACCCACACGTACCACAGCCATACCACAACCACACCACGTGGGCGAGTGTATTGAAAATGAATAGTACAATTTACACGCACCACATTTTGCTGTCATTATTGACTGCATCAGTGATACCTACCACAGCGAAACCACCAGCGAGGGGCTGGCCACATCGCAGACGCCAGACACAACAACATTTTATCGGTTCCACAACGCAACTAGTGACGGCAAAAAGCTGCTTCACCACCTGCCACACCATTCACACGTAACCACTACTTGACCGCAATTGGTGTGGTTGTGGTACGTGTGGGTTGACACTAATCCCCAGAAGAACAGCCGCATTCCCTATAGCTAGGATAGCTGGGCTGATAACTGCCAGTCCTCTGGTCACCTGAAGCCTCGACCAAATGCGATTTTCATAAGTTGCCTCAAAATAACTTGAGTATTGGGTCACGGAAGCGACAGAGCATTGGATGTTCTGCCACAAATAGATGAACCCACTTGTAGCGGACGATGATGACCCTTAAAATGTGCATGATGATCAGTAACTCGTAACAGCCCATTGCTGAGCTTTCGGCCTTTCCTGAGGTATTAATCATCATCATCAAACCGTAGTCTTTCCTCACACTTGAGGAAGTATGAGCCATAATCTCCTACGCAAGCTAAAGGGGATTGCGTGATGGTGGTGATGGTGTAGTATAAAGGGCTATATTCACGTACCTACATCGATCAAATCGGTGATGTAATGGATATAGAGTTCCGAAAACCGACGAGTATGTATGAGTCGATTGATGATTCTAGACGACATGCAAGTGAGGTGCCGGGTTCGTGCTGGTGGTACTGTCTCTTCCTACGTTCGTTTCCACAGATTCACATTTAGGTACAGACAGAAACAACAATTTTATTTAAAGATTATATTTATAGATTAGTTTATATAGATTTACTTGATATAAATATTTGGTAAGCAAGTTCTCGTTGCCTTATATTATGAAAAACATAGTTTTTTTTTGTTTTGTTAGATTTAGGACAGTACCTACCTATTATGTTTATTTCACATTTCACTTGCTGAAAAAAAAAACTGCAAATGTTTATGCTGAATTGTCAGTTTGTTCTCATAAAGTATGTTATTAAATAATACGTGGATAGCTATAATTGGCCTATAGTACTGTATTTAGAATAAGATATACTTGTAATTGTTTTGGCTGTTGCTATTCCTAATAAAATAAAATAAAATAAAATAGTATGTACTCGTACTATCAGCAAACGCTAAGCCTGATACATTTGAAAGAAAAGTCGCTTGAAAACTCAAGTTTTTATAACCCCGACCCTAATAATAGAGAATAGTAATAATAATAGAGTTAAACGTCTTTTTTTACATTCCGATACATTCATCGACATTAAATGTACATATATAAACATGAAAGAAACACTTTTTGTAATTGTCATTGTTACTATTAGGTGTATCAGGCAGAACTTTTACTGATAGTACCTATGTATGTGTTTATAAGGGCTCTAATCTCTATATAAATAGTTTTTAAATACTAGTTTATAAAATGTAAGTAGCTCAACAAGGACGCAACCAGTCTTTTGTGAAGCGAGAGCGGTACGCAGTTATAGACGGATATTGTGGAAACTGCTTCTGCATGAGCTCATAAAAGTGATCTACGGCTGAAGTGTGCCGTAAAATTTAAATTAATAAACATAAACAAGCAGTTACAATACGTCTGCTCCTTAGAAGCTAAGTTTGCTAAAGACTTAACGGCAAACTTGCAAAATGGACTTAAAATTCAAACGGGATGACGGATATTTGATCAGTAACATGAATGAAAACATAAAACTCTAAGGAGTAAAAAACCGACTTCAACTTATATGGTTCTCATGGATGCCATTGTCAGAACTGGACCAAATTAAAATTTGATCACACGGGAAGCACCAGCTTTTAAATAAAAAAGAAATCATCAAAATCAGTTCACCCAGTCGAAAGTAACAAACATAAAAACAACATACAGTCGAATTGATAACCTCCTCCTTTTTGAAGTCGGTTGAAAATGCATTGTCTTAGAGCTAACCATAAACAATAATAATATAAATCAATGACAGCAGAGGACTTATAGATAACTTTGGACAACTTTGTAGTGCCATAATTAATTATCACTTGTACGTCGTACGAGTATGTTCGGTTTCGATATAAAATTGAAAAGTTTTCATTACTCACACACAATAATAATTTGCAGCACAATGTCTCTTGGGAATAGAATAATCTTGTATCAGACAAGTAATTTTCGGAACCAGTTCAGTTGTTGTACAAATACTCTACCTCTTTACCAGTCAACCATCAGCGTCCAAGAGACAATCAAATACCATAGATAATTCTATTATGTCTAGATCTTGAGGCTCTACCAGAAATATTATACCCGCACTAAGATGTTTCATAGAAATTATAAAATATAGCCTTTGTCAGTCGGCAGACGGCAATATTATATTTCTGTCAGTAAAATAATGTTCTGAATCGTTATAGTACTCCTAGTTCCATAGATTACGTCTTACAAACTGCAACAAAATCCTTTTTATATCATTTTAGTATAGAGATACGTAGACTGTGTGAATAGAGCTTCTAAACAATACATTTCTAGACGTCCGGTTATCTTGCAGTGGTCCTCAAAAGGCCACCATGAATTCTAAAGCAGGCTTTATTCCATTGACCAAGGAAGGACGCAGTCAAGCTTAGACTTATGTAGGTCTCTTTCACTCAATCTGCCTGCAGGATTACGATAGAAACTATACGAGTATATATACAGTGCCAGCTGCAGAATATAGACGAATTGACAAAGAAGGACAGCAAATATCAAAGTGTCTTTAGATTGGTTTTGTTTTCATCTCCGGCGAGGCTATGTTTTAAATCTTTACTGTTCCTGTTACACGCAGTGAAGGTTATAGGGGATTTTATAATTAACTAGCAGCGCCCCGCGGTTTCACCCGCGCAGTTCCCGTTCCCGTGGGAATACGGTTATAAAATATAGCCTATGTGTTATTCTGATGTATAAGCTATATAACTGTAAAGTTTCATCAAAACCCGTTCAGTAGTTTTTGCGTGAAAGAGGAACAAACATACATCCATACATCCAGACATCCATACATCCAGACATCCATACATCCAGACATCCATCCAAACAAACTTTCGCATTTATAATATTAGTAGGATAAGGATACTTGTCAAAAGTCAAAAAGTCAAAAATAATTTATTTTCTTTAGGTACTAAAGGTACACGAAACCAGTCCATGAAGATTGGCTAAATGTAAACAGCAGCCCATCTCTACCGACTTGTTGATTGTGGACGTCTTCTTAGTAATATTATCTAATCAACTTACCGAACATTGAGCGCTTTGGGGATTGTAGCCGTAATGTCTTGGGCACAGAGCAGTTCTATGGTCTGCTGGTCTACCGTCAGGCAGGTCCTCGGGGGGTGAGCAGAGATGGAACTTCCGACAGTCGTAGGCGTCCGGGAATATGCCAACCTGATGTTATGTAAAATTTTAAATGATCTGCCGGCAATCCATTCATCCTACTAATTTTAAATGCGAAAGTATGGTAAAAGTATGGTATGACGGGCCTGTTGGCTCAGTTGGTAGTGACCCTGCCTTCTGAGTCGGAGGTTGCGGGTTCGATCCCCGCTCGCCAACATTTGTGTGCATGAACATATCTGTTGGCTTCGCGTCTGGTCGTTTAATATTTATTTAAGTATGTCTATCAATTGTTTAGTACCCATAGTACAGGCCCTGCCTAGTTTGGGACTAAATAACCGTGTGTGAATTGTGTCCCACAATTTATTATTATTATTATTATTATTACATTATAAGGTGTGCTAATCAGAATCACATGATGATAATCAGTGAATCGGGTTCGTATCATGGCATGTACCAATGAGTTTTTCAAAACTTACGAACATATTTATCACTAGCTCTACGGCGAAGGAAAACATCGTGAGGAAGCCCGCAGGTCCCAGAATTAACTCTGGGACACGTGTAGAAGACCCGGTCTGACAATGGGCTTACCACCTGATAGGTGGTGAGCCCATTGTCAGACCGGTTAGGGGTCTAATATTCTCGTGAAAAGTGGCTATTTCCGGAAATGGAATACCTCTGCCTACCGCCTTGGGGATAAAAGGAGTGAGATTATTTATTTATTTTAAGGTTTAATTCACTTAGTTGTAATCCTAACTATTAAGAACTACATCGCAGTGAATATATTTCTTTAGAGTGTTGCGTCAATTTCAATTGGATGGCTATAAAGCCGCGTGGATGACTTGTCGAGCGTTAATGTCAACCCCATTTTTGTCATTACTCTGCTAATCTTTAAGTTTTACAGTCCAGAGCACGTAGAGCTTGACACATTGGACTTTGTAACGTTCTTATTGCAATCACCTTAGAGGTCATACTCGCACTACAAGTGTAAAGCTTGATGTGCTCTTGACTGTACATGCCCCCGCCAGGATTGGAACCCAAGCCTCACACATGAGACGCGGGCTCTATTACCACTGCTCTAGATTTTTTTCATGTTTATTTAAAAGCATAGCTTACTATATTATATTGTTTTTATGACCCCACGTAATTTAACCAGATTTTTATCAAAACATTTGTAAACAGACCCGGTCCGGCGATGGGCTCACCACTTATCACGTTTAGGGGTCCAATATATCTCGTGAATTGTGGGTATATCCAGTAATGGAATACCTCTGCCTACCCCCTCGGGGATAAAAAAGGCGTGAGATTATCACTATCACTACATAGTATAAAACAAAGTCACTTTTTCTGTCCCTATATCCCTATGTCCTTATGTCCCTTTGTATGCTTAAATCTTTAAAACTACGCAACGGATTTTAATGCGGTTTTTTTTAATAGATAGAGTGATTCAAGAGGAAGGTTGTAGTATTAGCTTTGCACCCGTGTGAAGCCGGGGCGGGTCGCTAGTATATTATATATTATATTTTATCAAAACTATGTATTTTAACACATTGTTTAACCATTGATATGGCAACAACGCCGTGTGAGAAATGTAGAGCTTCATGTGTTCTTTACGTTTTACAAAGTCACATGGCTAAAAGCTCAGTTCATTCTTCAAATGTTTATTTATCTAACTTTCCAGGGTCTGCGCGCTGTTCCTGGGCACCGCTGTTACCATAGTGACGGCAACAGGTGTGCAACTATTGATGACCATATTGACCATCAAGAGAGTTGCTTATGCCTACCTGTTCGCATGTATGCGTGTATTCTTGGCTGGCTGCATCACATTCTGGTACTGTCGTCGTAGAGCATTTCCCTTCGTAAGCATTGCATGTTAGACCTTCAGTGCACTCTTCTAATGGAACCTGAAATGAAATCAAAGTTTTATTCATTCAACATTCCGATTTGAATAAGGCAGTCTATTCGTTTATACATATACACCGGTTAAATTGTTTTCCATACCATCTATTCGAAACGTGACGTTTTGCTCCGCAATAAAAGGGAGCAAAGTAAGTCTTTTCCGATAAGGTAAATAAGTGCGAATAAAAGTGTTTTGAATTTGGAATTAAGAATATTTTTCAATTGTAGGTTTGCATCTAAGGTTGGCGCCACTGTAGTTTAAGTACATAAAAATTTTGTATAACAAAACATTAGTTCCATTTTTCTCGGCATTAGGCTGACATGACTGAATGGCGTTCGATGGTTGTGCTACACTGTCAGAAAAAACTCACTATGGCAATGCGCGCCTTCGTAGTTATTCTTCTCTTAGAGAGGGATGAAAAGCAGAGTGTATCATTCGGTCGCAAAAACATTTTTACTTGGGGCTACGTACAGTCAAGAGCACGCTAAGCTTGACACTTTGGACTTTGAACCGGCCCTGTATTCTATGGCGCGCAGTACAAATCAGAGCTCAGCTTAAACTGGTAGTGTCAAGCTTGACTTGCTCTTGACTGTACTTTAAATCCCTCACTTCGTTCATGATTAAATGTAGAATCCCTCACTGCGTTCGGGATTAGGTATATCCTATAATCATTCACTATGTTCGTGATTTAAAAAACAACACCGAATACACTGTTCCCTCATTACGAAGAAACGAAAGAATCTATTCAGCAAACTTGTTCAAACGTGTTTCCTTACGGAGTTGAGGCGGAACGTGCTAAAAGCTTGCGAGCATTCTTCTTTGGCAAACTTTTACCTTAGGGGAGTGATTAACCAATACAGCTTTGTAGGTAATATCGAAAAAAGTTCTACCTGATACACCCAAGTGTCATTTTAGCGAGCAGCTATCTTTCCCCACCCCGTGGCGAGAAAGCCCTCACTTATAGTTACAATGACAATTACAAAAAAGTATTTCTTTCATGTTTATGACCATTTAGTATCGATGAATGGATTGGAATAGAAAAAAAAAAACGGTTTTACTGGCTTCTCATTGTGTTACTCTAATTAGGGTCGGGGTAATAAAATTGGAGCTTACAAGCGACAATTCTTCCAAATGTATCAGGCTTAGCGTTTGCTGATAGTACATGCCAGTAATTGCAAGAAATGAGTGTAGGGTAATTATTGGGTAAAATAAGTGATTGAATTGGTTGAACTTAGCCATAGACTGTACTATTGTTATAAGTACGTCGCATACATAAAACTTTGTTTAATATCTAATTTCTGTGGTATATTTTACAGGCCAATGAGGATCCGTAACGTTTTTAGTTGAGAATGCAGATTTATAGAGCTAAGAAATCCTTATCATACAGTACAAACATTTTTGTTCTACGACAAAAATTGACAAAGTTATGACCGAATTCCTAGCGAAGTTCACCGAGTAGCCGCCGCGGTAGCGTCGCCCTCATTGTGACGTCATCACGCTCCCGCGATCATTGAGTGCCGGCCGACCGGCCGTACTTGGTTCCCTCACAGTGACGTACACGCTCTCGCGTTCATTATTTATTATTTAATATCTTCGTAAGTAATGGTCCGATTTGGATAATTCAAAAAGAGATATCATTCTTATATCATAAAGAATAACGTGGATAATATTTCTAATGGATTTGCCATAACTGTACTGATCCTCATTATACATACCGAAGCGGTGGAGTCGCAATGGCTTTCATTTAATAAATGGATTTATAAGCCCGTATTTAATAGTGAAAAGTGGGTATTTCCAAGAATGGAGTACCTCTGCCTTAAACAAAAATCACAGTATTAAGATATGGATTTTGATGACACAAGCTTGAGCATTGCTTATCCAGTGTGATCGTTAGAAGAAGGATTCGCTAAGAAGGATCCCATTTTGACGGGCTTGTTGGCTCAATTGGTAGTGACCCTGCCTCCTGAGTCAGAGGTCACGGGTTCGATCCCCGCTCGTTGCCAACATTTGTGTGCATGAACATGTATGTCGGCTTCGTGTCTGGTTGTTTAATGTTTATTTAAGTATGTTTATCAGTTCTGCCAAGTTTGGGACTGAATAACCAAGTGTGAATTGTGTCCCAAAATTTATTTATTTTGAATTCCTACCTTCAGCCATCCGTAAGGCAGTGAGACGCACATGACAGCATGAGTGCAGTTCTGGCAAGCCATGCCGGGGGCTGAGCATATGCCCTCGACGTCCAGCTCCCCGTCGCCGAGGGACTGGCCCAGTGGTACTGACGCCATCCGATTGCCAGAGATGATGCCTCTGATATCGAAGGACGTGGCTTGCTGGAACAGGAATTCATTTTATTAAATCTATAAAGTTCTAAATCTTAGGGGACATCACAGTTCACATGATGATGCTGTTGCTGATGGCGACCAACTATATAGTTACATATAAAGATTACTTTTATTTATGATTACAGGAAAAGGTCTTCCTGTAAAACATAATGGTAATTTGTGCGAGCAGCTAGGATAAACCGTCCAGTGAATGAAAACCTCCCAATGAACCAAGTCACTTTTTTACATAGAATAAGAAAACGTAAAATTCCTACCAAACACCGTATTTTTTTCTTATTTGCAACACCTTTTTTAACATAAATACAAAATCATTAATTTTCTGTAGGCATAGAAAATATATATTAACACCCCGTTCATTCATTCTGTTAAAACTTTGACCCACATTTGTAGTTCTAAATCGAGGGTTTACAGCAGCTAATTTGTGTTTGGACTTATTCATTCATCCATATTAGAAGTTTATTATACTGGTTGATTTTTTTTACCGTCTGGAAAAAAAATATGACGTATAAGGTATCTAGAGCCGAAGTTATACACGAGATTAATTGTGAGATATATTCATATTTAATGCAATTTACAAAATCTAGAAAACTACGCACAGTACTACGCGCAGCTGGCGGTTGTAGGTAGATTGCGCATAAATAAATGGAAGCTACGAGCGTGTTTCTTTTTAAAATACTATTTCAAATATTTCAGTGTGTATTATTGACTACAATTGAGTAATGTATATTAGTTAAAGCTAGAAAAAAAATATTTGAGAAAAAAAAAATTTTTTTAGTAACATTGCCAAATGAATCTATTACACTTACATATCACACCACATTTTTTTCCAGACGGTAAAAAAAGTCACCCTGTATACATATACCTAAATAACTTACGATTAACGGGTTATTACTAGTTTACTACTATCGACTGTCTGATGTTGGAGATGGAAGAAGACTGATGACGCTGAGAAATTCTCTGCATTTCCGCTAAAGCATCGTATATCATGATGTATTGTGTGAAAAATTAATCATAAAATATAATAAACTATAATCTTTAATTTGATTGTTTGTTTGGCGCAAAATTATTCAGGGATTTACATTAGAGCAGGAGTTTAGTTTTAATAAAAATATTCCTTTTTAGGATTAGTCGACTCTCCTCTTCAACAACAGTTCAACATTCTGCAAATACAACATTTTGGGAATTTCGACTTTGTGGGATTCAACGTTCTGCAAATTCAACATTTTGGGAAATGATAATTCAACATGTTGGCAATTCAACTTTGTGGGATTCAACATTCTGGAAAATCAACTTTTAGGGAATGCAACTTTACGCGAATTCAACTTGATGGTCCGAAAGGATTCATTGGGGCCGCAAGAATTTTGTACTTTTGGATTTAATGCGTCTTTCACTTATTTCTTTCTTTCTTCGAAAAAGAGTTAAGGTACCCCGCGGCGACCAAGTCCTCACTTACAGTGACAATGACCATTATAAAAATGTGTTTCTTTTCTCTCTATGACCATTTCATGCCGAAGAAAGCAACACAATGAAAAAAATCGGTACTGGCATCTGATTGTTTAACTCTACTTAGGGGCGTACTAAAACGTGGGTCTAAAATGGCCACTTTGAGCAATTCCTCTAAGAAATTCTCCTTTTCTGAATTCTCAAATCCTAAGCAATTCCTCTAAATTTCGTAAAATGGTCCCATAATTTAGTGATTCACTGACAATTCAATTCATTAGCAGATTCGTATTTGGTGAAAATTTCGAATATGAATCGAAATAGAATTCTATTATGATTCACCCGAAACGGCCTTTTTAGACCCGCTGATCTTTTAAAGCAACTTTTGTTGATATTATAAGAACAGTCAAGAGAACATGGAGCTTGACGCATCGGACTTTGTAACGTTCGTATTACAATCGCTGTATAGGTCAGACTTGCACTACAAGTGAAAAACTGCATGTGCTCTTGACTGTTAGGTACATCATAGACCCCGTTAGGCACAGCAATATAGGAGGGAGGAGGTTATCAAGACTTATACATATAATTTACTAGCGACCCGGGGCCTTCGCACGGGTGCAATGCTAACACTAAAACCTTCCTCTTGAATCACTCTATCTATTAAAAAAAACCGCATCAAAATCCGTTGCGTAGTTTTAAAGATTTAAGCATACATAGGGACATAGGGATATAGGTATATAGGGACAGAGAAAGCGACTTTGTTTTATACTATGTAGTGATGGTTATTAATTGTGTTTGTACTGTTAGTTTTAAATATAATAATGGTTTGGTAAAAAAAACTATATTTGGAGCTATTTGAAAACACTTACGGTATTGGCGAACCCAAGAAAACATATATATATTGCAATAGACCACATTTTCACGGTACACTGAATCGTTTTAAACAAAAACAATCCGTGGACTGAACCACTTACTCGATTTGGGTTTGAAATACGTAAAAAAATAGACTTTAATTAATAAGGGGTTCCGTACTTAATTAATTTAAGGTACGTATTAATTAAAGGGACATAAAAATCCCTTTTTATGTCCAAGGAATTTGTCCAAAAATAAAATATACAGATAAATTTATCTTCCAAAGACGAATTATATAGTAGAGGGATACTTATTCAGAATTGATTCTGAGACATGTGTAAATAGACCCGGTCCGGCGATGGGCTCACCACCTATCACGTTTAGGGGTCCAATGTATCTCGTGAAATGTGGGTATATCCAGTAATGGAATACCTCTGCCTACCCCCTCGGGGATGAAAGGCGTGAGATTATATATATATATATATTCTAGCTTTAAGTAAAATAATTTTTAAAATCGGTAAAGGTAGTTTTTGAGTTTATTCGTAATAAATATTTAACAAAAATTCAAATATTTCCTCTTTATAATAATATTAGGTAGTGTAGAAGTGTAAATTGAAAATAGGAGCTTGCAACAAGCAGACAAAATATTAACTATATCTTGATACTAAACTTAGAAGATGTCTAGGTCAATCGTCCCTAGTTTAAAAGTAGTAGAACACAGCACGCGAAATCAGGCGATACTCCTGTATAATAAATTACCTCCAAGCCTAAAATGCATTACTTCATGTGAAACGTTTAAAAATAAGCTTAAATACCTTTTGTTAGAGAAATGCTATTATTCGGTACAGGAGTTCCAAGAACAATCAATAATTTAAACAGAAGCCTCAAATCTTTGACATAATGTTACCTAGTATACTATATATTACTTGAATTTTTTTTTTTTTTTGAGAGGAGAACTATATTTATTTAAATTTCGGTCTAAGATATAGTATAAATATACATTATTATGACATTAAAATTAGTTAACAATTACTAAACATACTTATATTAACAAAAGACACATTAAGAAATTAAAAAAAATGTCATTCAAAAATACCTCCCCGGGTCATACCAGCCGCAAAGGTGCCCATGACACTCGCTGCGTTGCCGCGTTGAATGGCGATGGACAACCTTTGCGCCAGGTAGGATCCGGAGCGGGCGTCAAAACCTCTCTCTCTGAGTCGGCGACCAATTTCGGAAACAAAGGTCAAAGCCTCTGACCCCCAGCAACCCGTTGTCTCAAAAGCTAACGGAACAAAGTAATAATTAGCCCCAAGAGCAGAGTATTTTGCTCTTATTTTTTCGGCTGCCGATTCAGCGGCTGCACCGGCTAAGCGCATAGTACGGCTGAGATGACTGGCAGCGAAAGTGCTAACGCACGTGGCGTCCCACAGAAGGCACTTTCCTCTCTGCCAAGGCACCAAGGTTAGACCATCTGGCCTTTTGCCATCAGACCTACTAAGGCCGGGAGGCTCAAGGACGCAAGGAATATTGGCAGATACCGAGGCCCTCCGAACGATGTCATTTAAGGCGTGGTGACGTGGGAATCTCCCCGAACACCGACAGCAACTCAGCGCGTGATGACCGTTTGCCTCCACACTGGACCCGCAGATGCATCGAGGTGGTTGACATACATCGCAGCCCATGCGGAAAGCAACCGCCACGCGCAAGGAGTCGCCGTCAAGGAGAGTTCCCATATGTGGTGAGGGTAACGCCTGTAACCACGCACCTGATTCCACTCTAGACACCGCCCTGAGTCTAGCCAAGTCTGCGTCCTTAGCCTCACCCATCAGCCGGTCAAGCGTCTTTTTTGACCCTACATCGTCCCAAGCTCGCTGAACCTCTGGAGTTTCGGGTACAGTCGCGTTCGGGAAGCACGTCGTCCATTCCATCACCGCATCAGCAACAAAAGGTATGATAACCCTGCCTCCATCAGAAGATAAGATTTTAGAGACAAGGCCAACAACCCCATGCGCCGACGCGAGAAAAGCTGGCAGGCTTACATCCCGGACGCGCCGCACCCCCAAACCTCCAAGCCGAATGGGAAGAGATGCTTGGCTCCACTGGTCATCCGTGAGAGCGACGTTAATAATGGCCTCCACCGTGTCTTTTAATGTGTCATCAAAAGTCGTGATGTTGGCAGGACACAGCCAGGTTGGGGCTGTTCTCAATAGGTAAGTTATTTTGGGAACCGCGAAACACATTTTTAGCAGAACCAGGGCAACGTGCGCAGATATATTCTTGAGGCGTTCCTGAGCAAGAAGAAGGAGACGTCTCCGGGATTCTATCGCATCAGGAATGGCGTCTGAAAAAATAGGCGATCCTAAGAGACTGAATGAGCTGCGGGATAGTTTCTTAAGGCCGGGAAGTAAAGAACTAAAAATGGAAAAAGAAGGAAGGGTTGTGGGTCCGCAGGAGAAAAATTCGCATTTATTGGTATTTACCTCCAGACCCAACTGTTTAAAAAGAGGAAGCAAAACCTTCAAGTCTTGCACCACTTCTGCTGACTTTCCTCCTATGGTACCGTCATCTAAGTACCACAGATTGAGCGGTGATTTAAGCGACGTAATGGCTTTGTGAATAGCAAGACTGAAGGTAAGTGGACCAAGCGGATCTCCCTGCTGCGCACCCACTTGGGAAAGGATCAATGATTTATCGAAGAAGAGGTTGGAAGGAGATTGATATACTTGCCAGAGATGCGGATACAGAGAAGGAATTTTTTCTAACACTTCACTCAAAAGAACGTCTCTTTCGACTGAATTAAAGGCATTTTTTATATCTAATTTAATGACAATACTGTCCACATGCTCTGGCTCCGCCACAAATGTGCGTGTTGCATGGATCGCAGCCTCGCAACCCATTTTCGTTCCAAACCCCAACTGACACTTTAAAGCCCGTGACGGGACAGGGTGCTTCGACTCCAAGGAGGCAAGAGTTTCAGGACCCGGGGCTGCTATTGTGTCATCAGACATCAGTACACGAACGGCTCCCCTCAGGTCACCCTCAAACACTTTGGATTCAATTGTCTTTAGTACCGAGGGTGGCCGGTAGGGGTAGCCACATCGCTGATGTCGTCAAACGTACTGCAAAAAGCAGAGTCTATATTTGACTTTACTTTGGTAGTAAGATTACCGCGGCCCTGCAACTCTGGGGCTCTTAGTGCCGAGTATGCAAAGGTGAGAAGTGTACACCAATCAGCTGTTTCGTTGGTCTGAATACACTTATTAATAACTTTACACATCTTTCCCGCTGCTAAATTTCGAGCCCCTTTGGGAATGTGTCGAAGCACTCGCACCAATTTTTTAAGAGAAGGAAGGCTGTCAAGAACATTGCTGGCCGATTGTGAATTCTGTGCCAGTGTACTAATACCGTTAGCCTGAGAAGTGTCTACTTGTACGGGCGGGGCGCGAGCAGGGCGGGAGCTTGTTACTACATCTTTGCAGTGAGGACATGTCGACGACATGAGAGAGGGGAAATAATTCAAACTGATACAATCAAAAAGGTATAGTAATACTTATCAATACAAAACCTACCTAAAAATCTCTTAACAATACAATTTAATTATATAATAGTATTTCTAAAAAGAATATATGTTGTTCTATAACCGTAATGATATTAACAATAATAATTAATTACATAAGATCTAAAATTGATTATTATTATAAATTTAATGACATTTACTCACTCTGAATTGTATTATTATTGTATTTATGTATAATGTAATTTGCTAATTAATGTTTTTTTTCTGTAATTTCAAACACGATTTGTATAAATTGTTTATGAATAAATTATTACTTACTTACTTACTTACTATAAACAGATGGACGGACAAATAAGAAACGACAAGATGTAATATGACTCTGCTTGGACCATTCGGGTACGAAACCATAAAAATGCTCGGTGCTCTTTGACCTAGCTATCAATGTTTTGTTTTGGCAAAGTGATAAATAGTTAACTACTATGTATTCACTACGTACGTTAATAGTTTGAATGGTTCTTGATTTAACTCGAGACACCAGTTAATTATTGAGATGAAGCTTATATTGCAGACAATCTTGCAAATGAATCATGGCTGGTTCACATATCTTGGTAGACCTAAAAATAGATAGATACAAGATTTATTTACTTTTACAGTAAGTTAATAACAATGGTTAGGTACCAACTTTTTAACCGAATTCAAAAAAAATAGAAGCTTCTCAATTTGTAGCGTATGTTTTTTTTATGTTTTTTACCTCAGAACTTTCGACTGGGTGAACCGATTTGAATGATTCTTTTTTTTATTTGCAAGCTGGTGGTT
Source organism: Ethmia dodecea (assembly GCA_963855545.1). Classification (NCBI taxonomy): domain Eukaryota; kingdom Metazoa; phylum Arthropoda; class Insecta; order Lepidoptera; family Depressariidae; genus Ethmia; species Ethmia dodecea. Next base: position 14,728,456 of record OY979446.1, on the reverse strand, counting down.
CCATGTGGTCCATTTTAATTTGGTACAGTTCTGACAGTTCCATCCATGAGAAATTCATATAAGTCTTTGTATGTGCGCGACAAATGGACGAATAACTCAATATCACGCCAACCGATTTAGTTTTTTTTAAAGCACTTCAAAAAAGGAAGAGATTCTCAATTCGTATTTTTTTATTATAATTCGTTGAAGTCGGTTTTTTACTCTTATGAGTTATATGGTATTTACAAATTACTAGCGACCCGCCCCGGCTTCGCACGGGTGCAATGCTGAATTTTCTTTGCTATAAACCATCCCTGGACCCATTCGAACCCACACAAAAAGTTTCATCAAAATCGGTCCGGCCGTTCTCGAGTTAAATCGTCAGGAAGGAAAACCCGACTTATTTTTATATAGTAGATTATCTGTACCTACATGGGCTGCTGAAGCAAGGGTCCCAACTCAGCATGTTTGCAGACCTGCCGTGAGCAATTGTGTTTTTTTGAGTAAATACATATGTTATCTACTAAATATTTGCGTATCTGTAAAATGGTTGAGTAGCCTGGACTTTATTTTATACTAGCGACCCGCCCCGACTTTGCATGGGTGCAATGCTTATACTAAAACCTTCCTCTTGAATCACTCTATCTATTAAAAAAACCGCATCAAAATTCGTTGCGTAGTTTTAAAGATTTAAGCATATCTACATAGGGACATAGGGATATATGGACAAAGAAAGCGACTTTGTTTTATACTATGTAGTGATTACGAACTGTGTGTATGAATCTATTCCAAGCACATATAAGATTCTGATGTTGTATTGTTATATAAAAAGACATTTTTATTGTTATTGAATGAGGTCATAGTTCCGTTTGTTCCAAACTAGACATTGTTAGCTTCTAACATTTAGGAAAACAGCTTTTAAGTTATATAGACACGTTTTTAGCACAAGCGCCTGACAGGAAATGTATAGCAATTAAGCGAATATATTCATTTGCCTACTGTAGTCATTGGGGGAAAGTTGTGTTCACACCAACGAGATTACCGAAAGGGCTAAAGCGTTATTTAGTGTCTGAACTTGTAGCATCATCCCATTACCAGAAGTAGGTGAGCAGCCAATTTCCTCCAGTCTGCCGGCAGAATCTATTACAAAGAGCTAAGTTTTAGTAAATGAGTTCGTTTGGTAAGATCAAGGAAATTATTATAGGTAAGTATCTACCCGCAGGTCCCAGAATTAATTCTGAGACATGTGTGAAAAGACCCCGTCCGGCGATGAACTCACCACCTATCACGTATAAGGGTCCAAAGAATATCTCGTGAAAAGTGGGTATATCCTGAAATGGAATACCTCTGCCTACCCCCTCGGGGATAAAAAAGGCGTGAGATTATTATATATATAATAGAATATAGATTTAAAAATTTCTTAATTAAAGAAAAGTGTTTATTCTTGTTTTTCGTTCAAACGAAAATTGTGTAATGTAGGTACATATTATTAAGTATTCTTCAATGCCTTCCCACAGCAACGCTCAAAACGTTCATTTTCTCGTTTCTGTACCTACCTAATGTATTTCTGGGACCTTCTTTCGGCCATTTTCCGCGACCGTACACCGTTGATGGACACTATCATTAATTGAATCTGTAATAGTCCGTTAACCTTTTCTGGCGGAACTGGCTACTGAAAATGTTACAGATTACACGAATGAATGGGATTTACGCCTTTCTGCCACATGGCGGAATCTCTGCTGATTCCTACAGTACTCGTCAGCTAACTTTCCTGGTGTGAACTTCGTGCGAAAGACCGTTGCATTTATACCTATTGGGTGTCTTAGAATATGTTCATTTATTTATTTAATTTGACTCCGATTGCGTGTAAAAGGTAGTGATTTCAAAATGTAGGCTATAGGTATATGCCACGTGATAAACACAAATCCAGCCAAACCCGTGTTAAAATATCGTATACTGTATCTATCATGTAATATGTACCTACTTACTGTAAGAATGATTAAATATATGTACTAATGTAAAAAAAAAAAAAACTTCTCTCTTAAAATCGGCCAAACCGTTTAGATTGTGGTCTGCCATATACGGATATATCTATGTATTATTATTATTTATTTAAAAATCAAGTGACATTGAAAGTAAGAAAGAAAAGTTTACTTTTTCGTAAGTGGATCAAATAGGAATAACATTGACTCATGTGTTAGTAAATCCTTAACCTATGTACATATTATTAACCTATTACATATAACAAAATAGTATAAAAGGACAGTCCAGCGGCTGGACTCAGAAAGCTCCGACTGAGAAGGCTTCTGAGTCGGAGGTTGCGGGTTCGATCCCGCTCGGGGCCAACATTTGTGTTCCTAAAAGTGTCTGTTGGCTTCGTGTCTGAGTGTTTAGTATTTGTTTACGTATGTCTATCAGTTGTTTATTACCCATAGTACAGGCTCAGCCTAGTTTCGGACCGAATAACCGTGTGTGAATTGTGTCCCACATTTTATTATTATTATTATCTAGGTATATTAAAATCTAATAACACGTTTAGGCTCGTTACAGGTAGCGTAAATGAAATATACTCAAAGAAAGATGAGTGGGATCAATAGGTACCTACGTAGTACGTACCTATAGTACGTACCTACGTAGTACGTACCTATAGTACGTACCTATAGTACGTACCTATAGTACGTACCTATAGTACGTACCTATAGTACGTACCTATAGTACGTACCTATAGTACGTACCTATAGTACGTACCTATAGGTATACCACGCGAATTCAAAACGCGTTTAATTACTTCGATCCGTTACGTAGGTATCTTTCGTGAAAAAAGTAAGTATATATAATTTTAAGAAAACAGACTTCCTAGAACCACCTATTCTAATTTCATTGATAAATTAAATAATACAAGGGCATCCATAATTCTAAGGCTGAAGCTCTCGCCAAAGCCGTTTGCAGAAAAAGTTTACGTAATATTTTTCTTTCAAACTCTTTGGTGCGTGCATTTTTTATGGTAATGCCCGCGTTTCCATTTTCGTCGGACGTCACGGTATCGATATTGTCCGAGAGCGAGATCCATATTTCGCGCCATCCCGCGCGTCCATCCATGTGACAGAGGGAGAAACGCCAAATGTAACGAGAAATTCTTTGATAGATGATGTTTTATTTGTTGTTGTAAGGCATAGGCTTCCGGCGATCTCAAAGTATAAGTTGGTAATAAATCCCGCTGTGTTATAAACGAACACGGCTTTTTGAATGTGGACGTTTGCACAATTTAGTTTATCCTGCAATAAGACAGGATATACCTAATTTGAATCAAACGTGGTTGAAGTCGCTTGTTTTGCTGGTGTTGTTTAAATCAATTAAACCAATTTTTAATAGTGTAGGTAGGTAGATACCTCCTTGCGTATGAAATTCACGGACATTCGATATTCGACTCGGAATCAGAAAATCTATCGAATCCCTAAGAAATATGACATCTGTGAATAGCCCATCTCGAAACCTTTCGACAGATTTTCCGTATTCGTATCCGTATCCGAAGTATCGCCTGACCTTTGAGAGAACACCGAGTTTTTTGGCTGCAGTTGTGTCCAAGGATTCGATATATTAAGATTGATTGATTAAGAACATTCTTCAAAAAACCTCTAAGTAAACATATATGTATTTATATTTTAATTTAATTAATTGTAAAATAATAAATTAGTATATAAGTGAAAAATGACTTTGAATGGAAAAATTATGACGGAAGCTTTCTATTTCAGTACAAATGTTCGTGTTGGTTTTGACAGATAAAAAAAGTATCTCATTTGACTAGGTAGGACAGTTGTGTCCTATTCATTTAGAACAATTTTTTTAGTACTTTAATAATTGATACATGTGCCGTGCGGTTTCACAGGCGTAATTTCCGTTCCCGTGTACGGGGATAAAATATAGTCTATGTTACTCAAGGATAGCATTCCAATTATGAAGGATTCATGGAAATCGATTCAGTAGTTTTTGAGTTTATACAAAAATAAAAACCATTCCTCTTTATAATACTAGTGTAGTTAAGTTTTATAAGTATAAAAATATGTAATTTATCGATTCAGAATATTGTTTCAGTGATACTGAGCCACACTATTCATGTTTTCTTGAAAGAGGAAGGTACAAACTTGACCCGCCATTCGCCTATAGTTGGAGCACACAAAGTATTAGGCAGAATCGTTCGCTCATTCGTTCTGCTCGTCTTTTAACTTTTTCACGCCGTTCTCGGTGAAATATGGTGCCCTTTGAGCGTTTCCCAGAATATCTTATGAGGCGTCACTTGGCAATACTCTGCGAACGACACATTGGGTTATAAGTTTTTGTTGAATGCTAAAATTATGATAAGGTGGATCGGGTAGTGTTGCACTACCGGTAACTTGATAATCGATAGAATGAAACTATACCGAAAATTCGAACAGGCACCCTCACACATATACATACATACATCCATTCATACATACGCAAAAATTTGCACAAACATACCAATCAGTTAGTCTTTTATATATATAATAGTACATTATGATATAAGTGCGGTAGGTTGAAAATTACAGCCGAGGCGATATTGTCAGCCCGAGCCGTAGGCGAGGGCTACAAGTAAGCAGAGGCTGTAATTATCAAAGCGCACGTATGTCATACGACGTTTTATAACACATTTGCGAGGAAATAAAATAAAACTCCGACTATGGTAAACGAATAAAAACAATACAGCGTTAAGAAAAAGCGCGCGGCGCGCATCATCATTTTTTTTAGGAAAAGGCACAAAAAACAGCCAGTACTTATTACTAATAAAGTAAAATAATATTTTTGTGTTTTTGTTAGAGATTGGTTGTAATTTACTGTCAAAATTAATTAAATTAAATAATTATGTACATAAATATTTCTTTAATATATTTTATCTCCCAAAGTTAATTTTAATCATAAAATGTTGACAACTTTTTTGACATAAAAACTCTTTGCTGAGATTTTAAAAAGTACCGTTCGTTTTAAGACGGAGCATCTTGATAAACCGTGCGTTTTACTTTACACTTACCGCACTTGGGCGTAATGAGATAGGTAACGATATTAAAGTTGGTGAAATAAGACACCTTTTACGAGCAAATGTGTTATAAAATAATAAACTGACTAACTGATTGGTAATGTATCAACGCACACCCTAAACCGCTGAGTCTAGAGACTTGAAATTTTGCACATAGATAGCTTATACGGGTTTACAAAGAAAATATACATTGATTTACAATAATTACAGATAAAAAATGACCTCCAAAGAGGAACCATGTGGGACAGTGCCCAGAAGACTGGCAGCATTCCCTCTCTGGATAGCTAGGCTGATCCTTTGACAGAGATAGCTGCCAGCCCTCTGGTCACCTGAAGCCTCGACCAAACGCACTGACAGCTCTTTGAGGAGCTGCCGCGCCCCCGGACCCCACGGTCCCATGGTCTCTACCCCAAACGGCACAAATATGTAGCCCTCATTGAGGTCGGCATATTTGCGCCGCTTCAGGCGTTCAGCGGCCGCAGCCGCCGCGCCAGCGCCCACAGGCATCGATGTGGGATGGGGCCAATGTGTCGGCACATGTGGCATCCCACACCAGCGACCTGCCATGTCTCCATGGCCCGACAGTCATACCATCAGGCCTCCCGCCACCTATCCGTGTGATGCGGTTAGGCTCAAGAATAGCTGGGATACTAGCAGTGGTGAGATACAGTGTCGGCATCCACTAAGAAAGGATGTTGCAAAATTCAACCCCTAAGGGGGTGAAATAAACGTGCGTGAGCGAAGCCGCGGGTAAAAGCTAGTAAAGTATAATAATGATTATTACATAGCTACAATGACGTTTATTTATTGCTAGAATTTTATGTTACGCTGTGATGATCAACTGGACAAAAACAGAGTAGTCTGAAAACCAGCGCTTGGGCGTTCGTAGCTCAGCTCCAGCTCATGTTGAGACTACTTCCTTTTGACGGTTACTTTTAGGTATATAAGTATTTTAGTTTTAAGTAAAATGTACTCGTAGCCTGCAATTTTACTTTTGGGGGTTAGCTTTCCACAAAAACTCATCAAAAGGGAGAACTGTAGAAGAAGCACCAATAGAATCAATCAATTTGAAATTACAATAACATATTATCAAGCACAGAAAATTGATCCAAAGTTAACTTTTTCGCGTATCCTAGTATAAATAAGCCAATGGCTGTGACATTATCGTTACATACAAAGTTACATACAAACATACAGTAGTCAAACGTTTAGTGGCAAACAACTTTTTTGAAAACACCTTGGCAGATTTAAACTGAGTGCACATGGTTTTTTCTAACTGCATTGTTAAATTGTTAAATCGTTAAATTAGATACCGATGTACTTTTGAAAATAATTTAGATTTGTTTAAATTCAACATTCAAATTTTTGAAGTCTAAAGTAATTTGTTACCTACAGGGTGACTTTTTTTACCGTCTGGAAAAAAATGTGGTGTGATAGGTAAGTGTAATAGATTCATTTGGCAATGCTACTTAAAATATTTTTTTTTCTCAAAAAAATTTTTCCTTGCTTAAACTAATATGTACATTACTCAATTGTACTCAATAATACACACTGAAATATTTGAAATAGTATTTTAAAAAGAAACAGGTTCGTAGCTTCCATATAAGCGCGATTTACCTACAACCGCCAGCTGCGCGTAGTACTGTGCGTAGTTTTCTAGATTTTGTAAATTGCATTAAACATGACTATATTTAACAATTAATCTCGTGTATAACTTCGGCTCTAGATACCTTATACGTCATATTTTTTTCCAGACGTTAAAAAAACATCCAGTATAGGTGGAGATTAGTAACTAGCATATTGTTATTTAACTAATATTACTCAAATTGTTATTGACGCTGTTAATTTTCCAAAAAGTAAATAAATAAATACATCCGCATCAAAAGGCGCCTTCTAAATAAACCTAACTTATCGATATATCGATATCGGTTTTATAGATAGACTTTTCTAGATTCTTTTGCAACACTAGCTGGGTCGCCTAATTTGCAAAAAGCTTTGGAACATCGAGTGTCGACAGCTTTTTATCTGTAGCCGTTCGTGTTCGACTAAGAATATTTCTTTGCTCACTCTGGAACGAACGAAATGATGGTACTCGTACTGTATTAATAAAATTGGTTTGTTCAAATATCGACTACTTAATCGATGTGAATTAATATAACGAATTATTATAACTGAATTTAGTGCTACCTATGGAAATCTTAATTATTATTTCTCTTTATTTAAGAAAAATGATTAGACACAACCAAAGTACGAAGGCAAAATATTATATTTTTGATATTAATATACTAATTGGGGTGTATGAGGAATTGCGCACAGCTGTTTTATTTTATGTAGGTTAAAATATATGAACAACAACAGCAGGCGTATTCACGGAGCTTCGATATTCGATATTCGACTCGGAATCGGAAAATCTGTCGAAGATGGGCTATTCAGAGATGTCGGTATCGAAAACTAATGTCATTTGACATAAGGATTCGGAAAATTTTCCGTGACTGTCAGAGACGCCTAGAATACAGTTTCCTAAGTCGATAGATTCGACTTTGGAAAAATTTTCACTCGATTTGAATCAAACGGAAACGGTGTCGAGTCTCCGTGAATACGCCTGCTGATAATATAATAGTCTTGTTACATAGACCTATTAACCACGGGACACGAAACGATCGAACATTTGTATGAAATCTACTTCAACCACTTTTTTGACGGAATGGGGAAATGACATGTTATACTAGTGATGTTCCGTGAATAGAAATCGATACACATTTGAATGAATGAACGATCAATCTATCGAATAGAGATTTTATATTACAGAAAAAGGCTTCTTGGGTATATAAATTTTGAAAACGATGCTAACGTTGGTGAAAAAAGGATAGCAAAAATATAATAGATATGATAACGATATGAACTATTTAATTTTACAAGCTACAGCTAAGTAAGCCACAGTAAAGTATTAGCTTTTTACACACTTTATATTAGCTTTACATATTAACTGTTGGGACTTGCGTGTTTCCTCACGATGTTTTCATGAATTGTTTTTATGATTATGCACGTAAGATTTTAAAAAACTTAACGCTTTAAACGTTTTCCTAATAATAATAATACAAAATTATTTCAAGTAACAATGACTCCTAAGTGTATTGCGTTAAAAGCCATTTTTAACTATAATGGCTTTTATTATATTATATCGGTAGTCTTTATTTTGAATCCATGTTTGCAGTTTACGAACTGCTTCCACCCACTTTCTTTTTCTGGAAGGATCAGGGGGCCAATTCTGCTAAATGACAACGGTTATAGTTGGATGACAATGACATGTCAATGGTCAGTCAATGGTGTTATTTGTATACGAAAAGTGCCAAATAACACCATTGATGTACCATTGACTTGTCATTGTCATCCATCTATAGGCGTTGACATTTAGTGTAGTGTAATTGGGGCCCTGTTGGGAGTCTAAAATGAATCAATAATTACTGAAGTGACGTACAATATCATTAAATTAATACAAATAAATAAACACATTAATAAAATAGATTACCTACATTACATTTTAAAAGTCGAATACATTTTATTACAGCATACATAATTTTGTGTAATAAGTCCATAATACTTCATTCGTTCACATCGATATCTTTTTATCGATAACGGCAATCACTAATTGATGTTAAATGTAATGAACGAATGAAACATTGACCGATATAATCCGACTAGTTACAAGAGAACAGATTTTTCATTACAGTGCATTATATAATGAGTATATTTAAATTTAGCGTTTTATTTGGCAATTTTATACCGAATTTAATTGATTTTGCCAAAAAAATCCACTAAAATAAAACAAAATTGTACTTATTGGTGAAAAGAAACATTAGGTGTTCGATTGCTGTAGATTTTGCAGAACAATACAGCGCATTTGGTCATTTTTACAAGTTGTTGTTATTACGGACGCTCAAATCACACTGACGTACAATTTCATCTACCAAGGTAAAAAGTTCCTGGTTCGTGACAACAGTACTGTAGGCGAGAACGACTACGTTTCGTGTCCCGTGTGTTAATATGTCTATGTCTTGTTATAAGGAATACTGATAGACTCTAATTTTAACAAGTCCAAAAATGGCATACCTAAGCTTCCAATCACGTTATTCATAAATTTTAGACAAAAGAAAATCACCCCTTGATGTAAGAGGTATTGAATTATTCTCTTTGTATTTTTTAAATTTTGTTGTTTGTTTCTGAAACAAGACATTATCAGATTATAATGTCGAAACCATATCAAGTTTATTAATCATCAAAGTGGATATAATACTTGGAAATTATTAGCCTAAAAGAGATATCTTTACAAAATCTGTTTGATATGAACATTTTACGTAAAATGAACAGTCAATATTCAAAGATGATATCAATTGTGAATACCTACTCTATCAAACGACAAAGAAGTTGACAAGAAAATTGCTATAAAGGAATCTATTACATACTTCTTCCGCTGTTAGTATATAAGCAGTTTTCCTGGTATTGTATTAATCAAACCCAGTACGTCTTCAGAAGCGAAATCAAGATGTGGCTCAAATGTTTCTTGTCACTAATTTTGATATCTCCTATAATGGGACTAGGAAAAACGGACTTGAATTTTTCTCTTGATTACTTTATTCATAGAAACGTGATGTACATCTGCGTACTGACTTGCGAGAATCGAGTGTGTAAGTGTGGCAAATCCTATACTAAGTTTAAAGATTCAGAGACATAAGTCACGATGCTTTAGTATCGCCAAGTCATAAAGCAATAGTGAAGGCAGTGAAGCAGAGTCATGCGATAGTCAGACATTCAAATATTGTCGCTGCAACACTACTTATACCTTCAAACACTCCCATGCCATTTTCATTGTATTCACAAGTCGTTACGTTAAAATCGGGTAAGGGGAAAATAACTCTACATAATATAAGAATAAAATCTATAACCAATGAAAAATTTTAGATGCTTGTGCCTGATTAAGGGTTATAAAAAGGCTACCTTTTAAGGTTCGGTCCCCATTTCGATGGTTTTTATTTCTATGGCTAAAATAACTAAGCTAATTTCGACGGAAAAGGAATTCGTTCTTAGACATGCAATTGTTGGGTCTATTGCAGGGTCTCACAAACTTGCTAAATCGGCTATTGAACAGTTGATGTCAGTGACACAAGTAAATATAGATGCTTCTCTTCGTGATTTTAATACCATCGATAGATGTCTACGCCACAAATACTTTTTGCCTGTCGGAGTGCTGATAGACTTGGAATGTCCAAAATTTGAAAAAGTCCTGGAGTTTGTAAGTATAAAGTTACCGAGTAAGGCTGGATTCTTGCAACTATGTAAGGTTTACTGTTAGATTATTCGCAATATGACTTTATCGACAATGTATCTATAAGTTTAGGCTTAATTCATTGTTTATTGTCAATTTCTTACCGATCGAAAGTAATCGGTTTAAAGATGGGACATAATCCACTTACGGTTGTTTAGTCCAAAAACTATGTTTTTTTTTAGATTCATTTGTTTATCAAATGAACTTCCAAACAATCTTAATTTCACAGGCATCACAAAATATGCTCTTTGACTCCACACACAAATGGCTTATAATAAATAAAGACAGCAGCTTAAGAACACCTAAATTATACGTAAACGATGACAGAGAACCAGACAATGCGTTATGGATAAACAAAACTATTGGGTACGAAGACAACATTATTGAAGTTATCTATGAAAAAACTAATAACGTTGTTGAACTGAATAATTTACTGGGACATCTGAATTTAAGTGTGGATGCTGATATTACTGTAGCTGATAGAAATGGTAATTACATATCCAATGTTAGTGAGTGACAGACAGTCAGACACCAAGTACTGAAGAAAACGACATTTTATACAGGAAAGTGTCTAATAAAGTAATTTTGTAGAGTAATTTTGAAGATATCTCATAAGTTCCTTCGAATTTCACTACAGCAGAGCTGTCTAATACATACTAGATTTTGATATTTTTACGAGTAAGTGAAAAATAAATTTGAATTCTACCATTAAACAAGTTTTTTACAGGGATTTCTGAGTATGATTTGTACGAAGTGTACAATTTTGGTAAAATCCAAGGAGGTAATTTTATTGTCAATAAAATGGGAACTTGGAATATTGAGACAGGTGAGAAATTTTAAATCTCCCCTCCCCTCCCCCTACTCCCACCTCAAAGGTCGGCTACGCACTTGTAACTCTTGAGTTGCAGGTGTCCATGGGCGACGGACGTCACTTACCATCAGGTGACCCGTCTGCTCGTTTGCCCCCTTTTTTATTATAAAAAAAAATTTTGGTCAAGAATTTCTAATACTACTTCATTTATACTACTTTTTTCCACAGGTCCTCTACTCCTCTCCATCACAAAATATATTTGTAGAATTTTGTGCAAAAATTAAAAATTTTTAAGACATGTATACCAATTTTTTTAAAGTGTTCCTATAGTTTTACTTTAAAAACTTTTACTTAGGTCTAGATGCGGACTTCAATGGTTTTAAATTCTATCGTCGTTGGGATTTCCAACAACTGACTCTGAGGTCTTCAGTGTTGGTAAGCAGTCTCTTTTTATAAGTATAGGTACTTGTATTTTAAGTTATATAGAATCTATAAGATATAATCTATATGCAAACATAAAATCTGTAGTACCATACAAAACTATATATAATTTTTTTTACATATACTAACTGTAATATATTTTTTAGATAATTTCAGATACGCTCGACCCTCGAACCACTATGGAATTTGAGTCATCGCCTGGTGGCCCTTTGATCAGCAAAGTCACCGGATTGGTTGTCTATACTGTAGCAGACATACACAACATCAGGTTTATCAATACGAACATTACTTTTTCGATTTGCACGACTAATCTCCAAAAAGAAAAATGTCCGAAAAGACGAATGTCTAAAGGCTTGTCCAAGTGATAAAATTGACAAACTATAAATAAGTATAAGGTAAACGCAGCTATTACCGACCCCCTTAAGCAAGTTTTGAAATTGATTATTAGAATTAAGGGTAGTGGTTGCAAACACACCAGATTTTTTTATTTTATATTTAAATATAGATTGTATATTTTATATTTATATTTTCACTTGTTTATAAATATCATGTTTTCATTGAAAAAATAATCAAAGGATTGTTGAAGTCAATTGTTTCTATCACCGACCCACCCGAAACGCTTTGAAGCTATTACCGATTTTTATGAATCTAACACCGACCGTAAGTAAATAAAGCATACTTTTTTTCACAGAATACCTACCTACACGTTCGATTCTCAAAATAATTATTAATTTGAGCGAAATATCCCTTTCCCAAAATATCCCGTTTCGAAATGTCCCGTTTACTTTTATTTGCTTCTCATTTTTGTACTTGATTCATTATAATAATTATAGTTACTAAAATAATCTGAAAATGGAGATAAACTTGACTTGAAACTTTTTGGCGGGAATCCGAAGAGGGACGCCATGTTTTTTGTATAATTTACATTTTGCTGTGTATTTCGGGTTTTGACTCATCATAATAGTGATAGTTTATTATGTGAAAAGTGTCCGTGAAAGTGTGCAGTGAATAGGAAATTCGATAAAATGCGAGATATGGACATTTTTGGATTGCCTCAAAAAGTCACAATGAAGTCTTCAGTAAAAATGCTATTATTTTACTGTTGATAACCAAGTTAAGGATGTAGAAAGTGTTGAAGACAATGTATTTTTGTGCATGGACTATGAAGCAGAGCCATTTACTCAAGGATATCATTAACTGATGACGAGGCTGCATGGCGTAATGCCTTTGCCTACCCTGTAAGGGGTGAAAAAAAAATGAATAGAACCAACGTGAAATTCATTGTTATGTAGATTTCTTCTTCTAGTGCCCATGCTTCCTAACTAATAGCAGTGAACTTCGGAATGCTTGTGGATTCTTTAAAAGATTGTTTTCACATTTGGACCTCAATAAAAATAAAGGTATTGATTTCTCGGTGGACATAAATGAAATTTAAGTAATATAAGAAAATAGACTTTAATAGAAATGGTAAATAGAATAACATTCATTAAATCAAATTGAGAACATAGGTCATGTATTATTATCTTGCGCCCCCGGAAACCTGCTGCTTGGCCAGCTAGTGCAAACCATAGTTACCATAGCCTTTCTTTCTAATTGATTAGCCTGCTTAATAGTAATTACTTCTTAAAACAATGTCAATGCTGTTACTTCACAATGCAGTTCCATGTAGTGCCGTTGAAGAAAATTGATCCTATTGTCAATTGTGTTTGACTGAATAACTGAATCACCTGAAACATAAATATTCACTATCAAAATTCAGATATAATTTTGTAAATGTGTAGATGTTAATAAAATAAAAACAAACTGTTTTATTTTCAGCACAGATGTTTTCAAGTTGGGATAGTGGCTGGTGCTTCTACACACATGAATCATGATTTGCTCCACCGTGGCTAGCACTAATACTTTATATCTACTATTTAAGTCAGAGTCACAAACCTGAAAATAAAAGTAAAAAATATTATAAATATATAATTTACATGTTTTGAATAAAAATAATTACACAATTTTATTTCAAAATAACTTTTAAACCCTTTTTTTTATTTGCCAATTTTTTTTACTTCCCAAGTTTAGCGCAGCCGAAGGTGAGGGTTGACTGTCGGAACAAGTTGCAACGACGGTTCCGCACGTGTACTTAATAACTCTTTTTAATACAGTTGCGAAAAAATGAAGCAATTTAATAAAATAATAAAAATACAATAAACTCAACTAACATTTTTGGAAAATCGCGCCAACCGTAAAAGATTAAAAGCAGAGGTTTTTTTTGTTTTCTTCACCCATTCTGGGTAGGCAAAGGGAACTATACATACAGCCAAGTCTTCAGTAGATTTTTTTTATGGATATGAAATGAAAATGAAATTTAATGACATTAAATTAAATTAAATGTAACCTAACTCATTGAATCAAATCATTATATTGAAACAAATTAGTAGCTTTACTTTTAGACATTACATACCGTTAATCAAAAAATACCAACTAATCGGTATAGAATCGGTGATAGCTTCTCTTTGTTGCAATTACCAATTCATATGGATCGTTAATTAGTGTTAAATAAAAAAATGAACAAATCTTTTACCGAGCCACGAAAAATAATCGATATTAATTGTAATATATTTCCCCATCCGTTTTAATACAATAATTTATTGATTTAGTCCTAAACTATAAAAAAATATACCATTTTCATATAAATACGAAGAAAACTCTAAGTAGTTTCTTTCATATCCCACGTCTAAATGTTTAATAATGCGTGACAGTTTATCGCGAAAAAACAAGTTTATAATATAACATGGTGTATGTCGCTAATAGATGCTTATAATTTTAGAATACTTAAGATTGAAATGGTGTTATAAAAACTTGTTTAATTATTATAAGCATTAACGAAAAAGGGAAAAAATAAAGAATAACCTCTCAGCCATTGCCGATCCATGGGTCGGTAATGACTGCACTACTAAAATGCACTGCAGCTATTGCCGTTCTATTTTAATTTCAAAAATACTTTTTAAAATCCCTTATAACACAATAATTTAGTTGCGAAATGTGGAATATACAAATAAAGGAATATATTGAGTTATTCAGAATAAACTTAACGTAAATATTTATATATAAAATATCTTAAGCAAAAAATTCGAGTACTTACCTGAGGAAGTAAGGGTTAGTATGACACGATCGGCGCACTCGCTACGTTCACAGAAACTAACGTATTTGGTCACATTCCCGTGTACCTACGTACACTAACACCAGTAAAATAATTAGGAAACATACAAACATATGTGTATATTATTACTCTCTTGTGACTCAAATCGTTCCAAACCGATAAAAATAAGAATAAGCTGAATGGGTCGGCAATACCTGCAGATTTTCGATGGGTCGTTGATAGCAGCGTTTACCTTATTCAATAACTTTATTCTTCACAATCAATCAGCTTCTTTATTGAAATTTACTATAGTATATGTACATGCGATGAACATTGTTCTTACTTGTTGGTTCCTAGTTCCTAAAGCAATATGGTGTTTTCAATTTGGAATTTTCTATTGCAAAAGTCAAAGAAATCCAATTCAAACGTGTACCCTTAATTTATAATCTACTTTTATATAATCGTACTGAGCAATGATAGCCTCACGGTTAAAGGGCCTGCTTCACATGATGAAAATCAGTGAGGCTCGGGTTCGCATCCTGGCATGTACCAATGAGTTTTTCAAAACTTATCTACATATTTATCACTAGCTCGAGGGTGAAGGAAAACATCGTGAGGAAACCCGCAGGTCCCAAAATGAATTCTAAGACATGTGTAACAGACCCGGACCGGCGATGGGCTCACCACCTATCACGTTTGGGGGTCCACAGAATATCGGGTGAAAAGTAGGTATATCCAGAAATGGAATACCTCTGTCTACCCCCTCGGGGATATAAGGCGTGATATAATGTATGTTTATGTATTATGTTATAAAATCGTCTCAATATTTGGCCATTGACCAAACGTGTCTTCTGTGCTCCTATGGGTAAACAAACGTTAGATGATCAAAGTGAATGAATCCAAACATTACCAAAATGCAGAGATTGCGATAGACTAAAGAATATATTTTTTCATTTTAGGTTCAACTATACCCGCGCTGAAAGATGGGTAGGTGACTTCACCGAAACTGACCAATCGGTACGTCTTAATACCAATTTAAATATTTCTTCAATTTAAATTCTGTTATTTCAGTACCAAATTCAAATGTCAGAACGTCTATTTAATCCTTTAGCTGTTATAATAATGTATATAATAAGTAAATGTATAAGTAACTTTTTGTTTCTTACCTGTGTCTTCACAAATTTTGACAATGAGATACCAACAAAGTCCTGGGCAAACTTTTTGTTAATAAAAATTACTTAATCACAGGAGTCTTAATTCATCATAATTATACCCGTACATTATCAGATTTTGTATAAGCGCAGTTGGTATGTAATGAGTTATGATGGTAGGTGTCCAGGGGTCCAATTCCACTAAATGACAACGGTTACAGTTGGATGACAATGACATGTAAATGGTCAGTCAATGGTGTTATTATGGCACTTTTCAGAGCAATGAACACCATCGACTGACCATTGATATGACATTGTCGTCCAACTGTAACTGTTGACATTTAGTGGAATTGCCCCTGGTAGACTATCCTCCCGTGTAATAATTTATTTTGTCATAGGTTGCAGCAACAGCATTATACTTGAAACTGCAGGACATAACGCCTTTGATGCGGACCCTAAAATATATATCATACTATATTGACATTGTGCAACCTGCCGTGATTTCGATCCGGTAAGTACCTATATAATTAGAACTGTGTTTGCCTGATTTGTTGATATAGTATATTAATATGCCATTGAGTGACTGGTGTTCCCTATTAGGACCAATGGACAAGATAAAATAACACCATGTTCAAAGATCACCAGCAAGATGTAACCGTCAATTTTTTCCTTGTGATAAATTGCAGACTACTAATTTTACATGCTCCTTTTAGGTTATACTCCAAAAACATTTAAAATCTGATGTTCTTCAGTTTTGTTATTTAAATTTATCTGTTGTTCCATTCTCTCAACTTATATTTTGAATTTTCAGAACTAAATACTACTATCGCATCCCCACTTCTGGTTTTGGAAAATTTGAGAATCAATTCTTAAGACCTCTCTCAACTGGCTCATGGGCGTGTGTGTTTGCCATGATAGTATTATGTGCTGCAGTGTTGACATTGGCAGCTAAAATGGAGCGTCGTGAGTCGTGGGGGCAGTTCGCTGCATTCTCCGTCATAGCTGTGTTTTGCCAGCAATGTTTGTTAACTTTTCTTTATAATTTTCATCAGCCTATTAGATACTATGACAATGACTCTTCCAACTCACACTTCAACATCTTGTCTTCATCTTTGCGTGTCCGCAATGTTAGTTTATGGTTTTTGATTGTCTTTAGTACTTGGTTTTGGTGATATCTATAATAATAATAATAATAATCTCACGCCTTTCATCCCCGAGGGGGTAGGCAGAGGTATTCCATTACTGGATATACCCACATTTCACGAGATACATTGGACCCCTAAACGTGATAGGTGGTGAGCCCATCGCCGGACCGGGTCTATTCACACATGTCTCAGAATTATTTCTGAGACCTGCGGGTTTCCTCACGATGTTTTCCTTCACCATCGAGATAGTGATAAATATATACCTACGTAAGTTTCTGCAAAACTCATTGGTACATGCCAGGATTCGAACCCGAGCCTCACTGATTTTCGGCCGGCTCTTTAACCGTAAGGGCTATCACTGCTCTGCTGTGATATCTGCAAAATATATAAAAAAATTACTCTCTACTTACAAACTTTGCTCATTACTTCAGAGATCTAATAAATGCGTTCCTAAAAGAATAACATTCTATGTTAATTTTCTGGAATTCTTCCAGTTTTTGAAGATGACGATCAATATTTAACTGGAAGAGGATCATCAGGTAAACATAAATAAAATGATTGTAATTAATATAGCTTGGTGGCACATCTTCAATGCATATTGAACTAATCATTTCGTGAAAAGCTAAAAGTCACTGCCTATATATTCTCGTACGTTTAAATAAATTATAAGTTCCTTAGAGCGTTTAAGCTCTAAAGGAGAAGTAACACAATATAACAGAATCAAATAAGAGGATTTATTAGGTCACTGCACGCGTCTTAACATCTCAGACCATGAATCACAGACACAATAGATTTTTAATTGTGTCTCGGTTCCAATTGGAACCGGCGGTTCTTAACTGCTTAAAAAAACAAGTCACGATTCCCGTAGAGTCAAATTGCGTATTAAAAATAAACTCACGAATTTTATCCCCAAGGGGGTAGGCCAATTCCAATTCTGGAAATACCCACGTTTCAGCAGTATATTTTTTAGACTCCTTAACGTGATAGGTGGTGAGCCCGTCGCCGTACTGGGTCTAACACACATGCCTCAGAATTAGTTCTGGGACCTGCTGTTTACCTCACGATAATGAATTACGATTTCAGTCAGAAAATTAACAATCTTCGTGGCTGGTATATCATGTGTGCTGATTTACAACTACTACACGAGCAGCGTCGTCAGCTGGTTGCTGAACGGACCCCCTCCATCCATGAACTCCTTACAAGAACTTTTGGATAGCCCCCTCAAGTTGATCTTTGAGGATATTGGATATTCCAGGTCATGGGTAAAGGTGGGCATTGACATCATTCTTTAGATTAGTGAACTTCAATTCAGTGTAAATGAAGAACTTCTGCTTACCTTCCTATTGAAGTTGAAACTTGAGGTAATAATCGAAAACCTCGACAAAATGGCACCCATGTCACTTACAATATCTTTATTAAAGGTGTACTTACTGTTACTTACAACGTATGTAAATAACAGACTGTCGAGAATAGTAAACAGTTGATTCTTATTTTATTTATAGATTTTTGTAGTCTCGTGAATGTAACAAATGTAGTAGATTTCTTAAAAACGTGATGTTTCCTAAGTCTTCTGTCAAACAGAAAAGCCGTGTTGTAACTAGATCTACAGCAATAAATTGTTGATTTTAGACTCCTTCGTACCGCTTCAGCCTAAGGAATGCAAAAATTGAAGAAGAGATCAGGAAGAAAAAAGTATTTACCAAGAAAAAAGGCGAGCCGCTTTTTGTGACCACTGAAGAAGGAATCGAAATGGTTAAGTCAGGAGGTAAACTTGTGAAGTAAAAATTAAGTATGAAAAGAGGTGAAATTATGCCTTTGAAACATAATTACACCTTAAACCAATAATTGTATGTATATATTTTTATTCACCGTTGATGTATTTGTGTCTTGAGCCAGAATAAATCCGGGCTTCATACAAAAGGGGCGGGCGCTAAAGTCTAGATCATACAATTTCAAATGTTAATAGATAGGTAGTAGATATGAATAAATGAGGCGTTAGATATGTCGTACAGTAGTCATGGGAGTGATATCTGGTTAGTGACATTACAAAAAAATGTAGAGGACCTATTTCCTTACGACCACCTAGCAGAACGGTTTGACAAATTTGACAAATTTTTAAAAGAGACTTGTTGCAGTAGTTCTAAAATTTTATTTTTTATCCCTGATTCTATTCAAACAGGCTACGCCTTCCACGCAGACGTGGCCTCAGCAAACATGATGATATCACGGAAGTTTACTCAAAGCGAATTGTGTGAGCTTGGTTCTATAGAATCTTTGCCTACGACAAATTTGTATCCAGCAGTACAAAAAAACAGTCCGTACAAGGAGTTTTGGAATTGGAGGTTTGTATTTCTTTGATTCATCAGTAGTGACTGATGCTTCAATAAAATTGTACTTCTGGGTTACTAGAATCGACTTGCTTGCTGCTCTTTGTACCCGTAGTTCATTGGGACTTTATTCAGTATCCTTATTTATATCTATATCTTTATTCGGTACGCTTGGGCAGGCTCGATAGGAGATACCACCGCCTCACAGAAAACCAGCGTAAAGCAATGCTTGCATTGCGTTTCGTTGAGGGAGTGAGGTAACCGGAGGCCCCAATCCCCCCCCCCCCCCCTCCCACCTCCCACTATTCCCACCTCCTAAGGCCAGTAACGCACTTGTGACTCTTGAGTTGCAGGTGTCCATGGGCGACGGTAGTCACTTACCATCAGGTGACCCATCTGCTTGTTTGCCCCCTTTTTCTTATATAAAAAAAAATCCCTCTTTTTTTTAAGTTTTCTCTAAAAAGCGTTTATTTAATAACAATAATTATTATAAAACACACATTATGTAAGTACAAACTAAACTAAACTAAAGATAAAAAATGTCCTCTAGCCCACCATGTTGAGGTAAGGCATCCCAAATGCTGGCAGCTGGCTTTGGGCGAAATAGGCACCAGCCCTTGGGTCGCCATTGGCCTCTATTAGGCGCGCTGATAGGCTTTTAAAAATTTAATTATTATAAAGAGCTGATTTTGCGTTTCTTGCTGGTTTGGAACCAGCAATACTCCGCAGATTGGCTGCTGTTTACATTTAGCCAATCTTCATGGACGAATTTAGTGTGTCTCGTTATTAGACTATTGACTGTTCTAAGCGTTGTTCTTATTACCTACAGAATAAAATACATTTTCATTTTATTTTTTAAGTAATAAATAACCTGTTATTTTTTACGTGAACCAAAACAAAAATCCATTTTTGTAAAATCCAAGGTGGCGATCTTTTGTTCCACTGTAGACTCCCCGCATTACATACTCGTATACTTTATCAAATTTATTTTTGAAACAAGTAATTTCTGCAAAAATATCAATTTGATACTTCTCTGTATTTATTTAATTTCACAGAGTACAACAAATTATATTATAATTACTTATCGCCCAACTGCATTACAGTTTGTTGACGAAGGTAGATATATTGGATGGGTGCGCGATGACAGCGCCAACTAGTGGTAAGAATTAGGGCGGACTTTGAAATGTCAAATGTCTGGCTGTCATTACGAAATGTAAGTAAACACAAAAATAATTTCAGGGAAACAACGTTATTTACTTAGGTCCTGTTGGATATTGTAAGTCTATAGCGTCGATAATAATGTTGACCGTTTTTATTTCCCGTCTATTCTCGTTAAATCCTAAAATCTAAAATAATAAGACTTTTAGAATGGACATAAAAATGTAATATCGAAATAACAACGTAACTTAGCAACCAAACCAAAGACCAGCAAAAAGTACAGTCGTGCACATCCTCCCCCTTCTTCACAAAAGAACGACCTTCTTCAGGGGCCGGCGTAAGGTCCCAGCGGAGGTCCTGACGTCTACTACTCGAATGGTTCCATCGCGGCCTGGGAAAGTCTTAGAGATAACCCCTCGTGGCCAGGTTCCTCGTGGCAGATCGCCGTCGGCAATCAAAACCGGGTCTCCAATCCGGGCAACCGGGTTCGCTGATCCTTGTACGCGCCGTGGAGCCAGACTCGGCAAATATTCCTGCACCCAGCGCCTCCAGAAAAAGTCAGATAATCTAACCGCTCTGCGCCAGCCGCTCCTACTGCAAAGGTCCGCATCGGTAAGTTGGGCTGGAAAGGGTCGACCCGAGGAAGTTCCGAGCAAACAATGAAATGGTGTGAGGGCTTCTGGGTCTGCTGGATCAGGCGAAATGTGCGTCAGGGGCCGAGAGTTAACTAATCCCTCTGCTTCTGCCAAAAGCGTCGTGAAAACTTCGTCTGATGGGGCTCGCTCTCGCATTGTAACTTTCAGCGCTGTTTTGACACTTTTAACTAAGCGCTCCCACGCGCCGCCCATAAAGGGTGCAGAAGGGGGGATGAAGTTCCACACAATCTTATTGTTGGCTGCATAATCAGTAACCGCCTCTCCGAATAATTCACGCAACTGCCTGTTGGCGCCGACAAACGCTGTGCCGTTGTCGGAGAATATCTGACTTGGAGTTCCTCTTCGAGCGATGAAACGGCGGAGGCACATTAGGGCACTATCGGTTGAGAGGCTATGAACTACTTCCAGATGTATGGCTCTCGATGTCATGCACGTGAAGAGAGCGACCCACCGTTTTTCATGCCTGCGTCGGACTGTTGTCAACAAAGGGCCGAAATAATCTAATCCCACGAATGTAAAGGGTCGTTTGCCGTGAGCAAGCCGAGCCTCCGGTAAATTTCCCATAGGTGGTTGCATAGGTTTTTCGCGTACTAACTTGCAGAACTGACAGTTGCGTACGATCGATTTGACAGCATTCCTCAGACCCAAAATCCAATACTCTTGACGAAGTTCATTAATTACTGTTTCTGCGTTGGCATGAGCGAACTTGCTGTGGAAATGTGAGATGAGAAGACGTACAGCTGGGTCTTTTGCATCTAATAATATGGGTTCGGTATTGGTCGTAACATCAACGACGGCAACGGCACGTCCACGAACGTACATCAAACCGTTCCGTTTAATAGCAGGGGTTAGACTCAAAAGTCGGCTTTTCGGAGAGATGAGCCGCCCACGATGAAGGGATAGCAGTTCTTGTTGAAACGTGTTCTCTTGACTCTTTCGTAAAATGTGGACCTCCGCGTATTCTAGAGTTTGGGCCGTAAAGGGTCGAAGGGGAGGTGACAACGAACTGCGTGGCGCGAGGCTATGTTTGGGAAGAATAAAGTTATTGGATATCCCCCTCACCTTGGTGATGCATGCAGCAATGAACTGATGAGCTCTAGCAGTTGCCCTCACCATCCTAAGCCATGAACTAAAATGAGATGGGTCAGCAACCACTGGTGACGGCAACTCGTCTATACTATTAAAATTACAAGTACTACGTATTGAGGTCGATACTGATTTACAGTGTGATGACGGTACTTCAATGATACGTGCAGATGACTTTAACTCTATGTCTTCCATATTTACTACTTTCTCATATCCTGCTGGCTCATTCGGCCACATTGTCGAAGGAGACAACAGGAACGAGGGGCCACACAACCAGCGCGACTCCATATTCAAAACATTACGATCCGCTCGTGTCGCATCATCAGCGACATTTAGATCGGTAGGAATCCATCGCCATTCAGACAATGCAGTGTTTTCTCGAATTTCCCCGACTCTATTGGCCACGAAGGGCTTATACTGTCGAGCATCACTTCGTAGCCATCCCAAGACCGTCATAGAGTCGCACCAGAAATAACGCCGGTGGGGTTTGCGTCGGTGAACGTCGGTAACTAGCATAGCGAGTCGTGTTGCTATTAAGGCACCCTGCAATTCTAAACGTGGTATGGTAGTTGGTTTGAGAGGAGTGACACGAGCTATACTAGCGATTAGGGCCAGACTTACTTGACCGTTATTATCAACAAACCGCCAATACGCGACAGCGACGTACGCCGATTCGCTGGCGTCGCAAAATACGTGCAATTCGCGTTGAGAAACTTCAGTGTCTCTTAAATAATATCGTCGCGGAACGTGTATCTGTGAGATTGACTTCAAGCTCTCGAACCACTCCTGCCACACTTTGCATTCGTTTGCATTTAATTTCTCGTCCCATTCCAGACCTTTCCGCCACAAGTTTTGAAACATAATACGGCCCTTGACTACGATGGGCGATAAAATGCCTAAAGGGTCGTAAATACGCATGACTGGTGTTAATGCTTCCCGTTTAGTGACTGGGGCTGTAGAATCATTCGATAAGCCAGAATTGAACTTTAACTCGTCGCGGATCGGTCGCCAAATGAGACCTAGAGTACGGGTGAAAGATTCTTTACACAACTTTACATCTCTACTATTCACGACATCAGACAACAGCTCGACTGGCAGTAGGGCTAAAGCAGCTGGATCGTTTGAAATCCAGCCACGCATTTCAAACCCTCCACGCTTATGAATTGTTACGACTTCGGCAGCTAGGCGAGCTGCGTCATCCAAATTATCAATACTACTAATGAAATCATCCATATACGTGTCGATCTTGATTGCCTTCGCGGCCTCGGGGAACTCCTCGCAGAAATCTGATGCATTTCGATTCACGATAAAGATTGCTGTTGCTGGACTGGAACACGCGCCAAATATCATCGAGGACATTCGATATACCTTCATGGGCTTAGAAGGATCGTCACGCCAAAGAAATCTTTGCGCATCTCTATCTCGCTCTACTATTTTTACCTGTGGAAACATTTCCTTAATATCAGCCGTGAGAGCGATCCTTCCTTCCCAAAAACGCATCAGAATTCCGAGCAGAGATTGTAAAAAATCAGGTCCCGGTAGAAGTAATGAGTTCAAAGAGACGCCAAATGACCGCGCTGCAGCATCATGAACGACACGTAATTTTGCGGGCTTGTTGGCATTTATCACACCGAAGTGTGGTAGATACCAACAAATACCCTTCGGTTCTTTGCCGGTACACTCCTCGGCATAACCCTTATTCAAGGTATCTCGGATATTGTTCCGATATCGTTCGGCATACTCGGGTTCTTTAAGCATTTTAGCTTCGAGACTTTTAAATCTAGAAAACGCCAAAGGATAGCTATTCGGTGTTGTAAATTTGTCCGTCTTCCAGAGCAGGCCTACTTCAAAGCGCCCATCGGGAAGTCGGTGAGCCGTACGTTCTAGGATATCGAGTGCGCGTTGGTCATCAGAACTACGCGCCTCGTGCTTGGATATACCTATCGCGTCCAACTTATACTGAGCTTTAATAAGCTCTCCAATCGCGAACTCGGAATCGTAGGTTTCGGTAGCATGGGCGTGATATACTGTTTCGACAAGTCTGGTTTTACTACTCGCGAAGCCAAAAAGTACCCAACCTAAGGCCGTTCGCACCGCTACTGGCTGCGATTTCGTACCTTTTCTCGTCGCAATCGATAGAGATAAATGCCAGTTATCAATGCCTATCACTAGCATAGGCCTAGCACTATTATAACATAACTCATCGGTTATATCTGACAGGTAAGGATACGTACGTAATGCTTCGTGGCTAATAGACTGTTTGCATACTATGCCTAAATTTTTAATCGAACATGCTCTGCTTACTGAAAATGTCTGGCTAACGTGTCGTCCCTTTATCTGGAAACTGACATACTGTACAGCTGTCCCACGACTCAAACCTCCAATACAGTCTAAGTAAATTTGTCTTTTGGGCCCGGAGGCACCGATACGAGCGGAGATTTCAGAATCGATAAACGTGGATGTGGAACCGTCGTCCAAAAGCGCAAACGTGTCAACGCTTCCTTTGGGACCTGAAACTGTCACTGCAACTAACTTCAAGAGGGGGCGGAGAGTAGGGCTAACATCCAACACGCTCAGGGAATCTGACGTCGTCGTCGCGATGGTGTGGGCGGCTACCTCTCGTGCTATATTATATCCCTTGTCGCCTGAAGTGGTTGCAATGGAATCCTGGGCAAAAGACACATTATGCGTGGGAACTACATTTTCATTAACATGAGCTATTGTCGTGGGAGTGAAAAAAGGATCGTGCAATAAAGTATGATGTTTACGATTACAATCGCCTACTTCGCATTTATTTTTATTTCTGTTACACAATCTAAAAACGTGTGAACCTTTTTTCAGACAACGAAAACAGATTTTATTCTCTTTTATGAAATGCCACTTGTCACCTACCGGCATAGATTTAAAGGTGTCACAAGTTGAAATGTCATGATTTTTTTGACAACATGAACATGAAATTTTACTGCGTTCTTCATGCTTAGGTTTAGTTGCTGTGTTCGACTGCTCATGTGGAACCAATTGTGATTCTGACACAGTATGAGTGCGTTCCCTCGGCACGTTACCATGAGTGGTTTCCGCAGCGGTATCGAACCTCGCATGTAGGTCTACCTCGCGACCCAAAAACTCAGACAGCATCTCAACCCTCGCTCGGCTGGATGTAGGACGAAGGGCGGCACGCGCTGCAGCGTAGTCCATCCATCTTGTTCGTAGCAGTAAAGGCAACTTGTTGATTAACGCTGCGAATAATTCTGGGGAATGTAGATAATCTGTTTCATTCAACAACTTAACTACTTCTACACAATTACGTACACGTGAAGAAAACACAGATAATTCTTTTAGTTCGCTGCTAATCTTAGGTAATGCACGGATCGCCGCGACCTCTCACAATACAATCTGCTCCGGACGACCGAATCGACGGTCTAGTTCTTGCATGATAACATCAGGTACAGAAGCTGTTGCCAGGAGTACACACACGGACTCACGCGCCATTCCTTTCAAGGCAACGCTAAGGCGAGCTACATTTTCTGCGGGCGTGTACGCGTTCGCTGAATCAAAATAAGAACGTTTGAACACTAACCAATCTAGGGGCGACCTGCCGTCGAAAGTTGGAAGAGTCACGTTAAATTTTTGTCTATTATTACAAGGTTCAACTAAGTTTCTATTAACTAAACTTTCGAGAGCAGAGGCTAGCCGATGTAGCGGGTCTACGTTCCCTAGATACTGATGAACAGGAGAAGCCCCCAAATCATGCGCAGTTTGTTGAATGTTGACTCGGGGCCCCGACGTCGGCTGCTCATCTCTTAAGGCATCACTACGGACATCATAAAATCGTGATGTAGAAGCCTGTGGGAGGTTGACATTATTATTAATAGATATCCCTGCCAGAGGGGTAGTACGCTTTAATGTAGCTGTGTATATCTCGTTTTGGTTGTCGAGTTCGTCGGTCAGTACGTCGTTAGGATTATAATTGTAACCAATATTGGGTAGAACGACGCTTTCGTTACCTTTCTCCAACCAGTCTTTGATACTACCTCTAGCTCGACTATTTCGTGTGCTATGCTCACTATTTTCAGCTTCGATTGCAGCAAGCTCTGCCTGGTGTTCTAGTTCAACAGCATTTTTTTCAAGCTGCAGCCTTTTGGCAGCTAATTGGGATTGCATTTCTGCTTCTTGCGCAGCCAATTCCAGACGAGCGAGGTTACGGGCGTGCTGTGCTTCTGCCGCAAGTTTCCTTGCGGCGACCATCACTGAGGAATGGCTCGTGCGCGATGTAACAGAGTGCGTCCGCGAAGAGCTGGGTGCAGCGATGCCTGTAGTAGATACATGACCCACGCCCTGCGGTGCCGCTTCGCTAATACCTATGACGGTGTTTATATTTTCTTGCTGAAGTACTTGCGCATCAGAACCGGCAGTCGGTGGTAGATGAGATTGACTGCGTGTGACTACCATTTTGGCAAACAAAAATAGGGCTCGTAAAAAATATTATGTACTATTTATACTTTGCTCACTTTTTTATCATTATCACTGCTTCAGTTACGGTAGAAGGACCACTATATTCTCGTTAAATCCTAAAATCTAAAATAATAAGACTTTTAGAATGGACATAAAAATGTAATATCGAAATAACAACGTAACTTAGCAACCAAACCAAAGACCAGCAAAAAGCACAGTCGTGCACACCGACAAAAATGCCACAATCAGTAATTTCAGGCAGTATACCTACACGGACTTTCTCATGGCTTCACGGGTAATAAGTAAAGAAATGGACAAAATTTATCGACTAGAGCGTTTCATGTATCTTGTAGACCATTACTTATAGCAGTACTGTCGATAATAATGCAGACTGTTGTGTAATTTCAGTTCAACATGGCCAAATTGATTATAAAGACTGGATTCCGGACAATAACGCACAATATAGTTTTTCAGTCACAAACCACCACAAAAGGCAAACAGTTAGTTTTGGCTCAACATGTGCAAGATGTAAAAGAAATAAAATGTGAAAATCAAATGAGCCACACCATTGAAGCTAGTGTAAATAGACAAACTTCAGTGACATCAACGCCATACAAAAGATCATTGAAGTCGTTGATCATGTTTTCAACTTGCTCTTGGAAATTTTTTGAATTTCCGATCACTATTTTTGCCATTATTCTTGCAGTTGATTACGCAGCAGGTTTCGTTACCCATGTTCAAGTATTTATTTTCACTAAGAATGCACGAATACGCAAATTTCTCTAGTAAAAAGTGACAGTTCGTCCGTCCCTAGTTCCTTTTTTAGCCACCATGGGCGCTGCGATCGATTCGTGGTTCCCCCACCACCTACTTCGCACCCAGCCAATACTAGTATAGGTGTAGATGTATTGTAACAGATTTATTGGCAAGGATAAGATCATTCCTTTGTATAACCAGCAATTTTTTTGACAAAAGGTGACTGTCAACTTTCAATTTCTCGGCGAATTTTCTTTGGTTTTACAATTTATGAAAATAACGGTATCTGATTAACAGTTTAAAGGAAGAAAAAGATCAGAAAAACCAATAAATTCTCCATCTTTCAGCTTATCTCGGCTATTAGAACGTGGAGTGGTATCTCGTATACAAAAAATCATCACTTCTCCTGCAGTATCTTGCCAGGGAAGCTCTCCTCGAGCACTTGACTTAGGGGGAGCAGCTCCTGCATTCCTGGTATTGGCATTTGGGTTCCTTGTTGGTACAGTCATCATGGTGCTGGAGAGGTTTGTATCTTTACATATACAACGCGTAGCAGAAAAAGCGCAATTCCTTATACACCCAAATTAGTATATATAAAAAAAATATGATTCGATCGAACTTAAGTTGTGTCTAACCAATTTTCTTAAATATCGATCAATAATAGCACGATTTCCATAGAAAGTACTAAATTCAGCTACGCTAATTCATTTTTCGGAAAAATTTAACACATATTTAAAATAGCTGAAATCGATTAAGTAGTCGATACTAAACAAACTTATTTCAGGAATTGCGCTTATTCTGTTACTTACATATTGTATAAAATGATAAACTGTCTGACTGATCGGTGATGTATCAACGCACAGCCTAAACCGCTGGGTCTAGAGACTTGAATTTTGGACATAGATATAGCTTATACAGTGTAGGCATCCACTAAGAAAGGATTTTGCAAAATTCAACCGCTAAGGAGGTTAAATAAACGTGCGCGAGCCTACGAAGCCGCTGGTAAAAGCTAGTAATTTATAAATAATTATATGCTCTATAGCTACCAACACAAATGCTAATTAATAAATTTAATTTCAGATGTGTGCATAGAGTGCAAACTTCGAAGAAATAGAGATTGCGAAGAAATTAGAAACCTATGTGAAAACGAACTATAAATAATCATATCTTGCACTGTAAAGTAGGCGTTATAATACATATAATAATCACTGTTTTAATAACATTAGGTACACATCACCAACATCAATATAATTATGTTAATGGTTTCAAAAGATATTGATTGCAGATTTAATATTGTTAATTATAAATGTGCTACAATTATAGTTACTGCTACTTACTGAAGATATATTGTAAATTGTTAGGATTTCTTGAAAATATGCTTGCTCACATCTTGCCTATTAAACATTGTACAAAATAAAATGCAAATTGAAATTTAAAACGGACTGTATTATTTAAATTTAAATTAACAACGAACTGCTCATAGCGCAGACAAGAAAGAGAAGGCCACAGATACCTACAGAATAACAGTGGTGCATGTTTAGAAATTGTTACCCACTAAATGGCACAAGAAAAACCATATGTTTAGATTCTTAAACACATATCAGAAGTATTTTTTCTTCACCAATAACCTTTTACACTTTTTACATGCATTGACACACGGATAGACTTAATTATTTGCATTAAGATAGATGATCCGGAAAACTAACATTGACAGCCCTTTTTCTCGATATGCGAACGAAGTAGGGCTAAAAGTTAGTCCACTATTAGAAAAAATCGTACGCAGTTGCAGAGCCCTGCATCTAAACATCAAAGCACTATCAAAACTGTTTGCTATTCACCTTATACATCAATTCCGTACGATATCTGTATACCTATTGCCTTTTCACTTTTTTCTATACTAAACCTACGAGACAGATATATATATATATATATATATATATATATATATATATATATATATATATATATATATATATATATATAAATAGAGTTAAACAGAGCCAGTAACATCGTCTTTTTTAGGGTTCCGTACCTCAAAAGGAAAAAACGGAACTCTTATAGGATCACTTTGTTGTCCGTCTGTCCGTCCGTCCGTCCGTCTGTCAAGACCCTTTTTCTTAGGAACGCGTGGAGGTATGAAGCTGAAATTTATATCAATTACTCAGGTCTACTGTCCCTTGAAGCTGTGAAAAAATCAAACTTCTAAGCCAACGCAATCAAAAGATACAGCCGTTTATGCCGCAAATTTTCGACACTTGCAAGGGAATCAAAACCTACAGGGTGCTTCCCGTGAACTCAGAATCTTGAAATTTGGTACGAAGCAACGTCTTATAGCATAGATAAAGGAAAAATTACGAAAACCATAAATTTGCAAGGTTGTACGGAACCCTCGGTGCGCGAGTCCGACTCGCACTTGGCCGGTTTTTTATTTCCATTCTCATCCATTCATCGACACTAAATGGTCATAAAAATCAAAGAAACACTTTTTTTTAATTGTCATTGTTACTTTATGAGAGGGCTTTGTCGCTATGGGGTGGGAAAATATAGTTGCTCGCTGAAATTACACTTAGGTGTATCAGGCAGAACTTTTACTGATAGTACATAGTCGATTGTGATACTCAATCGAAAGAACGAGACCCGTCGTTCTTTCAATTGGATTTTACAGTCAATAACTGTATGGTGCTGGCGGCTGGTTTGAATTCAGTGTGAAAGCCACTGTATTCCAGCCAACTTAGTTGGACTACAAAAGTTGGTATAAACAGATTTCCTGTTAAAAACTCAGTACGCAGCTGTAGCCGCAGCATAGTTTGCCAAACTTGTGGTTGGGAGAAATGCGGAATCCAGGCCCTGCGGTTGCGGCGGGGCGGCGCATGAATTATTGGCCCGCGCATGTGGACGACTTTATACAACAAAGTGTGAAAAACCATCATCTGGGAATATCATAAGTGCAGTGTATTATACCCAGGGATAATGTAAGGCTATTTAGATAATTTGCAAATATGAATACTGCTAAAAACTGTCACTGCAACTGTAATCTATACTTATAAAGAGGAAAGATTTTTTTTCTTGAATTAAATAGACTCCGGAACTACCAAACGGATTTAAAAAACATTTTGCCATTGGAAAGTTTGAATATCTCTGAGTAACATAGGCTATATTTTATTCCCGTATTCCCACGGGAACGGGAACTACTCGGGTGAAACCGATCAGCAGGCGTATTCAGGGAGCTTCGATATTCGATATCTGAAAATCTGTTGAACACTTTCGAGATGGGCTGATGTTGGTATCGAAAACTAATGTCATTATGTGACATAAAGATTCAGAAAATTTTCCGTGGCTGTCAGAAACGCCTAGAATAAAGTTTCCGAAGTCCATAGATTCGACTTCGGAAATTTTTTCACTCGATCTGAATCAAACGGAAACGGGTCGAATCTCCATGAATACGCCTGCTGAACCGCTTTTTCATAATTCGATGACTGGCTAACGCAGTCAGAAATTATAATTGACGAGTATTTGACGTAGTCAGAAACTATAAAGGACGACTATCTGATAAAGTCAGCAGTTTTAAATGACGACTGTCTATTTCTTCTAGTCAAAAATTATAAGAAGATAGGTCATCGCAGCTAGCAATTATGAATGACGCCTGGATGACGCTGGATGACGTAGTCAGTAACCTATTTAAGTATAAGTATAATCTCACGCCTTTTTTTATCCCCGAGGGGGTAGGCAGAGGTATTCCATTACTGGATATACCCACATTTCACGAGATATATTGGACCCATAAACGTGATAGGTGGTGAGCATATCGCCGGACCGGGTCTGTTTACACATGTCTCAGAATTAATTCTGAGACCTGCGGGTTTCCTCACGATGTTTTCCTTCACCGTCAAGATAGTGATAAATATGTACGTAAGTTTTTTGAAAAACTCATTGGTACATGCCAGGATTCGAACCCGAGCCTCACTGATTTTAGGCCGGCTCTTTAACCGTCCGGGCTATCACTGCTCTAACCTATTTGTAACCTATTTATTGCAGCCAAAGGTTATCAGTTATCACAAATAGTAATTTTAAATAAGGACTCAGGACCTATAAATTACTAATTATCTGTCGTAGTCAGAAATTATAAATGACGACTACCTGATGCAGTCATAAACTTATAATAAACATATTGACGACTGACTGCCGTAGCCAAAAAAAATTAACTACCTGCTCCGCGTGCAAGGACCAATTCATTTTCCCAAGGAAATGTTCGCGGAAATTTCCAACAAGTATCGCCTATTATACGCGAACAGTTCTTGTTCTGTAATTCTGCAATAATGGCACAAGGTATGAATTATGCACAGAAGCTGCGGTTTAGTTCCCACATTACTCAGCATTCCAAGTATCCCAACGCTCCACAGCACAATGGATTGAGCTCCAATGTAGTGTTTCTAGAACTTTGGTTCTGGAATATTCCATTGCACTTCTGCTACTCATTAGCGTTTAGGACTAGTAGAATTATTATCAGTTGCCTTTCCACTTAAGTTACTAAGGATATCTGATTATCTAGTTTATTTTAGCAATGATAGACGATGAAGAGCAGAATAGGCTAACGGTTAAAGGGCTTGCTTCACATGATCAAAATCAGTGAGGCTCGGGTTGGAATCCTGGCATGTAACAATGAGTTTTTCAAAAAGTTACGTACATATTTATCACAAGCTCGACGGTCCCAGAATGAATTCTGAGAAATGTGTAAACAGACCAGGGCCCTTATTGTCTATTTATAATTTAATCGTA
Source organism: Ethmia dodecea (assembly GCA_963855545.1). Taxonomy (NCBI): domain Eukaryota; kingdom Metazoa; phylum Arthropoda; class Insecta; order Lepidoptera; family Depressariidae; genus Ethmia; species Ethmia dodecea. Next base: position 14,696,215 of record OY979446.1, on the reverse strand, counting down.
ATCGTCTTTATTGGACATTTGTAACGTGATCATTGCTTGCTCCTGTTTCACTGGCTGTATTGACAGATGTACAAAAGAAGCAACGTATGTTAAAATGAAGACGATTGCGATTACAATTCAAAATAGACAATAAGGCCCCTGGTCCGGCGATGGGCCGGATTACACCTATCACGTTTAGGGGTCCAAAGAATATCTAGTGAAAAGTGGGTGTATCCAGAAATGGAATACCTCTGCCTACGCCCTCGGGGATATAAGGCGTGTCATGTTTTTTATAAACGATATTAAAACAAAAATAACTTTCAGTAGTTCTATATTGTCTATAATTCAAATCTCAAAAGTTAAATGGCAACCAAATGTTATTTGACGCTGTATGATATTCAAACGACACGAATTCTCGTATTCTTAAGACTTTCATAGAAATTTGTAAATGAGGTGTCATTACATACGTCTTCATCTCAAAAATGTTAAAGTAATTTTACCCAACTGCACAAGAAACAACGTATTGTTGTCAAAAGTTTTGGCTGTTCTTTACACACAGTTCCTTTTTTGTGTACCTCAATTCCTTCCCTCAGTTCCTTTTTTGTATACTTGTCATATGTACCTAATAACTAGGAATGCAAATTAATTTGTGATATTCTTAAAGTGTTAATCAAAATATGAATAAATAGCTTTTGTGATGAACAATCAGTGCAGAACACAATACAATAGAATATTTTTTTCGGGTTCATTGCACTCATTGAAGCTGCATTGGCGAACATGAAGCCCGTACCATGAGTAAAACTGCTTTTAAAGTATAAAAAACTAATGAGTATGGTGTCCTGCCTCCCTTGATTCCGTGTGGATGCAGGAGTCTTGAGTTGGATGGATATATTTGTGTAGCTGCGTATTTTGAATAGAATAGAAAACACTTTATTTACTTGAATAATACACAGATACACAAACGAAACAGAATTAACAGAGAGGAGTACAGAACAAGAAGATGGTCGTGTAAAGCCTCGAACACACTGCTGCGTTTAAATCGCGCCGGTCTGTCACGTCAAATATATCCTGTCAAATACCGCAGCAGTGTGGAAACAATTCGGATCCCGGCCGGTAAAATGGCCACGGCTTTAGTAGACAGCGGGTAGTAGACGTGGAAGGCGGTTGTAGAGCCGCGGTTGTTGTCGGTAGAGAATACAGCATTATTATTTATATATCGTTTTATTTTTTTGTAATTCGTACAATATCTATATAGCTGAAAAAAAAATTGCCAAACAAACATAGAACATAGAAAATAAAGCAGATCTTATGTTACATACGCTCCAAATATGAAGTGACGTAATCTATCGTATAGTCCCGTTACGTAAACAGTCTTTTAAAATGTGTTTTCTTTGGTTTCACCATAGCATACTTCGCTATGCAAAAGTACGTTGTCCTACACTAGTAAAGTCCTAAAACTGTGAAATTGGTATCACTACTGCCTACGCACCGCCGACGCCCCGCCCACGCTTGCGACGCTACTATGCCCTCACCCGAAAAGTATCGGACCGGTATCGCACCGGTATGTCAAAACAGTAAACAATTGCGCATCGGACGGTGGGCGGGGCTTAAATGACATTTAAGGTTTTGACGTACCGGTGCGGTACCGGTCCGATACTTTTGGTCATTTTTGTATGAAATTACGTCAAAAGCACGCGATTCGGATGCGTTATTGGTGCGGTATAGGGTGAAATATGGTGATGACAGTGAGGCTGGTAGATATTTTTTTTTTTAAGGAGTTTATGGTTTGGCTACTAGGCCTTTAAACCAAGTCTTTATTTTACACTAATCTTAGTTAAATGGCCCTGCTTCAGAGTCCATGCACAAAAATACAGTGTGTTTAACACTTTCTAAATCCCTAACTTCACTCAACAGTAAAATGATAGCACTTTTACTGAAGACTTCATTGTGACTTCTTGAGGCAATCCAAAAATGTCCATCTTGCATTTTATCGAATTTTCCATTCACTGCACACCTTCACGGACACTTGTCACATAATAAACTATCACTATTATTAGTCAAAACCCGAAATACACAGCAAAATGAAAATTATACAAAAAACATGACGTCCCTCTTCGGATTCCCGCCAAAAAGCCGGCTGGTAGATAGCGATGCCAGTGTTGCTAGTTTAATAGTTTTTTCTGCTCACCTCAGAATAAATAATATATTTTAACCAACTTCAGAAGAAATGAGGTTCTCAATTCGTCTTATAGCTACATATTGGATTGATTGATTTTGATTATAAAAGAAAATATGTAATATCTGTATTATGATAAACTTATATCAGCGCTTCACAAAATAACAACATAAAAATAATGAACAGACAAAGTTTCTTCATAATCTAACAATACAAAAGCGGAGACTTTGTACCTAATATTTGAACTGTTTATTATTATTATTTATTATTTCAGTGTTACCTATTACAATTGTTCATTGATAGGTGAACTCAGCACTTCCGTATTTAAAAAACAATGAAATAAATAAATCGAAATTCTAAAGGACATTGAAGATTTACTGTGGAGCCTGGTATACCTATCTAATAAAATATCGCGCTCAGGCGTAAAACCTATATGAATCAATAGCTGATATCCATGCAAACATAAAACATCATTGTACACAGCCCTGTAAAGTGTCGCGTTTCTGAAATATCAATGTTTAAAGTTTACCACATAGGAACCAACTGTCAGCTGTTGCCAATGTAGCAATGAATTCATCAAAAAGCTTACGTACATATTCATCACTAGATTGACGGTGAAGTAAAACATCGCGAGTAAACCAGTAGGTCCTACAATTAATTTTGAAGCATGTGTAAGTATAACAGACCCGGTCCAGCGATGGTCTCACCATCTATCACGTTTCTACATGGTCATTTTAAATGAAGTGCAAATATTTAAAGGGTAGGTAGATAAAAAAAATATGACAAACTATTTTCGGCATTGATTTATATTTTTCATACACTAGGTACTTTATTAGATAAAATCGATTATTACACCTTTTGTTTTTAAATTAGGACGCTCTAAATAAAAAGTCTTCAAAAATGTTAGAAATCCATTGATGTCCATTAATCAAATAAATGCGTCATCGTATCTTGGTCCATTTAAAGTAAATTAATGAAATGCCTCACCAATTTTTTTTTAGAAAGTTGATTTTAATAAGTCGAAAACACTTGGAGAACAAGTTCAAACAATATGGTTGTCATTATTTTTGTCAACTTTGAAAGTTATTATTTCAGAAACGTGGCACTTCACGGGATTTGGTCCTTTAAGGTTTTCTGTTTGCATTCGTTACAGCTCTCGATTCATATAGGTTAAATGCGTGGTCGCTAATTCGAAATAAAAAATGAAAATGGTAGACAGTAAATCTTTAAATCCCTTTATTTCGTGATATAAGTAGGTAGCAAAGGAGCGACTGAGCCTCAAAAAATGTATATAGGGTAAATGGTTCAGTTGTCGACACTAAAATAAGTATATTCTGTACAGTCATCGATTTTTGTACAAACAATTTATATTTTTATACATTATATTTTGTGTTTTAACAACGAATGTCGTGATGTTTTTATTTATGAATTAAAATTTATTTGTATTATTATCAGTAATTATAATAAACATTTAGCATTATTGACCGGTATGCACTACAAAAAGGCCGCGCCTGTGTGAAAAAAAACCAAATTGAAATTATTAACCTATTATATTAATTAGTAGTAGGTAGAATACACTAAGAATATACATATACTTATCCAAATGAATTATACTTACTAAATAATTTTTAAACGTGGATTGTTGAGGTAGGTTTGGTAGGTTATAGGTAGGTACAACCAATTCTTATTTAAAAGCACCCTCTATGCAGTACATTTTCGATTTACGAGTGGCCATACTTAAACAAACTCGATAGAATATGCGACACCTATAATTCAATTTATATTAGAGCACTGAATCCCTATTGAATTAGCCTCCTGTGAGGGGTAGTGCGGCATAGGTACCGTAGTGCGATGACCAAGTCAATCTATTTATTTAAAATATAAAAGATTTTTATTAATGATATTATGGTCACTAAAAGATGTTGTTAGGTTTGCTATTTACATAATTACTTAAGACAGAAGGTCCCTCAGTAAGGACTGAATAAATTGACCGAGATTACATGGATCTCACAACTTTTTACGGTAGAAGAACTGAGTTGTGAGACTTGGGTTTTTTTACAAGTTTTGTTTTTGATGGCATCTCATTTCTTTTTGTAGATAGTCTTACTTTTTTCCTTTCCGGTACCTTTTACTTCTTGTATACCAACAACTGATTCTTGCTCGAAGGTAAAGAAAAACATCTTGAGGAAACCCCCCGGTCCCAAAATTAATTCTGAGGTCATGCATGTGTATACCAAATTTCAGCTCAATTGGTTATGTTCCAGCTTCATCATCACACTCTGGTTACCATCTAGAAACAAAGTTCTCGTCATGACGAATCAAACGAGCCCAAACTCGATGGGGTTGTGTCATTTAATTACCAAGTTCCCATGGCCATCTTCCAGCTCCATCATCAGACTCTGATTACCAACTAGCACCAACGTATTTGTCAAGACGAATCTCGAGGGGTTTACGAGTATAGTCATTGAGGAGTTGCGATATCCACCTCCTTGCACCATCATCAGATCAGCTCGGTGGTACCATAATATTGCATTGTGACCAAACTTACATAAGTATACCAAATTTCAGCTCAATCAGTTGATATCTGCTTCAAAATTGAGTAGCATATTTCACTGGAACATGTAATTTTGTAATCCTATACAATTATTATGGGATTACAAAGTTATTTATGCAGTTGGTGTATCTAGAAACCTAGACTGAAAGTGCAAAATATTTGAGTTTTTTCTTGATTTATACACTAAACCCTAATTGTATTCTAAATTGGAAGCTTCTACGACTTCTAGAAGTGCCTTAGAGTTTTGATGATCGGTCAGTGAGTCAGTAAGTGACAAAATTAGGAAACTTTGACTATTTATAATTGTAAAACTACTAGTTCAAATTGGATGAAATTTGAAATATACTGTGTTTATACAATGCATGCTTGGTTATTAAAAAATCAGGCTTCTAGTTTTATCCACAACGAAGTTATAGTGGGTCGAAAATGGCCTGAATCGCTTCGAGAAAGGATGGTACGGCCGTGCCGCTTGTTGCTCGACTTGGCGGGGGCACTACCGTGCCCCCAGATACACCACCGCAAAGTCCAAAAATATTGCATTTACAGACACGGTCTTGTTACAGTTTTATTAGATGCATAGATATATTAGTATATAGATAAATGACCTTCTTATAATAATATTGTAACTTAGACATACTGTTTCGACTTTGAGATAGTTTTGTAGCCAAGGGTCAATGTTTGGTAACATTACCCTACATTCTAAAACAAAAAAAAATGTCCTAATGTCAGAATATTTTCTTTTTCTTGTTCATAAAATCGGTTTTAGCCAGATATAACTTCCCCCAAAAAGTTTGAAATCTGACATTGTTGTATTGTATATAGGGATGTGACATTGATCGAAGCAATTCAATGATTTAAAAATCGATTTTTCTCTTTTAAATAATAATTGATTTTTCTCTTTTAAACAATAATCGAGTTTTTATTTTTTAAATAATAATCTATTTTTCTTTTTTAAATAATAACCGTTTTTTGATAAATCGATAAATTTTATTAAAAATAATCGATTATTAAAAATCGATTGTACAAAATAAACATACATACATATGCTCACGCCTTTTTCCGGAAGGAGTAGGCAGAGACAATAATAAGAAAAAAATACCAATAAATATGAAAAATGATAATTATTTTTTTCACATTCTTTATCCTTTTAACATAAACTTTGTTAGTGAACTTACTTCAAATTTCTTCATTCGTCGCACAGATGGTTTACGTTATGTTAACAAAAATCTATTAAAATTAGTTAAAATATACTTAATCAATTAATTTCAATTCCTTCGATTCGATTTTTTTTTATTAAAAAAATCGATTGTTTAAATCGTTCATTCTTTTTTTCACATCCCTAGTTGTATATAAAGGTAAAAAAATGGGTTGGTACAGGTACAGGTGGAGCAGTTAGAGTTGTAACCATCAACACACTCAAAAATTTATTTGTTTATGTATCTGTATCTGCTCGCCACGCTAACCTCACACTGTCAGCAAATCCAAGGAGCAGAACTCTGTGCCTGCGTCTTTGTTTTCTATTTCAATACAACCCGAATCTATTCAAGTCATGCGTGCATAGGGTTTTTCTGGGTTATCTAGTTCCATCTTTTATGTTCTCTGGGTTAGATTGAAGTCAAGAGCGAACCCATTAATGATAAAAATTGTCAAGAGTGTTCTAACTTAGAAGTAATTTCGGTCCCGCTTGCTCACATTCGTTATATTTAGCAAAAGCGAGGTAGCATCAACATTTCAACTTGAATGTGTACAGTGTGTTGTCAAGGTTATTGTTTATTGACATATGGACAGACAAATCGTTGTCTAACTCATTCATTACTTGTGATCTTTACATACATACTATTTGTTTGTGCACAGATCACACAAAAACTACCGGATGGATTTAGTTGACATTTGTTGTGGAAATAACCGAGTAACTGAGTCAACATTTAAGGTATTTTATACTACAGGAAAATATCTGAAAAAAAAATGAAATAAATTTATTCTTATTCTATTCTTGTTCCCATTAAAAAATCATGTCATTTTGAATTGCTAATCCGATGTTTTACAACATTAATAAACAAGCAATATTTTCTATGTTTATATCTCATTCGCAAGGTAAAATATAAAAACTGTTTAAAAAGGGAAATACAAAGGTACTACTCTGAAACTAAGCCACTTAGAAATTTAGAATATTATGGTATGTAGGTCTTTTATATGTCGTAGGAAACTGCTTTAAAGAGATTTTTTGAAATTCCTACAAGAACGGGAATAAACTGGGTCCACGTGGGCAACGCCGCTGGGCACCCGCTGGTACTAGAATAAAAATGAAAATTCCTGTACGCAAAAATACATCTGTGTAAGTGTTCGCCTCAAAGAGCTTAAAATATATTAGTGCATAGAGGGAACAAAGCGAGGAAAATTTGAAGCCAAAAAATTTATTCCAAGTGGATTAAGTCTAGTACAATTTTGACCGAATGACAGCTCGCGTTCATACTAACTGACATGACGCATAAGCTTAAAACATGTTTCAAAGTTTTGTATGAAAATATTCCCAATGTCCCCTCTGTCATCATCAGCCGGAAGACGTCCACTGTTGAACAAAGGCCTCCCCCATAGAACGCCATAACGAACGGCAACTTGCCGCTTGCATCCACCGGTTACCCGCGACCTTGACGATGTCGTCGGTCCACCTGGTGGGAGGCCTACCAACGCTGCGTCTTCCGGTTCGTGGTCGCCACTCGAGAACCTTTCTTCCCCATCGGTTATCGGTTCTTTGAGCGATGTGGCCTGCCCATTGCCACTTAAGCTTGCATATTCTGAGAGCTATGTCAGTGACCTTAGTTCTTCGGCGGATTTCCTCGTTCCGGATTCTATCGCGCTAAGAAACTCCGAGCATAGCTCTCTGCATGGCTCGTTGGGTGACTCTGAGCTTATCTCCCCTCTATGTCCTATTATATTTTAATCTCTTTGGTTCGCCTCAACTCTCGGTGCGTGCACTGTCACAATCGTTCTAAGGAGACGTATTCCATTCAGGTTTTAATAATAATAATATAATGTTATTCAAACCTAAGATAGATTATAATATGATAGATTTTTAATTGTGTCTCGGTCCCAATTGGAACCGGCGGTTCTTAACTGATTAATGGATAAACAACCACGAAAAAAGCATAGCCTTCGAGTGCATATATAAAATGAGAAATACTATAAAATATAATCATTTTTGTTGCGAAAAAAAGTGAATCTCGTACATGCAACAACGAAACTCTTTACTTGTCCGGGTTTATTTTGGTAGCGCTGAATTTTATTTGTCGCAGATAGAAAGGGTAAGTACTAGATTATGTGAATGAGGCCTTAAGTTGGCAACATTGGTACCGTCACCCAAATCGGACCAATCGCTGTCTTTTATATATCCGCGGCCTTATATACCGGCCGGTTACGAATTTTCTCCACACTGCCGCGGTATTTGACGTGCGATATGGGCGTTGACAGAAGGATGCGGTTTTACCGCAGCAGTGTGTTCGAGGCTTAAAGCGTATCATGCAAGCAAAAACTATTCCAAAACATTTACCTGGGTGGACGGCGGTGGTGTGGTCCGCACAGATTCCAGTTTCCCTCTTAAACGAGGAAGTTTCGATATAAAACCTGTTCCCGTGGAGCTTTACCGTTTTTTCCATGAGAGTAAATAATGCGCAGAATCCGTTTCTTTGCTTTTTTGTGAAATTTTGCTACCCTATTTCGTATATCGCAATTTATGTATATTAATTATTAATCGAACGGCCCTAAAATGAATTAATTAATCAAACAGCCCAGCCCCCCTAGCCAAGTGGCATTGTACAATCGAATCGACGTTCTTTTAGATTGACATGTATGGGATTGACATAAGCACTTGCCAACGAGCGCTAACGCTAATGTCAATCCCATACACATGTCAATCTAAAAGAACATTCGATTAGATTGTGCAATGTAATTTGGCTAGGGGGGCTGAGGTGATCTTTCCTGCTTTAAATGTGCAAACGAAACTTATTTTTGATGTATTCTAAATACATCAAAAATAAGTACACATACACATATTTTTTCATCGAAAGATATTATCGATGTCTAGTAGTAGGGGTTATCCAATGCGACAACACGGAGGAATTTGGTCAAGTATTCAGATTCGCAATGCGTCTCCACATTCATCGAGCGCGCCGTATACATTTCCCAAATTTCCAATTAATTTCGAGTATTGTTCGAAAGTTCGACCATATGAGAATGAAGTGATAAGGGACAATAGTAGTTTTCAATAATTAATATTGTTTGAATTATTGAGTATTGAAATTATTCTGGTCATGGTTTTGCTAGTGAAATTGGCAGGTTTCGTGAAACGAAATGAGAATTTATTTTATATACTTAGGCATATAATTAATCTTGAAATGTATAGTTGTGATATTAGGTAATCCGGTAGACATAGACTATACTGAGATGAAGTGATGTGATTTAAATTCCATACATACCTATATACATACACAATACATCACACCTATAACCGCTACTACCGCTATTAATAAATTAAAATAGAGATTCAAACTTCCTCACACGCAAAATTCAACTAACGACCAGAATAATAATATTAAAGTTTATAGTTTTACAACTTTCCAGCAAAACAGCTCCAACGATCAGAAGTTAGGCAATGTATTAGCATTATGGACGGCAAAGTGTGGCGTCGACGGCAAAATTTCTAAATTACTGCGTTTTTACTTTTTTGATTTTCAGGGTTCTTGTAAAAATGGTGCCAACGAGAACCTATTACGACCTTTGAGTATTAAATCCAACCGGAGACGCCACTGACAGGCGTTCCCCTCTGCCAAAAAAGTGTCGGTCAACGCTCATACCTGTTATATTCAACTAGTTTTTTTGAGTTGACGGAGTGCTCCAATTGGTTGTTTCTGTGTGTGAATATATTTGTGTGCATCTAGTTCAAGCTAGTGTTTAATTGTTTTGTTAAAAAATTTGAGAAAACAAAAGGTATTAACATTATTTGTGTGCGTTTCCTCGTCCCCCGCGCAGAAATTGGCAGACTTTTTTGCAAAGAAAATAGTGCGCGTGACGTCTCCTGTTGGTTTAATAAGATTATGACAGACCAGTTTAAACTAGTCTGTACTATTACTAAGCTTCCACCGTCTGCCTGTCTGTAAACGGGATGTACCTATCTCAGAAATAGAAAACCAATAAAAACTGGTACCTAAGGAAATTTGTGTGTGAATTTCAAGCTTAAGGATCTTTCTGTACCTAATTCGCTAAGGAGTTATTCTGGAAGATTTGTATTTCTGTATGTTTGTTACGAATAAACTCAAAAACTACTGGACTGATTTTAAAAATTATTCCACTAATGGAAATCTAGAAGATCCCTCAGTAACATAAGCTAAGTATATTTTATTACCGTAGTAACCGCGTTTATAAATATAAAAGAAGAAAAATTTTGCACAAATGTGCCTGACGTAACTAATCACTAAGAATTTTTAAAAGTATTTTTGGAAATTCCCACGGGAACAGGAAAGAACACGGCCAACGCTCCTGGGCATTCGCTAGTTACCTACTAATATTTAAACAGGTCTGATACCGACCTAAGTTATTATATACCCTTGATACCGAAATAATGGGAGACCTAATTTACAACGTGACCCAAACCAATTTTTCTCCAATCCTTTGCCAACCATAAATCTTGTGGACCGGAAAATTAATGTAAATACTCTTCTATAATCGACTGTATAATATACTGACGACCCTCATCAAAAACACATTGATTGCTTGCAAAAATTGACACGTCCAATGTCCATGTATTAGCCAAAAGCACTTTATTACATTTTGATAAGGTTCACTTTTAGGGTACTTGTCGAGTAAAGTAAGTTTATATAATGTTTTTACACTAGGCTGTATGTAATTCGTTTTTGGTCTTATGTAACTTTATTGGTTTTTTTATAAGTTCTTTTTCTTGGCATACCACCTTTTTTTTGGGTACCTACGTACATGTTTATTGCTTCTTGGACACTGAAGAAAAATATTCAGACTCATGTGTAAGAGGATGCACACAAAGGCCACGACTGTCGCTATATAATATGATATTGTATACAACGCGACAACGCGCAACAGAAAAAGCGCAATTCCTCATACACCCCAAGTAGTATATTAATATAAAAAAAATATGATGCAATCGAACTTTAGTCGTGTCTAACCAATTTTCTTATATATCGATTAATAATAGCACGATTTCCATTGAAAGCACTAAATTCAGCTACGATAATTATTAAAAAAAAAAAATTAACACATTAAAAATAGCTGAAATCGAATAAGTAGGTAGTCGATACTGAACAAAAGTCACATGTTGTATAATAATATAATTGTAGTGTATTAGGTTAAGTAGGTAGTGCTAATATTATATATCCATGTGGGGGTAGTCTGTTAACAGCCAATACACGGTTTCAATATCGCTCTCTTATTTTATTTCCAAAAGTATCCCTAAACACAATAATAATATAATATAATAATATAATCTCACGCCTTTTTTTTATCACCGAGGGGGTAGGCAGAGGTATTCCATTACTGGATTTACCCACATTTCACGAGATATATTAGACCCCTAAACGTGATAGGTGGTGAGCCCATTCCTTCACCGTCGAGCTAGTGATAAATATGTAGGTAAGTTTTTGAAAAACTCATTGTTACATGCCAGGATTTAAACCCGAGCCTCACTGAATTTCGGCGGGCTTTTTAACCGTAAGGGCTATCACTGCTCTTGTTGTATAATATACTGTAAATAAATAAAATAAAATAAAATAACAAATAAATAAAATGAACACATATTAATATGTGGTAGTAGTGAATTTTATAAAATTATTTTCACACCACACCCTCCACATTGCCCAATTAATCCAATTATATATTATCATGCAGACCTCAGCTAAAGCAAGTCATTATTAATCAGCCGGTTATAATGAGATTCAGTGCAATATTATGACCCGGCGGATTATAATGAATTCGTATGAAAAGTTTTTTAAGCTATTGCATAGCTTCTATAGGCCTTGAGCGCGGGGACCGAATCCAGAAATTCCGTAACGAAAAAACCTCACGCTCCCCACTCCGACGTCCGAGTCCGAGTCCGAGTCCTAGTCCGAGTCCGAGTCCGAATCCGAATCCGAGTCCGAGTCAAAATGTTTTATTAAAAAATTCAAAATTCAAAATTCAAAATTCAAAATTCAAAATTCAAAATTCAAAATTCAAAATTCAAAATTCAAAATTCAAAATTCAAAATTCAAAATTCAAAATTCAAAATTCAAAATTCAAAATTCAAAATTCAAAATTCAAAATTCAAAATTCAAAATTCAAAATTCAAAATTCAAAATTCAAAATTCAAAATTCAAAATTCAAAATTCAAAATTCAAAATTCAAAATTCAAAATTCAAAATTCAAAATTCAAAATCCAAAATAGGAACTTCCAAAAAAGGAAGTCCGAGTCCGAGTCCGAGTCCGAGTCCGAGTCCGAGTCCGAGTCCGAGTCCGAGTCCGAGTCCGAGTCCGAGTCCGAGTCCGAGTCCGAGTCCGAGTCCGAGTCCGAGTCCGAGTCCGAGTCCGAGTCCGAGTCCGAGTCCGAGTCCGTGTCCGAGTCCGAGTCCGAGTCCAGTCCGAGTCCGAGTCCGAGTCCGAGTCCGAGTCCGAGTCCGAGTCCGAGTCCGAGACCGAGTCCGAGTCCGAGTCCGAGTCCGAGTCCGAGTCCGAGTCCGAGTCCGAGTCCGGGTCCCGGTCTCAGTCCCACTCCCACTCCGACTCCCACTCCCACTCCCACCCCTAACCCCACTTCTACCCCCACTCCCACTCCCACGCCCACTCCCACGCCCACTCCCACGCCCACTCCAACTCCCACTCCCACCCTACAACCACCACCACTCCCACTTCCACCACCACCACTACCACTACTTGTAATGGTAATAATAAATAAAATGATAAAAGTTGCATAATCCAAAGTCCTTCTTAATCTTTGTAAGGAATGCGCCCATTTTGCGCATGACAAGTTTGCTAAGATTATTTTTGCTACTTTTATATGCAGCTCAAAAAATATTTTTTGGCTTCCCCTCTGAGTGCTTACCAAAATTTTATTAAGCAGTAGCAGCTCATTGCAGCTCAAAAATAATTACAGCCATCCAGAATGACATAAAATGCTGATAGGTTTTGTAATGTTTGCTGGCCATGAGTTGCTGACCAATTAGCTATATCTGCTTACAGATTATATTTTTCTGCTTACAAAAATACGAATACTCTGCTAACCATTTAAATAACACCCGTGTGGCTTGAAGGCCGTGCATTGTCTAACGTCGTTTCTTTTCGGCAGTCTTGTTGATAAAAAATGCTATGCAATAGCTTTACCGCGACAGACCCCGAGTGCCACACGTCTTTTTTTTTTTTATAAATGATGTACTTGCTCTTGACCCCAGACTAGACACCTACGGTAAAAATAACTTATTTGAAACCTCGCTACGTTCAGAATTTAAATCTGGAGTCCCTCATTTGCTAAGGATTCAAAATCGCGCTCGTGGCATAAAACATTGCTTTATCCCCTCGGTGTATAATGAATGTACTATTGTGTGTTGACGAAGCATTTACAATATTTTGATTCGGTTGTTTGTTGTACAACGTATCTGTACTTACTGTAATACACAAAGAATAATACTCAAGATACAACTCCTAAACTACCCTGTCTAGTCTTATCCAGTTCAGACTGGTATGAGCTGGTTTAATCCGATTAGTTTCTCGCGAGCGCGCTACAAATTATTTGCTAACTCAAAACGATAGCTTGCGAAATATTCCCACACTTATAATATTATTTCGTGACATCGAGATATAAGTGGATTACAATAATATTCTAGTAATCTTTTTGGTATCAAAGAGTAATCCTTGTAGATACTTTAGTAAATTTGTTGTAGCTTGGAGACTGAATAAAATTGTTCGTTTTAAATAGCAGATTCTCTATAAGTATATCTATCATATAAATGTCTGTGATTTATAAACGCCAATATTCCCGATGAAAATGACGAATTTATTTATTTTTCTGCCTCACTGTCTGCCTGTCTGTATGTTTGAAAGTTTTATCCAATAAAACTTCGAAAAGGTTCAACTGATTTAAATGAAAATTTTTGATTTACAAGACTAGATGCATAGCTTTTAAGGCAGAGGCATCTGTTTTGCATAATTCTGAAATTCTCATGGGGCCTAGAAAAACTATATTTATACGTATCACGTTATAACCGGAACCGTTTCTTCCGAATCTGAAACCAAATTTACAATTCATGACATAACCAAAAAAATATCGATTAATGTTTTAGAGGAAACTAACTAAAACTAAACTCCTTACGAAATTATTGAAATAACAGAATGGGCTCCTAATAGAAAAGCGGCTAAATTCAGGACCCTATTTGACCCTAAGACACTGGAATCGCAATCCTCTTCATATTATTATATCAATAACAAAGTTACAGATAAGTTTTAGGTTACTGGCTCTTGGTCTATGTTATAGGCGAACTACGGGCAAGGAAACATTTTTTTTCCATCACTAGGAATTTATTAGTAGGTATAACTAGCAGCGCCTCGCGGTTTCACCCAACAACAACGACAGTACCTAATATAGTTAGTAGCTTAGTAGTTGGGTCAACTACTCAGACATCAACCACATGAAATTGTATCTAAATCCGTACAGTAGTTTTTGGGTGATGTGCATTGCTCAGACAGACAAAAATAAAAAATAAAGAGTTTTGATATCTACTCGACAACTATCTACAGTAACCGCTGAAATAAAAAAAAAGTATATACAGAGACGCGGTCTCGTTACAGTTTTATTATACGTATATATAGATTAGCAGTATTATTATACATTCTTCTCAAGTTCTCGGGGTACTGCATTTGGAACCAGCAAATCGTCGGTGGAGATAGGCTCGGTTTACATTTAGCCAATCTTCATGGACTAGTTGAGAGTATCTTTTTTATTAGACTATTGACGTTCCTAAGTGTTCCTTTAGTACCTACAGAAAATTAATGAAATTTGACTTTTTTTTTTATTAATTAGATTTATACAGGTGACTTTTTTTACCGTCTGGAAAAAAATGTGGTGTGATAGGTAAGTGTAATAAATTGATTTGGCAATGTTACCTAAAAACCTTTTTCTTGCTTAAACTAATATACATTAGTCAATTGTAGTCAATAATACACACTGAGATATTTGAAATAGTATTTTAAAAAGAAACAGGCCCGTAGCTTCCATTTATGCGCAATCTACCTACAACCGCCAGCTGCGCGTAGTACTGTGCGTAGTTTTCTAGATTTTGTAAATTGCACTAAACATGACTATATTTAACAATTAATCTCGTGTAACGTGTAACTTCGTCTCTAGATACCTTATACGTCATATTTTTTTCCAGACGGTAAAAAAAATCACCAGTATATTATTATTACATTATACCGTCTGGTTTTCTTTACCGTCTGAAAAAATATATGGTGTCATAGATAAGTGTCATAGATTCATTTGGCGTTGTTACTTAAAACATATTTTTTGTACAAATTGTTTTTTTCTTCCTTAAATTAATATACGTTACTCAATTGTAGTCAATATTACACCCTGAAATATTTGAAATAGT
Source organism: Ethmia dodecea (assembly GCA_963855545.1). Classification (NCBI taxonomy): domain Eukaryota; kingdom Metazoa; phylum Arthropoda; class Insecta; order Lepidoptera; family Depressariidae; genus Ethmia; species Ethmia dodecea. The sequence goes on along the minus strand of OY979446.1, from coordinate 14,680,869 downwards.
ATTTTAAAACGAAATAGGCACAGGCCTATTTCGTTTTAAAATACTAAAGCTACAGAGCTTCAAATCATGCGCAATCTACCTACAACCGCCAGCTGGTACATAGTAGTGTGCGTAGTTTTCTAGATTTTGTAAATATGCCATTAAACATGACTATATTTAACAATTAATCTCGCGTATAACTTCGGCTCTAGATACCTTACACGTCATATTTTTTTCCATCGTGACATCGTGAGGAAACCCGCAGGTCTCAGAATTAATTCTCAGACATGTGTAAATAGACCCGGTCCGGCGATGGGCTCACCACCTATCACGTTTAGGGGCCCAATGTATCTCGTGAAATGTGGGTTTATCCTCACCTCTGCCTTCCTCGGGGATGAAAGGCGTGAGATTATTTTTATTTTATTTTTTTCCAGACGGAAAAAAAAATGATCCAGTATATCAGTGTGGCTACAGGACGCTCAGCGCTTGTGTTTGGGTCACAATAAATAACTGAGGGGCGGTCCCTGGCAGAAGCGTGCCCATAAATTTTTGTTGCTTCTGTCTTCAGGATTTATATCCTCAGAGATACGCAATGGAAATTGGCGTGTTATGCCACGAGAGACCGGATGTTGATGGATCGGTATTGGATAGTGATTTTGCTGAAATGTTATAGGCAAGAGCCAATTACAGTAGAAGAATGAATCTTGGAACAGATTGGGTAGGGGGAGAAGCAAAAGATGGTGGCCCCTGGTTCATGCACACAAATGTTGGTCCCGCGTATATCAAACCCGTGAACTTTGACATTCACAGGCTTTTGGAAGGCACTACTAACCAGCGTTGCCAGATTTTTTTTGCCAAGTCAGGATTTTGGAACTTTTTTGTTGCAATAAAATGATTTACCTATCTATCTACTTATTTACGATATTTCTGTGAAGATATAATTTCTTTTAAAGACTCCTGTTTCTCCTTAATAAAAATGAAGAACTCTTCACAGGATAGCTGTAGATTTTAATTTGAAGCAGTGATAGCCCGGACGGTTAAAGAGCCGGCCGAAAATCAGTGAGGCTCGGGTTCAAATCCTGGCATGTACCAATGAGTTTTTCAAAAACTTACGTACATATTTATCACTAGCTCGACGGTGAAGGAAAACGTCGTGAGGAAACCCGCAGGTCTCAGAATTAATTCTGAGACATGTGTAAACAGACCCGGTCCGGCGATGGGCTCACCACCTATCACGTTTAGGGGTCCAATATATCTCGTGAAATGTGGGTATATCCAGTAATGGAATACCTCTGCCTACCCCCTCGGGGATGAAAGGCGTGAGATTATTTATTTTATTTATTTTTTATTTTATTTGATTTTTTTTAATTTTGAAAGAATAACTACTGGATGAGTAATTCTGCTCTCATTAAATTTACAGAGCATTTTTTTCTGGCATCCGACTATTTTAAATTCATCTTATACCCGAAAAGCTGAGCCTGTCCCGCGCGGGACATTAAATTTTCATTTAAAAATCGGGACGTCCCGCCAAAATCGGGACGTCTGGCAACGCTGTTACAAACCATCTAATGCCCTAGCCATTAGTCAAGTAGGTTAGTCGAATAGAATGTCAAACCTATGGGATTGATATTACCGCTGAACATGCCATGCTCACGAATTTATGGTAATAAAGTAAAGTAGGTATCTAAAATACAAACCGACTCCAACGAAAAGCACTAGAAAGACTATTTTCATATTCAACATCCATTACCTACTGTTACCAAACCTAAACCGTATGGTCTCTGCCTACCCCTTCGGGTAAAAGGAGCGAGCATATGTGTATGTAAATCTTTACGCAGTAAGCGAGTGATTTGCTGATGTCCGTTGAGGAGTTCCGTTCTCCACCTGAAGTTCTTCATCAGATTTTCACAAAAATTATATAGGACCAACGTTGACGTACCTATACTCGATCAAACAAAAAAAAAACAAAATCAATCAATTGAGAACCTCTTCCTCTTTTGATGTCGGTTAAAATGTATTATTACATAAGACGGTTAAAAAGTATTATAAACCTCAAAGATGTTATATATAGAAAGACGTAGATATGTTACTAGAGCGCGGAAAATGAGGCCGACAAATGAGGTTAATTAACCACATTTTATTTTGTCGCATTGTATTTCAAGCTGTATTTCAAGCGCAACTTTTGACAGATAGCTGTCTCTTTCTTGATTATTCGTTCCGTATCATCTTTCCTCGTCATTGTTGTATGCTATAAGTACGCTAAGAAGTAAGTATGTAAATGTTGTAGCCACTCGTAGCGTAGTATGAATATAACTCATCCTTACTTTAATATCTTTGACAGTATGTACGTAAAAAAGAGATTCATCAAAATAGGGATCATAGTAGGAATTTAGTTTAAATAGCAGAGGTTATAATAAAACTGGAGTTAACTGTAAGGATGAAATGAAACCAACGTTTCTCATTTTCCCGAGGTCACGGTCAAAGGTCAGGTGAGCCACAGGTGGACGGACTCGCGTAGGCATCGAAACCGACCCTATCGAATGCGTAACTAATTGGAAGTCATTTTGTGAAACTATAAGTGAGTTTTATTTTTTTCGTCTGCAGGCCGAAGGTAGTTGTTCGAAATGCACTGTCTGAAGAATTGGTGCTGAGGCATGTAAATATTAGGGTAAAACACCCAATTGTTGACACAACACCAATTAATTGACATCCCAATATAGCCTGACGGGATAAATTATGAAGTCGGAAATACAGACGCCAGCAGGTAAGTCCACTCCTTGGCGGTGCACATTTGAAAAGCGCTTCGTGAGTATAGAATATATATCCTTGGATATCCTTGTAATGTAGATCAAAATCTCCAGATTAGACTTTTAGAGGGATTTTCTGAGTCAAATCACATTATATTCCTTGGTATATAATGCCTAGAGCCTTGTTTTGCGTATTTACCTAACAGTAATTGGAAATTATCGAGCAGATGGTGTGAAAACATATTTCTGCTGATATCTTTAAATTAGTATTTTACTATTATCCTATCTACTTAGCATAAGCTTTTTTTGTGACTTATTACTCTTGTCACTGGGCCTGACTCTTTATTCAAGCGCTTTGTATACATTCGAAATAAATCAGCGCCATTCCAACCGCGTAATGTGAATCATGTGAAAATGAACCATCCTTATTTTAGAATAAAACATCGAATAGAATAGTATTCAAAAAGCGTTCACAGAAATAGAGAGAGTTGTCGAGAATTTTCTTGTCAGTCGACTACAAACTTGTGACTGGAGGACCCCGATAGAATATAAATAAGATTGTTATCATATTTACATATAAATAGGTCCCAGATGGGCCGTATGTTACGATCTGCCATGTTGTTTCAGCTTTAATATTACTAACAGTACCACTTCGGAATATCGAGTGCTATAACAATTGGTCTCATATTCATATTTCATGTTTTCTGTCTTGTGAGCAGTGACGTAACTAGGGTTAGCGGTGCCCAAGCATGGGGCGCAGATTCTGAGGCAGAAGTTACCTGTTATTTGACATTTGTTACCCTGTCAGTGCTTGCTCTACTTACACTGGCGGTAATGACATGCATATGACTGGCAGACCAGAACCAAGTTTTGGTAATGTAAATAATATTCCTACTATCCACAGTGTGCTGTTTAGGTACATTCAACTAGCCTCCTTAGACGAGTTTAGAGTCTTTTGATAGTATAATAATGATGTTTCTAAGTGTGTATTTATACATAATATAGAAATAAATGAAATTGATGATAGTTTTATTTTAAATACATCGTTCATTTGATTGTGCATAAGCCCATCTATGTCAAAGTGCTGATAACGTTTTATGCTCGTGGTACGGTGACTTATAGTTAGGGAGGCGAGGTAGCTAAATGGCGTAATTCAACGGCGCCGTCGAAACCTATCACAATCGAAAGATAAAATAATTTCGAAAAGAAAAGCTCGTATGGTAAAAACCATTTTAGCGGTGGGTTTGGCGTGTACGGTTTTTCAAAAATGTAAAAAAAAACAGTTACTTGGGCATTCTCGAGCGCGTCAGATATTCATACTACGTATGCCCCAAGTGCCTCTGATAACAACGGTATACTAATCTGCCGGTTTGCGTGGTGGGGGTAGGCATATAAAGCAGTCAAAAATGCAAAAAAAAAAATTTTTCTCGGGCGCGTCAGATTTTCGGAAGGGGTGTTAGGTAGGCCCCAAGGAAGCTCCCTTTAAAAAAACTGACGATTTGGGCGTGACGATAAGTAACGATGAATTTTTGAAAATGCAAAAAAAAATAGTTATTTTGAAATACTCGAGCGCGTCAGATTTTCATAGGGGAGGTTTATCTCGGTATCCTGAAAGTATATTTTCTTAATCTGACAAAAATGTTGGAGGGTTCTCTTAATCTGACCGAAAAAGGTTTTTTGGTTTCTTTTTTTTTTTCTTTCTCCTTGATAAAACGGGGATTTATATTTATTAGGATGTACCGAAAATTCCCTTCTACCGCTTCTTTCCCCACCATCAATGTTGCGAAATAAAGGAAAAATATTGGTAGGACGGCATATTTCCGCGAAGCGCTCAGTCTGTATTACATGTTTATGGCAACTTCCTCTTTTTTGCTTCAATTCTTCACTTCGTTTTGCTTACGATACGTCCAAAAACAATTTGAGGATCAACAGGCTATTGAATAATATACATACATGAAACTGTATAATTGTTAATAATACTTTTGTATACAGATACGCGTAACTTTTTCCGAGTCCACGAAAATTGTGGAGAAGCTTTTTTAAAAAAAAATTGAGATAATAATAAAAGTCACACAGTTTAATCATCGTTATTTCATATCAACTTTTTTTAACACCCTCAGTTTTCGAAATATACTCAAAAAACCGGGAGTTTGAGTTTTTATGATGCTTCAAGTCAAAAAGTTTTAACTTTGGACAAAAATGTAAAGAGACCTTTTTTGTGTAAAATAAAATTCCCTTTTTTGTTTATTTAAACATTTTTTTTGTAAAATGTATCGTTCGCGACATAGATGCCGCAACGCGTTTTTCGGAAGACGAAAGGGCTCCTCCACACTTCCGGTCATTCGGAAACCGGCAGATTTTGTATTTTTAGTAAGTTTTAGATTATATTCTTCAAAATAAAAGAAATAAAAATCGCGCTCGAGAATGCCGGATTAACGTTTTTTTTTTACAAGTTCGCGACCCTATAACTTGGCGGCGTCAAGGACTTATCGTCAGATTAGTTAAATTTAGTCTTAAAAAACTAAAATCAACCTCCAATATCTTAATCTGATGCGCTCGAGTATTTCAGACTATCGATTTTTTTTTACTAATCTGATCGTCTATCCTAGGCGCGCGTCACTACATATAGAGCTAAATACTTTACAAGGTTGTTCTATTAGGTCTAAGGTATCTCTCATATCTTAAACTGCCACGCTCGAGTATTACCGAAAATTCCCCTATTCGCCTCCCTAACTATTAGCAATATTGTGGTTTGTGATTCACTGCCATTACGAAGCTGGATCGACTTTTGACAGTCCCATTTCATACTTTTCACGGTTCATTGTAAGTGTGGGCTTCTCGTGTTTTTAAATCTATACGTAGTACTATTACTTATTCTGTGTCTATACATAATTGTAACAAAACTCTAACGGAACTGTGTCTTCAAGTTAAATATGTTTTGATAATTTTAGAGGTTGTGTAGATAGTAGGTTCTGTAGACAGTTATCATCTTAATATAATATTTTTTTTCGAAAAATGAATTAGCATACCTAACTGAATTTAGGGCTGTCTATGGAAATGCTTGCATTGCGTTTCGTTGAGTGAGTGAGGTAATCGGAGGAAATAACAGTTTGTTGGCGCATTGCGCTCTTTACTTTACGTACATAACTGTGACGCGTTGTATAAGGGCCGATTTTTGAATAGCTAGATAAACAGACAGATAGGGTTTATTCGACAGATAGCTGGATATTGAATTTTTCAATAGTCGGATAGAACTTATTTTTCGAATAACTCCACTACCTGAGGAATAAATCTGTTTGCCGCTTCCATCGCCAGATAACCGCTTATAGTCTAATAAAAAAAACATGCCTTATATCGCCGAGGGGGTAGACAGAGGTATTCCATTTCTAGATATACCCCCTCTCGAGATATTCTTTGGACCCCTAAACCTGATAGGTGGTGCCTATCGCCGGACCGGGTCTGTTTACACATGTCTCAGAATTAATTCCTGACCTGCGGGTTTCCTCACGATGTTTTCCTTCACCGCCGAAGTTTTGTACAAGTCTGTCTTTACTAATTTAAAAAGGTTGAGTTTCGGCAGCGTAATGTCCATAAGGCCATACACTAACACCACAATCATTGTCACTTCATTATTGATACGTTGGCCGGAAACCGTTTACTTAAACTTATCTGTCCTAAATCTCCATACATAATGGAAACGGAAAAGAGTGAAGATTTACTTCGTATTTGGGTGCCAGGAGCGAACCATTTGCACTGTAAACTATCCTTATCACAAACTTTAGATCGATGAGGCACATATGTTTTAAAAGTTTCTTTACATCAAAATATGTAACAGAATAAGCGCAATTCCTGAAATTAGTTTGTTAAGTATCGACTACTTAATCAATTTCAGGTAAGTATTTTCACTGTGTTATTTTTTCCGAAAAACTAATTAGCATTGCTGAATTTAGTGCTACCTATGGAAATCGTGCTACTATTGGGTATATTTAAGAAAATCGGTTAGACACAATGTTCGAACGCATATAATTTATGAGAGAAGGGGGCAAACGAGCAGACGGGTCACCTGATGGTAAGTGACGTCCGTCGCCCATGGACACCTGCAACTCGAGAGTCACAACTGCGTTGGCGACCTTTCAGGTGGGAGTAGGGGGAGGGGTGGGGAGGGGGAGGGGGGATTGGGGCCTCCGGTTACCTCACTCACTCAACGAAACGCAATGGATTGCTTTACGCTGGTTTTCTGTGAGGCCGTGGTATCACTCCGGTCGAGCCGGCCCAAGCGTGCCGAAGCATGGCTCTCCCACGCTTAAATTTGAAATATTTATGTATTAATTGGGGTGTATGAGGAATTGCGCTTATTCTGTTACGCGTAATTGCAATGAATTTTAATAGGAGGACTTATAAGCCCCTACATTGACTAAAAAAAATGAATTTTGATGAAAATATGCCGATAGAAAAAAGGAGAAAGTCCAAACTTTCCGCGAAGCCACACGCTGCTCAACCAAAATGGCTACTTGTAAACTCTTCGAATTCGGGCTTATTTAAGTTATTACCATAAGTTCCTGATACAATTATCAGACCCTGACTCCACAGCCAAGAGGTGATTTAATTTTTAGTGCGTTACCTACTTACAGCGAATTTCAAGTTTTTTTTATCTATAAATTATTATTTTTATAGAAGTCGCCCGCTTTCTGGTATGAAAAGTGGTCTATGTATTGATATAATTTATCTACATTAATATTATAAAGAGGAAAGATTTGTATTTTTTGTATTTTTGTATACAAAAATATTTTTAACGAATAAACTCAAAAACGAATGTGCTGTTTTTAAAAATTCTTTTAGAAATGGAAAGCTACAATATCTCTGAGTAACATAGGCTATATTTCATCCCCGTATTCCCACCGTAAAACCGCGAGAAATAGCTATAAGCTATATTACCTACTGTATAGTTTCATCAAAATCCGCCTTGTAGTTTTTGCATGGCAGATCAACAATTCATCTATAAACTTTCGCGTTTAATAATATAGAAGGATTATTATGATATTTAATACTTCACTCGAGACAGACGTTTCTAATCTGAGCTAAGACACGAAGTATTCAAATTTATATATTAATTTTCTCAGTCGAACAGAAAGTATATCGGACGAACAATGTTCGATATTAATAATGCAAAAACATAGGCTTATAATTTCATTAACTAGAACGGCTACTTTGGGTAACTTGGGAAGCTTACGCGAATATTTCCTGGTTTATTGTTGCCAACTTCAGATGTCCAATGAATATGAATGAGTCAAGTTTGAACACAGGTTGAGTCACCGAGCTACAACCACTGGAGAGGCTTTCGTAGGCCGGCTAATATAGTATATTTTATATCGAGGTACTAAACGAAGCCATTATACCTATACCAGAGGTGGTTTGACAATCAATTTAGTCTCGAGATGCAAACTGTACTTTTCACTTTGAGCGCGAGAAAAATTGTCAATCACTCAGTCACTATGGTTAAACATATGCTAATGACAAGTTTCCACATTTATAAAACAAAAAAGTATTTTTCTCCTACTGTCGAGAACAATCAGTATAGTGATAATTGTGAACCTAGCCAAGGAGAGAAAATAGTAGGTATTAAAAGAAAAAAAAACCAAAGGAAGAAAAAGGCTTACGGTCTTATTAATAAATTCCGACTAGAGAAAGATTAACTTTACTCCAAGTATTAACTCATTACTAACCAATTTCGGTATTAATAAACACAGAGTAAGCAAGGAGTAACCTAATTCATGCCTACTCCCGGAGTAAAAGTTACGCCTTGGTGTCACCTAGTTTAAGCAGGGATTAGCCATGGTTTAGGTTTTATGCTAACCTAAAAGTTACTTTGACATTCATCGATGACGGAAGGATGACGGTAAGGCGATGGGATCAAAGAGATTTAAATATTATTATATTTTAATTTCTTTGCTACTCACTAACCACAAATACGAATGTCAGATAGCCAGCTGTCACTTGTGAAACACATTTTTTTAGGGTTCCATACCCAAAGGGTAAAATTGGGACCCTATTACTAAGACTTCGCTGTCTGTCCGTCACCAGTCTGTATCTCAAGAACCGCGATAGCTAGACAGTTGACATTTTCACAGATTATGTATTTCTGTTGGCGTTATAACAACAAATACTAAAAAACAGAATAAATTAAGGAGGGATCCCATACAACCAACGTTATTTTTTTGCCGTTTTTATAGGTAATGGTACGAAACCCTTCGTACCATTACCGACTCGCACTTGGCCGGATTACTTCCGTTTTGGAAAAGTTCTAATCTCTCTTTTTACTTTTAAATTCATCAGTATTGCCACATTTCAGACGTAATCTAAGTGTAAGCTAGGTGTAAGGAATGTATAGTTAGTCCGAGGATACTCCGTGTTTATTAATGACATAAAAAAAACTGAGGTAATACTTGGTTACTCAGGGATTAACTACTTCTAGCGTAACCTCTGATCATCCTAGGAATAGGCCATTTTTATTAATAAGACCGTTAAGGTCTGAGTAGCTTATTCTAAACGAATGTCGAGGAAGAAGAACAGTCAAAGAATTCCTGCGTCAGCGCCACGCGCCATTCCCGTCAAATTATCTCTGCTTAGCCTGATGGTTGACTGTAGATAATGCCTTTAGGAATTAAGTCCACCATTTGTACAATTTTCTTCGAAAATTGATTTTAATAAATAAACTAGCTAAGGCCTGCTACTACTGCGAACTTGGGCTGTACCTACCTACTGCTACCTACTGTTTTATTTCATAAGTATAATAATTACATTTATTTAACAAAAACAGAGTAGAACTGCAAAATACCAGACAGTCCTTAGTGACATATTGTGTCACGTCATTACGTCACCTGATAGGAAATTCAAATCGGCATTACCATTATAAAATAATAAAAATATAAATGAAATATAAAAAAACACAGAAATACAATAAAGCTCTGTCAGCTCAAATGCGTAACCTATCCAGTAAATATAATAATACAGATCTGTGGCTTTAATATATTATTTATACTTATACTTTAGAAAGTTTGAAGGAAATCTAAGGATCTATACATAGGCTCATGGTGTATCCTCGAGGGGTTGGTAGATGTATTCAAAATCCTTGAATAAGTACCCAATTTTAACAGTGTATTTTATGGCGGAAACCGGCAACTTGGTTTAGCGCAGCGGGCCGAAAGTTGACGCTTTCCGCCAGGAGAGATGAAAAATAACATTCTTAGTCACTAGCCCTGGGCAGCTAACTTTGGTATTTCACGCTATTGGGTTTTAGTTCCACAACGATTAGTAATTTAGTAGTTTCCGATTCATTTCCAGCGTTGCTTTGTTCAGACGCAAAGCTAATTTCCCACCAGTCTGCAATTTAAGACCTTTTTGCCGGTTTTCAATTCCAACGCGATTGTGTTTTCCAATTAGTGGTCGAGCTGCGAAGCGGAATTCAATTGCGCATAGATAAATAAGCGGCCATTTTAGTGGGATTATAGTTTATGGATAAATAAAGACTATATTATACGACACGTCACAGAATACGCGCAATTCCTCATACCTACACCCCAATTAGTACGTATATTTATATAAAAAAACGTTAAGCGTAGCCGGTGGTATTTCCGGACCGATACGACCTTCAAACCTTCAAGAAGAGAGCGTACTCCCACCTCAAAGGCCGGCAACGCACTTGTGATTCTCGAGTTGCGGGTGTCCATGGGTGACGGACGTCACTTACCATCAGGTGACCCGTCTGCTCGTTTGCCCCCTCTTTTATTAAAAAAAAAAGCGTTCCCTACCATTATCTATAAAAACGGCAAAAAAAAAACCACTTTTGTTGCAAGAAACTAATTTCAGATATTGCGCTTATTCTGTTACATATTGTATACCTACTATAGTATTTATGGTGATTATACAACGCGTAACAGAAAAAGCGCAATTCCTCATACACCCCAATTAGTATATTAATATAAAAAAATTATGATGCTATCGAACTTAAGTTGTGTCTAACCAATTTTCCTAAATATCGATTAATAATAGCTCGATTTCCATAGAAAGCACTAAATTCAGATACGTTAAGGGTAGGTACAAGGCAATCGAGGGTCGGGATTCTCATAGAATTATATAGAAAACGATGCTCCGCAACCTTGAAAAAAATCACACAGCTAGCCAATGAATGTTACTAGGCGCTGAAACATTCGAATTTAAGATCATGCTTATAGATAAGTGTAAAAAAAAATCAGAAAATCACTAAAAACGCGTAAATCGCACTCCCGTATTCTAACAACTGAGTCGTAACTATCAAGAATTATTAAATGAATTTTATTACATAATACAGTTAAAACTATAAAGCAGGCGATAAAACCTTCATTTTTTAATAAATATATTCCGAATTTGTGTAAAAAAATCACAAACTTGACCAATTTTTTCGCTCAAAATCTTCATACAAATTACTATGGAGCGGCGCGCAAATTCAAATACGAATGCGAACGGTCGCGGAATACTCCAAAGTGAGAGCACGTCGCTTTGCGCGGCATTGACAGATCGCAAAAACAGACAAAATCAGTGCACAGTGGTCTCGTTACAAACTTTTGTGATAATTAATATTGTTATGAGTCATACTGTAACTCCTCAACCCTAATATCATATATAAAATACTAAAAGAACATAAAACAGCTTGGTGGGGCTGTAAACATGTAAACACATATAAATATAGTCAGAAACAAAAAAAATATTAAAACTTAGGAAAATACGAAAAATTATGAAAATTCAGTAAAATAGGACTTGGTATGATCGAAGAGATGTTAAAATAGCATAAAAGTTTCATAAAAGTAGTTAGAAATTGGTTTCAGTAGGGTTCAGGAAAAACCGAAACTTGTTTAGTATGGAAAATATAGCGGAATAGTTCTTGTATTAAGATAAACCATTTTTCGGTTATAACTCCGGAACTATTGGAGCTAGAGAGATAAAAAGTATATCATTGTAATGCTATTCACGGACCCTACGATATGCAAAAGGTTTCATCCAAATCGGAGATGGTCGGGTTTTTCCGGCGCGGGACACGAAGAGGGGGTTCTGGCATATATGGTGAGGGAGGGTGCGCGGTCGCGGGGCGAGGCTGCCACCTCAACCAAAGGTTGGACCTAGGATGTATGATACATGGGTCAGTCCTGTTGAGCAATATGATATATAAATAAATAAATAAAATAAAAATATAAAACTCTCATATGGCGTTATTAGCTTGAAGGTTCGTTAATAACAGAAGTTAAGAGGACAGGCAGGTATGGGTTCCCTGTCTGATTAATGGAATATGGTAGTTTTATGCAATATTCTAAACGAGCCTAATATATGAAATGCATGACAAAATAAAAGTAAATAAGAGAGTTGGGCCTATGTTACACCTGGGTTTCCCTCCCATCTTAGGGCGGCTAACGCCGTCCGCTCGAACGCAAATGTCGGGACGAGGCAGGGGTTGTAGTGTTTGAGTTATTGACGGGGTGTGGTACTGTCCGAGTGGTGCAGCGGTTGTGTCAGTACGTTTCACCGCACCGCGGTCGGTGTTTATGTCGGCACATACCAATGCTAGCTTGGCGGTGGCGACACCTCCGTTCTTTAACTTGCATTATGACTTGCTTGTGATGTTGGGGCTTACGCTTCGACTCACAATTGTCTTGTTCAACACTGTTTGGCGATATAGTGCGAAAAGGTAAAAAGTCCGGGCCTCAGCACTGCCTAATGGTACGGCACGGTGATCTTATATGGACTTAGTTTTTGGACATGTTCCATAGGCTTCGTCTGATGTAACGATCGCTTTTAAATATTACACATTGGAGGTAGTAGCAGAATGACTGACGACGCACCTCTTAGCGCTGTCTTGTGGTTCATAGTAAACACCCTGGGACTACTTCTGAGCTTTTTGGTGCTAAGTAACGGAGACGATGGTATCGACTAACACTTAATTGATGGAGGTTGATAACGTCTCTCATTGAAATGTGAAAAGCAACATCTAGCTTGGTCGTAGACCTATGCGGTGCGAATTGGGCATTAACACAAGTTATCTTCGAGGAGTGTTATTGGTCTAGTACGCGAACACTCGACCAAATCTTCAGGAGTAAGCTCTTCGGAGTCTGGAACTGGAGTCATGTCGGTATTCGTATTGGCATGGTAAAGGGGTCTAGAATCTTGATTGGCTTGACGGGGATGTCTGTCATGCTTCTGTTGAGCTTGATATTATAATAAAAGTGATACCACGAATGAACGAGAAAATGAGGAATGCCTCATATATCCTATGGTAACCATGTATTTGCAGAACGTACATTGGTTACATCATACTATCATATGAGAGCGCGCGCGACGCGTATCAATATAAACTAATGGTTTTACCATTATAAGCTCATTCAGGGTGTGACAGCGCTTCTGATGGCTGAACGAGAATCGATGGCTCGTAGGGACCGAGGTCGGGTCACGACGAGCATTAAGACCTATGAACGAATTGTCCTACGGGACTTATTGCCTTTCGGGGCTTACTATAAATGATCCTGAGGTCTTAAAGACTATCTCACCACCAAGCGCCTTCGAGCGTAACTTTTATTATCAATATGTTCGAGAATGCCTTTCGGGGCTTACTGTAAATGATCCTGAGGTCTTAATGACTGCCGTAACTCGCCTTCGGGGCAAAACTCGGCACCACAAACGACTTCGGTCGCAACGGTCCCTTCGGGGCAAAACACGGCTCCGGCCGCACCAATCGACTTCGGTCGCAACGGTCCCTTCGGGGCAAACCTCGGCTTCGGCCGCAACAATCGGCTTCGGCCGCAACAATCAGCTTCGGCTGCAACAATCGGCTCCGGCCGCAACAATCGGCTTCGGCCGCAACAATCAGCTTCGGCTGCAACAATCGGCTCCGGCCGCAACAATCGGCTTCGGCCGCAACGATCCTGCTTAGGCGGGATAAAAGACCGGATGTCCGGCAAAACCGGGACGTTCGGGGGGGTCGCAATCGCAGCTGTGGAATGTTGCGGGTTGGCGATCACCGTAAGGGGCGAGGTGGAGCTCCTTACTCTTCCCACCAAACACATTTTTATTTCTTTTCTTGAAAGGAGGTGAGAATGTGGGGAAGACGATTTTATCTCGAGTCCGTCATCAGATAAGAGATAACAGGGGTGGGGAATATGAAGTGTCCTTCATGAAATATTGCCTTAGGCATGAATGGCGCTGAAGTGGGCAGCGCTATTAAAGATTAAAGCGAGCGAAAGACAATTTTATAAATATGCGATAGAAAACTAACAGTATAGTTGAATCAAGTTAAGATTTCTTTTGATGGCAAACGGTAAATCATGATCCTCAAAAAGGATCTGGATTACTATTCACAAAGTAGTGTCCTACACTACTAGACGATCAAATAAATAAATTACATGGCCAAAATTGCAGAAGTTATTTGTGACGGTGTCGACCTATTTAGCGATGCCTCCTGAGTTAATACTTTGGAGATCATCATGAAAGCTAAATTTTGAGGTCGTTTAAAATTATGCGTAGGACGTTTGGCGATTGTATTCGTATTCGTCTTTACGTGTAACATCAATACTCGCTTGCTATAAGATTAGCAGCGATTTGACATAAAAGTGGATTTTCTCTAATTCCGTGCAAGAGAACATGTTAACAAAATATTGAAACGATATATTGTGAATGAGATTCTTGCTTTGAGCTGTGCAATACTAGCTTAGCATTATATGATGTTTAGCTTGTGTTGCAGCGTATGAAATTTTAATACGTTGGAATTACGGTTCCTTCGTATAGAGAAATGTATCCATATTATAAGTAAGGTCTTAGGTTTAGTTACAATTTGGTTCCGTGATGGCCAGGATATGGATCAACGATTTATATTCTGACCTGGTGCTTGGTTGTGGCTTGCCTAAAGTAGGCTTCATGCCTACAATTTGCTGTCCGTGAAAATGGAATGAGAGATCATGCTTCAGACACCTAGCTTTAGGTCCTCCATAAGAAATGGTTGCCAATAGAAATAAAATTAATGAAAAATTTCTTTGTTACAGGTGTCTGATTGAATAAATAATAAGGAAGAATAGGAATAGTGATTATTGTATATAAACCCAATAGAGGAGGACTATGTGATTATAGATGGGACCACTTTTAATTTTATTTTGAAATTGAGCAAGACTTTTCTTTGTGAATTTTATAAGACAGTGACTTTAAAATAGAGCCTTTTTAAATTATAAGTGTATATAAATAAACGACAAAAATGTCGGATTACGAAGACCTGGATCCGACTCGAGATGAGAGTGGTGGAGATTATGAGCCACCTAAAAAGAAAAAGAAAAAGACAAAAAAAGCGAAAAAACAGAGCAGCCCAGACACAGAGTCGGCGACTCGAGCTTCAAAAGAGTACACGTTGTTATATAAATTAATACTAAAACAGAATAAAACGTTGGAGGCGAAACTGAATAAGTTAGAAGAAGAGGTAAAAAAGACCTCTGATACTCAAAAGAAATTACAAATAAATAGTGGAGCAGGTATCTCTAATCCTGAAACCACTTCAAGAAAAGACATGGATCCGTTGGAAAATAAACAGATAGTTTATTCTATCACAAATTTAAATTCTGAAAAGCCGAAATATAGTGGCAAACCAGGGAAGACACATCCAGTGACTTTCCTGGAGGATTTGACGGCATATATAAGGAAAATACCTGCCCAAGGAAATGAGTTGGCAACTGTAATGGAGTGCCTAGAAGGTCAAGCAAGAGATTGGGGCAGAGTTTATAAGAGTCGTTGGCAGAATTATGAAGATTTTAAACGTGATTTTCTTCTGACTTATTGGAATGAAGTTGAGCAAAATAAAGTACGTAGAGAAATTGTAAGTGGAAAATGGGACCGGAGCAAAGATCCCACTATGACCGCTCATTTTATGAAATATGCTGGGCAAGTAAAGATGTTAACATATCCAATGAGCGATTCACAATTGATATCAGATTTGATGCGTCATTTTCCACGTAATGTCCAACAACTATGGACATTATCAAAGCAAGATAACATACTCGCAGCAACCGAATTTTTGCGAGAGATGGATAATATTAACCAATATGAAGCAGATGACAAGGGACCACACCATTACAGTAACTCATGTCTCGTTCCTCAAGGAGCGCATAAGGCTTCCATCAAGTACAAAGATTGGAAGAGGCCAAGAGAAGACAACACAGGTTTCATGCGAGGCGGGACTGGTGCAGTGAAGGCGCCCACTGTTCCGGTTACCGCATCGTTGGAAACTGTGAAGGCCATTGAAGAACCTCCAAAAAACTAGTAGAGGCTGGGTGCAGCTCTGCCCCACAGCGCTCAGCTAGGAAACGGGGCACAACCCCACAAGTCAATTCGATCGGTTATAAGATTATGATAAGGCAAGGGTGGCAACCCGGCCAGCCATTGGGCAAACATAGTAAAGGTATAATAAAACCAATCGAGGCGAAAGGCCAGGTGGGGCGAACTGGTCTTGGTTATATAAATATCATAGAGGGTATATCAGGTCTCATTCGAGACCGTTTTAATTTGCTTTCGGCTGAAAAATTGATACAGAGTAAACATTTAAATACAGTATTTGAAGAAGATGAAAGGACGAAAGAATTGATTGGTGGGATGCGACCCGATATATTAGTCAAATGTGAAGGCCTTAAAATCTTGACTCTGTTAGACACGGGTTCAGATATTACTTGCATTTCAGAAGAAATGTTTAATGAAATAAATAAGAGAAACCCTAAGTTACCAATTATACTAGTCAAAGGGTTGCAAATACGGGGGGCTGTGGGACAACGCTCCTCGAAGATAAATAGACAAGTTTTAATGAGTGTTGAGCTTACTAAAGGGTTAATCTTGGAAATACCCTTTTTAATCGTTCCCGGTCTTACAAGGTCTATGATTTTGGGGTTCGATTTTATGACAAAATATAAGATTGAATTTCTATTTAATAAGAGAAACGGTGTTTGCATAGTGAACGATGGAAAGCGATTTTTTATTTTATTTGAAAATTTTAATGATTTAATGAATGTAAATCAATGACTTTGGAAAGATCACAGCATATTATTCAAAATAATATTTCAAACTGCATACCTTTGAGAAAATCATTTCATTTAATTACATGGTGAATACCTTTGGGAAGATCATAACGTTTAACCACATTCAAATGGAGATAAATGGGGAGGGCTCATCATTGGATAGATGTGGTAATAGGGGAGGTTGGTGGCCGTTCTTTTTTTTTTTTTTAATAAATAAATAAACAGATGTTATTAAGTAAACGCCTATTATTTAAGCTCTGAAAAATTCTCTTTCATGAATTACAGAGAATTTTGGGGGCTGGTTGTAACTCCTCAACCCTAATATCATATATAAAATACTAAAAGAACATAAAACAGCTTGGTGGGGCTGTAAACATGTAAACACATATAAATATAGTCAGAAATAAAAAAAATATTAAAACTTAGGAAAATACGAAAAATTATGAAAATTCAGTAAAATAGGACTTGGTATGATCGAAGAGATGTTAAAATAGCATAAAAGTTTCATAAAAGTAGTTAGAAATTGGTTTCAGTAGGGTTCAGGAAAAACCGAAACTTGTTTAGTATGGAAAATATAGCGGAATAGTTCTTGTATTAAGATAAACCATTTTTCGGTTATAACTCCGGAACTATTGGAGCTAGAGAGATAAAAAGTATATCATTGTAATGCTATTCACGGACCCTACGATATGCAAAAGGTTTCATCCAAATCGGAGATGGTCGGGTTTTTCCGGCGCGGGACACGAAGAGGGGGTTCTGGCATATATGGTGAGGGAGGGTGCGCGGTCGCGGGGCGAGGCTGCCACCTCAACCAAAGGTTGGACCTAGGATGTATGATACATGGGTCAGTCCTGTTGAGCAATATGATATATAAATAAATAAATAAAATAAAAATATAAAACTCTCATATGGCGTTATTAGCTTGAAGGTTCGTTAATAACAGAAGTTAAGAGGACAGGCAGGTATGGGTTCCCTGTCTGATTAATGGAATATGGTAGTTTTATGCAATATTCTAAACGAGCCTAATATATGAAATGCATGACAAAATAAAAGTAAATAAGAGAGTTGGGCCTATGTTACACCTGGGTTTCCCTCCCATCTTAGGGCGGCTAACGCCGTCCGCTCGAACGCAAATGTCGGGACGAGGCAGGGGTTGTAGTGTTTGAGTTATTGACGGGGTGTGGTACTGTCCGAGTGGTGCAGCGGTTGTGTCAGTACGTTTCACCGCACCGCGGTCGGTGTTTATGTCGGCACATACCAATGCTAGCTTGGCGGTGGCGACACCTCCGTTCTTTAACTTGCATTATGACTTGCTTGTGATGTTGGGGCTTACGCTTCGACTCACAATTGTCTTGTTCAACACTGTTTGGCGATATAGTGCGAAAAGGTAAAAAGTCCGGGCCTCAGCACTGCCTAATGGTACGGCACGGTGATCTTATATGGACTTAGTTTTTGGACATGTTCCATAGGCTTCGTCTGATGTAACGATCGCTTTTAAATATTACACATTGGAGGTAGTAGCAGAATGACTGACGACGCACCTCTTAGCGCTGTCTTGTGGTTCATAGTAAACACCCTGGGACTACTTCTGAGCTTTTTGGTGCTAAGTAACGGAGACGATGGTATCGACTAACACTTAATTGATGGAGGTTGATAACGTCTCTCATTGAAATGTGAAAAGCAACATCTAGCTTGGTCGTAGACCTATGCGGTGCGAATTGGGCATTAACACAAGTTATCTTCGAGGAGTGTTATTGGTCTAGTACGCGAACACTCGACCAAATCTTCAGGAGTAAGCTCTTCGGAGTCTGGAACTGGAGTCATGTCGGTATTCGTATTGGCATGGTAAAGGGGTCTAGAATCTTGATTGGCTTGACGGGGATGTCTGTCATGCTTCTGTTGAGCTTGATATTATAATAAAAGTGATACCACGAATGAACGAGAAAATGAGGAATGCCTCATATATCCTATGGTAACCATGTATTTGCAGAACGTACATTGGTTACATCATACTATCATATGAGAGCGCGCGCGACGCGTATCAATATAAACTAATGGTTTTACCATTATAAGCTCATTCAGGGTGTGACAGCGCTTCTGATGGCTGAACGAGAATCGATGGCTCGTAGGGACCGAGGTCGGGTCACGACGAGCATTAAGACCTATGAACGAATTGTCCTACGGGACTTATTGCCTTTCGGGGCTTACTATAAATGATCCTGAGGTCTTAAAGACTATCTCACCACCAAGCGCCTTCGAGCGTAACTTTTATTATCAATATGTTCGAGAATGCCTTTCGGGGCTTACTGTAAATGATCCTGAGGTCTTAATGACTGCCGTAACTCGCCTTCGGGGCAAAACTCGGCACCACAAACGACTTCGGTCGCAACGGTCCCTTCGGGGCAAAACACGGCTCCGGCCGCACCAATCGACTTCGGTCGCAACGGTCCCTTCGGGGCAAACCTCGGCTTCGGCCGCAACAATCGGCTTCGGCCGCAACAATCAGCTTCGGCTGCAACAATCGGCTCCGGCCGCAACAATCGGCTTCGGCCGCAACAATCAGCTTCGGCTGCAACAATCGGCTCCGGCCGCAACAATCGGCTTCGGCCGCAACGATCCTGCTTAGGCGGGATAAAAGACCGGATGTCCGGCAAAACCGGGACGTTCGGGGGGGTCGCAATCGCAGCTGTGGAATGTTGCGGGTTGGCGATCACCGTAAGGGGCGAGGTGGAGCTCCTTACTCTTCCCACCAAACACATTTTTATTTCTTTTCTTGAAAGGAGGTGAGAATGTGGGGAAGACGATTTTATCTCGAGTCCGTCATCAGATAAGAGATAACAGGGGTGGGGAATATGAAGTGTCCTTCATGAAATATTGCCTTAGGCATGAATGGCGCTGAAGTGGGCAGCGCTATTAAAGATTAAAGCGAGCGAAAGACAATTTTATAAATATGCGATAGAAAACTAACAGTATAGTTGAATCAAGTTAAGATTTCTTTTGATGGCAAACGGTAAATCATGATCCTCAAAAAGGATCTGGATTACTATTCACAAAGTAGTGTCCTACACTACTAGACGATCAAATAAATAAATTACATGGCCAAAATTGCAGAAGTTATTTGTGACGGTGTCGACCTATTTAGCGATGCCTCCTGAGTTAATACTTTGGAGATCATCATGAAAGCTAAATTTTGAGGTCGTTTAAAATTATGCGTAGGACGTTTGGCGATTGTATTCGTATTCGTCTTTACGTGTAACATCAATACTCGCTTGCTATAAGATTAGCAGCGATTTGACATAAAAGTGGATTTTCTCTAATTCCGTGCAAGAGAACATGTTAACAAAATATTGAAACGATATATTGTGAATGAGATTCTTGCTTTGAGCTGTGCAATACTAGCTTAGCATTATATGATGTTTAGCTTGTGTTGCAGCGTATGAAATTTTAATACGTTGGAATTACGGTTCCTTCGTATAGAGAAATGTATCCATATTATAAGTAAGGTCTTAGGTTTAGTTACAATACCTAATAAAATGTTTGATGTAGATTTTTTTATAAATCTCATATAGATCTACTCTACATCTACACTATAATATTATAAAGAGGGAATATTTGTATGTTTGTACGTTTGTAACGAATAAACTTAAAAACTACTAGACCGATTTAATTCTACGTTATCCCTGAGTATATTAGGCTGTATCTATGATGAATAAAAAAATAGGAATCCTTACTAAAATTTCAATAATGTAACCCAAGGTTTAAAAAATGTAACCATAAAATGTCTTTCATCGCATGCTACGAAAACTATTGATGGTACAACAAAACAAAATCTATAATATCTACAAAAATATTTTTGTCTGTCTGTCTGAACACGCAACTAATAATATCACGCCTTATATCCCCTAAGGGGGTAGGCAGAGGTATTCGATTTCTGGATATACCCACTTTTCACGAGATATTCTTTGGACCCCTAAACGTGATAGATAGATACCTAACGCAAAACCTACTTGACTGATTTTAACGAAATTTGGTGTGGAGATAATTGATTAACTGGGTCAACATTTAGGGTACTATTTACTACAGCAAAATATCGCATTACCACGGGAAAATATAAAAAACCGGTCAAGTGTGAGTCAGACTCGCGCACGAAGGTTTCCCTACCATTATCTATAAAAACAGCAAAAAAAACACGTTTGTTGTATGGGAGCTTACCTAAGTAGTTGTACCCTTAAATATTTATTTTATTCTGTTTTTAGTATTCATTGTTATTAGCGGCAACAGAAATACATCATCTGTGTTTCAATTTCAACTGTCTAACTATCACGGTTCATGAGAAACAGCCTGGTGACAGACTGACAGATGGACGGACAGCGGAGTCTTAGTGATAGGGTCGTTACTTATGTATGATTGTTAAACTGTGGTCCTGCATAAAGATACATTTACTCTACGTTTATCCCAAAATGTTTAAAAATTAATGTCCAGCCATGCGAAGCCGGTGCGGGGCGCTAGTAATTTATATTTTTGACGCCCTTGTCAAATACCGTAATAAGTATGAGAGCTTTACGAAGTGACAGTTAAAAAGTCGAAATAATTAGTTTTCTTGATTGATAACAGATGGCGTAATGTATTTAGTTAAGTCCTAGCTTTGCATATGTATTTCTGGTAATTATGTTTGGTTTGATCATAAAAAAGGCTTGGGTAGGAATTATTAATTATACCTGTACTGTTCCGTGTATGTATTCTTACTTTCGAGTACCTACTTATTATCGGCTCCTCACTGCACACACGTCCATCACTCTCGGTGGTCCGTTCCCCTCAGGCCTGTGACACTCTTGACAGTTGTTAGTACCGATTAGTTCACCAAGCGCTGCAATCGCATTTAATTTTTATCTGTAGTATGGTAGTAAGTATCCACCATCTTGCAAAACGTCACACTTTTATTTTACTTGTCATATTGGTCACACTGTCTGTCATTGTGCCGGCCGGCTGTTTTTCTGTTGTTTCTTGGATTTTCATTTGTTTTACCTAATTTTCGTTATAGTTTGATTACTTTGTGTATTCCTCGCTTTCAAGCTTGAGTTACAAAGTAATCAGTAAACATGCAAAGTGGACAAACAAACTATAAAGTGTTGTGTGAGTGTCGTCATCGCTTGTATAATATTCCAAGAAACGATGATTTACGAGAACTGTGGTTATCTTTTCTAATTCCTCACAAATACTCACAATGAAGAGTTATAATACTAATTTGACGGGAAGGGTGATCGCATTCAGGCTGTTTTGTATCCCTTCAGACCAAATAAAATACCTTACTGTGCACTGAAGCGGAAATAATGCATGGCATCCCACTGAGTACTTCTGGTAAGCTTTTGAATATTAAGATTTTCTGACCAATCTGATCAAATTGTATTAGTGTTTAATTTTTAATTAAATATGTATATTTTACATTTCCAGATGGAATTTTTTCAACTAAACACACCTATTTAAAATCTGAAACGGAGGTCAATGAATTCACTGTAAAAATAGTAAAAGATGGTAAGTATGTATCATTGTTTATATTCTGCTTCTAAAATTTTTTTTTTATGTCAAATATAATTTATTTTCTAAACATACAAAAAGTACACTAAGAAAGGTCAATAGTCTAATAACAAGGCACTCTAAGCTCGTCCATGAAGATTGGCTAAATGGAAACAGCAGGCCATGTCCACCGACGGATTGCTGGTTCCAAATGCAGTACCCCGAGAAGAACCAGCAAGAAACTCAAACTCTTTTTAATCTCATGTCTTACTAGTAAATATGGTTTACAATAATAATTATGATTAATAGCCTTACCGTCGAGTTGGTTAATTCCATGCATGCTGGTCTACTAAGCAGTCTGGATCTTTTATTTTCTATAATAATGTTGTATGCTTACAGAAAAACTTTCGAAGGATAGCCCGTCAACGAAACCATGGAAACAACAGGGGAAGCAGTAGAATTTATATATAAACTGTGTCAATGGCTAAAAAACAACAACAAAACAAGGAAAGCTTTGCGGCTCTATTCAACCTGAATCTGAGAATTTCAGTTTTTGGCATGAAGCAAAGGACATTATGAAAAATGTTTCATTTGTAGACTCAACCAGTAAACTATAAAAAATAATAAAACACATTATGGGCGTGTTCCTTCGTTAGAAGAATGGATCACGACAATAGAAAGCTTTGAAAGGATAGGAAAGTTGCTGTTCAAGGAGCATAATATTGTGTACATTTTTCCAAGAAATCCAAATCAAGACCCATTAGTAAATTTCTATGTCCCCAAAATTTAAGTGCAATAATTGCAAAAGAACATACAAATATTACAAATGAAATAGAAAACTTTGAGATTAAAGAACAGCAATTTAGCTTATCCTTACCAAAAACTTTTTAATTATATACAGAGAAGTAACTTCTTTGATCCATACTTTAAATAATATTATCAAATTAATAAACTAATTTACTAGTTGGGCTGCACCATTCATAAAAAAGAAATTAATAAGTTTTGTATGAAATTGATATTAAGAACGCACAATCATAATTGATATAACATTATAAACAATTTCATCATCAGCCTACATTTGTCCACTGCTGGACATAGGCCTCCTATAATGATTACATATATAAATAAAGAAATAAAAAGAAATAACTTCGAATTGTTTTTTTTATTGCTTTTTGAAAAATAAAACTTAACAGTGGCCCTATATCGATCTTTTTTATAAGCACATCACTAGCCATATCGATATCGATTACAATTGAAAGGGGTACTTTCACAACACTATGCGACACTAGCGCTCGGTGAACTTTTAGGAACTATTGCTTAAACGGAAGAGTGTCCTATCTGTCTCCGACTAGATAAAGATATCTGTGGTTCCCCTCTGGCGGGCTGCCGGCTGTCACCCCACTTCTACAAGTGTGTGTGCGCAGGAGACGACAGAACACTTCCCTCTCTTTCACGCATACACTACATTACCTATGTTTTCCGTGCGTCTTTTGAGCATTTGAATACCTACCTTCATCACGAAACTCTTGTCAGGAAAGTACGTCATTATGATGTCAAATAGATATTGTATAATATTTGCAACTGTCATATTCACAGGTTAATTCAATTAATTATTATTAGAATAAATTAGGTGTGCAATTTTAATTATCTTATTTTAAAGATCCGATCCATGTGGAGTTTGTTTATATCAAATATATATAGTTTGACTTATATCAAATGTGCAAAAAAATCTGTGCAAAAAAATGTACTACATGCAGGAAAATATTTCCGACAGATTCATACGGAAAAACGTGTCCACGCAAACAAAGTCGTGGGCAGCAGTTAGAAAGTTTTGTTAAAAAAAATACATTTGACATGACTATTTTTATATTTGGTAACAAAATCTAAAGTTACAATTTAGTTGGCGAGTCAAAGTCCGACGATTCGACCCACTGTGTTGCGATAGTAGCGCCAAAAATCTAGATTTCGCGCGGCGAAAGTACGGAGAGGGCCCTTGATTCATTTTTTTTGGAAAATTGAACACATATTAAAAAGCTGAAATCGAATAAGTAGTCGATACTGAACAAACTGATTTCAGGAATTGCGCTTAGTCTATTACATGTTGTATATGATAAAAAAAGTACAATGGGCGGCGGTCTTAGTGCTTTAAGCGATTTCGTCCAGACAACATTAGGATGGATGTAACTGAGATAAACAGATGAAGGTACTCGTAGGTAGATAGATGGTACAAGACTACAAGCCGAACGCTTAGGCCGATTGAACAAGTCCCAAAAAGGACACGTAGCTATAAATAAAACATCCCTTCTTCGCGTTTATCGGTAGTGCCAAATTTAATTGATACTCAGGTAGTCATGTAAAAAAGGCGACTCTCAATAGCGCGATTCAATAATTAAACACAAAATGGTACAACGCCCCCTAGTACAATGAACAAAACCAAAAACCTACCCAGAAACAAACCATAACTACAACAACTTACAAAATGCAATAAGTGGCGTGAAGACCGATCGTGCCTCTCTATCGCTTGTTCCTTCATTGCTTGCAAGATAAGGTCAAATTAGTACCCCAACCCATAAAGAATGACCCATGATCTCCCTCGAGAGCAGAACAAAGTTTATGGTGATACCATCGATATACAACGAAATTACTCTTCCACAATTCACTTAGGGTAACGAAATTAGAATCCGAAATACAGGTGCGTGTCTCAAGATGCCGACCAGGCCTCGGGGGAAATCAAATCCTGGAGTCACGACAAAAATTGGGGCCGGACGTAATTGATGATGCCTGCATGGACCTTCGGGTCTCACGCGGGAATTTTATACGGGGTTGTATCCACGGATCATGGCATCAGATTGCATTAGCCACTTATCACGGCGAGTTGAATCCACCGATACCGTGATCCAACAAAAAAATCATTCAAACTCAAACTCAAAATTCATTTATTTTAGTAGGTATATAAAATACACTTTGATACGTCAATAACAAGGCACACTAAACTCGTCCATGAAGATTGTAAATGTAAACAGCAGCCCATCTCCACCGACGAGTTGCTGGTTCCAAATGCAGTACCCCGAGAAGAGCCAGCAAGAAAATCATAGATATTGAAGAAAATCTAGTTAGCTTTTTAAATGCTAACCCGACATAGGTAGGTTGACCAACTCCTTTAGAAATTAAAAGCGGTTAAGTGCGAGTCAGATTCCCACACAAAGGGTCTCTACCAGCGTATATATTTATTTATATTTATTTCATTCACCTCTTTCAACAATTTTAAACGAAATCTATATATATTTATAAAAGGAGAAGCTAAATCTAAAAATCAAGGTCCAGCCCAAACCACAGAACATAGAAACATGAAATTTTGTGTATAGGTTACGTTTATAGTGTAGATGCTCACTAAGAAAGGATTTTGCGAAATTCAACCCCAAGGGGGTGAAACAGGGGGTTGAAGTTTGTATGGGATAGTGTAATATCTGTGTGTATCAACTTTAAACTTGGCACAAATACTCTTAAAAACAAATTTTGAGATATTAGTTCTAGGATTTTTTTGAAATTCATCGTCCAAGGGGGTGAAAGTGGGGGTTGAAGTTTGTATGGAAAACCTTCATTTTTGGGTGTGTCAATTCGAAACTTTGTAAAAATACTTCTCAAAACAAACAAAAAGACACGTATTTTTGGATTTTCCAAAAATCATCCCCTAAGGGGGTGAAACAGGGTGGAGTTTGTATGGAGACGTGTTGTTTTTTAAGGTTATCAACTTAAAAATTGGTAAAAATACTCTTAGAAATAAATGATGAGACACGTGTTTTTGGATATTTCGAAAATCATCCCCTAAACGGATGAAAGTAGGTGTTGAAGTTGGTATAGAGAAGTTTTTTTTTTGCGTCTATCAAATTGAAAATTGGCACAAATGCTTTTGAAAACAAACTATGAGATATTAGTTCTAGGGTTTTTCGAAAATCATCCCCAGAGGGGTGAAAGTAGGGGTTGAAGTTAGTATGGAGAAGTGTGGTTTTTTGCATCTATCAACTTGAAACTTGGCACATTCATTCTTTCGCCAATAGAAAGCTACATTATTACCTACTGAGTAACATAGGCTTCATTTTTCCCGTATTCCTATGAGGACGGGAACTACGCGCGTGAAACCGCGCGGGACAGTTAGCCTTTTATACAGGTGACTTTTTTTACCGTCTGGAAAAAATGTGGTGTGTTAGGTAAGTGTAATAGATTCATTTGGCAATGTTACTTAAATTTTTTTTTTTTCTGAAATCATTTTTTTCTTACTTAAACTAATATACATTACTCAATTATAGTCAATAATACACACTGAAATATTTGAAATAGTATTTTAAAAAGAAACAGGCTCGTAGCTTCCATTTATGCGCAATTTAACTACAACCTACAACCGCCAGCTGCGCGTAGTACTATGCGTAGTTTTCTAGATTTTGTAAACTGCATTAAACATGACTATATTTAACAATTAATCTCATGTATAACTTCGGCTCTAGATACCTTATACGTCATATTTTTTTTCAGACGGTAAAAAAAATCACCAGTATAATTGTATAAATTTAATTCCAATTTAACTTTTGGTTTTCTACTTTGTTTGTATACCTACTTACTACGGAAATCCGTTCATTCTATGTAAAATATAATAGTGGAAGCTTTACTGGTTGTATTCGTAATTACTTGTGTTTGATTAATTTGTGTTATTAAAACGGTTTGTTTCCCAAATAAACAATACAAAAAATGCAATAAATCAAAACGAGCAAGAAAACCACGCTTTTTGTACGCCCTATTATTTGTTATAGCATGAACAGAAATACAAATTCTGTCAAAATCGAGACATAATCCACTAACGGTTGGACGGACGCGACGGTCTCGTGAGACGTGGGTATTTCCAGAAATATTATACCTTTACCTACCTGCCTACCCCCTCGAAGATAAAAGACATGAGTTATTTTTTCAAGCTCTTTAGGCTACAGGCGCCGAAAAATAAATCGTCTCGTACTTGTAGTGTGAGTCTGAACTCTAAAGCGATTGTAGTAAGAACGTTAAAAAGTCCATTGTGTGAAGTTCTACGTGCTTTTGACTGTACATATACACCTGAAAATCATTATCCTCTTTATAACGCAGTCGGTTGAAACACTTTTCAGTTTTATCTTCTCATATAGTTAACCTCAAGTTGCTTTAAGCTAACCTAAGCACCACGCAAGTTACTCAACATTGATCAAAGTTAAATCACGTTTCGTGAAAGCGAAGGCAAACATAATCCCATGAACGAAGGGCTTTCACCTAAACCTCAATGTTAGTTGTCTATAGAATATGATAGGTTTCCATGAAGCCATGGAATTATGGGCAATAATGTAAGGGTGCGATGACTATGTGGTGTATGGTGAATATTTTGGTCCTTTAATAGGGATACGACACTTTAGGGTAGTAAATTGGGTAATTTATTTATTACTAATAGTTCTGCTCGGTTTCACCCGCGTAGTTCCCGTTCCAGCTTAAATATGGAGATAAAATATAGCCTATGTTACTCAGGGATATTGCAGCTTTCCATTGGTGAACGAATTTAAAAAATCGGTCCAGTAGTTTTTGAGTTTATTCGTTACAAACATACAAAAATACAAATCTTTCCTCTTTGTAAATATTCGTGTAGATGTAGACTAATGTTCCCTGCAATTTTACAAGCGTAAGTGCCGTTCCCGTGGGAAAATAATAACCCATGTTGCTTCCAGAAAAGCAGGCTTTTCATTATTGAAAGCATTTTTTAAATCAGTGTTGTTTTTTGGAGCATATTCGTTACAAGTAAAAATACTAAAAATATCCTCTCTATAATATTTATTTTGTTAATTTAGACTAGCTTTTTGCCCTGATTTTGTCCGCATTCCGGAATGACAAGGAGCCTATCCGTGAGAAGGGAAAAGACAAACATTTTTACTTGCATTATTAATATTAGTACTTAGTGGTTATTTAATTTTGTATTCGGTCGGACTGGTCCTTCTACATTATCTATCTATATATCTATCTATATATATAAAGAGAGAAGTCCTGACTCACTGACTCATCAACGCCCAGCCTAAACCCTTAGACCTAGAAAGCAGATTTTTTTCACAGCTATTGTTTTTAAGACGTAAGTAGGCTAGGAATAAGAAAGGATTTTTCGAAATTCAACCCTTAAGGTGGTGAAAAAGGGGTTGAACGTTTGTATGGAAAACCTTCATTTTTGGTAGTATCAATTCGAAACTTTGTAAAAATACGCTTTAAAACAAACAACAAGAAACGTATTTCTGAATTTTTCAAAAAACACCCCCTAAAGGGCTGAAAAAGGGGGTTGGGTTTTGTATGGAGACGTGTTGTTTTTTACGTCTATCAACTTGAAACTTAGCACAAATACTCTAAAAAAATGTTGGTATGTATGGAAAACTCTCATTTTTAGGTGTATCAATTCGAAACTTTGTAGAAATACTCCTCAAAACAAACAACAAGACACGTATTTCTGGATTTTCTAAAAAATACCACTTTAGGGGGTGAACCAGGGGGTTGGAGTTTGTATGGAGACGTGTTGTTTTTTAAGTCTATCAACTTGAAACTTGGCACAAATACTCTTAAAAACAAATGATGAACCACGTGTCTTTGGATATTTCGAAAATCGTCCCTCAAAAGGGTGAAAGTAGGGGTTGAAGTTAGTATGTATTGAAAAACTTCATTTTTAAGTGTATCAATTCGAAACTTTGTAAAAATACTCCTCAAAACAAACAACAAGACACGTATTTCTGGATTTTCCAAAAAACATCCCCTAAGGAGTTGAAACAGGGATTTGGAGTTTATATGGAGATGTGTTATTTTTTACGTCTATCAACTTGAAACTTGGCACAAATACTCTTAGAAATAAATTATGAGACACGTGTTTATGGTTTTTTCGAAAATCACCATACAAAGTCCACTTTTTATTTTGTGAATTCACTATGGGTTCTTTGAGGAAATTTGTTTGTTATCATGAGCACATGCATACCCTTTGGTATCAAGAACTAATTATAAAATCATAAACCAGAGAGTGTCCTAGGCTATACAATACGTAACAGAATAAGCCCAATTCCTAAAATTAGTTTGTTCAGTATCGACAATTTTTAATATGTGTTAATTTTTAGCGAAAAATTTATTAGCATAACTGAATTTACGGCTACCTATGGAAACCGTACTGTTTCGCTCTTTATTTAAGAAATTTGGTTAGACAAAACTAAAATACGAATGCATCACAATTTTTTTTATCTATACATATAATAAAACTCTAACGGGGCCGTGTCTGTACATTAAATATTTTTTTTAAATTTTAACGGTAGTGTATATAGTTATCGATATAGATACCGAAACACCAATTTTTGGACCCGGTGGCGGGCTGGGTTCTGTTCAGCGATGAGCGGACCTAGACCGCCGGGCATTTCTTCTCATGCCACCGGGCGGGATGGCAGGTTGCGGATAGCCTAGCTCCGGCTGTGGGACCGACTGTTTTGTAGTCGATCCCACATCCGAAGTGCCCCTTTTTGTGGCCCCGGACAAGAGAAGTTCCCGAACGCCAAATCCCAGGCGTAGGGTAACCCAAACCCTCACTCCCATGATCCTTCACCCAATTCCCTCCCTCCTTCTCCCCAACTTTCCCTTCGGTCAATGAGGAGTGGTAACCTCGATTCCAAAAAAGCCAACCCCAACTTTGTACCCCGTGTGCAATGAGCAGACCGAAAAAGTAACTACCCAGGTGGGTCCCGGCAATGCCGGGGAATCCCATGCCGACTCGTCGGTCAGCCCCCATCGTATTCTGGGAGGGGGCAACCTTCTGCTGAATAGCGCCGCGTCTTCTGCGCGGTCGGCGCCCTTAGCGCCCACGACACTGGCAGCGACCAACGCGCCACTTGCCACAAACATGGCTGCGATATCTGCGCCTACCATGGCTGCGATTTCTGCCCCTACCACCCAAATGCACGCTGTTCCCTCTACGAGTGCCTGGCAACAGAGCATCGTAAGGAACAGCGTCACCAATAACCCCGACAACGACACCGGGAACGCGCGACTCTCCAGTCTCAACGGCGAACTACGCGCGCTGGCACTCCAGCGCGAGAGGATCGAGTTGGGACTGAGGGAAGCCGGTTCCGGTAGTACCACCCCTATCCCTGAGGACGAAGTACGCTCGCTAGAACGAAAGCGCGAAAAAGTCCTAAGCAGGGAAAGGGAACTTAACAACCGTCTACGCAAAATTCGCGAAGGCAATAGCCAGCGCGGTGCGAAAACGGACCTACTTAAAGGAGTACGCGACCAGCAGCGAGTACGCGAAGGGGCCACCCAGCGCGAAAAGCAGCCGGACGCGGAAACATGCGGGAAAGGACCAGTACGCGAAGGGGCAACTCAGCGCGGAAAATCCCTTCCTGCACAGGATCACCCACCCAGACCCAAGAACAAGCGGGGAAAGCGAGGCGGGTTCTTACGCAAGGCGTCCCTGGCGAACAACACCACGCCAAGCACCTCGGAGCCGCAACCTGGACCAAGTGGCCAGGGAACGGCGAAGAGGATGCGCCCGGACGACTCGGCTTCACCGAGTACGCTCCAGGGAGACGCCAAACGGGTGAGAACCCAAACCGCCCCAGGAGCGCAACGCACCTACGCACGGGCCACAAGGGATATTCCCGCGCGGCTCGCCGTAGCGATTTGCCTTCCTCCCCCCGCCAGAGACATGACCACGGACGAGGCTGAGTACATTAAACTCAGCCTCGAAGATCTAGTCATGGAGACCGACCCCTCCACACCACTCCCGGCCTTCCGCGGTTACCCACGGGTAGCGGATGGCACGGTCCAGATGTGGTGTGAGGATGACATGGCCCTGACTTGGCTAAACACCAACGTGCCCAGAATAAGACTGCCAAACTCGGACGAGACTCTGGTAGTAATGAGACAGTCCGACGTACCGACCCGTGTCCGAGCCGCGCTATTTGTACCGAGATACAACGGGGACATAGCGCGGCTCCAAAGTGTTCTGACCCGTCAGAACACTTGGTACGACATCGGGAGGTGGTCACTATATAGGGCGACTTCAGTCGGTGGAGAAAACCACGGGACTTACCTGACCCTGGGTATCCCACCGGACGAAGTGGAAAAGGTCTTGGGGCGGGAACGACGTGTGTCGTACCTACTTGGCTCGATATACGTGCGTTTCTACCCCAATACCCAACCCTCAAATACCCCGACTGCCAACCCAAACCCCGCACCGAGACAACCGGAACCGGACATGACACAGCTTGAGGAGGAGATGGCCAGAACGGCGATGGCTGATGCGCAGAGCGTGCCGCCCACATCACCTGGGTGGACGCAGCAACTGCTCGCCTCGTCGCCGGGAGACGACCGGCTTGGGATGGAGGAGGGGGGAGTACTTTCCGATGGATCGGACTCCTCCTAACCCCGCCTCACTGCCGCCGTCACCCACGCCCATCCCCCTCAACCTCATACAAGCCAACCTCCAGCACAGCCAGACTGCAACGGCTTGCTTACGCAGAGCGCTGGAGGTACAACCCCGAACCATTGCACTGATCTAAGAGCCGTGGATCAGGAACAACAGAATATGCGGCCTCAGTAACATCGGAGGTAAGCTAATTCTCGACACACAGGGCACGGACAAACCACGAACCTGTGCCTACATACCCAAAGATATTCCTACCACGACACTCACCCAATTCTGTTCCAGAGACATAACAGCCGTCAGACTCACGACTGATGGCGACGCACCTGACATCGTCCTAGCCTCGGTGTACATGCCAGGCGAGACCGAGGACTGCCCACCGGAAGACATGGCCGATCTGGTGAAGTACTGTGAAGTAACTAAACTGGATCTGGTCATCTGCACGGACTCGAACGCCCATCACCCGCTTTGGGGTTGCAACAAAGCCAACCATAGAGGTGAGGTACTATGCACATACCTTTTTTCTACTAACCTTAACATCCTAAATCGCGGCTCGGAACCCACTTGGGTCACATCTCGCGGACAAACAATTATTGACTTAACACTTGCTTCAGAAAGCGTAACAACCCATATCTCCAACTGGCACGTGTCCAACGAACCCTCATGTTCCGATCACAGGTGGATTCGATTCTCACTGTCAGCCAACACCAAAAAACCTGAACCCAGACGCAACCCGCGCCGAACCAACGTGCCTGGTTACAAACGCCTTCTGGCCTCCTTGCTATCCAGGCACCCAACACCCTCAATCCTAACGGACCCCAAGGAACTCGAGAACACTATAAGAAAACTCTCAGAATATATAACAGAAGCATACCACGCCTGCTGTAAACTAATAGATCCAAACACCAAGAGCAAGGGAAACTCCTGGTGGAACACGGAACTTAGTAAACTCAGACAAACGGTACGCAAGCAATTCAACAGAGCCAAAAACTCAAGGCTCCCAGAAGACTGGGACCTTTACAAAAGCACACAATATACCTTCAAAAAGCAAATCAGGAAAGCCGGTAGAGCAGCCTGGCGAAAATTCTGTGAAGACATCGAATCAAACAGCGAGGCCGCGCGAGTAAGGAAGATCCTATCTACGGACCAAAACCGCACTCTTGGCTCGCTGAGAAACCCGGACAATACATACACTAAATCGGACCACGAGACGAGTAAAATTCTCCTCGAAACTCACTTCCCAGACTGCAGCCTCTCGGAGGACATAACATGGGCAAGCGAACCTTCACACATACCCAATGACCAAGACTGGTCCAGAGCCCGTACCGTAGTAACAGAAGAACGAATAAAATGGGCAATTACAACCTTCAAGCCGTATAAATCCGCAGGCCTAGACGGCATCTTCCCTGCCTTACTGCAATGGGGAGTGGATTTCCTATCACCATGGCTGGTTGTAATCTATCAAGCCTGTCTGGCACAGAACTACATGCCGCTTACATGGCGAGAGGTGAAAGTCATTTTCATCCCCAAACCAGGCAAAACCGATTATACTCAACCAAAGGCGTACAGACCAATAAGTCTGACATCTTTCCTTCTTAAGACCCTGGAGAGACTCTGTGACCGACATATTCGGGACGGGCCCCTTCGGGAACTCCCACTACACAGACAACAATACGCGGAAAATCGACAGAATCCGCACTACATAGTGTGATCTCCAAGATTGAATGTGCAGTAGACCACAAATGCTCCTCACTAGCGGTTTTTATCGACATAGAGGGGGCCTTTGATAAAACCATTTTCGACAGCATCAGCGCAGGTCTCGAGGAGCACGGTGTGGACCCGACCCTGCGAGGATGGATCACAAACATGCTGAGACTCAGAGCCGTCCAAGTCACAGTGAACAGCACCACGAGGGCCGTTGTGGCGAAGGGATGCCCACAAGGAGGCGTCCTCTCACCACTCCTGTGGAATCTAGTGGTAGATAGCCTTATCAAAAGACTAAATGATAAAGGCTACTTCACTGTGGGCTACGCTGACGACATAACTATAATAATAAATGGTACACACGAAAACACTTTGTGCAACCTCATGCGCCAAGCCTTGAAGGTAGTAGAGGATTGGTGCAAGGAATGCAAACTAACAGTGAATCCCACCAAAACCGAACTTGTTCTATTCACAAAGAAAAGGAAGCTGGCAACCCTACAACTACCGCGCTTCTTTGGATCCACCCTAACCCTATCAACTGAGTCCAAATACCTGGGCATATTTTTGGACAAACAGCTGAACTGGGCAAAACACACTGAACACATCACCGCAAAAGCCAGCATGGCCCTATGGCAATGCAAAAGGCTACTAGGTAGGAACTGGGGCATAAGCCCCAAAATCACCTACTGGCTATACACCACAGTTATCCGACCAATTGTTACATACGGCTCCTTAGTGTGGTGGCCCAGGACTAACACGAGCACAGCCCAGAAGGACCTCGAGAAGCTACAAAGACTTGCCTGCGTAGCAATTACCGGCAGCATGAGAACATCACCCACGGCTGCCCTACAGGGGATGCTGGGGTTGCCACCCCTACATCTTGTAGTGAGGGAGGAAGCAACCCTAGCGACACTAAGGCTGGAGCTGTCCGGCACCCTAAACAAGGACTCCAGAATCAAACACACACGCATAAAAGAGGATGCTCTCTCGCGACACCCGATGATGGCATCACCGAGCGATAGAATCCAGAAAACACACTGTTTTGTAAAACACTACAACGTGGAGCTCACAGCGGAGTTGTATGATCACCCAGGTCCAAAAGAGCTAAGGATCTACACTGATGGATCAAAAACCGACACTGGAACAGGAGTCGGAGTCTACTCAGATGATCTCAACATCAGAATATCCAGACCACTAGGGATGCTCAACACTGTCTACCAGGCAGAATGTGTGGGCATTATCCAGGCAGCACACGCCATAGAGGCCAGAGAAGTCACGGATACTCATATCCGCATACTCTCAGATAGTGCCTCAGTCCTTCAATCCCTAAAGAAAAACCAGATCACCTCGAGACTTATATTGGAGTGCCACAATGCACTAGAACGCATTACGGTACCAAACCACAACACAGTGACACTACAATGGATTAAAGGGCACAGCGGCTCGCGTGGGAACGACGCAGCGGACGAACTCGCCAGGAGGGGCTCTGACACGAAGCCCATCGGACCCGAACCCATTGTACCCATCCCGTTTAACCAGTTCAGGAGCTGGTTAAGGGAACACACTCAAACTCAAGCGGAGACTTGGAATCCAAGGAGGCTATGCCATCCTTGAATAGGAAACTGACCAAGCGCCTTCTGCGCCTGGACAGGGACAGCCTGAGAATGGTGTCGGGAACCATCACCGGACACTGCTCACTGAACAAACACTTACACACCTTAGGTATCACAGACAGCCCCCTATGCAGAGCGTGCATGGAGGCGGAGGAGACGGTAGCGCACGTGCTCATTGAGTGCGTTGGCGTTGCCCAGATCCGCAAGGAGATTCTCGGAACACCAGAATCCCTTGCGTCTGTCCTGCGGACGTCCTGAGTAGACTCGGAAGTTTGATCTGCTTTTGGAAGGAGGTAGGATGGTTGGAGTAACCGGCCGCCATGGCTCACGTACAATGGTCCACTTCAGGACTAAGTGCGGAAACCAAACCCCCTAACATAGAACATAGAACCAATTTTTGGAGTTTTTGTCTGTCTGTCTGTCTGTCTGTCTGTCTGGTTGTGCACGCATCACTCAAAAACTACTGGACGGATTTTAAAGAAATTTGGTATGGAGATAACTGAGTACCCGGGTCAACATCTAGGGTACTTTTTATTCCAGGAAAATATCTCATTCCCATGGGAAAATATAAAAACTGGTTAAAAAGAGAAATACGTACTACTCCGAAACGATAACACCTAGAAACTTGACAAATGGTATGAAGGTGTCTGATATGTCATAGGAAATTGGTATGAAGGGATTTTTGGAAATTCCCACGGGAACGGGAATAAACTAAATCCAAGCGGGAAAACGCCGCTGGGCACCCGCTATTTGAAATATGGTATGTAGGTGTCTTAAATATGTCGTAGGCAACCACTATGAAGGGATTTTCGGAAATTCCCACGGGAACGGGAATAAATGAAATCCGCGCGTAGTATTAGTATAATAATTGGGGTCAGGCGGGGTTGAGGAATTTGCGCTTATTCTGTGACGCGTTGTATATAGGGTGTTTGTAATAACAAAAATATAAATAGCAATGATAGCCCAGTGGCTAAAGAGCCCGCTTCTCAATCGTGAGGCTCGGGTTCCAATCCTGGCATGTACAGTCAAGTTTTAGTAAGGACCCCTAATTCTATTTCGTCATAGATAGCGTCAGCCTATGTTACTCAGGGATAATGTAGAATGCTAATTGTGAAAGAAGGTTTGAAATCGGTCGCGTAGTTTTTGAGTTTATTCGTTATTAACGTACAAAAATACAAATCTTCTCTCTTTTTAATATTAGGGTAGATAGATAAGTAGATAGGTAGTTTAGATTATCCTTCTTGATATACTTTCGAAACGCAAAGGAATAACAAATTCCACGCGGACGAAGTCACGGGCATCAGCTAGTAATATTATAAATAGGAAAGATTTGTATTTTTGTAACGAATACCTGAACTCTAAAACTACTGAACCGATTTTAAGAATTCTTTTACCGATGCAAAGGGACATTAACACGGAGTCAATTTTATTTCTGTATTCCCACGGGAACGGGAACTACGTGCGTGAATCTGCTTCGAACAGCTACCTAGGCATAAATAAAATATTGAAATTTAAAATCATGAAGAAGCGAGATTATTGTAGACGAAGACACAATATAGCGAGATTAAACTCAATCCCCCAGAACTCCATAGCAGCTGGAATCAGTTGCTATGCAGGGCTTATTTCTCCCTCCTCGACGCCCAGTAAATCCTCACCATTTCACTCCCAGATAAAGCAACCCACACAAGGTGCGACTGTCGTGCAAGCTCTAACCGCAAGAATACTAAAAGCGATAAGATAAGATAGGATAAGATTTATTGTCATAACTGTGTACAGTGGTTGTTAGTTAACACATTTATAAAAGTTGGTAGGTATCAACAGTTTGCCTTTTTCAGACGTACAATAATAAATTTGAGAAAATTATACAAGAATGTTTAGTTTACAACTTAGCAAAAAAATCACTTAAATTATAGAAGCATTTGGATAACAGCCATTCTTTTAATTTAATTTTAAACAGGACACCAGTTAATGATTTTAAATGTTCGGGTAAATTATTAAATATTTTAATTCCCGAAATGTAACAGCTCTTGTCAAATATATAACTAGATGATCTAACGGTACACATGTCATGTTTATATTGTGGTCTTATATTTTTTCTGGTGTCACGTTTTTTACAAAAATATTCATTATGTTCTTTTACAAATACACATATTTCTAGTATGTATATACACGTCAATGTTAGAATTTTATTATCTATAAATACAGTTCTTAGACTTTCATTAAATTTTAACTTATATATAATTCGCAAACATTTCTTTTGTAGCATAAATGTAGAATGTACATTCACTGAGTTTCCCCAAAATATTATTCCATATGTCAAATGAGGGTATATGTAACCATAATATGCTTTTTTTGCTACGTCTATTGAAGTTATATTGATTAGAATTGATATTGCGTAACAGCTACTAGATATCTTTTTATTAATGCTGATTAAATGTGACTTCCAGTTTATATGCTCATCAATAATTACACCTAAAAATTTTGTATCTGTAACCTGTTCTATTACTTTATTGTCAATAACAATGTTCAGATCTTGCGGCACTTGTTTATAGTTAGTGAATTGCAAAATCTTTGTTTTGTCCAGATTTACGTTTAGATTCATACATGACAGCCAGTTTACTACAATACTTAGTGTTCTAATAATTTCATTTTTAAACTCAGAGTCGTTCAGTTTATCTTTAGATATAAAAATGGTAGCGTCGTCAGCGAACATAACACACAAGTGGTCAACTATTAAAGGAAACTCATTAATATATATTAAAAACAATAACGGTCCCAAAACACTACCTTGAGGCACACCTAGTGTCATTTTTTCGTAAGTCGATTGAACTTGATAAACTGTTTTTGAAGTTTTGTCATACTTATCTAAGATGGTAGCTTGAACTCTATTTGTTAAATAAGACTTAATTAGTTTTAAAGCACTTCCACGAATTCCAATATGTTCAACTTGTTTCAGTAAAATTGAGTGTACTACACAGTTAAAGGCCTTAGATAGATCTAGAAATAGTCCAACCGATTGCCTTTTTCTATCCATATCTGCCCATATTTGTTTAAATATTTTAAAAATAGCTAACGTTGTATTTTTCCGTTTTTGAAAACCGAATTGGTTCGTGCTTAAAATATTATTCTTGTTCAAAAAAGACATTAATCTGTTTAAAATTACTTTTTCAAATATTTTAGAAAAATTTGGCAATAGTGCAATCGGTCTGTAATTGTTTAGTTCATGTTTAGATAAGACCGCCCATTGTACTTTAGTTAGTATAATATGTAAATACATATTGGTGGTTGGCTGTGTCTTATGTAGTTGCAGAGCCTAAGATTGGTGAGCATCTGCCTTCCAATACAGCGTCTACTAACATATAGTTAAGCTGTCTGTGGCAAATAATTTTGTACAGATTTGTGATCATGGTTTTTATGATTAGAATGCTTCTCAATATGAGTTTAAGTCTTTGCAACAACCGCAAATTGATTAGGCTCTTAATATCTAGTGCTCAGTCAGCCTATGTTCAGTGTAGATTTCCTTTTATTGGTTATCTTTTATGAGAATTCCAGAATTATGAGTTACAGGGTGTTAGGGAAACGATTGAGATGAATCTAAGCGAAAGAGCCCCTAGGAGTCTTAAAAAAATTCAAACTTTTAAAGTCGAATATCTAGCTTAAAACAGCAGGCTATGGGATTTTGCCAATAAAGGAAGTTTTTTTGTAATGACGTGTTCTATTGATTTGCAAAGTCTTAAGGTAGGCCACGCAAAACAAAAAAAAAAACAAAAAAAAATAGGTCTCAGGCTCCATAGAAAAATGTTCTAACCCCTTTGCACTATGTAATGCGCGACAAATGGACGAATAACTCAATATCACGAACCGATTTCGATGATTATTTTTTTAAACGACTTCAAAAAAGCAGTTTCTCAATGGGACTGTATTTTTTAATGTTATTCGTTGAAGTCGGTTTTTTACTATTTAGACATACTTACATACATACATAATCTGACGCCTTATATCCCCGAGGGGTAGGCAGAGGTATTCCATTTCTGGATATACCTACCCACTTTTCACCAGATATTCATTGGACCCCCAAACGTGATAGGTGGTGAGCCCATCGCCGGACCGGATCTGTTACACGTGTCTCAGAATTCATTCTGGGACATGCGGGTTTCCTCACAATGTTTTCCATTTTACTCTTTAGAGTTCTATGTTCCTATCAAAGAGATTAAAATATAATAAGGCATAGAGGGGACAAAGCGAGAAATATTTGAAGCCAAAAGTTAGTCCAAGTGGAATAAGTCTAGTACAATTTCGACCGAATGACAGCTCGCGTTCATACTAACTGACATGACAAGGACATGACGCATAAGCTTCAAAGTTTTGTATGAAAATATTGCCAATGCCCCCTCTATGCTATTATATTTTAATTTCTTTGGTTCCTATGTTTTTTGGGGGACCTTTCTCTGATCCAACAATATATCAGTTTGCTGATCCATAGTGATTTCAATAGTTCCAGTAATCCGTGGCGAGCTGCCAGGGCCTGATGGAAACCACGCTCCGATTGTACCTTCAATTTATTACGCTGGCACCGACTGAAGCAATTAATAACTCCATTATAGGCTGCGCCTTAATACCCCGTGAAACATCGCTTTACGCGTTTTGTGATTGTTTCCGCCGAAATCGCAGAGTCTTACACTCAATACCGTCTGTCTATCTATCTGTCCGTCTACCCATCTGTTGTCTGTCAGTAATCTATGCCTCTACAAAAACATAAAAACAGCTTGTTGTTTACAACTTTTGTACGGAACCGTAAAACGCTTAGCTTAGGACTTCCTTGTGATATTAAAATGATAAAGTACATTATGATATAAGTGCGGTAGGTTGAAAATTACAGCCGAGGCGATATTGCTAGCCCGAGCCGTAGGCGAGGGTTACAAGTAAGCAGAGGCTGTAATTGTCAAAGCGCACGTATGTCATACGACGTTTTATAACACATTTGCGAGGAAATAAAATAAAACTCCGACTATGGTAAACGAATAAAAACAATACAGCGTTAAGAAAAAGCGC
The DNA here is from genome assembly GCA_963855545.1 of Ethmia dodecea. Taxonomy (NCBI): domain Eukaryota; kingdom Metazoa; phylum Arthropoda; class Insecta; order Lepidoptera; family Depressariidae; genus Ethmia; species Ethmia dodecea. The sequence goes on along the minus strand of OY979446.1, from coordinate 14,640,752 downwards.
GCGGCGCGCATCAGCATTTTTTTCTAGGCAAAAGCACAAAAAACAGCCAGTATTACTAATAAAGTAAATTAATATTTTTGTGTTTTTGTTACAGATTAATTGGTTGTAATTTACTGTCAAAATTAATTAAATTAAACAATTATGTACAAAAATATTTCTTTATTATATTTTATCTCCCAAAGTTAATTTTAATCATAAAATGTTGACAACTTTTTTGACATAAAAACTCTTTGCTGAGATTTTAAAAAGTACCGTTCGTTTTAAGACGGAGCATCTTGATAAACCGTGCGTTTTACATTACACTTACCGCACTTGGGCGTAATGAGATACAATACGATATTGAAATTGATGAAATAAGACACCTTTTACGAGCAAATGTGTTATAAAAATCCTTTACCTAGACAATGTGTAAATACGCCACTGCATTTTATATTATGTAAAGAACTAGTCGTGATTGTTTTGCATTGTAATGCAGATCGGTGAAGAGTTCTGATGGCTTCTCAAATAGTTTGAAAATACCAATTCTGTGTCCGATAACTTGAAGCGACAGTAAAGTAGGGTGGCCAAGGTTTGTGGGAATAAAGCATATTATTTGTTATAAAACGGCTTGAAATATTTATAAAAAATACTTGAACTGTTTTCAATTAGATTTGGAAAAGATCTATTTGCTTATGAGCTGAAATGATGCAAATATACAAATAAACAGTTACATGCTTCAAACTTAAAAAACCCTATCTCTGACCAAAATACAAAGTTTTTTAAGGTTGAAATTAAGCTTTACATGTTCAAAAGTTTAAAACTATTGATAAAAAGTTTTTTTAAATTACAAAGCGATTCAATGATGAACTCTGGATGAATATCAGAATTTTAATAAAGTTTCACTTAAAAAACCCTATCTCTGACCAAAATACAAAGTTTTTTAAGGTTGAAATTAAGCTTTACATGTTCAAAAGTTTAAAACTATTGATAAAAAGTTTTTTTAAATTACAAAGCGATTCAATGATTAACTCTGGATGAATATCAGAATTTTAATAAAGTTACAAATGCAAAAGTTAAGGTTTCAAAAACCCCGTTTTACCCCGCAAAATACAATCTACTTTTTATGATTTTATGATATTATTACCATATTGTACGTCTGAAATGGGCACACTGTTGAGGCATTTTTTTAAGACCTTTTGTACGTCATACACAGTGAACAATAAAATTCTATTCTCTATGACTTACAACCTTTGGACTTCTTCCCAAACGTGCTGACAAAACTCACATTTTAAGGGCGTTTTCGTTTTTTTAAAGGTATTTAAAAAGGTTGTCGGCTAATTATTCGCTAGGTAAAAATAATAGTACTTAGGAGACTTATGGATGAGCTAATAACATAATATGTCAACAACCCCATTCACCAACTCGTCTAATTATATCCCACTTCCCTTGTACACTCGAGGACACCCTACTGTTCCTCGTAGCTAGCATACCGACTCTAATTGGATGGTTTCGGCACAAATTCCTTTCTCTGAATGCCAAACGTCACTTCTGGCTTTTTCCGTGTCAGCTGATGAGAAAATGGTACATAGCATGAAGTTTTATACTTGTAGTGCAAGTCTGACAGGGCATAGAGGAGACAAAGCGAGGAAAATTTGAAGTCAAAAGTTATTCCAAGTGGAATAAGTCTAGTACATTTTCGACCGAATGACAGCTCGCGTTCATACTAACTGACATGAAGCTTGAGCTTCAAACATGCTTCAAAGTTTTGTATGAAAATATTCCCAATGCCCCCTCTATGTCCTATTATATTTTAATCTCTTTGCCCTAAAAGAAGTATAAAATTTGACAGGTGATGATTCGTTTATCTTACAAAGCCTTACAGTATCCAAAGACTGATGGAGCATATTTAATATTTTACTATGCGAATAATTTGCGGTGGGCTATACAAAAGGGCTGACGCTATAGGCCACAGGGCTCGGTCTACCTTTGCTTCCATAAAGTTTAAAGCAGAGCTACGCACATGTTAGAGTAAGCGTTTTTAAAATTTCGTACTAAAGTTGTAATAACATAGAACTCTAATGAGTAAAAACCGACTTCAACTGATGAGGTTTTTTCATGGATGCGATTGCTTGAATGGGACCATACGGGAACATCCATAGGAAAGAACCACGGGAACATTACTGTATGTCCCAGCTACATACCTCCGAAGCTATCGACTTGAAATGTAGACTGACATAGCATGGGGAGTCAAAATTTTATATGTAGTTTGGTTACCAGGGCAAAATGAGGTATCGTATGAAAGGACTTTATTTTGCACACTACAAATTATATTTTCATTTGTTTTAATGTCGCATAGTTTTTAGATAATGATGTACTAAATAGGGTGTCTCTACAAAAAATCAAAGTACTTAGCTTATTTTAAAGTGAAGCGAAGAAGCAAAAATATACTCAAACTCCATATATATTTCTAACACTCCCAGATGAAGAATCTAACGAAACTTCGCAATTTAAAACTTTAAGTTTCGGGGGGTAAAATTTTTGGAAATACCTACGTTTCACCAGTATATTCTTCAGACCCCTAAAAGTGATAGGCCTCAAAATTTAACCTGGAACCTAGGGGTTTCCTTACGACGTTTTCCATCACCGTCAAGCTAGTGATAAATCTTACGTAAGCTTTTTGAAAAACTCATTGGTACATGCCAGGATTCGAACCGAGCCTCCCATATGAGAAGCGGGCTCTTTCCACTGGGCTTTCACTGTTGTCTATCTAAATTTCTATCCGAGGGAATTTCGTAGCTCAACAAAGCCGAGAATATAAATTCAAAGAATGTCCGCTCCAGCTCAAAGGGACTGCTGACGACGTTTTGCCTCTACCTTCGAAGCCAGTAAAGATCATAGCTGCCCTTTTATTTATTTATTGGGCCAACCGCTGTTATGAAAACAAAAGCAGTGATAGCCCTGTCGGCAGTATATTATTACCTAAGTGTTTCTTAGAAGCTCAACGCCATCATCCTCAACCAGCAGCTCCCTGATGAGCTAAGGTTCTTTCCTCACAGATGAGGAAGTATGGGCCATAATAGCACACCTCGGCTTAGGAGATGGTGTTAGGCTAGGCCACCCAAGGGTATCTGACATGGCTTTAATGACTTCCATTATGCGACACAACGAAAACCGGAACCAACAATTTAACGTGTCAAAAAAGTCAAAATGTTTTATTCAAAGTAGGGTTATTATACGTCCACTTATTGAAAGTCATTTAAATTCCACCTTCACTCCACCACCACGCTTTCCGAAACACGGATTCTCTCGAGATATGATGTTACTAGGCAGTCACCCATTCTCTGACAGACCGTGTCCAACTTTGCTTAACCAGTCTGATCGTTATAAAAACACTGTATCGCAGGGCTACGAGCGTAGAATTAACAGCATGCACTCCCGCAGGCGTATTCATGGAGCTTCGATATTCGACTCGGAATCGGAAAATCTGTCGAAGATGGGCTATTCACAGATGTCGGTACCGAAAACGAATGTCATATTTGACATAAGGATTCGAAAAATTTTCCGTGGCTGTCGGAAACGCCTAGTATACAGTTTCCGAAGTCGATAGTTTCGACTTCGGAAAATTTTACACTCGATCTGAATCGAACGGAAACGGTGTCGAGCCTCCTTGAATATATGGACTCACAACCTAACAAGCTAATGAGTAAAAAAAATGGTTTGGGTATATCCAGGAATGGAATACCTCTGCTACTACTTTAATCGGGATAACGTGTGAGCACAATATTTATTCATTTAAAACCATAAATTATCAAAAAACCTTTCCCTTATTAAACTAGTCCTTGCATGCGTGAGAGTAAGGAGAAATAAATGAAATCCTACATCCTATTTACTAGTTTTCTTATTAATCGAATAAAAACCCAATGGTGTAACGATGTTTTACAATCAATCAGAAAGGAGTGAGCTTCGCGCACTGAGGATTTAGTATCTAAGATAGTTTGTAAGTATAAAGGACGGTTTTGAGGATTTTAAAAAAATCTGTGGACTTCGTTTTATTTTTCCTGTCTTCTGAAAAACTATATCATCGTGCCAGTATGAGGCAACAAAGGAAATAAAAAATAATTAGTTTAAAATAATTTTTAATGCTCTCTGATACACGTACTAGTAACCCAAAATAATAAAAAATACCCCTCCTTTTGGCAGAGGGTGTCCTAGGCGTACTTGCTTACGACCATGCATGATTCACGAACACGCTCCCGAGAGGTGTGCCAGGATCGTAGCAGGTATCTATTCGCGGTCTATTGTCTCTGCCTACACCTTCGGGAAAAGGTGTGAGCATATGTATGTATGCACAGTCAAGAGCACGCGGAGCTTGACACATTGGACTTTGTAACGTTCTTATTACAATCTTCTTAGAGGTCGGACTTGCACTACAAGTGCTCATGTGCCCCACTTGACTGTACCCCAGTTTTGTTCTTTCATTTGCAATAACTGTAGACAATATTAAAAACTACAAAGTCGCTCCATAAGAGTTTTTTCCCTACCAAATTCTGTACCCCAAATATGAAAAAACATTCGAAATACAAATGTATAAATAAACCGTTTATTCCAGTCCATTTAACTCCATTCGTGAAATAAAGAGCTCCAGTTGACTTCGAAGAAAAAAGATGCGGCGTCGGATAAAAATTCGCTTGTGAGGCAGAAATTCTGCCTGAGCTGCCTCACCCATTTATAATCTAAGGAAATCGGGTAATCTTGGTGGAAATGATAATGAGGCCGTTCTGTAGTGGGCTGATTTACGACGGTGATCTTCTGGGGCCTTAATGTTTTTTTTGGGTTCCGTACTCAATGAACACGATCCCATAGCTAAGTTTACTATGTCATTTGCTTAGCTGGCGTTCGCTTAATTTTACTGCCTAGTCAAATAAGTTACTTTTTATGATCTGTCAAAACGAAAATTTTGTAATAATAATAATAATAAATACTTTTATATACATATTGTAAAAAACCTAACTTAAGATATAAAATAAATAAATATATAATAATAATAATAATATAATCTCACGCCTTTTATCCTTTGAGTATTAAACCAACAGGAGACGTCACGCGCACTAGTTCCTTTGCAAAAAAGTCGGCCAATTTCTGCGGGGGGGACGAGGAAACAAACACAAATAACGTTAAAACAAACGCATTTTTTGACAAAACAATTAAAAGCTAGCTTGAACTAGATGCACACAAATACATTCACCAATCCAAGCACTCCGTGAACTCAAAAAAACTCGTTGTATTTAACAGGTGTGCGCGTTGACCGACACTTTTTTTTGGCAGAGGGGAACGCCTGTCAGTGGCGTCTCCGGTTGGTTTAATACTCAAAGCTTTTATCGTATATTCCATTACTGGATATACCCACATTTCACGAGATATATTGGACCCCTAAGCGTGATAGGTGGTGAGCCTATCGCCGGACCGGGTCTGTTTACACATGTCTCAGAATTAATTCTGAGACCTGCGGGTTTCCTCACGATGTTTTCTTTCACCGTCGAGCTAGTGATAAATATGTACGTAAGTTTTTGAAAAACTCATTGGTACATGCCAGGAATCGAACCCGAGCCTCACTGATTTTCGGCCGGCTCTTTAACCGTCCGGGCTATCACTGCTCTACTATCTTAAACGGAAACAAGCTAGAGTAAATATTTTGCTTGAACAGGTAAGAATCGGCATTACAGAAATTCAAACGGAGGTGAATTGCCAAGAATTTTTATAACATACGAGGTAGGTGCTTCGGTTTTGTTCAAGATATTTTTGGTTTAACCTATGGGGATTACGAGGACTAGATATTAGGCGCATTTATTCCATAAACATCTGTATAACCTATAAATATATTGCTTTCTTCAACTTGCTTTTTAAATTAAAAATAAGATAAAAAAAAACCAAAATCATCAAAAGCATGACATTTTCATAAATAACTTGAAATCAGTCTTAAGCCGTATACAGAAAGAAAGCTGAAAACTTATCAGCGCTTATCGGCGCTTATCGGCGCTGGTCCATTCTACATGAAGCAAGCAGATTGAAGCAGAGCGAGCAAAATGTCTTACGATGATTGGCGGGCGGCACCAGCGCTGACCGGCGCCTGTCGGCACTTATCGGCGCCGATCAGCGCTTATCGGCGCTGGTTCATATAAATGGTTACCTGCGTAGACCGGCGCCTATAAACGCCGATAAGTGCCGACAGGCGCCGGTCAGCGCTGATAAGTTTTCAGCTTTCTTTCTGTATACGGCTTTATCCTCAGTTTCCGTAGCTGACAGCCTGTTAAATATCATGATAGCTTTTCTGATTGGTCGTTGAAAAGCGTTATGATTTTATTTAGCCAATCAGGGGGTCAATTCCACTAAATGTAAACGGTTACAGTTGGATGACAATGACATGTCAATGGTCAGTCGATGGTGTTATTTGTTCTGAAAAGTGCCAAAATAACACCATTGCCTGACCATTGACATGTCATTGTCATTCAACTATAACCGTTGACATTTAGTGGAATTGGCCCCCAGAACAGCTAAACAGATTTGACAGTTTCAGGCATATATTTAGATTTTTTTCACATCCTATATCTATGGTTTCAGGTCAGATTAGGCCGGAGGTTATGGTTGTTTGTTGTTCGCAACACTGCCACATAGTTGTTAGTAAAATTGTTGTTTGTGTTGTCGGTTTACGGACGAATAATTTTCCTCCAAAATACAGAGCATATTTTAAAATACATGCACACCGTTATTAACGACAGAAAAACCGCGTGACCGCCTCCTCTTTCTGGTCCTCGACTTACTTATAATTTGACGGCGCAATATCGTTCTAATTAAGATTGGCGACCCTCGTAAAGACAGCCACACTTTCCATGTTAGTAGGGGCGAGGAATTGGCAGCCGACTCCTTGGCGTCTCGCCAGCCAGGCTTGGACGAAAGCTGATTGCGAGTCTGACCTACACGGGTCTTTTTACCTAGAGAATGTTATATTTCCTGGAATTTCGGTCTCATTAATCACCATCAAATAAATTGAAATGAAGGCATCAGACGCATCTTTCTGTCAAAGAGCGCGTTGAAATTTTCATTTGATTGCACAAAATATTTACCAACGGATCACGCTGTATATTTTATTTATTTATTTACAATAAGCATTGCAATTTTTAGCCTGTAAGCACTCGCCAAACTGCATAGCAATTTCTTGGCAAGCTTGCACTCTGATTATGGTTAAGTGTAAGCCTAGTTCACTTAAAAAATCAAATTTTTCTGTAGTGTCAATGTTGAGACCATCGCCGGACCTGTGTTCTGTTACAAGAACTTGTACGACCTTCCCTCACGAATTATTAAATGTCCTAGTCTAAACGAAGCAGCAAACTCATAAATCCGTGAATATTTTATTTGTTCACTCTCAATTCTGAGAATTCATTACGATGTTACAGCCCTTTTCGATTAATTGATCCATTATTCAAACAGTTATTCACTTACCATTATTAATGAGTTGCCTGTAAACTTTATCTTGATCATGTTACTGTTTCCTGTGATCCTACCCGCTTAAGGGCGTGTACCGACGGAAATTTTTTTTCTATTTGGGCGGATTTTCCAGCAGGTTATTGCAATATGTGAAACGGGATGGATATGAGGAGGTTTTAGGGGCTGCCGGTGATGTAAGAGTGAATGACAATGGGGTGCGATTATTAGATTTGTGTGTAGAGATGAAGCTGAATGTGACTAACACTATGTTTGAGCACAGGCAGGTTCATCTTTACACGTGGGAGAGAGGTAATGAGAGAAGTATGATTGACTTTGTGATAGTAGATGAGAGACTGAGAAGCAAGGTCACTGATTCCAGAGCATATCGGGGAGCCAACGTGGGGACAGATCACTACTTGGTAGTGTGTCGGATTGGTGGTCTGTTTTCTCGGTGGAAACATCGTGCACGGGGACCTGTGACTGAGCAAGAACGTATCAAAGTAGAACGACTGAGTGAACCAGAAGTGAAAGAGAAGTATAAAAAGTTAATGAGAGAAAGTATGGAAAAAGATTTGAACGATGAATGTGAGGATGACATAGATATGATCTGGAATGTTTTGAGAGAGAATGCTGTGAGTAGTGCCAAAGAAGTTTGTGGTACAAGTAAAAGGAGGAATGCAAAGAACAGGATGCCTGACTGGTGGGATTGTGAGACGAAGAGTGTAGTAGAGGAAAAAAAAAAAGCGTGGCTGGATCTATTGGCAATGAAAGGTAATTTTAGAATGAATAGTAGTGACCACAACAAGGAGAGGGTTGAAATTATGAAAGAACGATATGCAGCGATTAAGACGAAAGTAAAAAAGTGTATTGATAGAAAGAAAGAAGAGAAGAATAATATGCTGGACCAAAAATATTGCGTAAGTTTTCGGAATAACATAAAGTTATTTTGGAAACTAGTAAGAACAGCGCAGGGGAAGTCCACAAAATCTTCGGTGAATGTAATAAGGGATGAAAGCGGTGAACTTATGATAGAAGAACGGTGTGTACTAGAGCGGTGGAAAAGATACTTTGAAAGTCTTTTTGAAAAGCAAGAGGATGAGCATGATAGTGAAATTTGTGAGGTATCAATTCCACAGGATAGTGAAATAAGTATGAAAGAGATTATGGAAGCATTGAAACGTTTGAAACTGGGTAAAACTGCAGGGTATGACAGAGTAACCGTGGAGATGCTAAGGGCTGGCGATGGGCTAGTTGCAGGCCTGCTGCAACGCCTATTTAACCTCTGCCTGGCACAAGGTCGAGTGCCAGATGACTGGACTAAGGCGGTAATTGTGCCACTATTTAAGGGGAAGGGGTCGCAGCAGGATTGCAAAAACTATCATGGCATTAGTCTTTTAAGTGTGGTAGGAAAACTTTATGCAAGGATTTTAATTGACAGGGTTGTAAGTGAAACAGATGAGAAAATATGGGACGTTCAGGCAGGTTTTCGAAAGGGGATGGGATGTATGGATCAAGTCTTTTCCTTACGGTGCGTTACCGAGAAGTTTTTGGCTAAGGGCCAAAATAGTAGATTGTTATACAAGGGTCGGAAGGAATTGATAACTTCCACCTGCGTTAAACACTCTACTTTTCATTTCGAATTCAAGGAAAGTAAACAAAAAAAAAATTCAATTTTTTCAAAAATTCATACATGCAAAAACGCAATAATACCTACAAAAAAAAACAAAATTGTCAACAATACAACCAAAAAGGTTAGAAGAAAGAGAAACTTTTTCTTTATAACGTCTTTATTATACTACTACTACATCATAGAGTACCTAACCTAAATAACATTACAAAAATAATATACAAATCCTTCCTCTTCATAGTACTTTTAGCCGAGTAATAGTATTCTTTGCTTATTAGTGTCGATGAAAAACAAGATTTGGAATTTCGGAACAGCTTACCAAATTATTACTCTTTTTTTAATTTTAAATATGGAACGCGTACTGCCCCGCCCCGGGCTATTTTCTGTTGTTTATACCTACACTCACAAGGCCGCACCTTTTCTTTCTTATTCTATTTGATGTAAAAAGTTTCGTATCCCTACTAAGTACCCAAAGAGGTTGGAAGAAAGTCATTCTCTTTCCTAGAGATACTTATTTATTTATTTATTTAGACGCACAAAACAGTTAGTGGCATAACAGTTCAAACAAAAGTAAAATTAAAAGATCTAGTCACTAAAAAAAAAAACATGTGCATACAACATTACAACATAAGCAGCTCGAAACAACATTTGAAAAAGGAATTAACTAGTAATCTATTTAAAAAATATAAAAAAGTAAAATACTTAAGTAAACAACATTTTTTAACTTTTTAAATTAGATATAGGTACAAATATTTAACAACATAAATTTCTTTAAACTTTTTCTTTAAACGTCATTGCCAAATGTAGTACTATTTTTTTTATTTATTCCCGCCCTAAGGCCGGAAGCAATTACTATGAGTCTTTCCCGACCGAGGGCGGGAATGACAGCCCTGAATCTCTCTGTGGTGGGAATCATCGCTTCCGACTCGGTACTCAGATCAAACATACACTACTTTCCGAGTATGAGATATGAAAAATCTATTGCGCCTTTATAGACCTGGAAAAGGCTTACGATAGAGTGAGGAGGAACGAATTGTGGTCAACACTGGCAATGCATGGGTTGGACCATATTCTGGTGCGGGCTCTGAAATCCTTATATAAGGATTCCAGAGCCTGTGTTAGAATAAATGGAGCCTACACAGACTGGTTTAACATCTCCATGGGTGTTAGACAGAGATGTGTAGCATCACCATGGCTGTTCAACCTTTTCATGGATAGTTGTCTGACTGATTTGAAAGAACGTGATTGTGGAGTACGAATGGGAGAGGTACCGGTCAAATGCCTACTGTACGCTGATGATCAAGTTATAATTGAACCATCAGCGCATGAGTTGCAGGACACGGTAACTATCGTGAATGAGGCATTCAAGAGGAAAGGTATGAAAGTAAATGTAAGCAAGACGAAGGTTATGGTTGTGGAGAAGAATATGGACATTTCTGCGTGCGATATTATGATTGAAGGTGAGAAAGTAGAACAAGTGTCAGAATTTGTGTATTTAGGAAGTAAGTTTAGTAGAGACGGTAAGTGTGATAGTGATATTGAAAGGAGGGTGAATGCAGGTAATATGGTAAACGGTGCATTGCACGCCTTCATGAGGAGCCAGAAAGTGACTAAAAAAGCACGCCTGGCTGTTCATGATGGAGTGTTGGTTCCTACCTTTATGTATGGTAGCGAGAGTTGGGTATGGCAGAAGAAGCACGAGAGTCGAATAAATGCAGTAGAAATGCGCTCGCTAAGAAGCATGAGTGGAGTACGATTGATTGATAGAATGAGGAATAGTGTAATCCGAGAGCGTTGTGGCTTGAAAGAGGATGTAGTGACTAAAATTGAGAAAGGAATGCTTAGGTGGTTTGGACATGTCGAGCGGATAGATGAAAGGCGTCTAACGAGACAAATATATAAGGGGATTGTGAGTGGCCGAGTCGGCAGAGGGCGGCCTAGGCGTACTTACATCTATCAGATCGGCGATGTATTGAAAAAAAGCCAGTTAAAGAGTACCCGAAACCGACGTGCTTGTATGAACCGATTGATGGATGTGGATGAGGCACGTGAGGTATGCCAGGATCGTAGCAGATGGCGGGCTGTTGTCTCTGCGTACCCCTTCGGGAAAAAGGCGTGAGCATATGCATGTATGTATGTTATTGCAATTTGGGTTCTATTCTAATTTCATAAAACTTATTTTAAAATATTTTCACACACTGTTAAGGCAAGCAGGCCACGTCCTTCCGCATCCTTTCACCTCGCTCGTAATAATATAAGTGTTTAGACTACATGTAGTGTATATGTAGATAAGTAAGAAGATTGTGAAGACGATATTATCTATCAACCTAATTTATGCTTTCAACGCCCGTCAGTCCTTGTCATCTTCAAAGGGTTGTTTACAAAGCTTATCTATTCCATGTCTACAAGCGCTCTATCTAAGTAGGTATTTACCTAATGTTAGCAGGAATGCGTAGGTACGGCACATTTATCACACTAATATCGTACTACGCTATTATTACAATATTTTACTCCGGTTAAGTCACTCGCTAGCACTACTTTTAATTTGTATTTTGATGTTGTGTTGATTATACGTAAATTTTCATGAGTCATGGGAAAAAAAAACTCAAGTGAAATGGCGTGGAACAGCCAGATATTTACACATTTGTAGACACTACATATCGAATTACATTAGTAACATCGATACACCTTAAAATACTAACAAATTAATAAATAATCTCATGCTTTTTATCCCCAAGGGGTAGGCAGACGTATTCCATTTCCACTTTTCACGAGATATTCTTTGGACCCCTAAACGTGATAGGTGGTGAGCCCATTGCCGGACCGGGTCTTTTTACACATGTCTCAGAATTTATTACGGGACCTACGGGTTTCCTAACGATGTTTTCCTTCACCGTCGAGCTAGTGTCAAAATCCTTTCTGGCAAAATGTACGGATTCCTCACAAAACAAAAAGAAGGAAGTCTAGATTTGATTTATGTATTCAATTCATCGAAACTTCAGATTTAAGTTATTGTAGTGAGAAATTAAGCTTCTTTGTGAGAAAGCCTATATTTTTTTAGTTTGATTGACGTTTTCTATAGAGGAGCGAACAAACTTTTTATCACTTTCCGGTAAGTAAAATATAGCCTTTTGATATAGGGGTTTTATTGATAGGAGCGATTTTTCAATTCATAGTCTGGATATTTCTTATTCGTAAGTCAGATAAGGAAATGATAAAATAAATAAATAATCTCACGCCTTTTATCCCCGAGGGCCGAGTCGAGGATATCGAGGAGAGGTAGGCAGAGCTTAGGTATTCCATAACTGGATATACCCACTTTTCAGACCCCTAAACGTGATAGGTGTTGAGCCCATCGCGGACCGGGTCTATTTACACATATCTCAGTATTAATTCTGGGACCTGCGGATTTCCCCACGATGTTTTCCTTCACCGTCAAGCTAGGGATAAATATGTACGTAAGTTTTTGAAAATACAATTACTTAATTATAATAAAAACCAGCTTTTGTGAGTAAAGCTTTTAGAAGTACATACATATTTTTGTTACCAAGAGATAGACTATGGCACTGGTAGAAACAAGTGAAATGAACTCAAACTCGAAGGATTTACTAGTGCAGTCAAGAGCACGTGGAGCTTGACACATTGGACTTTGTAACGTTCTTATTACAATCGCCGTAGAGGTCAGACTCGCAGTATAAGTGTAAATCCTCCCCTCCCCCCCCTCCCCCTACTCCCACCTCAAAGGCAACGCAGTTGTGACTCTTGAGCTGCAGGTGTCCATGGGCGACGGTGGTCATTTACCATCAGGTGACCCGTCTGCTCGTTTGCCCCCTTCTCTCATAAAAAAAAAGTTCATGTTATCTTGACTGTACCATTTGAGTTTAGGATTCAGGAGATTTGAGGCGAGCCTCAAGTGCCGAAGCGGTAGTGATGCAATGACTATAGATAATTGGGTTAGCCTTTATATATTTTTTTTATTAGCCGGCAAAAAAAAGGTTTTAGTCGAATTGTATTTTTTATGTTTAGTTGTTACGGTATACCTCAAGGTTGTACCATTTAAAATAAATATTCGCTTTCCAGATTATATTTTCGTCGGAAATGTATACACTATTGAATTATCATCTAACCTTCGAAGTTTGAAGTGGATACGATAAGAAGTACCTATATTAAATTCATCTTTCAAGATTTGCTTACATAGTTACATGGCACACTAATATAGGCGTGTCAAAAAAGTGAAAAGTCCCTCGAATAACCGACTGTCGCTATAAGGGGACCAAAAATCTCCACTGAAAATGGAAGTTAGCAAAAGCCCAGTTTTCATTTCGCCAGCGCTGACCGTCGCAAATGCTGAGTTATGCGTCGTCGGAATCTCAGTGTTTGAATCCGTCCTGTTTACAGACCGTAATTTATACTCAACTAGCTCTTGCCTGCGGCTTCGTCTGCTTGCTGGCATAAAAAATAGCCTGTCATTTCTCGGTCTTTCAACTATCTTGTCCTGCCAAACACTGGTTTAGCCGTGAAAAGGTAACAGACTAACAGTCAGTTAATTAAACTAACTCTTAAATCCCCGAGGGGGTAGGCAGATGTATTCCATTTATGAGTTTATTTATTTATTCATTTATTGCACATTGTAATACCACAAAAGTATGCACATACCCTGTCAGGGTGTAGCAATCTGTTAAATATTAGGTAAATAGTTATCATTTAGAAACTATAGGTATTCAACGTAAACGTGAAAGTTGGTGAGTCTATCGCCGCACAGGGTCTCTTACACATGCCTCAAATAATTCTGGTAAGTCCGGGTTTCCTCACGATGTACTCCTTCACCGTCGAGCTAGTAATAAATATGTATGTACCTACCTAAGTTTTTGAAAAACTCGTTGGTACACTGTTTAATGGTTAGATAATTCTGAACAAATTGTAGTGGGTACACTACTTTCTAGATTGGTATAAGTAAGATAAGATTCTAGAAAATTTTACAACGTATATAGATATGTTATTGCTCGTGACTGTACAGCTATTACTGCTACTATGTATGTACCTACTTAGTACACTTATTTTGGCGAAACGAATATTTTGTAAATCAAAATAACGAGTGTTTAGCGGTAAGGAACGTGGGCGAACCATGCTTCGGCACGCTTGGGCCGGCTCGACCGGAGTGATACCACGGCCTCACAGAAAACCAGCGTAAAGCAATGCATTGCGTTTTGTTGAGTGAGTGAGGTAACCGGAGGCCCCAATCCCCCCTTCCCCTCCCCTCTCCCTACTCCCACCTCAAAGGTCGGCAACGCAGTTGTGACTCTTGAATTGCAGGTGTCCATGGGCGACGGACGTCACTTACCATCAGGGGACCTGTCTGCTCGTTTGCCCCCTTCTATATCATAAAAAAAAAAGGAAACATTTTAAGGCTTCAGCTTATCCCATCGGCGAATAAAAGAAAGGTCTCGTCTATCGCACGTGCTCTCAGCATTTTTCTTTAAAGCATGCACTTTTTCTTCCATAAAAACAATTCAACGGTAATGTAAGGAGATTCCCGGGAGTCCCGTTAAATCCCGGGATTGAGTTTGAATAATGTTCCCGGTTTCAACGCGGGATTCGGGCATTTATTTCAGTTATTCAGCTCACCACTCTGGACGTCGGTTGAATATTCTAGCGGATTTTGGCGTGACCACTTTTGTTAGTTTTGGTTAACTGGATGTGATCTCGGCTTATTCGTGTTAAGTAGATGGTTTGTGCGGTGGCAGTTGACCATAAAGTAGACATACCGGACTTTTTCTTCGAAAAACGGGTATTGTAGACTCTGTTGAGCGTCGCATGGTTGATGATGAGGGGTTATATTACAATTAAATTACTCAAACTATCAAAACAGCAAAAAACTTGTCAGTCTTTTTAACTAAAGGCGGATATTTTTTTACAGAAACTCTTACAAGGTTTCTTGAGTCTGGCACTGAAGTTGGAGGCTTCAATCTTGTATAAATAAATTGTGAGACAACTACATTATGATTAGGAGAATTTTATATCTACTAGGGTGCAATATCGAAATATGGCCGCTAGTATTTTTAATATATTTTTTTATTGATTTTTCGGACATTTCATTCACTTGTTTTTTTACTTAATCCCTTGTCAGTGGGCCCACCGTTTCCGGGAGGGTCCATATACGCCAACACCGAAGAAGCAACAGGTCCTCCACTGACTAAGGGGTATTTTTTTACATACTTTATGTATATTGCCCCTTTATGTACAGACTCTGTTTTTATATTGATTTTTGGGACGAAATTTAATCCCCTGTGTTTTTTACATAAAATATCGTCCACATTCACGGCAATATACCTACATAGACTGAAAAATCATGAAAAATCTGTAGATTTTTCAGTCTTTATGTATATTGCCCCTTTATGTATAAAGCTGATTTTTCAGAGTCTTTATAGGGTTCCCTGTTAGATATATATTCTCCTAATCATAAATATGAGCAAAAATTTGGTTTGTAGCATATACTCAATCCCTACGCTAATTCTGTAGCCGGATCTTATACTACAACAGCTAAGAAAATTCTAAAATAATAATAATGACGACAAAAGACGAACTAGCTGACGTCTATTTGAATCGATTAAATATCTGCTACATACAACGTTTCTATCTACGTAAGGAATAAAGTTGTGGCCACACCTAGCGGCACTGAGTAGGACTGTTCTAAACCGCGCTATAAAAGTTTTCTAATGGGTTTGTTTATACAAACCCAACGACTGTCCACTTTTTTTTCAGGGAAAATGCCATATAACCATTAAAAACCCTGGGTTCCTCCTCCCAGCCATGGCACCGCGGTTATGCATACGCAGGTGGACCGCGCCCCCAGGTATACGATCACCTTGCCAAAAGGAAGATCTCCCCTTTTCACGATGGAGGAGCATTCCACCTCCGCTTCTCCAAAGTCATATATCACCTGCCTAACTCCTGTTCACATAGATGTTAGGAACGTATGCGATTTCAATAGATTTTTGCCCAGCTTAGGTAATATATTGCTGCATAACCGACCAGTTTGGGGCAGCAGAAGTGCACCATTTATCTTCTTGGGAACTTAAAACTACGATTCACGTTCAAACGTTCAATTCTGTTCAGGTGACTTAAAAATTGTGTGCGAGATTAATGGGAGTTCGAGTGTGCAGTGTGTTCAGTGAGGTGGGGTGCTACTGATAGCGGGTTGCAATGAAACTATTACTGTGCTTTTTAACCGACTTCAAATAAAAAGAGGAGGTTATCAATTCCACTGCATGTTTTCTATTAACATATTGTGTGTGAGCAGTGATAGCCCGGACGGTTAAAGAGCCGGCCGAAAATCAGTGAGGCTCGGGTTCGAATCCTGGCATGTACCAATGAGTTTTTCAAAAACTTACGTACATATTTATCACTAGCTCGACGGTGAAGGAAAACATCGTGAGGAAACCCGCAGGTCTCAGAATTAATTCTGAGACATGTGTAAACAGACCCGGTCCGGCGATGGGCTCACCACCTATCACGTTTAGGGGTCCAATATATCTCGTGAAATGTGGGTATATCCAGTAATGGAATACCTCTGCCTACCCCCTCGGGGATAAAAAAGGCGTGAGATTATATTATATATTATTATATTGTGTGTTGCTAACCTGTCAAATGCAATTGTTGTAAATAATGTAATTGTTTTGTAAACAATAAAGTTAATAAACATTTTATATATAGTATGGAGGAGCGGAAGTGTAATGCTCCTCCGTCGTGAAAAGGGAAGATCTTCCGCCAGGCGAGGTGATCGTGCCTGGGGACCGCGGTCCAACGGTTGATGTTGGACAGTTGTATTTATACAAACTCATTAGAAAACTCCGATAGCGCGGTTTAGAACTCGGCCGTCTATTGGCGCGTTCTATGTAACTCGGCCTTCTATTGGCGCGTTCTATGTAGTGTCGCTACATATACTTTAACGGGAAACCATGGGAATTTAATTTCTTTTCGCTAAGGAATATCGAAGTCAAAATCAAAGAATAATAATAATAAATTGTGGGACATAATTCACACATGGTTATTTAGTCCCAAACTACGCAGGGCCTGTACTATGGGTACTAAACAACTGATGATCATACTTAAATAATAATAATAATAAATTGTGGGACACAAATAAATATTAAACCACCAGACACGAAGCCAAAAGACATGTTCATCCACACAAATGGTGGCCCCGAGCGGGGATCAAACCCACGACCTCCGACTCAGAAGGTAGGGTCACTACCAACTGAACCAACAGGTCCGTCTATGCTTTTCTATTAACATAACCTGTCAAATTAATAATGCAATTTTAATACACGCACAAAAAGGTTTTTGAGATGCTCTTATAAGGTTAATATTTTTTTTAATATACTTTAGCTGACCCAGCAACGGTGTTCCCTTGGGAATAAATTTATTAAAAATAATGAACGTGTACAACTGAATTTTATATGAGTACAATTTTCAGAGCATGATTTATTCCGCTCAGAGTGTGACTCTACCGGAATTATGACAACCAAGTAGAGCATTGGGTTTAAGCCAGAGCACCTTCAGGGCTTGCGAGGATTAAGTCATCTCAGTCTGATAATGAAGTCACGTAACTTATACACTAGAAGTTGTACTTGCAGAATTTGTTCTAACAGTTCTACCACGGTAGAGTTCAGCTTTTGTAGAATAAAAAGATTTACAAGATTGAAACTGGAAAGAAATCTATTGTCTATATAAGTGTTTTAAATAAATGTATGTTTTAAATAAACTAAGATAATTATTTTTGATAATGACTGTACAAATATACCTATTTTACGAACTATGACAAAGGGTGGATATTTTTCTTAGTTTAACTATCCACAACTGAATTCCTCGTGGTCAAATCAGTTTGACCATTATACTGTATATACTGACTGACTAATCAACGCACAGTCGATACCACTGGGTCTAGAGGCATGGGATTTAGCGCTAAGGTTTCTTAATTGAGGTAACAGAGTATAAAGAACGGATTTTTGGAAATTCCTACGGGAACGTTATCATGAGGTAAGTTCTGATATAATGTTTTCGAGCAATACTCACCATTGTACCTTTGTTATGACTGTTTAAATTTTTTTTTGTATACACACGAATTTTGATATTGTATCTACGGCTTTGTGGTCATATGAGCCCACAGACCACTTAGCCCGCGGGCTAAGTTGCCACATACTCGTAGCGACTATGATTGAAATATTTTTTTTTTCTGTGTACACATTAAGAATTTTGATATTGTATCTACATAGGGACTATGGTTGTAATGTATTACCCTGTAAACGATCCACTATCGTAATTTGCTTCTAGTAATACCACAGACAATATAACTATACGTAGACGCCTTAAAACAGACAGCTCAGTTCACTAGTAGGCTCTACAGCTACATAAGGGGTAGTTTGACAGCGCAGGAACTTGTACCTCACTTACAATACAATACAATACAATACAATAACTCTTTATTGTACATCTACAACAACACAATATGGATACCAATATTAACTAAAGTACAATGGGCAGTCTTATCGCTTTTAGCGATCTCTTCCAGACAACCTTAGGATGGATGAAACTGAGAGATTAGAACTTACTAACCTTCTCCATAAGAACTTTTTACTGTGTTATACCTTCGAGGTCGTAGGTACCTTCGATTCGTAAAGAGTATTCAAAAGAAAAGAAGGCTGAAGAAACCCTGTCAAGAAGGACGACCATAGTTTTTCCTTACCTCTGTTGATTTTATCATCATTCTGAATCATTCCAGTACTAAAAATGACAAAAATGGTATGCATGTTTATGTGTTTATCGTTTTCCATTGTTTTTTTCTAAGATGGCAAAAGATAGCTTAAAGAAAGACGTAGCCTACAAGGAATGCAGACAAAGTCTTAACCAAAAGCAGGCACTTTGGAAACAAAATTTGATAAAAGCATCGTCAGATACCGTTAAGCTGTCAGTGGGTAATATATTGCTGCAAACAGTTGTATAGAACAAACACGCGTCAAGTTAATGTGATTAAAACTATGCAGAGGCACGGCAAGAGGCTAATTTTGTTTGGTAAAAGTGCCTCTACTACCAGGCATATCTATTTTCTTAAAAATAAATAGACAAATAAATTATCTCACGCCTTTTATGCCCGAGGGGGTAGGCAGAGGTATTCCATTTCAGGAAATACCTAAATTTCACCAGAATAATCTTTGGACCCCTTTACGTGATAGCCTATCGCCGGATCGATCTGTTACACATGCCTTGGAATTAATTCTGGGACCTGCGGTCGTCATGGACCTCACGATGTACCAATAAGTTTTACAAACTCATTGGAAGATTCGAACCCGAGACCGCTAACTGCTGTGCTATCACTGCTCTATACTTTACTTTACATACTACATACAGACATACATAAAGCTCACGCCATTGTCCTACAGGGGTAGGCAGTAAGTACTATCTCACTATCTAACTATCTCTCTATATTGCATCACCAAGTGGACAGTCCAGCGGTGCTAGAAGGGTTCAGCCTGATTGTGCCTACGCGAATCCCCTGCGACGCAGAGGGTGCGGTGCCTCCGCGTCGTCTTCCGCGCCTGCTGCAGCGGCCGTCCGCTCGTACGCGTCACGCTAGGAATGCGCCCACTGCGCGCGCTATCCAACTGCTCAATGACATGCTCGCTCAGCACGGGGATGTTGACATATTCGCAGATCGTTTAGCCGACTTGCATCTTAAAGCTAAACGGTTTCTCGCCAATTACACTTAGGAATTATTGTTGCTTAATTTGACCTTTGTAATTTTAAATTATACTTTATTACATCTTATTTACAAATGACAATAAATATATAAATCTAAAGACTAATTAACAATATGTACATAAAAACAACTTAAATAGATATAAATATTAGATGTAAGTATGTAAATTATATAATAATAAATATAAAATTGAAAAGAAAAAAAAATTAGTTAAATAACCCGCCCCTAATCGTGCCCGGTGCAAAGGTGCCCATCACGCTCGCCGCGTTTCCGCGCTGGATTTCGATGGCCAGCCTCTGCACCAGGAACGATCTGGCACGGGAGTCACCGCTTTTTTCGGTGAGCCTTTTCCCTATTTCTTTAACAAAGCATTTAGCCTCGTTGCCCCAACTGCCCATTGTCTCGACAGCAATTGGCACGAAAATGTACTGCGGTTCCATTGCGACATATTTTTGCCTTTTTTTAAGGCCGGCGTCTTCTGCGGCGGCCGATGGGGCGGCAGCGGTACGACTTAAGTGGCTGGCGGCCACAGTGCTGACGCACGTTGCGTCCCATACTACGCACTTGCCGTTTCTCCATGGTACTAGAGTTAGACCGTCTGGCCTCTTGCCATCTGACCGACATAAGCCCGGGGGCTCAAGAACGCACGGGACGTTAGCCGATGCTAGGGCTCTGCGAACAATGTCGTTTAGGGCGTGCTGGCGTGGAAACCTCCCTGTAGACCGCCGACAAGTCAACCCGTGATGACCATCGGCCTCCACCATGGAGCCGCAGGTGCATACATGACGTTCACACACCTTACAGCCCAGGCGGAGAGCCACCGCCACGCGGAGTGAGTCGTTGTCCAGCAAGATGCCCAGGTGAAGCGAAGGCAACGCATGTAACCACGCCCCGGACTCCG
Source organism: Ethmia dodecea (assembly GCA_963855545.1). Lineage (NCBI taxonomy): Eukaryota > Metazoa > Arthropoda > Insecta > Lepidoptera > Depressariidae > Ethmia > Ethmia dodecea. The sequence goes on along the minus strand of OY979446.1, from coordinate 14,620,007 downwards.
GTTGCGAAACCGCTCGCAATCTAGCCAGGTCGGCTCCCGCAGCATTCCCTAACAACCGCTCCTGAAGCTGCCGCACCCCTTCGCCATCCCACAGCCGCTGAACCTCAGGGTTTATTGGGAACGCTGCGCCCGCGCTGAGGGTCGACCATGCTGATCTAGCCTCCGCCGCAAAGGGTATACGTGCCCTGTCACCATGGGAGGAGATCAGAACAGTGACAAGGTCGGCCACACCGTGCGCAGACGCCAGGAAAGCCGGCAGACCCACATCACGCACGCGACGCAACCCCAAACCACCATTGCGGATCGGAAGGCTTGCTTGATCCCACTGATGTGGCTCCAAGGCAACATTCAGTATGGACTCCACCACTGTCTTAAAGGCGCTGTCGAAGGAAGAAACTTCCTCCGGACAAAGCCAGGTAGGAGAAGTCCGCAGCAGGTAATTTATTTTAGGGAGGGCGAAACACATGCGAAGCAAGATTAACGCAACGTGTGCGGAAAGATTTTTGAGACGTTCGTGAGCGGCTAGAAGTAGTTGTTTTCTTGAAGAGATGGCCTCAGGAACAGCATCATGAAAGATGGGAGAACCTAAAAGGTTGAAATCGGTATTTAAAACTTCCTTGAGGCCAGGGAGAAGAGCACCAAAACGAGATAAGTGTAAACGGGACACAGCACTACAAGAGAAAAATTCACATTTTGAGGAGTTCACCTCGAGACCTAGGTCTTTTAAACGGGGAATAAGGACCTCTAGGTCAAGAAGGACCTCGTCAGGTTTACCCCCGATGGTGCCGTCATCTAAGTACCACACGTTTAGGGGAGATTTTACACCAAGGAGTGCCTTATGTATTCCCAAGCTGAAAACGAGTGGCCCGAGTGGGTCTCCTTGCTGGGCCCCCACTTGGAAGGAGATAAGTTGGTCACCGAAAAAAAGATTCGAAGGGTGTCTATAAACTTGAAAAAGAAAAGGATTTTAAATTGATATCTGCTTATCGACATTTTAATCTGACATTTTATTGACATTATTTTGTAATTTTTATATAACATTCGTAATTTTTGTTTATGTAGGTAATTTGTGTTCTATTTCTGACATACATGTGCTTTGGTGTTTACTGTAAACTTGTATTGTAACTGATAAAAAAAAAAAAAAAAAAGTAAGCCCGCAAGTCTCAGAATTGATTCTGAGGCATGTGTAACAGAACCGGTTCGGTTATGGGCTCAATACCTATCACGTTTAGTGGTCGAATATTCACGTGAAAACTGAGCATTTAAAGAAATGGCTTTACTTTCTAGGGGATAAAAGACGTGAGTTTTTTTTTATCAATCTCAACCTTTCTAATCTCCGCAGTTCGAAAAATATAAACACGTGAACTTAGCAATAAATCAAGGTGATAGGGTTGATAACTCCCGTAACGTTGGAAGAAAAAAAGAAACTTATTATTTTTTAAGTTTGATCGAGGCAATCATAATCATTTTCATAACATTTTTTTATTATGTGTTCTTACCCATCTTTATCTATTTACTAGCCGTTTTGCATGATTCACCCGTGTCTCTGAATAATTATAGCCTAAGTAGTTCCCAGAAAAGTAAACTTTCTTTTTGGTCAAAGAATTTTTTTAATCGGTCCACTCGTTACAGAGCCTATCTCTATATATAAAATAATAAACTGACTGACTGATTGGTGATGTTTCAACGCACAGCCTAAACAATTTCATTATCAATTTCATTGTCATACCTGCACTCTTCTTGCACAGATGTTCGACTCTTTCTTTCGTCTTCCCTTCCAAAGAGGGATGTCATGCTTTTTGTATTATTTCGGGAATTGAATCATATTAGTGATAGTTTATTATGTGGCAAGTGTCCGTGAAAGTGTGCAGTGAATAGAAAATTAGCTAAAATGCGAGGGATGGACATTTTTGGATTGCCTCAAGAAGTCACAATGAAGTCTTCAGTAAAAGTACTTCATTTTACTGTTGATAACCAAGGGAGGGATGTAGAAAGTACTGAAGACACAGTTCGTGTGTATGGTCTCAGAAGCAGAGCCATTTAACTAAGATTAAAGTATAAAATAAAGCAAAATGCTGTGCCAAAAAAAAACTTCCAAAATCCCACTCATTAACTGTATGGAGGAGCGGAGGCTGAATGCTCCTCCATCGTGAAAAGGAAGATCTTCCACACGGCGAGGTGATCGTGCCTGGGGACCGTGGTTCACGATTGATGTTGGACAGTTGTATTTATACAAACTCATTAGAAAACTTCGATAGCGCGGTTTAGAACTCGGCCGTCTATTGGCGCTTTCTATGTAGTGTCGCTACAATTGCTTGCCGAATTCATTTGTAACCGTGTTTTAAAAAAGCGAAGGAAAAATTCAGAAAACCAATTAAATTGAAGTTCTCTTCTATAACTAATAGGAGACTGTAAGTAATGACGGAACCCTCTGTGAGCAAGAGCCTTACTCGCACTTGACCGTCTTTTTAGTGTCCAATAATTCTCAATTACGCAAAAACCCTTTATTTGCTTCAAATCTCGGTCCAAACGCACTCATCTCAAATCTCAATTTAATTTTCCGTTAACCTAAATAGACGGGTCTTCTTTATCCGCTGACCCGATTCTAATGATCCTTTTGGATCATTCCCTTATTTTTCTGCTCCTGGATTATCCGGATCAGGAAAGGGTCAGCCAAGTCAGTCAACCTTCCGAGCAGGGTTACTTTTTAAATAAATCTTTTCAAGATGTATTTGATGGTTCTGAGATGAAAGAAATATGTGACTGGAGCGGGTGAGCATTACTGAAACAAATTCTAAAGGAAATATAACCTACTAATTTTGCCCGCCACTTTGTTCCTGTATCATTTGGCTTCTGAGATTTCGTTGTTTTTGGGAATATTTAAAAGAATATTTAATAGATAGTCTTTATCTTTTAAGATTTATATTTAAAATTAAGAAGGTAGTTTATTCACACTTTTGGATTCATTTAAAGATTTATATTGGAATATTTAAAAGAATATTTAATAGATAGTCTTTATCTTTTAAGATTTATCTTAGGATGGGTGGATTTTACGAGGATATTTTAATTACTCTCTGCATTCCAAATTCTTCTTTATATATAGAGAAGTAAATACAACCTGCTTAGTTAACGGAAAGAAGATAAATCTATATACTATCTATAGCCAGAAGTTCTATAGGTTCTACGAGTATGGGTCCACTTATATTAGTCCATGGTTTACTTCATATACAATAGTTTTGCTGAAATCGGGACAAAATAATTTCATCATCATCATCATCAACCCGTAACAGCCCACTGCTGAGCTAAGGGTCTTTCCTCACACATGAGAAAGTATGGGCTATAATCTCCCACGCGAGCCCACTGCGGATTGGGAGATGGTGTTAAGCTAGTGGCCACTTAAAAGTCAGAATTTTTCAAGCCACCCAAGGGTATCTGACATGGCTTAACGACTTCCATTGTGCGTAACACAACGAAAACCGGTACCAACAATTTAACGTGCCTTCCGAAACACGGAAATTTAATGGAACGAAATGATACTCCACAGAATAGTCAAACCTGAAACAGAGAATGCACTGCATAGACTAGTTCGCATCTGCAACAAACAGGCATTAGTATTCTAATCTCGGAGGTTTGCGGAAGCAAGCCAACTGCTGAATTCGAGAAAGTACTATGGACTTACGAAAGTGATACTCGATACCAAATTTCTACTCTTATAAATTTGAAAGTAGCAAAATAATAGCAAAAGATGCCGTATGGGGTGGAGACCATGGGACCGTGGGGGCCGGAGGCGCGGCAGCTCCTCAAAGAGCTAGCCAAGTGTCATTGTACAATCTAATCGAATGTTCTAGATTGACATGTATGGGATTGACATTAGCGTTAGCGCTCGTTGGCAAGTGCTTATGTCAATCCCATACTTGTCAATCTGAAAAAACATTCGATTAGATTGTACAATGACTTTTACAATGTACTTGACACTATCTCTGTCAAAGGATCAGCCTATCTATCCAGATAGGGAATGCGGCCAGTCTTCTGGGCACTGTCCCACATGGTTCCTCCTTGGAGGAAATTTTTTATCTGAAATTACTGTAAATGAATGTAAGTATATTTTCTTTGTAAATAAATAGCAAAAGCTAGTGATTTAAATAACAGTAAAATAAAACAAAAAACTTTATTATAAACAAGCTTTTTTCGAGTTATTCTCAGCAAGCCCTTTCATTTGATACCCATAATATTGTAAGAGTGCATTAAAAATAACTATAGTCTTTATCAAGTAGCATAATGGGTTCGGTGACAGTTCACATTTTTCCCTTTCACTCATGCTACTTTCTCCTAATAAAAAATATTGTATTTTTGCAATAAATTATTTTTTAATCAAATATTTTTAAAAGTCGAAAGTAGTAGGCGTGGAAAGAAAAAATGTGAACTGTCACCGAATCCATACTACGTGAAATAGACTATAGTCCGCCATCTTGGGTGTAACGCCATGTTGGATTTAGAATGACGTCACACAGCTAATCAATTTAGTAACATGGGCTATAATTTTCCCGGGAACAGGCCTAAACCAATGGAAAGCTACATTGTCAGGGAGTCACATATTAGGCTATATTTCATTCCCGTATTTCCACGGGAACGGAAACCGCAAGGCGTTGCTAGTGAACATTATAAAAAATAAATATGTAACCATTAAAAACTTATGAACATATATACCTATATCTATCACTAGCTCGGTTCAAGTGGAATCTTGCTATTTAAATTTTGAAGCAGATATCTTCAACCGATGAAGCTAAAATTTGACATAGTTATTTTCCATAGTTATGTTGACAAAGCAATAAATTGAAGTTTTTATTGATCGAAAGAACGGTATAGGTATATCGTAGACCATTTTCTATTTATCACTAGCTCAACGGTAAAGGAAAACATCGTGAGGAAACCCTCAGATCAAAGAATAAATTTTGAGACAAGTGTAACAGACCCGGTACGGCGATGGGCTCACCACCTTTCACGTTTAGGGGTCGAATATTCTCGTGAAAAGTGGGTATATCAGACTATATCCAGTAATAGAATGTCTTTGCCTACCCCCTCGGGAATAAAAGGCGTGAGATTATTATTATTATTACTTATTTATATTTTGTCGAGTCTGCAAATCTCTTGTAGGGAGGTATTTTCTTAAATTTACTTCTCTCTCTCTCAGACCTGCAACTTAGTCTCAACTTTAATTTAATCCACAACTTCCATCCATCTGAGCTGTAAGTTTTGAGACAAAAACTAACAAAAACAACTAATTAGCAACAATTTAACTAAAGTAAGCTACATTGTGTTTTACAGTGGTGTTTGGTCTAAGTGTTAAAAGTACATTACCATTACTGTATTACGAGTAGGTGTACGGTATCTCCGTACCTTCATACACTGAAAGCGTAGACTGAAAGTTTTTAAAGTTTCAAAAGTACATTGACCCCTAAAAAATTTACTATTTCAGAAACGTAGCATTAGTTGCTCAGTATTCAGAAGGACAAACACAAATCCTACTAATATTATAAATGCGAACGTTTGTATAGATGGATGTATGGATGTGTGGATGTATGGATGTATGGATGGATGTTTGTTACTCTTTCACGCAAAAACTACTAAACGGATTTTGATGAAACTTTACAGTTACCTATATAGCTCATCAGAATAACACAGGCTAAGTATATTTTACCCCAGTATTCCGACGGGAACGGGAACTAGGCGGGTGAAACCGCGGGTCGCTGCTACTGTCATTATAAATTCGTTTGCACAAAATTACGTGTATAGTTTTGTACACGAATCTAATTGTAATAGTTTGAAACCATTAATTCTGCCATTTTTCCAGCTTTAGCCTTTGTGTAAGTTAGTGGAAAACGGCGGTTTCTCTCGCATCCGTGACAGCAATATACGGCGGCATGCTCGTGACAATTTTCCGTTGCGCAGCTCAGAGTTTATTGCGGACATAAATATTATTTACACCCACTATCGTAGCCGACGAACGAGATAGGAATACACCGAGATTGTTCCTATTAAAAACCAGCCCCCCTAGCCAAGTGGCATTGCACAATGTAATCGAATGTTCTTTTAGATTGACAAGTATGGGATTCACATTAGCGTTAGCGCTCGTTGGCGAGTGCTTATTTCAATCCCATACATGCCAATCTAAAAGAACATTCGATTAGATTGTACAATGCCACTTGGCTAGGGGGGTTGGTCAAGATATGACTATATGAAAAAGTTTTATACCTACTTTTAGATCTCTAGAGTGGTGCAAGGTCTTTTATCGATACTGAACTATCAGTCTCAGGCTCAGTACGACCGGTCGTATTGCATCACCGAACTACTGAGACGAAAAGTCCGGTACCGAACTAAATAACCGAACTACTGATATGAGGGGGTCAAATGTTGTTGGACTAGGAAGTAAATAATTCCGTAGGTACAGTCAACAAAGTTGTTAGTGTTACATGACCAGAAACTAAGATTCAGTTTTCTCTTAAAGCTGTAAATGTATTTATAGTTTTTTTTTTTTGAAATTATAGGGATTAAAGATACCTTTCGAAATAAACATTAGTCAATAAGATTTATTTATGACTACCCCAGAAAAATGAGTTCTTAGTTACTGGCCATGTAACCCTAACAACTTTGTTGACTGTACAAGAGCACATGAAGCTTTGCACTTGTGTGCGAGTCTGACCTTTAAAGCGATTGAAATAAGAACGTTACAAAGTCCAATGTGTCAAGCTCTACGTGCTCTTGACTGTAGGTACATACATATATTTTCTTAGAATGTCTTTGTGTATTTATGAAATACATTTCAGTTATAATTATCGGGGCAATATAGGTCAGTTTAGTAGAATATAGAGACGGCGTTTTAGAGTTCTTGTAATATCACTATCACTATCACTACATAGTATAAAACAAAGTCGCTTTCTCTGTCCCTATATCCCTATGTCCCTATTTATGCTTAAATCTTTAAAACTACGCAACGGATTTTGATGAGTTTTTCTTTAAAAAGATAGAGTGAGTCAAGAGAAAGGTTTTATTGTTAGCATTGCACCAGTGCGATCCGGGGCGGGTCGCTAGTTTTACATAAACCTTTAAATATTTCAAAATTGTCCGATCACCGGAAGCCCAGTGTATCGTCAGCCTAACCCCATGCTCGATAACCTTCTTTATTGTGCTGTTTCTGACACCCCGCGTATTGATGGCGGTGATTCTGTTACCAAAGTACGGCTACACTGCTACCGCAGCCATAAATCTGGATTCAACTATTAGACCAGCCGTAAGAGCATTAGCACGCAGAGGAAACTTTCTAACGATATCAGTAAATAATATATTATAAGGTCATTTTAAATTAGAGATGCACCGAAGGTGGGTTCTGCCGAATGTTCGGTTCAAAAATCTGCCGCAGACGAACTTCGGCCGAACTTCGGCCGAAATTCGTTAAGGCTACGAGCTCTTATGATGGACAGTTCACGACTCGTAACGAAGTGTTTTAATTACCGCTAAACTACTGAACCGATTTTGATGAAATTGGGCAAGTAGGACTACTACTGATAAATTGCTAATATCCTGAAAAAAAAAACATAATTCCTAGGGGTTAGTTCGGCCATAGCCGAAATTCGGTAAAAGCTGCCGAATTTCGGTTTTACCGAATGTGAAACGAATTTCGGTGCATCACTATTTTAAATGAAGTGCAAATATTTTAATGGTTTTATTTTATCGACATAAAATATATAAGTATTAGGATTTACCGTAGTGTCATGTTTCATTAATTAATTACTATTTGCGTCCAATTTTGCCAAATGATTTCTGCTTAGCCTGATGGTTGACTGGTAGATAATGCCTTTAGGCACTAAGTTCGCCATGTGTACATTTTCTTGGTACATGAAGTTAAATAAATAAATGGTAGGTATAATACAAATATGTAAGAAAAATAGAAATAATATAAAAAAACTTAAAAGTTTTTCTTGTATTTTCTAACAAAAAAAATATTATTTAAAAAACAAAAATGTGTCTGTAAAATCGGTTTACTGACGATAGTTGAAAGTGACAACGTCATAGGAAAATACTGATGGAATGGATTGTGCCTCTTTGTCGCTCGTTGCGCGCTCTCGCTTGCACTGGAACGACGCATACGTCACACTTTTTCGAAAATGCCGCCGGCTCCATCAATTTATAAGACGTTGTCACGTCAAAACATGCTTTGCGTAAACCCAAACCGGACTAAAACGCCACTTTTATCGACTTTATAATTTATTGTTATTTTCGCGCCTTTTGATTGTTTAGTGTGCGTGCAGGATTTATGTACAGCGTGTTAGTTTATTTGTGAATTTTGTTCTACCCTTTAAATATTTGCGAGTAACGATTCAAGAATTTCATGTGGGTGTACGAACAGTGTAGCTATCAAGAGCGTCGCGACAAAATTTTGTGGAAATTCCCCCGGGTACACAAAAACAGAAACTTGCACGGAAACAAGAAAAGCGAGATCTGAATATCATTCTCCGTACGAAAATTTTCCCATCGCAACGGTATTTTTTCCCACAGGAACAGGTAGAAACTACAATATTTAGGGCAACACCGTTGACGGTTCAACAAGTTGGTCATAAATAAGCACAAGACTCACGGTTTTCCTACTTTTCATTAGAATACTCTGAGGTAGTTCTATGTCAAATAAAAAGTTATTTCTACTGCCAACAAAAAAGCAATGACACAGAAATAGAACCGAACACAATGTCCAAACACTCAGATAAACAAAGTAAAGACACTGACATAATCCCAATTCTCCAGACTTAATGACACATGCACAAGTGACTCATCAAACTTACGAATGGGGGTATAATTTTTACGTTTTACCATAAAAGATAACGCCTCGACTCAGCTTTAGGCTAGTTATCGTTTATGGACTTATAAAGTTTATTGTGTGTGAACACGGGTTTATTGTCGCGTCATTTCTTTAGTGCGCTTCTTTTGTTTTCTTACGTGCATACTTGTGTAGGCACAGCTTGGACGAGTCTGAAGTAATAATTATTACTTCATGAAGTAATAATTATTACTTCATTTATAAAAAATGTTGAATTATTCATCATTCATTATAACTTCGAATTAAGCGAATCACGGCAACACACGTGAACGGTTAGACCAATTTTGCAAATTCTTTTTTGTTGTGTTTGTTATAGTCAGGATCAAGTTGGAAGGAAAAAACTTATGAAAATTGCAAGGAACATTATGAAAGAACAACGGCAGCTTTGGTACCCACTGAAATAGACACCCACGGGGTATCACACTATGCTTGTTTTATTGACTCATAACAAGTCGAAATTTTCCATATTTTTAAATTAATCTAGCAGTTGAAAATATTGAGTCAAATAAAACAAAAATATCATAGAAACACGAATCGATCGATTGGGAAATCTATTAATACCAAAGAGATTAAAATATAATATAAGGCATAGAGGGGACAAAGCGAGGATTATTTGAAGCTAAAAGTTATTCCAAGTGGAATAAGTCTAGTACAATTTCGACCAAATGACAGCTCGCGTTCAATACTAACTGACATGACAAGGACATGAGCTTCAAAGTTTTGTATGAAAATATTCCCAATGCCCCCTCTATGCTATTATATTTTAATGTCTTTGATTAATACCTACAAAAACTTTTTGTTGTTGTGGTAAAATTGAACGTCGTGTCATCACGTCAACCGTGTCATTCACTAGGGATGGCCAAGTGAAAAAATAAGTTGATATTTATCGTATCGACATTTCTAAATACTATAGATAAAAATCGAGTGAAAAATATCGATATATCGTCAGTTTTTACATTATTATTACTACATATACATATTCCCAAATTCGTAAAAAAGGACGATGAAAATAGTATTTTTTTTTAAATGCTTGAGTCAGCAAGTATCTAGTAACTAACATGAAATGAAACACGAAACCAGAATTGCGTTAAAAATATATTAAAATTGATTCGAATTCGATACTGTAAAATAAATGTCGATATATCGCCATTAAAAATATCGACGATATATAATAATAATAATAATAATAATCTTTTCAACACACTTGCTCATAAAGTGGCTCTAATTTCACTGCAATTAGGCACATAATGACACCTATAATCAAACTGAGACTTTTTGTTTGCTATTATTCACTAGTGAGTTATAGATTTTTTTTTTCAATTTTGTTGCTAGAGTTGCTTTGTTCTTAAAAAAGTTTCGATACAAAAAAGATCGTATTCAATCGTACTAATAAATTAATACACAAATATGGCTTGCTCATTTCATGCAACTTCGTATTTAAATAGATCATTTCAACTTGTACGTGTTTAATAAACAAAACTTTCACTCAAATATAACTTTGGTTTTCTCTGTAAAAACTTTAAATACCCCATTTTGTACGTGGCTAAAACGCTATCCACGACAAACCAAAGAAAAAGAAACCTAATTTTTTTAGTCCATGGCCGATCGCCATTGTAAGATGCGAGCGCATAGGAAAACGAGGCTGTATGGGCCTAGATCCTTTTGCCTTTTCCAAATTATATAAATAAAAAATTGGAAAACCAATTAATTTTCCCCGCCATTGCGAATGATTATTTTAAAATGATTTTTTAGTATTATTTATTCACAAGTGTGTTGAAAAACGTCGTATGATACACGTGTGTATTGATGATTACCGTCCTCGGCTCTCTTATGACCCTCGCCTACGGCTCGGGTCTCAATGGCGCCTCAGCGGTAATCACCAACTTTACTCACTTGTACCATAATGTACTATTATTTCAGGCAATATTTACATTAGTAGATCTTAAATATAATAAATATATATAATATGCTAATTATGTATTTGGAAAAATATCGATATTTTAATATAGGTATCGATATTTTTTGCCCAAGCCATCATTAACCGCCACTATGTGGCATAGAGTAACTTATATGGCATGTGGTAGGCAGTGCTATTTTCTGACAAAGAGGTTGGAAGAAAATCATTTTCTTTCCTAGAGAAACTTTTTCTTTACACGTCTTTGGTACCTAAAATCTCATAATAACCTACAAAATACACTAGGTAACGAATAACTTTTAAACCCCAACTTATAAAAATGTGGTATGATTACATATTATCTTAGTCTGTCCAAGAACTATCGATTTTACACGGTTTCGTCTTCCGTGGGCAGGTGTAAGTGGGGTACCCAAAACACATGGACTTTTGCCATTGTTCTTTAAGAAAACTTAACAACCGTATTAACTTTTCCAATCTAACCTTATGGCGTTAGACATAACTGTCAGGAAAACGTCTGTCGAGTCAGCAAGTAACTATAATAAAAGAAAATTAGTCCAAGCTATAGATGCAATCTCAATAAAATATGGAAGGAAAATTGATTGCATTGAAAACACAGTCTACATGTATATACTGCTAGCGGTTCTGGACTTCTGTAAATCGCGGATAATATAGCTTTCCACTGGCAAAATAATTTTTAAAATCGGTCTAGTAGTTTTCGAGTTTATTCGTTACAAATATACAAATCTTTCCTCTTTATAATATTAAATGTAGATATGTACACATATCCATATTTAACATTTATTTCATGTACAAGAATAGAGCGTTCTTATTATATTAGATCTGATGATTGATGATTGACAGGGCGTATGTTCAATGACGAATGGTTCCGTATCCGACACTACACGCCTTGATAGAGTGCCGCCGATATATTACCGGAATTTGTCATTTGTAGTGTGTGATCGATGACGGTATTAGGGTTCTGAAGGACCTTTTTATGCTCCTGTTTTGAGAGGTAAGCGTTACTGTGGCTCAGTCTTTATTATATACTAGCAGCGCCCCGCGGTTTCACCCGCGTAGTTCCCGTTCCCGTGGGAATAAGGGAATAAAATATAGCCTATGTGTTATTCTGATGTATAAGCAATATAACTGTAAAGTTTCGGTAAAATCCGTTCAGTAGTTTTTGCGTGAAAGGGGAACAAACATTCATCCATACAAACTTTCGCATTTACGTATATAATATTAGTAGGCAGTAAGATTATAACGAGGAAAGGATGTTTTTTGTATGGTTGTACGTCTATATCTATCTATACATGTGATAAAACTGTGACGAGACCGTGTCTGTCTGTAAGTACATTGAACTATTTTATGTAAAATGTAACGGTAGTGTAGATAGTTATCGATGTAGATATCTAAACAACAATTTCTTTAATTTTTGTCTGTCTCTGTCCGTCTGTCTGTCTATGCACGCATCACGCAAAAAATACTAGACGTATTTTAACGAAATTTGGTGCGCTGATAGCTGAGCAGCTGGGTCAAAATCTAGGACACTTTTGATAGCGGGAAAATGTCTCATTTTTACTGGAAAAATATAAAACTGGTCGGAACTAGTCAGGAATCGAACCCGCAACTACTTAAGGCAGCACAACTGAGATAAACGTCAAACGACAAGTCTAATGTCTCGTAAAGGTAAACAACACAATAAATTACCAGCCATAAACTTTACGGCCTTATAGCTGCAAGCGATTTACCTTTGTAACCTGGAATAATCACGCCCATTATTAGGATTCCGTTGGAGTTTTCATAAATTAATAACATTACGGAACCCCGTCGTCAGGTTAAGTACTACGCTTGGTCCCCGAATACAAACGAGGAACAATTAACCTGGCTTTGGCGGAAGTTGTAATTGTAAATAAAGGTTAGTGAGGTGATAAAAGAATAGTACAGTATAAAAGATCGTTAGATATTTCATTTGATAAAATGTATGAAACAAACGTGCTTCTTCTCACACAGTGACATGTGACATTAAAAAGAGCTGCCCTTGAGTTTGTTGCTAGTTCTTCTCGGGGCACAGCATTTGGAACCAGCAAATCATCGGAAGCGCTCGTAGCCCTGCAGTGCCAGTGTGTTCGTCACGATTACACTGGTTAAGCAAAGTTGGGTGCCAGTCAGTCAGTGAATGGGTGACCGCCTATTAGCGGCGTTTATATCACCAGCGCTTCCGTGTTTCAGGAGGCACGTGTTATACAGTGTGTTTAAAAACGAAATGTTTTTAAAATTTGTAAGTCAATAATGTAAACTACGAAATGAAAACCGCATCAAGGATCAGTGGGTACTGGACGAAGATAATAATTTGGATTAAAATCGGCTTAATAAAAACACGTGGGTAATAAGTCTGTTAGGCACAAACCCCCCGTTTTGCACAGTCGGTTGGCTTCAAAAGGTGCATGGAAAATTCCAAAGAATAGACTGGAACTTTTCAGACGACGCACTGCGCCCTTTAGTGCGTGGTGCAAGTGATAGTCGACTAGCGAAAACAATTTGTTCTCTCTCGATTTCACGTAGTTCCCGTGGGAATATGGGAAATATAGCCTATGTTACTCAGGGATATTGTAAGTTTTTGAGGTTATTCGTTACAAACATACAAAAATAAAAGAATGCAAATCTTTCCTCTTTATACTTGTTATTAGTTTGGATGATGCAGTTTGAGACATAACATTATATGTTCGCAGCGTAAATTTTAAGTTGACAAAGAAGTATTCTAAAAGTGTAAATCATTGGCAGACTCCCCAAGCTCATATAGAGATGTTTCAGTCTTTAGCAAAAATTCTAAGGTTCAAAAGTAACTTATTGGGTTATTTTTCACCCTTACCCGTCAACAACAAGCTACGCAATGATTTTATTACATTTAAATAAGTACTGCCTACTAACAATGTAGTTAAATAAATAATCTAACGCATTGTCTCCCTGAAAATCTTTGGTTCCGCGTGATAGATGGTGAGCGCATCGCCGGACCGGGTCAGTTACACATGCCTCAGAAATATTTCTGGGACCTGGGGAACCAAGTGATAAATATATAAGTACGTGAGTTTTGAAAAACTCTTTAGTACATGGCAGGATTCAAACTCGAGACCTAACGCATGAGAGGCGGACTCTTTAAGCGCTGTTCTATCACAGCCACTGGCCTATTGTCTATTTACAACCTTAATCGCAATTGTCTTTATTTTGGCGTACGTTGCTTCTTCCGTACGTCTGTCATTACCGTCAGTGTATGTAGAGCCAGCACTGATCGCGTAACAAATATCAAATAAAGACGATTGCCATTACTAATACAAATAGATAATAAGGCCCCAGCATATGCCTTATACCCCTCGAGTACAGGCGAAGGAAAGTGCGGAGAGCCACACTCTCGTGGGATATGCGAAATGCGCACATGAGCCCTCACAGCTATTGATGCGCCAGACGATGTACCGCCAGCAAAACAGGCAAAGATTTTAATATCACCAATCTTGGAATGACAGAAAGACAATTGAATATATGTAGACTGTACTTTGGCAATAAGGATTTCAAATTCATAAATTCACCTCTTCAAATATTTGTTTTAAATGAGAAAGTAACTTACAATAGAAAAGGCCGTGCATCCACGACTCTACAGTAATAGTAATAAAGTTTATTTTATATTTAGCATTAATGAACCGCTCCTTCTCTTTGCTATATACTAATACGAACGATACAACCTTCAAACCTTCAAGAAGAGAGCGTAGTCCCACCTCAAAGGCAACGCACTTGTGACTCTTGAGCTGCAGTTGTCCATGGGCGACGGTAGTCACTTACCAGGCGACCTGTCTGCTTGTTTGCCCCCGATACATAAAAACTACTTACCTTAATTTAAATTTACAAAAACAACAGTATTCATCCCACCAAATACATTAATAAATGTGTCGTATACAACGCGTAACAGGATAAGCGCGATTCCTCATACACCCCAATTAGGATATTAATATAAAAAAAATATGATGACTTCGAAATTTTGTTGTGATTAACCAATTGTCTTATTTAAAGAGCAATCATAGCACGATTTCCATAGGTAGCACTAAATTCAGCTATGTTAATTAATTTTTCGGGAAAATTGAACACATTAAAAATAGCCGAAATCGATTAAGCAGTCTATACTGAACAAACTTATTTCAGGAATTGCGCTTATTCTGTTACATATTGTAAAGAATCATCATCGGGTCATTTAAAAAAGAAATGTTTTTGCTGACCCTACAACTGCAGTTCATTAACCCCTCGGTGACGGCGACCCAACGGAATGACACCGCCACAACAGCGTTGTGAGACACCATGCATACCAAATGTGAAGTGCTCTTCAGCAAGTCTGGGGATAATGCACGAAATTCTCCACAGTTCTGTCCCCATGGGGTTTCATAGTCGGAGAGTCAGTGAATTAGCTTCTAGCACTTCGGGAGTGGATGCCGTGATTCTAGACTGCTACCTAATTACGGCATCAATAAAACATAAATATAAGAATTGTTTAAGAATAAAATAAAATGAAATGAATTTATCATCACTACATAGTATAAAACAAAGTCGGTTTCTCTGTCCCTATATCCCTATGTATGCTTAAATCTTTAAAACTACGCAACGGATTTTGATGCAGTTTTTAAGCTATAGCTTATATCGAGGGCCTTGAGCGCAAGGACCGAATCCAGAAATTCCGTAACGAAAACAAACCTCACGCTCCCCACTCCGACGGGCACGGAGGTGTGGCTTGAAGGCCGTGCATTGTCTAACGTCGTTTCTTTTCGGCAGTCTTGTTGATACAAAATGCTATGCAATAGCTTTACCGCGGCAGTCCCAGAGTGCCACACGTCTTTTTTTTAATAGATAGAGCGATTGAAGAGGAAGGTTTTAGTTTTAGCATTGCACCCGTGCGAAGCCGGGGCGGGTCGCTTGTGTTCAATAAAAATGAAATGCTCACGCCTAGTCCCTGAGGATGTATCTTCGTTACTTGAAATACCTACAAGTCATAATAGTATTTTTCTAACCCCCCAAACGAAAAAGAGCAGTGATAGCCCGGACGGTTAAAGAGCCGGCCTAAAATCAGTGAGGCTCGGGTTCGAATCCTGGCATGTACCAATAAGTTTTTCAAAACTTACGTACATATATTACACACTAGTATATACAACACACTAGGTTGACGGTGAAGGAAAACATCGTGAGGAAACCCGCAGGTCTCAGAATTAATTCTGAGACATGTGTAAACAGACCCGGTCCGGCGATCACGTTTAGGGGTCCAATATATCTCGTGAAATGTGGGTATATCCAGTAATGGAATACCTCTGCCTACCCCCTCGGGGATAAAAAAGGCGTGAGATTATACTATACCAAACGAAAAAGATGAATTCGTTACCGCGCGGCGGTGTGCTTTTAGACTGTCTCTTCACTTCTGGGAACTGCGGGTTTCCTGATGTTTTCCTTCAAGGCCAAGCTATTGATGATATTTTAAATCCCATTTGTTTTAAAGATGTTTAAGCAAATTTTTAGTTATTTCGTTGAATGTGTTTGTTCGGAGCTTGAAAAGTCTGGGGATAATGTACATAATCCTCCATAGTTCCATATCCCCTTAGGGGCTTAGTCGGAAAGCTGGGATAATCTAAATTGAAGTGTTCAGAGTAAATCTAGGGAGTATATCATTAAACTCGTACTTATTCTGCCATGTATATTAAATTTGGTGTTTTAACATATTAAATTGCTGGGAAATAGTATATTACACACCTATCGAAGTAAAATGTCTGAGATCACATGTTATTGTCGACCGAGGCGACGCCGAGGTATTCCATTTCTGGATATACCCACTTTTTACGAAATATTTTTTGGACCCCTAAACATGATAGGTGGTGAGCCCATCGCCGGACCAAGTCTGTCTCTGAATTAATTCTGGGACCTGCGGGTTTCCTCACGATGTTTTCCTTCACCGTCGAGCTAGTGATGAATTTGTACGTAGGTATATATCTACTATATAAAAATAAGTCGGGTTTTGCTTCCTGACGATTTAACTCGAGAACGGCCGGACCGATTTTGATGAAACTTTTTGTGTGGGTTCGAGTGGGTCCAGGGATGGTTTATAGCAAATAAAGTTCAGCATTGCACCCGTGCGAAGCCGGGGCGAGTCGCTAGTTATGTAATATAACTCAACTAGAGTCTTAGCATATACAGTGACCTCAACTTAAGTGCGTCGCGCTGACTCTGTGAGAAAGCTTTTACACTAATGAGGGGCAAACACTTTTATTTGTCGGGTCGTTTCGGGAATTACCACTGAAATGACGGGACAAGGGAGTGACTCGAACTAGCCTGACGCGTTCTGCGTCAAATATCAAATCAACTATGATTTATTAAATTTATAAAGAAAATATACATTAATTTACAATAATTACAGATAAAAAAAGTCCTCCAAAGAGGAACCATGTGGGACAGTGCCCAAAAGACTGTCTGCATTCCCTCTCTGGATAGCTAAGCTGATCCTTTGACAGAGATAGCTGCCAGCCCTCTGGTCACCTGAAGCCTCGACCAAACGCACTGACAGCTCTTTGAGGAGCTGCCGCGCTTCCGGCCCCCACGGTCCCATGGTCTCCACCCCAAACGGCACAAATTTAAATTTATTGAGTTACTAGATAGCGGTTGCCCAGTTTATTCCGGTACCCGGGGAAATTTCCAAAAATCCCTTAATAGCGGTGGCCTTCGACATATTATTATAAGACACCTACAGTAAATATTTCAAGTTTCTAGGTGCTATTGTTTCGGAGTGGTACGTATCTTTTTAATTTTACCGTAGAAATGAAACATTTTCAGGTAAAAAGTACCCTAGAGGTTGACCCAGCTATCTATCACCACACCAAGTTTCATCAAAATCCATCCAGCAGTTTTTACGTGATGCTTGCACAACCAGACAGACAGACAAAACTAGCAAAACTTGGTTTTTTGATATCTACATCGGTAACTATCTACACTACTGCTGAAATTTTCAAAAAATATTTCATGTACACGGTTTCGTTACAGTTTTATTATTGTTGAGTCATAAAATCAATAAACAAATGACTCATAGTTCTCTGCAATGCACTACAAAACCTAGGTACAACATTATCTCCTAGTGTTCACTCATTAAGATATAAAGTGTTTATCAGCACAATAATGGAAAATTGTGTCATGTTGGCACTTAAGTGGTTAAGTGTTCAACAAGATTGTAGGTACTATTCTTCTGATAGATATATATGAGAATTATTTAATGGTGGTACAACTGTGATGTTAATTGCATAATATTTACTGGCCTGAAAATACCTGGATGTCAAATATTGGACCCAATATAAGCCTCTATCCAGTCTCTCCGTGTCTCCGGAAAATTATAATAAAATGACTCAAGTTGTGCGTAGATACCAAACACAAAAACACTATTTAAAAAAAAACGGCCTTTTTTACGCCCTTCCCATCTCATGACCTATAGCCGTAGCAGCTATCTTAATGTTGCCATTTATAAAATATGTTTTATCGAGACAAGAAAGCAAGTGACTATAGTTACGGGACTGTATTATTTTCGTAACTATATTTGCGTGAGCACTCAAGCGGATAACGTGACGAAGAAAAGTTGACGTAACACTCTAAACAGGTAGTCACTGACATGTCGTTCTTAACATAGTTAGTGTTACAATCGAACGCTATTGATGTAGGACATTGTGCAATTGCAACTGCAAAAAAACCTGAATTCCACATGCAATAAAAATTTTATTTCAAACGCCATGTAACTGAATAAAAGCGGTCGCTTGCCACTTGGGTAGGTGGGCAGTAGTTATTGAAGAAAAACTCTTATTCCAAACGTGGAATAATATACCATCTCCATGCCGTCGTAGTTATAATGATTTTTGCTTTAAAACAATTTAATATAATATTTAAAATTTATTAAATAGAATCCAATTTACATTGACCAGGCGTTTGTTGCTTTATCTCAAAATCATAAAAATATTTAAAAAATCTTGTCTGGGTCTACAAACCTAACTATTAAACAACCATCAACACCTAGCCTAGCAGGTGTGTTGTAGGCAGAAAACGTTTCTATCACGTTTTACAGGCCGAATATACTTCTGGCCTGTCTTAAAGGCATACAAAGTGACGTCAACGGAGATAAAGCAACGGAACAAATTACAATACATCCTTGCTGATGAGCAAGAAAGCCAGCAGTGCCAAAACAGGAGAAGCTGCAATTCCAATGCCCCTATTCACGTCACAAGCACCATCTTTTTGGCCGACCTGTCTCCAATTACTGATCTCCAGGTTATGGCTGGTCAAAGTATCATTAATGCTCTTGTCATCGGCCGCTGACAATTCTGTGGTCGAACTGTATTTCCATGCGTACACTGTAAATTTAAGATTTTGGGTGATAGGTATTATAGAATCCTATTACTTCCAACACGCTATTCTTGTACATATACACACTGCATAGTTGAATTTCCCGTAAAAACGCAATTTCACACAAAAGAAACTACGCCGAGCAAAGGTCGGTAGCCTGGGTACTGTACTGTTACTTAACTAACACTTAAATATGGATCTCAAGAGGAAAGAGACAGCTTTATGCGACCATGTAGCGGCATCTCTCTCTAACTGCGCCCCGAAGATCCGTACTTAAGTTACATTCTTCCATTAGATTTTAACATTTAAACGTTTTTTTTTTATCCCTTATTCGATTCCCGGAGGGTCTATCATTACCACCAGCTACTGAGGAGCAACAAGTGCTACACTGTCGAGGGGATAAATAACTGAGTATCATATGAATTAACAGGCCTTAATCGGGTGTGCACCCTCGCTAAAATAATGAATATAAGATCATTATATACATTGATATTATTTCCAGGTTAGTATGCATTGAAGTTTTTAAATATAATGGGCAGAGCGTCTGTCCCGTAAATGTTCTATCTTAAAAAAATGCCAACATCTATGTTTGCTAATCATCAATGCAGTTTGGATAAATAGCATCATCAAGCCGTAATAGCCCACTGCTGAGCTATGTGTCTATCCTCACTTTAGACGAAGAAACTATAATTCTCCACGCAAGTCCATCAAGGATTGACAGATGGTGTTAGGCTAGTGGCTCCCTGTCAGAACTTTTCCCTCAACTAAGGGTAAGAAATAATAACGTACCTTTAGAAGTTTTTGCCGCAGTATCGGAGATGCAGCTGTACATTAGAACATAAGTTGAGTTCGCGGACAATATGTAATACTCCATAGTTTTATTGTCTGCAAAAGAAATTTTACCATTAAAACTACTGTAAAATCATCGTGTAGAATAATTAATCCTCGGGCACTGAAAATTGCACCCAAAATTGACTATCGTGCAGGCCTCACTGTGTTCTGCCTCTCTCCTAAATATAAATCCTGAATCTGCCACTGTTTACTATGACCATTTATATCTAAGACTGTTTCAAAAAACTCAGCATTGTAAAACTTCATTTTCTTGTAATTTTTCCATTAGTTGTGGTTGGCGCAGTATGTCTTCTCATTCCATTCCTATCTACTCGTATCAACTGTTATATCTACATTAAGTTCCTTCTTAAAAATATCATCCTTTACAAAAACCTTCCATCTTTTCTTTGGTTTATTCTTTCTTCTTTAACCTTTCTCATTAATCACTCGTCTTACAACACTTACCACTGAATTTGACGACCAACTTTCCTTCTCTTATGTCTGCAAGAGTGGATTCAATGTTTCCACTCCGAACTTGCTCCTTTTTGCTGACCACCTCTCTATAAGACATTGTGTAGGTGCCATTGGTTTCTTTAATCTCGACGGAGGAACAGTCTCCCTTCTCGTCTTCGTTGTCAATCCTCATAATTTGGTTCCATTTGCCGACAAACTAAATGAAACGGTCATTAATTAGTACCTAAGTGATCTCGAAATTGTAACTTACTCCCCAAAAATTCATGTTTTGGAGGGTCTACATCAACAATCATCCACCACTAACAGTCACCTGCTGAGCTAATGGTCCATCTTCACACATGTGGAAGATAATCTGTAATCTTAGATGCGAACCCACCGCAAGTTGAGATGGTGTCAGGTTAGTGAGACCACCTAACTGCCTGAATTTTTCAAGTCACGAAAGCGTATTTGACGTGGCCAAACGTCTTCCTTTGTAAATAATGTTTAAAATAAAATAAAAATTAATAATCTCACGCCTTTTATCCCCGAGATGGTAGGCAGAGGTATTCTATTTCTGTATATACCCACTTTTTACGAGATATTCTTTGGACCCCAAAACGTGATAGGTGGTGACCCCATCGCCGGACCGGGTCTTATACACATGTCTCAGAATTAATTATAGGGCCTGCGGATTTCCTCACGATGTTTTGCTTCACCGTTGAGGTAGTGATTAATATGTACGAGTACGTAAGTTTTGAAAATTAATTTTACAAAAAAGGGCTATACGCGCCATTTACAAGTTAAGATGTCGTGATTCCTTAAAAGAATTGTTCTAAGAAATTAATACTTTAACAATGCCTTGTCAGTACATTTATGAAAACATTATGTATGTACGGAAAAACATATTACTTTTTACTAAAAACTGTGACAGGCATAATTGTAATCTTAGGAATAAAAATAAATTAGAGCGACCTCAGTCACGATTAAGTAAAATTAATAATTCATTTGTGGGGTTTGCACACGCTTTTATAATAAAATACCAAAAGAAGTTTTGAAATTGCCTGAAACTGTGTTCAAAACTCATGTTAAATATGTACTTTGTAAAATGGCCTATAACAAACTAGACGACTATATAAATGACAATGATGCTTGGAACAGATTTTCTCCAGCACAGCGCAATGCGAAAGCGAAATATAACGAAATTATGTAACCCAATTTAGTACCTAATAAGTAACAATTGATGAAAAGAATATTGTGTTGAGGAGTTTCTTGCCCCGCTTCTTCTCCTCAACCATACATGCTGAAGCGGTGGAGTTGAAATGACGTTCAATAAGTGGACTTGTAAGTTCCTACTTCGAATAAAACATTTAGACTTTGACTTTGATTAATTATTATTATTGTCCTAAACACAACGGAAACCGCGGTTGTATTCATGGATCACATTATTAAATTGACGGGACCAAATGGTTCAACATGCCTTCCCAAACACTTAATCTTTTAAAACTAGCTTAATCTACGATTCATGACGTTATTAGGGTATCACTTTTCGCATTCCACTTTATTTTATGTTTTATGTCTCAAAATTCTTCATACGGAAACTTAACTACGATACTCGTAGTTGGTAAGAAATACTACATAAATATACACACCTTGGTAGGGTCCATGGCGATACCAGTAATATCCCCACAGGTACTATTAAGAACCAATTGTCCAAAAACCCCTCCCAAAATGGATACGAAAATTATAGCACGATACATTTTGAAAATAGAATTTATCACTTTTTTGAAAATGTTTTGCAATGAGAAATGCTCGATGCAGACTGCGACATAAATAGTCCTAGTTATCTTTAAGTGTTTGTTCATAAGCGGTGCTTCGAACAGTGGTACTGATAAAGCCGGACATAGATGGACTGGCACTGTAATACTTGAATTATACGACTACACGTGTATGGTCATACTTTTATAATAGATTTCAGCACTTCGCTCCGGAAGAATCTTTGTCAAGACTGCAGTTGGCTACGTAGCACAGTGGTCGTAGGCTAGCTGGTAAGATCAGCAAATTTAAATTCAAAATTAGCTTATTTCAGTAGTTATATAAAATACACTTTAAAACATCAATAACAAGACACACTAAACTCCTCCATGAAGATTGGCTGAATGTATACAGCAGCCCATCTCCACCGACGAGTTGCTGGTTCCAAATGCAGTACCCCGAGAAGAGCCAGCAAGAAACTCCAGGGCAGCTCTTTTTAATCTCCTGTCTTACTAGTAATTAAGGTTTACAATAATAATTATAATTGCTAGCCTTACATAGGGTCGAGTCGGTGAATCCCATGCATGTTGGTCTACTAACCGTACATTTCTCATCAGTTCCTGAAAAAATATGTTGAGGGATGTGAAGGGCTACCGAGGTTCTCTTCGTCTGTTATTGAAACGTTAAGTTAATGCTGGAGGTACTATGGAAATTTTGGAAACTGATTGTGAGTAAGGACTGAAGGAGCTAGATCGGTTTGCAATGCAAATGTCGGGGAATTCGTTAAAAGTTATACCAGTTATACCGATCTGGTTTACTCGTGCTTCTTTTGTTTGGTACGATTTTAACTGATAGGTACGAGTCATGTACGAGTAGATCAGCGATCAGTAATGTAAATTACTACATAGTATAAAACAAAGTCGCTTTCTCTGTCCCTATATCCCTATGTCCCTATGTTTGCTTAAATCTTTAAAACTACGCAACGGATTTTGATGCGGTTTTTTTTAATAGATAGAGTGATTCAAGAGGAAGGTTTTAGTATAAGCTTTGCACCCGTGCGAAGTCAGGGCGGGTCGCTAGTTTTATAACAAGAACTGTTTTAATAATCTATCATTTTTTTAGACTAGAGCAGTGATAGCCCTACGGTTAAAGAGCCTGCTTCACATGATGATAATCAGTGAGGCTCCGGTTCGAATCCTGGCATGTACTAATGAGTTTTTCAAAACTTACGTACATATTTATCACTAGCTCGACGGTGAAGGAAAACATCGCTAGGGAACCCCCAGGTTCCAGTATTAATTCTGATACATGTGTAACTGACCCGGTCCGGCGATGTGCTCTATCACGTTATAGTCCAGTAAAATTATACATTACCGGCATGCGTCAAATCCGGTAGTTCTGATTTTTTGCATACTTGTTTATGATGTTGTCCTAATGTATAATCCAAGTTTGTGACCTCGAGCGCCGAACGCAACTTTGTCAAAAATAAAAAAAAAACCTCGAAAAAATGTTTTATTTTTTTTATTTTCGCGATTATAACCCTAAAGGAGTAGTTTTTGAAAAAACTTTCTAAAGACGTTTTTAAAGTAGACTAAATTAACTACAATATGATACTAAAACTGTCTCTGTAGACCCAATAGTTTCCGAGATTTAGCCTTTCAAAGCTTATATTTTTTTTCGATCTTAGCAAATTTTTGCATATCTGTCGTTTTGAAATGTTGCCCGCTACTTCGTTCGCGTTATTTTGGGATAAAAAGTAGCCTATATTATGTTAATCCGGGTCCTGATCTATCTACCTACCAAATTTCATCTAAATTCGTGCAGCCGCCAAGTTTATTTTTTTCTTTTATCACATAGATATCTACACTAATCTATACTAATATTATAAATAGGAAAGATTAGAATGTTTGTACGTTTGTTACGAATAAACTCAAAAAGTACTGCATCGATTTAAAAAATTCTTTCACCGATGGAAAGTTAGAATATCCCTGAGTAACATAGGCTACATTTTATTCCCGTATTCCCGGGAACGAAAACTACACGGGTGAAACCGCGCCAGAACCGCTATTTTATTATAACACTATAGGTATTTGCATCGAATAAACTCAAAAACTACTGAGCTGAATTTACAAATTCTTTCACCAATGGAAAGCTACATTATTATTGAGTAACATAGGCTTTATTTTATTCCCCTATTTCTACGGGAACGGGAACTACGCGGGTAAAAACGCGCGTAACCACTATTATATATGAAACTAGCGATTCTGCGCGGTTTCACCCGCGTCGTTTCCGTTCCCGTGGGAATACGGGAATAAAATATAGCCTATGTTACTCAGGGATATTCTAACTTTCTATTGGTAAAAGAATTTTTTAAATCATCCAAGTAGTTTTTGAGTTTATTAGTTACCAACACCGTTAGTGCTATAATATAATAGCGGTTACGCGCGGTTTCACCCGCGTAGTTTTCGTTCCCGGGAATACGGGAATAAAATGTAGCCTATGTTACTCAGGGATATTCTAACTTTCCATCGGTGAAAGAATTTTTTAAATCGATGCAGTACTTTTTGAGTTTATTCGTAACAAACGTACAAACATTCTAATCTTTCCTATTTATAATATTAGTATAGATTAGTGTAGATATCTATGTGATAAAAGACAAAAATAAACTTAGCGGCTGCACGGATTTCGATGAAATTTGGTAGGTAGATAGATCAGAACCCGAATTAACATATAGGCTACTTTTTATCCCTAAATAACGCGAACGAAGTAGCAGGCAACATTTTAAAACGACAGAAATGCAAAAAATTGCGAAGTTCGAAAAAAAAATATAAACTTTGAAAGGCTAAATCTCAGAAACTATTGGGTCTACAGAGACAGTTTTAGTATCATATTGTAGTTAATTTAGTCTACTTTAAAAACGTCTTTTTGAAAGTTTTTTCAGAAACTAGTCCTTCAGGGTTATAATCGCCAAAATTTGAAAAAATAACTATTTTTTCGCAGTTTTTTCGATTTTTGACAAAGTTGCGTTCGGCGCTCGAGGTCACAAACTTGGATTATACATTAGGCCAACATCATAAACAAGTCTGCAAAAAATCAGAACTACCGGATTTGACGCATACCAGCCCATACATTCAACCGACAAATTTACTGGACTATTAAGGGGTCCAAAGATTTTACTGGTGAAATGTGGAAGACATCGAAAGATGGAATATCTCTGCCTACCCCTTAACTCCATTGTTAGTAGGTAGTACTTTTTGATTTTTTTTGCCGCTTGTCTAAGAATTGATTCTGAGACATGTGTAACAGACCCGGTCTTCCGATGGGGTCACCACCTATCACGTTTAGGGGTCCAAAGAATATTTCGTTAAAATGGGTATATCCAGAAATGGAATACTAAGGTACCTCTGCCTACCCCCTCGGAGATAAAAGGCGTAAATTTTTGAAGTGAAAACTTCTTTAGCGGCGTGGAGCACTTTTGTGGGATGGGTAAAAACTGTGAAAATCGCGTCAGGTCACGTGTGCTGATCGAAAAACCGTAAGACGGTTGCAGGAGAGTAGTGTTGTAACACCGAAATCGATAATCAAGTTTTCACTTCTGCCGGCACTCCCGGAGTGCAATCCGTGTTTTTTTATTAATATTTTCATATTTTGTATAACTGTAAATATTTTTCGTAACAATGTAAACGAATACTAATAATGTTATGTACAGTTAGGAATACACCATGCACGTTAACACTGCCGTCAGTGCGAGTATTCAAATTTGGAATGCACCGGAACTTTGGACTAGAAATGATTTATGGCATGACTGAATTGGATTTGGGATTCGATATTTGACAGAAGCTTGACACGTTCAGATTGAAATCACTGGCTAGGTGCGAAGTAGGTGGTGGGGGAACCACGAATCGATCACAGCGCCCATGGTGGCTAAAAAAGGAACTAGGGACGGACGAACTGTCACTTTTGACAGCCAGCCATTTGACATTTCAAAGTCCGCCCTAATTGTTACCACTAGTTGGCGCTGTCATCGCGCACCCAGCCAAATTGGCTTTGTGACACACGTAGATGGCACATGAACATGACTTTAGTCTATGCTATACGAATATGATATATTTCAGTATAGCGACCCGCCCCGGCTTCGCACGGGTGCAATGCTAATACTAAAACCTTCTTCTTGAATCACTCTATCTATTAAAAAACCGCATCAAAATCCGTTGCGTAGTTTTAAATATTTAAGCATAGGGATATATACGATGGGCTCACCACCTATCACGTTTAGGGGTCCAATGTATCTCGCGAAATGTGGGTATATCCATAAATGGAATACCTCTGCCTACCCCTTCGGGGATGAAAGGAGTGAGATAATATATATAGGGATATAGGGACAGAAAAAGCGACTTTGTTTTATACTATGTAGTGATGACTATCATATGTCAACATTTTCAATCATGTTTCAATTAAAGCAATGGCAGTGAAATGTACTGTCTTGTTCTTTCGGTTAAATAAAATAGTCTTTTGATATAATGTATAATATGCTTTTGATATAATGTATGATATAATATATAAATTTGGCTTGGCGTCGATGAAATGGTTGTCGAAGTATTAAATTTCGAAATTACTTTGGAGACTAAACGAGTGTGAGATGTGTAATTACCATCATCATCTCCCATCATTTGAAGTCGACACAAAGTTATTGGTGGCTAACGCACTACCATTTTTGGACCAGAGGGCAAGGTGGTATGTGCAGGAGCAAATTCAAATTTAAAATCATTTATTTTCTATAGGTACATAGTATACAATAGTACACTTAGAAATATCAATAGTCTAATAACAAGGAACTCTCAACTCGTCCATGAAGATTGGGTAATGGAAACAGCAGCCCATCTCCACCGACGAGTTGCTGGTTCCAAATGCAGTAGGTACACCGATAAGAACCAGCAAAAACACTTTAGTCGCCTCTGATTACATCCACGATTACATTTAGTTTAATTTGAGGAACATATATTGGATCTCCAGCTATTTTGCCATACCACAAACCGACGCACTCAGCACCACCAAGTCATCAGCATAACTAATGTTATTAATACAAATGTCATTAATATGTTCTCCGACATGAGTGCTGCTGAGCAAAAGGAAATAAATTTTAAAAAAAACATCGGTTGCCTGTAAAGTCGGTTTACTGACGAGAGTTGAACGTGACAACGTCATAATACGACACGGCACGACACGACACGTCACGACACGTCACGCCACGACACGACACGACACGACACGACACGACACGACACGACACGACACGACACGACACGACACGACACGACACGACACGACACGAAACAAAACGCAACGTCATAAGAAAATACTGATGGAATGTATTGTGCCTCTTTGTCCCTCGTTGCGCGCTCTCGCTTGCACTGTAACGCCGCATACGTCACACCTTTTCGTGCATGCAGCCGGCTCCATCGAATTATAAGACGTTATCACGTCAAAAAGTAACTTCTTGGCATATGAAATAGGAACACGTATATATCCTGTCTGCAGATATATCCAAGTTTTAAATTACACAAAAATATCTAATTCTCACAACGTGCCGCTATCTGCGTGTTTGTCTTCGTAACTTGCGAAGTCGGTTGTCTTGGAACAGTACTGTAATGGAAAAACTTTCGACAGCTACCTTCCTTTGCACATGCGTTGAATCTTTTTAGGGTGATTATTTTAATGACGTCGACAGATAAGAAACTTGCTATCATTATATAGTATAAAACAAAGTCGCTTTCCGCTGTCTAACTACGCAACGGATTTTGATGCGTTTTTTTAATAAATAGAGTGCTTTATGAGAATTGTTTTAGCATTGCACCCGTGCGAAGCCCGGTCGATAGTATTATCATATGAGATAGTAGAGGAAAATGACGTATAGATGTATGGTAATGGCACAGCTTGTAGCAAGTTTCTTGATATTTATCGACTGTTGCAAGGATTGGTATTTACACAAAAGCACGACCTTTCATAAAAGTATCCTACTGTACTGATGCTCATAATTCGAATTTTTCAATAGTTATAATAGGTCTAACCAGTCCTAAAAACCTGTGCTAGCCAGGGCAATTCGAATGAGTTTTGGAAATCATCTCACTTAAAGGATGGTATTTATTTTTAGTTATTTCGATACATACATACATACATAATCTCACGCTTACTTCCCATGGGGAAGGCAGAGACAATAGACTGCCATTTGCTACGAGCCTGGCAGGTTTCTCGTGCTTCATCCACATCCATCAAACGACTGATGCATGTTAGTCGGTTTCGGGTAGGTACCTATTCTTTTTCTGGGTTCTCTTCAACACATGGCCGATCTGCAGGCATATTCAGGGAGGCTCGATACCGTTTCCGTTCCATTCAGATG
Source organism: Ethmia dodecea (assembly GCA_963855545.1). Lineage (NCBI taxonomy): Eukaryota > Metazoa > Arthropoda > Insecta > Lepidoptera > Depressariidae > Ethmia > Ethmia dodecea. Next base: position 14,591,393 of record OY979446.1, on the reverse strand, counting down.
GAGTGAAAAATTTTCCGAATCCTCATGTCAAATATGACATTAGTTTTCGACACCAACATCACCCCATCTCGAAAGTGTTCGACAGATTTTTCGATTCCGAGTCGAATATCGAATCTCCGTGAATACGCCTGCTGGTCGATGTAGGTACGCCTAGGTCGTCTACTCACCCATTCACAACACCCTTGTATATTTGTCTCGTTAGACGACTTTCATTCATCCGCTCAATGTGACCAAACCATATTTCGATAATCTATTTATGTATGTTTGCCAGTTGTTTAGTGCTCATGTACTAAACAACTGACAAACATACTTAAATAGATTACAAACACCTGTGTTTTTCCTGCGTATGCCACCTGTCGGGACACGAAACCAACAGACAAGTTTATGTACACAAATGCCGTCGTGGTCATTGCCTTAGGAATCGTCACAATGTAAGTGAATAAACATCAAGAAACTAAAGTACGGCAACAAGTGACAGGCAAAACTACTACTACTCGGTGAAACAGAAGGGACCCAAAAATTTGTACTTAGTTCTTTTCCCAACAATTTTGAGCTTGATAACATTTGATAGCCCGGACGGTTAAAGAGCCGGCCGAAAATCAGTGAGGCTCGGGTTCGAATCCTGGCATGTACCAATGAGTTTTTCAAAACTTACGTACATATTTATCACTAGCTCGACGGTGAAGGAAAACATCGTGAGGAAACCCGCAGGTCTCAGAATTAATTCTGAGACATGTGTAAATAGACCCGGTCCGGCGATGGGCTCACCACCTATCACGTTTAGGGGTCCAATGGACTCGATTTTACCAGCACGTCGCTTAAAATGCCTAAAGCTAAATTTCTTAAATTTAAAATTAAATTTAGTGAGTCTTAAAAACAACTCTATTCCAGGAACATCAAACTTAGTCAGTTTAGAAGGTATTTTAGCATGAGCTAAATTGTTTAAATTGAATTGATCTTGTGTTGCTACATAAAAAATATATAATTGAAGTAATAAACGATATTAATAAAAACGTTAAAAATAATTAAATTTATAACTTGTTTGAAATAATTGTTTTTCATTTGTTAATTTTATAACAAATTCGTACATTTTAAAGCGTAATTTTATATAAAAAAATACTTCTTATTTAACTTTTTTTATCTTACTATGCAACATTTTCAGCTTTTTGGCGGAAGCGTCACGTTTTAAAAAAAAACATTTTGCTGTGTTTTAGCCAAGGAGATTCTACGTTATTCCATAACGGGAGGAAGTGCTACTAAGAAAGCAAGCGGTCCACTTGAGAGGCACCTCGATTAGTATTGTGTCCCTTTCTAATAGTGCAACCACCATTTTCTTTGAAACATGGACAATTTGGCATTTTACATTTTTTGTTGTGAGATTGTTTAAATAATATTATGAAGAATTTTCAAAATATTATTTACTAGCAGCATCCCCCGTTTCACCCGCGTAGCTCACGTTCCCATGGGTAAGTGTTATTCTGATGTAAAAGGTATACACCTGTAAGTTTAATCAAAATCCGTTCAATCGTTTTTGTGTGAAAGAGCAACAAATATCCATACATCTATACTCACAAGCTTTTGCGTTTATAGTACATACATACATACATATAATTACGCCTCTTTCCCGTAGGGGTAGGCAGATACCACTTCTTTCCACTTGCTACGATCCTTACTTACTTGTTTCGCTTTGTCCACTTTCATTATTCCTTTCATACATGCTCTTCGGTTTAGGGTACTCTTGACCTGGCCTTTTTTCAAGACGTCCCCAATTTGGTCTCGAAACGTCCGTCTCTAGGTCTATCCCTTCCAACCAGGGCCGGATTTGGGGGAGGGCAACCGGGGCGAAAGCCCCGGGGCGTTCCCGTGGGAATTTGAAAAAAATCCCTCCATAAAGGGTATAATAGGTGTCTTATACATCGTTATACATAACATGAATGTAGTCTTATCTATTGTTAGTTCAATAATTAACTTTATAACACATTTGCTCGTAAAAGGTGTCTTATTTCACCAATTTTAATATCGTTACCTATCTCATTACGCCCAAGTGCGGTAAGTGTAAAGTAAAACGCACGGTTTATCAAGATGCTCCGTCTTAAAACGAACGGTACTTTTTAAAATCTCAGCAAAGAGTTTTTATGTCAAAAAAGTTGTCAACATTTTATGATTAAAATTAACTTTGGGAGATAAAATATAATAAGGAAATATTTATGTACATAATTATTTAAGTTAATTAATTTTGACAGTAAATTACAACCAATTAATCTGTAACAAAAACACAAAAATATTAATTTACTTTATTAGTAATAAGTACTGGCTATTTTTTGTGTCTTTTCTTAAAAAAGAATGATGATGCGCGCCGCGCGCTTTTTGTTAACGCTGTATTGTTTTTATTCGTTTACCATAGTCGGAGTTTTATTTTATTTCCTCGCATATATGTTATAAAACGTCGTATGACATACGTGCGCTTTGATAATTACAGCCTCTGCTTACTTGTAGCCCTCGCCTACGGCTCGGGCTAGCAATGTCACCTCGGCTGTAATTTTCAACCTACCGCACTTATATCATAATGTACTATTATAACTAATAACATAGGTTAGGTACTATAATGCGACTTGATATTATTAACTCTACGTGACATAATATATATTTTTTATTGTATAAAAGTGACATAAATTTTAAACATCATAATGTGAAATGTGATATGAAATGAATGTTAAATTAATCGGTTTATCATAATGACATGCTTGAAGTGTAATATTTGTATGCTCACGGGCGGAATTTAGCGAACTATTTCTTTTTAAAAATATAACATCTTTTGTAAAACCTACCTACATTGACAAATAAAATCATTTATTTGTATTTTCGTAGCCAACCCTTATGAAGGGATTTTTTTAAATTCCAACGGGAACGGGAATAAACTAACACCATATTTCAAGTTCCTAGGTGTTATCGTTTCAGAATAGTACGTATTGCTCTTTTTACCCAGTCTTTATATTTTCCCGTGGGATTGAGATATTTTTCTGGAATATAAAGTACCCTAGATGTTGACCCGGGTACTCAGTTATCTGCATAACAAATTTCATTAAAATCCTTCCAGTAGTTTTTGCGTGATGCGTGCACAACCACACAAACAGACAGACAGACAAAAATTTCAAATATTGCTGTTTTGGTATCTACATCGATTACTATAAACAAATTTTCAAAAAATATTTCATGTACAGACACGGCCCTGTTCGAGTTTTATTATATGTATAGACAAACACTGACGCTTTGCTCGGCCCATGTCTACCCCCTCGCCCCGCGAACTGAATTCGGTCCGCATAATGCATGTGAGTCGGCAGACAACTCATTTTGCGTCGCCGTGTGAATCAAATAGGACTTTTGTATGAAACCGAATGCAGCAGAATTTCTGCAACCGAAATTCTGCTACTCAGTACTCACGAGTCTCACGACTCACAAAATTACGCTCGTTTGGCCTCACTCTAAATGTAGAGTGAAAAACGAGGGTAAAAGTTATCAATTCCTATTCCTATAATATAAGCCGGACAATAAGTCTGATCTGACCTACCTAAACAACCTACCCTACCTATATTGTAAAGAATGTCTACAAATATCATGGTCAGTATGGTCACCCGTTTCGTTTTCCAACTTATTCTTTTGAAACGAAATTAAACTATTAAAAACTACTAAAGCACTTATTTCTTCCTCAATATTCTCTGAACCGAACCTTTATTTATTGTTATATATGAAATATTTGGTAAAAAATGATCGGAACCCATTTAAATGAAATAAACTTTACTAGAACAACTAAATCTAATGCATAATGTAATAATCGCTCACCTGTGAAATGAAAATCCACATCCGGGGTAAGATTCATTTCTAAAACCAGGAACAGAGCAGCTAAACACCATAACTTGTAAAATAATTGTAAATTTGTTGAAAATTAACACTATTTAATTTCCCGCCATTTGACATTGAACAAATGTCAACGGTTGATGTTGCCATCGTAGGAACAATATCGTACCCCTAAATTTGGTATAATTTTTGGTATGCTAAATGTACTTATTTTTAACAGTTTCATATTAAACATAGATATTTTTAATCAGGAAACATATTTAAAAAAAACACTCCTTATTCATTATAGAAAGTACATTTATTTTATAGATTTTATATTGCGATACGTAAGTAAGAAAATGTAGGGGGGAATTTGGAACAGCGATGATGTCAATACTAGAAAGGGACACAATACTAATCGAGGTGCCTCTCAAGTGGACCGACTGCCTTGTTAGAAGCACTTAATCCCGTTTATGGTAGAAAATCCTTGGTTTTAGCATTTCAGGTTTTGTCTCATAGTAGTGATAGTGTATTATGTAGCAAATGTTAAACGTAATAGTGTACCTACAGTGAAATAGGGAATTCTATAAAAAGCGTAGGATGGACATTTTCGAGTTACCTCAAGAACTAGCCGCTTCAATCTTCAGTAAAAGTGTACAGAAATGACATTTCAATAAATTTTGATGAATCTGATTATATTTTTGTGCATAGACTCTGAGGCAGAGCTAAGCTGATGGCAAAATTGCCAATGCCTTAAAATAAGATAAAAATTGCAAGATTTCTCCCCAAAAACGTTTTTTCAGTAATTATAGGGAGGGGGGGAGAGGAAGGGGGGGCGGGGAGGAAATAATTTTAGGGTATACATACGTGAAGAGAAAAAACTGTGTTTGGAGAGTTTTGCGGTTTTTTATTTTTAAACAAAACTACAGATTCATAAAAATGTGTTTATTAAAACATAACTGCTTATTTTACTCCAAAGCTCTGCACCTACCCCTCAGACATTTGCGATATGATGCTTCATTAAATATAGGACACCCTAATCATTTTTCTAAATTATCTTTCGGACCTATGCAATGGATCCGATGCGTTACCTAGTCTTCTAAGATATATTTTTTCGGCCTCACCATGTTCTCTGGATAGAAAGTTGAAACATAACCTGAGAGCTATCTTGGATGAATATATTTAGAATTGTAATACACAAACAAAAAAATATATCCTTCGACTGCACACTATACGGCAGCACCCACAACAAAATTTTCGTCCTGGCTCATTCTTTCTTCTAAACTTCCTTTGGATTTTGGATAAATAGTTTTTTCCACCTCAACTTGCACATAAAATCACTGTAATGGCCGATTTTAGAAGTAACTTAATTTTAGGAGGGACCTTTTAACTCGCCGCTAAATTTACGCAGTTTAGGCGTTTGACAAGTCTAAATTCTTTTTTTTCTGCTTAAAATGACACACAAGGAATAGCGTTTAAGCCGCTAAAGCTAAGTTGAGTAGACCGGCTAAATTTAGAATTTTTAGAAACGTCAAATTCAAATTTAATCATGTCATTTGAATTTGACAGATAGCGTAGAATAGCAAAATCGTTTTTAAGAGGTTTAGCAATATTAGGAGCTTTAGGTGGTCAGCCAGAATCGAGTCCAATGTATCTCGTGAAATGTGGGTATATCCAGTAATGGGATACCTCTGCCTACCCCCTCGGGGATGAAAGGCGTGAGATTATTTATTTTTTATTTTATTTATTTATAACATTTGATAATACTTTTTCATATCTCCGGGCGGAAAGTGGCTAATTTCGGCAACAAAGTAAATAAGAAAGCCTCAGATCACATGTTTTTGACCTCTGCTTCACCTCGGTCGACAATTATGTGATCTGAGAAATTTCATATTTTACTTCCCTTTTCTACACTCTCTTTTTTACATCTCTTATTATTGTATTACGGAGTTTCCTCGAGGAGGTATTGGGCTTCTTCATCTAACAAGTACCTCAGTCACTTTATTATCGATAGAGATTGACTGTTGATAACACTTCAATGAATTTCAATGAAAATCCTATGTCCTGTGCTGTGATATCATTTGAAGAGCTCTTTAACTTTCTATACCTATACTGATAGCGTCCAATGCGTAAACAGATAGAACGTTTTCATTCCTGCAATTAATAAATATATCTATTTTATAATATAAATCTTTTATATATATAAATATATCTAAGAAATTTACTGATTGGGTGAACGCACTGCCGAAACCTCAACTCAACGCACTCAACGCACAGTCGAAACCGCTGCCTATAAAAAGCATGATTTGCACAACGGTAGGTAATTTAGCACTAAGATGGGAATTTTGGGAATTCCCACGGCATCAAAAAATATTGATTTAGCTCGGGCAACGCCGCTGATATATTCATCATCATCATCATCAGATGGAAAACGTCCACTGTTGAACAAAGGCCTCCCCACAACGAACGGCAACTTGCTGCTTGCATCCACTGACTATGGCCATTGCTGAAAATAATATTATTTTATTATAGAAGTATAAAATATAGCCCGGTCGTGATAAGTCAGCATTTCATGGGTGATGCTTGGGATCGAATTTTCGTAAATATTATTCTCGGAATATACCAAAAAGTTCTTCAAAAACATACGCACTAGCTCGACGGTGAAGGAAGACATCATGAAGAAAACCGCAGGTCCCAGAATTGATTCTGAGGCATGTGTAACAGCAACCAGTCCGGCTGTCAAGTTTAATGGATCCAAAAAAAAATTGGTGATAAGTTACCGGTCAAATTGCGGAGAAAAGCTAGTGTTCCATAAGTAGGTATAATGGAATGACATAGCAGCAAGATATTGCCTCACAGTTACACTAGAAACTGACACTAAAAGCATTCCCTTTGTGTTCTGACACAATAGCTTGTAACAAACGAGGTCTTAGCACTTTTGTTTGAGAAAGGTGCAAACCCTTATGTATTAAGTTGGTATAGTCCGCAGATTGTGACAGAGCCGGCTTCACATGATGACAATCAGTGAGGCTCGGGTTCAAATCCTGGCATATTATACCAATGAGTTTTTTAAAACTTACGTACATATTTATCTCTAGCTCGACGGTGAAGGAAAACATCGTTAGGAAACCCGCAGGTACCAGAATTAATTTTGAGACATGTGTAAACCCGGTCCGGCGATGGGCTCACAACCTATCACGTTTAGGGGTCCAAAGAATATCTCATGAAAAGTAGGTAGGTATATCCAGAAATGGAATACCTCTGCCTACCCCCTCGGAGATATAAGGCGTGACTTTTAACTCGTATTTGAGGTCATTATTATTAAAAACCGTTGTTTAATGTATCCATGTGGAAGATGGAATGCTTCATGATGATTTTACCTTTTAATTCAAACCAAACTTCCAAACTTGTGAGGAAAGACCCTTAGCTCAGCTGTGGGCTGCTTGGCCGAATTATAATATCACGCGTGATCTATTACGGGTTGTTTTGTTTGCTATACATTCCTTTACCATTCAATGACTACGATGAATCTCAATTTGCGGTACCACATACTTCCTCATGTGTCAGAAAAGACCCTTAGCTCAGCTGTGGGCTGTTACGAGTAAATAAAGCTGATTATTATCTCGTTGATGATTGAGGAGATTTGTTGAGAGCGCTTTGGGCAACAGTGGAACCAAGGATTCGATTGACGTGCATGTTGGCTCAGTTGGTAGTGACCCTGCCTTCTGAGTCGGAGGTCGCGGGTGCGATCCCCGCTCGGGGCCAACCAAAGAGATTAAAATATAATAGGTCATAGAGGGGACAAAGCGAGGAAAATTTGCAGCCAAAAGTTATTCTAAGTGGAATAAGTCTAGTACAATTTCGACCGAATGACAGCTCGCGTTCATACTAACTGACATGACGCTTGAGCTTCAAAATGCTTCAAAGTTTTGTATGAAAATATTCCCAATGCCCCTTCTATGTCCTATTACGTTTTAATCTCTTTGGGGCCAACATTTGTGTGCATAAACATGTCTGTTGGCTTCGTATATTCATCAGATGTTTAGTATCCATAGTACAGGCTCTGTCTAGTTTGGGACTGAATAACCGTGTGTAAATTGTGTCCCACAATTTATGATTATCATTATTATTCACGGTGTCAATGTCGAATTTTTCTATACGCCCTGTTCTGCAAAACTCATTGGTAGGTACATGCCAGGGCTTGTAATCTAACCCAGACTGTACCCATGAAAATAGATGTTTTATCGTAATTCACCAACTTCGGTCTGGAGTTACGGAAAAACTATTCCCCTAAATCCAACTCTCCCTGTCTGGCTGGACAGCTACGAGCTTTTTAATTAAATTTTATACCATTCCAGAGAGAAACAATAGTTAAGCAAATTACATAAAAAAGGCTACTATAAAATTACAGACTACTTAGTAGACCAAGATGCATGGGATTAACCGACTCGACGCTATGTAAATTATTATTGCTAACCATATTTATTAGTAAGAAATGAGATTAAAAAGAGCTGCCCTTGAGTTTCTTGCTGGCTCTTCTCGGGGTACTGCTGGTTCCAACCGCAACTCGTCGCTTGAGATGGCTATACATACCGAAGCGGTCGAGTCGCAATGACTTATAAGTCCCTACATTGAATAAAAACTTTTGCTGCTGTTTACATTTAGCCAATCTTCATGGACGAGCTTAGAGTGCCTTATCATTATAAACTATTGACGTTTCTAAGTGTATATTCCATACCTACAGAAAATAAATTAGTTTGAGTTTGAGTTAGATAGAAGGGACTAATAAATCCAGTAACATGTCAGAAATTACGTCATCATAATCAGACTTTCCCGGCTAGACAAAGAAGAATCATTAATTCAGATGTCTAGCTATCTGGAGTAACTACTGTTGCCACGATACTTTCGTAAATGTGAGTGTGTTTGTTTATCGGAGGAGCGGAGATGAAATCTTTTTTCAAACGACTTCAAAAAAGGAGGTTATCAATTTGACTGTATGTTTTTCTATGTTTGTTAACTCGGAACCTTCGACTGGGTGAAGCGATTTTGATGATTATTTTTTATTTGAAAGCTGGTGCTTCTCGCGTGGTCCCATTGTAATTTCCTGTTCTGACAATAACATCTATGAGAAAATCACATAAATTGAAGTCGGTTTTTTAACTGACTTCAAAAAAGGAGGAGGTTATTAATTCGTAGCGAAAGTATTATTATGTTTGTTACATCAGAACTTTCGACAGGGTGAACCGATTTTCATGATTCTTTTTTATTTGATGCTTTCCGTGTGGATCATTTCAATTTGGTTCACTTCTGACAATGACATCCATAAAAACCATATAAGATGAAGTCGGTTTTGAGTTCTATGTTATTTGGGTTCACAATTCTGCTTAAAGAAGAATCTCGAGTAGGTAACCTTAGTTAGACAGGTCCTCGTAAGAAGTCGAGGCCCAAAACTAGTATTACAGATAATATCCCGGGATGGCGACTGGCATGATTGATAGGACGTTTTGTCGCTGTAATTGTATCATGTTTGTGACGAAAGAGTAAGACGGATGGGTGTTGAAGCTACTATGTAGCCGAAAAATTTGTTAGATAATATTTTATATTTTTTTGTTGCAATATTCTTAGTTATTAACATAAAAGTCAGAGTCAGTCGACTCGGGGTAAACCACATTTTGCGAATCCGTCATTTTGCGAATCTGACATTTTGCGAATCCGTCATTTTGCGAATCTGACATTTTGCGATGGTTCCTGTCAAGCTGGTCAAATTTGACAGACAATAGTAGGGCAAATACAAGCAATTGAAACGATAAAACTCTAAAGAGTATGTAACACCCTGTCCCTAATAACAAATATTAAATACTGAAAGAATATAAAACAGCTTGGTGGGGCTGTAAACATGTAAACACATGTGAATATAATCAGAAATAGAAAATTATCAAAACTTAGGAAAAGTTTTAAAATAATGAAAAATCAGTAAAGTAGAACTTTGATTAGTCAAAGGGATGTTAAGATAGCATAAAAGTTTCATAAAAGTAGTTAGAATTAGGTTTCAGTAGGGTTTAGGAAAAGTTAAAACATCTTCCCATGGAAGGAAATGCGAAACAGGTCTCGTATTGAAATAAACCATTAATCGGTTATAACTCCGGAACTAATGGAGTTAGAGAGATGGGAAGCATATCGTTGTAGTACTGTTGAGGGACACTACGATATGAAAGAGGTTTCATCCAAATCGGAGATGGTCGGGTTTTTCCAATTTTCCGCTGCGGGACACGAAGATAAAGTCTTGGCATATATGTTGAGGGAGGGTGCGCAGCCAGGATGCGAGGCTGCCACCTCAACCATAGGTTGGACTTAAGATGTATGATACATAGGTCGGTCTGTTGAGCGATGATGAGCATAATGGCAAATAAATATATAAATATATAAATAAATAAATAAATAAATTTATAAATAAAATAAATTTATAAAATTTTCATATGGCGTTATTGGCTGGAAGGTTCGTTAATAACAGAAGTTATGAGGACAAGGCAGGTAAGGGTACCCTGTCTGATTAATGGAATATGATAGTTTTATGCGATATTCTAGACGAACCTAAAATATGAAAAGCATGGCGAATAAAAGTAAATAACAGAGCTGGACTTATAATACATCTGGTTTCCCTCCCGCTTATAGGGCAGCTAACGCTGTCCGCTTGAACGAAAATATCGGGACAAGGTAGGGGTTGTAGTGTTTGAGTTATTGAAGGAGTGTGTAGTACTGCCCGAGTGGTGCAGCGGTTGTGTTAGTACGTTTCACCGTTCCATGGTCGGTGTTATGTCAGCACGTTACACCGTACCGCGGATGGTGTTATGTCAGCACATACCAATGTTAGCTTGGCGGTGGCGGCACCTCTGATCTTTGACTTGCATTATGACTTCTTTGTGATGCAGAGGCTTACGCTTCGACACAACGATCTTGTTCAACACTGTTTGGCGACAAAGTGCGAAAAGGTAAAAAGTCCGTGCCTCGAGCACTGCCTTACGGTACGGCAAGGTGATGTTATATAGACTTAGTTTTTGGACATAGTCCATAAGCTTTGTTGGATGTAGCGATCGCTCAAATATTACACATTGGGGCTAGTAGTGGAATGACTGACGACGCACCTCTTAGCGCTGTCTTGTGGTTCACAGTAGATACCCCGGGACTGCTTCTGAGCTTCTTGATGCTAAGTAACGGAGACGATGGTATCGACTAACACTTAATTGATGGAGGTTGATAACGTCTCTCATTGAAATGTGAAAAGCAACATCTAGCTTGATCGTAGACCTGACGGTTCGAAATGGGCATTAACATAAGTTATCTTCGAGGAGTATTGTTGGTCTAGTACGCGAACACTCGACCAAATCTTCAGGAGTAAGCTCTTCGGGGTCTGGAACTGGAGTCATGTTGGCATTCGTGTTGGCATGGTTAAGGGTCTAGAGACTTGATTAGCTTGACGGGGATGTCTGTCACAATTCTGTTGAGTTTGATATTGCAATAAAGTGATACCACGAATGATCGAGAAAGGGGAACGCCTCATATATCTTATGATAACCATGTATTTTGCAGAACGTACATCGGTTACTCCATACTATCATATGAGTGCGCGCGCGACGCGTACTAATATAAATTAATGGTTTTACCATTATAAGCTCATTCAGGGTGTGACAGTGCCTCTGATGGCTGAACGAGAATCGATGGCTCGTAGGGACCGAGGTCGGGTTATGTTAAGCATTAAGACCTATGAACTAGTTGTCCTATGAGAAATATTGCCTTACGGGGCTTACTGCAAATGATCCTGAGGTCGTAAAGACCAATCCAAACATGTTCGAGATTGCCTTACGGGGCTTGCTGCAAATGAACCCGAGGTCTTAATGACTGGCGTAACTCGCCTTCGGGGAATCACGACTACGGTCGCACCGGTCCCTTCGGGGCAACACACGGCTACGGCCAAACCACGACTACGGTCGCACCGGTCCCTACGGGGCAAAATACGGCTACGGCCGCACCAATCGACTAAGGTCGCACCGGTCCCTTCGGGGCAAAACTCGGCTAAGGCCGCAACAATCGGCTACGGCCGCACCAATCAGCTCCGGCTGCAACAATCGGCTACGGCCGCAACAATCAGCTTCGGCTGCAACGGTCCCGCTTCGGCGGGATATAAGACCGGATGTCCGGCAAAACCGGGACGTTCGGGGGGGTCGCAAACGCAATTGTGGAATGTTGCGGGTCGGCGACCACCGTATGAAGCGAGGCGGAGCTTCCTACTCTTCCCACCAACCACATTTTTATTTCTTTTCTTGAAAGGAGGTGAGAATGTGGGGAAGGCGATTTTATCTCGAGTCTGTCATCAGATAAGAGATAGCAGGGGAGGGGAACATGAAGTGTCCTTCATGAAAATATTGCCTTAGGCATGAATGACGCTGAAGTGGGCAGCGTTATTAAATATTAAAGATTAAAAGCGAAAGACAATTTTATAAATACGCGATAGATAATTAATGGTATAGGTTGATTCAAGTTAAGATTTCTTTTGATGGCAAAGCATGATCCTCAAAAAGGATCTGGATTACTATTCACAAAGTAGTGTCCTACACTCTAGACGATCACATAAATTAATTACAAGGCCAAAATTGCAGGAGATATTTGACGGTGTCGACCTATTTAGCGATGCCTCCAAAGTGAATACTTTGGAGATCATCGTGAAGCTAAATCTTGAGGTCGTTTAAAAACTATGCGTAGGACGTAGATGATGGTTACTCATTTACGTCTATACGTGTAAAATTGATGTTCGTTTGCTACGAGTTAGCAGCGAAATGTCACACAGTGGATTCTCTCTAATTCCGTGCAAGAGAACATGATAACAAAATATTGAAACGATATCTTGTGAATGAGATCCTTGCTTTGAGCTGTGCAATACTTGCTTAGCATTATAAGATGTTTAGCTTTGCATGGCTGGGAATTAAATCTATTACGTTGGAATTGGTGGTTCCAATGTATAGAGAGATAAAGTAGTAGATGGGGGGTTCAGTTACAAGTAAAAAAACGATTTCAATTTATATGCTTTTTTCATGAATTCCATTGTCAGAACTGGACAAAATTGAAATTTGACCACACGGGAAGCACCAGCTTTCAAATAAAAAATCATCAAAATCGGTTCCCCAGTCGAAAGTTCTGAGGTAACAAACATAAAAAAACATATAATTTAGAATTGAGAACCTCCTCCTTCTTTGAAGTTGGTTGAAAAATGTACCTACATGTTTATTGCTGTAAGGCTAATGTTTATAAGCACCTTAAAGGCCGTCGGTCTATATTTGGAAAAACACAGCAAAAAGGCATGCCCATGTCAAAAATGTTTGTGACACTCACCCTCGCAAAAACATTATCGTCCTAACTGCATCCTGGTTAAAGGGTCAACGGCCGTGTTGGCAAAACATCGTAAGTTTTGTTTGATCGAAAATGGGGATATATTACCATCTGCCCTATGAACTGCCCCCACCAGGGGACGGTAACCCTATGGCTATTTACCACCCAAGAGTGTTTGTATGACTAGTTTTTTTTATTGCAACATATTTACAAACTAGCAGCGCCCCGCGGTTTTACCAGCGTAGTTCCCGTTCCCGTAGGTATACGGGGATAAAATATAGCCTGTGTGTTATTCTGACGTATAAGCTATATAACTGTAAAGTTTCATCTAAATCCGTATAGCAGTTTTTGCGTGAAAAAGGAACAAACATTCATCCATACATCCATCCATACAAACTTTCGCATTTATAATATTAGTAGGAAGGATTCGTTCTTACAGCTAAGTGACCTCACTGGTCTAGACTGTAGTAACAAAATAAACTTTTTTGTTACTATTTTAACCGTGAGAATTCCTCTTCAAATATGAAAAGGTGGATAATTGTAATTATGGGAGACTATAACGGTGCCTCATTAGGGGTTAGTAGCTCACTAATGTTAAACTATTTCTGTTGCGATATTTTGTATGTTAGGTACATATTTGAATGATTTTGAGTGGCTTTCAAAATGTAGGAATTTATTCGTATTTAAGGTAGGGAAAGAAGAAAATTATTTTTTCCTTATGAGTTTCCTTCAACACGCCCAACGAAAAATACAAAGCTACATTATTAAGAATTCACGGCTGTTTCTTAATTAAAACTTTAACGTAACTTCTCCAAACAAAAACCTTGTCGACTCAAGTTCCGGAACAACCGGAGTTATTCCTTATTATTACGATTGCAATAAACATTTTTATAACAAAATGGAAAATAAAATATATCACTTATTTCCACCATTTTATTTCCCCATAAAACGTCTTTTTGTACTTACGAGGTTTTGCTTTACAACTTCGTGATGGACTTCGGGACAAAAAGTTCCCCCTTTTATTATGTTAACCCAGACTATATTACAGTAAAGAGGTTTTTGTATAAAAAAAGTCAAAAGCTCGTTTTGGCGGGAAACGACAGCCGGAGGGAGAAATTTATTTGTTTTAACATATTTTGAGGTTATTTTTTGCACCCCCTTCGTAGGTAATAAGAGTAAAAGTGTATTTTTGAAATATGTGTGTGTTAATAAATTGTGTTTAGGTTATGTTTGCGAAGAACTTGCAATGAAATATTATAAAAAAGAAACTGACTGGCTGGTTGACTGACTGATTGATAGATCGATGCACAGGCAAAACGGCTGGGTCTAGAAGCATGAAATTTAGAGCAAAAAGATTTTTGAAATCGGTCCAGTGGTTTTTAGGTTAATTCGTAACAAAAAACCAAATCTTTTCTCTTTATAATCACTACATAGTATAAAACAAAGTCGCTTTTTCTGTCCCTATATCCTTATGTCCCTTTGTATGATTATATCTTTAAAACTACGCAATGGATTTTGAAGCGGCCTTTTTTAATAGATAGAGTGATTCAAGAGGAAGGTTTTAGTGTTAGCATTGTACCCGTGCGAAGCCGGGGTGGGTCGCTAGTATTAGTATAAAAGTATATAATATGTAGAAGCTTATAACCTCTACATTTAGTGTAAACATTTTGGTCTATAACTGCAAACAATGACATTGTGATTCACCTTTACCTAAGGAAAGGGAAGCCTGTAATAATTAAAACGATAACAGACAAACAAAGAAACCAACAAAGTACAATGGAAGACCATTTTCTCTCAATAACTTTCTTTAACTACTCTCGTTATCACCTCGGTTTAACGTCTGCGCCATATTTCATGAGATCTTAACTCAAAAGCCACAACGGACAATGGACTCGATTCTGCAAACCACCTAAAATTCCTAATTTTAAGTTAGCCTATCCTTCTTTATAGAATACGGAAGAAAAGGGACAGAAACAAACCATAGATTACAGAGTAATGTCAAACGTGTAAAAACCGACTAATTTGATGTCTTATCTGTCACTTTTATCCATGACCTCCTTACGTCGTTGCTAAAATTGCTAAAAATGTGTATTTGAATGCGTCCATAAGGTTCAATTTTGTTATTTTGACATTTGTGACGTTGTAAATAAATATGGCGCTCATTTCTGTCCCTTTCCTTTCCAAAGCGGTCGCGGTGGAAAAGAATAGAGCTACTTAGCTTAAAATTAGGAATTTTAGGTGGTTTGCAGCATCGAGTCTAATATCTAATTTTTGGAACGACTTAAATTGGTACCTACTTAAAGCGTTTTGGAGATTTCATGTTCTTAACATTTTATTTTTTTTATTATTGTATTTTTTTTGACACAGGTATTCCATTACTGGAAATACCCACTATTTACCAGTATATTCTTTGAACCCCTAAACGTGATAGGCGTAAATCCATTGCCAGACCCAGTGCCCACATGCCTCAGACTTAATTATGGGACCTGCGGGTTTCCTCACGATGTTTTCCTTAGCCGTCGAGTTGGTTATAAAGATGTAGGTAGATACGTAAGTTTTTGTAAAACTCATTGGTACAATGCCAGGATTTGAACCCGAGCCTCCGAGTATAAGAAGCGGGCTCTATAACCATTGAGCTATAACTGCTATTGCTAAACATCTATATATATATATATATATATATAAATGATAAGCTGACTGACTGATTGGTGATGTATCAACGCACATCCTAAACCGCTGGATCTAGCGACTTGACATTTTGCACATAGATAGCTTATACAGTATAGGCGTCCACTAAGAAAGTATTTTGCAAAATTCAACTCCGACTCACTGTTTTGCAATAGCAGTGGTAGCCTAGCGGTTAAAAACCTGATTGTCGTAATTCCGTAATTCCGTAGTTCTATAATATTAATATTTCAGAATTACGACGAACAAAAATTATCGCCAATGAAAATCACGTATCATAACAGCATAAAATACAGGAAAATATGAAGGAAGCAAATCGAGGAAAGGGTGGAATACGTCCTTGAGTTTTACGAGCCGCAAGGCGACAGTGCGCCGAGCACGAATATCTTCATAAATTAATTAATATTGTTTTTCCTGTCCATGGACGTATGAAAAAGACTGAATCACGATAACGGAAACCACATGAATTAAGTCGGATCACTTCGATGTATACCTAAACCTGAACACGAATTCACTACCATTATAGTTAACCTATGCGCTATTGGCGTTAACGTTAAACGCGAAAGTTCTGAGATAACCAACATACAAAAAACATACAGTCGAATTGAGAACCTTCTCCTTTTTTGAAGTCGATTGAAAAAGAGGACGTATCTAACGCCGCCGTTATTACAGTGCTACATTTGTTTCTTAGCGAGATTCTCCTCGCCTTTTTAAACGTACGTCTATGTTCCTCCATTTCCTGTTGGTTATTGTTGTATCTATCTGGGTCGCGATGTTAAAAATATATTATTATTTTATAGTTGGTATTCTTGATCGAAGATTTTACAACTCAATTTTACGCGCGACAGTTCTCGTCAGTATAAAACAAATACTTAGGGGAAGGTGGGGTAATTGAGAACGGCGGGAAATTAGGAACAGTTGAATATCTAATACTTCCCCCCGCACTACACTGCTCACACACGTTTAAGTAGACGCGCTTGTAGTTTTTTAGTACGCCCGTAGAAGTGTAAGTGAGAAGACGCGCGCATCCTGTGGCAGTTAGTGAGACAACATTATACGAATTTTCGTTATATTTTTTTTAGAATGTAGGAATTACTGTGATAAGCATATTTTTGAGTTTAGAGAAGTGATATATTGTTAATATCTTACATGTAATATCTGTTTATTAATTTCATATAGCTTTAAATCTCATCAAAGATAATATTCCGAGTAACGGCCATTTTGATTTGAGTTGCCTATTTCGGGTAATTATGAACGGTGTCAGGAGGGTAAATGTGAACGTTCCTAATTGCCCCTATTAGGTAATTGATTTATCCTGTAAAAATGTTCCAACATTAGAAATTATTTAAGATGCCTAGGCATCGTAAACATTCTAGACATAACAAAAGAAAAACCACACTAAGATGTGAAATTGAAGATCTTCGCCATGCAATACACGATGTTAGGAGTAAATAGCTTACATTGAGTCCAGCAGCTATCAAAAGTCAGTGCCAAAAACAAAGCTATTTAAGTTATAAAAAAACGAAGAGACAAGTGAAGGGGAAAGGAGTCAGAAATTTGAAGAGGATCTTAATAGAAAATGAAAATGAAGAGGAGTATTACTGCATATTATTCTGCAGCAAAAGATATGAATTTCCACTTAAAGAAGATAGGCTTGTGTGCGCCATTTGTAATAACTGGGCACATGATAAATACACCTCGGGTCAATCTAGTAAAGTTTATTTCTGCAAAACAAAGTAATTGTAGTATTAATAATGATTTAGTTATGTCGGTCACAATTACCCCATTCGTTCCTATTTCCCCCGCGGACTGATCTCAATTACCCCACACGGTATCGGGTAAATAAGAACGACAATGTTTTTGAATTTCTTAATTTTTTTGATTAAAAAGATTATTTCCAAGAAATATAATTTACTTTTTTTGTAGCCAGATAAGTAACGTTAATGTTGCAATAAAAGTTTGTTATATTTGGGACTTTCTTTCATTACTTTTGAGTGGTTCAAGTTAGGTGTTCCCAATTACCCCACTTTCCCCTATCTACCACTGACTGACTCCCCATTAATCTTGGAAAGTATAAAACGTAGAAAATTTTAATTTAGCAGATAGGTTCCTGAACGAAGTTCACGTCCACTAAATTATGCTATATTTATGTTATGTATATACGTGTGCTTATCACCTAACTCGTCCTAAGCGGCTTAACGGATTTCGATGAAATTAAGTAGGTCCCTGAATGATTTGAAAATAGAACAGCAGACGTATTCACAGACTCGATACCGTTTCCGTTCGATTCGAGTCGAATCTATCGCCATCGGAAACGAATCTATCGAGATGGGCTGATGTTGGTACTTGGTATCGAAAACTAATGTCACATATGAAAGTTGGTGCCACATATGAGATTAGTTTTCGATACCAACATCAGCCCATCTCGATAGATTCGTTTCCGATGTCGATAGATTCGACTCGAATCGAACGGAAACGGTATCGAGTCTCTGTGAATACGTCTGCAGGACCCGATAAGTGGCGCTGTTGGCCGTGGCAGGACAACGGCTGCTAGGGTCACAGCAATTAAGGTACTGAATGTACCGCTATCTTTACTCCAAAACTACTCTTCTATTAAGTACCTTTTTAGCACTTATGATTCCCTGAAACAATATGTAAGCTCCCCTGATCTTCAACCACTAGCGGCTCAGAAGGTCCCCTTATACTATTTTAATACAAAATTAAATTAATAATTTCACGCCTTTTATCCCCCAGGGGGTAGGCAGAGGTATTCTATTTCTGGATATACCCACTTTTCACGAGATATTCTTTGGACCCCTAAACGTGAGAGGAGGTGAGCAGATCGCCAGACCAGGTCTTTCATACATGTCTCAGAATTAATTCTGGGATCTGCTGGTTTATTCACGATGTTCTTCTTGACCGTCGAGCTAGTGATAAATATGTACGTAAGTTTTGAAAATCTTATTCGTAGATGCCAAGATTCGTACCCGAGCCTCACTGATTATCATCATGTGAAGCAGTCCTATTCTAGTTCCGGGTCATAGGGTACTGAATGTAAAACTAGCTTTACTTTAAAATCTTTGGCGTTGCAGTTGTATCGAGTCGCGAACACAGCGCTGGGAAGCTGCCAACTCCTGGTACCGCTAGTGCCCTGGTATGAAGATTCAGCCAAAACCCTGTTTTGTTGGTGATTGTGTGTTATCGTGTACATCAAGCGTGTTATTTATTGGGGATCTGGAGATTTAAAGAAGCTTTCGTGGTGAAATTTGGCATCAAGCCGGATTTTTAATATTATAGTGGAAATATGAAATTGTTGGTAGCAAACATCTTTTGTATTTGAAATGAAATGACATCTTTATTTACACTTATTCCATCTAGGTGTTATAGTTTGAATAAGTCTCCTTTGTAAGTGATGCCGACATTATAATCTAGGTTAACTTCCAAGTCAATATTTTAATCATCCAGGCACAGGGTGTCCGAAAATATTAGTTTTTTTTTGTGTGTTTGTTTGAATGGACTTCGACGGACTGCTATGCTGGACCGATTTCATTCATATAAAAAATATTTTACTCATGGAAAGATTACTTTCTGCTGCTTATAGGTGGTGAGCCCGTCACTACATCCGGTGCTGTTACACATGCCTCGAAACAATTTCGACCGACTTCAAAAAAGGAGGAGGTTATCAATTTGACTGTATGTTTTTTTATGTTTATTTCCTCAGAACTTTCGACTGGGTAAACCGATTTTGATGATTCTTTTTTTATTTGAAAGCTGGTGCTTCCCATATTTAATATACATCATACCTCAAAAATTATACCTCAATAATATATAAAAATCCATTAAGCTGTTTAGGCTGCCGAGCATGGAAGCAAAGAAATAAACATACCTACATACATACTACACTAGAAAAACATAACATTATCCTGCTTTAGAGGCAGTCGGATAAATCTGCCCAATTTTTCTGGACACCCCGTATAGCGTCGCGCTAAATCAGCCTGTACAAACATGTACAAATGTTTTGTCAAAGAACCAAATAACATTTCCACAAAGTGTCCCAACAATGATTTGTATTCCGTTCCCGCATTCTCTTACCTGTCAAGTGAGCCTTAATTCCATTTTGTGTCGTGATGTACATAAGTAAGTCCTTGACGTAACGTTGTTACCAACTAGGTAATAAGGTTTGAGGACCAGTTGTATCCCTCATTACTGAGTCGAGATCACGTTTGTTTAGTCCTTTTGTGTTGACGTCAAAGAAGTATTGTGGTAACAAGTAGGTAGGTACTCAAAAGATTTTCAAATTCTTATATAGGTAGGTAAATAATCTGAAGCCTGAAAAACTACTCCAAGAGCTGTGTATACATGCTTGCACGCACATTTACAAGAAACTACTCAACCCACACCGAGCAGTTAGAACTAGTTCGTCAATTGAAGCAATACGTACGAACAAGTTAAATTATGTCATCGGGAAATGTGCCTGTGAGCGTAAATGCACAGAGCGTGGAGTAGTTTTTCAGGCTTCAGTTTATCCTTCGCAGCGCTCCATCTTTACTTTTTATTTGACCTGAGGAATTAATAATATAATATAAATAAATTATTTACATTTGGTCCAACAAAATAATGTGATTAGGTTATTACCAGAGATCGGCATTAGGTAGTGTGATTAAGTACCATAGTAGGTAAAGTTGCCACAAGGATGTAATATGGAGTTGTTAAAACCACCACTTTATTTGGGACTTCTGAGAATTTCCCGGAAAATTTCCAAGATTTTCCTACAGTATCATATTTACTTACTAAATATAAACTTCTTTTGTTCTTAGGTGATTTTCTCTACAGTGGCCGGTTATGGAGATAATCAGCAAAATCTGCATATTTGTAATAGTACGGCTCCTTAGCTAAAAAAATGTGAGTTTCGGTCCCATCCGACACAAAGCACACATATGAAATTTGGCATTTCATATGTGTGCTTCGATTTTAAAGTAGGAACATGGTGGTTTTAACAACTCCATATTATATCCTCTACCTACTTTGGTACCAAATCACACTACCTAATGCCGATCTCTGGTTATTACATTACCTTCTGAGTCATAGTTGTCAAAAAACATTATTCTAAAATTGTTTCACTACGCCATTACCGAAAACTTAGCAATTTATTATAGACTTTGACTACACTTGGATAGCTTAATCGTACGCAACTTTTAAATTACATTATGTGATTAGTTCATTTATGTTTATTTTACTTAAAATGATCAAAATATCTTTTATTTCATTTAATTGTTTTAAGACTTATGACTTTTTATTCGGATGGGGTTTGAGACGTTTGATTTTGGCATTTTAAACGATTTCCTACCTTTTCTAGCCGTCTCATAATAAAGTCGCCCTGTCTCCTTCGATAGATAATCAAAAGATAGTGATCGAAGTGGTCTCAGTAATAAATAGTAAAAAAAACGTCATTTACTTGGTCCCTCTTGGTTGGTATTTAAAAACGGCAAAAAAATCACGTTGGTTGTATGGGAGCCCCCTTAAATATTTATTATATTCTGTTTTTTTTTTGTATTTCTTGTTTTAGCGGTAACAGAAATAGGTACCTACATCATCTGTGAAAATTTCAACTGACGTGAGATTTCATCACGGTTCATAAGATACAGCCTGGTGACAGACGGACAGACAGAGGGACGGACGGACAACGGAGTCTTAGTAATAGGCTCCCGTTTTAGCCTTTGGGTACGGAACCCTAAAAAGAACCCTAAAAATGTCACGCGAATAATAATAATACTTTACTTTACGGAATTATAGGTACTAATACAGCAATATTTCATAAAAATATAATCACTATTATTTTATATCAGGCGCATCGTTTTCAAAAGATGCAACATGTTACTTTGTAATACGGATTAGTCATTTTCATCTATGTGACAGTTTTGTGTTGTATTGATAGATCAGTCAGTTAGCCAGTCAGTCTCTTCTTTTATTCATTTAAGTAGTAGTAATTAAAAACTGGTCTAACCGGTTTGGTACCACATTTTTTTTTTCCTTTATTTAGTTTAGGATTCATAGTATAAGATCTAATGACACATGACCGGTTTATTTACATACCAAGTTTGACACTTGAATTCATTACCGGTTTTACGTTATAAAAAAAACTTTAAAAAGCATTTTCTATAAATACCTATTTGTTGTTTGTAAATATATCCGCCGTAATAAGAGTCTGAAAATTTTACGTAATTACCTAGTAAGTTATTATTATTAAACGAGTTATTATTATTACTTTATATAGTAGGACAGACGGACAGGCAAACATGTTGCAGGGTTAGAAAATAACGTCCCCTTTGGAAACGAAGCCCAAAAAATGTGCTATAAGTCTGGAAACCTAAAAAACGTGTTAGCTCCGGCGCGCAACTGGAGGGACTCTTTAATGGCTTCATGTTAGCTAATGCCATCTATTGTGCTTTCATGCGTAACTCTGTTCTACGCCAGCTGCTGTAGGCGTTGATTTACTAAATAGTACCGATTTGTGGAGCAAATTGTCAAAAAACCGGAGACGCCACTGACAGGCGTTCCCCTCTGCCAAAAAAGCATGAGCATGAGCAATGCTTATAGCCTGCGCAGACGACGGACTTTGTCCCCGGAGGACAAAGTCCCCCGAATCGTAAAAAAATATGTCCGTCTCTTTTTGTCCTGTACCGCCGCTCGGTGTCCGCGATTATTCGGGGGACTTTTTGTACGCCATACTTTTAATCCCTCGAGTGCGTTACTCGATACAATTGTAAGCGTTCTATTATGGCGGACAAAAAAATACGGGGACAAAAGTGTGTCGTCTGCGCAGGCTATTATACCTGTTATATACAACTAATTGTCTTGAGTTCACGGAGTGCACGGATTGGTTGTTTCTCTGTGTGAATTTATTTATGTGCATCTAGTTCAAGCTAGTGTTTAATTGTTTTGTCAAAAAATGCGTTTGTGTTAACATTATTTGTGTGCGTTTCCTAGTCCCCCGCGCAGAAATTGGCAGATTTTTTGCAATGAAACTAGTGCCCGTGACGTCTCGGGTTGGTTTAATACTCAAAGACTTCAAAGGCCGGCAATGCACTTGTGACTCTTGAGTTGCAGATGTCCATTAGCGACGGTAGTCACTTACCATCAGGTGACCTGTCTGCACGTTTGTCCCCTTTTTTATATAAAAGCAAAAGGTATTTTTTCCCTTTTTTCTTCTATCGGCTTTTATTCCCAGCTGTGTAGACTTTTCACAGATTTGACTAACGCATTAATATTTACTTGTCTTATACTAATTTAAAAAAATCTTTATCTTTCCATATAAAATATGCATATTTGACAAGTCTTATTTTTACCATTTTGGTAAGCACCTATTATAACTAAAATGAAAAAACTGGCCTAGCTACTAGGTTCCCGCCTATAGATAGTGGGGTCGACGAATAAAATTATACTTTTTTACCTAACAATTATTACAGTTCTTTTTAACCGACTTCAAAAAGGAGGAGGTTATCAATTCGTCTGTATTTTTTAATGTTTGTTGCCTCAGAACTTTCGACTGGGTGAACCGATTTGGATGATTCTTTTTTTATTCAAAAGCTGGTGCTTCCAGATTGTAATTTCGTCCAGTTCTGACAACGGCATTCATGAGAAAACCATATAAGTTGAAGATTGAAGTCAGTTTTTTTAATCTTTATAGTTCTTTTTTATTTCTAAGCGTTAAATTGTTTTATTAACGCTCGATTTCACTTTCACATTTTCTCGTACGGCATCGATTCATAAGGAGTAAACTCGAAAAGTCCATTGTTCCCCTAAATTAATAAGCATAGCTGTACCGTGTAGTTCCCGTGTGAATACGAAAATAATACATATATAGAATAAGTTACTCAGTGATAATTTAGTTTTCCATTGTCTAAAAAATCTTTCCTCTTTTTAATATTAGTGTAGATAAGAACTTTTATGCTGAACTCGAATTCGAGCATGATAAATGCCCCACTCGGCCTTGGGACCAGTCCAAAAGGTATGGAGATAAACTTTTGATGACTGCTCGTTATTTACGAGCTCTCACACACTCGATGGAATTCCAAATGAAAACGGGATACTGTGTGACGAAGGTTGAATTGTTTCATTGTTACCAATTTAGGAATCTACGTAACGTGGCAATCTGACAAATTACATTTGTAAAGAAGAAAGCTTGAAAATTTCAGGTAACAACATTTACGATACCTACCTTTTCAGACGACTTCAAAAAAGGAAGGTTCTTAATTCGACTGTACTTTTTTTAAGTTTGTTACCTCAGAACTTTCGACTGGGGGAACTTTTGACGATTCTTTTTTTATTTTAAAGGTGGCGCTTCCTGTGTGGTCATTTATATTTGGTCCAGTTCTGGCCTATGTCCAGCAGTGGCCGTCCGGGGACTGATGAATGATCACTATTTCTTTACGGTACAAGAAGGTACTTCAAACCTACATGCATACATAATCTCACGCCTATTTCTTATTGGGGTAGGGTAGAGGAGAGACAATAAACTGCCACTTACTACGAACCTGGCAGATCTCTCGTGCTTCATTCACATCCATCAAACGATTCATGCATGCTCGTCGGTTTCGGGTTAAACTTAGTACTTTAAACCTCTCGGTATTATTTTCAGTTATTCCTTGATACACATCTAATACAGAACATATCCAACCCAACATAGCATCGTAAAACTGGATGAAACCAGTTGGAACCCGACAAAATTGGATACGTGCGGTTATAGCCGAATGAAGGCGGTGTGCAACGGTGCAGCGGATTTCAAGATTAGAAGACGGAACAGGTATTATGTGACTTTATGTTTAGTTTAAACCTTCTTAGAAAACAGTTGAAATTGAGGCAAATCTATTTAATAAGTCTGCATTAGATTTCTGGCAAGTTTATCGACAGCAATAGATGATGAAGGTATTTTACTCAGACCAAGGCTTTTGATTTAGGTGTAATGTGTAATCTCACGCCTTTTATCCCCGAGGGGGTAGGTAGAGGCATTCTATTTCTGGATATACCCACTATTCACTAGATATATTGGACCCCTAAACGTGATAGGTGGTGAGCCCATCGCCGGACCGGGTCTATTTCTACATGTCTCAGAATTAATTCAAAAAATCGTAAGAAAAACCCAGAATTGTCCTAAGTTTTTTGTGACAGGTTGACAATATCCTAACTAGAGATCAAGTTCCTCTACCAGCCCCTCAGAGAGGAGTAAATATTTTGTAATGCCAAAGGAGGAAAATTTTATAATAGACTAACGGTTCTGCTCACCCGCGTAGTTCCCGTTTGAATACGAGAATAAAATATACCTAGCCTAAGTTACTCAAGGATCTTCTAGCTGTCCATTGGTAAACGATTTTTCTTAATCAGTCACGTAGTTTGAGTTTATTCGTTACAAACATACAAAAATACAAATCTCTCCTCTTTATAATATTAGTATAGATATGTTTAGTTGTAAGCACACTGCGCAAAAAGGACACAATAAAAAAAATGCATGTTTTTTGGCGTTTTGTATATAATTATTCACTTATACATTCAATCATTTTGAACAGCCTGATTGATATCGCAAAACCCGAAATTACTTTTGCACCAACTCAAAAAAAAAAAAAACTTTTTTGCAGACTAGAGGACTGTTACATACACATGTACCAGAATTAATTCTGCGGTGTATGGGTAAAAAAAAACTCAGTTAAACTGCTTTATTTATTTATTTATTTGAAGTTTATGGAGGACCATCAGCTAATGTTTATAGCTGGATGTTCCCGTTCCCGTGGGAATACGGGGATAAAATATAGCCTATGTGTTATCCTGATGTATAAGCTATAGAACTGTAAAGTTTAATCAAAATCCGTTCAGTAGGTAGTTTTTGCGTGAAAGAGGCACAAACATCCATACATACAAACTTTCGCGTTTAAAATAATAGTAGGATGTTACTCATAGTCCCAGAAAAGTAAGTTTTCCATTTGTGAAAGAATTTTTGAAATCGGTCCTGTAGTTTCGGAGTCTATCAAATCTTTCATCTTTATAATACCTACTTGTGGATGAATGTTAGATGATTGAAAAATAAGAACTACAAATTTTACAGATTTTCATTTATTTCAGTGATTACTGATTACATAATAACATATGGTATCTTAGCCTATTGACTCTAAAAAAATCATTTCCAATATCACCTTATCTAGTTATTAAACTTCGGATTAATCCATTAAAAATTACTGTTTAATTTTTATTCTTACCTTAATACAAATTAAATTAACGGAGATATAATAAAACGTCGCGATTTTAAATCTAGAACGCTATTTTTTACGTTAAAAACAATGTTTCATTATTTCTCCGGATAAAATTATCAGATTATCCGCATTTTAAGCAAGGAAATCTTTGGTTTCACACAACTTAATATAAAATGGAATAAATTAATAAAATAAACAATAAAACTTAATAACATTCTCGTAAACAAGTCTTAAAAGTAGCTCGAAATGTTTATTATAGAAATTAACAAAATTTTAGCTTGAGAAAAACTTTGCCACCTTGAAACTTCAAGCAGACATCCGTATTTTATTCCTTATTCAATTTTAAATAAACAATTACATCTCATTTTAATTATCCTTAGAATTAATCCTCTGAATTGCGTTTATTATAATAAGATTAACAAACAACTTTGATTCTTGTTCTTAATTTAAACTAATTCTACTATTTACGCTATACCTAATTATGAAGACTATTCACTGCTAAGAAATGGATAGATAAATATGAAAACTAATATGAAGAAGAGATGACAGATAAAGATGAGAGTGATGGTACGTATAATAAATTGACATAGATAGTGTTTTATTTTATTTACTGTACGATTATTACAAATAAGTGTTGTGTAGATGGTTGAATTTTATTGTCGATGTTTTTGTGGGAAAAATCACTAAACGATGAGTGACTTGAGTGAAGCATCTAAATTAATTGGAACATCTCACAGCCAGAATGATTTTTCCATCTCATGTCTAGATATGGTAAAAGGGTAGGTTTTAGAGAGATTTATTATTTTATAAAGGTTATTTTTTATTATTTTAAAACTCTATAATTAGGTTATCTACAGTGCATAAGTTTAAACGTTTCTATTTAATCAAATTAAAGGTAATTGTTTATGTCGGAATGTTAGATTAACTCTACTTGGGTTAAAGATGCTATTTTTTCCTAATTTTAACCACTTCACAATTGGCTTGAAGTAATTTTTTTAGGAAAAACAGTAGCGTTCAAAGCCTAGGATTCTTAGATTAAAATTTAGAAGAAGTTTATTTTGAAATTACTACAAGTTCGCTTTAGTAAGTAAACTTTGAATGACTTAGGTAGATTTTCAATTTAATTTTGAATTATTCTATGCTAATCAAGTGCTATATTTAAAATTTCGTAAGTTCTGATCGATTTTTTAGTCCGACATCACTGTTTTGATTTTCGAATTTGGAATAAATCATCGCCTCGTGCCGTCGTTGAAAAATCAATCAATACTTAACTTTTATTAGGTATTCTAAATGTTTAATGTCAGGCATAAAATGACCACTCAAATATTTAAGTGAAATTATAAGGAAGGAATGTGCTCTAAACGATAGAAGATTTACAATCTTACAAACAAACTCTCTTCATTTAAATATTTTAGTCATAATATCTAGGTTTTTGATATTTTTATGTGAATTTGAGGTTATTACCTTGATTACCGCAATGCATTTAGACAGCGATATACAATATTTTGACTAATGCGGTGTGTGCATCGTCTAATTAGCGAGTCTTATGACGCAGTGTATATTCGCCCTATTGATCCCAAATTTCACGACTAAAATACTTCTGAACCGAATCATTATAAGATTTTTACTACTAATATGAGAGTGGATAGAAAGATAGCTCATAGAATACTTATACAAGCATTACTAGTTAATGGCACTGTGGAATGTACCTGTGTTTATAAAAAAGTATCCTAAAATTCAGCTTAAAATTACATTTCGAACGAGATTATGTCAATTTTTATTTTATCAAGTTTACCTTATACTTAAAATTCACTGAACTACTTTTAACACCTTTCCTACGTCCCTTTTATTGCCAATAATTTACCATTTTTCTTATATTCTGTGATCCAGTAAATATATGTTAAGTTGTTGAGTGCGATTAACCCTATAGTTTAACATTTAATATTTAAATTTAATTTAAATACGAAAATTCGTGAGCTCGAAGAATTGTCGTATTTAAGTGAACTATTATTTTCTAGGTCGGTGGCAAAGTTTGGTCTCTACATTAAATTATTTAGTTAAAGGTTATTTAAAGCCACGCAATGGCTTAACTAAGAATCCATACCAACTCCATACAAAAATTTGGAAGAGGAAGTTGCATTTATTTGTATGGAACTGAGTGGGTTCCATCGTTTTTTTAATTAAATAAAAATTTGTAATATTATTCGAGCTACTTTTGGGACATTTAAAATTATATTCAAAGAAACAAAATTGGTTGTCAACGTATTATCATTTTAGTTTTAGATTAATTATCATTTCTTTATCCTCCTCCTCATTATATTTACTTTCCAGATACTTCTACCGATTCGTGACCAAACATTCTATCACTAGAAATACAAAATTTAACGTATTTACAACCATTGTTTAATCTTCCAACAAAACACCCATAAGTACATCCTTGCGTCTCGCACAGTCAAAATGTACATTCTTTACAATGTAGAATTAAGGACTAGACTTTATTTGGGAACAAAAACTAACGTAACCGAGAAACAAAAAATAAACTGAAGTTTTGGTTTAGCTACAAATTCATCGACAGATGGTATCGATGCAGCTACAACACTACGCTCATATTGTCTGGCAGTTTCTTCTTAGCTCCTCCAAAACTTCTACACGATTCGTTTTTCCGTTTGAGCAATCCAAGTTTTGCGGTGATACCAGACCATCTTCGTCTCAACGGAATTTGAAATTTAGAATTTGGTGATATTTTTTTTAGATTTACTTATTTTTTTAATAGATTACATGATAATGCACTTCCCTTTTTCGGCCCAAGGGTTGTTTTTCTTGTCTGGCGCGTGTATGAGGGGGTCGTTTTTCTCGTTTTCTTCTACGTACTCCCTCATCCTGAAACAATACGAAAAGATAAGAGATTTTGTAAAAAAAATATTGTAACATTTCTTTCACAGAAACCTTTTAGGAATAATTGACGTGCTTAATATTAATTAGTGCATTGATATGGTGCCTTTTCTTAAAAATATAATCTACACTACACATTTTATATTTATTTAGCGGACGCTCTCTACCTACTTTTTTAGCGTACTGAATGACCTTTGAGTATTGGTTTTTAGTACTCAAAGTGACTAAGAGGCTATACGCGGCCAGGTCGCGCGGTCAGGTCGCTGCGGCCAACAATTGTTCCGTGGCCGCTGGCCGCCTAGTGCGCGCACTTGCATATGTCTCGGAATACTTAGTTGGCCGCAGCGACCTGGCCGGCGCGACCTGACCGCCTAATGCGGGGGGGCTCTAACCCATAAAATGTATGATAACTTCTAGGCGGTGTATCAAAATGAAACATGTACCAAATTAACAGTTACAATTTGGTGCAGTTGTTTTTGCGTGATGCGCGTACCGTCAACGATTCTACAAATATTAGTTTTTTTTTCTATTGATGTTATGAAGACCTCTCATTTTATTTTACCATTAAGTCGACAGTGAAAGAGAGCATCGTGAGGAAACCAACGAACGGATAATTTAGGTAAGTGTAAAGAAGATGTCAGACACGTTGAGCACACAAAGCAGTCACACACACCCAGTGTGCCCCGACCCTAATGACCGAGGCCCCAAGGATTTCTGTAAGCCCAAACTTTTGAATCAAATTAATTAATAATACAAGTAAAATTAAATTTCGCCTGAGAAGTTCGCTCTACTGAAATATATCGTTCGTTAATACTGGAAGTTGGGTCATGAAATAAATTTTGTTCGTATGAGTTTGTACGAAACTTGAGTCATTCAGGAGTTCGAAAATTTCTCTTTTGTTATAAAATTCGATAATTTTTAAAGTTTCCCGAAGCTTGATTGGTTAATGTTTTGTTCTAAACTTTATGTGGTAAGTTTTTAATATTATACGCATATTATTTAACATTACAGGAAAAGAAAAATGTAAAAGACGTTAAATGTAATAATGCGAGTTCTAGTCTGTTTTAATAATGTAGTCATCGGTGCTTATATATACACAGATATACGTATTAAGTACCGATTTATATGCCCATTTTCGAGCACTATAGTCTATTTCACGTAGCACGAGTTGGAACTACGTCTCTACGCGTGACGTCACGAGGACGTCACGAGCTAGGCTGTGGCACGTATAGTTAATACGAGTAGATATAAATGTTTTGCCAGAGTATCTGAAAGTCTGTAACTTAATAATAAGCCACAATAAGGCTATCGCGTTATAAATTAATTCATCCAATAGTAGTAAGCGTAAAACGGAAAAATGTGAACGGTCACTGAACTCATGCTACATGAAATAGACTATAATAAAGTAACTCAATAAATAAAATAAAGATATCTTTGAACTTATAAGATACTTTTTCAATCAAGATTTTCGAGGGCTTAGAATTGACTCCAGATCACATTTTTCCGGATAAGTGGGAGGTCTCTCGAGGGATGAGTAAAGTGTGCCCTTAGGGACAAGAAAACTATTTTCTTTCGACTTTTGTTGAAAAATCGAATGAAAGAAATACATTATACCTTTAATGCGACGAATTGTATATTTATCTATTTTCTTTGGATAGTTACTAGATTAGATATCCTTTATAACATAGAAGCTTGAAGTTTTAAGGTTAATTCCTTATACGATGTATTTACAAGTAAGCCTTTTTGAGATTGCCACGAGAAAGGGAAAAATAGACATATCAAGATCAAAAAGTAAGTCAAAATATCAAGTCACGCAACGATATTGTATTGAATATTGATAAAATTATAAATGAAACATAGAACCAAAGTATGATCTACCAATACTAATATTATAAATGCGAAAGTTTGTATGGATGGATGTATGGATAGATGTTTGTTCCTCTTCCACGCAAAAGCTACTAAACGGATTTTGAAAAGTTGATAGTTAAAGTATATCTATAGGTACCTACAAAAAACGCGATTTTTTGTACCGTTTTTTAAAATTCGCAATGAAAAAACGTGAAATTACCCAATAATGACGGCTTTAATTTTTTTTTATTTGCAATATGTTTAGGTAATTTTTGATGTAATAATTAAATGGCGAATATGAAAGTATGCATTCAGCTATAAACCTGCTGAGAGCGCGGCCACCTCTTAAACACGAGTGGATTTTATTACTTATTTTAATGATCAGATGATTCTTAGGAAATATCGCTTGGCTATCTTTATTGAGGGTTTATTTTAAGCGAATGGACTCTAGGGATGTAAGATCAAAGGAAAATAATCGATTAAATAAAAAACGATTTTTCTTTCTTCAAAATTAATAGATTTTTCAAAAATCGATTAATATTGAAAATAATCGATTATTCTAAAAAATCGATTTTTGATCGAATGAATTGCATATCAATTTTTCATATTTCATATTTTAATCTCTCTCATCTTTTCATATTTTAATAATAAAATCCTAAGAGATTCATATTACCATTTTAACAGATTAAAAATGAAATAAAATAATATGAAAAAAGAAATAACAAAATAAAATTTCGATAATCTTCAAATTTAAACAATAAAATAATTGAAAATAAATAGTGTCACAAATGTCCAGTCCTCTTTTACATTTGACAAGTATTAAAATAAAATACTTAAAACGAGAATCAAAAAAACTCGTTTAGTTTTTTTGATTCTCGTTTTAAGTATTTACGTTATGGACTCAAAAACTAAAATAAAAAACAAATCTTTCTTGATTTTTTAAGTTTAAACAGTCAAAAGACGAAAAATATTAACAAATAAGAGTAGGTACCTACTCGTAGTATTAAAATAAATTGAAATGATAAGTAAAAAAGCTTAACGACAACATTAAGGTTCATCCACCGCATAGATAGAGCTGTTCATAAAAAATCGATTAAAACGCGTAATTTTTATAATCGATTAATTAAAAATCGATTATTTTTATTTAAGAAATAGATTATTAAAAATCGATTATTTCAAAAAAATTATCGATTATTTTAAAAATCTATTATTTTTTTACATCCCTAATGGACTCTTCAAGTCTTTTTCGTGCTGGCACACCTTGGACACAATCGATAAAATGTATGAAACAAACGCGTTGCTACGCACACAGTCTAAGCTCGTGTAGGTGAACGCGTACCATGCTTGTGTGAGAACGCGTAACATGCTCTGCGCACTGCGTCGTTCGTCTCGTCCTAGCAAGCCGGTGACTGTGAGGTCACCAAGCGTGGGGTGGCGGCACTTTTAGCGGGAGGCAGGGAGTGGCCATACTGTACGCTAGTACTATTTATTATACTGTGGTGCTGGTGCAATTTTATCAATAATCTAATGGGTCCTTAATTGCCGGATTCCAAACTCATTGGACTCCAAACTTATCGGAGTCCAATCTGGTCGGACTCCAAGGTCGTCGGATAGTGTATAAAATTCTAATAATATCTTTCTAGACTAATAAGCGGAAAGATTTGTATTTTTTGTTTGCAACGAATATAAACTCAAAAACAAATGGACCGATTTTAACACTGAGTAACATACACTATATAGTATTCCCGTATTCCCACGGGAACGGGAACTACGCGGGTATGTAATAAATAAAACACGAAATATGAAACTGGCTACTTTGATACTGTTGGTCTAAATCCCGTTTTTTGTAATTTCTAAATATGGAGGCGCTCGGCGGCCATTTTATAAAAAAAACATTAATAAGGACAAAGTTATTTGTTGTAGGTAGGATGTCCAAAGCTTTTGAACCTATTCTAAAAATTGGGCTTACTATGTAGTTGAAAACTACACTATTCCCAAGTGAAATAGGCAATAGTTGTAACCGCGATAAGGAGTAAAGAAAACCGATTTCTCCCTGAAGGAATGAAAATTCATAACATCGGTGTTGTTGCTATTATACCTACAACTAAGGATATTGCTATAAGCAATAAGATGAGATATGAGTTTTGCGATATGGGTTAAGTGCCGATAAAAATAATATTAAATCGATGGCTGTTGCGGCCCGCTCCTTTATCCTCTATCTAAAGAAGTAAAAGTTACTCTTGTCTGTTACCTTTTTAACGCTAAAACATGGACCTAACTTGATGAAATTTGGCACGATGACGAATATTATACGCTACTTTTCATTTCAAGTAAAAAATCATTTATTTTCTGTAGATACAAAAAGTACACTTAGAAAGGTTAATAGTCTAATAACAAGGCACTCTAAACTCGTCCATAAAGCTTGGCTAAATGTCAACAGCAGCCAATCTCCACCGACGAGTTTCTGGTTCTAAATCTATACTGAAGTCAGCACTTAGATACCTTATTGTAGTTCCTAAGTGTATTTAAATGTTTTAGTGTATGTCTTGTTGATTACCCAAATAAATAAATAAATAAATAAATGCAGTATCCCGTGAAGAACCAGCAAGAAACTCAAAGTCAGCTCTCTTTTTAATCTCATGTCTTAATAGTATAATTTTATTATATGGTTTACAATAATAATAGGGATGTTAACACTAATCACAAATTAATGATTAGTGTTAGTTTTATGATAGTTTGTATTATTAGAATATCGAAAATATCATTTTTATAATTTAATATTACTTATTAAATTTATTATAAATGATTTTAAATGCTATATTTACAATCTGTTGTCACCTGACTGCAAACACCAATAAGAGCTTAAGACGTCACTGACCGCAAAACAAGCTGTCAAAGACTGTTTACTTCTCTACATTTTCTTTCTTTCTGTCTGCAATCGCGACCAATGTTTTGCGGTTAGTGACGTCATGAATGTCACTTGACAGTTGTTAGTGTTTTAGCGGGAAAATTCAAAATTACTTTATTTTTGTATATTTTCTCATCGAAAATACAAACATTTTTAAATATTTTTTTATGGTAAACAAGAGTCAATCTTCAAAATAAAAACAATTCCGAAAAATGGTTAACATCCCTATTATAATTAATGTCGAGTCGCTTAATCCTACGCATGTGTGTCTACAAAGTAGTCTGAAAAACACATAATTGTTGACTAGAACTTTTCAAAATTTCACATGGACGATTATAAATGTGAAAGTAATTCTATTTGTATGTTACATTTTCACACCTAAACCGATCGTGATAAAATTTAGCAGGACGCTAGCAGTTCTATAGGAATGCAAAAACCTTCTTTTCATAACAAAAAAAAAACGAAAATTACCTAGACGGAGTACACTAATAAAAAAGGAAACTAGTGAGATCTGTAGAGCAGTATGAAGTATAGTAAACGAATCGACTTTTGAAAGTGGTCATATAAATTAATTCACATGGAAATTTATAAATAATAGTATAAATTTGGTAGTCGGTAGCAAGTGAGACCCTTCTGTGATGATTTGATGACTAAATTCTATTAATTATAGGTAATTCCTAATCTTTCTAGACGCAGTAGTCGAAACTGTGCGTTGCAAACAAAGAGATTAAAATATAATAGGACATAGAGGGGGCATTGGGAATATTTTCATACAAAACTTTGAAGCATGTTTGAAGCTCAAGCGTCATGCCAGTTAGTATGAACGCGAGCTGTCATTCGGTCGAAATTGTACTAGACTTATTCCACTTGGAATAAATTTTGGCTTCAAATTTTCCTCGCTTTGTCCCCTCTATGCCCTATTATATTTTTAATCTCTTTGGTTGCAAACCAGTCCATCACTTTGTTTGTGATATAGAAAATACCTTCCCTTCCTAGATGAATAATTCAAGGAAGGATGTGGACCTTTCTAGAACAATGATATTTTTGGGGCACAGGTGCGTTATTGCTTTTTCCGTATAGGAAATGCGTGTAACCCTCCGTAGTTTAGTCTATGGTATGGTTTGTGTTATTGATGGTTTTCGGAATACAATGTTTCATATCGGAGTATTAATTATAGCCCGGTAATTTATCATCTGACAACAAGGATTGACAGAATGAGGAAATACGTGTACTTATTTCTAAATTTGAATTATGCCCAATATATATGAACACTGCTCGGTTAGTGTTCAACAAAGTAGTCAGCTGCTAATTTACGAGTATGTCACTCATCATCTATATCAACACTAATATTATAAAGAGGAAAAGAAAAGAAAGCTTTCCATTGATGAAAGATTTTTTAAAAAAGGTCCAGTAGTTTTCGAGTTCAATCGTTGCAAACATACTAAAATACAAATCTTTCCTCTTTGTAATATTAACTAACGGTTTTACCCGCGTAGTTTCAGTTTCCGTGGGAATACGAGGATATAATATAGCCTATGTTATTCATTGAAAATGTAGCATTCTAATGTTGAAAGAATTTTTAAAATAGTTTCAGTAGTTTTTGAGTTTATTTGTTACAAAAATACAAGAATACAAAAGTACAATATTTACACTT
Organism: Ethmia dodecea; assembly: GCA_963855545.1. Taxonomy (NCBI): domain Eukaryota; kingdom Metazoa; phylum Arthropoda; class Insecta; order Lepidoptera; family Depressariidae; genus Ethmia; species Ethmia dodecea. Next base: position 14,555,950 of record OY979446.1, on the reverse strand, counting down.
TATAATATTTTACTATTGTACTTTATAAATAGTGTAAAAGTATAAATAGTGTAGATGTAGACTACGTGTCAGTGATCCGCTATAATGCCGCGGCCGTGCGCGTGACAAGTCGAACGCTGTGTTACTTGGTCGCGCTATAATGCCGTGCGCGTGACAAGTCGAACGCTTATATGTCAATCCCAAACCTTTGTATTTCTATTCGACTGTCGTTTACTTACAAAGCCTAGGGGGCTATTATACTCGGGACTCGGACTTAGGGCGAGAGGAAAAACAGAATGGGGGGTTTATAGTCAGTGCAAGCCTGACATAACCTGGGGGCCAATTCCACTAAATGTCAACTGAATGTCAACGGTTATATTTGGATGACAATGACATGTCAATGGTCAGTCAATAGTGTTATTGGCTATGGAAAGTGCCAAATAACACCAATGACTGACCATTGACATGTTATTGTCGTAAATAAATAAATAAACTTTTATTACTCCTTAATAAAATACTAACAAAAATGAGACACTCCCAGTAATAAAATACTTGTATTGTGGTTGTCTCGCTCTCGTTCCGCGTGACAATTCTAGTGTCATCCAACTATAACCGTTGACATTTAGTGGAATTGGCCCCCTGGTTATCATCTCTGCTGGTGGTATCATCATCGTCATCATCAACCCGTAACAGCTCACGGTTGAGCTAAGGGTCAGTCCTCACTGAGGAAGTATGGGCCACCAGGTATGCTTAAGGCATTTTCCCCACATGCGAAAAAAAAGGGAATTATCCTAAACATTACACCATTTTCTGCTCTGAATACCTCGTTATCAGCTTATGGAGGTAACGACCTACTTACCGGGAACGGTTGGTAGTAAAATCTAGTACACCCTATAATAATGGCAGCACGTTTTAATATCGGGGAAATTGGATCGCAAAGTTGATTTTGTTCATGTTTGGGGATATTGAGTCATGAACCCGTAATGTGCATCATTGAGGTAAACAGCTCTGCTGTTGTGATTTAGGTGGATTTAATTCCTCCTTATATCCCCGAGGGGGTACGCAGAGGTATTCCATTTCTGGATATACTTACCCACTTTTCACGAGATATATTGGACCCCTAAACGTATAACTTCGTATAATTAAATCCCTCATTTTTGCTCGTCAGCATATTAGAGCGAGTATCAAACAGCGAAACGTTGCAGACAAAATCGATTTGAGTTGCACGGTTATATCCAGCGTAGACATCTACTCGATTTGCGAGCCGAGCTCCCCCCTTTTCGTCTCCCCCCTCGTGCGTGACTTTACCAGAAGACTTCCCGGATTAAGGAAGTTCAGCCAGGGACCAATTCAGGATATTCATATCCGTTGCAGGATTTTGATAGATGAAAAAATAAAATTAATACTCTGACGACTTCGAAAGGTAAGTATTCCATCTACACTCATATCATAAAGATGGAAGATTTGTAGTTTTTTATGTTTGTAAGGAATAAACTCAAAAACTACTGGACCGATTACAAAAATATTATACTACTAGCTGTTCCGCTCGGTTTCACCGGCGTAGTTCCCGTCTCATACACCCCAATTAGTAGGTAAATATCAAAAAAATATGATGCATTCGTACTTTAGGTTTGTGTTACCTAATTTCTTAAATAAAGACCAATAATAGAACTTACCTATGAATAGCCCTAAACGGTAATAAATTTTTCGGAAAAATTTAACACATTAAAAATTGCTGAAATCGATAGTACAGTCAATACTGAAAAAACAAATTTTAGGAATTGAGCTTATTTTGTAACATATTATATATTTTACTAACGGCTTCCCGGATTCGCACAGGTGGACTTTTACTTTTTAAACATTTTAGGATAAACGAGAGTAGATGTATTATGAAGGACATAAGTAGTTCTTGTTTTTCAAATAGCGGGTGCGTTTCCAGCGCGGATGCAGTTTATTGTGTTTTTTTTTTGATAAAAATATCTTCATAGCTGTTGCCTACTCTTTGAGTATTAAACCAGCTCAAAGTGCCTACTACATAAGACACCTACATGCCATATTTCAAGTTTCTAGGTGTTTCGAAGTAGTACCTACCTATTTCTCTGTTTAACCAGTTTTTTTTCCCGTGGAAATGAGAAATTTACCTACGGTAAAAAGTACCCTAGATGTTGACCCAGCTACGCTATCACCACACCAAGTTTCATCAAAATCATCTAGTAAAATACAAGACGCGTGATGCGTGCATAGACAGACGAAAATTTAAAAAAATGTGTTTTGATATCTGCATAAATAACTATCTACACCCCACTTAAAAATAATTAAAAAATATGTACAGACACGGTTCCGTTACAGTTTTACAGACATTGTCTAGAACATTTTAGTGTTTAGATTATTGAAATGCCTTTTAATAATCGTTGAGGAAACTCGATGTTATACGTTAGTAACATCAAAAGAAACAATTTGTTTTAACCTTCAAACTTTAAGAACTTTTATTGGTTTCCTTCCTTTGCTCAAAGGAGCTCGGCTAAAACTTATTCCACCTTTAAGTATGAAAATGCTTCTACCCAATTGCTTAGAATGATACTTTTATTCTTGTACAAAATACTTTCGTAGCTTCCAAAAGTTGGAGGATTGGAATTTCATCCATTATAAAGGCTTTCATACTTGAGAGGTTCGCAAAAACATTACCCCACTTTATCTTAAGATCAGAGTTTTTATATAGTTTAGTTTTGCAGTGTAAATAACTTAAGATTTTTTACAAATGTTTTTACCGACTTTAACAAAAGTATGTACCTAAGTACTAAAAAAAATATCATCGATGTATTTTTTTCATTTTTTTTTATTTCACAAAACCGCTCTAAATGAGACTTGGGAAGTATACCTACCATTTAAAACAAAAAATGAATTTTCTAAATCGGCTCTGCGTTTTCGAGGAATTGGTGAACACACATAAAAAAAAAAGATTGCGACGAATTGAAAAACTCCTACTTTTCTAAAGTCGGTTTAAAAATTAACAAAGAAAATATACATTCATTCATATACGTTTAGAAATCATTTCAAGATTATTGAGTGTATTTTTTCTAAGAATATAATATTTGAATAAAAATTTCCTGATAAAATAAAGCTGAACTTTGATACTCTTGAATAGAACAAATATATTTATCTCTCAAAACCCTAACCTACAAACAAAGGGTGCCGATGGACCCTACCACCCTTCACTGTCTGTGCGTCCGTCCGTCTGTCTGTCACAGGGTTATATCTTTTGAACCGTCATAGTTAAAGTACCCGTCACGAGATGGTAGACATGATGTAAACAAACATTAAGAGGTTTGCAACATTTGGATCCAATTGTTCCCGCGTCCCTGTACAGGACTGTACTTGGGTGACACGCAGCGTTGCCAGAATTTTTTGTTGCCAGGTCGGGATTATAGATCGTTTTGAGTGAGAAAAGCGGGATTCTTTGGTCAATCATATATTCTTATACACAAAAACGTAAATGTATAATCAGAAGTTTTTCAATATTTATTTTTTTATTTAAGTGCAAATTACGTTTAAGTGACAAAAGATAGCAAAAATAGCCTTAAAAATGTATTTTAATTAAAATATGATATATGAAATCAGATTTAACAGAACTTTAAATAGTTGAGTCTTATTTGTCTTCTGAATAAAAGTCTGAAAATAAAGTTCTGAGTTATACCCGAAAAGCGGGACTGAGACTGTCCCGCGTGGGACATTAAATTTTGATTTCAAAAACGGTACGTCCCGCCTAAATCGGGACGTCTTGCAACTCTGTGATAGGACTTTGAATATCACAAAAAATAATCCAACTAATTAAAATTGCAGATTGATTTCGTTTTAACTGTAGGTATACTCGTATATGTGTACCTACTTGATTGGATCAGGTTAAATCATAACTGTCGCTCATAATTCAGTAGAACTTCAGTGTCTAGACACTTGAAATTTTGCTCATAGATAGCTTATATAGTGTAGGCATCCATTAACAGAGGATTTTACAAAATTCTGCCCCCGAAGGGGGTGAAACAAACGTGCGCGAGCGAAGCCGCGTTTAAAAGCTAGTATTGGTACAGATTACAATGATGTTTGGTGTAAATTTTCTCGGGCTCAGCAAAGCACTAAAACCATGTAACCTGTACTTTGTATTATATTGATTGTTTAAAAAAAATGTGTTTGAGGAGTTTCTTGCCCTGCTTCTTCTCCTCAACTATACATACCGAAGCGGTGGAGTCGCAATGACTTACAATATGAGGACTTATAAGCCCCTACATTGAATAACAGTAAGCATTTGACAACCTTTATATCTTCTCGTACAAAATAAAGGGTATATAAAGGTATATTTTTTGTTGTACACTGGTACGGAATTCATGATACTCGATTTTTTATTTCCTTTTTCGAAACATTGTTCGTATGTAAATTATATGACTGATATTACGACTATCATTAATTTTTCCTTAATTTGTGTGATAAAACGTCGGTTATCCTTTAGCATCAAAAAACTACACTGTGTTGCGAATATTATTATGCCTTCATGGCAGTGTAATATCCATAGTATGGACAAAACATCATTCCATCAGATACCCAAAGCCGAGAACAATACCGAAATTATCAATACGTACACCGAATCCCCCCACCCATTGTGGGAGAGGGGGGCCCAAATCTCCCTTTTCTTGTCACTTGCCAAGGGGTGTCACCCACTCTGTTTTTAGGTCAGTTATTTCGGTTAAGTGGCTCACGATATGTTGATGACATTTTATTCTTATTTTATTCGTCCAGCGTGTTTTAGTTCCCCTATTTCCTCCTAAGTCTGTTGATCAAATTTATGTGTTTATCTACGCTAATATTATAAAGAGGAAAGATTTGTACTATTGCATGTTTGTATCGAATAAACTCAAAAACTATTGGACCGATTTTGAAAATTCTTTCACTTATACAAAGCTACATTATCACTGAGTAACATATGGTATATTTTATTTCCGTATTCCCACGGGAACGGGAAGTATACATTATCAACTAATTCGCATTAGCTTACGATTGGTTTCCAAAAGCAAATCAAACTAAAATTAGCAGACATACTGTTAAATCTCTTATCGGATGTGATTGGTTGTCGAAAAGCGTTATGATTTTATTCAACCAATCAGAATAGCTAACGTGAAATTGAACCCTTTCACGACCATAGCTTTTTAAATTTTCCATTGGATTTGAATCTTATCTTCTACTCAACTTAACTTAACTTCATAGAGTTCAATTTATGATAGCAACTATTGAGCCAACACCCGTTAAAGGGTTAACGGTCTGTCAGCAAATTTTAGTTTGATTTGACTTTCGCATGCTAGAGTTGTCTGGAAATTTTACCATCAACCAAAATTATTTGAATGGGTTTGGAGTAAATAATCTATTTACCCAGCTAATTACTATTAGAGACTTGTCTTAACGCCAGGATATAGTTCTTGTGTAAGAAGAGACCGATAACTTATACGTTTCTTCATCTTCTTCGTCAACCCGTAACAGCCCACTGCTGAGCTAAGGGTGTTTCCTCACACATGAGGAAGTATGGGCTTTAATCTCCCGCGCGAGCTTATCCGTTTATCAGGCAGATAAGATCGTTCCGAAATGGATGCTGTATGGTGAATTAAATCGTCAAAATAGTCCCTACTTAAGTTGATGCAGGCTAATGCCAACAAATACTTAATAGTCCGCACTAATATACATAGAATTTTATTTCTTAAATCAAGTTACAAACATACAGCTAAGCAAAGATATTAAAGCAAAGATAAGTTATATTCATACTGCGCGAGTTAGGATATTGTTCCGCTACGAGTGACTAAAACATGTACATAATTACCTCTTAGCGCATTTATAGGATACAACACAGACGGCGAAAGATGATACGGGACGAACAATAAAGAAAGTTACAGCTATGTGTCAAGAGTTGCGCTTGAAATACGACTAGGTGAAAAACGTAAACATTCACTGCTAAAATGCGACTAAATAAAATTAGACCAATTATCAACATTTGTTGGCCTCTCTTTCCGCGCTAGCATCCGCAAGTAAGATATCTACCTCTTTTTATATATAATATTTTTGCAGCGAACGTACATTTATTACTCCGATATTTTAATCCTTATTGTAGAAAATTAGATGACTGGAAACGGGACAGTAAAATGGTCACTAATTAAAATATGGGTTCTTCTGATTGGCGGTGGGTTAACCTATGTTAATAATAAACCTATAAAAATATTAGGAAACACTCATAGCTCAGCTTGTAGGCGGTTAGCAATAATCTTCTATAGTAGTATTTAAATTATACATTTTGAAAAATTGAAACTGTGTTAACTGTAGGTACCTACAGTCAAGAGCACGCTAAGATTGACACTGGACCTTGAACCGGCCCTGTATTCTATGGCGCGCAGTATAAATCAGAGTTCAGCTTAAACTGGGAGTGTGTTTGACTTGCTCTTGACTGTACTGTATATTTTAAAATATTTTATTTGCATGCCAATTATAGGTAAAATATGTCTCCCATATTGACATAACTGAAACTGCGATGTAACCATATTTGAAGCAAATAAAGGAATTGAAATTGTGAGGGAGAGGGACCTCAAACTAAATCTATAGATCTTCAGAGGCAAGAGTGCCAACACCTTTAAAAGGTCGCGATAAGAAAGGGGCTGAGGCCGCCGTAAATTTAATAAAGTTCTGTTAAGCTACCTTCGCTTTTCGTCTTGATGATTGGAAATTTTAATCTGCTACAGGCGGAAGTGAAACGCTTTTATATAAGTAATCCTATACTTATTATTATACCTATTTGTTTTTAATCTCGTTCTGATAAACGACTCTCGTTTTCGTTATAAGAGATACTAACAGCGCCCCGCGGTTTTACCCGCGTAGTTCCCGTTCCCGTGGGAATACGGGGATAAAATGTAACCTATGTGTTATTCTGATGTATAAGCTATGCAACTGTAAAGTTTCATCAAAATCCGTTCAAAAAAGAGGAACAAACATCCATCCAGACATACATCCATAAAAATTTTTGCTTTTATAATATTAGTAGGATTTAAAAGAAAATAATAAAACCCCGATAGAAAAAAATACTTAATATAAAAGCAAAATGGCGAGACAGATTGTTTTAAACCATAGCTAAGAACACTCTCAATTAAGTCACCTTAAATAAAAAAACTAAAACAAAATCGGTTCAGTCGTTTGGGAGATACGAGTGAACAGACAAACATACACAGAAACACTCGTCAAACTTATACCACCTCTCTGTTTTGCATCGGGGGTTAAAAAAGCGGATATATGAGGGGTAATAATATAATTATTTTTTAAATTGGTTTAGTCTGTCCATATGTTTGTACGCGCATAACGCAAAACTACTGTAAGAAACTGTAATTTAGGTTCTGGTACATGTTACACCTTGATACCCGCTTAGAAACCGAGTAATCTATACATAGGTATACTAAGATTTAAAAAATAATAACTCCTTTTATCCGGGAGGGGGTAGACAGAGGTATTTCATTTCTGGATATACCCACTGAGATGTTTAAACCTATACAAAGCAAATTTATACTAATGGAATTTGGGGAAGCCTAAAATCGATCTAAATATAGATCATGAATAGGGCTCGGTCCCACATCTAGGTACAATATATTTAAAATAGCTTATTAGCCATGGAATTTAGAATTAGACTTTAGTAAACATTAAAGCTGTTCAAAATGGCGGCGGCAACCCTAGCAACCCTAGCAAGCAGCAAAGTCAAAATGACATAACTTTTTTAAAGACATAAGGTTACAGAAAAAGCGCAATTCCTCATACACCCCAATTAGTATATTAATATAAAAAAATATGATGCAATCTAACTTTAGTTGTGTCTAACCAATTTTCTTAAATATCGATTAATAATAGCAGGATTTCCATAGAAAGCACTAAATTCAACTGCGCTAATTCATTTTTGGGAAAATTTAACACATATTAAAAATAGCTGAAATCGAATAAGTAGTCGATACTGAACAAACTAATTTCAGGAATTGTGCTTATTCTGTTACATGTTGTAGAAAGTGTGACACTGTTTTGTTGTGCATGAACTCTAAAGCAGAGCCATTTAACAAATCTATACTAATATTATAAAGCTGAAGAGTTTGTTTGTTTGTTTGTTTGTTTGTTTGTTTGAACGCGCTAATCTCCGAAACTACTGGTTCGAATTGAATAATTCTTTTTGTGTTGGATAGTCCAGTTATCGAGGAAGGCTATAGGCTATATAACATCACGCTACGACCAATAGGAGCAAAGATATAGTGGTAAATGTGTAAGAAACGGGAGAAATTATTTCATCTTACAGGAACTACGCGGGTGAAACCGCGCAGAACCGCTAGTACATAATAAAACAGCTATGGTAACCAAACCATGAACTTCCAAACAAAAAGTTTACATTGACATCATTAGGTAACTGTATTCATTGAGAGAAGTAAAATGACGGAAGAACACAACCGGAAAAGAAACAGCTGTTCCGTAGAATAGTGCCACGTCATTTTGTATACTATATCTATTTAGCTACCTACTTATAATCCAACCGAAATGTATTGAATCATTTCAATATTGGCATCGTATCTAAAGATAGAACATTCCAAAATGGTAGCACTTGTGATAGTGATTTTAGGCTTACCTACCTATAACGGTGAAAATGTAACATACAGACCGAGCTACTTTAGCATTATTCTGTTCTGGTCGCGAATACTTTCATTTCATTTCATTTCATTTCATTTCATTTATTGCGATAAATTACATGTAATCACAGATGTCAAAAAGAATGCGATATGGAAACAATACAATTTCACCCTACGGGTATGGCAATATTACAACAATTAATATTACAAATTACAAAATTAGAATAAATTAACAATGTCATAATCATTTAAAATTAGTATGTAATAAGTGTTATTTCAAAATAGTAGGGGATGTCATACATAGATATATATATACTAAGCCGAAAGATTAAAAAAAGACGTGTGGCACTCGGGGACTGCCGCGGTAAAGCTATTGCATAGCATTTTATATCAACAAGACTGCCGAAAAGAAACGACGTTAGACAATGCACGGCCTTCAAGCCACACCTCCGTGCCCGTGGGGAGCGTGAGGTTTTTTTTCGTGACGGAATTTCTGGATTCGGTCCCCGCGCTCAAGGCCCTCGATAGAAGCTATGCAATAGCTTAAAATGCTCTTATCTTAACTGAGGTTGTCCATTACGGGAAATACTGATTCACTAAGTGTATTTTACGAACCCCTTAACGTTTTAGGTGGTGAGTCGATCGCCGGACCAGAGTACAATTAATCAATTCTTGGGCCTGCGGATGTCGTCACGATGTGTTCCTGTACCATCTAGGTAGTGATAAATAAGTTCTCGAAAAACTTATTAGTACACTAGCGACCCGCCCCGACTTTGCACGGGTGCAATGCTTGTACTAAAACCTTTCTATTGAATCACTCTATCTATTTTAAAAAACCGCATCAAAATCCGTTGCGTAGTTTTAAAGATTTAAGCATTCATAGGGACATAGGGATATAGGAACAGAGAAAGCGACTTTGTTTTATACTATGTAGTGATAGTGATGCCGTCACCAATATTCAAACCCGAGCCTGGCGTTTAAAAAGGAGCTCACTACCAATAGGGCTCATGACTGCTCTTACAGACATAATCACTTGCGCATTTTTAATGTTATTAGAAGGGAAGTAGAGACTGGGGATTGCACAAAAAAGGTAAAAAACTTTTTATAATATCGTTTCCACCGTCACAAGCAAAGGGATCAAAGCTTTCAGGTCTCATATGTACACTGTGAACATCAAAAAGGTACTTGATTTAAAATGTAAATGTAATCTAGGGAAGGTGTGGACACTACATAATCATCCAACAGCCAACCGCTGAGCTAGGGGTAACCTCACATATAAGGATGTATGGGCCATTATCTGAAAAGCCGAATGCCGTGCGTTCTACGACGTACCAATGTGGGTGGCATCACTCGTGGACTAAGCTTTTCGGTTGCCCTGGGCGGAGAAACTGAATGAGGCCTTTGTATTTTGTTTGATTTGTATCTATGAAGCCTCCAACCAACACCGCGCTGAATCTTATCCTTGTTTAGGATTTGATCAAGAGATATTTTCCCTAAATTTGGAGGCCCCCCAGGACTAGACCACCACCACCCCTACCTTAGGCTATCAGTGAGTGGCATTGAGGCAGATGCGGTGCGGTCACGTATCACGTATGGAGGAGGAGAGAGTGGTGAAGCACATCTCCTACTCTTAACGGAGGGTAAGCAAAAGCATGGCGGACAACTCCTGAGACACAAATATGTTCAGAAGCGACACATGAAAAGATGTAAGGTCGAGCCATCTCAAAAAATTTGGCAGCGCCTGGAATGGCGTGGGATTGTGAAGAGGCGAGTCAGCGAATTTGAGGGGCAACCTTGCTGACCTCGACGCTAAGCGCGATGAGTTAAAAGCCCGTCCACCTGCCGCCATTACAACTATGTGAGCGGCGTGCTCCACGTACCCTCACTGCGCACGTGAGTTTGCCGCAAAGATTGACTACATTAGCCATATTTGGTCATTTTCATTTCATCATCATCGGAGTTTATCATTATCATCATTATTGGACTGAATACAGAATATTAAATAACTTAGAACTCTTAATAGTAAAAAACCGACTACAACGAATTGTACTAAATAAATGCAGTCGAATTGAGAATCTATTCTTTTTGAAGTATGTTAAAAAAGAATCATCAAAATCGGTTGGCGTGATATTTAGTTATTCTTTCATTTTTGCGCACATACATATTGCAAGTTTAAGACATTAATGGTTTGCTCATGGATGCCGTTGTCAGAACTGGACCAAATTAAAATGGGACCACACGGGAAGCACCAGCTTCCAAATAAAAAAAAGAATCAACCAAATCGGTTCACCCAGTCAAAAGTCCTGAGGTTACAAACATAAAAAAAATACGCAAAAAATTGATGATCTCCTCCTTTTTGGGAAGTCGATTAAAAAGTGGCATATATGCGAACATAGAATAGTAACAGAATGTTCGTGGATCTCTAATGCGAATAACATACAGGAGGATAACAACAACAAAACATTATTAGACGAGCCTTATCTACAAATAACAGGAAACTATTGACGATTTAATTAAAGTAGTGAAGTACCTACACTTACAGTTGATGTATTAATTCAATAAAGTATTCTTTATGTATATGAATATTAAGCGCTCATATATCTGCGGTGCTAGTGTGTTTGTAACGATCACCGCCTAGTGGCATTTGTATCACGAGAGCTCCCGTGTTTTGAAAGGCACGTTATATTATTGGTCCCGGTTTTCGCCGTGTTTATGCACAATGGAAGTAGTTAAGCCATGTCAGATCCCCTAGGGTGGCTTGAAAAATTCTGACTGTTAAGGAGCCACTAGCTTAAAACCATCTCCCAATCCGCGGTGGGCTCGCGTGGGAGATTATAGCCCTTACTTCCTCATGTGCGAGGATAGACCATTAGCTCAGCAGTGGGCTGTTACGGGTTGATGATGATTCTTTATGTATTGTAGTAATAGCAAATTGGTCAGTCCGCTTCTCAACAGTGAGCCTCGGGTTCGAATCTTGGCATGTATGGATCAATGAGTTTTTCCAAAAGCTTACGTCGGCACGTCAAATGTATCACTAAATCGACGGTGAAGGAAAACATCGTTAGGAAACCTTCAGGTTCCAGAATTATTTATGTGAAACGTGTAACAGACTCACTTATCACGTTATCAGGTCAAAAGAATATTCTGGTGAAACGTGGGTATTTCCAGAAAATGGATTCCGTGCGATTATTTTCTTTATTTTTTAATACTGTAGGTACTTCAAGTTGACGTATTAATTCAATATGTTTTATATTAGATAAAACATATTACATCTTATTAGCTAATGTCACGTTATCACGTCACATCTCCCAGAAACTATGTCTTTTTCTGCGATGAAAAGTCGTCTATGTCATTTCTTGAGATGTAAGTTATCCTTTACTAAATCTCATCAAGATTGGTAAAGTGGTTTAGCCTTGAAAAGGTAACATAGAGAAATAAGCGGCGATTCATATAATGCGTAAGGGGGGTTTGTAAACTTTGTAAAGCAATTAGACTTTTTTGTACCTCCTGTAGAATATCATTGATGTACAACCAAGGGAACTATTCTGATGAATAACTATAGACTGATAACAACTGTTAAAGCCCTAAATGGGGGAATCTCAAAACGATAAGAATTTATCATGATTATGATTCATAGGGTGATAACTGATAACTGATAACGATATAAATATAATACCGGAGTTTAGAGTGCCTTGCTAAGACTATCGAAGTTTCTAAGTATCTTTTTTTACCTACAGATATAAATGATATTAAATTTGAATAAGTAATTTAAGAAACATTGGGTTCGATTCTGCATTACAGCGACTAAACTTAATTTAGTTTATTCCTGTCTTTATTTTACCTCAAAAAAAGAAAAGGGATAGAAGATAACCTACCGAATTTAGTCCTGTCAGAGGCTGTATTTTAGTCGTGACTTATTTACATAAGCACTAAACACGTTATGAAATGCCTTAGTTGACAGGACTAATTTTAATTTGACAGGACTAAATATCACTCGTCTCTTTTCTTCTCTATGAGAAAGAAAATGACAGGACTAAACTAAAATAAGTTTAGGCGCTGTAATGCAGAATCGAACCCATTAAGTTTCTTAAATTATTCAAATTTAAAAGGATCTTACTATACTTAATATTAATTACCTGTTTGTGTAATTCTCAAAAATATACTTTCATAATGTTTGGAAAATTTTTCATTTTGGTTTTTTGACAGTCGTAGCACCAAAAGATAAATTATCTAAAGGACTTCACGTAAACCATTGCACACTCCACTATGCACGCTAAATAGACACGAATGAAGATGCAAGAAGATTTATGTTAGCTATAAACACAATGAGTACCAAAATAAACGTAATCGTTCCGTCCAAAAATAGATTACCTTATAAACAAATTCCGTGCTCTGGATACTTTAATAACGTATGGGAGATATACTTGCTACTATAGGAAACCAAAGAAGCTTCTAAAAAATTCTCATCTGTTATCGCAATTCATTGGGAAGTTTTGTGCGATCAGGTGCGACGAATACTGGCATATCCAATTCCGTGATAGACTAAGACGATAGTGGCGAGATGAACTCGAGACCCTGTGAAAGACTGGCTAGATCAAGCATGAAAGAGACATGGAAAGTTGATTGCTCAGTAGTGAATCATTAAAGCTAGTAATAGTAAGGGAGATCTGAAAATCGTAATCGAAAAAGGTCTTCAAAATGATAACGAGTACATTAGTCACAAGGACAGAGAACGGGTCATTGAAAGATAAGACTATACCTCCGTAAACTGTAGCATATTTTTCGATGAAAATTGCTGCATGAAAGGACAACTGAAATGTACCTACTTATGAAAACATAATATGTTGACACCGATGTTACAAAAAGCCGCTAGTTTTGAGCATCTGAACAGCCAAGGTGAGCCTACAAAACCAGTTGACCCGAGAATAGAGTCGTGACAGACTTCATAGGATGTAGAATAATAGGCCATGAACAAACTCGACATCCATTAGAATAATGTGTACATATGCCTTATCGCCGAGTAGTTTTCAAAAGATATCCATTTCCATCCTATCCCATTCAGAGATGTTGTCCGTATAATTGTCCTAACTGTTACAACGTTTCAAGCCACCCAAATATTGGACATGGTTTAACGACTTCCATTATGAGTGAACATGAAAACTGGGACAAAAGGCTTAACTTGCCGTCAGAAACACTTTTAATCAAAGTTCACTTTTTAGCTACTGAGCAAAAAGGGGATTAATTAGATCAAATATTGTCAGGTTGAGTCCATCGCAAGTATATAGATCAAAATTTATTCTGGATTGGCGCACTAGTCAAATTTCTGAGTAAGTTTTTCGAAGAGCTCTTTCACACGTCATGTTCTGACCCAGATTCTACCATCTTATCCTCCAAATCTGTAATGGATTTCTTAAGCACTAATTTGATAGGTACTGATATTGGGACTGAAAAAGTCAATTTTAAAACAACACTGTCTGTCGCAGGTCTTACCGATAAAATTACTTGCAGGAGATTCTGTGAAGCAGAAGATACTTTGTTATCTTGGCATCGAAGTTTGAAGCTAAGTAGCAAAAACTTAGATACGTGTTTGAGCAATCAACCTTGTATAATTGATGTGACAGGTAAAATATCGTGTGTCAGAGGATACACCTTAACTGAAGCCAAGGTCAAATGGACCTTACTACATATTGAACAATACTCGTAATATTGTCCGTCCACTAGGCTAGACGATTCTAATGATCAATCAAGTATGAAAGATCTGAGTAACAACGAACAGTGTGGTGTATTAACACAATAACCATCACAGAAACCTCAGAGTCAAAATCACGACCAGAAAACGGGCTACTGAGTGATTGATGGATACAGTCGCTGAGATTTGGTATGTAGGTAGGTAGTTTATAATCTTAGGAAAGGGTTTCTTGAAAATACCTTAGGTACGGCAAGAACAGGATCCATCCTGTAAGGCATCTGCTGCCTACGTCACCTCAACCGAAACCTTCCTAGTATTTCCTACTAATAATTTTAACTAATATTATAAATGTGGAACATGTGTTTGTCTTCATTTTTGTCGGTAGAAGACGACCTAGGCGTACTTACAGCGACCATGGCAATATATTGAAGAAAAGTCAGATCAAGAGCACTCGAAACCGACAAGCATGCATGCGCCGTGTGATCGATGTGGATGAAGCACGAGAGATCTCTCAGGTTCATACCAATTTATGGTCTATTGTCCCTGACCATGGGAAATAGGTGTGAGATTATTTATGTACTTTTGTCATCTCTTCACGTGAAAACGCAGCAAAGTATCAAGCTGGTTTTTTGCACAAAGATAGTTGGATGACAAAAGTTGATAGTAGCAACTTTTTATCTCCGAAAAATATATCTTTCCTCCAGGAATGGCTTCTGTATCTGGTAAATTTTGTTACTAAAATCTTGATAATGTTTATGCATATGAGTTAGTAGTATGCGAAAAATTAGACTCTTATTGTTAGCTATTCCCGGCTAATCCACTCAACCGATCTTGATGAAATTTTAACGGGAGCTAGCCTGCATCTGCAAGGACATTCCTAGAGGCTATTCCTACATTCAAACCCGTAATGCTAGTGTACTATAAAATACACAATAGTGCAGGTATGCTTCATTATCTGTAACTAAAGGACAAGTGTGTAAGCGTGTATTTGAAGTAACTACCTATTGTTTTTATACGATTAAAAAAATATGTAATAAATAAATAAAAAATAAATAAATAATCTCACGCCTTTCATCCCCGAAGCAGAGGTATTCCATTACTGGATATACCCACATTTCACGAGATACATTGGACCCCTAAACGTGATAGGTGGTGAGCCCATCGCCGGACCGGGTCTATTTATACATGTCTCAGAATTAATTCTGAAACCTGCGGGTTTCCTCACGATGTTTTCCTTCACCGTCGAGCTAGTAAAAAAAAATAAGTATGTACCTATGTATAAATGTTAAAAAGTAGGTAGATACCTACCTACCTATATTGGTCTAGCTAGGTAAGATTGTGTTTTGAGATTCTAATTACTATGACTATTTCATTTGTTTCAGCAAATAAATCTATTTTTGTCGCTGACAATGATCGATAATGGCTGTAATATTTAAATATTACAATCGACAGACATACAGACATACGTTTAAACAATGAAAATTAAGAGAAAATGTTTGCTTTGAGGCAAATATGCAATTGAATGGAGGATAAACAAATCTATAATTAACAAATCTTTCAATATTATAATTTTTAAATTTACGTATTATAATGTGTAAATTATGCCTTAAAATATATGAAGGTAAAAATGTTTACTTAGTTCTATCAATCGTACCTACTAATAATTATAAACGCGAAAGTTTGTAGGTATGGATGTATAGATGTACGGATGTTTGTTCCTCTTTGACGCAAAAACTACTGAACGGATTTTGATAAAACTTTACAGTTATATAGCTTATACATTAGAATAACACTTAAGCTATATTTTATCGCAGTGTTCCCACGGGAACGGGAATTACGCGGGTGAAACCGCGGGGCGATGCTAGTATGAGATAAAAACCTAGAAAAACATCAATAAAAAACCGGCCAAGTGCGAGTCGGACTCGCGCACCGAGGGTTTCGTACAACCTTGCAAATTTATGGTTTTCGTAATTTTTCCTTTATCTATGCTATAAGACGTTGCTTCGTACCAAATTTCAAGATTCTGAGTTCACGGGAAGCACCCTGTAGGTTTTGATTCCCTTGCAAGTGTCGAAAATTTGCGGCATAAACGGCTGTATCTTTTGATTGCGTTGGCTTAGAAGTTTGATTTTTTCACAGCTTCAAGGGACAGTAGACCTGAGTAATTGATATAAATTTCAGCTTCATACCTCCACGCGTTCCTGAGAAAAAGGGTCTTGACAGACGGACGGACGGACGGACAACAAAGTGATCCTATAAGGGTTCCGTTTTTTCCTTTTGAGGTACGGAACCCTAAAAAGGTAAACAACTAATAAATAAATACTTACACCTATTTTAAATAAAAGTGAAGGATAAAAACAATGAAAAGAGTTCAAACGTCAAGAGGTAGCAGGAAAAGAATAGAAAATTGTATACCTAAATACAAACGATATAATGAAATGCCGAAGCAAAAAGGTACCCGACCGTATAACAAAAGGGAATATCACAAATACCGTACCAAGGTCGGTCCCTTCCGAATTCCGCTAAACAAATATGAAAACGGCCTCAAACAGTACCACATTTCATAAAGTTTCATGTAAAAAAAAACGCTCAGTATTTCATACCTCGAGAAATACCCGTACGACAAAACGCCTACCCGGCCCGTGCTAATACACGCAACTTTAAACCTCATTCCTTAATGAAAAAGCACCAATATCGTATGCACAATACACGACAACCACTCCCGATCCGCGGCCTAATTGTACACTTCGCGGTGACGTCACTACACGAGCTTTTTAATTTTTAAATTAGGAATGGAATGATTTACTCACGCAGCAATGCTTTTAGATAGCGGCCAGCGTTCCATGGACGCTTGGTACTTCATGTTTTCGATCTGCTTTTTCAGTGCCTCTTTGTCCATGGCTGCGAGAATACTGGGGTCCATCGCGCAGAATCTGTGGTATAAAACACGCACACATACGTTAGTTTCGCGTATACACGAATAAGTAGTGTTAGTAAGGGACGGAGCATGCGTACAGTCTGTTAGAAAAGAACGCAGCTCGAACAGTCACCACTTAAAGTACTCTGAATTTATAAAATAAAAATCGAAAAAAATTCAAATGTAAAGTTTTTATTCCAAATTTAAAATAGTAAGAAATATTTTTTAAATAATTCGAATTAGTAACAAAAGGACGCTGCATTTGAATTCGAATTGCTTGTGTTTTCGGTAGTACAGACTGCTGTCTCGTTTTCTCTGCAAGGGGATAATTGCGATGGTGTGTGTATTTGCGTAAAAGTGTGGGCGATGCGCGCGCAATACAATTGCGTTTCTATGACAACCCCTTTAGGAACACTAAAGTTGGCTGGCGCAAAGTTGTCTGTCACTGCGGCCGGTATTTCGGCTTTACATTAAAGGTGCAGAGTTCAAAATCGTTTGTGGGTAAAGTGTGAAATTAATGAATTAAGGTAGCGGGGTAGTTGCTCCTGTTTTGTATTTCATTATTTTCGTGTTAATGGACATGGGGGACAGTGCGCACATAATGAAGTTAGTCTATTTTTAAAATGAGTTGTTGTTAACTAATTTATGTGACACTGCAACATGAATATTGAAACAATTATGGAAAATACAGCATTTAACTAAAACCAACTAAATTGATACCTACCTACTTATAAGTAAAAATAACACAAACCACAACTGGATGCTAAAATTTGTATAAGTAATAATATAAATTAGTAAAAAACTTTTTTGAATTATTACTAAAATATTTCTTATATATATATATATATAAGAAATATTTTAGTAAATTATAATAATTTATGTTCATATTCTTGAATAAGTAAGTATTTAAAACATTAATATTTATTAACATAACACATGTCTGACTAATGACCCAATTACATGTATGTAGGTATTTATAAAAATACATAAACTAGAAAAGGGGAAAGTAAATTTTCCTTATAACAACCTATTAAATTACTCATATTTATTTGGCTACTTCTAATCAGATGGCCTGAAGATAAATATTGTCAATTAATAACTAAGAAAAATTGGTAGGATCTCTAAACTATTTATAAATAAATAAATAATAAATAAATAAATTGTAGGACACAATTTACACACGGTTATTCAGTCCCAAACTAGGCAGAGCCTGTACTATGGGTACTAAACAACTGATAGACATACTTAAATAAATATTAAAGGACCAGACACGAAGCCAACAGACATGTTCATGCACAAATGTTGGCCCCGAGCGGGGATCGAACCCGCGACCTCCGACTCAGAAGGCAGGGTCACTACCAACTGAGCCAACAGGCCCATTTAGATCTCTATAAGTAACTCTAAAACTTAAATATTAGATAATTACTAGTAAGGTTTACTTTTTCAGTGAATTACGGAAAAATCCCTACTCATAGCTCTACAGTGGTTCAGCGTCGGAAATTTTTGGAAGTCTTTCACAACACAACCGATTTCGTATGGGATGTTTGTCACGAATGACAGTATGGATAACAATACAATACAAAAACTCTTTTTTGTACCTACACCAAAAACAACACAATATGGATACCAATATTAACCAAAGTACAATGGGCGGTCTTATCTCCTTAAGCGATCTCTTCTAGACATCCTTATTATTGGATATACGTGGATTAGACATGGTAATTCAACAACTGAACCAAAATGAATTTGAAATTTTTGCAGGAAGATATCTTACACCATGATTAAGGGCATAATTAAGTTACTTTTGAATGAATCAATGAATGAATCAATGAATGAATGAATGAATATTTTTATTGCATGCATACGTGGTTATACAAGTTGAAATAAAATGAGGTAGAACAGGCATGACGCGCCAAAATTAGGCATACAATAATTAACATTTTAGACATAATTAATAACGTACTTACTAAAAACAAACAATAGTACATTATGATATAAGTGCGGTAGGTTGAAAATTACAGCCGAGGCGATATTGCTAATAATCATAAAATGTTGACAACTTTTTTGACATAAAAACTCTTTTGAGCTGAGAGCTGAGATTTTAAAAAGTACCGTTCGTTTTAAGACGGAGCATCTTGATAAACCGTGCGATTTACTTTACACTTACCGCACTTGGGCGTAATGAGATAGGTAACGATATTAAAAGTGAAATAAGACACCTTTTACGAGCAAATGTGTTATAAAAACCTTTAATGCTCGGACACGGAAAGAGACGTCAACAGAGCTAGTTACCCTATATTGTTCTAATCTAATCTACATTTTATTAAAACCAAGAAGAATAACACCCACAACTCTAAAAAGCAGTTTTCTGTTAAAAGGTTCCGTACAGTACCTATTGTACAGTATAATTTGTTTTATTACTAGTTGAAAGAAATAAAAATATGAGTTAATACAAAACTTTAGGTACTATTTATTATGAAAATATGTAACGTAATAAGTAGGTATATTATTATCTTCAAAAACCAAAGAGTTAAAGTTAGTTACTTAAATTATTATGAAGCCATATTATGTAGTACTAGCGACCCGCCCCGGCTTCGCACGGGTAACACTAAAACCTTCCTCTTGAATCACTCTATCTATATAACCATTAAAAAAACCGCATCAAAATCCGTTGCGTAGTTTTAAAGATTTAAGCATACAAAGGGACATAGTTATATAGGGACAGAGAAAGCGACTTTGTTTTATACTATGTAGTGATGAAGTCCTAATAAAAAACCAACTTCAACATATGGTTTCACGGATTCCATTGTCAGAACTGAACCAAATTGAAATTTGGTTCTTTCAAATAAAAAAGAATCATCCAAATTGGTTCACCAAGTCGAGAGTTCTGAGGTTACAAGTTACAAACATAAAAAACATACAGTCGAATTGATAACCTCAAAAAAGGAAAAAAGGTAAAACTACAGATCGGATGTTCTAGAACCCTTCTGATTGGGAACCCTATTCGCGCTTATTTTCACCGTATTGTTCGCTTTTCAAACATTTTTTTTTTTATCTTAAAACCGCAAAAACATGGTGCCATTGTCTTCGTGGAATTAATTTCGCGCTCATTGTACTCCTAATTAAGTATTTTCTCAACGCTTTGTAGGTTTTAAAGCCATGCATGAGGCGAGTGGAATTTTAGGGGCCCAGTCGTTTGTGTCAAAAAATTTCGATATGAAAATAATTTGTAAACAACAAAATTCATCCCTGTTGGCATGTTGCACGAATGTAATTTAAATTTAATACGTCCTAAAAAGATAGAATATACTTACTCGTTTTATATAGATAATAGCTTGTTGTTTCACCGGCGTAGTTCCCTTTCCCGTTTGAATACTGGAATAAAATATAGCCTATGTTTCATTGGTGAATTTTTTAAATCAATTCAGTGGTTTAGGCGTACAAGCGTTACAAACAAACCCACTTACCCCATTCGAATAAAAAATAAATAAAAAATAAGATGTTTATTCACCCACACAATGCTAGAACTATACTAAAACTAAAAACTTAGTTACTAGAGTAAGTACATAATGTGACATTAGCTATCGAAGTTGCTTACAGATTGCTATAAAATTGCGGCAACCGTAAACCGAACTATTTAGTTCATTATCATCATCAACCCGTAACTGCCCACTGCTGAGCTAAGGGTCTTTCCTCACACATGAGGAAGTATGAGCTTTATTCTCCCACGCGAGTCAACTTTTTAAAAGTTTCCGTTACTAAAACCAATTTAGTAACGGAAACTTTTAAAAAGTTGATCTTTGCCTAAACTAAAGTTGCTTTATTTGAAAATCCCCTTATGGAGCGTAGACATCCGTTGTTAAGGGCAATGTCGCTGGGCACACTAGCTAATATAAACCAGTGGATTGGAAATGTAAACAAGCAGACTGATCCAGGGATTGCGGGGATTATAGTGGATCATGCGATATTGCGGATGTTCAGATTACAGTAACTGAGGATTTAAATAATATCGAACGCAACGAATAGGTCGGGTTGTAATGTTCCGCCCGGTTTCACCCGCGTAGTTCCCGTTCCTGTCGGCATACGAGAAGAAAACATAGCCTATGTTTTTTTAGTCTATATTTCGACATCCACCAGCAGTGGGACACCCTCAACTTATCCCTATGCTGTGCCTCTTCCGGCCATGTCCTCGAGTAGGCGTCAAGTTTAAGCCTATGTAATTCAGTGATAATGTAGCTTTCTATTATCGAAAGAATTTTTAAAATCGGCCCAGTACTTTTTTAGTTTATTCGTTACAAACGTACAAAAAACAAATCTTTCCTCTTTATAATATTAGTTCCGATATTTCATGTGCAAGTCCTATTTTTTAGCCCCAAACGAAAAACAGACGGGTGTTTCTGTTCGATCGTAGCTCCCAAACGGCTGAACCGATTTCGATTTTTTAACAGATTTCGAAAAAGGAAGAGGTTCTCAATTATACTGTATTTTTAGTATTATTCGTTGAAATCGGTTTTTTACTCTTTTTTTTGTTCGAAAGTAGACTTGATCAAGACTGTTCTTAGCTATAGTTTAAGAAAATCTGTGAATCCGTTTGTGTTTGTATGTATTTTGTATGTCGGGCATTTTTTTTTATTTATACTTAGGTACGAGTACGTACTAAAACTTATTACATTTATTTACAAAGAAAATAGTTATACATTCATTTACAATAATTACAGATAAAATATGTCCTTCAAAGAGGAACCATGTAAGACAGTGCCCAGAAGACTGGCTGTATTCCCTCTCTGGATAGCTAGGCTGATCCTTTGACTGAGTAGATGCTAGCCTTCTGGTCACTTGAAGCCTCGACCAATCGCACTGACAGCTTTTTGAGGAGCTTATGTATTTAATTATTTAAAAATGTGCCGTTTTATTATAAGTTCAAGATACAGTGGTGGTCAGATAATTAGAAACACTGCCAACGG
This sequence comes from Ethmia dodecea, assembly GCA_963855545.1. Classification (NCBI taxonomy): domain Eukaryota; kingdom Metazoa; phylum Arthropoda; class Insecta; order Lepidoptera; family Depressariidae; genus Ethmia; species Ethmia dodecea. The sequence continues at coordinate 14,533,726 of OY979446.1, read as the reverse complement.
TCCTTGACATTATGTAAGATACTTCTCCGCAATCGTTTTTATTTTGAAAATAAACAATAAATAGGACAACAATATGTTCAACGATTTATCATTGATTAGAAAAACAATATAAATTCCATTGCACAAGGACAGTTTCAATATTACATTACGGACAAACATTTAAACCAATTTTAAGTTATAAACAATAATGGTCAACTAATTAGAAACAACAACAAAAAAGTATATTTTTTTTTTTTAAAGTATTAGTAATTAGTATTGTTATTTAAGAAATAGCTACTATCCCAAACCTATCAATAGTTATAATTAATATTAAGTGGAGTATCCCTTAATGCCAATAACAGCACTGCAACGACGTGGCATTTTGATTCAATCAATTTCGTAAAATTTTCTAGGGGGATTTAATTCCATGCTTCAAAAAATGCTTCATTTAGTTCGTTTTGACTGGTGTTACGTTTGTTTGAGACTTTCTTTTTAACAATAAACCAGAGATTTTCTATCGGGATTAAATCCGGACGATTTGCTGGCTAGTCTAAACTGGATATACGCTGTTTGCTAAGGAAACATTTGACGCTATTGGGCGTGTGTTTAAGGTCATTGTCATGCTGAAAGATCCAGGTTACAGGCAAATGATCGTCCGAGTATGGAATCATTGTGTGCTCTAAGATATTTTAGTATTGCCATTGATCCATTGTACCTTCAATCTTCCGAACGGGTCCAACTCCATATCCGGAAAAACACCCCCAAACTTTAATCTTACTGCCACCGTCCTTGACTATACTCCTTGTGTATTTATAATTAAAATCATTGTTTACAGGACGTCTAACATAGCGCTTTGCGTCGGAATTTACCATATTTATTTTTGTTTCATCTAAAAATAACACTTTTTTCCATTCTTGTACCGTTCAATTAACATATTTTTTTAGCGAATAATAATCGCTTCTCTCGGTGCTGCTTGGTAAGAAGCGGTACCTTTCGAAAGATTCTATCAAACAATTTAGCTTCTACTAATCTTCGGCGTATCAATCTTGGCGAGATGTTTCTCGGGTCATCAGGCGAAAAAAGTTCATTTATAATCTGGTTGGAGCCTTTAATTGGGTCTTTTTTAGAAACACTAACAACAACTTATCTTCTCTGGGAAATGTTTTTCCTTGCCGCGCCTTTCTAAGAACATTTTTTCAACAGTTCCATGTGTTTTGTAATGATCAATTGCATTAAAAACTTTCTTTACAGAACAATTTAAGTGCTCAGCTATTCTTCTGTACGCCCACATATGATCTATACGTAAATAAACAATGATTTGCCTAGTTGACGCGACACATCTTTTTTTTTTGGCCCATTTTGAACAAAATAAAATTCAGATTAAATTTTGAATTGCCGCTACAATAATAGAAAAAGCCAAGAAAAAAATGTTATTCTCCAATTTCTAAAAAAAGAATGAGTTATGGATACTTTTTTTAAATGTTTCTAATTATGCGTCCAAGCGGCAAGTTACAGAAAATAAACTCCTACAGGTGTAAGACTCATTTTGTAATTAAAAATAACATATGTTTTATATTTTATGCATTTAATGAGTTTTTTATTTGAGTGGTTATATTATTGCATAATTATTAATTATTGAATGTGTATATTTTTTACGAACATTTGTACGTTGAAGTTATACTTTCCTTATTCATAAGAAGTGTTTCTAATTATCTGACCACCACTGTATAACATGATGTCTATATTCTAAGTTGGACCCTAACCTATCAAACAACAGTTCCTTGACACTCGCGAGTGCTCTCGATCGTACGACAATCCATTATTTTATTGCGATATAAGTAGAATATTTTGGTAAACATGTCGCTCCGACTTGCGACATAATTGTGTGATTGCCCTTATTTGTCTAGACTGGCGCATGAATATTTGATGTTATTGCAGCAGTTTCAATCAATTGCTATTCACGCGTCTCTGGTGACACCTTTCAAACACTATAATTGAAGTCGTATATCGCACAGCTTTAAATGATTTGTTTATGGATGTAGGTACAGTCAAGAGGAAGTCAAGCTTTACACTACCAGTTTATGCTGAGCTCTAATTTATACTGCGGGACATAGAATACAGGGCCGCTTCAAAGTCCAAAGTGTCAAGCTTAGCGTGCTTTTGACTGTACTAGTAAGCTGTTGCCTGGGACTTTAATTGTGTAATCAACACATTTGCTCAAAAAATGCATTTTCGAAGCCTGTATGCAACGCGTAACAGAATAAGCGCAATTCCTCATATACCCCAATTAGTATATCTATATAATAATATATATAAATATATAAAGCTCGATTACCACTGACTCACTGACTCACTGACTCATTGACATAGCCGCTTGCGGCCTCGCGCACCGCGCCACATCTAGTCTATATATATATAAAAATGAATCCCTTTTTCCCTTGGTCACGGCATCACGAGTGAATGGCTGAACCGATTTGGCGAAAGTTGGCGGGGAGGTAGCTTAGAACCAGGAGACGGACATAGGATACTTTTTATTCCGATATTCCTACGGGAACGGGAACTGGAACTTTGCGGGAACGGGCACTACGCGGGGACGGGAATGGGAACTACGCGGGTGAAACCGCGGGGCGCTGCTAGTTAATTTAAAAAACCTTCGTACTTTAGTTTTTCCTTTGTTTTATTTTCCATTTTTCGGAAACAAATAACACAATATAGGTATTAAAAATAGCTGAAATCGACTAAGTAGATGATACTGAACAAACTAATTTTAGGAATTGCGCTTATTCTTTTACATATTGTATATAATTTATATATGTACGAATGAGATTGGTATCTAAAGGGGTTTCTGCTTTTTGGGAGAAGAGCGGCTTTTGTTTTAAAAACGTGAAATGATACGGTGCAATATAATTTTATTTTCATATTTTTAATTAAATATTTATCTTTTGCTCGGGCTTATTCATATTATTTCCATCCCACATAATATATTTTATACATCTTTACTCTTTATACTAACATTATAAAGATTTGTATTTTTGTATGTTTGTTACGAATAAACTTGCTTCTGTTAAAAAACTGCTGGACCGATTTTAAATACTTTCAAGTAACATATAATATCATTACTTTCACCAATGAAAAGCTAGATGATCACTGAGTAACATAGGCTATATTTTATTCTCGTTTTTCCACGGGAACGGGAACTACGCGCCACACAGAACTGCTAGTACTATAATCTTATCTCGTATCGTACTAAAATATTATCATATTTTCTTTTTAATTACGAACTTAGCAAATTGAATTAAATGACGAACCAGAAAGGGATTGACATAACGCGTCATGACCCAGTTCGTAAACGCGTACAAAACGTCTCATTTAGGCATACAAAAATACCTTGCTCGCAAATAAAACTTTATTTGATTATACACAGCCTGAAGGCAAAACCGTAGAACTCAGAAACATCAGTTTCTAATTGACCGTAATTGTATGCAGCGGGCAGTTCGTCGAGTGATAAATTGAGTTATGACGCTATCTCTCAGGGGTTAGTCGACGAGCTACGAAAGTTGGCAACTAAGGTCACCTGGGGTAAATACAAAATGGGGCAACAACCTTTTTTTCACAATGTATCTTGTCAAGGTTTTTAGTTATAGCAATAAATTAAAAAAGTAAGTTGTGTATATGTAAAGAATACGAGTATAAAATATGCAGGTACACGCCTTTATCCCCGAGGGGATCTGCACTAGTGAGTGTTTCCAGGAATCGAATACTGACAACTTTTCAAACTAAAGGTATTAAAAAAAAACTGTATTTTTTTGGACACCTAAAAGTGAAAGGTGCTAACACTGCTAAGCCCATCACCGAAGCAGTTTGTTGTTACAAATGCTTAAGAATCAATTTTGAGTTTTCTTTCAGTTTGAAATAGTATTGTAATATACTATTTCTAACTGAAAAAAAAAAACATCTTGAGGAAACTCAAAATTGATTCTTACCCAGGAAAGTACAATAAGAAATGTCTCAGATCACATGATTATACATGAAACATGTGATGTGAGGATTTCTTATATTTTACTTCCCGAGGTGTGTATAATTAATTTTATAATTAATTTCTTATCGATGGAGGCGGAAAGCGACTTTGTTAAGAGCAGCGGGCCGAAATTTTCCGCTTTTCGCCGGAGAGATGAAAAGGTGTATTTCAGAGTGTACTTCAAAGTGAATGATAAATCTCTACGTAAGATTTTGAGAAACTCTTTGGTCCATTTCCTGATAAGTAGGTAATTTTGTTAATAGAGTTTACAAAATTTAAGAATATAAAGCAACTTTCTAGTGTCATGAAAATATTAAGATTACTAAATATATTTAAGTGATTTGTTGCATACATTTCAATTTTACTTAAGTTAATTAAGATTTGGGGCGAAATCCTACTAATATTATAAACGCGAAAGTTTGTTTGGATGGATGTCTGGATGTATGGATGTCTGGATGGATGTTTGTTCCTCTTTCACGCAAAAACTACCGAACGGATTTTGATGAAACTTTACATTTATATAGCTTATACATCAGAATAACACATAGGCTATATTTCATCCCCATATTCCCACGGGAACGGGAACTACGCGGGTGAAACCGCGGGGCGCTGCTAGTATTAATATAATTTTACCGCACATGGTGTAATTGAAATTAGGCGGAGCACAATTATTGGATTTGATAATTTTTAAACAATTTAGCAAATTGCCTGCCATAGACAACTTATTAAGACCTTAGATCTTGCATTAAAGGATCACTAGGCTTTGGGCCCACAGCTACATCCTACTATAATATTATAAACGCGAAAGTTTGTATGGATAGATGTCTTGATGTATGGATGTATGTTTGTTCCTATTTCACGCAAAAACTACTGAACGGATTTTGATGAAACTTTACAGTTATATAGCTTATACATCAGAATGACACATAGGCTACATTTTATCCCCGTATTCCCACGGGAACGGTAACTAAGCGGGTGAAACCGCGGGGCGCTGCTAGTATATGATAATCATCATCATCAACACGTAACAGCCCACTGCTGAGCTAAGGGTCTTTCCCCACACGAGAGCCCAGCGCGGATTGGGATATGGTGTTAAGCTAGTGGCCACTAAGCAGACTTCTGTCTTTTTCAAGCCACCCAAGGGTATGTGACATACCTAGCCGAACGACTTCCATTGTGCGTAAACACAACGAAAACAGGGACCAACAATTTAACGTGCCTTCCGAAACACGGAATACACGAAACATATGTGATAATAATATTGAGATATTTTTAAGATTAGTTGAGCAGTCTTAGCTCAACCGAACTCTGAACCTAAATTTCTTTAACTTATGTCAACTGTAACGCATATTGTGGATAGAATTTAAAAAACTGTACTTTTCGTTAGAGAATAATTGGTAAATCATAAACAAATAATTATTATAAATGCAAAAGTGTAATAATAATAATATAATCTCACGCCTTTTATCCCCGAGGGGGTAGGCAAAGGTATTCCATTACTGGTTATACCCACATTTCAGGAGATATATTGGACCCCTAAACGTGATAGGTGGTGAGCCCATCGCCGGACCGGGTCTGTTTACACATATCTCAGAATTAATTCTGAGACCTGCGGGTTTCCTCAAGATGTTTTCCTTCATCGTCGAGCTAGTGATAAATATGTACGTAAGTTTTTTGAAAAACATATTGGTACATGCCAGGATTCAAACCCGAGCCTCATTGATTTTCGGCCGGCTCTTTAACCGTTCGGGCTATCACTGCTCTCTTGTTATGTTTTCCCCCTTAGATTATCCGATCTTGATGAATTTTATTATTATTAATTATGGTATAGAGGAAGATTGGACCTTGGACATAGACTAATCTTGAAAAACCACATAATTTTTAGGGGACTCGAAAACCTAATGTTCACGCCGATGGACTACTATAGAAATTTAATTTCGAAACAAAATTTGATCAATGCTACGCCTTATTGTTAAGCTGTCTGTGTTACGTTGACTTTAACTGAATTACATAATTATTCATTCATCATTATTAAAAGTCAGGTTTTTGTATTCCAAACAACACAGTACAATTATGGTTGGTATCCATCAAAGGGATACTTTGTTAATATCTGCCCTTGGTTTTTACGAGACAGTACCAGAGCACAGTATAATAAATAGTACTAGGAGTTTTCTGTATGCAATAACATAGAACACTAAAGAGTAAAAAGCCTAATTCAACGATTAATACAAAAAGAATACAGTCGTATTGAGAACCTCCTTTTTTGAAATTGGTTAAAAAAAGAATTATCTAAATCGGTTGGCGTGATATTGAGTAATTCTTCCATTTGTCGAGCACATACTTATTGCACAATTTAAGACTTATATAGTTTTCTCATGGACGCCATTGAGAGAACTGGAACAAATTGAAATGGGACCACACGGATAGCATCAGTTTTCAAATAAAAAAAACACGGGTTGCACTCCGGGAGTGCGCCGGCAGAAGTGAAAACTTGATTATCGATTTCGGTGTTACAACACTACTCTCCAACCGTCTTACGGTTTTTCGATCCACACGTGACCTGACCCGAATTTCACAGTTTTTACCCATCCCACAAAAGTGCTCAACGCCGCTAATGAAGTTTTCACTTCAAAAATAATCGTCAAAATTGGTTCACCTAGTCGAAAGTTCTGAGGTAACAAACATAAAAAAAAAGAAGAAGTTGAAGTCGGTTGAAAGTATTGCGTGTTAATTTCTTTAGCAGAAGCGGTTACACGGATTTTGCTTTACGAAGCGTAGCTACATTCAGCTTTATCTCCAGAGTGTCACAGGCAACTTTTTAAACGACAGTACTATAAGGAAAATAATGTTTTAAGTCTCTTACACACAGATTTTTGGTTTTTCTAATCAGTCAATTAAACATCAATTGTGTCTCATTTTCTTGGCTTAAGAGGTTAATATGTAGCAGACCTATGCTAAACTGTGACAAAAATACAGGTAGTTGTATTTTTTCAGCTGTATTTTTGTCACAGCTTTAGCTTCACTATGATACCGTGTAGCTTTTGAAATCAAACATAAAACAATCCAAAATAATGGTTCCTCTTTGGAGGTAATTTTTTATCTGTAATTATTGTAAATGAATGTATAATTATTTTCTTTGTAAATAAATGTTATTCTTTCGAAAATTGAAAAAAAAAAAAGAAACCACTAGTTATTTAATTTGAAAAAAGTTTTTATTCTGTTTTTCATTCATTGCTAGTTTCAAAATATTAGACAAGGACTTTGTATATCTATAGATATTTTGTTTTGATTTAGGTACTAAACTCTCGCCATATCTTCCAATTACAATGTGATCTTGATCAGCTCTTTCAGAGTCATCAATAATAGGTCAGCTCTATTTTAAAGGTCAAATAATCCAATCGTTAGAATTAGTTTGAACTTTGACCTAGACCTTATCAATCAATATAGCTTGTTATTAGAGTGACTAGTTGTCAATTTAATGAATATATTTACGACATTAAAAAGGTTAAGATTTTGTGAAATCACTAGAATAAATGAAAATTTTCACATTTTCCGTGATGTAACCAATGCCTGACAAACTTTTAGATGACAACACGGAAATGTAAGTATAATAGTAGTATGCCTTATTATAATCTCTTTCCGTCTGAATGTTTGTCTCAAATAGACCCCAAAACGGCTCAACGGATTGCAATGAAAATTGCAAAGCTTAAAACAGGAATTTAAACTTCATTTCTATATCTTGCAGGTTTTTTTATGTTGATAAACCGAAACGAAGCGAGTGGTTTTGAATAAAAATCTTCGATTAGATTTTTAATATGTATTTTATTGCCATAAAAAACTCACTCTAAAATTTCCTACCTCCAGTCCGTTTCAACGTCAGAATATCGAATCCAATATGGCGGGTAATCCGTGAAAATATCGTTGCATCAGTATCCACAAACTGTTTGTTCCCACGAAATCCCACTTAACTGATGAGAATTGTGCCAATAACGTGAGAGGATAGGGATGGGCAGACCATTTTTTTAAAATTCGGCTAATTCGGCGGCTTTGGAATATCTCTAACATTTTATGAGGCGTTTTCGGTGACAGCTGTCACTTGAGTATTCAAAGGTGTCAATAGATGGTGCTGTAAAGAACTTCCATGGAGCTGTCATAACATAGTACAGAACACCCATGCCACACATTAAAAAACTAGAAGTTGATATGTTGATAGAAAATTAATATTAACACTGAGAATTTTTATTGCTAAAAAAGGTTAAACATGATTATCAGCGACTACGATATCAATTATGTTGTTATTTTTAACATGCGTACATGTGATATAAACTGAGGCGTTCATACATATCCAACTGATGACACCTTAAGACAACAGTGTATTAGAGTTACCGATAGATGTTCAACGAAAAATCGGGTGGAATCTGAGTAAATATTCCTGTTTGTTCGAACAACTTTAACCACTAGTTTAAAGCAGGAGAAAACACACCAACTACAATAGAAATTAGAAATCACTAATGAACAACACGTCTCTCAGCATCAGTAGCTGTATATTTTCATGACCCTTGCATTCATTAGAACAAAGAAAAAGCCATCAATCGATGACATCGCCATCTATCTCTAGAGAATGAACTAGTTTTTCTTTTTAAAAAAACGCCTCATTAGAAAACTACCCTAGCGGGTACCCAGCGGCGTTGCCCGCGCAGAGCCACAGTTTATTCCAGTCTCCGTGTAAGTTTCAAAAAATACTTTCACAGTGGTTATGTCACATAAATTATGTTGTAGGCAACCGTTATGGAGGGATTTTTGGAAATTCTTATGGGAACGGGAATAAACTGGATCGGCGCGGGCAACGCCGCTGGGCACCCGATATTTTAAATATGGTATGTAGGTAACTACGTATCTTATATATATGTCGTAGGCAACCGCTATAGAGGAATTCCCATGGTAACGGGATCCGAGCGTGCAAAGCTGCTGGGCACCCGCTATCTATCTATACATGTATATATTATGTAAAACCGTGTACAGACACGATCTCGTTACAGTTGAAAAAAATTAAATATATTTTGAAAATTTTCAAAATATATTAATAAATATATGCAGTAGCGTAGACAGTTATCGACGTAGATATTATCAAAACACCAATTTTTCAAATTTTGTTTGGAGGAATCATTGAAAGTACTCAAATCACTAGAAGACTACAGAGTAGGTACTCGAGTACCATTCAGGAGTACTCATCTCGGCTCCTCACTATTGTGATTTGTGGAGAATGTATGATTTCTATTTGTATAGTTGACAAGCCGTACATGTTATATTCGAGGCTAAAGAATTTGTTATCTTTGGGTTACGAATATACAATTATTACTTACTTATAATTTAAAAATAGTTTTTAGAAATAAAATTTGATATTTTTAGAAAAAAGTTTGTTGTGACAATAGTGAGTGCCAAGTTACGAATCACTACATAGTATAAAACAAAGTCGCTTTCTCTGTCCCTATATAGGACATAGGGATGTTCTTATGTCTTATTAAGCATTTATAAGCATGATTTAAGCATACATAGGTATGCTTAAATCTTTAAAACTACGCAACGGATTTTGATGCGGTTTTTTTAATAGATAGAGTGATTCAAGAGGAAGGTTTTAGTATTAGCATTGTACCCGTGCAAGGCCGGGGCGGGTTGCTAGTAAAATATATAAGTAGAAGGAATTAGGTTACGTGCTCACACTACAGTAAAGTTCTGTTAGTACATATTTATTTATTTGTATAGCTATTTCTACTGATCCAGTTGATCATCATTGGATCAATGAAATCAGTTGTGATTAATTCTGTTCATTTTGTTTCGATACATATTAACTGTTGTTTTTATTTTAGAAACAATATTTTATTGTTTAGAGCATGGATCAAAATCGAAAATAATGAATACAGTTTAATTTAATTCTCATGACGTAAGATTTATCTTCTATACATATAATAAAACTCTAACGGGGCCGTGTCTGTACATGAAATATTTTTTGAAAATTTTAGCGGTAGTGTATATAGTTATCGATATAGATACCGAAACACCAATTTTTGGAATTTTTGTCTGTCTGTCTGTCTGTCTGTCTGTCTGTCTGTCTGTCTGTCTGTCTGGTTGTGCACGCATCACTCAAAAACTACTGTACGGATTTTGATGAAATTTGGTATGGAGATAACTGAGTACCCGGGTCAACATCTAGGGTACTTTTTATTCCAGGAAAATATCTCATTCCCACGGGAAAATATAAAAACTGGTTAAAAAGAGAAAAACGTACTACTCCGAAACGATAACACCTAGAAACTTGAAAAATGGTATGTAGCTGTCTTATATGTCGTAGCAAACCGGTATGAAGGGATTTTTGGAAATTCCCACGGGAACGGGAATAAACTGGATCCATGCGGGAAAACGCCGCTGGGCACCCGCTATTTGAAATATGGTATGTAGGTGTCTTAAATATGTCGTAGGCAACCACTATAAAGGGATTTTCGTAAATTCCCACGGGAACGGGAATAAACCGGATCCACGCGGGCAACGCCGCTGGGCACCCGCTATCTATACATATAATAAAACTCTAACGGGGCCGTGTCTGTACATTAAATATTTTTTGAAAATTTTAACGGTAGTGTATATAGTTATCGATATAGATAGCGAAACACCAATTTTTGGAATTTTTGTCTGTCTGTCTGTCTGTCTGGTTGTGCACGCATCACTCAAAAACTACTGTACGGATTTTGATGAAATTTGGTATGGAGATAACTGAGTACCCGGGTCAACATCTAGGGTACTTTTTATTCCAGGAAAATATCTCATTCCCACGGGAAAATATAAAAACTGGTTAAAAAGAGAAATACGTACTACTCCGAAACGATAACACCTAGAAACTTGAAAAATGGTATGTAGCTGTCTTATATGTCGTAGCAAACCGGTATGAAGGGATTTTTGGAAATTCCCACGGGAACGGGAATAAACTGGATCCATGCGGGAAAACGCCGCTGGGCACCCGCTATTTGAAATATGGTATGTAGGTGTCTTAAATATGTCGTAGGCAACCACTATAAAGGGATTTTCGTAAATTCCCACGGGAACGGGAATAAACCGGATCCACGCGGGCAACGCCGCTGGGCACCCGCTATCTATACATATAATAAAACTCTAACGGGGCCGTGTCTGTACATTAAATATTTTTTGAAAATTTTAACGGTAGTGTATATAGTTATCGATATAGATAGCGAAACACCAATTTTTGGAATTTTTGTCTGTCTGTCTGTCTGTCTGGTTGTGCACGCATCACTCAAAAACTACTGTACGGATTTTGATGAAATTTGGTATGGAGATAACTGAGTACCCGGGTCAACATCTAGGGTACTTTTTATTCCAGGAAAATATCTCATTCCCACGGGAAAATATAAAAACTGGTTAAAAAGAGAAATACGTACTACTCCGAAACGATAATACCTAGAAACTTGAAAAATGGTATGAAATATGTCATAGAAAATTGTTATGAAGGGATTTTTGGAAATTCCCACGGGAACGGGAATAAACGGGATCGGCGCGGGCAACGCCGCTGGGCATCCGCTAGTAGGTAATATAAACGTAACCTCCCACCGCTAAACGGTTGGAACGATCTTTCTGAATTTTGGCAGGGTAATAGGTACCTTACAATATAACATTTTATAAAAATAGAAAATAAATAAATAATCTCACGCCTTTTATCCCCGATGGGGTAGGCAGAGGTATTCCATTACTGGATATACCCACATTTCACGAGAAGAGATGTGAGCCCATCGCCGGACCGGGTCTATTTACACATAACCGTTCGGCCTATCACTGCTCTTACAAAATGTAACCTAGGTATGCGTATTTTTCTGCATTGGTGGCTATCCGCGGATCCCACGACACAACCGGTAGGTATTTCGGACGCTCATGAGATCCATGAGTAATCCGATGCAGAGCTCTTGGTGATGGATCACGAAAACTTTGAATCTGAGATTATTAGGGTAACTAGCTTTTATTTATTTAATAGAGGGTGCCCAGAGGCGGATCCAGTCTATCCCCGTTCCCGTGGAAATTTCCGAAAATCAATTTATAGCAGTTTTCTAAGTCATAATAAGACAGATACTTAGCATATTTCAAATAGCGGGTGCTCAGCGTTGTTGCCCGCGCGGATCCATTCCTGTTCCCTTGGGAATTTCCAAAAATCCCTTCATAGAGGTTGCCTACGACATATAACAAACACATACCTTATTTCATGTTTCTAGTTGTTAATGTACCCACGTATTTCTGTTTTAACTAGTTTTTTAATTTCCCCGTGGATATAAAACATTTTCCCGCTGTAAAAAGTACTTTAGATATTGACGCAGTTACTCAGTTATCTCCACACCAAATTACATCAAAATCTGTTCAGTATTTTTTGCGTGATGCGTGCAGACAGACAAAGTTTTCAAAAATTTGTGTTTTGATATCTACAATTACATCAAACTACAAAGTCCATAGTCAGTGTGGTTGCCACCAATAAACGCACGGCCCGTGACCGCACTTGACCTCGCTGAGATGTTAATCATGATGAACAGACAGATTTAGAGTTCACTTGTGCTATTATAATTGTCTACTTATACCTACATAGACAAAGAATGTATCTTCTTAATTTGGGTTCATTCGATTATTTTAGTAAACGTAGTAACTAAGTAGTATTTGATTGTAGTTAAGGACTTGCATTATACGTCTTATTCCCGAGGGGGTAGGCAGAGGTATTCCATAAAATGCGGGTTTCCTCACGAAGTTTTCCTTCACCGTCTGGCTAGAGAATATGTACATGCCAGGACTGGAATCCGAGACTCACGAATGAGAAGCACGTTCTTTAACCACTGGGTTATCTTATCACTGATCTTTATGTAAACTATATAGTCGTGACCAATTTCATCAAGATTATTCAACTGGTTTAGCAGTGAAATAAACAAACTCACTGTTGTATTTAAAATAATAGTTAAATTAGGAGAGATCCTAATTTAACTATTATTTTAAATTTCTTTTCATTTTCCTTTCATTTTTTTTGGGCACAATTCACACGCTATTATTCAGTCCCAAACTAGGAAGAACCTGTACCTACTATGGGTACTGAACAACTGATAAAAATACTTAAATAAATATTAAACACCCAGACACGAAGCCAACAGACATGTTCCTGCACACAAATGTTGACCCCGATCGAGGATCAAACCAGCGACCTCCGACTCAGAATCCAGGGTCACTACCAACTGAGCCAACTGGCCTCCCAAATCGGTTGTCAGTTATCCCATAACTTTATTCCCAAGACTCATTTTACAACCTTATCAAACCCGACAAAATTCCAAATTGAATCACCCCTTTGACTCGCCGAAGCCAACGCAAGACAAGGCAAATTAGGGGCCATCCATAAAGTACGTCAAGTGTTAAGGGTTGGAGAGAGAGCCTTACATTTTGTGACGTCACATTTCAAAATCTAATATTTTGTTATTTTTTCAAATTTCTGATTTGTTGTTGATTTTATTAAAAAGAATTTAAATGGAAATAAAACTAATTACGGAACTGCTGTTTTAATTCAACTTCTATTTGTAAAATTGCAATTTGTGTGACGTCACACTAAGAAGGTCTCACAAATATGACCAGCTGTTACAAGGACGGGGGGAGGGTAAAAAAATCATGAAATCGGTGTGACGTAATTTAGGGATTGCCCCTTAACTAAATACGGGCTTACCTAAATTGCTCTTCGGATTTGTTTCGGCTTCTGGAAGCTTCTGGACAGATGACCTTTCAGCTTGTCACCTGGAACGGAAATTAGTAAATTAATTTTAAAGGAGAGATGCCAAAAATACTTAACGCTGAATAACAATTTTGACGTGACAACGTCTTATAAATTGGTTTGCCCGGTGACACTTCAAGAAACTGCGTTACGCTCCGCTCACGTTATGCGCTCACAATGAGAGCGAGTGAGAGGCACGCGTCCCTTCCACTCGGGCATGGTTAGCCCGCCTAAGAGCGAGAGAGACAGACATAAAATCGTTGTCACGTAAAACTTTCGCCCGTATACCGACTTTACAGGCAACCAATTTTTTTTAAATTTGGAATACGTCCTTGAAGTTTTTTTTCTAAAAGTAAAATTATCTATCTTCTGTCTATACTAATATTATAAAAATTAAAGATTTGTATTTTTGTAAGTTGGTTACGAATAAACTCAAAAACTACTGGACCGATTTTAAAAATTATTTCACCAGTGGAAAGCTAGAAGATCCCTGAGTAACATAGTCTATATTTTATTCCCGTATTCCCACAGGAACGGAAACTACGCGGGTGACACCGCACAGAACCGCTAGTAATATAGTAATAGTAATTAGTAACCACTACATAGCATAAAACAAAGTCGCTTTCTCTGTCCCTATATCCCTGTGTAATGGTTATATCTTTAAAACTGCGCAACGGATTTTGATGCGGTTTTTTTTAATGGATAGAGTGATTCAAGAGGAAGGTTTTAATATTAGCATTGCACCCGTGCAAAGCCGGTGCGGGTCGCTAGTAATCTTATAAAGAGGAAAGATTTGTATTTTTGTTACGAATAAACTCAAAAATGATTGGACTGATTTAAAAAAACATTTTACCAATGGAAAGCTACATTATCACTGAGTAACATAGGGTATATACTGTTCCCGTATTCCCACAGGAACAGGGACTACGCGGGTGAAATCGCGCGGAACAGCTACTATGCCATAAAGATATTTCCATTATTAATTAGTACATAATCATTATGATTTTAAAAACATCTGAAGTTTCCAACTACGGACCAGAAAAAATGCCATGAATACTATTTTATACAGTGTGTAAATAACATGTCTAACCTTTAATGTGATGAAACTGAATATCAAACACTGAAAGAGAACATGAATTAGGAAATTCATTTAAAACTACTGCGTAAACAAACCAGTCAGCTGATCCGCATAACAAGCAGGATCTACTCTTTTGACCTTCCTACAAAACTTTTTTTTGAACACGCTGTATACCTAAAAATCATATATGTGTGAGAAAATAAACTTTGTTACACATAACTGTACATAATCTTATTATTATGTAAAGAAAACCTTTTTAAAAAGGTAGATTTTACTGGCAATATTTATCTAGGTACATACCTATTAAACAAAAGTTTCAGGTATGTACTGGAATAAGTATAAGTACTTATTTGTAATAAGTTATAAAAGTATTTTTAGACAATAGAAAACGGATTAGGCGCAAAATGCCACATTCGCAAAATGCCACATTGACGCAAAATGCCACATTCTCAAAATGCCACATTCGCAAAATGCCACATTAGCAAATGCCACACTAACAAAGTGCCATACTTGTTCAACTCCCTTTCTTGCAGTATGTTCGAGAGTGTGGCATTATGCGGAAATGGCATTTTGAGAATGTGGCATTTTACTAATGTGGCGTTTTGAGAATATGACATTTTGCGCCTAATCCTAGAAAACCAAGTTGACGAACATACATACAGACAGAGTCTTATTTTCTTCACGAAACTATTAAAGATATTGATACGAACACAAACACGTAAACACAGCACTGAAACTTTGAAAAGCACGTAAAAATGAGCTCAAAGAATGATAACGGTCTCAAAATATTAACCTATTTGTTAGGACAGACCACAGTTACCGCGAAAGTAATTAGATTACCACTAATTCGATTACCCCAATAATACCTCGTTTGTCCTCACCACACTCACACACTGAAACCTTGTAAACATTACTCACATAAACCTTTTTATTTTACAAGTACATACAACCACCTATTTTTGGCTGTATGCTAAACACACTTGGTTTCAGATTAACAGTTTAAACTAAAACAAAAAACCGCGCAAATTTAAACTTCAAATATTAGTTCAAAGTTCGAACTTTATTCCGTCGATTCTTTGATAAACTTTTTAATTAACCTTTTCGTACCGTATTTCGGGGCACTGGCCGTCGCGTGTTCTGCCTAATGAAAAAACAACCGTCTATCTTGAGTGCTAGTCCCGCTGTAATACAAACCTAGTATGGCTTTGCCGGGTGCTCTACGCTCTAGTTGAGTAAGAATGTATCATGCAATCCTCAGGTAATTGTACACCAGTCAGCTAAGATGCAAAAATTAAATGTTCTAATTCACATTCCGCTTAATTATTGCGTGCGAAGATTTTACAGTTTAATAATTTATTGTTATGGTCGCTTCCACATTTTCCTAGGTTACACTCAATTTAGCATTGATTCTGTTGAACAAATGCGTGTAAATGGCATTAAAATATTTAAAAAGTGTGTCTCCTTTTGTGTGATGAAAATTTATGTTTAAGTAACATAAATATGTAGGCTGTGACACTTTCGAGATGAAAACAAATCTACCTAGAGTTAATTTATTTAAATTTATACTTCACCTCTGTTACGGTTGCTAGCGTCCGCCATATTGTTTTTGTGTGTGACGTCACCCATCTAGCTACAACTAAAGCTAGAACTACACTTCACCCGCGTGGTGTGTCATGGCAAAAGTGTATATTTAATAGATAACGTCACGAAACATAATCAACACCAAATCTTTTGCTAGCTTTTAAACTGATCTAACAACACCTCATTTAAAGTATAAGAACCTGTTTAGGTTACAGCTCAAATCTACTTACATACCCTGGTAAACGGAACTGGATAAAAAACCCTCACTTTTTTTAACTCCAATTGGCAGTACAACCCCTACTCTTGGAGCGTAAAATCAAATTTTCTGACGCAGACTTTGAGCAGAGCTTCGTATGTAAATATGTGATGGAACAACTCTTAAAAGTCATAAATTATAATGTTTTATACATATGTAACGTTTCCATTAAATCTTTTAGAAATATCAAAACACTTTAAATTAAGTAAATGTAGAAGTCCTTTCAAATTACTTCAAAATAGGAGGTTTCTCAATTCGACCGTTTTTTTTATGTTCGCAGTTATCTTTGTCATTTATTTATGAACCGATTTTGATGATTATTTTTCTGTTGGAAAAGCGTGATATCCCAGCGGTGGTACTTTATTAAGGAAACTAGGATCTGACGATGGCATCCCAGAGAAATCAATGGAAACCTTGGAAAATCGAAGTGGCGACTAGTGCTATTAATTTTTTTGTTTCCTGTTTGAAGTTGTTTTTTTTTTGTTTAACACTATTATGTTGTTTTTTAACAGTAAATTAAATTGTATTCTTATTTTATTTATAGTACACTAGGTAATACCTGTGACTCTGTCAGTTTAAACTTTAGGTTATCCTCAGGTTACAAGATTTCTACCTGTCTTTCATCAATAGACAAAATTACTTTTATGGAAAAAATTAAAAATATAAAAAATTATGTTTTTCGCAAAACTGTATACAAAGAAATATTTTTTAATGTTTTAAAATGCCTATTTTTTTTAAAGGCCAGTTACACTCCTATGCCGTACAGCCGTGGGTAGACAAGGGCCGGCACACACGGCTAAGCACACACAGGTAAGGCTGTGTCCACACAAGCGTCGCTGGTCGATGCATATTGACCGTTTAATACTATGAGTTAGGTGAGCAGAGATAGTTTCCATTGTCACATGTTACACCGTGTCATATGATACTCTTAATTTATATTTTAAAATACAATGAAACACCTTAGTGTGACACGTTTTGTGTGACACGTTTGTGTGACATGTTTGTGTGATATGTTGGTGTGATGTTTTTTTTTTTTTTAGTTTATACGGATATTAATCGAGAAGGAAAACGTCACGAAGAAATCCACAGGTCAAATAAATTCTTAGGCATACATGTGTAACAGAAACTCGGTCCGGCAATGGGAGTACAACCTGTTATGTTTAGTTTCAAAAAAATATACCGAAATTGGGTATTTCTTTTACTTATATTTTTCCCTTACAGTAATTCAGTTGAGCACTGATCCTCAATGAATAAGCTTATTCAATTATTGGTGAAAAAATTTGGGCTCTGTCACATTACCGTGAGAGCGCATCTAACAATTTAGATCTTTGTTTGTTATTAACTCGAGCGGGTCGGTGTAAAAACCGTTTACGTATTTTTTGAATAAATAATTTAGAACCGTAATTTAAACTAAGTTATTCTCTTTTTACCCCTTGTGTTGAGTAATCTTGTTACTGTGCAGTTACGAACTCACTTCCGCACAGTTGCAACTGGTACCAGCTGATATTTCCACTAATAATAAAAACATAAATAAATAAAAAACACACTTTGACAATATTAACATTCCTTATACAATAAACTATCTTTCACCCGCGTAAGTCGCGTTCCCGTAGGAAAATTATAGCCCATATTACTCCTAGAAAAGTAAGTTTTCATTGGTGTAAGAATTTTTAATATCGGTCTAGTAGTTTTGAGTTAATTCGTTACAAAGTAAGTAGGTAAGTAGCTCTGCTTGATTGTAACCTTTTTACAGCGAAACCGCTGAACCGATGTTCAGTAAATTCGACAGAGTGTTGTACTAAGTTTTGTACAAGACGAAATCAAAAATAAAAAAATATTTTTTCTGGAAGTATGAAGGTTTTACGTGTATGGGTACATTTGCCTAAGAAGTAATTTCTCACAATGTTTTCCTTCACCGTGAGCCAGTGTTAAATATTATGTACCATAAGCCAACGTTCAGCCAGATACATTAGGAGCGGGGTAGTTAAAACATTAGCATTCAAGTGACAAACTTTAGTACATAAATAAGATTTCGATACACTCATTCTTACTATATACCTCTCTAGGGATCGAAATACAGCCAATTGTAAAAATAGGACACCTAAAATGTGGACGAATATTTGTACAAGGATAGGACAAGGAAGTTAGCATGAATGAGAGGTTGTTAACTAGAGAGCGGATTATATGCAACATAAAAAGCTTGTTATGTGCATGCAAATATGCATGAAAAATGCTTGAAATACTCACGACAATTGGTAGAATATGCAAAGTTAATTGATGAATTTTAGGAACCCCCCAAAAAAAGAGAAAAGTAAGTTTTCATTTTTTTATTTAAAAATCAGCATACAATGAGTAAATTATTTTTTGGTAGGCGATAATAAGTATAGGTACAGTAACATTACATTACATTAAAGTTATTTAGAATTTTTGTAAACGTTGACAATCAAGAAATGGACTCGATTCTGCATTACAGCGACTAAAGTTATTTTAGTTTAGTCCTGTCATTTTCTTACTCCTACAAAAGAAAAGAGACTCGAGTCTATTTAGTCCTGTCAAATTAAAATTAGTCCTGTCAACTAAGGCGTTTTCAACAATTTTAGCGACGATGTAAAAAGGTGATGGATAAAAGTGACAGATAATCACGTTCATAAGGTTTAAATTAGTTGGTTTTTACGTGTTTGACATTACTCTTCAATCTCAGGTTTGTTTCTGTACTTTTTCTTTCGTATTCTATGGAGAAGGATAGGCTAACTTAAAATTAGGAATTTTAGCTGGTCTGCAGAATCGAGTCCATTTTTTTAAATTTTCTCCGAAAAATATTGTAAATGTATCGATAATATATGCATCATAACTAGATCTTAGGTAAAATATGCTATTACCGCTGAGAATGGCTTAAATAAACAAATGCATACGCAATTGCATATTTGCATATGCATTTGTTGCATGCATATAATCCGGTCCCTATTGATAACTTACCGGACGGTGCTGGTGCTGTGACCAGTTTTTAGATACGGGTTGAAACTGGTGATGGTTTAATTGATTTTTGTTGAGATTTGTACGGATATGGTGATACTTGGGTAATATTTGGTTGCTTCAGATCAATTAGAAAAAATAAATTTTTGTTTTGTCGACCTGCGTTTTGATTGAAGTGTGAATTTGGCAGATAGATGGCGTGATATAGTAATTTTGAATGGTGGCCAGTACGAAAAGGAAGGAGGATGGGATCCTTAAGTTGCGCAATAGTAGATTGTTATGCAAGTGTCGGAAGGAATCAATTCCCATACGAGGTATTTAGACGCCCGAGCGTAGCGAGGGCGGATATTATTATAGTCTGAGTAGGAATTGATAACTTCCATCCGCGTTAAACACTCTACTTTTCATTTCGAATTCAAGGAAATTAAACAAAAAAAAAAAACTATTGTACAAAAATTCAAACATGCAAAAACGCAATAACACCTACAAAAAAAACAAAATTGTCAACAATACAACCAAAGAGGTTGAAAGAAAGAGAAACTTTTTCTTTTAAACGTCTTTGAATACAACATCATAGAGTACCTAACCTAAATAACATTACAAAAATAATAAACAAATCCTTCCTCTTTATAATAATATGTACCTACTTTTAGCCGAGTAATAGTGTTCTGTGCTTATTAGTGCCGATGAAAAACAAGATTTTGAATTTCGTAACAGCTTACCAAATTATTAATCTTTTTTTAATTTTAAATATGGAATGCGTACCGCCCCGCGCGCGGACTATTTTCTGTTGTTTATACCTACACCTCACAAGGCCGCACCTTTTTTTCTTATTCTAATTGATATAAAAAGTTTCGTATCCCTACTAAGTAGGTACCCAAAGAGGTTGGAAGAAAGTCATTCTCTTTCCTAGAGAAACTTTTTCTTTAAACGTCTTTGCCAAATGTAGTACTATTTTTTTTAATTCATTCCCGCCCTAAGGCCGGAAGCAATTATTATGAGTCTTTCCCGACCGAGGGCGGGAATCACAGCCCTGAATCTCTCTGTTGTGGGAATCATCGCTTCCGACCCGGTACTCAGATCAAACATACACTACTTTCCGAGTATGAGATATGAAAAACCAATTTTTTACTCAAATACAATGGAAACACGCACAATCCGCTATGGAATGGAAGCGACTGCACAGCGACGCAAACATAAACATACGAATTATACATTATGTACATGTGATCTTGCAGGTGTAAAACGGAATAATATTCCCATAAATTGTATGTCAGTAGGTTTGTAGGTGGTTGTTGGTTATCTATACTTCTTTACTAATATTTTATAGGGGAAAAATAGGCAAAGCCTATTCAATAGAAACAAACAAATGTTTCCTCTATATACTACTTAACCGATTTTAAAAATTCTTTCACCAAATGGAAAGCTGAGTAAAGCCGTATACAGAAAGAAAGCCGAAAACTTATCGGCACCGATAAGCGCCGATCGGCGCCCATCGGCGCCGGTCTACGCAGGTAACCGGCGCAGGCATTTATATGAACAACTTGTCGGCGCCGACACGCGCCGGTCAGCGCTGGTGCCGCCCGCCAATCATCGTACGACATTTTGCTCGCTCTGCTTCAATCTGCTTGCTTTCTGTAGAATGGACCGGCGCCGATCGGCGCCGACAAGCTTTCAGCTTTCTTTCTGTATACGGCTTTACATAGGTAATATTTTGTTTCCGTATTCCCACGCCACGGGAACGGAAACTACGCGGGCGAAACAGCTACTTCACTACATAGTATAAAACAAAGTCGCTTTCTCTGTTCCTGAAAGAAACTTGACCCTGGGAGGTCTCTAATGTTATTGTCAGCTCCCAATGAAATATGAAATAATGAGAAAAAGATAATTTTCTACACACAAAATATATTCAGAAAAACCGGAGAAGAAAAGATCATAATGACAACGTCAGCGTTTTTTAAAGAAAAAACACATAAAAAACAAACATATAAAAGGAGTTTGCACAGTTCATATCACATGAGTAGAGGTTCCTATATCCCTATGTATGCTTAAATCTTTAAAACTTCGCAACGGATTTTGATGCCGTTTTTTTAATAGATAGAGTGATTCAAGAGGAAGGTTTTAGTATTAGCATTGCACCCGTGCGAAGCCGGGGCGGGTCGGGTCGGTATTAATGAATAAGTGACCTGTGGTGTTTATTCTCATGTTAGAGTAATTACAAAGTCTGCTGTTATCACGATTTTGTAGTGACTTATTATAACTGTACCTACTAGGTTTTTAGGATGATAAGCGCTGCGTTGTCGCGTTGAATCAGTTTTTCCGTTCTTATGGGTACCTAATTATTCTTAAAAATCCGTTCTTAGTGATCACGTCGCATAAGCCATCTTTGTTAAAAATGTCTTTGATCATGGAATGAGGGATAAAACAAAAGGGTAAACCTCCAGAGGGCGCTACTGCAGTAGGTATAGGTATAACATCCGATAACCGTGTTATAAAATTGTATGCCTCATTAGAACGCCCGCCGAGGAACAAAACACACGATGGCGTCATTCCTTTCGCAATGAAGTTGGCAGCGAAACAAAATGATTCCATCTGTCAACGTAACACAATCGGCGTTAGCTGTCAACGCGACAAGGGTTCAAGACAATGGAGACGGCACGTCACGTGGAACTGTGTCGCATTTAACGGTTGAGATACACTAGGTAGCAAACTAAATTTTTACAAGCTTCTATATATAACTGTATGTTATAAATGTATGTTTGTTAGGGTGGAATCTTGCAACTCATGTTTGAAGCAGATAGTCTTCAACCGATTGAGCTGATATGTTGTACACACGTTTTGTTTGGATGACAATGGATGGTTAACTGTGTAATGTCATTCTAAATACAATATGGCGGAACACCCAAGATGGTGGATTGGTAATTTTTAATGCATTCTTACAATATGGTTATCAAGTGAAAGGACTTGCTGAAAATAACTCGAAAACAAGCTTGTCTATAAAAATGATTTCACGTATTTAATCTTATTAAAATTATTACCTACTATTTCTGATACCTACATATTTTGTGGTTTTACTACTGGAAAGTTTAGTTTAGCTATACAAGGTACCTGACATTTTTTGGCGGATTTTATTTATTTATATAACATAAAAAAAATAGGTTGTCTGTAAAGTCGGTGTACTGACGATAGTTGAACGTGACAACGTCAAAAGAAAATACTGATGGAATTGATTGTGCCTCTTTGTTGCTCGTTGCGCGCTCTCGCTTGCACTGGAACGCCGCATACGTCATACTTTTTTGTGCATGCAGTGGGCTCTATCGAATTATAAGACGTTGTCACATCAAAAAATTACAATAAATTAGGAAATTCAAAATTCATTTATTTCAGTAGGTATACAAAATAAGTACACTTTGAAACGTCAATAACAAGGCACACTAAACTCGTCCATGAAGATTGGCTAAATGTAAACAGCAGCCCATCTCCACCGCCGAGTTGCTGGTTCCAAATGCAGTACCCCGAGAAGAGCCAGCAAGAAACTCAAGGGCAGCTCTTTATAATCTCATGTGAAAAACTAAAAATATACATGAAACTAAAAATAAGTCCTTCTGCACATGACTAACAAAACCGATGAATCCCATAAATGAGATCCGATGGTGGGATCCCTTAAGAATACGTAAATTTTAAGCAGTTTTATTTGGACTACTTTTATTCGATAATCTCGGAATTATGGCTTCGAACACTAAGTATGAATGTTGCAACGACGACAATAATGAAGACGTAAACTGCATTAAATGCGATGGTTGCAAGAAGTTGTATCACTCCGTGTGCCTATCATTACCAGTAAATAATCTCGAATCTTACTGTAACTGGAGATGTTCGTCATGTATCACTGTTACAAAAAAGTCTCCAAAAAAAGACGCAACGCCGATGCGTAATGTCTCTAACTCCAGAGGCAATAAGAGACAAGCAGTGAACTCTCCACCGGGAACAGTCATGATCACTGGAGAGGATGTACGGGAAATCGTAGAGAATGTCGTCAAAAACCAATTCAGCACCATGGTGGACCAAATTAAGGATAGTATGATCAATATCGTTAACAGAGAACTTGCTCCTTTAAGAAAAGAGATGAAGGATATGATTGATTCGATGACTTTTTTGGGAGCTAAATATGATGAATTTGAAACTGAACAAGTTAAAGTTAAAGGTTTTATAAAAGAATTGCAAGAGGATAACCAAAAGCTCAAGACCACTGTTTCTGATCTCTCTGAAAGAGTAAACTATTTAGAACAACAATGTAGATCAAATAACTTGGAGATTCAATGTGTACCCGAAAAAAAAGAAGAAAACTTATACACTTTAATCAAGCTTCTTGGGAAGGCTGTCGACTGTGAACTAGATGACAAAAATATACTACATTGTACACGTGTCGCTTAACAAAATACTACAAATACACGCCCACGGTCCATAGTGGTACAACTCGCATCTCCAAGGATTCGCGACCAATTCTTAGCATCATCTATTGCATATAACAAAGCTCACCCGCAGGATAAATTGAATAGTGCCCATTTAGGTTTCCCTAACATCAAGACTGCAATTTATGTTGTTGAACACTTATCACCCTCGAACAAAGCATTACATGCAGCTGCTAGGCGTGCTGCCAATGAGAAACAATACAAATTTGTCTGGGTGCGAAATGGCAGAATCTTTGCTAGAAAAACTGAAGACTCGAAATTCATCCTAATTAAGAACATGGACAGTATTAACAAGATGTAAAAAAAAAAATATAAGCATATATACGTGTTTTTAAACGCATGTAATTGCGTATAATATATTACTTTAAATTCGCTACTTTAAACATTTACTACCAGAATAGTAGAGGCTTGAGATCGAAAACTCACATCTTTTATCAGAATCTGTGCTGTAACAACTATGATGTTATTGTTTTAGTAGAAACTTGGCTAAATAGCTCTGTTATGAGTGGTGAGTTATTTGATGATGGTTACGTAGTTTATAGGAGAGACAGGGAAAGTACTGCAAAGAGGGGTAAAGAAGGAGGGGGTGTTTTAATAGCGGTGTCAAAGCGGTTTGTCTCAAAACGTAAGCAAATCTGGGAAGGAAGTGGGGAGGATCTCTGGGTTGAGATTTATACACCTCATGAGAGAGAATCGCGTGGTCTATTACTGTGTGCTATGTACCTTCCACCACCCGTAACTGTATCATCTCTGGAGAGTTTTCTAAGTCAATGTAACGAAGTTTTTGATCAGACTCACAGTCAAGTTTTATCGCGGGGGATTTCAATTTGGGAGTTATTGATTGGACGTTGGTGAATAACCCAGTGTATTGTTCAAAACTGTCTAACTTAACACAAACGTTGCTAGATTTTATTCGAGTTAACAAACTCATACAGTCAAACTTTATTACTAATGATTACGGTAGAATATTGGATCTAGTATTAACTACGACCGCTTCATGTATGGTAAATAACAGCAATAGCCCATTAAGCATTATAGACCAATATCACCCGCCTCTTGACATTCAAATGGAGTTTCATGACACCCCTACTCTCCCATACAATACCACGAACTTAAGACCAAATTTTTATAAAGCCGATTATAAACAGATTAGGAATTATTTGCGGGATTTAGATTGGGAAGTAATATTTAAAAGACATGAAAATGTGAATGACATGACTAATGTATTCTATGAGCACATTCGCACTGCTATAAAGAAATTTGTACCTATGCGTGGTACCAGAAAGAACCACTTTCCGATTTGGTTTGATAACAAAATAATAAGAGTCCTTAGAGAAAAAAATAATATAAGAAGACGTTATAAACTATACGAAAACCCAATGGATAGGTTACAATTTAAATTGCTCAGTAAGCGATGTGATAACTTAGCAAAAAATCTATATATCAATTATATAAAAAAACTAGAGGATGAACTTTGTGCGAACCCTCAACTTTTCTGGAAATATATGAAGAATAAACGTGGAGGAACTAGTACGTACCCATCATCTATGACCGATGGATCATGTACTATATCTGATAATGAAGAAATATGTGAAATGTTTGCTAAATATTTCTCATCAGTCTATGACCAATATCAGGATATAAACTACGAACATAAGTCTACATTTTTGTATTCCCTGAGAAATCATAGCCAATGCTTAACAGCGCCTTCACTAGATCCTAACATGATACACAACAAATTAAAAAGCATTGATATCAGAAAAGGTGCCGGTCCAGATGGAATACCACCAATTTTTATTAAATTCTGTTCCTCGGTATTAGTAAAGCCTCTTTCGTTAATTTTTAATAAGTCTCTCAGTACAGGCATATTTCCAACTAAATGGAAAACTGCCAAAGTAGTTCCTATTCACAAATCAGATGAAAATAGTTTTATTTCCAATTATAGACCTATCTCCATTTTATCAACTTTTTAAAAAATCTTTGAGTCGTTAGTTTGTCCGTACCTTCAAATTCATTTAAAGTTATACCTAAGAAATAGTCAGCATGGATTTTGCATGCATAGATCGACTTCGACTAATCTGGTCCCTTTTACTGAATCTCTGATCTCAGCAATAGACTCTGGTAAGCAAGTAGACGTTATTTACACAGATTTCAGTAAGGCTTTCGATAAGGTGACACACAATATCTTGGTTCATAAGCTATCAGCCTACGGAATTACTGGATCTCTGTTGTTGTGGTTAAATTCTTATGTAACTGACAGGTTTTTTTATGTTGTAGTCAATGGGTACACCTCTTCTACATGGACCATACCTTCTGGAGTTCCACAGGGTTCCCACTTGGGTCCCGTTCTTTTTAATTATTTTATTAACGATTTACCAGAATGTTTCACCTCCTCTGAGCCTCATATGTATGCAGACGATTTAAAAATTCTTAAGATTATTAATTCTATTGAAGATGCAATATTATTACAAAACGATGTGAATAGTTTATTGGATTGGTGCAATATTAATCACATGCATCTAAATACTAAAAAATGTTTTAAAATTACCTTTACAAGAAAGCATAATCCAATAAATTTTGAATTTCGTATGGGCAGCGATATAATTCAAGAAGTCGAAACAATAAGAGACCTAGGCGTACTGTACGATAAAAAATTAACATTTTTACCTCATATGGAGAACACAGTCAATAAGGCGTCTAAAATGACAGGTTTTGTAATCAGAAACTCGAAAATATTTCAAAGCCATAAAGTTAAAATCCTCCTATATAATACATACGTCAGAAGTGTCTTGGAATATTGCAGCGTGGTGTGGAGACCACATTATGCAACGCACTCATTACGCCTGGAACGTATTCAAAAACGTTTTGTTTCTTATCTGTCGTTCTCAGCTGGCATAGCTAGAAAAAAGAAGTCTTACAAAGCCAGGCTGCAATACTTCAAAATGAACTCCTTGGATATACGTAGAGACCTACTAGATGCAATATTCCTTTATAAATTATTTAACCATAAAATCGATTGTCCTAAATTGCTTGCATTATTTAATATACGCGTTCCTTCTCGAATTCCACGTAATAAGATAACACCAATGTATCCTCCCCTTAGGAGAACTGTTTTAGGTGCTGCCTCCCCTATATCGAGGCTATGCAAATTGCTGAATACTTACAGTGACTTAGTCGATATAAATTGTGATTCCTTAGGTCAGTTCTACAACAAAATGTACAATGCATTGGCTAATGATATTTAGTCTTGGTCTTATTTCCCTGTATATATTTTTTTTTTTTTGTAATTCTTTAGTTTCTTTTTTTTTTTTGGTAATTCCCCGAAAAATAGATATAAATTATTTCTGTAACAGATAAGTATACTTAGTGTTAGTATGCACGTGGAGTTTACCTGTAATTAGTTGCTACATTTATGTTTGTTCTCCCAGCATTTTATTGTAACACATTCTATTCAATGTAAGTGACTGTTGGTAAACCAATAAAAATAAATAAATAAATAAATAAATTCGAAGAAACACAGGTGTGTCCCAGGCCTTACTTGTGCTGATTGAGAATGTTACGTTTTCAAATATGATTTGAATTATGAAATTGAAATTTCTCGATTAAATGTTGTCAGGAACATTTTGATGAATTTTGATTTCATTTGGGGGCGTCCATTAATTTCGTGAGGTGTTTAGGAAGGGGGATGGCGTTGTTCTGAATATCACCTAATCTCACGTGGGGGAGAGGCAAAATAGGCAAATACCACGTATTTTTATTCCCAAATAAATAAACAATTGATATTAATAAAAAATATTACTTATGTACTTAAGCATTTCTTTTTTAATGAAAAATTTTCACAAATATATATATACATATATATATATATACAATAGTATCGGATCTCCGAGTAAATATCATTGGTATTAAGGACTACGTATGTATGTACTATCAGCAAAATATCCGCCTGGTACACCTACCTAATTGTCATTTTTGCGAACCGCTATTATTTCCAATATCGGTATAGCAACCAATATCGTTGAAGCACCCCAATAGCGACAAAGCGCTCACTTATAGTAAGTCACAATAAAATTTACAAAAAGTCTGTCATGTTTACCACTAGGTACTTCATGCCGATGAAAGCAACAGAATGAAAAAACAACGTTTTACTGACTATGATTTTATAAATTTAATTAAGGGAATGGTACTAAAAACTTGAGATTTTAGGCGACAATTCTCCCTAATAGATTTGGCATAACGTTTGTCTATAGTGTAGCGACACCTAGCGGGTTACTACATAAAGCGGAGAGACGGCCAGTTTTAAACCGCGCTATAGAAGTTTTCTAATGAGTTTGTATAAATACGGCTGTCCAACATCAACCGTTGGACCGCGGTCCCCAGGCACGATCACCTCGCCTGGCGGAAGATCTCCCCTTTTGACGATGGAGGAGCATTCCACCTCCGCTTCTCCTTAATAGTATGTAGGACTTTGAGTATTAAACCAACCGGAGATGCCACTGACAGGCGTTCCCCTCTGCCAAAAAAAAGTGTCGGTCAACGCGCATACCTGTTATATACAACTAGTTTTTTTGAGTTCACGGAGTGCTCAGATTGGTGAATGTTTTTGTGTGCATCTAGTTCAAGCTAGTGTTTAATTAAAAAAAACATCTCACGCCTCTCATCCCCGAGGGGGTAGGCAGAGGTATTCCATTACTGGATATACCCACATTTCAGGTGATATATTGGACCCCTAAGCGTGATAGGTGGTGAGCCCATCGCCGGACCGGGTCTATTTACACATGTCTCAGCATTAATTCTGAGACCTGCGGGTTTCCTCACGATGTTTTCCTTCACCGTCGAGCTAGTGATAAATATGTACGTAAGTTTTTGAAAAACTCATTGGTACATGCCAGGATTCGAACCCAAGCCTCACTGATTTTCGGCCGGCTCTTTAACCGTTCGAGCTATCACTGCTTACTGTTGTGTGCGTTTCCTTGTCCCCCGCACAGAAATGTGCAGATTTTTTTGCGAAGAAACTAGTGAGCGTGACGTCTCCGTTTGGTTTAATACTCAAAGATGTAGGACATAATTAAACACGCATCCATAGGTGACCTGCAAAGCTGTACATACACGTAACAAGACCTGGAGAATCAATTAAGTCTGTGACGCTCCCCGGAGGCTGAGTGTTCATTAAAACAGGACATTCTGCATATTGTGCTCGCGTTTGGTCTACAGTGGTTGCACTTTGAATAAATCACCATCAATGTAAAACTATAGACGTGTACTCATACTAAACCTAAACCTAACCTAAACCGGACTAACTTGTTGGAGGACTTGTTCCAGGCGGATCCCATATTAATACATTATCAATATTTTCCGGTTACCTCACTCACTCAACGAAATGCAAACATTATAACACTTCTTTACTTTATTCGTATTTTTTTAACATTAATCTGAAATAAATAAATACTTAAATAAAAAAAAAAACTTTCAAAAAGGTTTTAGGTAAACTTGTCAGTGGGGAGACGAGACCAATAAAACATTGGTTTCACCGTCTAAGTGGAACCATGAGTACTTGAAAATCCTATTGATCGTATAGTGGAACCAATCAGTAAAAGCATAAGTCCGAAACGCGTTTTTTTACTTTTATTTTTTTATGAACAAAATAAATGAGACTTTAATAGTACATTATGGTACAAGTGAGTAAAGTTGGTGATTACCGCTGAGGCGCCATTGAGACCCGAGCCGTAGGCGAGGGTCATAAGAGAGCCGAGGACGGTAATCATCAATACACACGTGTATCATACGACGTTTTTCAACACACTTGTGAATAAATAATACTAAAAAATCATTTTAAAATAATCATTCGCAATGGCGGGGAAAATTAATTGGTTTTCCAATTTTTTATTTATATAATTTGGAAAAGGCAAAAGGATCTAGGCCCATACAGCCTCGTTTTCCTATGCGCTCGCATCTTACAATGGCGATCGGCCATGGACTAAAAAAATTAGGTTTCTTTTTCTTTGGTTTGTCGTGGATAGCGTTTTAGCCACGTACAAAATGGGGTATTTAAAGTTTTTACAGAGAAAACCAAAGTTATATTTGAGTGAAAGTTTTGTTTATTAAACACGTACAAGTTGAAATGATCTATTTAAATACGAAGTTGCATGAAATGAGCAAGCCATATTTGTGTATTAATTTATTAGTACGATTGAATACGATCTTTTTTGTATCGAAACTTTTTTAAGAACAAAGCAACTCTAGCAACAAAATTGAAAAAAAAAATCTATAACTCACTAGTGAATAATAGCAAACAAAAAGTCTCAGTTTGATTATAGGTGTCATTATGTGCCTAATTGCAGTGAAATTAGAGCCACTTTATGAGCAAGTGTGTTGAAAAATATATTACTAGACTAACTTTGTTAATATTAGTACCAGTCTCCTTTATTTGGGATCCTTTTTTTTGCGATCAGAATGAATGTCAGTTTTTAGGCCAGATAATGGTAAACGGGTTCATTTCCTTGGAATTAGACTACACTGGAAACTGGAAATTTCTTTTCAAAATAATATTTCCGTTCGTCCCAGAGTGCGATTTTTTGATTTGATTGAATCACAGAATTAATAATACTTATAATATTAATTCTGTGATTCAATCACAGGGTCCTAAGTAGCAGTAAATCCAAAATACATACACACATAAGAACACAACTGGTTTTTATATTGGGCCTACTGAATACCAACATTAACTCAGTCAAATATTAAGTGGCAAGGAATTCTGCATTGATTGACTTCCCGAACGAAAAACGACATGATTCCAATGTTTGGTCCTAAAATTAAGCACATTTCATGAAGATGAATTGTCTCCACTGTGGAACGCCCTCCTTGTGCGTGTTTTTAATCAACTCCAGTCTAAACGGGTAAGTTGGCACAGAAGGCGTCATATATTGGCTTTCGGAGGGTAGTCTGAAAATGGTTTTAATTTTACTTTAATCCATCATAGTACTTTTACACATACGCTCGTCAATAGACAATCCAAAGAAGTTTAAAGAAAAAATAAGAAAGATAATGTTTTTATTTCAACCTCTTTGAGACAAACCCTGTGTAATGTGTAAGGGTGACAAAAGTCAAACCTCTTTCATACATTGTTGAGTCCCTGGGTGGGCGCCAATTCGTACAAAAAGAATTCTATAAATGTAAAGTAACTTTATCAGTTGGCTTAACCTTTTACACCGACTTAAAAAAAGGTGGGGGTAATTAATTTATATGTATTTTTAATACGTCATTTACAATGATATTTAAATTCATTAAAGACCAATAATGTTAATGTTATTTAATATCATTGATTAAGACATAGAGGGGCAATTAGGAATATTTTCATACTAAAACTTTGATATCAAGCGTCAGTTCAGGATATCATTTCATCCAGTTCTGATGATGGGATTCATGAGGTATTAATTGAACTCCTCAAACTTTATATGCATACCATTACAAAGATTTTGATATTTTCAGATTATTTATTTAGGTATTTATTTATTTGGATAATCAACAAGACACTATAAAACATTTAAATACTCAGGGACCACAATAGGGTGTAAGTCAAAGAGATTTAAATATAATAGGGCATAGAGGGGGCATTGGGAATATTTTCATTGAATACAAAACTTTGAAGCCTAAGGCGTCATGTCCTTGTTATGTCAGTTAGTATGAACGCGAGCTGTCATTCGGTTGAAATTGTACTAGACTTATTCCACTTGGAATAACTTTTGACTTCAAATTTTCCTCGCTTTGTCCCCTCTATGCCTTATTATATTTGAATCTCTTTGGTGTAAGTGCTGACTTAATTACAGATTACCACATAATATTAGCCATGTAATAACTGAGTAGATAACTAATTTAAGAAGAAAAACATAAAAAAAACGATTACAAAAAAATAAACCGACTTAGTAAATTTAGAAATTATTTATTATTTTAAGCATCTGTATTCAGGTTATAATTATCATTTGGTGAAGTAGAACTGATGAAAAGGACCTCAAATTTGGTTGTGAATTTTTCGAAATCGATTGTTTTTGTTACATTGTTCCAGTATGCTGTGACATTATTTTGGCCGTATTTTGTCCGGTTCCTAAGTAGCGGGTCCATTAGCACCGCTCATCAAAGTCCACTTACCGGACAAACTACTTTAACTATTCACAGTGTTCTTAGGAAGATACTTCTGAATCACGCTTTCAATTAGTCAGTTTCCTTTGCCGTTAATGTTTTATTTGACTGAGACTTTTTCTATGTTTTTATCTACAGCCTTCCACCTAAATTTGCTACAGATGTTGAAAGCAACGTTTAAAATTCTGGCACTTGCGGGAGTTTTTCTATAGCTAGTGATAAAAATGTACTTATATTTTCTCGAAAGACTAATTACTAAATAATAAATACCCTGCCAGGGTTACAAACCCGGATCTCCCACATGTGAAGCGAGCTTACTTCGAACCTGACTATCAATGCTACAATTTTGTATTTATAAACAAAAAATCTGTGGGTAGACAGAGGTATTTATTTCAGGAAATACCCACATTTTACCAGTATTTATCCTGATAGGTGGTGAGCCGATCGCCGGACCGGGTCTGTTACACAAAGCTCACAATTAATTGTGGGACCTGCGGGTTTCCTCACATGTTTTCCTTCATCGTCGAGCTGGTGATAAATGTGTTGGAACTCACTGGAATATGTCAGGATTCGAACCCGAGAACTCAAGCATGAGAAGCGAGCTCACTTCCAACAGTCCGGTTGGAAGTGAGCTCGCTTCTATAATTTATGTATGATAGCTACATGTTGGTGAGCGGTGTGGACTGTATAATGCGATGAAGTGGGAAATGATGGAAACACGTTATTTGATAAATAAATTGGTACTTTAATGCAATTAATGCTTTTACAATCACGTCAACCAAAACCAAAACTACACTGCCCGACAGCTATCAAAAAGACAGATGTTCTAAAAAAGCTATTTTCAAAATATGTAATAAAAGGGGTAAAAAAGGCCGCATCGCGGCCAGTCGCTAACACTACATATTATACAATTGGTAAGTCTACTTCGTGCAACTTGTAGCTCAAACTATTTGACGGATTTTGAAGTTCAAAATGTTTTTAGAGCGGTGATAGCCCAGACGGTTAAAGAGCCGGACTAAAATCAGTGAGGCTCGGGTTCGAATCCTGGCATGTACCAATGAGTTTTTCAAAAACTTACGTACATATTTATCACTAGCTTGACGGTGAAGGAAAACATCGTGAGGAAACCCGCAGGTCTCAGAATTAATTCTGAGACATGTGTAAACAGACCCGGTCCGGCGGTGGGCTCACCACGTATCACGTTTAGGGGTCCAATATATCTCGTGAAATGTGGGTATATCCAGTAATGGAATACCTCTGCCTACCCCCTCGGGGATAAAAAAGGAGTGAGATTATACTTATACTTATAAAATGTTTTTAGATGGGTCTGCTTCTCCGCAGTGTCATTGACTTCATTTTTACAGAATGTTCCAGAATAAAGGTAATGTCTAACGACATTCCAATAAATCGAAAGTCAAAACAAATGCCCAATAAAATACATTTTGCTCTATACCATCATCATTATGGACACATTAACTTGTAAAGTGCGGAAAATCGCGAACAGTCGCCCTATTATCGGTCCCATAAAACACCACTTTGCGGCTGATAGATGTCAGAGCTCATTTT
Organism: Ethmia dodecea; assembly: GCA_963855545.1. Classification (NCBI taxonomy): domain Eukaryota; kingdom Metazoa; phylum Arthropoda; class Insecta; order Lepidoptera; family Depressariidae; genus Ethmia; species Ethmia dodecea. Next base: position 14,499,877 of record OY979446.1, on the reverse strand, counting down.
AAAATGCCGTCAATGTGGATCCATTTAAATTTTGTACTTTGTAGATTTTAGGGGCCAGAAGGCAAAATCTTCTTGTATTAAATATTGTAGAAAAGCTATCTGGAGACTACACACTGATATTATCACACCTAAAATAAGTGTAGGTACCTACTGATAACAATATTAAAGCCTTTATTTATACTATAGATACAATTTCTACATGAATTCATTCTATTTCATTCATTTTATTTCAGTCATTTTTTTATTTAAGAATTTAAATTATTCAATTTTGTATTCTGTTGTTTGTCATGTAAAATTTTATAGGTTCTTTCTGTACCTGAACTAATATTATTTTATTCACTTAATATTATTATATTTAAATGTAGTATGTGTCCGTTCATATTGGGATTGGGAAGTAGCTTCTTAAGCCATTATGGCAGTTAAGTACTTCCTAGAAGAGATTAAGATGAAACGAAGAAACTAGATGATTATGTGAATTACGATGATTTTTGGAGCAGATTTTGCTTCAGCAATGACAGCGACTAAACCAAATTAAGTAAGTGATCCAAAGTTTGCACTTTTGGCATGTGCATAGATTATGAGATCAACCATTTGAATCAGAATAGCAAATGAAACGACAGAGAGCCACTAATGAAACCAGTTCATTATCCATGCTTAGCGCTAATTCTGTAATGCGATTGTTTTCATCGTTGTTGAAATTGAAATAGACTGAACCTTTAATGTACCTATATCTGATTTTATGAAGGCTGTATTTAGTTTTTCGATCTTCTTGCAGTTTTTTTTTAGTAAGCATTCATAAGATTTTGTGCAATATATAACAACTCTTTGTGTGATACAAAAAATGTGATAATATGTATAGTACAATGGGTGATCTTATCGGTTTAAGCGGTTTCTTCCAGACTACCTTGGGATGGATGTAACTGAGATGAATAATCTACAATTTCAAATTTTATATACAGATTCAAATTAAAATAATATTCGAAATTCATCAAGTATCGTATGTACTAGTTCTACCCGTATTTGATAGAATCAGTTTATTGAACTGTATCTGATAAAATCATTGATTGAAACTCCATGTTCTTTGAGCCTTGCAAGTTTTAAAGAGAGCCTTGCAACGCCTCGGTAAATAGACCTTTGATCCATCATGCCGTGCAGTCGGGGACCGAATGAGTCCGTTGCAATAACTCCGATATTGGTTCATGTATTCCAAAGATTATAAAACGGAAAATTGTGGATGCGTGATTTCTCTGGAGGCCTACAATCTTAACAGGTCACCAATCTTTGCATTTGGTTACCACTTAACGGTCAATTTATGATTTGAATGGACCCCAAAATGGCACCGTCAAGGTTAGAGATGAACGGTTTTTTTTTATGATTATCAAATATTGCTGAATAAAGCGGTGTCAAGTTAAATACCACATGCAGGGGCATACCCCTACATTGAATAAAAACATGTGATTTGTCCTCTTATTGAAAATGATTCCGACTCCAGTCATGTCAGATACCCTGGGGTGGATTTAACAAAATCTGATAATTACCTATAGCTCATACTTCCTTAGTGTGAGGAAATACCCTTAGCTCAGCGGTGGGCTGTCACGTTGATGGTGATGAATTAAATGACAACCAAAAGGAGGTGAACTATCGGTTCTGCTTCAATCTAATCTATCATAATCTTTGGCTCAGCGGAATCTGCACGGATCACTAGTGTTATTGGATTTCTGTCTACAGACCCCTTTTGGTGCATGAATCGGTTTTATTATGTATTTGTGCGACTGACTAGATATTGCACTACTGATATTGATTTCAGGGTTTCGTACAATTAGGGAAATTGTGTATTCATTGACTTTGGCAGTTAATTGACCATGATCAGATTAAAGATTTTTGAATTTTACTTACCCACCTACCTTAACGCCTTTGCCTCGTTAGAGTAGGCAGGCAGAGATCTAACACAAGCAGCGTCAACTATTGACTCGCCTACTCAAAACTCACACACACTTATGTTTCACTAGCAGCGCCCCGCGGTTTCACCCGCGTAGTTCCCGTTCCCGTGGGAAAACGGGGATAAAATATAGACTATGTGTTATTCTGATGTGTATGCTATATAACTGTAAAGTTTCATCAAAATCCGTTCTGTAGTTTTTGCGTGAAAGAGGAACAAACATCCATCCAGACATCCATACATCCATCCAAACAAACTTTCGCGTAATTTATAATATTAGTAGGATTCTATTTTGGCAAATGCGGTACCTATTGTTTTGCGGGTCTACATTTTTCGGATTTCATAGGCCACTTTATGAATTTAAAAAAGGTGTTCTTTACTATCAGCATTTAAACGAAGTACAAAGAAACAATTTTATTAATATAAACATAATTGTATTTAATTCATAAAATCTAAATTAACATAAACTTCTCTTATTAGACTTGTATACTTTAAACTAAATCGTACTTCTACTTCTCAATCTCTATCTCACTTCTTCTTTGCCTCCAGCTTCTTTTTGGCAGCTGAAAGAGTTCTTTCAAGAGCTTCCTGGGCTATAGCTTCGTCTCTTTCTACTAGCACTGTTGCCAGATCTGGGTTCCACGTGGAATCTGTAAGGAATTACCAATAGATGCAGCATAGACAATTGGTAGTGTTCAAGGCAGAATGCTCGAAGATTCGATGGCCAATCTAGGTTCTCGAGTGAAGATCATGCACTGGTAAGCGCCGCTAAAGGTAGACTTCCGTGGGTCGGCTGACGCGAAAATAGTCAACGTATAAAAATGTATGACGCCATTTCCGAAGTCTGCGAAAGACGTGTGTGGCCGATGTCTATCATTTTCATACATTGACTTGTCGCATCAGCCGCGCGCGTCAGTGCATGCGATCAATCGCGCGCGCCTGCGATCGGCAGCAACCCACGGAAGTCTACCTTAAGAACATTGACCCACAAGGTGGACAGTCGACCTGATAAAGGTCGAGGGAAGCCACCGTTACGACTATCTGATGAACAATGGGGAGGCCTACGTTTAACGGTGGTCCGTGGCTATAGTGATAGTATAGAATGACATGCGTCAGTGTAGAGGTTCACAAGTACCAACTGCTGTTAGCGATGAGTCGGAAATACCCAATGTAGATCATTGCTCTAAAACCATAGATATTGCAAAGAAATGCTCACTAACTTCACATATAAAGCTTGGCTTCGATTGACCATCCATGAACCACTGACTTAGCGACATCTATCGAGCTTATACAGAACAAACAGGCGCTCTAGATGAAAGCACACGTTTTCACAAGTCCAACATCAATCGTCGGTTCACGATGGAGGAGATTCCACCTCCGCTCCTAAACAATTTATGTATACAGGGTGACTTTTTTTACCGTCTGGAAAAAAATGTGGTGTGATAGGTAAGTGTAATAGATTCATTTGGCAATGTTACTTAATTTTTTTTTTCCCAAAAAATTTTTTTATGCCCATTACTCAATTGTAGTCAATAATACACACTGAAATATTTGGAATAGTATTTTAAAAAGAAACAAGCTCGTAGCTTCCATTTATGCGCAATCTACCTACAACCGCCAGCTGCGCGTAGTACTGTGTGTAGTTTTCTAGATTTTATAAATTGCATTAAACATGACTATATTTAACAATTAGTCTCGTGTCTTCGGCTCTAGATACCTTATACGTCATATTTTTTTCCAGACGGTAAAAAAAATCATCCAGTATATTCGTACTTACCACTAGCTTGACGTTGAAGGAAAGTTAGGAAAAATATACTTCTGTCAGTAAATTGATGAGCAAAAGAAAAACGTACCAACAAACAGTTTCTCCAGTAAATGACACCTGTTCTTCTGGCGTCCGAGCATAAACTCCTCGTTGTACAGCTGGAGCTCACGCATCCGCTGCAGCGTCGCCTCCAGGTGCTCATGGCGCTCTTTCACAGCCGCTTCTGCCATAGCTGGTGTCAATATGACCCTGAAAAATTTAGGTTTTAGTATAACTTGTGCGTGGAATACTGAATAATGAACTAGGCGTTGAGAAAGTATTTTGCAAAATTCCCACATGAACTTTCCTAGAAAAATTAAAATGTTTTTTTTTATTTTTTTATTTCTGTAGGTAATGAAAAATTACACTTATTACACTAGTATAGTAAAAAACAAGTTCCCTACTCGTTAGTCTGTTTGTTAGCTCAGTTAATTTTGATAGTTTTCACTATAATTTTAGATAACTTCTTCCTCAGGTTTTTATATATGCACATTGTACCCATGCAAAACCAAGACTTGTTGTGCGTGTGTTAACATTCTGTCTTCAGTGTCAGTAGATATATTTGTTTTCTATCTGTGAAAACTTGTAATTGGTCTATGTTTTTAATATTTTTAACTATAATGTTTAATATGGCTGTTCGTTTTCCTAAAATAAATAAATAAAACGTAAATTTCAAACTAAAAAGCTTTCATTTCAACGATTTTCCAACGACATAATTCGTTTAATGTAATTGTTAAGAGCCGACAGTAATGGACTGCTGGCTTAATTTGTAAGCCATTGAAACTGTGAGAGGCTCTCGTTAGAAAATGAATAAAATTTTATTATAATGGATTTTTTAAATTTAGTTTTTTTTAACTAAATATTAGATAGGTACGTATTTTGCAGAGGTGTTTTTGTGAGCGACGTAATCAGGCATCAGTTTGAGGCAGAGGAAACGGCAGGGCATGTACCTCTCGAGTATACCCCAGTGTGACCTAGATAAGCAAAGCAACTCTTAGAACATCGCGGTTCTTGAGATACAGCCTGGTGACAGACAGGCGGACGGACACAGCGAAGTCTTAGTAATAGGGTCCCGTTTTTACCCTTTGGGTACGGAATTCTAAAAAAGTAACACCCACCGGTGAAATAATAGGATTTTTAGTACAATTATAAACAGCGGGAAAATTGTATTTTTGAAGTGAAAACTTCTTTAGCGGCGTTGAGCACTTTTGTGGGATGGGTAAAAACTGTGAAACTCGCGTCAGGTCACGTGTGCTGATCGAAAAACCGTAAGACGGTTGGAGAGTAGTGTTGTAACACCGAAATCGATAATCAAGTTTTCACTTCTGCCGGCACTCCCGGAGTCCCAGGTAGCAATTTCAGACGCCAACCTTGAAATGACGTCTTTTACCAGTCATTATAAGGTCAGTCCGGTGACGGTCGTGGATGTATGTCCTACTGACGTACGGTTATCGACGGCAACAAGTTATTCCAGATGCAGTCTTTGGTGCACGTACCAACGACGTACTTACATGACGTCTTTTGGATCCTTTGGTTAGGACCAGAAAAGAACGTTTCTAGAACATGAATCTGTAAACGTCTTTATGACGTACGCAACAGATCATTCTGGAACCATCCGAAAAAGTATAGAACACTGTAAAACCAACCATTACCGTTCGAGTAACCGAATGAATTATTATTATTATTAATCAGGCAAGCAGTTTACAACTGATAAAGCCTGTATCCAGGTGTTCTCCACTCAAGCTTTCTCATTACAGGATAGGAATTTGTCAAGTTTATTTTTAAATTGATTGACATTGGGTGCTGAGACTACTTCTTCTGGTAGCTTATTCCATGATCTGACCACTCTGTTGCTCAAAAAGTGTCTGTAAGAATTGTATAGGTTAGTCTGTGATGCTAGTAAAAAATGTAACGTTGGATGATTAATTATCTAAAAAGTTAATCCTATAACCAACACAACTTGAACTACCTACACTTTATACAATTTTCAATTAATAGGAGTTCTACTTATATTAGTCAAATTCAGCCCTCAGTTGCTTGTGAGTGCTATCCTGCACCAGAAGACTGAACTGTGACTGTGACTGAACAGCAGCTACTATAGGTTTAACAAAACAATTCATGACTTCAAACCTCATAACTGCAAGCTGAAGTGTCACTAAACTTGTAAGTTGTACAAGACGCCTAGTTTGGTTAAGACACCACCTTTTTATAAAATATGATGGAGTTGACTTTTAAAAATAAAAAAATAGGTAAGTATATAAAAACTTGTCAATCGCATATTCTTATGCCGCGGTAGACGTTCACCAATTCAAAAATAACTGCCACGTACGACGTAGGTACCTACTGTATGTTGAAGCTAAATTATGAAGGGCTTGGTTTTTCTAGAATTATGATTTTGAAAATCCATTGTATTTTTTTTTGTTTTATGATTTAATCTAAACGAATGTCCAAAAATTCTATACAAAAAAAGTTCTGAAAAAAGTAGGTAGGTAAGTATGTTTGTTGTAGTTTGTTTTTAAATTTTATTTATGATATAAGTTTTAGTTTCAAGAAGACGTCCTACCGACACTTACATGAGACGTTCTACTGACGTTTATGGTATGACGTGTAGCGACACTACATAGAACGCGCCAATAGACGGCCGAGTTCTAAACCGCGCTATCGGAGTTTTCTAATGAGTTTGTATAAATACAACTGTCCAACATCAACCGTTGGACCGCGGTCCCCAGGCACGATCGCCTCGCCTGGCGGAAGATCTTCCTTTTCACGATGGAGGAGCATTCCACCTCTGCTCCTCCATACTGGTGACCCCTCGACACCTGGACATCAGCGCAACCTTCTGTAACACCTGGACTTCAGCGCAAACTTCAGAAGCATCATCACATCGTCATTAATCAATCACACCCACAACAACCTTCACTCAAGGTCAGCAGCAGCAGGAGTCGCACAGCAAGCCAGAATCAGGCTCATCGCATGAGGAGCATTCCACCTCCGCTCTTCCATAGACGTGTCACAGACGTTTATGGTGTGACGTGTCACAGACGTTTATGGTGTGACGTGTCACAGACGTTTATGGTGTGACGTGTCACAGACGTTTATGGTGTGACGTTTCACAGACGTTTATGGTGTGACGTGTCACCGACGTCTCGATAAGACGTCATTGGGATAAGACAAATCCACGTCACTATAAGATCCTACAAACGTCAAATTTTGACGTCATCTATTTCAAGATGGACCTTAATTGGCCGGCGCTTCTACGTCATTTTGCTACCTGGGGTGCAACCCGTGTTTTTTTTTTACATAATACATATAGGTAGTCGAAATTCCTTACGTATCCTCTTCGTTCCTGTCTTTGGTACAGAGCGGCACGAAATACAGCGGTATGAATTTGTCTTTTAAAACTTCTGGCATCGCGAAGAACATTGCTTCTTCCTCCGCTTCTACTGCCATTTCTAATGCTGCAACATTAATTCAATTCAATTCATAATTTATTGCGTTTCCATGTGTTAGTTATAAATGTCTTAAAAGGTTATAAAAGTCTAGCTTAGAATATACATGGAAGCGCCCCGTCAGGGCATTGCAAAATTTAGTAATTCATTTAAAATATTCTCATCTATACATATAATAAAACTCTAACAGGGCCGTGTCTGTACATTAAATATTTTTTGAAAATTTTAACGGTAGTGTATAAAGTTATCGATATAGATACCGAAACACCAATTTTTGGAATTTTTGTCTGTCTGTCTGGTTGTGCACGCATCACTCAAAAACTACTGGATGGATTTTGATGAAATTTGGTATGGAGATAACTGAGTACCCGGGTCAACATCTAGGGTACTTTTTATTCCAGGAAAATATCTCATTCCCACGGGAAAATTTAAAAACTGGTTAAATAGAGAAATACGTACTAATCCGAAACGATAACACCTAGAAACTTGAAAAATGGCATGAAGGTGTGTTATATGTCTTAGGAAACCGGTATGAAGGGATTTTTGGAAATTCCCACGGGAACGGGAATAAACTGAATACGCGCGGGCAACGCCGCTGGGCGTCCGCTAGTCTATACATATAATAAAACTCTAACGGGGCCGTGTCTGTACATTAAATATTTTTTGAAAATTTTAACGGCAGTGTATATAGTTATCGATATAGATACCGAAACACCAATTTTTGGAATTTTTGTCTGTCTGTCTGTCTGTCTGTCTGTCTGTCTGTCTGGTTGTGCACGCATCACTCGAAAACTACTGGACGGATTTTGATGAAATTTGATATGGAGATAACTGAGTACCCGGGTCAACATCTAGGGTACTTTTTATTCCAGGGAAATATCTCATTCTCACGGGAAAATATAAAAACTGGTTAAAAAGAGCAATACGTACTACTCCGAAACGATAACACCTAGAAACTTGAAAAATGGTATGAAGGTGTCTGATATGTCATAGGAAATTGGTATAAAAGGATTTTCGGAAATTCCCACGGGAACGGGAATAAACTAAATCCAAGCGGGAAAACGCCGCTGGGCACCCGCTATTTGAAATATGGTATGTAGGTGTCTTAAATATGTCGTAGGCAACCACTATGAACGGATTTTCGGAAATTCCCACGGGAACGGGAATAAAGGGAATCCGCGCGGGCAACGCCGCTGGGCACCCGCTAGTGTAATAATAAAATTAAAATATGTAAATCCTAAAGTAATGTCAAAATTAATATGTCAAATTATCGACTAAACTTATTTTAGTTTACTCCTGTCATTTTCTTTCTCCTAGAAAAGAAAAGAGACGAGAGGAATTTAGTCTTGTCAAATGAAAATTAGTCCTGTCAACTAAGGCAAACGTGTTTAGTGCATAAATAACGAAGTCACGACTAAAATACAGCCTCTGACAGGACTAAATGCAGTAGGTTATCTTCTATCTCTTTTCTTTTTTTGAGGTAAGACAAAGACAGGACTAAACTAAAATAAGTTTAGTCGGTGTAAAGCAGAATCGAAACCAGTAATATATCCTATTGCATAAGATGGAAGGTAATTTTTTTAATAGTTATGTCGTCTCAAGCTTTTCATAATTAAAAATCTGTAAATGGTATCTAGAAGTAATTCAATAATATATCAGCATACTTACATCCACTTTCAGTGACCAGAGACGGACCTTGTTGTGTTCCTTCTATTAAAAAAAGGATTAATTAAAAATAAAAGAAAAATATTATTATTAACAAAAAGCTAAAAACATATATACTTTTTGGGGCATGTACCAAAGAGTTTCTTCAAAAACTTACGTATTATAAAGTTTTACGTCCAAAACGAAACCCGCAGGTCTCAGTTTAAATGCTGGAGGTGTAGCAGCTCTCTGCCTCTTTTAGGGGTCAAAAATATACTGCTAAAAATTGGGTATTTCCAGAAATAGAATAAATCTGCCTGCCCCCTCGGGGAATACAGGCGTGACCATATATATTTTTAATCCCATTCGGTATGAAACGCCCCGAGTACTCACTGTCCTCTCCTTCGATTTCCTCTGGCGATGTTTCCTGTGGACAATTCTGGTTTCAATATGATTATTTTTGTGAGGGAACCCGCTTCATTAGTAACTGACTCATCGCCTTTTTCCCAGAGGGGTAAGCAGAGACAACAGACCGCCACTTGCTACGATCCTGGCACGCCTCTCTCTTTATCTGGTTTCAATACATCGATCGACATCGACATGATCTGATCGATGTAAGTACGCCTAGGTCACCCTTTGCCGACTCGGCCGTTCACAATCCCCTTATTATATTTGTCTCGTTAGTACTTGACTAAGTAGCTATTATATGTTGACATGACGTTAAAAAGAGCAGCCCTTGAGTTTGCTGCTAGTTATTCATGCATTTGGAACCAGCAACTCGTCAACGGACATAGGCTGCTGTTTACATTCCAACCTCTATGGACGAGTTTAGAGCCCCTTGTTATTAGAGAGCAGTGGTAGCCTGTTTCACATGATGATAATCAGTGAGGCTCGGGTTCGAATCTATAAGAATATATGAACTTACGTACATATTTATCGCTTGCTCGAGATATATTGGACCCCTAAGCGTGATAGGTGGTGAGCCCATCGCCGGACCGGGTCTGTTTACACATGTCTCAGAATTAATTCTGAGACCTGCGGGTTTTCTCACGATGTTTTCCTTCACCGTCGAGCTAGTGATAAATATGTACATTTATTTTGCCATAAATTGTATGTTATCAGGGTTCATAATAAGTGTTATATTATTTGTTTCAATACAATTTTACCCAATGGGTGCAGCAAGGAAATAAGATAACAATTAGTACTTAATTGATATTAAAATAATTAATTTGTAGAGCCTCCTTATAGAGGGTAACATAAATACTTTTTTATACTTGACTTGAAAATGTGACTAGATGTCGCATTTTTGTTTTCTAGACAATTGATTGATGATATATTTGCTGTGTGAACGTGAAAACCAATATTTAATTTATTTCCTCAAGTATCTTACTCCAAACAGTAATGTAGAGCCTCCTTATAGAGGGTAACATAAATACTTTTTTATACTTGACTTGAAAATGTGACTAGATGTCGCATTTTTGTTTTCTAGACAATTGATTGATGATATATTTGCTGTGTGAACGTGAAAACCAATATTTAATTTATTTCCTCAAGTATCTTACTCCAAACCTTATAGTTAGTGGCAGAGCCTCCTTATAGAGGGTAACATAAATACTTTTTTATACTTGACTTGAAAATGTGACTAGATGTCGCATTTTTGTTTTCTAGACAATTGATTGATGATATATTTGCTGTGTGAACGTGAAAACCAATATTTAATTTATTTTCTCAAGTATCTTACTCCAAACCTTATAGTTAGTGGCCCAGTGCCACTACAAATTTATACCTCTGCCTACCCTCCCCCTTTGGGGATTAAAGGCATGTGATTATTTATTACTAGCAGCGCCCCGCGGTTTCACCCGTGTAGTTCCCGTTTCCGTGAGAATACGGGGATAAAATATAGCCTATGTATTATTCTGATGTATAAGCTACATAACTGTAAAGTTTCATCAAAATCCGTTCAGTAGTTTTTGCGTGAAAGAGGAACAAACATACATCCACACATCCAGAAATCCATCCATACAAACTTTCGCATTTATAATATTAGTAGGATATTTTTTTTATTTTTTGGAAACCAATGAAGTTTCTGCAATGACCGAAGATTGAAGAACATGTGTGTGTACGGTCTCATGGAATAAGTTAAAGATTACCTCCACTACTTTTACTTCATGAACACTCTCCTTCTTTGGAAGAGGTAAGGCCACCAGGAATTCATCACGAAATTCTTGTCTGGAATATTAAATGATAATAATTTTTAAACAAATATTATGTTTGTAAGTCAGAAATTGAAATTTCCGGAGGTTTCAAAGTTTAGATACTCCTGTTTTCGAAATAATTATGTAATAATGAAAACCGTGATTACATAACCAAGTTCTTCAAGAAATATGTTGGCTAGCTGGCAGTCGACACTAATATTACGTATATAATGGGGAAAGATTTGTATTCTTCTACGTTTGTAACGAATAAACTTAAAAACTAGCGCACCGATTTAAAAAAATCTTACATCAATGGAAAGCTACAATATCCCTGAGTAACATAGAATGTATTTTATCTCCGTATTCCCACGGGAACGAGAACTACGCGGGTGAAACGCAGAACCGCTAATATTGAATATTTGCCAACCTGATCTGAGCACCTCTCTGGTTCCTCCCAGGTTCCTTCGCATCCCAACCCCTACGGGTAAGGGCAAAGAGCAAGTCCCTATCGTCGTTTCTTTTAGCGAATGCTCCTCCACCAATCGCTGTGGAGCACTCCAGCTCGATAAAAGCGTCTTCTGGTAACGGAGTATGCGCTAAAATTTGTGGTGTTTTCTCTTTATCTTCTTTTTTATCCTTGATTGCGCTAGCCTGAAATATATTGATACTTAGATTTCATATACTAGCGTTAGATCGGCAATGCGAGAGAGAAGTGACATATGTACTCGTGTGTTAGAGCGAGATAGATAGGCGAGATCATTCACGTACACGCTAGCGGCCTGTATCAGGCCGACGTCAGTTGTCAGATAACTGAACTGAACGAAACAAATCTCGCTTATTTTTATTAATCTCGCATTTTAAAAGAGTAAGTTTGATGTTCAACAGACGTAAACAGCTATGATTGCGTGTGCAGTATACCTGGCTGTAATTTATCTAGGAAAGAAAATCCACAGAACACGCCCACTAGTGTAAATTGTTTTTGGTCTCGCCGTACTGGCTCTATTGCCAATCTAACGCTAGTATATTAAATCTATGGATTGACACAATACTCTGTATCTTTAGCAGTTTCTTCCTAAAAATTTTAGTTACTTGTGATCATGCCTAAAGCTAATGTGAGAAAAAGTTTTACTTGCGCCACAGATCCGGGATTGTGCAGCAGTGAGCGTCCAATGGCTGATATCATGATGATGGTGAATAAAATTCATCATCATAAAGCTATACTTGGGATAATAATAAAAAACTCAGTCCTTTTTATCCTCGAGGGGGTAGGAAGAGGTCTTCCATTTCTGGAAATACCCATATTTCACCAGTATAATCTTTGGACCCCTTAACGTGATAGGTGGAGAGCCCATCGCCGGTTTTGTTACACATGCCTCGTAATTAATTCTGGGAACTGCGGGTTTCCTCACGATGTTTTCCTTCACCGTCGAGCTAGTGATGAATATGTACGTAAGTTTTTGAAAAACTCATTGTCTACATGCCAGGATTAAAAATATACTTTAACTAGCTGTTGATACAATATTTATGAAACTTGTTGCAAGTTCACATCACATGCCTTAAGTTTGACAAACACTGTTTAATTTCCGAAGAATCGTTTCCAAATAAAATAGCTACGAATTATCCCACCTTTTCTTTGCCTCCTTTGTCCTTCTTTGAGACTGGGGCCTCGATTTTGGGCACGTGTATCGAATTGCGTACTTCGTCAACTCTCTTCCATTGCGCCAGTGATAGGGACCAGCCATTCGGAGCTATTACCCTGGTGGATACATCTTCAACATCACAGTCAAGAGCACATGGAGCTTTACACAATGGATTTTGCAACGTTCTTATTACAATCGCCTTAGAGGTCAGACTCGCACAAGTGTAAAGCTTCATGTGCTCTTGACTGTCCAATCACATCATCAGAGTATCTTCTGTTGGACCTAGATCTAAAGTCTCAAGTTTTTTGATCAATTTTTACAGCAGCCGCAAAATCATTTAAACAGAGGAAGAATAAAAAATCTTGTTTTTGCTCATGTAAACAAATAGCTGATGTAGGTAGTAGTAGTTTAAAAATAAGTAGCTAAATTCTATAGCATGTTGCGATTTTGTCTAGAAGTCAGTTTTTCAACGGCGTTATTTGAATCTAGCTTTGGTATGACTAATCAAAAGAGTATTTTTTGGTTTATGATACAATTTTATTGTCAGAACTTAGTAAACTTAAGGACTTACTCTATAAAATACTGCTTGTATTCTATCGGGATCGGGCGTTCTTTGTTCTGGAACTAATCAAAAATACTACTCAGTATACGAGTATAAAGATCTCAAGCATCGTGAATATCGTCATAATATAGGTAGCATAATTGAGGACACTCGAAACTACTAGAATATGTCCTGAAACTCTGAAACTGAGGAATGAGTGATAGCCCTTAATTCTGCCGAATGGGCTCACCCCTTGAACCTCCTTGGCGATAAATGCAAATGTATTTTTTTTAGCTTGACTGACCAACTTGCATTCTTATTTCACGTAAAAGTATATGAAATAAAATTGTATAAAAAACAAACAAATTTAAGCAAAATCTTTTTAAATACATTATTATGATTCAAGTACCTTTGTTGTGGACCTGGATTTACCACCAGCACTGTTAGGCTTGGTCGGTTTTGGTTTCAGTTGTGCCCCAGATATCTGCAGGTCGATAAAAAATATAAAAAAGTTGGTATGTGCCCGATAGGATTTGGAATAATGACTAACTTCCTTACAAACTTTGCTTCCCTAGTACTTTTAAGCTTGAGTTGAGTTTGAGTTTACAGAGATATATTCATCTTCATGTACACTAATATTATAAAGAGGAAAGATTAGTATTTTTGTATGTTTGTAACGAATAAACTCAAAAACTACCTTGCTTATCCCGGGGGAAAAGGTGCAATTTTTTTCACAAATTAGACAGTCATATATAGGCGTACACATTTTATTTAAAATCAAATACTGTACGGTGTTTTGAGTAAAAAACTAACAGTAGTCAACTGGTTTTGAGACAAGGAACGTTTCTTCAAAAGCAGCGGTGATGTCGGCAACGGCTTCAGTCTAATGTAAGGCCAGCTTATTTCGCCGGTGCCATGACACGAGCCTAGCTCTTCCATCTCGCCATCCGCATTTCTGCTCCGGAGGATCGCTTGTAATTCCAACTGTACCAAAAACAAGTAATTAATTTTATCAGCTGCACTTAAGCCACGCTTCTCCATTACTTGAGTCAGCAAATTTTAAACACAATACATAGTTAGCAGACTCTGTATCTTATAGAAAACTCACGCCTTTTATCCCCGAGGAGTTGGCAGAGGTATAACATTTATGAAAGTACGCACGTTTCACAAGTATATCCTTTGGACCCCTAAACATGATGAGTGATGAGCCTCGCCGGGCCGGATCTGTTACACATGCCTCAGAACAAATTTTGGGACCTGAGGGTTTCCTCACGATATTTTCCTTCGCCATCAAACTAATGATAAATATGTAGGAAACTAAGATATTTTTGAGGAGGATTTACATCTTTTTGTCACTTGACAACCCTCTCACAAAAAATACCTAAACAAGCAATGCCCCACGCTACATCAAGAATTTTCAAACACAACTTACATCAGGAGAAGAAGCAGTGGCCCAAAAACTAACAGCCTCTATCTTAGAGACAGATATTTCGATTCCTCCCACAATGTTCCTCCGGTTCGGTATAAAAATCTCATCCAAGTGAAGCTTTGAGGCTGATGGCAATGGTAGGACGGTGCACAGGTCATTTTCAGGATTGTCGCAGATGTGAAAAACGTTGTCAACGGAAGCAAGGACTGTTAGTTGCCAGTGGATTTCAGCGTGGCTAGAGTGAGCAACTCCTTGGGAAACAGGTTGGGATAATGTGCCGTGACCCATCACTGTGTAGCTGTGAAGGAGATGGTAGCCTTTCAATCGAAAAGGTGGATATATAGAGACGCATAACTTTTACGTATTCCGATTTTGACAATTCTTTTTTATTATGCACTATTGGTTCCCGCTCTCGTAGAAATACGGGGATAAAATATAGCCTATGTGTTATGGTGATGTATAAGCTATTGTCATGCTATTGTATAAGCTAGTTCAGTAGTTTTTGCGTGAATGAGCAACAAACATACTCACAAACATACTCACAAACTTTCGCGTTTATAATATTAGTAGGATGATCGAGTTTTGTCAGTAACAAATTTTAAATCAGAGCCATACAAACAAACGAGCAAATTAATTACGGACGCTGCCATCATTTTTAGTTTCGTAATAATTTTTCTAGTTTACTTGTTGGGTACAGACTTAAAATTTGTTACAGACATCGGTTTCTCGGCGTTGAACTTTCGGAATAAAACTACTAAAACTTCCAAAACAATTCAGATAATATGTATACATGTTTAGTAAAAGCCTTAAGTCGTCTTTGTTCTCCATAATTGAGTCGGGTATCAGCCTATCACACCCTATCTATATTACCATATCTTCGAACTCAGTATGTAAACGAGGGTAGACTTACCCGTACGTGTTCGGTTCAAAATCAAATGTAACGTGCGCATTGAATGCTTGCGGCATTTGGCGCCCAGTATCATTATCATACACTGCCACAGTACTGTACTGGATATTGCTCTGGATGTCGAAGTGAACTTTAACAGGGCAGTGACAATAAAATACTCCTTGGAAGTATGGTACCCATTTTCCTGAAGCAGGGGAAGTGCCGTGGTGTTGGTGTAAGCCGTATACTCCGCTCAGAGCTGATGCGACGGAATAAGCGTACTTTGCTCCAGGGTAAAGATGGAAGTATTCATTCATCAGTGTTGATAGGGACTCAAGGCTCCCAAAAGCGTTTTCCATTATCTGTGATAGTAAATTTATTGGCGTATAGAATTTAAGATGTTCTAAAGTTTAAAAAATATATAATTTTATCAAATTATCCAGCAACAGGTGAAACTGATGAATGCTGCTTAAATGATGACGTAATGGATGCAAAACTTAATGACGATGAAATATGAATAGTTATGATGTGACGACACAATCGAAATAAATTGATCGATATTGTAACTTGTCGCCTATTTTTGTATAAGTAAAGAGCAAACGGAAGAATTACCCTGCAGTGTCACATAAAAGTTGAAATATAAATCTATGCAGTATCTCTAGTACTTCAACGCCTAATGAAACACCAGTCACTTACCAGCTTGTACACCTCAGTGGATACTGTGACATGCTTCGACAAGCATTTCCTCACCCACGCTCCTCTCCAGTGAGCTTGGAGGTACGTGGCTGCCTCATGCATCCTGATAACCTTTTCTCTTTCATCCTTTAACACACCACATGGTACTTCCTCGGTGGCCAAGTCACATATCCTTGAGATGACGTCATCTGTGGTAGGTGTTAGTAGCTCCTCCATCGTACGAGGGCTTACTCTGGGTTTCTCTTCGTTTTCTGATGTAGTAGCCTGTTTAAGATGTTTACTTCTGCTATTTAATTAGGTAGGTACTATTTAATTTGGAGCTTAGTAATGTTTCATGTGCTATTAGATTAAACCTCTTAAGCCAATAAAATGAAACACAATAAATTTTTAATTGTTCTGTAGCGCATTGGAACCGCGCGGTGTTTTTAATTGGCAGTACTTATATAAGTACAATACGGGTTTGGTTGGTAGTTGGTAGTATTGTCTTCTTCTTCCATATGACCATAAAGCAATTACAATCGTGAACGGGTCATTTAAAAATAATAATAATAACAATACCTGTTCTTCCATCATTTCTTCTTCAAACATTTCCTCAGCTTCAGGCATCACGCAATCACAAGGATCTTTCGCAATCATCGCCCTAAGGCTTATAGGCGGTTTTGGTTTTGGTGGAAGCCCAAAGTCAGGGTCAAGGAAATGCTTTCTGAGGACCACGGAGACGTTTTCGAAGTCACCAATAGTAAGTCTCTTCTTCAGCAGGGACTGGAGGGCTTGTCTGAACATCCAGTGGCGGAACGCCTTGTTGTATCCTACTACTTTCGGGTCCCAGTCAAGATCGGGTTCGTATGAACTAGTCAAGAGAGTATAAAAAATGCTATTATTATATTATTATTATGTGTGGACTGTGGAGTGCTGAAAGAGAGATGTACAGCCGTATGTTCTTGAATTTGATAACAAACATAATAGAAATTTCACTAAGTTTCATCCCCTGTATTCACTATGTTTAATTCCTGTAGAGAACAAATTTTCAAAAAAATTTTTTTAGAGATCACTTACCTTAAATGTGAAACTTACAATTTATCTCCAAAGGGTTTGGCAGAAGTATTACATTCTTAAAAGTACCTAATTTTCACTATTGTGTTTAAAAAAAATAGCATCAATATGGTCTATTATCTAAAAGTTTTTAGTGATGATGTAATATAGAAACAACGAAGACGACGAGCTACCAGACATATTTACAGTGGCCCATAGAAATTCGCAACATTAGTGAAAGCTAAATGATGAGTATTATGAGTATTAGGTAACCTTTGGGCTTCGACGATGTCCAAAATATGCCACTTGACAAAAACTTACGCGAAAAACTCTCGATCAGTAGCAATTATGTTCGTTGCGGATCTGCTGATGCGAATCCAGTTGGAGAAAGCTGATCCGAGGACGTTAAGGAAGTGACAGGCCCACGGGCACTCGCGGACTGCAGCGCACTGGATCATATCTCGACTGCCCAAGAGCAGTCTGGAGTCACTCAGCAAAGCCACTTGCCAGTTCATTGTGGAATGGATCCAAAGCCTATAAGATGTACGGGATTGTTGGCTCAGTTGGAAGAGACCCTGCCTTCTGAGCTGGAGGTTGCGGGTTCGGTTCGTTCATCTTCAAGGCAATTATTTCAGTAAGCAGGTATTCTACTGTCTAGCAAGGAGTGATTGCTCTCCGCTGTGTTTGTTTCGTGTCTAAGAGTACATGTATTTCAGTATAAGGTAAACGCAGCTATCAACGACCCATCGAAAATCTGCAGGTATTGCCGACCCATTCAGCTTATTCTTATTTTTATCGATTTGGAACGATTTGAGTCACAAGAGAGTATAATATACACACATGTTTGTATGTTTCCTAATTAATTTACTGGTGTTAGTGTACGTAGGTACACGGGAATGTGACCAAATACGTTAGTTTCTGTGAACGTAGCGAGTGCGCCGATCGTGTCATACTAACCCTTACTTCCTCAGGTAAGTACTCAAATTTTTTGCTTAAGATATTTTATATATAAATATTTACGTCAAGTTTATTCTGAATAACTCAATATATTCCTTTATTTGTATATTCCACATTTCGCAACTAAATTATTGTGTTTTAAGGGATTTTAAAAAGTATTTTTGAAATTAAAATAGAACGGCAATAGCTGCAGTGCATTTTATTAGTGCAGTCATTACCGACCCATGGATCGGCAATGGCTGAGAGGTTATTCTTTATTTTTTCCCTTTTTCGTTAATGCTGATAATAATTAAACAAGTTTTTATAACACCGTTTCAATCTTAAGTATTCTAAAATTATAAGCATCTATTAGCGACATACACCATGTTATATTATAAACTTGTTTTTTCGCGATAAACTGTCACGTATTATTAAACATTTAGGCGTGGGATATGAACGAAACTACTTAGAGTTTTCTTCGTATTTATATGAAAAGGGTGTATTTTTTTATAGTTTAGGACTAAATCAATAAATTATTGTATTAAAACGGATGGGGAAATATATTACAATTAATATCGATTATTTTTCGTGGCTCGGTAAAAGATTTGTTAGTTTTTTTATTTAACACTAATCAACGATCCATATGAATCGGTAATTGCAACAAAGAGAGGCTATCACCGATTCTGGACGGTGACGGTATGTAAACGGTATGTAATGTCTAAAAGTAAAGCTTCTAATTTTTTTGAATATAATGATTTGATTCAATGAGTTAGGTTAGGTTTAATTTAATTTAATGTCATTAAATTTCATTTTCATTTCATATCCATAAAAAAATCTACTGAAGACTTGGCTGTATGTATGTAGTTCCCTTTGCCTACCCAGAATGGGTGAAGAAAACAAAAAAAAAACCTCTGCTTTTAATCTTTTACGGTTGGCGCGATTTTCCAAAAATGTTAGTTGAGTGTATTGTATTTTTATTATTTTATTAAATTGCTTCATTTTTTCGCAACTGTATTAAAAAGAGTTATTAAGTACACGTGCGGAACGGTCATTGCAACTTGTTCCGACAGTCAACCCTCACCTTTGGCTGCGCTAAACTTGGGAAGTTTGAAAAAAAATTATAGACTTTTTGGCAAATAAAAAAAAGGGTTTAAGTTATTTTAAAATAAAATTGTATATTTATTTTTATTCAAAACATGTAAATTATATATTTATAATATTTTTTACTTTTATTTTCAGGTTTGTGACTCTGACTTAAATAGTAGATATAAAGTATTAGTGCTAGCCACGGTGGAGCAAATCATGATTTATGTGTGTAGAAGCACCAGCCACTACCCCAACTTGAAAAAATCTGTGCTGAAAATAAAACAGTTTGTTTTTATTTTATTAACATCTACACATTTACAAAATTATATCTGAATTTTGATAGTGAATATTTATGTTTCAGGTGATTCAGTTCTCCCCTATGTCAAACACAATTGACACTAGGATCAATTTTCTTCAACGGCACTACATGGAACTGCATTGTGAAGTAACAGCATTGACATTGTTTTAAGAAGTAATTACTATTAAGCAGGCTAATCAATTAGAAAGAAAGGTTATGGTAACTATGGTTTGCACTAGCTGGCCAAGCAGCAGGTTTCCGGGGGCGCAAGATAACAACACATGACCTATGTTTTCAATTTGATTTAATGAATGTTATTCTATTTACCATTTCTATTAAAGTCTATTTTCTTATATTACTAAAATTTCATTTATGTCCACCGAGAAATCAATACATTTATTTTTATTGAGGTCCAAATGTGAAAACAATCTTTTAAAGAATCCACAAGCATTCCGAGGTTCACTGCGATTAGTTAGAAAGCATGGGCACTAGAAGAAAAAATCTACATAACAATGAATTTCACGTTGGTTCTATTCATTTTTTTTTCACCCCTTACAGGGTAGGCAAAGGCATTACGCCATGCAGCCTCGTCATTAGTTAATGATATCCTTGAGCTCTGCTTCAGATTCCATGCACAAAAATACAGTGTCTTTAACACTTTCTACATCCCTAACTTGGTTATCAACAGTAAAATAATAGCATTTTTACTGAAGACTTCATTGTGACTTCTTGAGGCAATCCAAAAATGTCCATATCTCGCATTTTATCGAATTTCCCATTCACTGCACACTTTCACGGACACTTGCCACATAATAAACTATCACTATTATGATGAGTCAAAACCCGAAATACACAGCAAAATGAAAATTAAACAAAAAACATGACGTCCCTCTTCGGATTCCCGCCAAAAAGTTTCAAGACAAGTTTATCTCCATTTTCAGATTATTTTAGTAACCATAATTATTGTAATGAATCAAGTACAAAAATGAGAAGCAAATAAAAGTAAACGGGATATTTCGAAACGGGATATTTTGGGAAAGGGATATTTCGCTCAAATTAATAATTATTTTGAGAATCGAACGGGTATTCTGTGAAAAAAAGTATGCTTTATTTACTTACGGTCGGTATTAGATTCATAAAAATCGGTAATAGCTTCAAAGCGTTTCGGGTGGGTCGGTGATAGAAACAATTGACTTCAACAATCCTTTGATTATTTTTTCAATTAAAACATGATATTTATAAACAAGTGAAAATATAAATATAAAATATACAATCTATATTTAAATATAAAATAAAAAAATCTGGTGTGTTTGCAACCACTACCCTTAATTCTAATAATCAATTTCAAAACTTGCTTAAGGGGGTCGGTAATAGCTGCGTTTACCTTATTACCTTGTTTATTATTTTAGTACATGCTCTGCCTAGTTTGGTTTATGTGTAGGCAAGTGTGAATTGTCCTACAATTTATTTACATAATTGCCGTGTCTCTGATGAGATTTAAAAAAAACTACCAACTTTTATCTCCTATTTAACCTGATAAGTATCAAAGCCTTTGTTCGTGTAATCCTTTCTAAGTATTCATCTACATTACCTAAATAAGAAATTCGACTAGTGGGACTCGTATACGGGTATGAGTTAGATTATGTTTGTGCATGTGATCGAGTTTTTAAAAGCACTAAGTTTTTTCGACAGAGTTTTTATTAACCTGCAAAAATGTCTTCCTGGCTTGAAGGTGACCTCCAAGGAATTGTACCCTCTCGTCTCCATGAAGGCTTTGGGCATCGGTACTTCGAAATCGACAAACCACTCGAAGACCTCCAAAATAATATACGCTTTCTCGACATAATCATCTAGGGGCACTCCACAGTTCAACAGGATCCTAGGATGGAGCATGGATAGAGACATCTTCAGGGAATTCTTATCTGGACTGTCGATTTGGAGGTATAAAGGGCCGGATTTAGGAGCCGGCATATCCAGAGCCCGACTCATTGGAGCTCTTGTCATCCTGAATGGTGGCGAGCTCATGGCTGTAGTATAGTCAAACATGGATGGATAGTACAGCACTGTGACACTTTCAATCAGTTTTTGCAGCTGAAAAGAGATTTCTTTATAGATTATACACAAGCAGGGGCCTTATTGTAATAATAATAATAATCTCACGCCTTTTATCCCCGAGGGGGTAGGCAGAGGTATTCAATTTCCGGATATACCCACTTTTCACGAGAATATTCGACCCCTAAACGTGATAGGTGGTGAGCGGTTCTGTTACACATGCCTCAGAATTTGTTCTGGGACTGCGGGTTTCCTCACGATGTTTTCCTTCACCGTCAAGCTAGTGATGAATATGTATGTGAGTTTTGAAAAACTCATTGGTACATGCCAGGATTTGAACCCGTACCTCACTGATTCTCATCATGGGAAGCGGGCTCTTTAACCGTAAGGCTATGACTGCCTTTTGTGATTTTGTATTCGTAAGTAATTAAAAATCTTTGTGAAATTTTACATGCGAAAAATTTATATAGGTATAAAAGTATCAATCATGCCCATATCGATTTACACGTATACCTGTGATTGTGTTTGTGTATTATGAGTGGGGGCGGGGTGTTTAATAATAATTATGTTGACTCGCCCCCTTAGGCTAATCCAGTTTTAGATATATATATATATACTAGCAGCGCCCCGCGGTTTCACCAGCGTAGTTCCCGTTCCCGTGTTATTCTGATGTATAAGCTATTTAACTGTAAAGTTTCATCAAAATCCCTTCTGTAGTTTTTGCGTGAAAGAGGAACAAACATCCATCCATACATCCATCTATACAAACTTTCGCATTTATAATACTAGCAGCGCAGCGCGGTTTTACCCGCGTAGTTCCCGTTCCCGTGGGAATACGGGGATAAAATGTAGCCTATGTGTCATTCTGATGTATAAGCTATATAACTGTAAAGTTTCATCAAAATCCGTTCAGTAGTTTTTGCGTGAAAGAGGAACAAACATACATCCATCCATACAAACTTTCGCATTTATAATATTAGTATGATTAGTAGGAGTAGCATATTAGTAGGATAGAACATACCGCGTCGTACAGAACCCATTCCCTTAGTTCCTCCTTCTGCTGAGAAGTGAGCTCAATACGGGGAGAGATATCTTTGTCACCTTTGCCTTTTGCCTGAAAAAAAAAACAATGCCATAATAATTACAAGGTTATTTAGTCCCAAATTAAGCAGGGCACTATGGGTACTAAACAACTGATGAACATATTTACATAAATAAATATTAAACGACAAATATCAAGACATATTTTTGGAGCTTACTCCTTCGATTTTCAGTTACAGCCCGGTACTAGGAATATTTTATAGTGGAGCAAGCTGAAAAGCTAAAAGCCTAGAAAAAAGAACTATTAGCGTTAGGTAATAAAATATAAAACCTATTTCGTGTACATAAACTCCAGTCACGCTTCGGAGCTGTCACGCAAACTTTTTTTCATTAAATACATTATGATTGGCTAACCTTTTCATGCTCTTCTCTAAACACATAAGTAATCTGAAAAGAAGATAAAAAAATATACATCTTATTTTTAAATAAATATTATTGGAACAATAGTTTACCTACCACATCGACTTTGTCGCAAATGTCATGTAAAAAAAACTAGAACCTCCCTTATTTATAACTGAAAATAAATAAACTTATAAATACATTCATAACACATTTGCTCGTAAAAGGTGTCTTATTTCACCAATTTCAATATCGTATTGTATCTCATTACGCCCAAGAGAGGTAAGCGTAATGTAAAACGCACGGTTTATCAAGATGCTCCGTCTTAAGACAAACGGTACTTTTTAAAATCTCAGCAAAGAGTTTTTGTGTCAAAAAAGTTGTCAAAATTTTATGATTAAAATTAACTTTGGGAGATAAAATATAATAAAGAAATATTTATGTACATAATTATTTCATTTAATTAATTTTGACAGTAAATTACAACCAATTAATCTGTAACAAAAACACAAAAATATTAATTTACTTCATCAGTAACACTGGCTGTTTGTGCCTTTGCCTAAAAAAAATGCTGATGCGCGCCGCGCGCTTTTTCTTAACGCTGTATTGTTTTTATTCGTTTATAACACATTTGCTCGTAAAAGGTGTCTTATTTCACCAATTTTAATATCGTTACCTATCTCATTACGCCCAAGTGCGGTAAGTGTAAAGTAAAACGCACGGTTTATCAAGATGCTCCGTCTTAAAACGAACGGTACTTTTTAAAATCTCAGCAAAGAGTTTTCATGTCAAAAAAGTTGTCAACATTTTAAGATTAAAATTAACTTTGGGAGATAAAATATATTAAAGAAATATTTATGTACATAATTATTTAATTTAATTAATTTGGACAGTAAATTACAATCAATCTGTAACAAAAACACAAAAATATTATTTTACTTTATTAGTAATAAGTACTGGCTGTTTTTTGTGCCTTTTCCTAAAAAAAATGATGATGCGCGCCGCGCGCTTTTTCTTAACGCTGTATTGTTTTTATTCGTTTACCATAGTCGGAGTTTTATTTTATTTCCTCGCAAATGTGTTATAAAACGTCGTATGACATACGTGCGCTTTGATAATTACAGCCTCTGCTTACTTGTAGCCCGAGCCGTAGCCTCGGCTGTAATTTTCAACCTACCGCACTTATATCATAATGTACTATTACCATAGTCGAAGTTTTATTTTATTTCCTCGCAAATCTGTTATAAAACGTCGTATGACATACGTGCGCTTTGACAATTACAGCCTCTGCTTACTTGTAACCCTCGCCTACGGCTCGGGCTATAGCAATATCGCCTCGGCTGTAATTTCAACCTACCGCACTTATAACATAATGTACTATTTTAAAATGACAAAAAATATTTACACATTAGGTATAAAAGTGGCCTCCAATACCTCACGTGATTAAAAACTGCATAGTTACATCTACCACGATTATTACCTATTATAATTCATTGTCGATGAAAACAGACTCACCGACTCCGTGCTCTGTATGTCCAGGAGATGAGGTGCGAAAGACTGCCTCATCAGGCCATTGACCTTCAGAAACCTAGTTCGAGGACAGTCGTAGTTCTCGTATAGACCATGTCTGCGCGCCCAGTCCACCCAGCGATATTTCTTCCACAGTGCAATATCTACAAAACTCTTTGTAACTAAAGCCGTATACAGAAAGAAAGCTGAAAACTTATCAACGCTTATCGGCGCTGGTCCATTCTACATAAAGCAAGCAGATTGAAGCAGAGCGAGCAAAATGTCGTACGATGATTGGCGGGCGGCTCCAGCGCTGACCGGTGCCTGTCGAAGATTGTCGGCGCTTAGCCGTATACAGAAAGAAAGCTGAAAACTTATCAGTGCTTATAGGCGCCGGTCTACGCAGGTAACCGGCGCAGGCATTTATATGAACCAGCGCCGATAAGCGCCGATAAGCGCCGACAATCTTCGACAGGCGCCGGTCAGCGCTGGTGCCGCCCGCCAATCATCGTACGACATTTTGCTCGCTCTACTTCAATCTGCTTGCTTTATGTATAATGGACCAGCGCCGGTAAGCGCCGATAAGCGCTGATAAGTTTTCAGCTTTATTTCTGTATACGGCTTAAGTCCCGTCAACAGAAGCTATGAATTGTGCAAAACAACATTCAGCTAACTTTATCACTAGCTCGACAGTGACGCAAAACATCGTGAGGAAACCCGTAGGTCCGAGAATTAATTCTAAGACACGTGTAAAAGACCCGGTCCGGCGATGGGCTCACCACCTATTACGTTAGGGGTCAATATCTCGTGAAGAGTGGGTATATCCAGAAATGGAATACCTCTGCCTACCCAGGCATAAGAGGCGTGAGATTATTATAACCATTCAGAGCTTATTCAGTTTGCAACATTTGGATTAAATAATAAATACTGTTATCGAATTAATTTTTATTTGATCACGCCGCGTATAATTCAAAATGGCAAACCAATTTAAAATGAATTGGAACAATCATTGTTATATTATATGCCAAGCAAATTGGGTTATAATAATAAACATGATCCTATAAAATTTCTGAATATTTATGTACCCAAAACAATGCCTGAATCTACGAATCACAATGTGAATACACTTTTCCTGTGACTGCGGGCCTTTTATTTCAAATATTTTCTTATTTTATTCATTTAGGAAAACAAACAGTCTCTAACTTTTCAATTCAATTCAATTCAACTTATACTTCTACTGAACATAATTATTAAGTGTCGACCTATAAGTTCCCTTATTTTATATACACTCGGCGTCAAAAAAATTGCACCTTTGAAAAACCACTTTTAATCCCATTTAGAATCAATGATGATGGGACTATTAGGTATCATTTTATAGGTCTAATCATCAACATTAAGCAAATCGTACTTTAGTCTTGCTAGGTCATAAAAAAAGAAGTGATTGCAAAAGAAGAAGAAAAAGTTTGCTGACAAAGAATTATAGTAAGACAAAAAAATGCTTAAAAATTACTTAAAACCTAGTTTTACCCTATAATTAACCAAAAACAAAATATAAATACATTTAAGGCTTTAAGAGAAAACTGAATCTTAGTTTTTGGTCATGTAACCCTAATAACTTTGTTGACTGTACAATGGGAAAAGAGGGTGAAGCCCTAATTTATGGAGTACCCAAAGTGTGACTTTACTATCATCATCATCTTCATCATCCCGTAACAGCTCACTGCTTAGCTATGGGTATTTATTCACATAT
The DNA here is from genome assembly GCA_963855545.1 of Ethmia dodecea. Taxonomy (NCBI): domain Eukaryota; kingdom Metazoa; phylum Arthropoda; class Insecta; order Lepidoptera; family Depressariidae; genus Ethmia; species Ethmia dodecea. The sequence continues at coordinate 14,473,551 of OY979446.1, read as the reverse complement.
GAGTAGATGTATGGGTCATAATCTCTCACAGAAACACACCGCTGATTGCAACATAATGTTAGGCTATTGGTAACTGTCATGTTAGACTAGTGGACTCGATTCTGGCTTACCACCTAAAATTCCTAATTTTAAGTTAGCCTATCTTTATCCATAGAATACGAAAGAAAAAGGACAGAAACAAACCATAGATTGAAGAGTTAATGTCAAACATCTAAGAACCTACTAATTTGAACTATGAACGTGCTCATCTGTCACTTTTATCCATGACCTTGTTACATCGTCGCTAAAATTGCTAAACACGCCATACATAAGAAGACTAATTTTAATTTGACAGGACTAAATATCTCTCGTGTCTTTTCTTTTCTAGGAGAAAGAAAATAACTAGACTAAACAAAAATAACTTTAGTCGCTGTAATACAGAATAGAGTCCAGTGGCCAAACAACTGTCAAAATATTTAAGCCACCCAGGGGGCCAATTCTACTAAATTTCAACGGTTACAGTTGGATGACAATGACAATGACATGGTCAGTCGATGGTGTTATTTGCTCTGAAAAGTGTCAAACTAATACCATTGTCTGACCATTGATATGTCATAGTCATCCAATTAAGACCGTTGACATTTAGTAGAATTGGCCCCCAGTTTATCTGACATACCTAGGAGTGGGAGGAGCCCCGATGGGGGGCGAGCATAGCCGGCCGAGTCACGGAAGAAACTGTTGCTTGGGACTCGGACTTAGAGCGAGAGGAGGAACAGCATGGGGGGTTTTTAGTCAGAGCAAGCCTGACATAACCTGGTTGTGGTCCCCGCTACCACCAGCAGGCGTATTCACGGAGGCTCGATACCGCATTCAGATCGAGTGAAAAAATTTCCAAAGTCGAATCTATCGACTTCGGAAACTGTATTCTATAGGCGTTTTTGACAGCCACGGAAAATTTTCTGAATCCTTATGTCAAATATGACATTAATTTTCGATACCGACATTTCTGAATAGCCCATCTTTGACAGATTTTTCGATTCCGAGTCGAATATCGAATATCGGGGCACAACCAAAGCCGCTGACCAAGCTCTATAAACTGGATTCTGGCGAAATCAAAAAGGACCGCCATTATAAAAGAAATTGAATTATCGAATATCGAAGCTCCGTGAATACGCCTGCATGGGTATGCGTAATGCATTTTCCCGCATGCAAAAGGAAACGAAAAGGGTACCTATCTGACATAGCTTAACAACTTCCATGAATACAACAAAACACAAGCCTAACGTGCCTTGCAAAACAACCTTCCGCTAGTAGGAAATCGGACCAATATTGTTTAGCCTGTGTGAGTAACCGTAAAATGAGGGAAACGCGCACTTACCAGGTTCTGGCAAAGGCTTCTTCAGGGGTATATCCCTGGCTAGGGCTACATGGAGGATCATTTCGTAGCCAGGGGTGATGCCAGGCAGCGAGTAAGGCGGGTGGTTCCTCGTCTCTTCAATCTCTACTGACATTATTGCTTTATTCTGGCGAAAGATATGATATGTATAAAAATCCCACACAGAATTGTATCAAAAAGTACTAGCAACTAATTGTTACCCGATTGCGCCAGAAGGATAAAGTAAATATGTAAGGATATTTAATTGTGATCTGTGGTAGATACGTTAGTGTTGACGTTCATTGACTTCCACATTTTATTTTCATTACATACCCAGACCTGAAATCTAACCTAAGCAAATATGAACTACATTGTGTCAAGTATAGGGTATAAAATCGCTGACCTTGGATGTTGGCACATCTTTAGCTGAAGGTTTCTTTGTGCTTTTCGACTTGACGGTGCTCGCCACTGTCTCCTCATCGTCGTCCCAGTTGAACATTGGTACTTCTGCCGATATCAAATTCCATAGCGCCTCTGCATCTGAATAGAACGTTAACAAAACCTTTATAAAAAACACGGGTAATGCAAACTATAGGTACAATATGTCTACCTGCTCGTACCTAATCTAAAAAGTCTTATCAAAATCTGTCTTGTAGTTACTTAAGAACCAATGGAGTCGGTATATGTTTGGGGCTTGGGGTAAGAAATACTTTTACCCCAAACGCATATACCGTTTCTGTACTGTCATGGGTAAATAGATACATACAGCTAAGTACTGATTTGATTCCGCTATAGTCTTATTACCTCTGCACTTATATTCGTATACTAAGTAATAGAAGCGAGGATATTTACCTTTATGACAATAATCAACACTCATATTTCCAGTGAGAGCGTGCAAAATATCGAATTCGGGCATTATTTCGTCGTCCACATCGTCAATGTCTTCATCAGAATTCATGTCTGGCGCAGCGAGTTTTAGCAGCGCCTGTTAATTTTCATTAGCAATAAGACATAACACGTGTTCTGCATTGTAGTAGAAACAGGCGTTAGTGGTTTTGGAATAAGTATAATAGTATAATCGCGGTTAATTTACCGATTTGTCACTTGAGTCGGCGAACCGATAACGATAATATCACAAAGTATCTACTCACGATGCACATTTCAAACAAAAAATATATTTTTTTACCTATTACTTAATACAACGCTATTATCTAGCACAAAATACATCACAATTGACGTCTTATTTATATGAGCTGTTCCCCGCGATTTAAATCGCGTAAGTCCCCCCGTTATGGGTGGGAAAATAATACCCCATGTTACTCTCAGAAAAGTATGACTTCCATACTTCTATTCGTTACAAAAAAACATAAAAAAATATTTCCTCTTTATAACTACATAGTGTAAAACAAAGTCGTTTTCTCTGTCCCTATATCCCTATGTATGCTTGAATCTTTAAAACTACGCAACGGATTTTGATGCAGTTTTTTTAATAGATAGAGTGATTCAAGAGGAAGGTTTTAGTATTAGCATTGCACCCGTGCAAAGCTGGGGTGGGTCGCTAGTAATACCTATTATTTAGAATTCGGAATTTCCATATTTCCTAACTTCTTTTTTAATGAGTATCTTGAAATCTAGGTAAGTATATTTCAAACTAAGTACTACCTATACTTTAGCCTTTGGGGATTTAGGTCTGTTAGGAACCTATGTAAGTGTTTTTTCATGAAAAACGTACTAAGATGTAAATTATCGTGGCAAATTTGATCAAGTACCTATATATAGGGTAGGTATATCCAGAAATGGAATACTTATGCCAACCCCTTCGGGGATATAAGGCGTGAGATGTTATTTGATCAAGTTGGGTACACCGATAGCCGTGAAAAGATAACTAATTGTCAAACAGAGTTAATATCTGAATTATAATATTAGCAGGGAGTAGGGATTAGTAGGAAGTGGCGATCTAGAAGGGATTAATAGCATCCTAGATTCAACGGATTAAGTTGGACGTGCCTACCTACATATCGACGGAGTGGCGGGCTATTTAGTTAGCTAACTAAATAAACTGTACTTAACTACCAACATTGGTTTCCTAACTGGCTACATAGTTAAATCAGTGTTTTTTTTATCAAATAACTAGGAACGCCGCGCGGTTTCACCCGCGTAGTTCCCGTTCCTGTGGGAATACGGAGATATAGCCTATGTGTTATTCTGATGTATAAGCTATACCTATAAATGTAAAGTTTCATCAAAATCCGTTCAGTAGTTATTGCGTGAAAGAGGAACAAACATCGATACATCCATAACATACAAACTTTCGCGTTCATAATTATTAGGAAATTTATAGAATTAGTTGAGAATTTATTTATTTATTGCAAATTACATGACACAGACATCTTTAACAAATATACTTATTGTATGTATAATCTCACGCCTTTCATCCCCGAGGGGGTAGGCAGAGGTATTCCATTACTGGATATACCCACATTTCACGAGATACATTGGTATAGATACATATACAAATATACTTATTGGGTAAAATTATATGTAACACCCTCATAGGGCACAGCAAAGTAGGTTCATTCATATAATTCAAAGTACATATTATTATAAACATTCATAAGATTAAATCGATGGCGATGGGCTCGCCACCTATCACGTTTGTGGGTCGAATATTCTCGTGAAAAGTGGAATACCTCTGCCTAACCCCTAGGTATAAAAGGCTTGAGATTAATAATCTCAAGAAATTGATGGATGGGCTGTGTGAGGACGATATTATGTGCAAGAAGGAAGTGAACGTGGATATGACGATTGATAGATTTAAATGGAAGGAGAAACCATACTGTACCGACCCGACTATAAATATGTCGTTAAAAGTATTGTGCCGCAATAGCCCCGGTTGACCTTATATCCAGTAATGGAATACCTACCCCTCACTTATAAAATTTCATGAGATTATTATTATTTACTATTACTATTAAGATTAAATCCACTATAAATTAATACAAAAAAACATTGTTGTTATTTACTATAGATAAGTAAGATAATGAACTAAATCTAAATACATTTTACATACATACTCTTAAATCAATTATGATAGCGTCCAACCCACTGATAAAAAGAATATTTGTCTTTTGACACAAAAACTAAGTAAACTTTAATTAACTTCAGTCAATTCCAGCGGTTGACAACATCGCCGTGTGAAACAGACCATCTAAAACTAAATGTTATTTATTGCAAAATAAATTGGGGCTTACTCACTTTATCGCCGCAAAATTTCGCGCCAAATTGCTGTGGTCCACTGAATTCGTAATGAGAGAGACATTGGATCGCAAAAATAAAAGTCTATTGGCGTAAACAAGAAAAAGCACTCCAATTGGGTTATGCAATCAATTTGCCTGGTTATAGGTTAATCTCAAAAAAGTTTAACAAACAGAAATCGAGTGGAGCAATATTTTTTTATTTCACAAATGATATTCATATATATTTTTTTATTATTATTTGATATTGTTATGTGTACGTAAGAATAAAAAACCTACTAACAAACTTTCGCATTCAATTCAAATCTTTTATTACGGACAACAGATATCCATTTTGTTAGTTAGGCTTAAAACTATGTTAGTACTCATAATCTGCAAGAGATTTTTTAATTTGGGCTAATTGCCTCATCGTTGGAAACTCAATCCTTTCCGCATTTTCCGAATTCTGTTCGGTAGGGATGAAAGTAAAGTAGCATTGAAAATATAATGATAATAATTAAAATTAGTTGTATAATAAATAATAATAATAATCTCTCGCCTTTTATCCTCGAGGGGGTAGACAGATTTATTCCATTACTAGATATAAATACCCAGTTTTCACGAGAATATTCGACCCATAAAAGTGTTAAGTGATGAACCCATCGCATCATGTACACATGTCTCAGAATTAATTCTAGGATCTGCAGGTTTCCTCGAGATGTTTTCCTTGACCGTCAAGCAAGTGATAAATATGTACGTCAGTTTTGAAAAACTCATTGGTACATGCCAGGATTCGAACCCGAGCTGATTTTCATCACGTGAAGCAGGCTCCTTAACCGTAAGGCTATATGGGAATTCTAACGGGAAGGTTAAACAGGCATCTTCCGGGCAAGCTCGTCCCATCGTAGGCCCCGTCTTTGCCTTCGGGCCAGTCTGGGGTCAAGGCTAAGCCCATCTATACTAATATTATAAAGAGAATAATTATATTATATTAATAATTATAGACCTGAGATAGTCAATGGAATAGTCTTATATTATTGTTGCATTTATGCTCACCTTACAAATAAGCAAAGGCCACAAATGCACATCGGGTGACGCCATAGTGTGCGCTGTCTTGGACTTGGTCGGGATGCTGCTGAGGAGGGGGGAGAAAGGCAGTAGGGGGGATCCAGTGGCGTCCACCGGAACCTGGTCGGAGACCCAGACGCATCGCCACATGCCCAGATGGTACAGCCTGACGAGGTAGCATCCTGCGAAGACAGTAATAGGGTATTTGACTGCTAAGTCAAATGAGTAACATTTTATAATCTGTCAAAACGGAAATTTACCATGGAAAATGTACTGAATACTGAGTTATGACGACGTCATCATTTGTTGTAATTGTAAAATGTAAATCGAAATACATTTTTCGAGTTGTTTTTGGATAGTCATTTTAGTTAATGATTACTCACAATTTAATTTTGATACGATCAAATACCCAATATTGCAGTGTTTCAGATAAATTTTTACTAATATTTTTTTACTAATATATTATAATTTTTTTACTAAACTAATATTTTTTATATTTTTCAGTAGAGGTATTCCATTCAAGAAAATGCCCTCTAGTGTAAGCTAGAAAAGAGTTCCAAACTAAGAAAAAATGAAAATGTATTTATTTTTCTGTAAGTAATTAAAATTTAAAATTAGAAAAGTAAATAGTCTAATAAAAAGGCACTCTAAACTCGTCCATGAAGATTGGCTAAATGTAAACAGCAGCCCATCTCCACCGACGAGTTGCTGGTTCCAAATGCAGTACCCCGAGGAGAACCAGCAAGAAACTCAAGGGCAGCTCTTTTTTTTTTTAAATACACCCGTCATCACATGGCGTTGTGCTTCTACCTCTGACATGGAGGTCAGAGACTTTTATTTTTCATTTATTCTTATTTACATTTTCGTTTTCTTCACTCCTCAGCCTACTCCATTGCTAAAACATTTAAATCTTATTCTTATAAGCTAATAAAAATTTTCAGGCAGCTGTCTTTAAGACTCAATATAGGTTGAATAGGGTACAATAAAACGGACTGTCACAGTTGCATTTCCATAAAAACTTTAGAAAAACAACTGAAAGTACAGACTGTTCGACTATAAATCAGTGTTGACAGCGTTTTCTTGATAATTGTGCCCATGGTATTTTGTTAAGGACAGATTATTGTAATACCCTTATAAATGAATAAATGATTATTATTATTATTATTATAAATCAACCGTACATTGATGGAAAGTGTCCAATGTCCATAAAAGCCTGAGGGTCACCGGGTAGAGCTGGTCGACCTTCGGAATCTAGCTCTGGGTCGCGACTCATGGTGATATGACTGACGGCTCATAGTGTTACTATTAACCGATTGGAACTGTATTTTTGGGTGGTTAAATTTGAATGTACCAATGCGTTTTTCAAAAACTTACGTACATATTTATCACTAGCTCGACGGTGAAGGAAAACATCGTGAGGAAACCCGCAGGTCTCAGAATTAATTCTGAGACATGTGTAAACAGACCCGGTCCGGCGATGGGCTCACCACCTATCACGTTTAGGGGTCCAATATATCTCGTGAAATGTGGGTATATCCAGTAATGGAATACCTCTGCCTACCCCCTCGGGGATAAAAAGGCGTGAGATTATATTATTAAATTTGAATGTTGTTCTGTTTACATGACTTTACAAGATGGAGGTTCATATTTTTCAGATCTATGAAGAAAATGTGTCGTTTTTATCTAGGTGGGGGTCGGCAGATACATTCCATTTCTAGATATACCCACTTTGCACTAGTATATTTTTGGACTACTAAAAGTGACAGTGAACCAATCGCCGGACCGAGTTTCAGGTACACTATTGTTTATACTATAACTTGACTGATTGAACCTAAGGCGGCGCACATACAGTGGTGGTCAGATAATTAGAAACACTGCCAACGGTCCTTGACATTATGTAAGATACTTCTCCGCAATCGTTTTTATTTTGAAAATAAACAATAAATAGGACAACAATATGTTCAACGATTTATCATTGATTAGAAAAACAATATAAATTCCATTGCACAAGGGCAGTTTCAATATTACATTACGGACAAACATTTAAACCAATTTTAAGTTATAAACAATAATGGTCAACTAATTAGAAACAACAACAAAAAAGTATAAAAAAATTTTTTTTAAAGTATTAGTAATTAGTATTGTTATTTAAGAAATAGCTACTATCCCAAACCTATCAATAGTTATAATTAATATTAAGTGGAGTATCCCTTAATGCCAATAAAAGCACTGCAACGACGTGGCATTTTGATTCAATCAATTTCGTAAAATTTTCTAGGGGGATTTAATTCCATGCTTCAAAAAATGCTTCATTTAGTTCGTTTTCACTGGTGTTACGTTTGTTTGAGACTTTCTTTTTAACAATAAACCAGAGATTTTCTATCGGGATTAAATCCGGACGATTTGCTGGCTAGTCTAAACTGGATATACGCTGTTTGCTAAGGAAACATTTGACGCTATTGGGCGTGTGGTCATTGTCATGCTGAAAGATCCAGGTTACAGGCAAATGATCGTCCGAGTATGGAATCATTGTGTGCTCTAAGATATTTTAGTATTGCCATTGATCCATTGTACCTTCAATCTTCCGAACGGGTCCAACTCCATATCCGGAAAAACACCCCCAAACTTTAATCTTACTGCCACCGTCCTTGACTATACTCCTTGTGTATTTATAATTAAAAGCATTGTTTACAGGACGTCTAACATAGCGCTTTGCGTCGGAATTTACCATATTTATTTTTGTTTCATCTAAAAATAACACTTTTTTCCATTCTTGTACCGTTCAATTAACATATTTTTTTAGCGAATAATAATCGCTTCTCTCGGTGCTGCTTGGTAAGAAGCGGTACCTTTCGAAAGATTCTATCAAACAATTTAGCTTCTACTAATCTTCGGCGTATCAATCTTGGCGAGATGTTTCTCGGGTCATCAGGCGAAAAAAGTTCATTTATAATCTGGTTGGAGCCTTTAATTGGGTCTTTTTTAGAAACACTAACAACAACTTATCTTCTCTGGGAAATGTTTTTCTTTGCCGCGCCTTTCTAAGAACATGTTTTCAACAGTTCCATGTGTTTTGTAATGATCAATTGCATTAAAAACTTTCTTTACAGAACAATTTAAGTGCTCAGCTATTCTTCTGTACGCCCACATATGATCTATACGTAAATAAACAATGATTTGCCTAGTTGACGCGACACATCTTTTTTTTTTGGCCCATTTTGAACAAAATAAAATTCAGATTAAATTTTGAATTGCCGCTACAATAATAGAAAAAGCCAAGAAAAAAATGTTATTCTCCAATTTCTAAAAAAAGAATGAGTTATGGATACTTTTTTTAAATGTTTCTAATTATGCGTCCAAGCGGCAAGTTACAGAAAATAAACTCCTACATGTGTAAGACTCATTTTGTAATTAAAAATAACATATGTTTTATATTTTATGCATTTAATGAGTTTTTTATTTGAGTGGTTATATTATTGCATAATTATTAATTATTGAATGTGTATATTTTTTACGAACATTTGTACGTTGAAGTTATACTTTCCTTATTCATAAGAAGTGTTTCTAATTATCTGACCACCACTATATGAGTGGGGGGAGGGGAATCAAAACAAAAGTGAAGTAGAAATAGACTAGAAACTTTATTATTATATTTGGATTTAGTTACCTAAATCTGTATTTTTCATAAAGTGATCTGTTTGTTTCTCTCACAATTTTTTACTAAATTCGTGGATTACGTTGTGGGCTATGTATCTAGTTAAATAAGTTAAGCTAAGACTATTGTTACAATGTTATGTACATAGCTGTTTGTTTTCCCAAATAAATAAAATAAAATAAAATAAAATAAAACTTTATTGACTCGAACAATATACATACGCAAACTAAACACAGTCCACAAAGAGGAGTACAGAACCATGGCTACAACTACAACAACAACTACAACTACTCTTGTATGGTAACTGACTCTCAAAACCCACTAGTTCCAGAAGATCCTCATCATAAGGCTTTAGAGATTTGTCTAAAACTTAACATATCAAATTTCCTACCGCAATTAAAAGAAAATATTATTAACAAACCTATTTTTCGGTTAGGTGACTATGAACAAATACGGTGTGGTTTGTCTGAAACGGACTGGTCAGGTATGAATACATTAGATTGTGAAGGTTCTGTGACGTTTCTTTACACAGTAATTAATAAATTAATTATAAAATTTATTCCGCAAAAGCGTATAAATCAAAACACTGGATATCCTCCGTGGTTTTCTCGGGCATTGATTAAAATAAAACGTAAAAAGTTGTCAGTACATAAAAGATGGAAAACTTACCTTAATCCATTAGATGAAAGTGAGTTTAAATTCTTAAGAAAAATGGAACATGACATGGAAGCCGAGTGTTATAGTAACTTTACCTCTAAAGCCGAGGATAAAATTTTCGAATCTCCGACTTACTTTTGGTCCTTCATTAAATCAAAATTCCCTACTAATAGCATACCTGATCACATATCTTATTTGGGGAACACCTCTAGTGATGGCCAATCTATTAGTAACTTTTTCAATGAATATTTTAACTCTGTGTTTGTTCTGGAATCTAATAATACTACTTCTACCAATAGTCCCACTACTTTGGAAAATAGCTTAGTTGATTTATCTTCGGTTGAAATCACGGAGGACCAGGTGTTTAAGCTTTTAAAGGGACTAGATGTAAGTAAAGGTAGTGGTACAGATCTCATTCATCCTATTTTTATAAAAGCCTGCGCAAAGGAGCTTGCCACTCCCCTTGCAATTATTTAAAAAAAATCAATTAAGGAAGGACATTTCCCTTTAGCATGGAAAAAAGCTTTAATCACACCAATTTATAAAAGCGGTGATGCCTGTTTGGTTACAAACTATAGGCCTATAAGTAAGCTAAATATTTTTGGTAAAGTTTTCGAAAAAATTGTCACCACTACTATAGCAGCCACAGTTTATCAGCATATATCAACTGCACAGCATGGGTTCTATCGGGGGCGTAGCGTTGACACAAATCTGCTGAATTTCACTGATTTTGTTTTGAACAAGATGTGTGACGGGTGGCAAGTGGACGCCGTGTATACAGACTTCTCAAAATGTTTTGATAAAATAAACCATTCTATGTTAATTATAAAATTAGAGAGGCTTGGTATACACGGCGATCTCCTTAGATGGATAAAATCTTATTTAAGCAATCGTAGCCAAGCAGTAGCATTAAAGGGTTATACCTCAAGTTTTCTCCCTGTACCTTCTGGCGTCCCCCAAGGTTCACATTTTGGTCCCTTACTTTTTGCGTTATACGTAAATGATATGTCTAAATGCTTCTTAGAATCGCAACATCTTGTTTATGCAGATGACACAAAAATTTCTCGCGCTGTTTCATCTGAAGCAGACTGTCAATTACTTCAATCTGATCTGGTAAATTTTTACAAATACTGTACAGATAACGATCTTTATTTGAATCCTGACAAATGCTTCGTCATCAGTTTTACTCGTGGTCGGGAACTTATCAATTTTAATTATGATATTGGAGGTAGACCATTACAGCGTGTAACGTCGATACGGGACCTTGGTGTGACTTTGGACCCCCAACTAACTTTTCTAAAACATATTGATAATATATGCAAACGAGCATATAAAAATTTGGGTATGATTCTCCGTATAGGTAAGCCTTTTAGACGTCCATGTACTTACAAAATTCTTTTTAATTCCTTCGTAAGAAGTATTCTCGAGTTCGCGAGCGTAGTATGGACATCTTACTATCAAATTCATATTGATCGTATGGAGAGAATCCAAAATATTTTTCTTAAATCCCTTTCTTACAGAACGTGTTACCATTCGGATAGCGCCTCGGCATCTCGTGCACATTTTAATATACCTACTCTCTCTAACAGGAGACTTTATCTTGATTTAATTTTCTTCAAAAAAACAAAATATTAACTTAAAAAATTATTAACAAAAAAAACATAATATTAAAAACAAAATAAGATGTCCAAACCTCTTGCAAAACATACAGGTGCGTGTACCACGAAGACAATGTTGCCCGCGACAAGCTTTATTCCATGTGAGTTTTGCTCGTACCAATTATGTTAAATACACATTTTTCAGACGGGTCTGCAAATATTTTAATGATAACTTAATAATTGATGTGGAGACCATGGGACCGTGGGGTCCGGGGGCGCGACAGCTCCTCAAAGAGCTGTCAGTGCGTTTGGTCGAGGCTTCAGGTGACCAGAGGGCTGGCAGCTATCTCTGTCAAAGGATCAGCCTAGCTATCCAGAGAGGGAATGCTGCCAGTCTTCTGGGCACTGTCCCACATGGTTCCTCTTTGGAGGACATTTTTTATCTGTAATTATTGTAAATCAATGTATATTTTCTTTGTAAATAAATGTATATTTCCTACTTATGTAGGTGATATATCGTCACATAATTGATGTTGATCCTTTTCACGATTCTTTGCATACCATTAAAAAACATGTTAGGTCCAAGCTGTTAACAAAGTTACTAGTATTCGTGTTTATCACAAAATTAAATATTGTATTCCATATAGGTAATAATGTTCAGAGTAATTAGGTCTAACACCGCTGCTTGTATCCTATAATAGGTTAAATTAATATTAATGAACCTCCAGGTCTGTTGTCATATCTAACTTATTATATACATGTTTGTGTACGACTGTATTAGTTCTAAATAAATAAAAAAAAAAAAAAAAAAAAAAAAGGCTCAGCACTACATCACAGCCGCAGAACTGTGACTGGATGTTGATTCTGACAGAAATAAGCGTGCAGAAGGGCTAGTAGTCTGAATGCACTGTCACCTAAAATCTCGAAATTTTTTCTTTTGGGGTACATACCGTTCTTGGAGACCACTGGTCGGTGTTGGGTCCCTCCCCCAGCCTTCAGCCCCGGCGAGTAGATGTGGTACTTGGGCCGCCAGCCCTCCGGCCCAAGGGCACAGACGAAGTTCTCCCACGTGTGCTCGACCTAAAACACTAGGGTATAGATCATCCATGTATTTTGCAGAAGCTCTAATATTTGGGTGTATTTTTAAGAATAGACAGAGTTGGTGTATCCGAGGGAGTAGGCAGAGTTGCTCCAACCGTCGAAGCATCCAGTTTTCACCACAGTATTTTCGTGCCCATAATCGTGATAAGTCCGTCGTTACATACTGGACAGCCGTTACATGCCTTAAAACCAAATAAATCAAGCCCTGCTTATTTCTTCCCCATTTTTTTTCACCTTCGAACTTAAACAGGTATTAACAGCCAGATAAAAATGCCAATAGACATTTTTGACCACTCTACCTCCAACCTTTTTTGAAGTCACGTCATATGAATCGATAAACGCCGGCTGCACGCACAAAAAAGCATGAATCATTGTCATGTTCATATTCATATTTATTTATTGCCAGTCATGTATAATATACATTATATTTATAATACCTAGCCTGAGCCGCGCGTGCAAGCGAGAGCGCGGAACAAGCGATAGAGAGGCACGATCGGCCTAAGACTTTGACTTGTGACGCATCTATTTCTTATGACGTTATCACGTAAAATTATCGTCCGTAAACCGACTTTACAATTTTTTTTTTTATTCTACGACTTGAACTTTACCTAAATTAATTATTAGCTTAGAAGGCACGGATGAGCTCACCCAGAACAAGCCTATTGACTCGTCACTTCAATAAAAGGCTTTACCAACTAAGCCAACAGGCCCATCAAATAAGAGAAACACAAATAATATTCACAGTGAAGCCGTCAACTCTCTCCAAGAGGAAGCAGTAGGACATGACTCTTCGGCAAAAAGAGGACCGCCGCAAGACCTGGGCGTGGTTGAGTTGTATATCCACTACGGACATCTTGTTGCCATCGGCCTCCTGTAAATAGAAAATAAACACTTACACTAACCCATAAGAAAATATATTTTCCGCTGCAGTTTTTTTTTTTTATGATAAAAAATGGGGCAAACGAGCAGATGGGTTACCTGATGGTAAGTGACGTCCGTCGCCCATGGACATCAGAGTCACAACTGCGTTGCCGACCTTTGAGGTGGGAGTAGGGGGAGAGGAAGGGAGGGGAGAGGAGGGGAGGGGGAGGGAGGATTGGGGCCTCCGGTTACCTCACTCACTCAACGAAACGCAATGCTTGCTTGCTTTACGCTGGTTTTTTTGTGAGGCCGTGGTATCACTCCGGTCGAGCCGGCCCAAGCGTGCCGAAGCATGGCTCTCATTTTCCCATAAACGAGACAAGTTTAACCATCAGACCAGTTCTGAGGGTTGGTTTCCTCACCATGTTTTTTTCTTTACTATAGCTGGTGATAAAATGATTTTTTCATTTTTTCATTTTTTTTTTCAATTTAGATATCATCACCTTAACAGGAACTTAACCAGGCCTCACACATGATCGTGGATTGTCTTATAAGATTTTACTGTCACCATCTGATGAGATGACCACTTACGTTATATTAAAGAAACCACTTGATATTAAAATCCTGATTGTAGTAATATAAAAAATTAAAAAATTGTATGTTTGTTTCTCCTTCTTTTACGCAGCTAAAAAACAACGCATCGAATTAATCTTTTTCACAAATGTGGAGAAACGGGAAGTGAAATAGGTTACTTTTTGAAGTTGTGGGCCTAAGCTGTCATTATAACTTAGATTGTTTCCCATAGTTTCTTAAGAAATGTCTTAAAAAAATGACATCTTTGACTTAATTCATCATCTTTCTTTTTCACACATCGATTAAAGAACCAATACACAGATTCAAAAGGCCGACTGTTATCAATTTCAAAACTGGATCATATATCTTTGCTCACCTCAAAAACAACCACCTCAGCCTCCCATCGGCTCTCCGCCAACTCCTCAGCCCGCACCCACCCATCGAGGTATGCGCGGACTGATCTTGGAAGCGGTTGGGTTTGGTCATCCACCCATATGGCAGCAGCTGCTGAAGCTTGTGGCTTCGTCGCGACTTTTGGGTATACAGCTGCTGTTCTAAACGCCGCTGGGCCCTGGACAAATGTGCTTCATGGAGCAGCTTTAAACGTGGTAATTCCCTATTGCGTTACTACACTTGAGCACGGGAGGAGACAACTTTGTGGGACTCATATCATCATCATCTGCCGGAAGACGTCCACTGTGAAACAAAGGCCTTCCCCAAGGCATCCACCGGTTACCCGCGACCTTGATGCTGTCGTCGACTCATATAGCGCCAAATCTTTTTTGACTGTCTTCAAGCGAATATTAACACTTAAGTAGGCGGCGGTTTAGTTAAATGATCAACAGAATCCTCAAACAGAACAAGCATCAGGCAGGCGACCAGCCGTAGTTGCCGTAGTGTTTCGCAGCTTAAACAACATACTGCACTGTCCACAAATAATAAAAAATATATATATATCGCCTTTCATCCCCGAGGGGCTAGGCAGAGGTATTCTATTACTGGATATACCCACATTTCACGAGATACATTGGACCCCTAAACGTGATAGGTGGTGAGCCCATCACCGGATCGGGTCTATTTACACCTGTCTCAGGATGTTTTCCTTCACCGTCGAGCTAGTGATAAATATGTACATAAGTTTTTGAAAAACTCATTGGTACATGCCAGGATTCGAACCCGAGCCTCACTGATTTTCGGCCGGCTCTTTAACCGTCAGGGTCATCACTGCTAATGAAAAATACAGTAGAACAATAATGATATTGACGTACCATTCCCCAGAATTCTGGCGAAAGTTCGTTGTCCCTAAACTCTCTAAAGGGGCACTCGGTGGGATCCACTTCGATTTGCACAACACTCGGCTTTGCATCTTTCTTGCTAGTTTTTGCCATTTTTGGCAATGAATATCAAGAAAATTAATATTTTGGTAGATTTGACGTATTTTGAGTATTTACATCAACACCGTCAAAGTGACTTCAAAAACTTTAAGAACCTATGTATTTATGTAAAACCTCTTCGGTTGATTGATTTGAAAGAATCTCTTTTGAGAATAAATAATAATAAATTGATGGACGCAATTCACACACAGTTAGATGTTTCTTGTAATCAAATCGATGTTTACTGTAACAATAAAACATCTGCGAGTTTATAAAATCTGTGGAATTCCACTGCTAAACATAGTCTTCCCCCCATATCCTTCATAGCGACCGTTTGAAGCGGCTTCCGTCCCCATTCTTCCCTCTTCTTTTACCAGGCCATCTGTCAATCTTGTTCGTGGTCTCCATTCGATAAACTTTCCCTGCCCTGTTCACTGCCACTCCATCTTGCTAATCCGTTGGGCTATGTCGGTGACTTGTACCTTATAATTTTGACGAGCCTGATTGCTCAATTGGTACCCTGCCTTCTGAGTCGGAGGTCGCGGGTTCGAACCCCGCTCGGCGCCAATATTTGTTAGCATGAACATATCTGTTGGCTTCGTGTCTGGGTGTTTAATATTTATTTCAGTATGTTTATCATTTGTTTAGTACCCATAGTACAGGTTCAACCTAGTTTGGGACTGAATAACCGTGTGTAAATGTTTCCCACTGTTTATTATTATTATTATTTCTTATTCGATCTCGTAACAAAGTAGTGAACATATCCATCTCAATAACTCGTTGTGTGACATTGAACCTTCTTATGAGGCCAATAGTGACACTTTTAGATGAAAAATCGGTTTTTTTACTTCTTATTGCGAGTTAAATTTTGAAATAAACATGAATTAAGTTGAGAGCTAAGTTGTAACAGACAGTCATAAGTTACGCCATAATTGTTACGTATTAATAATTATTAGCTAACTGTAAAAGGTTATGTTTTTGATAGTAAGTCCGATGATTATACGATTTTCTACGCAATTTTGATACTGTACCTACTTTGAAACTAAACAATAATATTAATTAATAATAATAATAATCTCACGCCTTTTATTCCCGAGGTACCCCCTCGGGAATAAAGACGTAGGCAGAGAGAGGGTAGGCAGAGATATTTCATTTCTGGATATACCCACTTTTCACGAGATATTCTTTGGACCCCTAAACGTGATAGGCGGTGAGCCCATCGCCGGACGGGGTCTTTTACACATGTCTCAGAATGAATTCTGGGAACTTCGGGTTTCCTCACGATGTTTTTCTTCACCGTCGAGCAATAAATATGTACATAAGTTTTTGAAAAACTCATTTGTACATGCCAAGATTCGAACCCGAGCCTCAATGGTTATCATCATGTGAAGTAACTAAACAAATTGAAACAATAAGTTTATTTTCATAACATTCCTCTAACATCTAATAAAAACTTGTCCTACAGATACTTAGACACAAAACTCATATTAATCTTGTTCTGTGTCTATTTCAAGTCTAAGAATTTGCTAGCAAGGCTACACAAGGTCGATGGAACAAAAAATCTTGTCACGGACATACAGACAAAGACTTGTTAATAAGAAAATAATATTCTTGTAGGAAGCGATCTATAATACATTAGGTATATCACAAATTATGAAAATATAATCAAAATTAAATTATCTTCCATTTTCAAAATTTTTATTAGACACTAGCGACCCGCCCCGGTTTTGCACGGGTGCAATGCTGAATTTTCTTTGCTATAAACCTTGCGGAGCTCGAGACCTTTCCAACGAATGCAAAACCATGGAAATCGGTTCGTCAGTTCTGGAGTTAAATCGTCAGGAAGGAAAACCCGACTTATTTTTATATAGTAGATGACCAATTCTTGTTTTTCTCCTATTATTCAATCTAATTTGTTCATTATGATCCTTCACACAATCCATCCATATTTTTTGGTTTATTTACAAAGAAAATATACATTCATTTACAATAATTACAGATAAAAATGTCTTCCAAAGAGGAACCACGTGGGTCACTGCCCAGAAGACTGGCCGCTTTCCCCCGCTGGATAGCTAGGCTGATCAAAAGGCTGATCCTTTGCTTATATGTTTTGATCAGCCTCTTTTCGTCTTTTAGTTTTATGGGATTGGACTTTGCACTTACTTTTAAATACAGAAAAAAGTACATTTAGGAAACCCACAGGACCGGTCCGGTCACGTTAAAGGGTCCAAAGAACGTTCTGGTGAAATGTGTGTATTTCCAGAAATTTAATACGTCTGCCTATCCCCACGGGGATAAAAAGGTGAGCGATTATTATTAAAAAGAGTACAATATTCATCACTAGCTCGAGGGTGAAGGAAAAACATCGTGAAGAAACCCGCAGGTCCCAGAATAAATTCTGAGGCATGTGTAACAGACCCGGCCTGGCCCGGACGGTCCGGTCACACAGCCGAGACCGCTAGGACTAGAAGCATGTTATTTTTTACAAAGATTCCTTAAACGATGTAAGTACCGACGGGCCTGTTGGCTCAGTTGGTGGGTCACTACCAACCTTGGTGGGTCACTGCCTTCTGAGTAAGAGGTTCGATCTCCACTCAGGGCCAACATTTGTGTGCATGAACATGACTGTTTGACAAAATTTATATTCTACTGAAATATTTTTGTGTGATTACCTGAAGTCTCAATCAGACGTGCAAGCAACCTACAATTTTTGCACACCTTGGCATTACCGAACCATCGAGCAGACAGACTCCTCACGGCAGAAAGCAAGTCCAATTAAGGTAAACGCAGCTATTAACGACCCATCGAAAATCTGCAGGTATTGCCGACCCATTCTGCTTATTCTTATTTTTATCGGTTCGGAACGATTTGAGTCACAAGAGAGTATAATATACACACATGCTTGTATGTTTCCTAATTAATTTACTGGTGTTAGTGTACGTAGGTACACGGGAATGTGACCAAATACGTTAGTTTCTGTGAACGTAGCGAGTGCGCCGATCGTGTCATACTAACCCTTACTTCCTCAGGTAAGTACTCAAATTTTTTGCTTAAGATATTTTATGTATAAATATTTACGTTAAGTTTATTCTGAATAACTCAAAATATTCCTTTATTTGTATATTCCACATTTCGCAACTAAATTATTGTGTTTTAAGGGATTTCAAAAAGTATTTTTGAAATTAAAATAGAACGGCAATAGCTGCAGTGCATTTTAGTAGTGCAGTCATTACCGACCCATGGATCGGCAATGGCTGAGAAGTTATTCTTTATTTTTTCCCTTTTTCGTTAATGCTTATAATAATTAAACAAGTTTTTATAACACCATTTCAATCTTAAGTATTCTAAAATTATAAGCATCTATTATCGACATACTCCATGTTATACTATAAACTTGTTTTTCCGCGATAAACTGCCACGAATTATTAAACATTTAGACGTGGGGTATGAAAGAAACTACTTAGAGTTTTCTTCGCATTTATATGAAAATGGTGTATTTTTTTATAGTTTAGGACTAAATCAATAAATTATTGTATTAAAACGGATGGGAAAATATATTACAATTAATATCGATTATTTTTCGTGGCTCGGTAAAAGATTTGTTCATTTTTTTATTTAACACTAATTAACGATCCATATGAATCGGAAATTGCAACAAAGAGAAGCTATCACCGATTCTATACCGATTCATTGGTATTTTTTGATTAACGGTATGTAATGTCTAAAAGTAAAGCTACTAATTTGTTTCATTATAATGATTTGATTCAATGAGTTAGGTTAGGTTTAATTTAATTTAATGTCATTATATTTCATTTTCATTTCATATCCATAAAAAAAATCTACTGAAGACTTGGCTGTATGTATAGTTCCCTTTGCCTACCCAGAATGGGTGAAGAAAACAAAAAAACCTCTGCTTTTAATCTTTTACGGTTGGCGCGATTTTCCAAAAATGTTAGTTGAGTTTATTGTATTTTTATTATTTTATTAAATTGCTTAATTTTTTCGCAACTGTATTAAAAATAGTTATTAAGTACACGTGCGCAAGTGTCATTGCAACTTGTTCCGACAGTCAACCCTCACCTTCGGCTGCGCTAAACTTGAGAAGTTCGAAAAAAAATATAGGCTTTTTGGCAAATAAAAAAAAGGGTTTGTTATTTTGAAATAAAATTGTCTAATTATTTTTATTCAAAACATGTAAATTATATATTTATAATAGTTTTTACTTTTATTTTCAGGTTTGTCACTTTGACTTAAATAGTATAAAGTATTAGTGCTAGCCACAGTGGAGCAAATCATGATTCATGTGTGTAGAACCTCCAGCCGCTATCCCAACTTGAAAAAATCTGTGCTGAAAATAAAACAGTGTGTTTTTATTTTATTAACATCTACACATTTACAAAATTGTCTCTGAATTTTGATAGTGAATATTTATGTTTCAGGTGATTCAGTGATCCCCTATGTCAAACACAATTGACACTAGGACCAATTCCCTTTAACGGCACTACATGGAACTGCATTGTGAAGTAACAGCATTGACATTGTTTTAAGAAGTAATTACTATTATGCAGGCTAATCAATTAGAAAGAAAGGCTATGGTAACTATGGTTTGCACTAGCTGGCCAAGCAGCAGGTTTCCTGGGGCGCAAGATAACAATACATGACCTAAGTTCTCAATTTGATTTAATGAATGTTATTCTATATACCATTTCTATTAAAGTCTATTTTCTTAAATTACTAAAATTTCATTTATGTCCACCGAGAAATCAATACCTTTATTTTTATTGAGGTCCAAATGTGAAAACAATCTTTTAAAGAATCCACAAGCATTCCGAGCTTCACTGCGAGTAGTTGGAAAGCATAGGCACTAGAATAAGAAATCTACATAACAATGAATTTCATGTTGGTTCTATTCATTTTTTTTCACCCCTTACAGGGTAGGCAAAGGTATTACGCCATGCAGCCTCGTCATTAGTTAATGATATCCTTGAGTAAATGGCTCTGCTTCAGAGTCCATGCACAAAAATACAGCGTCTTCAACACTTTCTACATCCTTAACTTGGTTATCAACAGTAAAATAATAGCATTATTACTGAAGACTTCATTGTGACTTCTTTTATCGAATTTCCCATTCACTGCACACTTTCACGGACACTTGCCACATAATAAACTATCACTATTATGATGTGTCAAAACCCGAAACAAACAGCAAAATGAAAATTATACAAAAAACATGACGTCCCTCTTCGGATTCCCGCCAAAAAGCTTAAAGTCAAGTTTATCTACATTTTCAGATTATTTTAGTAACTATAATTATTGTAATGAATCAAGTACAAAAATGAGAAGCAAATAAAAGTAAACGGGACATTTCGAAAACGGGATATTTTGGGAAAGCGATATTTTGCTCAAATTAATAATTATTTTGAGAATCGAACGTGTAGGTAAGTATTCTGTGAAAAAAGTATGCTTTATTTACTTACGGGTCGGTGTTAGATTCATAAAAATCGGTAATAGCTTCAAAGCGTTTCGGATGGGTCGGTAATAGAAACAATTGACTTCAACAATCCTTTGATTATTTTTTTAATGAAAACATGATATTTATAAACAAATGAAAATATAAATATAAAATATACAATCCATATTTAAATATAAAATAAAAAAATCTGGTGTGTTTGCAACCACTACCCTTAATTCTAATAATCAATTTCAAAACTTGCTTAAGGGGGTCGGTAATAGCTGCGTTTACCTTACAATCGATCCAGTAGGCGGATATAGGTCGGCATTTAGTACAGGAAGCGGACCAACTAACATACCGGTTCGCCGTGAAAGCCTGCGTGGCAATGGTGTAAAAAACCGGTCAAGTTTATGTTGGACAAGCATAAATGTAGAGTTCTGTATGAAGAATCGCGTTTCAATGAACTTAGCAAAGCGAGGACTTATCGTACGGATAAGAATCCATAACTTTTTTTTTTATTAATGATGGGCTTACTCTTGACCACAGACTTATATAAAAGTCGAAGGATCACAATGACATTTAGAAAATGAAAGGTAGACATGTTGACGGGCCTGTTGGCTCAGTTGGTAGTGACCCTGCCTTCTGAGCCGGAGGTCGCGGGTTCGATCCCCGCTCGGGGCCAACATTTGTGTGCATGAACATGTTTGTTGGGTTCGTGTCTGCGTGTTTAATATTTATTTAATTATGTCTATCAGTTGTTTAGTACCCATAGTACAGGCTCTGCCTAGTTTGGGACTGAATAACCGTGTGTAAATTGTGTCCCACAATTTATTTATTATTTATTTATTTATGTAACCATCTTACATATTGTGGTAGTGGCAACAGAGATTTCTATGAAGGGTAGGCAAAAGTATTAAATAACTGGAAATACCCACGTTTCACCAGTAGGTATAGTCCTTGGACCCCTAAACGTAATAGGTGGTGAGCCCATCGCCGGACCGTGTCAATTACACATGCCTTAAAATTAATTCTGGGACCTGCGGGTTTCCTCACGATGTTTTCCTTCACCGTTGAGCTAGTGATAAATATGTATATGTAAGTTTTTTGAATAATTATACATGATATTGTATCATTGCCAGGATTCGAACCCGATCCTCAGAGTAGCGGGATCTTATAAACCACTGGGTTAACACTGCTCTACAATTTTATCCACGGATTTGTATAATAAACAAAATTTCTAAAAATCGTTCGACAAATGTGTGCGAAATCAAGTTTCTGTTCACTTAAAACTCGGGGTTTTATTTGGACCATCCCATACAGTTCACTAAAAACAAGACTGCACTAAGTAAATGGCGAAAGACAATGAATTACCATATCTTTAGCACAGGTAACGTATTTAGGCATTAAATTCACCATGTGTACAATTTTCTTGGTTCATGAAGTTACGCAAATAAAACTTACAATGTATTTCGGTTGCTTTCTTGTTTTTCAAGTGTCATACAAAAGACATCAACGGGACGTGAGTTTGATAAACATAATTTTAATTTCTTTACTAGACGTTTGGAAAACTGCAAAATCTTTATATACCTAAGTATATTTATCCAAAAATGTTTTTTTAAATATACTCGAGTCGTATTCCCGAGGGTGCTGGTTGAAGTGCGCTAGTGCGCCTGCGTTTGATAGCCGAGAGGTTTGACTGCCCATACTTGAGGCAATGTGACGGCATGTATGTATCTAAAAGTAAATGATTATTATATTATGTATTTTTTGGACCCATAATCGTGGCATCGCTGGACTGAGGTGTTCTTACTCATTTCTTTGAACTATTTCTAGTATTTTCATTTACCATTAAGGCAGTGATAGGATATAAGTTTTTTAAAGACCCACAGAGACCCATTGGTGTCACCAGGATTCGAGTCTGGGCCTCCTGCATGAAAGGCGAAGTTATGTAACATTTTATAGAACTGTGCCAATGTTCAATTATTATCCTATTATTAATGAGAATGATGTTTGGTGTAAATTTTCTTTAGGTCAGCAAAGCTTGTACTTTGTATTATTTTGACTGTTTAAAAGAATAATGTGTTTAGGACTTTCTTCCTCCTCTTTTTCTCCTCAACTATGCATACCGAAGCGCTGGAGTCGCAATGACTCCATAAGAAGACTTGTAAGCCCCTACGTTGAATAAAAACTTTTGACTTTTTTGACTTTTATTAAGCCCCGCTCTCATACTATCTCATACAGTAAATAAGGGAATAATGCAAACCAGCAATATGGAGCCAAGTATTGTGGTAGGATAAACTGTTTATTCCCCCTTTGCCAAGTTATCAAGGTACCAAGAAATGTTTTTAAATTTATTTGTGGCCATAAATATAAGTATTTTATTCTTTCTTCTAAGCCATATATTTTTGACCTACATTAGTTTTTGCGCACAAAGAATATTGTGGGAAAGTTAAAAAGGTCTCTGTTGTTTGCTGGACCCTAAAAAATGCAATTTCCGTCCATGCCTCGTTTGACTAGATCAGATTCCGTTCCGTAGAATGTCCGCTGGTTTAGCAACTTCTTGTGATTAACTTATAATTAAGTTAAATGTAGAGAAAATCTTGGGAACTATTCGTCATTGGTCTAATCATTATAAGTGAGGAAGTATGGGGTCTAATATCCCACGCGAGCCCACTACTTGAGTAATGTAAGGTATTGGTCATTGGGCAACTAAATCTATATATTATTATTATTGTATATAAAAGGAGAGGCTAAATCTAAAAATCAAGGCCCAGCCCTAACCGCTTAACATAGAAACATGAAATTTTGTGTGTTGGTTACGTTTATAGTGTAGATGCTCACTAAGAATGGATTTTACGAATTTCAACCCCTATGGGGGTGAAATAGGGGGTCGAAGTTTGTATGGGATAGTATGATTTCTGCGTGTATCAACTTTAAACTTGGAACAAATACTCTTCAAAACAAACTATGAGATGTTAGTTCTAGGATTTTTCGAAAATCAATCTTCCAAGGGGGTGAAAGAGGGGGTTGGTTTTTGTATGGAGACGTGTTTTTCGTCTATCAACTTCAAACTTGGTACAAATACATACTAAAAATGTTTAAAAAATAAATGTCCACCCATGCGAAGCCGGTTCGGGCCGCTAGTGCAATATATTTTTGACCTTACTGTTAGCGCACTTATTGCGAATACCGCGCTTTAATTTTAATACTTGTGAATACCTGTAATTGGCTATATCCAACTAATGTTTATATTCATTGCTCATTGTTATTATTATAGCTGTAGGTCTTCCTAAAATTAAATAAAAAAATATAAAAAGCTCTACAGTGGTATTGTGGATCACATTATGCTCCGTTTCCAAAAATCTTATCATATAATACATTGTTTAATACCCATAGTTCAAGCTCTGCCTAGTTTGTGACTAAATAATAATGTGGTTTCCAATAAATCTGATTATAATATAAGATAGACAGCCAGGTTTTTGCCAAATGTTAATGAGATTTCGTGATGATCGCGTTTGTTACGATTATTTTGTTTATTTTTATTTATATGTTTAATTACATGTAACTCTTAGAAGAGTGAGCTTTCCATCGGTAAAATATTTTTTAAATGGGTCCAGTGGTTTTAGAGATTATTCAATACAACAAATAAGGTGTAGATAATACAACTGTATAATATATTTTATGGAAATGGATCATGTCTAGTTGTAGACACTGATATGTAATTCGTTTACAAAAAATCTGGTCATATTATTCGTGGATACAAACCATATAAAAGTATATATTAGTTACATAATATATTATCTTTGGAGTACCTATACCCCCAATTTAACTGCTCGCTATACCTTCGACCCAACGCATAGATAATATGCTAATTCTCAAACCAACGACACATACAGAATGTTATATTTTTAAATAATTTTATTGAAAGAATAATGTGTTGAGGCGGTTCTAGCCCCGGTTCTTCTCCTCAAATATACATACCGAAGCGGTGAAGTTTCAATGACTTTCATATGATGACTTATAAGTCCCTACATCGAATAAAAACATTTGATTTTATTTGAAGGCGCCATTTAAGTTTACGAATGACTAAAAACATTTATTTACAAAGAAAATTTACATTCATTCAAGTTTTTATTTTTAGATAGGTAATTATAAAAAATAAATATTACATTAATTATATTACAAAATTAAATATGAAAATTGGCGATTGAGACCAGTTTGACTGCCCTCGTAAAATTTTACAAAAATCATGTCTTTAGTGTTAATTACTTGTGCACAAATTTATTTATTACGAAAATCTCCTCCCATTTAGAGCGTTTTAAGTCCAGCTGTAGTTGTGATGAAAATGTATTTTTTGTGGGTCAGAATTTGCGAAACTAGTACCGTATCTTCCTTTTTGCTTTTATTTAAAAGTAAAATCCTTAGTGTGAGCAGTGATAGCCCGGACGGTTAAAGAGCCGGCCGAAAATCAGTGAGGCTCGGGTTCAAATCCTGGCATGTACCAATGAGTTTTTCAAAACTTACGTACATATTTATCACTAGCTCGACGGTGAAGGAAAACATCGTGAGGAAACCCACAGGTCTCAGAATTAATTCTGGGACATGTGTAAACAGACCCGGTCCGGCGATGGGCTCACCACCTATCACGCTTAGGGGTCCAATGTATCTCGTGAAATGTGGGTATATCCAGTAATGGAATACCTCTGCCTACCCCCTCGGGGATGAAAGGCGTGAGATTATATTATTATTATTATTATTAAAATCCTTACAAAGAAAAAAGTAATTTCATCAAATGAAATTGATTGAAAATTAACAATCACTCCCATATCTACAAAATAGTTTGGAGGAGGGGTTGCCTTCCATTCTGAATCTGAATCTAGATGAGTAACAATACCATCATGTAAACATCGCAATAATTAATTTACGAATATAAATTGACACCCTGTATTTGTAACGTCCCGAATTCGATTATGTCTCTAGGGATATGTAAAACGACACATTAATCCTATAAACTAGGCAGGTATGATACACATTTGGGATTAATGCTATTGAAGGGACGTCCACAAATAAATAACAGTACAATAGGATAAACTGTAAGTATTTTTACGAGATCTTTGAGAACTGCACGCGTATTTACGGGGGCTCGACACCGTTTCCGTTCGATTCAGATCGAGTGAAAAATTTTCCGAAGTCGAATATATCGACTGCGGAAACTGTATTCTAGGTTTCCGACAGCCACGGAAAATTTTCCGAATCCTTATGTCAAATATGACATTCGTTTTCGATACCGACATCTGTGAATAGCCCATCTTCGACAGATTTTCCGATTCCGAGTCGAATATCGAAGCTCTGTGAATACGCCTGCAGGTGAGGTCTACGTATACGGTATATTGAAAACCATAGGTGGCGGTAGGAGGTTGCTAGGAGGTGCACTTGCACTTTCCTACCATGTAAGGACATACAAAGAAAAATGGTTTAACGTATTTTTATTATTAAATCCAGTACATATTTGAATAAAAACCAAAGTTGTCCAAATTTATTCAACACCTTGTCACTCAGTGTTCTTTTTTATTCCTTGACAACACGTAAATGTATTTTTTTATACCTTGATATTTTTTTCACCCGCGTACGGGGGATAAAATAAATTACGGACTTTGTTACTCAGGGATATTGTAGTATTCTAATGGTGAAATATTTTTTTAAATAGCTCCAGTAGTTTTTGAGTTCATTCGGTACAAACATACAAAAATACAAAGCTTTCCTCTTTATAATATCAATGGAGATTAGTATAATGCACTTCACTGAAAATAATCTTGCCGGCACCCATGTGGAAAACCCATTTTCAGTTTAAACCAGCCCTAGCCAAGCAAAGAGATTAAAATAATAATAGGGCATAGAGGGGACAAAGCGAGGAAAATTTGAAGCCTAAAGTTAATCCAAGTGGAATAAGTCGTACAATTTCGACCGAATGACAGCTCGCGTTCATACTAACTGACATTACGCTTGAGCTTCAAACATGCTTCAAAGTTTTGTATAAAAATATTCCCAATTCCCCCTCTATGTTCTATTATATTTTAATCACTTTGTAGCCAAGTGACAATTAACATTGTCTATTCTATTCATATTGTAAAGCAAAATACATCGAATAAGGTTACAAAGATTAAGCATACACGCGGTAGACGTGTGGAAGTGTCGATATACCTCTCTCAAGGCAAACTCGGTTTATCTAAATGTCGACAGCGCTGTCCAAGTGTAAATAAAGATAAAAGATTAAGTTCGCAGAGGCTGATATTATCGCAGCTCGGGAAGTTTGAGACATTTTGCAAAAATATTCAATTTATTACAAAACCTTATAATTTACGAATGCGTTTTATGAGCATGAAAATGTATTTATTTTCTGTAAGCAATTGAAAATTACTCTTAGAAAAGTCAATAGTCCAATAACTAGGCACTCGAAACTCGTCCATGAAGATTAGCTAAATGTAAACAGCAGCCCATCTCTACCGACGAGTTGCTGGTTCCAAATGCAGTACCCCGAGATATAACGAAGGATCTGTTGGCTCAGTTGGTAGTGACCCTGCCTTCTAAGTTGGTTGTCGACGGTTCGATTACTACTCGGTGCCAACATTTATGTACCTACATACCTGTTGGCTTCGTGTCTGGGCATTCAATATTTATTAAAGTATGTTTATTCATTGTTCTGTAACACATACCTCTGATTTAATTTGGGCTATATTATAGTCGTGTGTGAATTTTGTCTCACATTTATTATAATACTAGCGACCCGTCCCGGCTTAGCACGGGTGCAATGCTAATACTAAAACCTTCCTCTTGAATGACTCTATCTATTAAAAAAACGCATCAAAATCCGTTGCGTAGTTTTAAAGATTTAAGCAAACAGGGATATAGGGACAGAGAAAGCGACTTTGTTTTATACTATGTAGTGAAGTAGGATTATATAGTACTATGGATTGATATACAAGAAATTGGAACGAACCTTTATGGTATTTAGTTGTACACTGTACAGTTGTGAAATATTATTTATTGTTTTGCAGATAAATCGTACACCCACTTTCACATACCTTTCTATTTCCAGTCTAACCACTGAATACCACATTTTGCTACTTTTGTCACGATTCGAATTATAATCTTTAAATTAAATACCTACTTTGTTCCAACGTAGCAATTCTACTAATCGTATTGTAAATACGAAAGCTGGTTTGTTGGTTTGTCCTTGTTTCACGTAGCAACGGAGCAACGAAGCAACAGATCGGTGTGACTTTTTGTATTAATATAGTTGGAGGACCGGAAAGAGATATAGGTTGCTTTTATACCTCATTGCCAATGAAATCGCTGTCAAAATCTAGTAAATTGGTATAAGTAAGTTATTTCTAAAGTAGCTGTTAACTTAGTCCCATTCCCGTGGGAAAGTTTTACTCCCTGAAGAGTAAGCTTTCCATATTTAAAATATTTTTGAAAATCAGTCCAGTAGTTTCTATGCCTATTCATTACCAAGGACAAATATACAAAAAACAATCAGTCGTCTATAAAGTATTACTTTATACAATTTGTGGACTTTAAAGCTAAGATTCTGAGCTCAAAAAAAAATTTTTACTCTTAATATGATTTTTTTCATCAGAGAAAGATTCGAAATTTAAAAAGTGTACTTTTAACGTCGCAACTATTAAAATTTTGATTTCGAAATTGTCGAAAAAAAGTCACGCAATATCGTATGTAATGCATCGGCTGCAATAATTGTCTCAGTGCAACATTTTAGAATTAAGGTCAATTGCAAAATGAACCGAGGCAGTGAAAGTAGTTTGACTAACCACTCGGGTGACCTCCCTCTCCCCCCTTATCGTAGGAACATTGGAGGGAGACAGAGGTGTTTCATATCTATGCATGGGTCTACACTATTTGGTTTTACACTGCGGTTTCCAACTGATCAGATCTTTGTGGAGTATCTTGTTCAAAGCCGCAAAATTGTTTGCTGATCTTATGTCGAAGATTGTGGTTGTTTCGAGCTGATGTCATATTAAATACAATTAATTATTATATATTTTATATACTAGGGGGGGTAAAACAATCCAAATTAAATACAATGACACTGTAGCGACAATACATAGAACGCGCCAATAGACGGTCGAGTTCTAAATCGCGCTATCGAAGTTTTCTAATGAGTTTGTATAAATACAACTGTCCAAGAGAGAAGAAGTTCTTCCCTTTTCACGATGAAGGAGCATTCCAGAGGTTGAGGTCAAGCAATGTATACTTTTATGGTACTATTCCGTGTCCTGGTATATAGCACTTCTACAAGGAGACGAAAGGAGTACAAAATATTATGTCAAAGAGGTTGGAAAAAAACCATGATTTTTTTCTCTAGATGTCTTTGTATTATGTATATAGTAGAGAGGGTACTAGATCACATAAGCAAAAATGTTCCTAAAGTACAATTTTGGGCAGGTCAGGAAAACTCTTTCATGAAAACTCTGTCGTCTCTTTATACTTACTTTAGGTTAGGTTAACCTACATGTCTTCTATATTGTTCCTACAATCAATTAACACGGTTATTTTAGTTCCAAATTAAGTACATAGGTACAAAACTGATAAATATATTTCGCTAAATACTAAACATTATACTAAACATAATCAATCTCTCTTTGCGTACGTTAGTTATCAAAACACTCAAGGGTACATACCTATCCTTAACACTATTGGATCCTGAATCTCACTCGTCAGAAGCAGGCTCAAGTTTCGAGCACTAAAAACAAAATCTGATAAAAAATGTCATTGACTTAAACCACTTTTAGATACAAGACGTGATTTAATATATTTTTGTACGTAAGCATACGATGCTCTTCCCTAAATTATACGCAAACGCAAGCTCCACTCTATTGTATAAAATATAGCCGGTCTTATTTCACGCTTAGGAAAACATTGGCTGTATTGTCCGCTGCCTTTGCCTCCAAATACGGTTGGCACTATTACGAGAACTTATGAGTAAAAAAGTTGCCAGTATTCAAAAAAAGAAGTGGATCAGGCGTCCAAGATGGAGGTTGGTTTTAAATTGATTACTTCAGTACCTGTTTTGTTCTTCAACTTCCGTGTTTCATTAGTAAAAAGCCTAAATTCTTTAGTAAAGATTTTGAAATAAAAAAGATGAGACTAATATTACACTGGCAGGTGATGTATTTTGCCGAGCAAAATTTAATTGTGTTCAGCTTCATTGATATTTTGAACATGTATTTTTTTGTGATAATCTTTAGATATAAGTAACTTGATTTCTTTATTGTACATTTTGTTAAATTGCTGCTGGGTTTTCCGGTATGTTTGAATTTCAGATTTTCCGAGCTATTCTGGACCTTAAATCCATTTCCTCATTCGTCACCTATGAACTCAGTTCACAAATATTGAAACATTAACTGCGTGAGTGTAACTAATTACTTACCAGTTTCCGAGAATTTTAAGTATCAAGATCACCGCAAATTGCAAAAGGAGCCACAATTAGCCGACCACAAACAAAATTGTTTTCCAAAATTCGTAATGATGTGTTTAATAACCGTATACTAATGCCAGTGGTTGTTAGTAAAAATCCAAGTAGGTATAGGTACTTTGATTGATTGATTCACGATATTTTTAAAAATGCGGCCAATTATTTGTCGGTTGCATTTAGTTACTTTAATTGTTTTCGCATTAAAAGTTTCTAGAAAGCGTATAATAAATAATAATAAATTGTGGGACACAATTTACACACGGTTATTCATACAAACTAGGCAGAGCCTGTACTATGGGCACTAAACAACTGATAAACATACTTAAATAAACATGAAACACCCAGACACGAAGCCAACAGACATATTCATGTACCAATACAAATAAATTGTTTTTTACAAAGTAACATATCAGATGGGCTATGTATTGAAGAAAAGCCAGATAAAAAGTACCCGAAATAGACGAGCATGTATGAACCGAGTGATGATCGTAGCAGGTGACGGTCTATTGTTTCTGCCTACCTCTTCGGGAAAAGGCCTGAGCTTATGTATGTATGTAAACGTGTGCATCTGGATTGAGGGCCCACTTTTTAAATTATTGCGAAACGAAATGATACTTACAGGGCATTTACTTAAAATTATGTAAAACTTAAAGCAAAGATTCTTAAATTTGTTAAACGTGAATCAAAAGAGTTATGGTCAAATAGCTTGGGCCCTCAATCCTGACGCCTGCATAAAACGGCATAGTCGAATCTCAGAAAGTACTATCCCTGGGATAATAATTTTTATTCGAGTATTTAGTTAGGAATTTGTTAAATACATTAAGAAATTGTCAAGTCTTAAGAATGCGACAATACAGATTTATGGCGGTTTAGCTTGGGCCCTCAATTCAGCAATTTTGATATTGTAGAATCAGCAAAAAATATGAGTTTTTCTAAGGAAAGATATTAATACGACTTTAATATATTTGAGTTCCATATCTCGGAAAATTTGTTAAAAAGAAATAACGACACAAAAGTTAATTGTTAAAAAGTTATTGAAATTCGTATTTTTTCAAAACGTCTGAACTGAGGGCCCAAGGTTTTTGTCAGTATTGACTAGACTAAGCTTTCTACACTACCGCACTTTAGGCTAAGTATTTTAACAAATTCTTAACTAAAAGGCTACAAAGCGTCCATTCTTCTAAATGCCGTACTTTAGGAGAAAATTAATTTTCGATGTTTTATATGAGAAAATTCAGTAGGGTGTATATGATTTTGTTACTTTTTTGAGACAAATCAGCATGTACCCTCTTAGAAGATATTTCATAAGTTGTTGTCGGAAGCGATTACGTTTTGTGTGATCCAAAATTAATAAAAGGTGTTATTTAAATGGTTATCATTGTATTCGTATTTTTGACGCCTGACGTACGCGCGTCCCCGTCATGTTTTTTGTTTAATTTTCATTTTGCTGTGTATTTCGGGTTTTGACTCATATTAGTGATAGTATATTATACCTATGTGGCAAGCACAGATCATTAATCTAGCTCTGTGGTAGCAAGGGTCCGTGACAGTGTGCAGTGAATGGGAAATTCGATAAAATGCCAGGGATAAACATTTTTGGATTGCCTCAAGAAGTCATAATGAAGTCATCAGTAAAAGTGCTATTATTTTACTGTTGAAAAAAGTCTATTTTATCTAGTCTATACAAAGAGATTTAAATATAAATTATATTTTAATCTCTTTGAGTCTATATAATTATCGATATAGATACCAAAACAACATTTTTTAAAATTTGTGTCTGTCTATCTGTCTGTCTGTCTGTCTGGTTGTGCACGCATCACGCAAAAACTACTAGACGGATTTTGATGAAATTTGGTATGGATATAACTGAGTACCCGGGTCAACATCTAGGGTACTTTTATTCCAGAAAAATATCTCATTCCCACGGGAAAATATAAAAACAGGTGAAAAAAGAAAATACGTACTTTTCCGAAACGATAACACATAGAAACTTGAAATATAGGTGTCTTGTATATCGTAGCCAACCGCTATAAAGATATTTTTGGAAATTCTAACGGGAACGGGAATAAACCGGATCCGCGCAGGTAACGCCGATGGGCACTCGCAATTTCTAATATGTTATGTAGGCGTCTTATATGTCGTAGGCAACCGCTATGAAGGGATTTTTTGATATTCCCACGGGAACTGGAATATATTGGATTGAGGAATTTTTTGATTTTTTGTATTGAAAAGGCTCCAATACTACCGGTTTTACCGATTTAAAAAAAATGTTTTGCCAGTGGAAAGCGTACTTTTCTGGGAGTAACATGTGCTATAATTTTCCCACGGGAACAGGCCTAAACCACGTTACCGATTTAAAAAGTTCTTTTAAAAATGGAAAGATACATTACCAGGGAGTAACAAAGGCTATATTTTATTCCCGTATTTTCACGGGAACGGGAACTACGCGGATGAAACCGCAAGGCAATGCTAGTTGTTAATATACAGGGTTATAATTTTAATACGTCCAATAGGTACATAATTTCATTGATTATTGGCACTTTCTTATTTTATTTTTCCACACATACGTAGGTGAAGGCACAGCACAGCTAATCGTATATAATTATTTCGAGCTTTATATATTATATACAATATGTAACAGAATAAATGCAATTCCTGAAATTAGTTTGTTCAGTATCGACTACATATTCGATTTCATCTATTTTTAATGTGTTAAATTTTTCCGAAAAATGAATTAGCATAGCTGAATTTAATGCTATCTATTGAAATCGTACTATTATAGAACGATATTTAAGAAAATTGGACACAACTAAAGTTCGATTGCATCTTTTTTTATATTAATTTACTAACCGGGGTGTATGAGGAATTGCGCTTTTTCTGTTACGCGTTGTATAATTATATATATTGTATCTGCGCTTTACAAAATACTACTTACATGATCACAACGAATACTTGTTTATACTTACGATAAACATTATGGTCACCCTACTGAATTTTCTCATATAAAACATCGAAAATCAATTTTCTCCTAAAGTACGGCATTTAGAAGAATGGACGCTTTGTAGCCTTTTAGTTAAGAATTTGTTAAAATACTTAGCCTAAAGTGCGGTAGTGTAGAAAGCTTAGTCTAGTCAATACTGACAAAAACCTTGGGCCCTCAGTTCAGACGTTTTGAAAAAATACGAATTTCAATAACTTTTTAACAATTAACTTTTGTGTCGTTATTTCTTTTTAACAAATTTTCCGAGATATGGAACTCAAATATATTAAAGTCGTATTAATATCTTTCCTTAGAAAAACTCATATTTTTTGCTGATTCTACAATATCAAAATTGCTGAATTGAGGGCCCAAGCTAAACCGCCATAAATCTTTATTGTCGCATTCTTAAGACTTGACAATTTCTTAATGTATTTAACAAATTCCTAACTAAATACTCGAATAAAAATTATTATCCCAGGGATAGTACTTTCTGAGATTCGACTATGCCGTTTTATGCAGGCGTCAGGATTGAGGGCCCAAGCTATTTGACCATAACTCTTTTGATTCACGTTTAACAAATTTAAGAATCTTTGCTTTAAGTTTTACATAATTTTAAGTAAATGCCCTATAAGTATCATTTCGTTTCGCAATAATTTAAAAAGTGGGCCCTCAATCCAGATGCACACTATGTAAACTTAAAAAAAGCATTTATTTGCAAGAAAAAATACATGTACATGCCTACATATTTACAAATGAAAAATATCCTAGAAGACCCACATAACTGGCCGCATTTTCTTTGGATAGCTATCTTGATCTCTGCTAGTATTAGGATTTGTCAAATAAATGTACATACCTTGACGGACAATATTTTTTTTATATTAAGTTTTTCCGACAGCTCTGTCGGGCCTCCCAGGTTTCGCGGTGTCATGATATCTTACCCGTAGCTACTCAAACATGTAGCCCTCATTACTTAATAAAATATAACTTTGTATAAAATAACGAGTTAACAACCAAAGTCTTATAAATGAACTGAGGTAGATGTGTTTTCAGTGCTCAAAATATGTCAATATAAAAACCCAGTAATGACCGCAAATCGCTGTAGCGGCGTACGAACCTATTAAAGGAATTATAGCTTTTTTTTCTCTGAAGTGTGGATGGTATAAATAAAAAAATATTTCGTGATTCTGGGTTCTTACTTTCTTTACTTATTATTTCTCTTTTTTATTCCTACTACCTATGACGTGATAACTGCAATTGACGCAATAATTTAAATGCAGTATGTAAGAGTATATGCAGGTTCATATCGAAGATGTATTGAAGAAAAACCAGATAGGTAAAGAGTGCTTGAAACTGTACGTATGTATGAGTCGATTGTTTAAAGTTGATGACTCGTGAGAGGTGTACCAGATTCGTAGCAGGTGGCGGTCATTTATCGCTTAACAAAAAAGGCGTGAGCTGTATGTAAGAGTACAATTATGTAAAAAAAACACGCCTTTTATCCCCGAGGGGGTAGGCAGAGGTATTACATTTCTGGAATATATGTCTACAATATAATATTTGTCTATGAATAGAGTAACAGAATAAACGCAATTCCTCATACACCCCAATTAGTATATTATTATAGAAAAATTATCATATCTTCGTACTTTAGTTGTGTCTAACCAATTTAATTAAAAAAAAGAGCAGTCGTTGTACGATTTCCATAGGTTCTAAATTCAGCTACCTATACTAATTAATATTTCGGAAAAAAATTACACACACTGAAAATAACTGAAATCGATTAAGTAGTCGATACTGAACAAACTAATTTCAGGAATTGCGCTTATTCTGTTACATATTGTATGTCTACCTATAAAATGTCATTGGTAACATACACCATTATTACATTTGACTCTCGGGCTATGTCAGGTATTGCTTCCATTTTCGGTGACATACGACGGAAGCTGCTTTCACTTTCTACGTGAAAGATATATGGGCAAGTGCTCTTTTTGTTGAACCACTGAGGTTGATGATGTAATGAGTTTAACGCCCTGTATCAATTGCCCAGTAAGTATTGGGATCTTTATTGGTTATAAATTCGGTATTTCATTTCATTTCATTTCATTTATTCTCAAACAATTACAATTGTATGCAAAATATACATTTTATAATCACTACATAGTATAAAACAAAGCTCGCTTTCTCTGTCCCTATATCCCTATGTTTGCTTAAATCTTTAAAACTACGCAACGGATTTTGATGCGTTTTTTTTAATGGATAGAGTGATTCAAGAGGAAGGTTTTAGTATTAGCATTCCACCCGTGCAAAGCCGGAGCGAGTCGCTAGTAATAAATAATCCTATAATTAATAATTAAGATCTGCAACACTTTAAAAAAAACAACAAAAAGCGCCTCAGCTGCCGTTTGAATAACTTAACACTACTTATGATCTTTAAGTCCGTTGGAAGACCGTTGAACATTCTGATCGCCTGATGCTTCATACCGTGTCTTACCACATTTAAGTTGGACACGTCTTTAATTTTATGGTTTTTTTACGCGATTGCACACGACAGACAGTGTCTTCTGGTGTCTCGTAATCCTCTCGTCGCTTTACGAAATCAGGTACTAGGTCTGCTCAACGCTAACTCTGCGCTCCGCTATGGGATGATTGATAACAGCATATATTAATTATGGATTCAGGTATGTAGTATAGTAAGTACTTGAAGCAGTGGTAGCTCTGTTGGTAGTGAGCCTGCCTGTCATGCGTTGGGCTAGAGTTTGAATGTATCAATGAGTTTTTCTAAAACTTAGGTACGTATATATGGCTATACTACTACTATTATACTTATGGCTAATTGAATAATTACTTATAATTTAGAATCTTTGTACGGTCTAAAAGGAATTTAGATATTGTTAGATCTTTATAAAATACAAGATTTTGCGCACGACTGGGATAAACGTACGTATGTTTTGTTACTCTCTGGTTTTTAACTATCTCGACCAGGCTTTTTGGCGGGAATCCGAAAATATTTAAAAAAACATCATTTTTCTGTATATTTTGGGTTTTGGCTCATATTAGTGATAATATATCATGTGGCAAATGTCCTTGATATTGTAGAGTAAGTGGGTAGTTCTATAAAATGCGTTGGGATGAACGTTTTCAAAATGCCTGAAGAAGCCGCTTTAATCTACAGTAAAAGTGCACTATCGTTTCACTGTCGATTACCAAGTGAAATTATGATAAGTTTTGAAGTAACTTAATCGTATTATATTTTTGTGCAAAGACTCGTAGCAGAGCTAAAATCTTTAATTTTGTGTCGTGCTTAGAATTATAACTAATTAGCCAATGCCTTGAAAATAAAATATATTTTTATGCAAAAAAATACTAATCTACTATATAAAAATAAGTCGGGTTTTCCTTCCTGACGATATAACTCCAGAATGGCCGGACCGATTTCCACCGTTTTGCATTCGTTGGAAAGGTCTCTGGCTCCGTAAGGTTTATAGCAAAGAAAGTTCTTATAAGCATTGCACCCGTGCGAAGCCGGGGCGGGTCGCTAGTCTACTATATAAAAATAAGTCGGGTTTTCCTTCCTGACGATTTAACTCCAGAACTGACGAACCGATTTCCATGGTTTTGCATTCGTTGGAAAGGTCTAGGGCGCAAGGTTTATAGCAAAGAAAATTCAGCATTGCACCCGTGCGAAGCCGGGGCGGGTCGCTAGTTTAACTTAATAATATAAGCTTTCGTAATTATAGTGTTAGTAGCAAAGAGATTAAAATATTAAAGGGCATAAAATTCAAAATTCAAAATCGTTTATTTTCTATTGGTATAAGATATACACATAGAGGGGACAAAGCGAGGAAAATTTTAAGCCAAAAGTTCTTCCAAGTGGAATAAGTCTAGTACAATTTCGACCGAATGACAGCTCGCGTTCATACTAACTGACATGACGCTTGAGCTTCAAACAAGCTTCAAAGTTTTGTATGAAAATATTCCCAATGCCCCCTCTATGTCCTATTATATTTTAATCTCTTTGGTTGGTAGATAGGATATTATAACTAGCTTCTGTATTAGTAGGGTAGGTATGTGTTAATTCAAGTATTATAATATTTTTAATACACGAATTTTTACTTTAATCTGTTCCGGATTAAGAAACAATTAATTCTATTTTTGATTTATATTTAATAAATTAATTTTTTTTTTAATTTGATTTAAAAAAAAAATAGTAACAACGCGTGGTTTTTTTTAACTTTCGCACGTCACATTATTTTTTAAGGCTGTCAACCAAAACTAATGAGCTATTGTCACCAAATTAAAATGTAAAATATATAGCTGTCCCTCACTCACAAGAGGTGACATTCATAAGGGGTGAAAGGAAACGTGCATAACATTTTTACTTTGACAAAAAGCTTGTGAGAATCATGGAAGAAATAGTCTTGACACTGGAAATATTAATAAAATTAAATGGCAGATAATGACTGAACACAAATATCTGTCATAGCACTCCTCAAGTGTTTGTAATAGGTACCACCCAGGTTAAGCAATGTTAGGTTTATTTGGGTGGGTTGAAAATTTATGGAAATTTCGTGGCCTCTAGTCTACCTTCCCACTATCTTCCGATCCTCAGTAGACTAGCATGGGAGATTATAGACTAAAATGTTATATAATTTCACTGTCTCAAATGTCAGGAAATACTCATAATTCAGTAGTTGATGATGTGATAATGCACAATTTGTGTAGTATGGCACGTTCTTTGACCACTTTTGTATGAGTTTTGCGTATTTTTAGGCAGTCGTGTATTATAATAGGTCTATGAGTCACGGGAACACAAAATAAGTTGTTCCAAAATGAAGAGCTCCCCCGGCCAGGAATATTTATTCATTCCTAATTAAATTTAGCTTACAGAAAACAAAACTTTATTTGGATATTTTTTTTTGTTGCAATGTATTGAAACAACACAATGCAGTCTCTTATCCCTAATAACGTAAAAAAACTTTTTAAGAGAACTTATTTTGAAAAATATTAAATTATGAGTTAATAATGATAATTATAAAAAAAATGTAAGATAAGTAAGGTAATTTTTTTTGTAAGATTAGGTAAATCAAATGTATATTTTTTTTATTTTTTTATTGGAAGTTGTTAATTGTCGTAATATAAAATATTTATAATTAGTGATCATACACTTCGCGCACTTCCTGATAAGGCTCATAATAAACACTTTCATTTTTATTCCAATCAAAATTCCTGTCAAACATCAACACCGTTAAGTCTGCGAATCGACTCACGCGCACCTTCTGAATCGTTAACAACGGCGAAACGTACTTTCGGCCGAACATTCAGTCCACGACTGTCTTTCTACCCGGACAGACGAGGGGACCGACATGTTTTGTTTATAGAGAAACGAATTTCAAGTATAAATTATCGACCATAGTTTATATGTGAACGTACTATTTTTTTTCTTTTCTGTGCTCTGCGTGATTTTTTGTGACTGACTGTGCGGTACTGTGCAAGTGTGCTGAAGATTATTTTTCTAGTTTTAAAGTGTTTTCGTGGAATTCGGAGAAAATGGTGAGTTATGTCACTAAGAAATTCGCACACGTATTTCTAAATGCATTACTCTGGTGGAACTATGGTGATTTACGTCGATATAAAATTTCTCTTCAATAAATAGAAAGTTTGTAGAAAGCACCGCTCTTATTGGAATTAGGTTATATGCATCCGCATTAAGTTATTACGAATTTGTAATTCAATTTTAATATGCTACAAAATAATTTCTCTGTAATTTTGACACACGAACATTATAACAAACTAGAAATTATGCCATGCATATAATTTTATCTTCTATAGTACCGATATTAAATTACATAAATCTATACCAAGAATCCAAGCCAAAAATTAAATATAAAAAAATTTAATACAAATGCCACTTAAGAAAACAAAAGCTCGCTCGCGATTTACAAACTTCGAACGTCATTCGAAATTCGCCATTGGCGTTCGATATTTGAAACCGTCTTGGCTCGCAGTCTTACAATGGATAAAAACACACAGTTTCTCTGAGAGAAAGTGGTAACAATTGGCTCTAGAAATCAGCGCAGCGCGGTCGCCTTCACTGTCGTGTTGATACAGTTTTTCATACGCTTAAAGCGAGATAGCTTTTGTATACTTATCTATTGCTTTTGTATACTAATTTATGGGTTGATAACAAAGACCATCTCCAACCCCTTTGGTTGATACTCCTACAAATTACACTAAATAAATTACGACAATACCCAAAGTTAAATTTTCCTACAGAAAATATTAATAATATTCCGACAAGCCTGTTGACTCAGTTGGTAGTGGTACTGCCTTCTGAGTGCGAGGTCACGGGTTCGATCCCGCTTGAGGCCAACTTTTGTGTGCATGAACATTTCTGGCTTCGTGTCTGGGTGTCTAATATGCGAAGTCCACCATAGTCCGCCTTTCATCCCCGAGGGGGTAGGCAGAGGTATTCCATTACTGGATATACCCACATTTCACGAGATACATTGGACCCCTAAACGTGATAGGTGGTGAGCCCATCGCCGGACCGGGTCTATTTACACATGTCTCAGAATTAATTCTGAGACCTGCGGGTTTCCTCACGATGTTTTCCTTCACCATCGAGCTAGCGATAAATATGTACGTAAGTTTTTGAAAAACTCATTGGTACATGCCAGGATTCGAACCCGAGCCTCACTGATTTTCGGCCGGCTCTTTAACCGTCAGGGCTATCACTGCTACTAAACGAATCATAAATTAAGAAATATATTGTAATACACAAAAAACGGGAACGCAAAATGAGTTTAGCAAATTGCTTCACATTAGAATTGAAACAAACGTTATAACCGCCGGGAATCCCCGTCCAATCCCCAAATTTGAGAGTACTCCCCTAGGACCTCTCTTTCAGGCGGTTTTACATACAAATGGGTTAGACTGAGCCAATAATCCCTACGGTAAGATGAGACACTCACACGTGTGTATATATTATTATGTGTCACCGTCTAGTGTCTCCTGCTACGAAAGGCACGATAAACTGTTGGTAACAGTTTTTGTAGCACCCGACAGTATAATATAATACTAGCGCACTTCACCCGCGTAGTACCCGTTCCCGTGGGAATATTGGAATAAAATATAGCCTATGTTACTCAGGGATATTCTAGCTTTTCATTGGTAATGGAATTTTTAAAATCGGTCCAGTAGTATTTGAGTTTATTCGTAACAATCACACAAAAATACAAATCTTTCCTCTTTTTAATATTAGTATTACAGTAACTAATAATAATAATATTATAAAGAGGAAAGATTTGACTAGTGAAATTATAAAGGTTTTTTAAGTAGGCATTTCCAGAAATGGAATACCTCTGCTTACCCCCTCGGGGATTAGGCGTGGATTTTTTTAAAAAAACACTGCGACTGACGCATCGTATACTCCAAATAATTCGAGATAGATGCAGACAGATATTTAGACAAACGACATTGGAAAAAAATATTTTCTCTCATTTTGCGCAACGTGATGAATATGCAGGTCTCAAACTAGTTCAAGAACGAGCGTTTTGACTTTTACCTTTATTTTTAAAAGATAAATGTCAACTCGGAAACGTTAAAATACGAGCCTAAGTGTCTGAACACACTATGCCGAACTTACGCCTCGAAACGGCCGCGGAACGTCATACATTACGGTTGACGCGGGTGGCATATCCATGAATCTTTAAAGTGAAACGTCAATGTATGAAGTCACGCCGAACTTCGGTCGCGTATTTTCGGCATAGTGTGTTTAGACCCTAAGTGTGCTTTGTCAATTTAGCTTGGCCTTACACCAGTTTTTACAAAAAAAAAAACTTATTTTCAAAATCGCTGCTTTGACAGCAAAAATGATTTATTTTCCTTAAATGCTTTTTTTTATCGAGCAAATGCCCTGATTGTCATCTGGCCTAGTAAAAAAAATACTTTCTTACTTGCGATGGGCTCACCACCTATCACGTCGGGTCGAATATTCTTGTGAAAAGTGAGTATTTCCAGAAATGGAATACCGCTGCCTGCCCCCTCAGGGAGGAAAGGCGTAAGTTTTTTTTTCCTTGCGTAATCTAAATTAGATCTAATCTGCCTATAATAACAACAACGACTTTGTACAGCAAAGAATGTAGGTACCAAAGAGATTTAAATATAATAGGGCATAGAGGGGGCATTGGGAATATTTTCATACAAAACTTTGAAGTCTAAGCGTCATGTCCTTATCATGTCAGTTAGTATGAACGCGAGCTGTCATTCGGTCGAAATTGTACTAGACTTATTCCACTTGGAATAACTTTTGACTTCAAATTTTCCTCGCTTTGGCCCCTCTATGCCTTATTATATTTTAATCTCTTTGGTAGGTACACATTGAGCATTGAATACAACCTATCATCGGAAGAAGAATACCTACATATTTTATATGTTTACATAATCATTCCTAAAAATTATAATATATTTAATACGATAGTAACTCTGTATGCTATTATGTCTGTAGCTAAAAAACGATCTTGTTAAAATTTGGAAGTGAGATATCTGGCATCTTGAAAAACGAGTAGATACACAACTGATTTTATTACTGTTATCACTATCATTTAAAGATTTTTTCCGAACCGTTTATTTAAAAACAGATTGCACCCATGCGAACTCCAGGTAGGTCAAGCTCTACAAATACTGTATCTTACCAAATATTTATTTTATACATGCGAAATTTTGTAAAATGGTTTAATGTTTAGACGTTTGTTTGTTACTATTTCCCGCAAAAACTTCGAAACAGATTTTGATGAAACCTTACAGTTATATAGCTTATACTGTATACATCAACATAACCTATACGCTACAATTTATCCCGGAATGCGGACACTATCGAGTAAAATATCTAATTTACTATATAAATATACAAAAGGGCTTAGTATACCTAATTAGTATAACCTTAAAAATTGTCTCTTAAAAATTAAATCTAACCAGCGTATTTCTAACAGGTACTTATTTAGTTGATGTAAATGCCAGTGTGATATTGAAATAGCACCGCTCAGGTAGCGGGAATCGCACCTACAATTACTGGATAAAGAGGCTGTATTCTAACGGTGAGCGCTTCGTGACCCATTTACCAGATACAACCGGATACAACCGGTTCTGAACGTGTTCAAGTGAACCGTTGGTAATGTTGAGAGGTGAAAGGAATTGTTTACTTATACTAGTTGCACCCGTGACTCCATTTGACCTTATTTTCCCTAAAGAAGTAGCCTATACCCTAGTCTAGAATATGAGCTATCTGTACACCAAGTTTCATCTAAATCTGTTTTGCAGTTAATGATTGAGGAACAAGTAAATGTCAGGTATTATAAGTCACAATATTATTTCTCAGCGGAATAATATTCTAAACAAATCTAAAGTAGATACGTTATCAATGCTCCAAATACGGCAAATAAATACCAGGGGATTGCCCGAGTTGCTTTAATCTCTTATGAATCTGTGATGTTTTGACGAAGAAAAAGACAAAGTGTGATGTGTCACCATGATGTTTGATCCAAGATTTTTAAGTAACAAATATTAATAAATGTGCCTTCCTTAAATAATCTTAAAATAACAATCATAATAACGTATCCCAATTTAGTAAAATAATTTGAATAAAGAACAATATGTTGAGTAGTAGGTGTTGATGACTGGCCAGATGCCATCAAATGGCTTTATTTCTTTTTTAAATTTTCAGTGTTTTGGTATGTCGGTTTTCAGTTGTCTTTTCCAGTGGCTTATTATCATTATACGGTTGTATCCATATTTCTTCTTTATTTTATTAATTAAATACCCATCCATCCCATACAGTCCGCTCCTAGTAGGTAGGTATGTTGCCCCGCTTCTTCTCCTCAACTATACATGCGAAAGCTGTGGAGTTGCAATAACTTTTTGCCAAGTCCCGGAAAAAACTATTTGATTTAATTGGACATAAATGGAGACGCACATAACGGATTTATATTTTATTTGTTTGACAAAGGAATCCCTAGAAAAGGGCCTAACATTTTGTCGAAATTTCCTGTACCCACGCCTGCCCTATTTAAGACCTCGCTCCATTCTAAAAAAGTCCTAAGTTCGGGTCACGTGTACTCTCGTGACCCTCCATGTTCATTCAACAAACAGTGACACCCTTTTGTTGCGACAGACGGACAAGTTACGTAATGTATACGTAACGAGGCAGGCCGGGTGCGTTGCTCAAGCGAGTTGCACGACTCTTGGTTAACGTTTGACGATAACGGTGATATATTGGTGTAGTTCTCCTTTAGCTTGAGAATGTTAGGCTTTAGAGGATATGTGTTATTGTAAAAGCCGGTATATTATAATTGCACTAGCGATATTATTATTGCACGGACTTCTTATACCCTACTAATATTGTTTATCCACTGAATCATAATCACCAATCGTCTGAATTTCATCTTCATCATCAACCCGTAACAGCCCACTGCTGAGCTAAGGGTCTTTCCTCACACATGAGGAAGTATGAGCTTTAATCTCCCATGCGAGCCCACTACGGATTGGAAGATCGTGTTAAACTATAGTGGCCACTTATCTGTCAGAATTTTTTAAGCCACCCGAGTGTATCTGACATGGCTTAATGACTTCCATTGTGCGTAAACACAACGAAAACCGGGACCAACAATTTGACGTGCCTTTAACACAGAAGCGTTCGTGATATAATTTAATAAAAAAAAAATGAATTTTCATACGAATTCTATAGAAAGTTTTAAAATGGTCACTAATTAGTACCGAACGACATTGGAAAAAAATATTTTCTCTCATTTTGCGCAACGTGATGAATATGCAGGTCTCAAACTAGTTCAAGAACGAGCGTTTTGACTTTTACCTTTATTTTTAAAAGATAAATGTCAACTCGGAAACGTTAAAATACGAGCCTAAGTGTCTGAACACACTATGCCGAACTTACGCCTCGAAACGGCCGCGGAACGTCATACATTACGGTTGACGCGGGTGGCATATCCATGAATCTTTAAAGTGAAACGTCAATGTATGAAGTCACGCCGAACTTCGGTCGCGTATTTTCGGCATAGTGTGTTTAGACCCTAAGTGTGCTTTGTCAATTTAGCTTGGCCTTACACCAGTTTTTACAAAAAAAAAAACTTATTTTCAAAATCGCTGCTTTGACAGCAAAAATGATTTATTTTCCTTAAATGCTTTTTTTATCGAGCAAATGCCCTGATTGTCATCTGGCCTAGTAAAAAAAATACTTGCTTACTTGCGATGGGCTCACCACCTATCACGTCGGGTCGAATATTCTTGTGAAAAGTGAGTATTTCCAGAAATGGAATACCGCTGCCTGCCCCCTCAGGGAGGAAAGGCGTAAGTTTTTTTTTCCTTGCGTAATCTAAATTAGATCTAATCTGCCTATAATAATAAATACTTTAATTACAACAACGACTTTGTACAGCAAACAATGTGGGTACACATTGAGCATTGAGTACAACCTACATCGGAAGAAGAATACCTACATATTTTATATGTTTACTTATTCATTCCTAAAAATAATAATA
Source organism: Ethmia dodecea (assembly GCA_963855545.1). Lineage (NCBI taxonomy): Eukaryota > Metazoa > Arthropoda > Insecta > Lepidoptera > Depressariidae > Ethmia > Ethmia dodecea. The sequence goes on along the minus strand of OY979446.1, from coordinate 14,428,601 downwards.
TATTTAATACGATAGTAACTCTGTATGCTATTATGTCTGTAGCTAAAAAACGATCTTGTTAAAATTTGGAAGTGAGATATCTGGCATCTTGAAAAACGAGTAGATACACAACTGATTTTATTACTGTTATCACTATCATTTAAAGATTTTTTCCGAACCGTTTATTTAAAAACAGATTGCACCCATGCGAACTCCAGGTAGGTCAAGCTCTACAAATACTGTATCCAAATATTTATTTTATACATGCGAAATTTTGTAAAATAGTTTCATGTTTAGACGTTTGTTTGTTACTCTTTCACGCAAAAACTTCGAAACAGATTTTGATGAAACCTTACAGTTATATAGCTTATACTGTATACATCAACATAACCTATACGCTACAATTTATCCCGGAATGCGGACACTATCGAGTAAAATATCTAATTTACTATATAAATATACAAAAGGGCTTAGTATACCTAATTAGTATAACCTTAAAAATTGTCTCTTAAAAATTAAATCTAACCAGCGTATTTCTAACAGGTACTTATTTAGTTGATGTAAATGCCAGTGTGATATTGAAATAGCACCGCTCAGGTAGCGGGAATCGCACCTACAATTACTGGATAAAGAGGCTGTATTCTAACGGTGAGCGCTTCGTGACCCATTTACCAGATACAACCGGATACAACCGGTTCTGAACGTGTTCAAGTGAACCGTTGGTAATGTTGAGAGGTGAAAGGAATTGTTTACTTATACTAGTTGCACCCGTGACTCCATTTGACCTTATTTTCCCTAAAGAAGTAGCCTATACCCTAGTCTAGAATATGAGCTATCTGTACACCAAGTTTCATCTAAATCTGTTTTGCAGTTAATGATTGAGGAACAAGCAAATGCCAGGTATTATAAGTCACAATATTATTTGGCCGCGCCATACAATGATATTCTAAAGTAGATGCGTTATCAATGCTCCAAATACGGCAAATCAATGCCAGGGGATTGCCCGAGTTGCTTTAATCTCTTATGAATCTGTGATGTTTTGACGAAGAAAAAGACAAAGTGTGATGTGTCACCATGATGTTTGATCCAAGATTTTTAAGTAACAAATATTAATAAATGTGCCTTCCTTAAATAATCTTAAAATAACAATCATAATAACGTATCCCAATTTAGTAAAATAATTTGAATAAAGAACAATATGTTGAGTAGTAGGTGTTGATGACTGGCCAGATGCCATCAAATGGCTTTATTTCTTTTTTAAATTTTCAGTGTTTTGGTATGTCGGTTTTCAGTTGTCTTTTCCAGTGGCTTATTATCATTATACGGTTGTATCCATATTTCTTCTTTATTTTATTAATTAAATACCCATCCATCCCATACAGTCCGCTCCTAGTAGGTAGGTATGTTGCCCCGCTTCTTCTCCTCAACTATACATGCGAAAGCTGTGGAGTTGCAATAACTTTTTGCCAAGTCCCGGAAAAAACTATTTGATTTAATTGGACATAAATGGAGACGCACATAACGGATTTATATTTTATTTGTTTGACAAAGGAATCCCTAGAAAAGGGCCTAACATTTTGTCGAAATTTCCTGTACCCACGCCTGCCCTATTTAAGACCTCGCTCCATTCTAAAAAAGTCCTAAGTTCGGGTCACGTGTACTCTCGTGACCCTCCATGTTCATTCAACAAACAGTGACACCCTTTTGTTGCGACAGACGGACAAGTTACGTAATGTATACGTAACGAGGCAGGCCGGGTGCGTTGCTCAAGCGAGTTGCACGACTCTTGGTTAACGTTTGACGATAACGGTGATATATTGGTGTAGTTCTCCTTTAGCTTGAGAATGTTAGGCTTTAGAGGATATGTGTTATTGTAAAAGCCGGTATATTATAATTGCACTAGCGATATTATTATTGCACGGACTTCTTATACCCTACTAATATTGTTTATCCACTGAATCATAATCACCAATCGTCTGAATTTCATCTTCATCATCAACCCGTAACAGCCCACTGCTGAGCTAAGGGTCTTTCCTCACACATGAGGAAGTATGAGCTTTAATCTCCCATGCGAGCCCACTACGGATTGGAAGATCGTGTTAAACTATAGTGGCCACTTATCTGTCAGAATTTTTTAAGCCACCCGAGTGTATCTGACATGGCTTAATGACTTCCATTGTGCGTAAACACAACGAAAACCGGGACCAACAATTTGACGTGCCTTTAACACAGAAGCGTTCGTGATATAATTTAATAAAAAAAAAATGAATTTTCATACGAATTCTATAGAAACTTTTAAAATGGTCACTAATTAGTACCGAACGACATTGGAAAAAAATATTTTCTCTCATTTTGCGCAACGTGATGAATATGCAGGTCTCAAACTAGTTCAAGAACGAGCGTTTTGACTTTTACCTTTATTTTTAAAAGATAAATGTCAACTCGGAAACGTTAAAATACGAGCCTAAGTGTCTGAACACACTATGCCGAACTTACGCCTCGAAACGGCCGCGGAACGTCATACATTACGGTTGACGCGGGTGGCATATCCATGAATCTTTAAAGTGAAACGTCAATGTATGAAGTCACGCCGAACTTCGGTCGCGTATTTTCGGCATAGTGTGTTTAGACCCTAAGTGTGCTTTGTCAATTTAGCTTGGCCTTACACCAGTTTTTACAAAAAAAAAAACTTATTTTCAAAATCGCTGCTTTGACAGCAAAAATGATTTATTTTCCTTAAATGCTTTTTTTATCGAGCAAATGCCCTGATTGTCATCTGGCCTAGTAAAAAAAATACTTGCTTACTTGCGATGGGCTCACCACCTATCACGTCGGGTCGAATATTCTTGTGAAAAGTGAGTATTTCCAGAAATGGAATACCGCTGCCTGCCCCCTCAGGGAGGAAAGGCGTAAGTTTTTTTTTCCTTGCGTAATCTAAATTAGATCTAATCTGCCTATAATAATAAATACTTTAATTACAACAACGACTTTGTACAGCAAACAATGTGGGTACACATTGAGCATTGAGTACAACCTACATCGGAAGAAGAATACCTACATATTTTATATGTTTACTTATTCATTCCTAAAAATAATAATATATTTAATACGATAGTAACTCTGTATGCTATTATGTCTGTAGCTAAAAAACGATCTTGTTAAAATTTGGAAGTGAGATATCTGGCATCTTGAAAAACGAGTAGATACACAACTGATTTTATTACTGTTATCACTATCATTTAAAGATTTTTTCCGAACCGTTTATTTAAAAACAGATTGCACCCATGCGAACTCCAGGTAGGTCAAGCTCTACAAATACTGTATCCAAATATTTATTTTATACATGCGAAATTTTGTAAAATAGTTTCATGTTTAGACGTTTGTTTGTTACTCTTTCACGCAAAAACTTCGAAACAGATTTTGATGAAACCTTACAGTTATATAGCTTATACTGTATACATCAACATAACCTATACGCTACAATTTATCCCGGAATGCGGACACTATCGAGTAAAATATCTAATTTACTATATAAATATACAAAAGGGCTTAGTATACCTAATTAGTATAACCTTAAAAATTGTCTCTTAAAAATTAAATCTAACCAGCGTATTTCTAACAGGTACTTATTTAGTTGATGTAAATGCCAGTGTGATATTGAAATAGCACCGCTCAGGTAGCGGGAATCGCACCTACAATTACTGGATAAAGAGGCTGTATTCTAACGGTGAGCGCTTCGTGACCCATTTACCAGATACAACCGGATACAACCGGTTCTGAACGTGTTCAAGTGAACCGTTGGTAATGTTGAGAGGTGAAAGGAATTGTTTACTTATACTAGTTGCACCCGTGACTCCATTTGACCTTATTTTCCCTAAAGAAGTAGCCTATACCCTAGTCTAGAATATGAGCTATCTGTACACCAAGTTTCATCTAAATCTGTTTTGCAGTTAATGATTGAGGAACAAGCAAATGCCAGGTATTATAAGTCACAATATTATTTGGCCGCGCCATACAATGATATTCTAAAGTAGATGCGTTATCAATGCTCCAAATACGGCAAATCAATGCCAGGGGATTGCCCGAGTTGCTTTAATCTCTTATGAATCTGTGATGTTTTGACGAAGAAAAAGACAAAGTGTGATGTGTCACCATGATGTTTGATCCAAGATTTTTAAGTAACAAATATTAATAAATGTGCCTTCCTTAAATAATCTTAAAATAACAATCATAATAACGTATCCCAATTTAGTAAAATAATTTGAATAAAGAACAATATGTTGAGTAGTAGGTGTTGATGACTGGCCAGATGCCATCAAATGGCTTTATTTCTTTTTTAAATTTTCAGTGTTTTGGTATGTCGGTTTTCAGTTGTCTTTTCCAGTGGCTTATTATCATTATACGGTTGTATCCATATTTCTTCTTTATTTTATTAATTAAATACCCATCCATCCCATACAGTCCGCTCCTAGTAGGTAGGTATGTTGCCCCGCTTCTTCTCCTCAACTATACATGCGAAAGCTGTGGAGTTGCAATAACTTTTTGCCAAGTCCCGGAAAAAACTATTTGATTTAATTGGACATAAATGGAGACGCACATAACGGATTTATATTTTATTTGTTTGACAAAGGAATCCCTAGAAAAGGGCCTAACATTTTGTCGAAATTTCCTGTACCCACGCCTGCCCTATTTAAGACCTCGCTCCATTCTAAAAAAGTCCTAAGTTCGGGTCACGTGTACTCTCGTGACCCTCCATGTTCATTCAACAAACAGTGACACCCTTTTGTTGCGACAGACGGACAAGTTACGTAATGTATACGTAACGAGGCAGGCCGGGTGCGTTGCTCAAGCGAGTTGCACGACTCTTGGTTAACGTTTGACGATAACGGTGATATATTGGTGTAGTTCTCCTTTAGCTTGAGAATGTTAGGCTTTAGAGGATATGTGTTATTGTAAAAGCCGGTATATTATAATTGCACTAGCGATATTATTATTGCACGGACTTCTTATACCCTACTAATATTGTTTATCCACTGAATCATAATCACCAATCGTCTGAATTTCATCTTCATCATCAACCCGTAACAGCCCACTGCTGAGCTAAGGGTCTTTCCTCACACATGAGGAAGTATGAGCTTTAATCTCCCATGCGAGCCCACTACGGATTGGAAGATCGTGTTAAACTATAGTGGCCACTTATCTGTCAGAATTTTTTAAGCCACCCGAGTGTATCTGACATGGCTTAATGACTTCCATTGTGCGTAAACACAACGAAAACCGGGACCAACAATTTGACGTGCCTTTAACACAGAAGCGTTCGTGATATAATTTAATAAAAAAAAAAATGAATTTTCATACGAATTCTATAGAAACTTTTAAAATGGTCACTAATTAGTACCGAACGACATTGGAAAAAAATATTTTCTCTCATTTTGCGCAACGTGATGAATATGCAGGTCTCAAACTAGTTCAAGAACGAGCGTTTTGACTTTTACCTTTATTTTTAAAAGATAAATGTCAACTCGGAAACGTTAAAATACGAGCCTAAGTGTCTGAACACACTATGCCGAACTTACGCCTCGAAACGGCCGCGGAACGTCATACATTACGGTTGACGCGGGTGGCATATCCATGAATCTTTAAAGTGAAACGTCAATGTATGAAGTCACGCCGAACTTCGGTCGCGTATTTTCGGCATAGTGTGTTTAGACCCTAAGTGTGCTTTGTCAATTTAGCTTGGCCTTACACCAGTTTTTACAAAAAAAAAACTTATTTTCAAAATCGCTGCTTTGACAGCAAAAATGATTTATTTTCCTTAAATGCTTTTTTTATCGAGCAAATGCCCTGATTGTCATCTGGCCTAGTAAAAAAAATACTTGCTTACTTGCGATGGGCTCACCACCTATCACGTCGGGTCGAATATTCTTGTGAAAAGTGAGTATTTCCAGAAATGGAATACCGCTGCCTGCCCCCTCAGGGAGGAAAGGCGTAAGTTTTTTTTTCCTTGCGTAATCTAAATTAGATCTAATCTGCCTATAATAATAAATACTTTAATTACAACAACGACTTTGTACAGCAAACAATGTGGGTACACATTGAGCATTGAGTACAACCTACATCGGAAGAAGAATACCTACATATTTTATATGTTTACTTATTCATTCCTAAAAATAATAATATATTTAATACGATAGTAACTCTGTATGCTATTATGTCTGTAGCTAAAAAACGATCTTGTTAAAATTTGGAAGTGAGATATCTGGCATCTTGAAAAACGAGTAGATACACAACTGATTTTATTACTGTTATCACTATCATTTAAAGATTTTTTCCGAACCGTTTATTTAAAAACAGATTGCACCCATGCGAACTCCAGGTAGGTCAAGCTCTACAAATACTGTATCCAAATATTTATTTTATACATGCGAAATTTTGTAAAATGGTTTAATGTTTAGACGTTTGTTTGTTACTATTTCCCGCAAAAACTTCGAAACAGATTTTGATGAAACCTTACAGTTATATAGCTTATACTGTATACATCAACATAACCTATACGCTACAATTTATCCCGGAATGCGGACACTATCGAGTAAAATATCTAATTTACTATATAAATATACAAAAGGGCTTAGTATACCTAATTAGTATAACCTTAAAAATTGTCTCTTAAAAATTAAATCTAACCAGCGTATTTCTAACAGGTACTTATTTAGTTGATGTAAATTCCAGTGTGATATTGAAATAGCACCGCTCAGGTAGCGGGAATCGCACCTACAATTACTGGATAAAGAGGCTGTATTCTAACGGTGAGCGCTTCGTGACCCATTTACCAGATACAACCGGATACAACCGGTTCTGAACGTGTTCAAGTGAACCGTTGGTAATGTTGAGAGGTGAAAGGAATTGTTTACTTATACTAGTTGCACCCGTGACTCCATTTGACCTTATTTTCCCTAAAGAAGTAGCCTATACCCTAGTCTAGAATATGAGCTATCTGTACACCAAGTTTCATCTAAATCTGTTTTGCAGTTAATGATTGAGGAACAAGTAAATGTCAGGTATTATAAGTCACAATATTATTTCTCAGCGGAATAAAATGATATTCTACACAAATCTAAAGTAGATAGGTTATCAATGCTCCAAATACGGCAAATAAATACCAGGGGATTGCCCGAGTTGCTTTAATCTCTTATGAATCTGTGATGTTTTGACGAAGAAAAAGACAAAGTGTGATGTGTCACCATGATGTTTGATCCAAGATTTTTAAGTAACAAATATTAATAAATGTGCCTTCCTTAAATAATCTTAAAATAACAATCATAATAACGTATCCCAATTTAGTAAAATAATTTGAATAAAGAACAATATGTTGAGTAGTAGGTGTTGATGACTGGCCAGATGCCATCAAATGGCTTTATTTCTTTTTTAAATTTTCAGTGTTTTTGTATGTCGGTTTTCAGTTGTCTTTTCCAGTGGCTTATTATCATTATACGGTTGTATCCATATTTCTTCTTTATTTTATTAATTAAATACCCATCCATCCCATACAGTCCGCTCCTAGTAGGTAGGTATGTTGCCCCGCTTCTTCTCCTCAACTATACATGCGAAAGCTGTGGAGTTGCAATAACTTTTTGCCAAGTCCCGGAAAAAACTATTTGATTTAATTGGACATAAATGGAGACGCACATAACGGATTTATATTTTATTTGTTTGACAAAGGAATCCCTAGAAAAGGGCCTAACATTTTGTCGAAATTTCCTGTACCCACGCCTGCCCTATTTAAGACCTCGCTCCATTCTAAAAAAGTCCTAAGTTCGGGTCACGTGTACTCTCGTGACCCTCCATGTTCATTCAACAAACAGTGACACCCTTTTGTTGCGACAGACGGACAAGTTACGTAATGTATACGTAACGAGGCAGGCCGGGTGCGTTGCTCAAGCGAGTTGCACGACTCTTGGTTAACGTTTGACGATAACGGTGATATATTGGTGTAGTTCTCCTTTAGCTTGAGAATGTTAGGCTTTAGAGGATATGTGTTATTGTAAAAGCCGGTATATTATAATTGCACTAGCGATATTATTATTGCACGGACTTCTTATACCCTACTAATATTGTTTATCCACTGAATCATAATCACCAATCGTCTGAATTTCATCTTCATCATCAACCCGTAACAGCCCACTGCTGAGCTAAGGGTCTTTCCTCACACATGAGGAAGTATGAGCTTTAATCTCCCATGCGAGCCCACTACGGATTGGAAGATCGTGTTAAACTATAGTGGCCACTTATCTGTCAGAATTTTTTAAGCCACCCGAGTGTATCTGACATGGCTTAATGACTTCCATTGTGAGTAAACACAACGAAAACCGGGACCAACAATTTGACGTGCCTTTAACACAGAAGCGTTCGTGATATAATTTAATAAAAAAAAAATGAATTTTCATACGAATTCTATAGAAACTTTTAAAATGGTCACTAATTAGTACCGAAGCTCGGCGCATCCCAAACCGCATAATTCAAATACAAACATACTGCAAATGACCCCCCCTAGCCAAGTGGCATTGCACAATTTAATCGAATGTTCTTTTAGATTGACATGTATGGGATTGACATTAGCGTTAGCGCTCGTTGGCAAGTGCTTATGTCAATCCCATACATGTCAATCTAAAAGAACATTCGATTAGTGTACAATGCAACTTGGCTAGGGGGGCTGCTCCGGCGATCGACCTATCACGGGGTCTAAAGAATATACTGGTGAAACGTGGGTATTTCCAGAAATGTGATACCTTTGCCTTCCCCCTCGGGAATAGGAGTGAGATTATTTATTTATAAATAGCCCATAGCTCAGTGTTGGGTTTAGGAGTTTAATTTAAAAAAATAAAAATAAATCTCACGCCTTTCATCCCCGAGGGGGTAGGCAGAAGTATTCCATTACTGGATACAACCACATTTCACGAGATACATTTGACCCCTAAACGTGATAGGTGGTGAGCACATCGCCGGACCGGGCCTATTTACACATGTCCTCACGATGTTTTCCTTCACCGTGGAGCTAGTGATAAATATGTATGTAAGTTTTTGAAAAACTTATTGGTACATTGGAGGATTCAAACCCGAGCCTCACTGATTTTCGGACGGCTCTTTAACCGTAAAGGCTATCACTGCACTGGAGTTTAATTAGCCGTAATATAAACACATCTAAACAATAGATACGTATGTACACACTTCCTTTGCATTCATGCTTTCCGCATACATGTTTCCTCAAACGAAAACAGAAAATGCGGAAGAAATCTTTGTGTTATAACTAGCGGAGCCCAGCGGCGTTGCCCGTGGGAATTTCGAAACACCCTTTCTAAGTGCCTAAACTTGATAAGAATCCTTTTTCTACATTTACACTAATATTATTAAGAGGAAAGATTAGATTTTTTGTTTGTTTGTATTGAATAGGCTCGGAAACTACGGAACCGATTTTAAAAATTCAATTCAAACATGGGCTATAATTTTCCCACGGGAAAGGGACGCGTGTGAAATCGCAGGGAATAGCTAAAGCCAAAAAGTTCCGGAAATTTTCATATGATTGCATAGGTAATTTGTTTATTTTTTTTTGACGTAGGTACAAAAATTACTGACAGATTTTATCAATGTTTTTAATTCATTCATAAAATAGGTTGTAAGGATGTGATGTTTGTTACTCTTTCACGCAAAAATTATACAGAAAATATTTTGATGAAACCTTACAGTGTTATAGATTATTTAACAGAATAACACATAGGCTATAATATAACAAAGTCACGGACGCAATTTGAATTAATTAATAACAATATGTAATTAATTTTGCTCTAGCTCAGAAGTCACAACTAAATACATAGATTTAGTATACTAAAGTCATACTAAAGTATACTAAAGTATACTAAATCTATAACTAAATAAGCCAACAGGCACGTCATATTGAAAGCTGTCAAGTAGATTCAGATATAAGTATTCATTTGTCAAATAGTTGCACAATAAACGGCCACAATAAGGGGGTGTACATAATACACGATTGCGGATCTATAGTTAGGCAGCGGTTTCACTTCGGCACATCGACAGCATATTCACGGTTCGCCGGACCGTTCGTCGGACCGTGTGTGCTGCTTGCGACACGTATTATTAGTTAGTACCGTCAGCAGAAAAGGTAAATGGAAAAGCGATTAGCAAAAATAATACCTAAGTTCATTGGTTTTGTAACACAGGTTAGTTTGCTTAGGCTATGTTCGTTCAGCGTATGTATAGCGACCCGTATCATTTAAAACTTTGAAACTTTGAGTATTAAACCAACCGGAGACGTCACGCGCACTAGTTTCTTTACAAAAAAGTCTGTCAATTTCTGCGGGGGGGACGAGGAAACAATGACAAATAATGTTAAAACAAACGCATTTTTTGATAAAACAATTAAACATTAGCTTGAACTAGGTGCACACAAATACATTCACCAATACAAGCACTCCGTGAACTCAAACAAACTAGTTGTATTTATCCGGTGTGCTCAAAGACCGACACGTTTTTTTGGCAGAGGGGAACGCCTGTTAGTGGCGTCTCCGGTTGGTTTAATACTCAAAGCTTTGAAGCCTTTGAGTATAATTTTATTACGATTTGATCTCCTAGTAAACCTTACTATTCGTTAGAAAAAACTAACCTTTATAATTTAAATCAATACCTGCAAAGTCATGCCAATGAGATGATTTTTATCCGTTCTTTATCCGTAGTCAGATCAATCTTTATCCGACTTTACACTGTATTCTCATAAGGGTCGGATAAGATGAGATCGATAAGACAATAATTTATTAATTAACTATTTTACAAAATCTTGTTTGAAATTATAAATGAAATCGGCATCCTATTCCAGAAAATTTTATTTTTAAGCTATTGCATAGCTTCTATCGCGGGCCTTGAGCGCGGGGACCGAATCCAGAAATTCCGTAACGAAAAAACCTCACGCTCCCCACTCCGACGGGCACGGAGGTGTGGCTTGAAGGCCGTGCATTGTCTAACGATGGACGGACGGACGGACGGACGGATGGGGACGGACGGACAGACGGATGGGGACGGACGGACGGACGGATGGGGATGGACGGACAGACGGATGGGGACGGACGGGCGGACGGACGGATGGAGACGGACGGACAGACGGATGGGGACGGACGGACGGACGGATGGGGACGGACGGACGGACGGATGGACGGATGGGGACGGATGGATGGATGGATGGATGGATGGATGGATGGATGGATGGATGGATGGATGGATGGATGGATGGATGGATGGATGGTTGGATGGATGGATGGATGGATGGATGGACGGACGGTCGGACGGATGGGGACGGATGGATGGGGATGGATGGGGACGGATGGATGGGGACGGATGGGGACAGATGGATGGGGACGGATGGGGACGGACGGACGGACGGATGGGGACGGATGGGGACGGATGGATGGATGGATGGATGGATGGATGGACGGACGGACGGATGGATGGGGACGGATGGATGGGGATGGATGGGGACGGATGGACGGACGGATGGGGACGGACGGACGGATGGGGACGGATGGATGGATGGACGGACGGACGGATCGATGGGGACGGATGGATGGGGACGGATGGGGACGGACGGACGGACGGATGGGGACGGACGGACGGACGGATGGGGACGGATGGATGGGGACGGATGGATGGGGACGGATGGGGACGGACGGACGGACGGATGGACGGACGGATGGGGATTCGGACGGATGGATGGGGACGGATGGGGACGGATGGATGGATGGATGGATGGATGGATGGACGGATGGATGGACGGATGGATGGGGACGGATGGATGGGGACGGACGGACGGACGGACGGATGGACGGATGGACGGACGGATGGGGACGCATGGATGGGGACGGATGGGGACGGATGGGGACGGACGGACGGACGGACGGACGGACGGACGGATGGATGGATGGATAGATGGATGGATGGATAGATGGCTATTGCATAGCTTCTATCGAGGGCCTTGAGCGCGGGGACCGAATCCAGAAATTCCGTAACGAAAAAAAACCTCACGCTCCCCACTCCGACGGGCACTCGTTGATACAAAATGCTATGCAATAGCTTTACCGCGGCAGTCCCCGAGTGCCACACGTCTTTTTTTATCCGTGTATCTTTTGGGCCCCTAAAAATTGGTTAGGTCAGTCCATCGAAGTTTTACCTATACTTTTAACTCTTAAAAACATAGCCTATAATTTTCCCATAGGAACGGCGCTTACGCAAGTAAAATAACAGGGAAAACCTATAGTCTAAGATCCGAATATAAGACGACCTTCACCGAGTTGTTTATTGGATGAAAAGTATTTTATATCAAATTTAGTATGTTAAAAAAGATATCACGAGTGGGTTGCCTGAAAAAATTCATTCCAGGTTATGATTAATTTAATATTTTAAATATTTACTTTTTCACGGCAAATCGCATGCGCACTCTCTTTCATTCAATGATGGTTCGCTGAGACTTTTCAATCACTCGCAGCAATATTTTGATTTTTAACAAAAGGAATTCATAAATTTCAAGACTGTTTTCATATTCTATGGAGGTCATACTTTCGATTGGTATGTAATTTGTCTATTGAACAAACCAGTGCCAGTGCAATGTTAAAAAAAAAAACCTGGACTGAATTTTTTCAGCCAACCCACTCGCGATATCTTTTTTAACATACTAAATTTGATATAAAATACTTTTCATTGAATAAACAGCTCGGTGAAGGTCGTCTTATATTGTGATTCTCTACTACTACAAAGAATGCAAAGAAGAAAGAGTTCATCATATTAAAATCATAGTAGGTAGGACTAAGTATCTGGCATATAAATTTGAATATCAGTGTTGAGTTTTGATCACGCAACAAATAAGTACCCAATAATAGCAAGAATCTTCGTAACTGGCTGCTTAAATACTTTGCAAATAATGACCGGTGATTTACACTTCGATCGTAAATTGATGAGTAATTAATGATAATGTTCGAATCGAAATTCAAGATTTACAGTAATGTCAAAATAACACGCCGAAAGGTCTGTGGGTCGCGCATTTTACTTGATAAAGTGTTGTTTAACGTTCGCAGTCAGTTTTTTCTTCTAAACCTGTCACAGATTAACAATAAAATTTAAAACACTTGGCGCCACTTTCAAAACCAATTCGCAATGAAGATGGTGTACACTCCACAGATATTTTACTGGCTGTTTGAGTCTATGTCTCATTAAGGAAATTAAAAACTAATTACTTTTTACTTTATTACTTATTTATATTATTACTTTTTACTCCCTAGAGACTAAAGTAGACACTTTGGCTTACTTTTAGAGCATGAGAATTGAAAAAGTTATTTTTTATTTGTATTTCTAACTTACTATTATTATTATTTTGTGTTATTTCACCTTACGCCTACCTACCTTTTCTGCAGACCCTGCAATATTCAATTTTAGGTGCTATACTTTAGGCAGTCTTTATTCGGGTATGTAATGAAATCAATTGATTGCGAGCACAGGAAGACAATTTAATTATAAGTGCGCCATTTTTTTCTCCAGAAAATGTTTTACATGAGCACGTTATGTGATTTTGGTAACAAGATAAGACGTACGAAGACATAAAATATAAACTCTATGCCTGAGGAGGTATCACATTTTTGAAGAACCTATACATTTCTCGAGTTTAATTTTTGTAGAAACCTCAATGTAATTACTACTATAAAATTACAGACTACTTAGTAGACCAACATGCATGGGATTAACCGACCGACGCTATTTAAGTAGCCTCTATTCTGTATATAACATACACTCTATTATGTCGCAGAATTGTTACCCGACCGACCGAATAGTGATTTTACGATATTTACCGTACTTAAAATACCTCAAACACGCATTGTGATCGTGATACATAAACACAAATGCGAACCAAAATTCAAATACACAAATGAACCGGCAAGCCATGACATTTGGAACCTATATGGTCAAAACCAGAAATCGGAAATGACAAACCTGTTTTCAATTTGAGCTTTATTACGTAAGAAACAGAGTTGAAAACAAGGGTTTAATTTTCGAGAATATAACCTAGTGATAAATCTGTTATTATACTATTTTACATAATGTTAGATATTCTTATTGGTGTGTGGGTTACTGGCAAGTATTTATTTGGTTATGAACACGGGATACCAGTCATCTAAAAAAACTGCGTTTTATTTTGTTTGAGAGGTATCTGTTAGCTATTTTTGTCTATGTTCGATTAGGTTATAACGACTCCTAGTTTTATGATTGTCCATTCAAACTATGAGGAGGAAAACAAGTGAGTACATTAATTAATTTTATTTAAAATGCAATAAACCCGTCTGCGTGAAAAGGCAATGATTTTTTTAAACACTAGCAGCCCTTTTGGTTCTTTAGAATGTATGGATTAAAGAAGAGTAACGAAAGAGATTTATGGTGCGACTGTACGTACGGACGTACACGGATCAAATAAGTGACGTCCTTCAAAAAGCTGGGGTCCGGAGTGCGAAGAATAAGAGAGCGTGCATGAAAAGGCTTAAGGATGTGAAGGAAGCGAAAGAAGTATGCAAGTATGCAGAGATCGAGCTAAGTGGCGATCCATCGTCTCGGCCTACCCCTGTGGGACAATGATGTATATATGTAGCAGGCCTAAGCGGGGTTCCTTTGGGAATTTAAAACAAACATTGTCCGTAAAATTATGATCACAGCAGAAAAAGCTAAAATCGGTCAAGCAAAGGTCGATCCGTTTTCGAGTTTTGCGCTCAGCAACACATTTAGCTATTATTTTCTATTGATACCATTCTTTTAGTGTAGTCGGATAAAAATATAGGCGAGTACGGACCTTTTTGCCGACTTTCCCATTGAACACAAATCTAATGATAAGCTTGAACGTCTCCAAAACTTCTGCATAAGGTTCATATTTGGTTTTCTCAAATACCACCATGTTTATCTCAGTCACATCCATCCTAAGGTTGTCTGGAAGAAATCGCATAAAGCGATAAGACAGCCCATTGCACATCTCCCATCTTCCAAGCAGATTGGCTGAATGAAAACAGCAGCCTATCTCCACGACGAATTGCTGGTTCCAAATGCAGTACGCCGAGAAGAACCAGCAAGAAACTCAAAGGCAGCTCTTTTAATCTGATATCTTACGATAAAAGCACAATTAAATTAAAACAAACAACACCGAAAACCTCCTTTTGACACAGATCGTATTTTCACCACGCACGGTAGTGTCCCCGCCAAGTTGGCTAAACACATCCGTACGTTTTCTAGAAACAACACAAGGCACTTTTATGTCCCTTATATCATAATATACCGCTATTACCAACCTGCTTCCCCGCTGTGGTTATATGGCAATTTGTTGCCGTACGGGCGAAATTGAATCTTGTGGGACTAATCTTACTATCCCGTTCCAGCTAATGTGAGTGTTTGGATAGATTTGGATAATCCCGAAACAAAATGACATGTTTTTGTAAATGAAGTCTAAAATATGCAAAAATTAAAAATACGTCAGTCATTGACATTTTTTTGTAAAAATAAAGTCAAAAAGATGCAAAAATTTAAAATACGTCAGTCATGCTGACATTACATAAAGCTATTCAAAAGCTTAAGGTAGAAGTTTATTCATCTACAGTAAATATTATAAAGAGGAAAGATTAGTATTTTTGCATGTTTGTAACAAAAAACTCAAAAACTACTGTACCGATTTTAAAAAATCTTTCACCAATGGAAAGCTACATCATCTCTGAGTACCATAGGCTATACTGGATGTTTTTTTTTACCGTCTGGAAAAAAATATGACGTATAAGGTATCTAGAGCCGAAGTTATACACGAGATTAATTGTTAATTATAGTCATGTTTAATGCAATTTACAAAATCTAGAAAACTACGCACAGTACTACACGCAGCTGGCGGTTGTAGGTAGATTGCGCATAAATGGAAGCTACGAGCCTGTTTCTTTTTAAAATACTATTTCAAATATTTCAGTGTGTATTATTAACTACAATTGAGTAATGTATATTAGTTTAAGCAAGAAAAAAAAGTTTTGAGAAAAAATATTTTTTTTTAAGTAACATTTCCAAATGAATCTATTACACTCACCCATCACACCACATTTTTTTTCAGACGGTAAAAAAAGTCATCCTGTATATTCTAGTAAGTAATAAACTCT
This sequence comes from Ethmia dodecea, assembly GCA_963855545.1. Taxonomy (NCBI): domain Eukaryota; kingdom Metazoa; phylum Arthropoda; class Insecta; order Lepidoptera; family Depressariidae; genus Ethmia; species Ethmia dodecea. The sequence continues at coordinate 14,412,402 of OY979446.1, read as the reverse complement.
TACGGTATTTGAACATTATTATTATATTATTAATCAAAAGTAACTAGGTACTTAATATTCATAGCGTATACAGATAGCTAATACGATGGAGGTCGTGTGAGAATGATCAAGCTTAGGCTTTGCAGGCAGATAGTACCAGCCACCTAATCTGTTAGTTAGTTAATAAATCATACAATACAATAACTCTTTATTGTACACCAAAAACAACACAATATCGATAACAACATTAACTAAAATAAATTTGGCGGTCTTATCGCTTTTAGCGATCTCTTCCAGACATCCTTAGGATGGATGAAACTGAGAGATTAGAACGTTATTGTTAGATACTTGTATATTCTTAGCCGTTTAATTGGTAGTTTTAGTTTTACTTTTAATTTTCTTTAAATAGGTATATATATGTACGTAGATCTGTCTATATTTATAGATTAGAACTAGATTAGATCATGACAAAAACCGTCGAAAAAATTTAGTTTTTTTCTACCATATTGCTGACTTTTGGCCAATTATTGTAAGGAATAACTTGCAGGATCAGAATACTGATCCTGTGAGTATTCAATTTCAACCTGTGCATTTTTGGACTCCCTAACTATACCAGCTGCTTATCGGCAGACTTACAACTAACTCTGGGGTCTTCAGGTTTCCTCACTATCCTTTCGATTCATTAGTTTGCAATAGATTTTACGGGAATATACGGATTTGGCATTCAAATGTTTGTTTATGAAACTCAAAAACAAAACATAGTCAATTCGTTTTAATCATGCGACGATATTAAACTCGTCTCCGGATATTTCACCAATGTAATACCTCTGCCTACGCCCTTGTAGATGAAAGGTGAGAGATATGTTTTTGTTTTTTATTAATTGTGGGACACAATTCACACACGGTTGGCCCTGCCTAGTTAGGGTACTAAGCAACTGATACTTAAATAAATATTAAACGACCAGACACGAAGCTAACAGACATGCCCTGAGCGGGGATCGAACCCGCGACCTCCGACTCAGAAGGCAGGGTCACTACCAACTGAGCCAACAGGCCCGTCAAAAGATAAGAATATTGTTTACTTGCAAAAGTTTACAAGAATTATAAGTAATTATTACGAAATATTTTACTATCTTAAAAACGATTATTGGGTAAACAGTTGTAGTTACAACTTGCAAATTGTTTGATCATTTCCAGCGGTTTGCAGTATTGCATAATGACATTGCTAATAGAATCGTGATTAACTTTAATAGGAATAACAATATTCGTTTTGAAATCAATCGCTTTGTTACGGTACATAACTTAAAATTTTACAATATTTCGTTAATACTTTTGAAGTAAAGGATGGACGTTTGAAGACGACATTACGATTTAGTAAAAAGTGTCTAGTCGTCCGCTAATTTCATAATAGTACATTATGATATAAGCACTTATATCATAATGTACTATTATGAAATTAGCGGACGACTAGCATCAGCCTTTTTTTTTTAGGCAAAGGCACAAAAACAGCCAGTATTACTAATAAAGTAAATTAATATTTTTGTGTTTTTGTTACAGAATAATTGTTTGTAATTTACTGTCAAAATTAATTAAATAAAATAATTATGTACATAAATGTTTCTTTTATATTTTATCTCCAAATGTTAATTTGAATCAATGATATAATCAAAAAATGTTGACAAATTTTTTGACATAAAAACTCTTTGCTAAGATTTTAAAAAGGTATCGTTTTTAGATGGAGCATCTTGATTAACCGTGCGTTTTACATTAAATTACCGCACTTGGGCGTAATCAGATACAATACGATATTGAAATTGGTGAAAAAAGAGAACTTTTACGAGTAAATGTGTTATAAAATTATTTAAAATTTATTTAAAAGTAGCAGTCATACCTATCGCTAGCTACATCTATATAGTCATACCCATCTCTTTTCAAACAAAAATTTTAATCGTTTTACCGGATGAAAAAATAATTTTATTCACCCGCTAATCGGACTAATAATTATTTTTATTTATCCTATTAGTGCATGCTTTTATATTCGTAATAAAAAGAAACAGAAATAAATAAACGTCAAATAGGTACCTACTTGCCATTCGCTGTTACGTATTTCGATATAAGTAAGTTCAACATTCGAACTAATTTGTCAGTTGCTGTTCGCATACTGGAATAAGAAATAACGAATTAGTTCATAATTGTTTCTACACGGACTGAAAGATATTGCTATTTTTGTTTTTATAGGGTTCATGCACAAAAAATGAAATTTCCTCGGGACTGGGAAAAATAAGATCAATGCATTGCCTGATAGGATCTCTCTTCAGAAATACACGTGGATCCGTAGCTTCGTTGCATCATTTTAACAAACAAATTTGCGCTTTTATACTGTTAAAAAAAACAACCGTACAGCACAAGAAAGTGCAGGCGGGCTGAAAGTTGACGATTTCCGCCCGGAAAAAATAAAATGAGTATGTTGGTCCTTTACATCATCCCTAGTGTTAAATATCAAAGAACGTCATGACGAGCGATCTAACTCATGTAGCTATTATTTGTTTACATTGGTCGATTTTATGTTCTTTTCCTGTTTTTCCATATAAGGAAGCTTGTAATTGGCATTATAAAGAAAATCTATATGGGGTCAAGAAGCACGAAATATATTTTTCACACCACATGCTCGACAAAGCCGGATTATATATCATATAAACGTCACCGAAAGCAAGATATTATATCCCTTGGGTTTAGCCGGGTTATAATATTGTATGGAATTTCATTATAACCCTAGGTCAATAATGTAATTTTCACTTTTCATAATCCTTATTGCTATGACGATAAAGTCTAATTTCGTGCAGCAAAATGTGGTGCACCCGCCTGGGGCCATGGCCAACTCGATTTTCGAAAAACGAAGCCGCGACCAACTAGATTCGCACGATCTTCATTTGTTAAATCAAGTAAGTCACGCCGGCAGAACAAGTTGCTGTATTCATTTTATAGCTTTAACATTTCAAAAAGAATATCGAAAATGTCGAGTGATGAAAGTACTTTGACTCCAGAGTCTATTAAACGAGATGCCATTGTCAATAATCTACTACCATGCAATTGCATTTTATTGTCTTGCATAAGGTGAGAAAAGTAGAGTATATAACTCGGGAACTAAACACATCATGCTGAGTACAAATATAAAAGTATAGCTCGCTATATCTACGTTGATTAACACTAATATTACAAAGAGGAATGGTTTGTATTTTTGTATTTGTTTGTAACAAATAAACTCAAAATATTGCACAAAGGTAAAATGACGTACCTACCTAGGAAGAGATGTCTGGAATTTCATTTTTAAAACCTACGTAGTTACTTCCAGGAATCAGACACATACAACCCAAACGGGGACACGGCGTGGCGATACTATTTCTTTGTGGGTTTCGCAAAACTTTCTACCAACTCCATAGACGTAATCTAGGCGTTGTAGGAAGCCTAGAAACAATGTATGGTTGCGTATGTGGATTTACTTTATAATCACTTCACCTTTCGTCATAGTTGCCTGTTGGCTCAGTTGGTAGTGACTCTGCGTCGGAGGTCGCGGGTTCGATCCCCGCTCGGGGCCAACATTTGTGGACATGAACATGTCTGTTGGCTTCGTATGTGGGTGTTTAATATTTATTTAAGTATGTTTATCAGTTGTTTAGTACTTACCCTTAGCCTCTGCCTAGTTTAGGACTAAATGACAGTGCAGTGTGAATAGTTGGGTCCCATAATTATTATTTATTACTGATAATCCATCAGCCAGAATATGCTTTTTCCATCCTTACCTTATTATTTATCCTTTAATCAACACTAATATTATAAAGAAGAAATATTATTTTATACCTATGTAGAGATTTATGGTGCGAATGTTGAAGGATGCAAGGAAAGAGGACGCCTCAGAAGGACTTTCACGGATCTAATAAGTGACGTCCCTCAAAAAGCTGGGCTCCGGACTGTAAAGAATAATAGAGCGTGCTTGAAGAGGGTTATGGATGTGAAGGAAGCGAGGGAAGTGTGCGGAGATCGGGCAAAGCGATCCATCGTCTCTGCCTACTCCTGTGGGAAGAAGGCGTAAGCTGTATATATGTATATTATACCTATGATTGTTTGTAATGAATAGGCTCCGAATATAGTAAAAAATAAGCTACTGGACCCATATTCAAAAATCTTTCTCCAATAGTAAGCCTACTTTTCTGCGAGTAACATGGGCTAAAGATTTATACAAAAAGCTATAATAGTTAAACATATTTGAACTATTCTGTTATTACGATTTAAATCCACGATATGCGCTTAACCCGAGTGAACTCGTGAAAGTGCGCAAGCGCCGGCGACGACGCCGCGAAAGTTGCGCGCGATCATACAGCCACATATAATTTTACAACGCGTCGCATTATGAATTACGATTAACCGATGGATGACATGACTGGCTTTTATTAGGTAACTAGCAGGTGTGTATTTCCAAAAATCTCTACGACAATTATAAGACACCTACATACCCTATCACAAGTTTCTAGGTGTAATATAGATGGAGACGTTTCCCATTGTAATTTCTCAAAATATTATTTTTTGTCCTAAAACGTCATAAAAGGGATGTAGGTAGGGATATACCTACTGTCCAAATTTTAAGTCTTTAGCGTCAGTAGTTTCTTTTCTAAAAATACTTAATTAAAACAAAGTCTATTTAATTGTGTGCTTCAACCGCTTAGTTCCCGTTCCTGCGGGAATACGGGAATAAATAAAGCCTATGTTACTCTGGAATCTTCTAGCTTTCCGTTGGTGAAAGAATTTGTATTTTTGTATGTTTGTTACGAATAAACTGAATAACTACTAAAACGATTTGAAAAATTCTTTCAACAATGGAAAGCTAGAAGGTCCCAGAGTAACATAGGATATATTTTATTCCCGTATTACTACAGTAACGGGAACTACGCGGGTGATAACTGCTAGTTTATAATATTAGTATAAGTAGATTAGGTAACTGAGCACTAAGAAGGAATTTTAGATAATTCTCACAATGTTAGACAATTAATTGAAAAACAGACATAACGCTATCAATGTCGCTGGTCTAGCAAGCTATAATTACTTTATATAATTTAATAAATGGTTTAATTTGATTTACTTTTACGATTGTAGTTCAATATAATTTAAAAATGCAATAGAACAGCAAAAACTATAACTTTAAAAAAAAAATAGTTCCCGAACTACAACATAAAGTTGACTGTGTCGAAATTAAATAAAAAATCTTTATATAATATACATATTATGAAATTAACCTTTTAACAGTGAAAACTTGCCTTTAATTAAAGTAAAAGTAACTTTACTTTCATTCTACACAATCAACACAGGCCACTTATAATACTTATACAAAAAGATTACATACTTTTTCTCTCAAAAAGACCTGTTACTTAATGACGTGTAAAGTAGCTTTCAATTTGGAAGCAATCATTTGAAAATGGAATTTAGAACGGCCATTAGCAGTGACCGAATGATTTTGCGGTTTGAGCACTATTCCGGTAAGAAATGTGTTTGTCTTTTTTTATCTAAAAACACATTAATACTCGTAAATAAGTAAGAGTGTTCTAGTTTAAGAAATACATTACAAATACCATTGTCTTAAATATTCGTACTTATATAAAAAGTAATTTATACCCATTAAGTATATGAAACAGGTCTGAAACTCGTTCGGTATTAGCTTAATTATGTAAATATATTTATGTAACCTAACACAATGTTATTGAACAATTCTTTAGTTCTTCCAAACATCAACAGTGTTGCGACATTCGAACTTTGATGAAACTTGTTACGGCTATCTCTTTGTTCACGCATTTTCAAATGACAGAATAGAATAAACTCATTAACCCGTCATTCATTCGATCAAGGTCTTCTAAATTCAAACTTCGCAATGATTCGGGTCCATTCGTAATCAGACTACTATTTTATTTAGATCTATATCTCTACCTACTTACGTGAATATTTATTACGATTAAAATATACATTCATTTAGCGCGGCACACACGGTGCAGATGCTATAATATTTTATCTTAAGATACGAAAAATATATTTCCATGTTTGCGTATAAACGTACTGAAGATAAAATATATATTAACTTCGTCGTGTGTGATGGTTCATAGGATTTCTATGGTGAGCGATATTCTAAAATATGCTCTAAGATAATATATATTTTATATTATCTTCACCGTGTGTGACGCGCTTTAGAATATTTACAGATAAAGAATAACGTAACTTTTATGTTTTCGAAGCTATTCTTAAACATATTTTACATATTAAGAAACTTTCAAAGTAGTTTTTATTTTATTTCAATTCTGGCGTTTTAATAGCTTTAGATAAAAAATATTTTCTCATCACGAAAAAAATGATTAGAAGAATATTTTGTCATTAAAAATGACCGCTGTCAATCAAATCAGTTCATTCTTTTCATTTGGTATGATATTTTTTGCCTGTCAATAGAAGATCAATAGATATCTTAATTTGAGTACAGGGTGTTCGTTTGGGTAACTTCGCCGGGGTATAGCGGCATAGGCTTTAATAGCCTGAGAAGTTGGGTAACTGTGTGTCGAAAGCAGCGCATGTACAAGGCCGGTCACTCTGTAAGGACAGTGCACGGTTGGTTACTGATAGTCTGAGCTTCAAAAATATTGAAACAAAAATGATTTCATACAATAACTATTTACAGATGCTGATATGAGGTAGGAATACTATTTTTATATACTTACATAATTGAATTTCAAATCAAATATTACTTAATTGATTTGGAATTTATTTTATATTAATACATTTGAGTAATAAAATGTTAAATTTATCAGACTTTTAACAAAAATTTTATTTGACCTTTAATTATGTAAGTAACATAATAATATCTTACTAGTTTCTAAGCACACCGTGTATAATGTGAAATATTGTCCACTTGACATTTATTTTATTAGATAAAATAATAATATTTTTATTAAAGATATTATTACTAAGTTACCTATCTCAAAATATTTTTATACATCTAAAAATTGCATTTCATTTCATTAACTTCATGTTCAAATGCGCTGAGAAGCTATATTGAGGTCCAGATATCAGCTGTCTCTCTCCAACTATTGCGTTCAAAAACGTGAGTAACAAGAATAGAATCGGCCTCCAACCTTACATAATATCCGATTCTGAAAGATATCCTTCACGCGTTTAGAATAATTGAATAATTAAAATATAATTGATGTGTGAATTCAAGAGGCGGATAGCATTCAATTATAGTGGAACACACTGCTTTGTAGATTAAAACATTTTTGGGGTTCATAGCAATACTAGCTGTCACGTTTAGGACCGATTAAAATATTTTCGGGGTTCATAGCAATACTAGCTGTCACGTTTAGGACCGATTAAAATATTTTCGGGGTTCATAACAATACTAGTAGTAAGGCCCTGTCACGTTTAGGGGTCCTAAAAATACAGTAGTAAAAATTTGCTTGCTGAAAAGCGAACACTTCTGCTAATTCCTTCGGGAATATTGCGTTCCCATATATATTAATGAATAAGTAACATTTCAAGCAAATGTTTGAAATTCCATATCATTGCCTATAAATTAATGTGATGGGTCATAAAGTCAAACTTAATACATATTTTCATAATGACTTATTTCAAATATGTTTGTTTATTCAAATCAATAAAATAGACGCAGTAAATAATACTGTATATTATTATAATATTTGGATGAGGAAGTAGTTACTGAATATAATATTGAAGTCCTAGACCTTAATTCCATATTTTTCCCGACAGAAACAATTTGTTAAGGAAAATAAAACATATTTATAATACAAATGGTTTAAATTTTAATAAATTATAATTTTTAAACCATAGTGTATATACAGAGTGAAATTTTCAAGTGGGCGTGGTAGTCTAAATCAGAAACTATGAGGAGTAGCGAAAAGTACTCATAGGAGTCTCGGGCTCGATTTTGATAAAAACTAAAACTGCATCTTTGTATTTTTGAAAAATCAATATACCTAGCCAGGAATCAAACACGTTGACTTTGGAGAAAAAAAACACACCCTGTATTATTACACCATCCGATAGTGTCGCTATAAGAATCGAATTCTGGGAAGAAATGACATACGGCCAAAGAGATTAAAATATAATAGTACCTACATAGAGGGGACAAAGCGAGGAAAATTTGAAGCCATAAGTTATTCCAAGTGGAATAAGTCTAGTACAATTTCGACCGAATGACAGCTCGCGTTCATACTAACTGACATGACGCTTGAGCTTCAAACATGCTTCAAAGTTTTGTATGAAAATATTCCCAATTATATCCAATATTCCCCCTCTATGTCCTATTATATTTTAATCTCTTTGCATAGGTACGGGGATTTTAATAATCTTATTCATATTTTCAAGTAATGCTTTAATTCATACCTGCATTACCTGCATTAGCGATAAGCCCGCCCATTGTACTTTTTTTGTATCACCGTTTCACTTGTTGCATATTTTTATTGATATACATTACAATAAAGAGTTCTTACTTACTTACTTGTCCGAAATGAAGCTCACTATATTTCTCAACACAGACCCGCAGCGCGGTCATCTTCACAACATTATGTTCTGATTTCATTTTTTATTATCTAATAATAATAATATAATCTCACGCCTTTTTTATCCCCAAAGGGGGTAGGCAGAGGTATTCCATTACTGGATATACCCACATTTCACGAGATATATTGGACCCCTAAACGTTTTTATAATCTCTTCGCGGTTAAAGTAACGCCACGTAAAGCCACCTCAAAGACCGGCAACGCACTTATGACTCTTGAGTTGCAGATGTCGGATAGGATTATAATAAAATCTATACATATAATAAAACTCTAACGGGGCCGTGTCTGTACATTAAATATTTTTTGAAAATTTCAACGGTAGTGTATATAGTTATCGATATAGATACCGAAACACCAATTTTTGGAATTTTTGTCTGTCTGTCTATCTGTCTGTCTGTCTGTCTGTCTGTCTGTCTGTCTGTCTGTCTGTCTGGTTGTGCACGCATCACTCAAAAACTACTGGACGGATTTTGATGAAATTTGGTATGGAGATAACTGAGTACCCGGGTCAACATCTAGGGCACTTTTTATTCCAGGAAAATATCTCATTCCCACGGGAAAATAAAAAAAACTGGTTAAAAAGAGAAATACGTACTACTCCGAAACGATAACACATAGAAACTTGAAAAATGGTATGAAGGTGTCTGATATGTCATAGGAAATTGGTATGAAGGGATTTTTGTAAATTCCCACGGGAACGGGAATAAACTAAATTCAAGCGGAAAAACGCCGCTGGGCACCCGCTATTTGAAATATGGTATGTAAGTGTCTTAAGTATGTCGTAGGCAACCACTATGAAGGGATTTTCGGAATTTCCCACGGGAACGGGAATAAACTAAATCCAAGCGGAAAAACGCCGCTGGGCACCCGCTATTTGAAATATGGTATGTAGGTGTCTTAAATATGTCGTAGGCAACCACTATCAAGGGATTTTCGGAAATTCCCACGGGAACGGGAATAAACGGAATCCGCGCGGGCAACGCCGCTGGGCATCCGCTAGTACGCAAATATATAAGGGTCGCGCCACACCTGCGGAACTTACGGCGCGGAACTTTCGGTGAACAACATACATTACGGTTGACGCGGGAGGCAGATCCATTTATTTTTAAAGTGAAACGTCAGTGTATGTTGTTCATCGAACCTTCGGCGCTGTACGTTCCGCAGATGTGTCGCGACCCTCAAACGGATATTTGCACATTCGTGAAGAATGTTCTTCATCCTCTAAAATACATCATCAACTAATGTATACAAATATTATTAAAATATACAAAGTGTTGAATAATTATTATTTCTATCATTATTATTTGTCTGATTAAAATTTATATTACCATATTTATTGCAATATAGCGATTCTGTCTATAATTAATATTATCTCCCGCTATAAAGACAAAACACGTGGATGACACTGTAGATTTTCTTACACATATAGATAGGTACCTACGTACTTACACCGTGTCCAAGGAGTACTTTCTTCTGGCGGTACTGCATTTGGAACCAGCAACTCGTCGGTCGAGATGGGCTGCTGTTTACATTTAGCCAATATTCATGGCGAGTTTAGTGTGCCCTGTTATTGACGTTTCAAAGTGTATTTTATATACCTACTGAAATAAATGATGAGAATTTTTTAACATCGATCCAGTAGTGTCGCAGCCCATTCCATACAAACAAACAAACAAAAAATCTAATCTTTCCTCTTTATAACATTAGCATAGATACATATAGATAGACAAAGAGACTAGCACGATCATTTCCTTGTTACAACTTTTTTATAGTGTTTTTATTGTTTAATTGATATATTTTTTTGTTTTTTACAGGTATGTTGTTTGTCATTATCTACGTCTATAAATAACTGAAGTAAATTGGTAAGTAAGGTAGGTAAATAACATAAATATTTTCAGACACAATCTACGAAGCCTAAATGTACTCTGTACGGGGTACTAAAGAACTTAAAACTTTAACATACTAAAAATGCACATAATGGAAACTAGCGGCTGTTGATACTGGCGGGAATTGATCCTGCGACCTTCTCCCAGAAGACAAGTCTCTAACAACTAAACAACTGGTCCATCTATTTACAATGTTGATTACTATTTGTTGATTACTTCAAGTGAATTGGTAAGATTTCAAAAGTAAAATTGACGTCTCTAAATGATTCTCGAGAATTTAAACACAGTGGTCTTCGGTCATACATTTCCAAACACATACGAGTATCCTAACTAACCAAATACCTCTTAATTATCTACCATGTACGCAGATTTCTTCATAATTTGCACAACATCTATTATATCAGAGATGGTGAACCTTTTTACTATTGCGACTAAAACAAAAGTGGTGGTAACGTGGCAATTGCTACCAACATTGCAGAGAACATAAAATGAATGAAGAGAAAAAAATAATATACTAAAATACAAACCAACTTCGATCTATAACATTAAAAACATAGAACTCTAAAAAGTAAAAAAACCGACTTCAACGAATAATACTAAAACATACGGTCAAATTAAGAAGAAAGAGGGCCTTTTTTGAAGCTGGTTTAAAAAAAAACTTAATCGGTTGGCGTGATATTGAGTTATTCATCCATTTGTCACGCATACACTTAATGCAAATTTAAGCCTTATATGGTTTACCCATGGATGCCACTATCAGAACTGGACTGGACAGTTAGCAGATTACAGACGCAAAAAGCGACTTCATATAGTGGGAACAACAGGAAGTATTTTTAATAATTTTATTTCATTATTTCAATGGGGACAGATAATGGGGACAATAGGATAATCATTTTATTAAATTTCCGTTGTCCCCACTCAGTGGGGATACCGTCCATGGGGACACCGTCCATGGGGACACCGGGTATACACCCATTTTATACTATGTAAAGATGGCATACCTACTAATTTTCTCTCTCTGGCAGGTTTGACATCCCCGTTGCACGTTATCTTAATCCTCCATTAAAACAATTAGATAACCTACCATTAAAAATACATAATTTCATTATACATAAAGTCTTTTAATCACCGTGCTTGGAATATCACATAATTAGACCCAAAACAAAAATGCTAAAATTTTTGCGATCGACAAAGCATAATACGCTATTTTGAATCGTATTCAGTTTTAATACAGTAGTTTAAAAGTGAATGTTGAAGCGTATGGTGAAGTTGGTGTGTCAATACGGTGGTGTATGGGTGCGATGCAATGTCCGCGAACTACCATTTCGCAATACCAGTCTTTATTTGTGGACGTACTGTTATGGGGCTGGGGTTATGCTTGTGGAATTAAAATGCGCACTGTAGCAATACTACAATTACGTGTAATAGTTGGACGTATTTGTGCAAAGGTATATACTGGTGCTTATGTAGCAGGGTTATACTAAAAGTCTTGGTTTTCAAATAAATTAAAATATAATACGACAATGATATTACATGTTACTATAGTAACTGTAATAGGGCAGGGGCATTGGGAATATTTTCATACAAAACTAGCGACCGGCCCCGGCTTCGCACGGGTGCAATGATGAATTTTCTTTGCTATAAACCTTGCGGAGCCCGAGACCTTTCTAACGAATGCAAAACCATGGAAATCGGTTCGTCAGTTCTGGAGTTAAATCGTCAGGAAGGAAAACCCGACTTCTTTTTATATAGTAGATTTTGAAGCATGTTTGAAGCTCAAACATCATGTCAGTTAGTACCTATGAACGCGAGCTGTCATTCGGTCGAAATTGTACTAGACTTCAAATTTTCCTCGCTTTATCCCTTCTGTGCCCGATTATATTTTAATCTCTTTGTTGGTATTATAATTTCACTGAAGCAAAAAAAGCAGTGATAGCCTTAAGGTTACAGAGCACGCATTTCATGATGATAATCAGTGAGGCGTACAAATCCTGGCATGTACCAATGAGTTTTCCAAAACTTACGTAGGTACATTTCATCACTAGCTCGACGGTGAAGGAAAAAATCGTGAGAAAACCTGCAGGTCTTAGAATTCTGCGGCATGTGTAACTGACCCGGTCCGGCGAGGGGCTCACCACCACATCACGTTTAGGGGTCGAATATTCTCGTAAAAAGTGGAATACCTCTGCCTGCCCCCTAGGTATAAAAGGCTTGAGATTAATAATCTCAAGAAATTGATGGATGGATTGTGTGAGGACGATATTATCTGCAAGAAGGAAGTGAACGTGGATATGACGATTGATAGATTTAAATAGAAGGAGAAAACATACTGCACCGATCCCAAATAATTTTAAAAGGGCAAGAAAATGATGAAGATATAAGTAAAACTACTTCATTCGTACCACGTTTCACGTGTTGGTCACCAAAAGTATGTCAACTGTGCGCAAGAGATGACCATGGACCCCTATTTACAATAGGTCAACATGAGGCGGATTGAACAAGCAAAAACAGCTGAATATAATATGGTCAAGAGTGGTTTATTACTACAGGTGTAATTAGATAGATGTGCGAGGCGAGAGAGTTCACGACTAATAACAAATTGATATAACACATCGACACTAATATTATCGAGGAAAAATTTATATTTTTGTATGTTTGTAACGAATAAAATCAAAAACGACTCTTCTGCATATAAGATAGAAGGATAAGGAAAGATTTGTATACTTGTAACAAATAAACTATACTAGACTGATGATAATCTCGCGCCTTTTATCCCCGAGGGGGTAGGCAGAGGTATTCCATTACTGGATATACCCACATTTCACGAGATATATTTGACCCCTAAACGTGATAGGTGGGTGAGCCCATCATCTACTATACTTACTGATTTTAAAAATTCGTTCACCGATGAAAAGCTACATTAGTATTATCATATAGGAGTATCATAGGCTACTTATATTTTATCATCGTATTCCCAAGAGCACCTACTCGGGTGAAAGCAAGCTGAACAGCTAGTAAATAACTATGATTAAATGTGATGACTAAATCTCATACTTGAACATTTTAAATTTATGAATATGAGTGCAGCGACACTACATAGAATGCGCCAATAGACGGCCGAGTTCTAAACATCTCACAAAACATACAACAAAATAATTATCTTATAAATACAGGCTTTCTTAATTTCTCTGCGCAAACATGACTGCACAAATGACTAGACCTAACCTAGTTTAACGATCACAAGTGGAACTATCTCGCTTTCACTGGCTCACTGGCACAAAGCAGCGATGCCTTTGCTTCTTCCGAAACTTTAAAACATTTGAAAACTTTTTCAATAGCGTTCAGAGAGCATCCGATCTTTGAAAGAGAGCTGTGAAAAGTTTAAGATAGTTTAAGGTATCTTGAGGAAGGAAACTGAAATACATGGTGACTAAAAAAACACATCTCGTTGCACCAATTTTTTTTGCAAAATCTTTTGTCCAAGAAAATCTTACTGATCTATTAGATATACTTAATAATTATGTCGATACTTTTTTACCTGAAGAATGCATATAGACATCAACGCAACAGAAAAACACTATATTAGATCCGGCTCGAAGGACCATAAAGCATGTACGGTCCTTGATAGTCTAGGCAATAAAGGTAGTGGACCCCAACATTAATTCCTCAGTCGATGAAACTTTGTAGGATTGTAGTATAGTATGAGACAATACTTGCATAAAAAAATAAAAAAAAAAAACCCAGCCGAAATTAGGTTTTTATACTAAAAAAAAATTTTTTTTTTGGTTGGTAATTTGATAATTTCTGAAAATAATGTAGCGAGACGGTTTTTATTTTGGATTTTCCTATTGTAAGTCCACAGCGACTATTAAATGACATTCCATTTAAAAAAACGGGCTAAGCAATTTTCCCGTGCAAGGTACATTTACGTCTGATTTTTGTTGTTTCTACCAGGAGATTTTTTTGGATATTTCTCATATAGCTTTCTTAACACACATGAATATTGCTGGTGAAGAAAATTTTGACTGAGAAATTTTCCCAACAAAGATATCATATAAATAAGTATTTCAGTAAAAATACCTAACGTAGGTTAAGTTTTTTTTTGGATTTTTTTATGCAAGTATTGTCTCATACTGTACTACAATCCTGCAAAGTTTCATCGACTGAGGAATTAATGTTGGGGTCTTCATACAAAAATCCGCTTCATTGCCTAGACTATGATGTCAACCGTACAGCTTAACTTGGTAGTGATAACTTGATATTGATTGCTTGATAATAACTTGATTTTATTGATAAAAGGGCTTGAAATGAGTACACGCGACAAGCGCTGAACGTGAACTGACTTTTATTTACAAAAGTTATGCAGCACCTGCTACCATCCTGGGACACAGTGACACAGTACTTACTCTAGGTAATTTAATTTTGACGGACCTGTTGGCCCAGTTGGTAGTGACCCTGCCTTCTGAGCCGGAGGTCGCGGGTTCGATCCCCGCTCGAGGCCAGCATTTGTGTGCGTGAACATGCATGGCTTCGTGTCTGGTCGTTTAATATTTGTTTAAGTATGTTTATCAGTTGTTTAGTACCCATAGTACCCAGAGCAGTGATAGCCCTTACGGTTAAAGAGCCGGCCGAAAAATCAGTGAGGCTCGAGTTCGAATCCTGGCATGTACCAATGAGTTTTTAAAAACTTACGTACATATTTATCACTAGCTCGACGGTGAAGGAAAACATCGTGAGGAAACCCGCAGGTCTCAGAATTAATTCTGAGACATGTGTAAATAGACCCGGTCCGGCGATGGGCTCACCACTTATCACGTTAAGGGGTCCAATGTATCTCGTGAAATGTGGGTATATCCAGTAATGGAATACCTCTGCCTACCCCCTCGGGGATGAAAGGCGTGAGTTTTTTTTTTTTTAGTACCCATAGTACAGGCCCTGCCTAGTTTGGGGCTAAATAACCGTGTGTGAACTGTTCCACAATTAATTACTTAACTTACTGCCTACAAATGCAGATTATCTTCGAGTTTGACGGAGCAATTTGCATTTAGAAATTGCTAAATAAAATTTTCAGTTGAAAAGGGGTTGCTTAATTCCCAGCGGCCTCATCTTTCGTCCTCACCTTGTTATTTCGTCTAATTAGGTAAATTTGTCACCACTTTATTAATTAAACTTTTACTCAAATTAATTACCCTTGATTAAAGACTGAAGATCTGTGTTGTTTTTCTTAAGGTATTTTGATTTAATTTGTAACATTGAACGAAAAGTTTTCCAAAGTAACTTTACACTTTGTTAGTGCTGTTTTTGCTAAAATTTGTGACGTAAGTCTTGTAACACTTTATTGTGCGCACATAAAATTATGTGATAAGTAACACAGTGACAAAAGCGGCCAAGTGCGAGTCGGACTTCGAAAAGTTCCGTTCCATTATCTATAAAATCGGCAAAAAAAATCGGATGTCTGTAAAGTCGGTTTACTGACGATAGTTGAACGTGACAACGTATAAGAAAATACTGATGGAATGGAGTGTGCCTCTTTGTCGTTCGTTGCGCGCTCTCGCTTGCACTGGAACGACGCATACGTCACATTTTTTCGGGAATGCCGCCGGTTCCATCAATTTATAAGACGTTGTCACGTCAAAACACGTTAGTTGTATGGGAGCCGGCTTATATATTTATTTTGTTTTTACTAGTGGTTGTTATGGCGGCAACAGAAATACATTTAGTAATAGGGTCCCGTTTTAATCCTTTGGGTACGGAACCCTGAAAAGGCCAATTGCGAGTCGTAACATTAAACAAAAAAGTTTTACAAGGTAACTTTATACTTTGTTGGTGCTGTTGTCGCTAAAATTTATGACGAAGGTACCTCTTTACTGTACGTCAATAAAAATATATGATAAGTGAAACAGTGACAAAAAATGGCTAAGTGCGAATCGGACTCCCACTGAGGGTTCCGTGACCATTTTAACGGTCTACCTATTACGGATCATGATGTACAGCCTGCTGACTGACAGACGGATAGACGGATGGACAGAAGGCTTAGTAATAGGGTTTATGTAAGAGGAAGGTAAGAGCTCCAGTACACTTTTTATCATTACTAGCTTTTACCCGCAGCGTCGCTCGCGCACGTTTATTTCACCGCCTTAGGGGTTGAATTTTGCAAAATCCTTTCTTAGTGGATGCCTATGTCACCGTAAGATTGCTAGATTATAATCTATCTCGCGATATTGTAGACTGTATCTAACGATGTTTGCAATTTTACGGTGGCACATATAAGCTATCTATCTGCAAAATTTCAAGTCTCTAGACCTAGCGACTTAGGCTGTGCTTTGATATATTATCACCAATTAGTCAGTCAGTATATCATTTTATATATATTTAGTTCTATATATATATCATTTTATATATAGTTAGAGAGCAGTGATAGCCCGGACGGTTAAAGAGCCGGTCGAAAATCAGTGAGGCTCGGGTTCGAATCCTGGCATGTACCAATGAGTTTTTCAAAAACTTACGTACATATTTATCACTAGCTCGACGGTGAAGGAAAACATCGTGAGGCAACCCGCAGGTCTCAGAATTAATTCTGAGACATGTGTAAATAGACCCGGTCCGGCGATGGGCTCACCACCTATCACGTTTAGGGGTCCAATGTATCTCGTGAAATGTGGGTATATCCAGTAATGGATTACCTCTGCCTACCCCCTCGGGGATGAAAGGCGTGACAACATTAATTTAATTAATTAAATTAAATTAATCATTTAAACTAAAATTTACTGACAGACTGTTAAATTTCAAGTTTACTGTTCCCATTGGTTGTTTAAACGTGTTATAATTGTATTCAACCAATCGGCACACTTCACATGAGATTAGTCTGTCAGTTAATTTTAGTTTCTTTTTCCTTTCGGGCTGGGCGTAGTCTACCTCTACTTTTGATATGTTGTATTTTGTTTTGCTGTAAGCATGCCTATTATTGAATTTGTTCCTTTTTCACGCAAAAACTACTGCACGGATTTTAAAGAAACTTTACAGTTATATAGCTCATACATCAGAATAACAATAGCCTATATTTTATTCCCATATTCCCACGGGAACGGGAACTACGCGGCTGAAACCGCGGGGTGCTGCTAGTAAATACATAAATAGTTAACAAAAGCAGTGATAGCCCGGACGGTTAAAGAGCCGGCCGAAAATCAGTGAGGCTCGGGTTCGAATCCTGGCATGTACCAATGAGTTTTTCAAAAACTTACGTACATATTTATCACTAGCTCGACGGTGAAGGAAAACATCGTGAGGAAACCCGCAGGTCTCAGAATTAATTCTGAGACATGTGTAAACAGACCCGGTCCGGCGATGGGCTCACCACCTATCACGTTTAGGGGTCCAATATATCTCGTGAAATGTGGGTATATCCAGTAATGGAATACCTCTGCCTACCCCCTCGGGGATAAAAAAGGCGTGAGATTATATTATTATTATTATTATTAGTTAACAAAACCCTGTGAAAGCTCTGCCAAGTAAATATTTGGTAGTTGACACACGCCCCTCTGACATACTGACATGGATAAATAAGAAAGTACCTACTTTCTGTTCAAGGACATGTATTTATAGTTTTATGCAAATTTTTTCTCCGAATGAGGTTAGAATTCGTTAAAAAATAAAAGAATTTTCAAAAGAGAAACGAATCGCAAACTCCCACCAGATAGTTCTTCCTACTACTCTTCATAATATTAGAATAGATAGAAAAAAACCAGTGTCCTACTATTACTTATTCTGTGGTCCTACTTAATTATGGGTATGAACCTAGCTGTAGTACCTACCTATTGTAAATTGGTGGGTATAATCTCGTGTATAACTTCGGCTCTAGATACCTTTTAAGTCATATTTTTCCCAGACGGTAAAAAAAATCTGTATATTCGAGATACAATAAATCCCGACACTAACAAGAACTGTTTCCCATAAATTAAGTATCACCAATAAACCGGCCGTGCCAACTGTAAGAGCACATCAGGGAGACGTGTTTGATTCAATATTCACCAACATATTTTATGTTGGGGAGAAAAATAAAAAAGTCCCACTCAATTTCCGCCCTCCACATTTACACGGTCATAAAACGGGCTTACTTACTCGTGTGTCCGAGGAGATGATATTTAAGATGGCCGACTACGACACGACTGCGATTGCGAAGAAACTGTGGTATCCGCAGACGTATTCACGGAGCTTCGATATTCGATATTCGACTCGGAATCGGAAAATCTGTCGAAGATTATTCACAGATGTCGTATCGAAAACGAATGTCATATTTGACATAAGGATTCGGAAAATTTTCCGTGGCTGTCAGAAACGCCTAGAATACAGTTTCCGAAGTCGATAGATTCGACTTCGGAAACTTTTGATAGATTCGATTCGAACGGAAACAGTTTCAAGCCTCCGTGAATACGCCTGCTGTACTCAGAGACGTTAAGTTAAGACGTTGGTCCAAGTTTTTGGTGTGTTTAACAATGGAAGTTATTATTATTAGATAATTGAAAAGTTCTCAAAGCTAGGTGGCCAGTACCCTAATATCTCCCAATTCGCAGTGGGCTCACGTTGTAGGAGATTATAGACTATACTTTCTCCCTCATTTTTAAAGAAATAGTATATTACATACCCAGGGAAATGAAATAAGAAATGTCTCAGATCAAAGAACGGAACTCCTCAACGCATCAGCAAATCACTGTATATTGGGCTCGATTCTGCATTACAGCGACTAAGCTTACTTTAGTTTAGTCCTGTCATTTTCTTTCTTCTCGAAAAGAAAAGAGACGAGATATTTATATAGTCCTGTCAAATTAAAATTAGTCCTGTCAACTAAGGTGTGTTTATCAATTTTAGCGACGATGTAAAAAGGTCATGGATAAAAGTGACAGATAAGCACGTTCATAAGGTTCAAATTAGTTGGTTTTTACATGTTTGACATTACTCTTCAATCTATGGTTTATTTCTGTCCTTTTTCTTCCGCATTCTATGAAGAAGGATAGGCTAACTTAAAATTAGGAATTTTAGCTGGTCTGCAGAATCGAGTCCATTAGTTTAATAAGATTAGTAACAGTAGGATGTTGAATATGCTAATAGCAAACTTTTTAGTGGTAGGTATTCGTAGAAGTCGGTTTATATTTTTGTTTAAAATATTGATTATTTCTATACTATTTCTACACATATAATACTAATTTAAAATGTGAAAGTATCTAACTATGTCTCGTAGTATATTTCTTCACAATCACTTACTCACATGGTCTTGATGAAATTCAACTGGAAGATTTAGTAAGAACATAATATTAAGCTTCTTTTGATTCGGAACGCGGAAGATATGAAAAACCAAAGTTAGTACGTAATATAGCCAAAACTTCAACAATATGTAGGTAGCTGTTATACATGGACGACCTAATACTAATAGTACACAACAATAACAAATGCCTGTTTTAGTTCTACGACAAAATGTCGTCAAGTCTAAACAGTCTTGCAGGCTCAAGGGCTCGGTCCTTAAAAATGAGGCTTTATGAAGGTCCCTGGCAGTTCGTTGACCCTCATGTGAACTCAGTGGTCCGTGTCGCTTGACATTTCGTCCGGATTATTCCAGATTATTCCAGTTTATTCCTGAATAGATCTGGAACTTATGGCCTCGGGGAAGGCCCAAGAACTTCCGAGTAGTTTTCTATTATCAGAAGTTTTGTCTACATATGGGATGCTGCTTCTTTTTGTAGCAAGAATAAGGATTGTTCCAAAGTGCCTCGGGAGTTGGTGTATTTGGAATGAGATGAGCCGACATTAACTGTATTACATGTTTCAGTAGAATTTTCGACGACGTAAAAGAATATGTTGGAATGAAAAGAAAATAGAACTTATATACACAGAATACCAAAAAAGGTCGTACTGAGGAAAAAATACAAGTTGAAATATTGTATTATGTGTATCTCGTGAAATGTGGGCATATCCAGTAATGGAATACCTCTGCCTACCCCCTCGGGGATAAAAGGCGTGAGCTTTCGCGGTTCTTGAGATACAGCCTGGTCACAGACAGACGGACGGACAGAAGGACGGACAAATGAACGGACAGACAGCGAAGTCTTAGTAATAAGGTCCCGTTTTTACCATTTGGGTACGGAACCCTAAAAACGTAGTAACAGATACCCACCAGATACCCATTAGAAACGTCTGCCAGTATAGTTTACATCAACAAACAAATTGGACGGAATTAATTAATTTTCGGGTAGTTTCAGATTTCTTGATTTGAAATTCAAATCAGCATCAAGTTATGAATTTACCTTTACAATAAGATGACCGGCACAATGCTAATCAAATACAAATAGATTCAATTTAACTTAACTTTTAAAGAAATTGATAGTGTTCTCTTATTTTAAATAAGATCTTGAAATTATATCTAAAGTTTAATTCAAATCAAAGCTATAGTAAATCCTACTAGAATAATATTTTTAGTAGAAAAAAACACAAGTAATTCATCATTTTCTTAAGGGTTATAATTATGTTGGAAAATTGATTGAGCATCACTACCGTATAATAATAAGAGTACTTTATTAAAAGCAGTGATAGCCTGAACGGTTAAGAGCAGTGATAGCCCGAACGGTTAAAGAGCCGGCCGAAAATCAGTGAGGCTCGGGTTTGAATCCTGGCATGAACCAATGAGTTTTTCAAAAACTTACGTACATATTTATCACTAGATCGACGGTGAAGGAAAACATCGTGAGGAAACCGGAATGAATTCTGAGACATATGTAAACAGACCCGGTCCGGTGATGGGCTTACCACCTATCTCGTTTAGGGGTCCAATATATCTCGTGAAATGTGGGTATATACAGTAATGGAATACCTCTGCCTACCCCCTCGGGGATAAAAGGCGTGAGATTATATTATTATTAATTAAAATAATTTCATATTTCTTACAGCAAGTTTAACCGAGTGTATAACAATTTCACAACACAGATGTAATGTAACTATTTAAATAAAAATATTTTTCATGACTTCATCAAAAGGCGGGCTAAAGCTACTAAAACCTATCTCCTAACCTGGGTATTCCTGTATTTTAGTAGCCAGTGTTCCACCGATGAAAACATTCAGATGGTCCCTTTTTGTCGTCTACATTTGAGCTACATTGTTTACATTTATACTAAATTTATAAGTATGTTTCATTTACAGGTGCATTTGTAATAGCAAATGAGTTTATTTGTCCGTTTCTATATTTGTTAGTTTGCTACCTCCTTCAATCAACTTAATGTAATTCAAGACATCCTTGTTTCTAGCCTCACAAACCGTAAAGATATATCGTGTAACTACTTCCGATCTTACCAGTTATACACTGGTCAGTTTACCAACCTTGGCTTTTGACCTTCATTACAATTTGGTCCGTGCATTCATCAGTTTAAAGTTTGATTTCGACTACTTCTAATTCTTGGTTTGATCGGAAGCCAGCTTTGAAAGTATTCGGAACTACTAAGCTATTTGAATCGATATTAGTTCAGGAATAAGGTTGTTATTTCTTTGTTTCTCTAATCTATTTCTATTTTGCTCTCAAATGGACCTAATGTTCTTGGAATATAAATCATATGCATTAAGTATACGGTTTCGTTTTCATTGTTGCGTGGTACTGACCTTAGTTAATGGCATTTTTGTTTTCAAAGTAAATGGTAAGTTGATTATAATGTTTGTCTAATAGATCACTTAGTAAGTAGACCTATCTAGCATGTAACTTCTTGTTGAATAATAAAAACGAATAGCTTTTATTTCTGGTAAAAGTAAAATAGATGCGCAAACAGGTAGACATATTTACTGTTACATCATATACCGGGTCGTGATTAACTCCAAATGAGCTAGTAGTAAAACTACAGGCAGGAACAAAATTTATTGTCCGTATCAGCCAGCGACAGCCTAGCAAATTATCACAAAATACACGAATCTCGGTCATGTTGTGTAACTTACAATTTGCCGAATACAATATAAATTTTTGGAAGATATTTTTTTGTATACTTCTAATGCTTTACCTACTTTTTAGAAATCTTCAAACTAAATAAGATGTTATTCCTCAAAAATTCCTCAATTTCGATTAATTTTCGTTGTGTTATATTGATTTTAAATTTTAGGACCGTGAACATTTTTTTTTATAATATACATTTATTTACAAAGAAAATATACATTGATTTACAATAATTACAGATAAAAAATGTCCTCCAAAGAGGAACCATGTGGGACAGTGCCCAGAAGACTGGCCGCATTCCCTCTCTAGATAGCTAGGCTGATCCTTTGACAGAGATAGCTGCCAGCCCTCTGGTCACCTGAAGCCTCGACGTGAAAATTCTAACATTAAGATGGCCATTGGCCTAAGGCAATCTCCAAATTCATCTATTTAAAAAAATCCATCATCAGTTGTAACAATTTGGTTATTATCAATGTTATTTGCACTGTTAATGAAGTCGATTTGGATACAAGGTCTTCTCCAGTTAGCATGTTTAACTATTTGGGTCAAATGTTTTAGCTCACATAATCAGATGGAATTAAGTGTAGGTCAAGTGTTTTTGACAAATAAGAATGAAAATTCCCCAGAGTGTTGTGTGCTGAGTTATTGTCATTATGTTTCAAGAATGTATCTTAAAGTAAGGTTATGTGTAAAGGAGACGTTCCATCTTGGGCCTGAACATTGTACACCATCGTAAATATTTGAAAAAAATCATTTCTATCTATTTAATTTGCACAAAAGTAATTAAACTTCAATGGACCAGCATGACATCATGTTGAAATAATACTATTTCTAACTTCTTAAGCCCAATTTCCATGTTATTGTGAAGTAGTCCGACAAACATCAAAATAATGTCAATTGTCATTTTACCGGTCAGGTCGTAATTTTTTTTTCGGTCTCCGCGTATAATGAAAATTAAAGTTTATTGTACAGCAAAACTAGACAAATATGAGCAAAATCATAAATAAAAGCCGTTTTTTTATTTATATTTATCTTAAAAACTGGTGTACCTACATGGTGCAGGCCCAGTCTCCGTATACCTACATTAATGAAACGTCTCCTTTATTTTTTTATTAAAAAATATGTTACGATATGAACGTTATGTATAACTTGCTTCCTTTTGTGAATAATTATATTTAGTACCAGTCACTCTGCGGGCCAAGAGGTGTGATATGTGCTACTTTCATTTTATGAGTGATGTGATACTTAGTTAGTTCCTGATATGATTCATTTGCCACAGAAAATACTTTTTTCCTTGTGAACTTTCCTCTTTGATTCAGACCATTAATATTGTTTACTTCTGATTCATCTACAGAGTCATTTTTATATAACATTTAAAATTGTTTACGGATTCAGATTTTTATAAAAAAAAAACTGATTATGACTCACAAGCGTCCATTACTGGACGCGGAAATCGAATATTATAATGTGGGAGTAAGCAATTGAGTAAGTCGTTATAATTTACATTAATAAATTTTTACATCTCATTTAATTACACTAGCTTTAGACTATACTAGCGGATGCCCAGCGGCGTTGCCCGCGCGGATTCCGTTTATTCCCGTTCCCTTGGGAATTTCAGAAAATCCCTTCATAGTGGTTGCCTACGACATATTTAAGACACCTACATACCATATTTCAAATAACGGGTGGCCAGCGGCGTTTTCCCGCTTGGATTTAGTTTATTCCCGTTCCCGTGGGAATCTTGCACTACTTTCAATAACCAAATAGCCAAACACAAAAATATTTTAGTCAGTACAATACAACCATTACTAGACAGTTAGATACTTTTAAATTTATTGTTCCACCGTTTTTCTACCGCTTTTACCCGGTTATTTCAGAAAATCCAGTATGACGACCCGCAGAATGCTGTTGGAGCAGAAGCTGCATCACTCACTGGAGGAGTTGAGAAAATCAGAGGCCCTTGTAGAAAAACTGACAAATGACTCATTGACATATCAGGGTGAAATAAACGACTTAAAGGCAAAAATTTACCACCTTACTTCGAAGATTGCGGATTCACGGTCGTCATATAACGAAGAAAGCAAGAAAGCACAGGAACAAATCTGTAGCCTTAAATCACTTAATAATGCCTATATAGATTTCTGTGTGGAGCAGCAAACAGAAGTTGAGAAGTGTGAGTTACTGCAACAACAGCTTTCTGAGACTCTCCAAGAACAAATATTTTTACGACAAGAACTTGAGAAGGACAAAAGCCGCCTAGATGTTTCCCTACAAATCGAGTTAGCCGAAGTAAACTACTGTTGGACATTACAATATACAATCCACCACCGAAAATAAAAAAAAATGAATAGTAGTAGAAAAGCAAGAAAATATTTGAAATTGAAAAAAATCATTGAAAAGACGAGGAAAAATATTAAATGTCTAAAAAGGTTCCAAAAAATTCAGCCCCTAAGACTAAGAAAGACACCACTTCTGAATCAAATAAATGAACTGCAATCACGTATTCAAGAAATGACTGGGAAGCAGCAATACACCCAAGGTCTCCTCGATACTCTGTCAGCGGCCACCAGTGAATTGCTCCAAACACAAAGGGAGACTCAGATGTTGGTGAGCCAAGTGCTGGAAGATGATGAACGTCAGGTGGAGAAACCAAAAAACCCACCCTCGTCTCGTTCCTGTGATCTGTCATCTACGCATACACCCCCGTACCCATCACTACCACGCAGCCAGCACCCGCTTGCCATTCCACCAACCTTCAGTCACCAGAGCAAGTTGCCATCCAGTCCCTGTCCGTCTGTGATGCTGAATAAACCAATTTCAAAGACTGTAGTGTATTCAGATAAATTAGGGGTTGGCTTAGGACCGTACCTTGACAAATGTATGGACCAGCAGGTGATCAGCATGTGTTATCCTGATGCGTCATTCAGCTATATAGTTGACAAAATATGTAAAGAAAAATGGGATGAATGTACTACCGTACTTGTAATGACAGGTAGTATTATGCATAGCAGTAAGCTAGAATTTAATAAAAATATTGAGTTGCTTCTCAACTTAAACAAGAAACAGGGTTGCAAATTCATCCTATGTACTCTTCCTTATTGTCAGAATTTGTCGGAAGAACATAATAATTACAATAAGACTATTTATAATATAAATTCATTTATTTTCAACACGACATGCCGTCATAGCGACGCTATTTTGTATTATGACATTAATAAAATTATTACACATTTTAGGATGACTAGGGATACAATGTATCTATCAAATAAATCTAAGCGACGACTAGCTACTTTGTTAGCTCCATATATACACGACATTGTTATAAGCAGTATAACACAGTCACTTGTACCTGTTAGTAGCACTACTAATGTGAATTTAAACTGTTAAGTCCGACAGCAGAAAGTCCCAAACCTATAAATTCTGTAAATCAGGGACTTTCTGGCCATAACATTACCACCTGTAAGACGAAGGAAAAGCATAGATCTTTAAAGTTAATTCATCAAAACATTTAAGGCTTTTCCAGCAAAGAATTAGAAATAGAACTATTCTTAGAATACGAAAAAGTTGATATTTTTTGTGTGACAGAACATTGGCTTAGAGTCACAGAAATGATGTTTGGGTTTGTAAATTATACAGCTGTCAGTGCTTTCAATCGGCGATTGGCCGCACGTGGTGGTTCCATAATTTTTGTTAGAAATAATATCAAAGCGAAAGACCGCCAGGACGTAATTAAATATATAGTATACAGACCCCCTTATAGTGTAAATTTTGATAATTTTGAGAACAAAATGGACGAGGTCTTAAAGTTGTTAAGTAAAAATAGTAAAAGTGTTGTGGTCTGTGGTGATTTTAACGTGGATCTGCTTGAACCAAGCTTGTATAAAACTAGGATATTAAGTTTATTCAAATCTTTTAATTTAATTAATGTATTTACAGATCCTACCAGAATCACAGAAACTTCGGCAACTTGCATTGACAATATCTATTGTAATTGTATTCCTAATAGTAAAACTATAATAAATAAGCTAAAATCCGATCACAGCGGTCAGTGTATTTTACTCCCTGTGGAAAATCGCGATTTATCAGTAAAAATCCAGATAAGACCTGTCACAGTATGTAAAATAGAGAAGTATAAAAGAGCACTAGAGTGTAAGTTACCTTTGTCCGATCCTGTTGATTCTGATCCAAACGGCTATTTTAAGAAATTCTTTTCTGTTTTAACCGAGGAATTTGATTCACATTTTGAACTTAAAAATAAAATACTTTCTAATAAATTTAAATTTAGCGAATGGGCTACCATTGGTATTCGTAAAAGCAGGGTCAAATTATTTGAATTGTATGAAAAGCGATCATATACCCATGATGAAAAGTTTGTGAAATATGTTAGAAACTATTCTAAAACATTCAAAAAGGTTTGTGCTTGTGCAAAAGCAATGTCCATAAGTAATACTATTAAAAAATCGGATAACACAATAAAGGCTGTTTGGAAAGTAATAAACAGAGAAACGGGTAGAGTGAAACCACGTGACCATGACTTAGCTATTCAAACGGACCACGGCCAATTTACCAAGAGTGAGGATGTGGCTAGGGAATTGGAACATTTTTTTACTAATATACCTATTAAAACAACAGAACATCTGAACTCATCCACATCTCTTGCAATAACTTTTCTACGAAAAAATGTAAATAGCTGTAACGAATCTCTTATATTTAGACACACTAGTCCGGATACCGTTATTAAAACTTTTAGAGCACTTAAACTTAAAAGTACTGAAGATATATGGGGCATGTCTGTTAAGGTATGTAGCTTCATCATAACCTTAGTAGCACCATATTTAGCTTATATCTTTAACAATTGTATTGACAAAGGATTATTTCCTGACCTAATGAAACATAGTAAAGTTATTCCTCTTTTTAAATCAGGAGAGAAAAAAGACCCCTCAAATTATAGACCTGTTTCTGTTTTACCAGTACTTAGCAAAGTTTTTGAAAGGTTATTGCTTGATCAAATGATTTCACACTTCAAT
The DNA here is from genome assembly GCA_963855545.1 of Ethmia dodecea. Lineage (NCBI taxonomy): Eukaryota > Metazoa > Arthropoda > Insecta > Lepidoptera > Depressariidae > Ethmia > Ethmia dodecea. The sequence continues at coordinate 14,384,945 of OY979446.1, read as the reverse complement.
CTTAATAACTTATTTCATAACGAGCAATTTGGCTTCACCAAAGGTCGTTCAACCACGGATGCTGGAATAGCATTACTCAAGAATATTTTTAATGCCTGGGAGAAATCTCAAAACGCAATTGGAGTTTTTTGCGATCTATCAAAAGCATTTGACTGCGTAGATCATGAGACCTTGCTATGTAAATTAAATCATTATGGAGTCAACGGTAAAGCGCTTGATATTTTACAGTCCTATCTCGAAAATAGGATACAAAAAGTAAAAATAAATGATTGTAAATCACAGGGCGCACCCGTAAAAATTGGGGTGCCTCAAGGTTCGATTCTTGGTCCTTTTCTTTTCCTTGTATATATAAATGATCTTCCATTCATGGTAGAGAGTTTGTCAAAGATAGTGTTGTTTGCTGATGATACATCTCTGATTTTCAAAGTAGATAGACAAGCTCAGAAGCTCGACGAGGTAAATGACACTCTTCAACAAATTCTCACATGGTTCACTGCAAACAATCTAGTGCTCAACGCTAAGAAGACCAAATGTATAAAGTTTGTACTCCCTAATGTTAGACGAGTAGAGAATGAGATAATTTTAAACAATGACAAATTAGATTTCGCTGATAATACAGTTTTTTTGGGGATAACGATAGACTCCAAACTTCAATGGAATTCTCATATTTCTGCATTATCTAACAGACTGAGCTCAGCTGCTTATGCCGTCAGAAAAATCAGATGGCTTACTGATGTAGATACAGCAAGACTCGTTTATTTTAGCTACTTTCACAGTATAATGTCCTATGGCATCTTGCTGTGGGGCAGAGCTGCTGATGCAGAATCTATTTTTATTTTACAAAAAAGGGCTATACGCGCCATTTACAAGTTAAGATGTCGTGATTCCCTAAGAGAACTGTTCAAAGAAATTAATATTTTAACAATGCCTTGTCAGTACATTTATGAAAACATTATGTATGTACGGAAAAACATATTACTGTATACTAAAAACTGTGACAGGCATAATTGTAATCTAAGGAATAAAAATAAACTAGAGCAACCTCAGTCACGATTAAGTAAAATTAATAATTCCTTTGTGGGGCTTTACATACGCTTTTATAATAAAATACCAGAAGATATTTTGAAATTGCCTGAAACTGTGTTCAAAACTCATGTTAAACATGAACTTTGTAAAATGGCATATTACAAACTAGACGATTATATAAATGATGAGATTATGACAATGATGCTTGGAACAGATTTCCTCCAGTCCAGCGCAATACGATAGCGAAAAACAAACGAAATTATGTAACCCAATCTAGTAATATGTAACAATTGATTAAAAGAATATTGTGTTGAGGAGTTTCTTGCCCCGCTTCTTCTCCTCAACCATACATGCTGAAGCGGTGGAGTTGAAATGACGTTCAATAAGTGGACTTGTAAGTTCCTATTTTGAATAAAACATGTTGACTTTGACTTTGACTTTGATTTCCAAAAATCCCTTCATACCAATTTCCTATGACATATCAGACACCTTCATACCATTTTTCAAGTTTCTAGGTGTTATCGTTTCGGAGTAGTACGTATTTCTCTTTTTAACCAGTTTTTTTATTTTCCCTTGGGAATGAGATATTTTCCTGGAATAAAAAGTACCCTAGATGTTGACCCGGGTACTCAGTTATCTCCATACCAAATTTCATCAAAATCCGTCCAGTAGTTTTTGAGTGATGCGTGCACAACCAGACAGACAGACAGACAGACAAAAATTCCAAAAATTGGTGTTTCGGTATCTATATCGATAACTATATACACTACCGTTAAAATTTTCAAAAAATATTTAATGTACAGACACGGCCCCGTTAGAGTTTTATTATATGTATAGATAAGGGGTGACCAGCAAACACGATTTTGTATATTTTATTCTAGTTCTTTTCTTCTTTTCTTTGTTCTTTTATTTTTAGAATAATCGTTTTTTAACGCTTTTTTTAAATACAAAATAATCGATTTTTAAGTAACGGACCGACCGAACCGACTATTTTTGCGACGAATAAATTTTGATAATTGATTACTTTTACTAAAATTATTTTTTTAAATCGGTTATTATTAAAAAGAGAAAGGTCCATTTTTAATTAATCGTGTTTTTTTTTTATCAATGTCGCATCTCTAATTCTAGGTTTGTTTTTAATTCATATTTTCCATACATAATCTAATACTAGCAGCGCCCCGCGGTTTCACCCGCGTAGTTCCCGTTCCCGTGGGAATACGGGGATAAAATATAGCCTATGTGTTATTCTGATGTATAAGCTACATAACTGTAAAGTTTCATCAAAATCCGTTTAGTAGTTTTTGCGTGAAAGAGGAACAAACATCCATCCAGACATCCATACATCCAGACATCTATCCATACAAACTTTCGCATTTATAATATTAGTAGGATTCAACAACATCCAAGCTGGTTGTACGGATTATTATACATGTACACCCTATTATTAAGGGTTTGCTTTACGGTGTTCTACAAGGGTCTCACTTAGGTTTCATGACAATAATACATGTAGATGTTTACCAAGGTACACTGTACAATATAAACAGATTACGACCAGTCTTTGCAAATTGCCTAATCGACAGTATTGAACAGAAGTTCTACCACCTTAACCCTTTGGTATACGGTATAGATTACAACCAAAAATTAATACTGTGGCTGTACGTCTATAACAGGTTTACCGCCCGCTCACTGGTTGACATTAGTTTTGCGACAACCCAGCAACTTGGGTGCTGAGTTGCGTCAGTAGTAGCGTTTATTGACAATTATAGACCTTTATAGACTATCGAATGATTGTTTGCTGTCTTACTTACATTATGAATACAGATTAACAAAAAAATACAGACAAATTGATAATCTCCTCCTTTTTGAAGTCGGTTAAAAATGGAATTTTACTTCATAATGATTATAGTAGTTTTTTTTCTGCAGTGGCCAAAGTTGTGTATGAATATATGGACATTAGGAGGAAGACAGCATTACAAGATATAGGTATGGGACTATTTCTAATTCTAATATAGGCAAGTTTCAAATATTGTACGTAATCTCACATCTCTTTTCCATTGGATTAGGAAGGGAATCCGAAATCTTATGCGCCGACGGGGCAGTTCAGTGGTTTGCTGTCAATGATGCTTAGTGTTGCTAGCGACACCGGATGCGGCAGATGCAACACAGTACCGAAATGGGTACGAAGCTACGGATCTGAAAATGAAATACTTGAATTTTATTATTGCTGGCTGACTCCTCCAACTCCTAGATAGAGTTTTTAAACTATCAAAAAAGCCATTAAAGTGAAACCTTAGACAGTAGATAACAAAGTCGCTCGGCTTGACAACACGAATGAAGCTAATGAAATGTCCACATACCAGATGAGGCAAGGCGTTCTGTAAACAAAAGGTAAACGACAATGACAGCAGTCAATACCGCTTGAACCGATACAAATGTAACGCAGTTGCGCATTGCGCAATACTGAATAGAACCAGTCGGTGCGTACCACTTTTACTTTTACGCGTAAAAGAAAGAATCGTAGCGCAAGCGGATTGGATAACCTAAGACAGCTGTACGCGGTGGAGTGGAGAAGTTTTATTATTTACCCAATTGGTTAATTAAATAAGTAACGTCTTGTCCAGAAACACGGTAAAACCAGAAGTCAAGGAAAATAGATAATAAAGAAGCCTACCCTGCAGGTCTGAGAATTGATTCTGATGCATGTGTAGCGGCAGCCCAGATATGTTCATGCACACAAATGTTGGCCCAGAGCGGGGATCAAACCTGCGACCTGTGACTCAGAAGGTAGAGTCACTACCAACTGAGCCAACAGACCCGTCGGCATAATTACTGAGTACAATCAGTCAAGCAGGCAGGTCGAGCCGATCGAGGACAATAGATGATCCTATTATGTCTGCAAACTGTTCATTGAAGAGAGTTATGTCAGATAATAGATGTGAGTGAGAGTGGAACAGTTCCCAGAAGAATGGCTGCTTTCACTCTTTGAATACCTAACTGATTGTTTTGATGACACATGTTTAAAAAAAATCTCACGCCTTTTATCCCCGAGGGGGTAGGCACAGGTATTCCATTACTTGATATACCCACATTTCACGAGATATATTGGACCCCTAAACGTGATAGGTGGTGAGCCCATCGCCGGACCGGGTCTATTTACACATGTCTCAGAAATGTTGTTTTGCGGAAATTCGTCATCACAAATTAATTGGAACCATGTTATAATAAAGGCTGCATAAAATCCGTTAGGTCCACTGCCACCTCTTTATCTAAAGTAGCCCGTGCTATAGAATTAGCTGAATCATGCACAGAATAGTAAGTTTTAATTGTGGCTTATTTTCAGTATCTTTCTGTCCTTATTAAAATAAATAGTAGACAATGACTGAAAGACTTCACTTCTTCTTGAAATATAGATGTTTTGGTGTATGCTACAAAGCCTGGTACATCAGTGGTTGACACCTTTGCATTTTCATTTACTTTCTTCCGACAGTAAACTTGAGCTCATCTTCATTATTCACAACAAGGTACCAATAAAACTGAACAGGGTTTACCGCAGAACAACTCTGGCGTAAACATTAGTATTCCCCAGCATGAATACTACAAGACGTCAACCTACTAGCACCCCAGGGAACATAAACTCGGTGAAGTGCCAACAAAATTTGAGTTTCACCCGCAACCGACGATTTATGGATGAGACGTGGCGAGGAAATTTAAAGTTGCTGTAATAAAAAACAGCCTCAACAAAGACTGGTAACAACTTGAAGGAGAAAATGTTGTGTCAAAAATAACACTGTCTTAGCGCAAATGGATTTTCTAAAATTTATCTTTCTTACAAACTTTGGCCTGACTATTAGAACCAAAGAGATTAAAATTATTAGAACAATATAAAATAATCTGCCAAATTAGCCGAGCCGTTCGCAAGTGATGATCTTCCCTATAATATGCAGCAATTGATTTTTTATTATACCACCTGATTTTTTTTACCGCCTGGAAAAAATATGGTGTGATAGGTAAGAGTAATAGATTCATTTCTATCTATAAATATTTATTCACATAAATATACAGGGTGACTTTTTTTACCGTCTGGAAAAAAATGTGGTGTGATAGGTAAGTGTAACCGATTCATTTGGCAATGTTACTTAAAAAAAAGTTTTTCTTCTTAAAAAAATTTTTTCTTGCTTAAACTAATATACATTACTCAATTGTAGTCAATAATACACACTGAAATATTTGAAATAGTATTTTAAAAAGAAACAGGCTCGTAGCTTCCATTTATGCGCAATTTACCTACAACCGCCAGCTGCGCGTAGTACTGTGCGTAGTTTTCTAGATTTTGTAAATTGCATTAAACATGACTATATTTAACAATTAATCTCGTGTATAACTTCGGCTCTAGATACCTTATACTTACGTCATATTTTTTTTCCAGACGGTAAAAAAAATCATCCAGTATATTACGGTCGAGTTGACAAACCTCCTCCTTTTTTGAAGTCGGTTTAAGAATATCCTTTAGACCCATTCGATGCTCGATCCTATAGTTTTTTAGTTCCATGACGGCAGTAAATTGACGCTTGGAGCGAGTGTTACAAATGCCTTAAGACGAATAAAAGGAAACCGAAGTACCAAAGGTCCTTTGTTGTAGACCATACACACTCCACCCGGCACCGAACACAATTGGTTATAAAAGGAATAACGGCGCAGATCTTAAGTTTTACTTTCAAGGTTAGTGTAGGGTAGGGTATAACAATTCTTTTATTCTACCAATCGAGGAGGAAACAGAATTTTTTATCAACGCATAGACCCAAAAAGTTGAACTTTATAATATAAAAGATATAGATAGGTACCCATTAAGAAAGGATATTTCGAAGAATCTAATAAGACTTTTAAAAATTGCAAAATCGCGGACACAGCCATTTAGCATGTGATAGCTTACAAAATACATGAAACAAGGAATTTGCACTCGATCGACAATGAAAGAAATTATCGTGAGGAATTCAGCTGGTCCTGAATTAGTTTTGACTTCTGAGGCATAAAACAGCCTAACAACAACCCGGTTCTGAAATAAACTTGTACCGACACATAACGCGCCAATAGACGGCCAAGTTCTACACCACGCTATCGAAAATTCCTAATGAGTTTGTATAAATACAACTGTCCAACATCAACCGTCGGACCGCTATCCCCAGGCACGATTTTCTCGCCTAAATGAAGTTTCGATTTTCCCTGTTGGCTTCTTCATATTGAGTAGCCACCATCTGTTACGTTAACTGGTTCGAAAAAAAAGGTGAAAAGTGAGTACCAACTTCCCGAAATGGAATTCATCTGCCAATCCCTCGATATAACTTGTGAGTCTTTTCACACAAGATATAAGATTTAATATCTAGAAGTATAAGAAACTAACAGAATAGTAAAACGGCAGAAACGATAGAAAACCAAAAATAGTTTTGGCAATAAAGCTAAAAATACAAAAGAATATTAATTTTGCAGTGTTTTTACGATATTTTAACGAATATTTGTATTAACTATGTTGACACTATTTTTTCACCTTGACAACTCTTCAGTCTGACACTTTTTAATTTTGAACGTCTGTTTAAAGAGCTTGCAGATACAAGAAGGTTTTATGCTTGTCATATTCCATGCAAACTCAACACTTTCCCTCGTTCAATGAATTTGGGCAAGGCCCAGCTTGGCACACATCTCCTTTAGCCTTGGTTTCGGAACTGGCTTAGTCATGATGTCAGCTAGCTGATTCGCCGAACTTGTTTTGACAACAGTCAGACTTCCATCTTGAACCATCTCACGCACGAAGAAGTGTCTCACCCGTATGTGCTTTGTTCGTTTATGGAATTCTGGGTTATGTGCCAGTCTGATTGCGGCTTCATTATCGACCTTTAAGGTTGGCGTAGCATCGGGCTTTGTCAAGAAACCGAATATTCTCTGGAGCCATACCAGTTCCTTGGCTGCCTCGCTTGCGGCGACAATTTCAGCTTCGGTCGTAGAAATCGCTACAGTAGCCTGTCTTTGGCTTAACCAAGATACGATTCCTTCGGCAAATAGACACGCGACACCAGATGTGGATCTGCTCGTCAAGGGATCTCCTGCATGATCCGCATCACTGTATCCATTTACAGTATTTTCCTTGCTTCCTATTTGGTATCTTATCCCAAAGGTCAAGGTACCCTTTAGGTATCGGAAGATTCTCTTCACACGAAGCCAGTCTGCATTCGAAGGGTTTTCAAGTTTCCTTGATACGACACCTACGGCGTATGCAATATCAGGGCGTGTTCCCGTCATCAAATACATCAAAGCGCCTACTGCTTCTCTGTAGGGTGCTTTCACAGCTTTCCCTGATTCAGAATCTTCTTCGGTCTTCAAAGGTTCGATTGGAGTTGAAACGGGATTGCAGTCAGCCATGTTGAACCTTTCTAAGATTTTCTTGGTGTATGACTCTTGACTTATGGCAATCGTATTCTTCTCTCGCTTTATCTCAAGGCCGAGATAGTAGGACGCTGGTTTTGAGGTTATTTTTAATTTTGATCTTAAATCATTTAGGAAGCTGTTGGCCAGCTGCTCGCTCGAAGCTGCCACCAGTCCATCGTCCACATATAGGGCTATTAAGATCTTTTCTTTGCCAATGAGTTTCCGGTACAGGCAATAGTCTGCTTCGCTTTGTTCAAAGCCGAGTTCAATGAGGATTTGTTCGAAGCATGTGTTCCAGCATCGAGGTGCCTGCTTGAGACCGTAGAGACTCCGGTTCAGCTTCCACACTCTAGCTGTTCCATCGGAAAGTCCCTCTGGTTGTCTCATGTACAAATCTTCTTTGAGTTCTCCATTCAGGAAAGCGGTTGCTACGTCGAACTGAGCCAGGTGCATGTTCTCTTTTGCACAGACGCTTAATAAAGCTCTCACAGTGGCCATTCTGGCGACTGGGCTGTAAGTTTCGTTGTAGTCCACTCCTTTTCGTTGCCTGAAGCCTTTTACCACAAGTCGTGCCTTATACTTATCAATGGATCCGTCAGGGTTTCTCTTCACTCGAAATATCCATTTGTATGGCAGCGCTTTGCGGTTAGGCGGAAGCTCGCATAGCGTCCAAACGTTATTTTCTTTAAGTGAAGCCATCTCGCTTCGCATGGCATCCATCCAAAGCTGTTTGTCTTCCCTCGACATAGCCTCTTCATAGCTTTTTGGGAAGTCTGCAGCTTCTGCGGAACAGATGAAGTCGTCAAATCGTTGAGGCTTCCGTAGCGCATCACGGTTCCTCAAGTTGTAACGTGGTTCCTCTATTATGACAGACCCTTCATCATCGTCATTTCCTTCTGCATCATAGAAGACAGCTGGATCGGGATTTTCAGTACTTCGCGTTTGATAGTGATCTTCCGGCTCGTTATCTTCCGTATCCTGATCAGCCAAACATTCAGCCTGATTCTGATCGAGATATTTCGAAACTCCAGCCTGACCCTGATCTTCCGCACGTTCAGCCTGATCGTGATCTTCCGAATATTCTCCCTCTAGAGCACGGTCAGAGATATTTCGGATATCAGGTTCATTGATGTACTCAACGTCGTGTTCTGGTGAATGGTTGTTGGGATGACTTTCAGGTTCTTCCGTCTCCTCTGGGTGGTGTGGATGTTCTCCCTCTATTTCTATAGGGTTCTGAATCCTTTCTGATCCTAATGAGATCTTGAACTCTACCTCACTCGCAAAGGTGATATCTCTAGATCGATTCATTTTCATCCCATCCCAGATGCGGTAACCGTCGTTCTCTTCGTAACCAATGAGTACACCCTTAATGGCCTTCTTACTGAGCTTCTTTCTGCATTGCTTGGGAATGTGAGCATAACATTCACTGCCAATTACTCGCAGGTGAGAGATCTTTGGTTTTTTGCCAAACCACAGCTCGTAGGGAACTTTATCCTTTACTCTGGATGGTCCTGTGCGATTCAGAACGTATGCTGCAGTGTTGATCAGTTCAGCCCAAAGTTTCTTAGGTAGCTCACCTCTGGCGTGTATCCAGGTCCTTGCGGCTTCTACTAGCGTTCGGTTCTCGCGCTCGCTACATCCGTTTTGCTCCGGCGTGTACGGCATGGTGAGACGCTGCTGTATCCCTCGTGTGTTTAGTATTCTCTGGACTTCTTCATTGTCAAACTCACCGCCGTTGTCACTGAGAAGGCATTTGACAGTGTGGCCGACAGTCTGGACTTCGTTTAGCATCAACTTTAACTTTTCTTTGACTTCTGATTTGTGACGCATGAAGTAGACTAGGCGATATGAGGAGTAGTCGTCCTTGAAAAGTACAAAATACTTGTATTTTTTCTCACTGGGATATTCGAATGGACCGCAAACATCTGAATGTATAAGCTCACCGGGAGCCGTAGCTCTCTCTCTTCTCCCAAAAGGCAATCTATGAGCTTTCCCAAATATGCATGCTTCGCATTTTACTTTATCGTCTGGTAAAGTTATTCCATATTCCCGCTTCACCAAGGCCTTCACGTGATTCTTGTCTTGATGGGCAAAGCGTTCATGATAAAGTTGCAGCATATTGGTGCCCGTAATCGCGTTCACTTCAATTGAGTTAGACTTTCTTGAAGGAGTGATCGTCTTCATTTGTAGTTTATAGAGTCCTCCTCTCGGTTCTCTCTTCCCTACAACTTTGGTAACTCCATCAACGTCTAGCTGACAACTTGTAGCGGTAGAAGTGAATAAGCTGTTCCGCGTGTTGTCTTGTGCTACTAGAGTCGAGAATAGATTTTTCGTCAACGATGGTACAAGCCAGACATCTTGAAGTAGTATGATTTCTTTCCTGTTGCCTATCATTGATTCTACCATGACATTGCCTTTCCCTATCGCTGGAATGGTTGTGCCGTCTGCCGTCCTCACAGATTGGTCTTCAGAATCAAATGGCTCGAAATCTTGAAATACATCTCTTCTCACTGATATATGCGTAGTTGCTCCGTTGTCAACATACCAGTTTTCTCTGTCTTGATCTGTTCCCTTTGAGCACGCATTAACCATCATGAATGTTATGCTTTGTACTTGCTTCGACGAATGGGTAGGTGCTGAACTGCTTGCCTTTGGTGGTCGACCATCTTTTATCCATTTCTTGCAGTTCCTTACTCTATGTCCCATTTGTGAACAATAGTTGCACTTCACCTTCGAATCTTTCTTCTTTTTCGACTCATGGACTTCTTGAACTACTAAAGTCTCTTCTCTACTAGTAGTCCCTTCCTTGTCCTGTAGACTTTTCTCATAAGAGCATAGTTGAGTGGTCAGGTTGTCAACAGTTCTATCAGTTTTGTTCAAAAGTAACCAACTGGATTTGAACGCGAAGAATCTGTCTTCAAGAGATTCTAATATCTTGCATATGAGCAACAGATCTGGGAGCTGGCTCGTTCCATCTTTCTTGGTGATCTCAACGTTTAGATCGTTCCATATGTTCTTCAATTTCGACATGTGTGTGGAAACGTCGTCGGATAAGTTTCGTTTGAAATTGAAAAACTCCATGCACAGATGGTACGCCCTATCTTCTGTCTGCCCGTCAAATAAGCGATGTAGCTCTTGCCAGACTTCTAATGCTGTCTCAAATCTCATTACTTTTTGCAACGTTTCATCCGTCATATTCGTCGTCAGAATGAGTAGAGCGCTGCAATTCGCCTTCGTGAATCTGGCTGAAGCCTGATTATAACTTGCGACAGCTGCGTCACCTGCTCCTTCCTGAAGGGCTACTGGCTTCATCAACCTGCCTTCCACTACATCTATAGCATCTGCGGTACCGCGAAGCATGATACAGATTTTGTACTTCCAGGTGGTCCAGTTTGATTTTCCTTCCAGGTTTCCGATCGAGAATTTTGCGTTAAAATTTTCCATGGTGGGGCCGAATAACCTATTAATTTTGCAGTGTTTTTACGATATTTTAACGAATATTTGTATTAACTATGTTGACACTATTTTTTCACCTTGACAACTCTTCAGTCTGACACTTTTTAATTTTGAACGTCTGTTTAAAGAGCTTGCAGATACAAGAAGGTTTTATGCTTGTCATATTCCATGCAAACTCAACAAAGAATAGTAGATTTATGAAGGAAAATGTAATGAAAATAACAAAAGAGCTTTTCCGATCCTCATAAAAGAGATATAACCTTATAATAATATTGTATAGGCATACATAAGGAAACCCCTGTGGCTTACATTAACTGATACAAGTTTAATAATGTATAAGGAGAAAATGAAATGTTCAGTCAAAACTCGCTTGAGGATATGAAATTGTTATATATTCTTTGGCTTTATATAAATACTAGCAGCGTCCCACGGTTTCCCCTGCGTAGTTCTCGTTCCCACGGGAATACTGGGATGAGTGAGCAATTTTACTCAGGCAATAGTATATTACACACCTCGGAAAGTAAAATAAGAGATGTCTCAGATCAGGTCTACAACCATGTGATCTGAAGCTTTCTTATTTTACTTCTCTTACCTTTCTTAGTATTGGTGATAGTCTGTCACGTTTAGGGGTCCAAGAATATATTTAGAAATAAGGGAAAGAAGGCCTGAGTATACATATCCCCTCGTCTGTAAGCCCACCGGCTCATATATATTCTGTCACTTTGTTTATAAAGGATTCCGAAAAGTTTATGTTTTCAAAGGATTCTGATCTCACATTTTGATGGCTTCGTCAACTTGTCAGCTAGCACGGTCCCAAGTAACAACAGAACCTTTCTTAGTTCAATACATAATGGATCTGTCCAAAACTTGAGGTAACTTAGGCGAAGTTCGTGACGGATTGACATGATCCCGAGAGACTGTATTTGTATTTAACTTGAATGAAATAAGTTTTGTGATTGTTTGTAGTCAAAAATGTTGTGCAATTTTTTATTACACTTGCTATGAAAATTAGTTTACAATCCCATTCCAAGTTAATTCCAATCCATTATCGTCATCATATAAAACACTTGTCTTGATTGCTGAACTTTGAGTCTTTCTACACAAAACGTGGGCTACAATTTCGTTTACTATGCAAGAGTAGTGTTTCAAATATTATACATGCGAAAGAAAACTCTGTCCACTTTTCAACTGACTTCATAAAAGGAGGAGTTTCTCAATTCGACTGTATGTTTTTTTTTATGTTTGTTACCTCAAAACTTTCGACTCAGTGAACGGATTTTAATGTTTTTTTTATTTGAAAGTTGGTGCTTCCCGTGTCCCATTTCAATTTGGTCCACTTTCAATTCTGACAATGGCATCCATGAGCAAACCATAATAAGTTGAAGTCGGTTTTTTACTCTTTATTTGTTACCTATTCACGATTAACCAGTTGGACCGATCAGACCGATGAAAAGCAGCATGTTAGTTTACACCTTTAGTATAGGTACATAGTCTACTTTCACCAAAGGGACGAGACGGAACCATCGCAAAATATCAGATTAGCAAAATGACGGATTCGCAAAATGTCAGATTAGCAAAATGACGGATTCGCAAAATTCGGGTAACAGTTAGTCAGACACAAATTAATTATTTTTCTTGTGCGTAAACATAACCGAAGCAGATAGCCAAAGAGGTTGGAAGAAAATCATTGAGAAACTTTTTCTAATTAATTATTAAGAATTAATAATTAGTTGATAGCACATACATATATTGGAATAGAGATTCTGGTCTGTGGTTAGTAGCACTTGATACTGGTTTCGGTAACATTGTGAATAATAGCAATACCACTTGTTGTGTAACGACGTCACGTAAAACTGTCCCTACAAACAACCAGACGAATTGATACAATAAAATGGTTGCGTACATTTTATTGTAAATAGAAAAAAAACACGGACTTGTGGTTTCAAGACAACGAAATGACCTTAAAGGAACTTGCCCACTATAAAAGAGGAAAATAAGAAAATGGAACGAATGGAAATGAATGATTTTAAACTCGTCGTGTAACTTACTAGGCACACTTGGCAGATTGCAGTTTAAGTCAAAATAGAAGAGAGGGACAAGTTTAATAAATTTAATATATTTAAAAAAAACTTATAAAGATTTGTTTTTATAAATAATGATTTTTTTTTGTGTGTTTTGTAACCCATTAGTTAGCAAATAAATGATTTTGTTTTTCTTCTTTTCAGATACTATTATTTCAATTTCTTAACCTCTCGATTTTTCATTGCCCTTTTAGATAATGCATATCATCACCGAAAATGTTAGTTGATCTTTTTCTGAAAGTACACACTCGTACGAAAAACACACTATTTATAATAGTGTGTTTCGTATCTCTAAGCTTGAAATAACTATAAATCGTGCTTTTCGTTATGTAACCAAAAGTTGTTCGGAGAATATCACTTTTAACAATCGCCAACTTTACTGTACTTGTCTAATAAAGGTTTAGTAGATTTGTATTTTTGTATCTTTGTTACGAATAAACTCAAAAACGACTCAGAAACGACCGATTTTAAAAATTATTTTACCAATGAAAAAGTACATTAACACTGAGTACCATAGGCTATATTTAATTCCCGTGTTCCCACGGGAACGGGAACTACGCGTATAAAATAAAATCCGCTCTTTAAAGTCGCTCACGCTGCCACCTGTGTGTTACACCGCCGGCTCCTCTTTAGCACTGCGTGACGGAATCCACCACGCTCTAGTTGCTTCAATTGTACCATTTGTCAGTTTCTAAGCAAATATTTCTATTAGTATTTAACTATATTAACATCAAACTGGGTTAAGTTTTTAAACGAAGATATCACTTTCTTTTTTAACCGAATTCAAAAAAGGACGAGGTTATCAATCCAGATCTTTCGACTGGGTGAACAGATGTTGATGGTTTTTTTTTATTATTTGAAAGCTGGTGCTTTTCGTGTAGTCCCGTTTTATTTGGACAGTTCTGACAATGGCATCCACGAGACAATCTTAAAAGCCTTAAATTTTGGATTAAGTATGTGCGCAATAAATGGACGAATAACTCAATATCACGACAACCGATTTCGATGATTCTTTTTCTAAACGACTTCTAAAAAGGAAGAGGTTCAATTCAACTGTATCTTTTTTGTATTATTCGTTGAAGTCGGTTTTTTACTCTTTAGAGTTCTATATCATTACATTTAGACCCACTTGTTTAGGCTTTGTTAAGTACAATATAGGTACAATAATGAGGCTTCTCAACTAGTCTCTTTCAAGGGATAAACATTCGTTTGATGTTTTTCAATCAATCGCTTTCAGCGCTGAAATAAAAGCGTCAAAGCGGTTTACTTTTCGTAATTCCGGAAATATTTTGTGGATCAATTGGAAAGAGCCTTTTTGAAAGACTGACGGTAAAAGGTTAAGTATAAAACATGAGATTTCAGGGTTATAATGTTGCCATTAAATCGAGGGTTGCCTCGACCTCGACCATTTATGATTTTATAATAAGGGCAAGGGAATGGAGCATACTCCTCCTAAAAATCTGTGATTAATCTCTCACCTACTGCGGGTCATTAGCATAGTATGGACTTCTTTAATATAAAAATTTAATATAAATTTTTGTGATATCGCTTGATGTAGCTTTGCGTTGACCGGTTTAACGTCTATATTTAGATTCTGTTTCCAAGTCGGCTTACAAAATACTCCCAAAATTGGAAAAGGCAACTCTGTTTTAAATTATTGATGAGTTCGTATAAATCTACGAAATATAAAACCAGTGATGATATAGAGCAATCTCTCACTATACCTATGGTAAGTCCATAGAAGCCTCAAACTTACACATGAGAATGAGAGCTAATAAGAACCAACCAATTCATGGACGAGTTTAGAGTGCCTTGTTATTAGACTATTGACCTTTCTAAGTGTATTTTTTTACCCATACAAATGTGAGTTTGTATTTGAAAATTTATCCTGGCACGAGAACGGCCTTATCGATTAGAAATAGCAAATTTGCAGTAACAAAGGCGGGCCTGTTGGCTCAGTTGGTGTGACCCTGCCTTCTGAATCGGAGGTCGCGGGTTCGATCCCCGCTTATGGCCAACATTTATGCGCAAGGGTATTTGACTTTACTTGGCTTAGCGGTTGGTCACTCTGAAAGATACCAGTGGACTTTCTTTAGCCACAAAATATCCAATGATAATCATAATTATCATTGGATATTTTGTGGCTTAAAAAAGTCTTCCTCTGTTTTAACCCCGAGGTCAAAGAGAGAGGTGATATGGGACTAAGCTATTTATTTGATACAGGGTTTGAATTTCTGCACGCCATAAAGTATTGACTTTATGGCGTGCAGAAGTCGTCACGAGTTTAGAGTGCATGCATACAGATGCAGATGAATGAGAAGACACTAAAACAGAAATTATAAGAAAGAATATATATATATATTAGAAAGAATATATTATTATTATTGAGCACTATAAGCATTGCCATGGCATTGCCCCAAAAAACTGTGACAACAGTTTGACTGTGGAATCGGCAGTCACTCTTTATATATCATACTAGCGACCCGCCCTGGCTTCGCACGGGTGCAATGCTGAATTTTCTTTGCTATAAACCTTGCGGAGCCCGAGACCTTTCCAACGAATGCAAAACCGTGGAAATCGGTTCGTCAGTTCTGGAGTTAAATCGTCAGGAAGGAAAACCCGACTTATTTTTATATAGTAGACTAGCGACCCGCCCCGGCTTCGCACGAGTGCAATGCTGAATTTTCTTTGCTATAAACCACCCCTGGACCCACTCGAACCTACACAAAAAGTTTCATCAAAATCGGTCCGGCCGTTCTCGAGTTAAATCGTCAGGAAGGAAAACCCGACTTATTTTTATATAGTAGATTACATTTTTATATTATATTAACAATGATAGGTAGTGGTTTTTTAAAAGTATACAGAAAATTTTTCTATTGCTCTCTCGTCTAACAATTTCAGGAAGACTATGAAATAAGTATGGGAACTAAAGAATTTAATAAATTAGAACAGAGCAACCTGGATTTCAACAGAATTTGTACCCTTTGTTATTTAGTGTTCTCATCATAATTTTAGCCATGATAGCCCCGTGTTTATAGAGCCCGCTTCTTATCCGTGAGGCTCGGGTTTGAATCCTGGCATGAACCAAGTACGTAGTTATCACTAGCTCGACGGTAAAGGAAGACATCGTGAGGGAACCAGCAGGTCCCAGAATAAATTCTGAAAGATGTGGAACGGACCCGGTCCGGCGATGGGCTCACCACCTATCATGTTTAGGGGTCCAAAGTATATACTGGTGAATCGTGGATATTTCCAGAAATGGAATAACTTTGCCTAACCCATCGGATATAAAAGACGTGAGATTATAATCATAATTTTCTATGTGGAAGCGTGGACTGCATTTATTATTATTCTGGGTCTGGATTGGTGGCGGATGAAATAATAACTCAAGATTAAGAAACTGCACTTACACTATATTTCACTTGGTATAACTGAAGGGGAGAATGTTGCCACGATATAAATTATAACTAAAAAACATTTTAATGTTGCTATACTTGCAACACCCCATGGAGCTACACAATGATTTTAATACTGGTCCTGACTGTGAAAATCCATTACCGAATTATTGTAGTTCAAATATTACTGCGTCGTCATACTCAACTTTCTAGTCATCGTCCTTTGTTCAGAGTGAGGTAAACAAGTAACTGTTTGTATTACTAAGCCCTTCTAAAGTAAAGCTGCGTTTTCACGTTACCAGTGCGTTCGGACCAAAGAGATTAAAATATAATAGGACATAGAGGGGGCATTGGGAATATTTTCATACAAAACTTTGAAGCCTAAGCGTCATGTCCTTGTCATGTCAGTTAGTATGAACGCGAGCTGTCATTCGGTCGAAATTGTACTAGACTTATTCCACTTGGAATAACTTTTCGGCTTAAATTTTCCACGCTTTGTCCCCTCTATGCCCTATTATATTTTAATCTCTTTGGTTCGGACGGAGTGCGCTCGTATCAATAGAACACTGTCCGATCCACTGATTGGCGTCAGAGTTCACTCGGGTCACGTGTTTAGGTACATGACACGAGCTCTGGAAGAAACTCGCGGCTACAATGTGTACCTAATAAGAATACCTGATAATTACAGATAAATTGAAATGTACTTATATTTAGTATATTTCACGTAGCATTGGTTTTGTGACAGTTTACATTTTTCCCTTTTACTCATGCTACTTTCGACTAATAAAAATATTAAATTTTAGCAACGATAAAATATAAATTATTTTTAAACAAATATTTTTACTAGTCGAAAGTAAAAAAATGTGAACTGTCACCGAAACTATGCTACGTGAAATAGACTATATTTGAAATAACTTTGAATAGGTAAATAAAACTGGCCAGTGCGAGTCAGAATCGCGCAAGAAGAGTTCCACACCACCGTGAAATAAAAAACACGTTTTTTTAAAATGATTTTTGTTTGATGTTATAGCGGGCATAGTAACATACTATAAAATTTCAAGTGTATTATGTTTAAAATATATAGTCTTGTGAGTACGGATGGACAGCAGAGCCTTATAGTATAGTATATTTGGGTACAAAACCCTTAAAACTAACATATTAGTAGAGTTACCAGCCACATATAGAACGGAAGGCATGACGAAATCTTCGTAGAATGAAACTATTCACGCGAAAAATAGGGTTGCTTCTTTCTAGCATGAAACGAAACGTGTTACAAATAGCTACTAAAGCTTCCTTTTCTGTGATAAAACGATTTGTAGAACAGGTAAACTATTCATGGAGTGTTTCGCCGTTTCCAGTGCCATTATGGTAAGCTCTTTGGCACTAAAAAACTTTGATTCTTATTCTCTAGACAATCGCTTCAGAGTCGTAGCGCAATGCAGACGCGGTTTTTATAGAGATGCCACGAATATTCGGATACTCGGTATTCGGTTTAATAATTATAATAATACGTTATTTCAGATTTACATCCATATCACAAGAGGTACAAAAAAAAACTAAAAAACAAGGTATTCAGAAATACTGAGTGCCTAAAGTCTAGGCAGCAATAGCCAGCCATCGCCTATAGGTGCTTATGGCTGGAAGTCTCTCTGCCAATGATGTAGCCTGCAGTTAGTACTCTGTAATTATTGTAAATGAATGTTATTTTCTTTGTAAATAAATGTTAATAAAGCGGAAAAGTTAGTACTTAATGTCCACAGAAGTTTTTTTTTTTTATTATTATTATAAAAAAAAGATATTATTATGGTGGTACGAAACCCTTCATGTGCGAATCGCACTTAGCGAGGTTTGTCATGCACAAAGCAACAAATCTACGGTATAATAGTTAATCTTTCGAGTTTTTCTGGCGATCCTCCCAAAAATAAGGCGTGAGTGTAATTTTTACCTTTTTCAAAACAAGAACAAAATTTTGCCAGCAACCGACTTTATTTCTACTCAACGTTTTCGGTTTTCAGTAACTCTTCTACTTCCCCAGTCGATTAACTTTTATTTAAAGTTGCGTTCTTTGTCTTAGTGGAACGCCAAAAGTTTTGGCAAATCATTAATTACGAGACCACAGCTCGTTTGCAGCCAAACTGGTCTGAACCAGCCTTAACCAGATGAAAGCAGTTTACCGAAAATTGGCACTGCCAACGTAGTTTGCTCCGCAGAGAAATATCTCTTTCATAATTGAAGAAGAATGTTATTTGGTTATGCAGTTTACTGCAGTGCATTTGTCTTCGAATATTTTGTGTTGCAGGGAGATTCGTTATGCGATTGTTTTTTTATCCTACCATGTTTTGTCGTGATTAATAACTCTGTATGAAGCAATTATTGCAGTCTTTTCCAATAGGAAAAAACCTCATGCCTAGCTGAATCATCGGATGGTTGGGTGATTCTCACATGTCACAGTTACTTTTTACAGCGCTACCCAATATGTAGCTAAGTAAAAGATGAGAGAAAATAAGAGATGAGGGCTCACCTGGATTCAAACCCGATCCTCATGCATTACGTTAGTTCACCTCCTAACTGCTCTTTACTATAACACAACATCCATCTATCCAGGATTACCGAATGCTAAAGTACACATCAAACTTCAATTTAGCCGCATATAAAATTAACCTACTAATTTCTGCTGCACTTACACTGCTAACGCCATTACTGGTTTCATGCATAGTTCATTATGTTAGCTCTCGTTCTGCTTAAGTAATGAAATGCGAGTAGGTAAGCAATTTATTATTGACTATTCCCGCGCGGATTCAGTTTATTCCCGATCCCGTGGGAATTTCCAAATATCCCTTTATAGCGGTTGCCTATGATATTTTAAGTTTGTAGGTGTTATCGTTTCGGAGTGGTAAGTATTTTTTTTTGCTAGTTTTTATATTTTGGAATGTTGACCTATTTACTCAGTTATCTCCACACCAAATTTCATCAAAATCCGTACAGTATTTTTTGCGTGATGCGTGCACACACACACAGACAGACAGATGGACAGTATAGACTCTCATAGAAACACGCATAGACTGTGCAATATCTAAATATACCTATATGTCCACTAGGAACACAGTTCCTCTTTCCACTTTAATTTAAAATGGCGAGCCCAATTAGCTAATGGCTGAATCCTAAAAATACAAGGTCCATTAGTCAATGCATAGTTAATATTGAGAGCATTGCTAATTTCAAATCACTGGAGGCGGTATCGTACCTTTTCACTGGAAATTGTTGTTGATTAGTGATGGGACTGTATCGATGTATTCCATATCGATTAGGCTATTTGGAAGAAATATTATATAGGTTCGGGTTCGAATTTTGGTGAAGGTAAGGAAGTTAAAGAATATCTCGTGAAAAGTGGGTATATCAAGAAATGGAATACCTCTGCCTACCCCCTGGGGGATATAAGCCGTGACATTGTTGTATTGTTTTTTTGTAAGGAATTTATCCCTCTGCCGTTTTCCTTGGAATGAGGCGTGTACTACTTTTAGAGGTTATTTAAAAAACCGTTTACACATATTGTGCGTGTAAGTTAAATACAGTAAAATAATATAAAAAATATATAATCTCACGCCTTTCATCCCCGAGGGGGTAGGCAGAGGTATTCCATTACTGGGTATACCCACATTTCACGAGATACATTGGACCCCTAAACGTGATAGGTGGTGAGCCCATCGCCGGACCGGGTCTATTTACACATGTCTCAGAATTAATTCTGAGACCTGCGGGTTTCCTCACGATGTTTTCGTTCACCGTCGAGCTAGTGATAAATATGTACGTAAGCTTTTGAAAAACTCATTGGTACATGCCAGGATTCGAACCCGAGCCTCACTGATTTTCGGCCGGCTCTTTAACCGTTCGGGCTATCACTGCTAATAATAAAATAATAATAAAATAACTACCTATATTAAAGTTCATTGCTTCAAGAAAACGTGAGTGGTTTTTGTTTATTACATTATATCGTGGCAATGGTATAATAACAAACAATTATGTAATTTGAGTTAGGTGCGATTACGGATTCATATAGCCAATTGAAACGCTTAATTCGATATCATTAACCTTGCATTTTATATTTATGAATAGATAAGAGGTACACTAAAATATGTTGCAAAATTCCTCACAGAACAATTTAGTTACTTAATAAATGCAGTTGTCTATTGATGGTTATTTTATTGGCTACTCATCGTCTCACAATATTTTTTGTCAGCCTCTCACAATCTAAAAATTATTAATTTTAAAAGCCTTTACGCAAACCCAGCAGTTTCGGCTGTACGTCGATCGATCAGTCAGACAATCAGCAACTCCGTTTCTTTATTTATATATATATA
This sequence comes from Ethmia dodecea, assembly GCA_963855545.1. Lineage (NCBI taxonomy): Eukaryota > Metazoa > Arthropoda > Insecta > Lepidoptera > Depressariidae > Ethmia > Ethmia dodecea. The sequence continues at coordinate 14,364,212 of OY979446.1, read as the reverse complement.
TATATAAAAAATAAAATAAAGAGTTGTTTTTTACTTACTTACACCCGCGTAGTTCCCGTACCCTTGGGAATACTGGTGTAAAATATAGCTCAGCGATATTGTAGCATTCTAATGGTGAAATAATTTCATAAATCGGTCCAGTAGTTTTTGAATTTATTCATTACAAACATACAACAATACAAAAATGCATTTTTTTCTCTTTTTATTATATATAGTGTAAATTCACGCAAATAGTAAAATAAAATTTTTTCTGACTATCAATAATATTATATTTAGAACAGCACTAGTCCTCGACAGTTTCAGGTCAAGTTGCACGGCAAAAAAGGATGTTCATTGGAAATTTATCTGCCCTGGCGAGAAAAGTGATGCTGTTTTTGCACTGCATCAGAGTTGTTTGCTAATGAAATTTGAACGAGCTCCCAGAGTAACAAGGCTTGGAAAATGTGTGGAGATAGCTAACTTAGTTATGCATGAATTGTGTTTTTTTTACAGAAAAATGAACCTTCAGCTGCCTCAATGCTTTGAAAAAAATATGCTTTCTAATACATGATGTTTTATATACCTCAACTGAAGTAGATGCAGTCTAAAAATTAAAAAATTAAAAAATAAAAATAAAAAAATATTTTAATTTTTTTATTTTTAAAATAAAAATACATAAATAATCTCACGCCTTTTATCCCCGAGGGGGTAGGCAGAGGTATTCCATTACTGGATATACCTACCCACATTCCACGAGATACATTGGACCCCTAAACGTGATAGGTGGTGAGCCGGACCGGGTCTGTTCACACGTCATGTCTCAGAATTAATTCTGAGACCTGCGGGTTTCCTCACGATGTTTTTCTTCACCGTCGAGCTAGTGATAAATATGTACGCAAGTTTTGAAAAACTCATTGGTACATGCCAGGATTCGAACCCGAGCCTCACTGATTTTCGGCCGGCTCTTTAACCGTTCGGGCTATCACTGCTCTAAAAATTATAATAAAACTTAAATAATACGAAATTAGGTAGGTACCTAAGTACCGGAAGTTGCTTTATAGTTGTGAACCTGTCATCAGAAATTTAAATTTTTCTCAAGTTTTTGGACTACGAATAGCCTAAATTATTTTTTAATTTGCGATTCTGGGAGAGCTACACCATCATTTTTTAAATTATAGCCGTTATTTTGAAGCAATAGGTGTCAAAACGTGACACCCTGCTAATCTTGTTAGTTACGAAAATCGTAAATCTGACGGCAGTACCCGTCCAAGGAAAACCGTCAATGTGGAAGCCTCAATGTACCCTAATATCTTTGGTTCCTTTGAAAAATTAATTCTGCATCTTTTCAAATCCGAATAGTTCTTCAAGAATATTGCAGTGGTTTTTGTGTAGGTACTGAGATGAGGCTGCTAGCTTGACGTCAAGATAGCAGCCTCACTCAACGACATCTCCGAAAGTATGATAGCACTATTTGTATGCCTCGGGCACTATTTGGCACTATTTAAGAAGAGTTGTTCGGAATTATCAGAACAGCTCAATTCCATTTTGAGGCTTCCAACTTGACGGTCTAGGATCCTGTTTTATTATGTAACCACCACTTAGTCACCTCTTAGTAAAATAAATTATAATGATTACTTGTCCTTGCTTTCTACTTTCAATCGAAAACTATTATCATAATTATAAGGCATGACACATCAAATTACTATCATAATTACTGTCTGGTACAAAGTTACATCAAAATAAGTGTAGTTTCTAAATAGATCTAGTGAGCTAGGTTACTAATGGTATGGCTGTAATGTAATTTGAAGCTAAGTGCTTTTAGTGCTAAGTAATAGATAATTTATGAAATCAAAGTTTAAATGAGTTCGTTTTAAAAGAAGAAATATGCACAAATCAACAATTGAAAAAAAACAGAAACATATTTTTGTACTTAAGTATAATATTAATAGGATTTAATCTGGAAATAATTATGTACTTATTATGGTATTTTTAAGATGTAAACTAAACAAGAAATTATATTTTCGAGGTAATGTGGACATATTGGTATCTTTTTACATTTACTTTGAAAACTCTGGCAAAATTGCAAACAGCGATTGCAAAAATAATATCATTATTAATTAGTGTGAGAATTTACGCAAAAATATACAGAAATACTAGTAATTATTTTTTTTATGGTCAGAGTCTAATCTGTAGGTATTACGTTTGTGACCTTATTGACGTATTTAACACAGAGTAAGTAAAAACAGAGTGTTTTGTTTTGTTTTGTATATTCTTCACGGTAAATTTTACAGCGTGGGACTAAATATATATATACTGAAAGAGGGATTCAGGTCTGTGTATTTATACATGTTCATCAAATTAGTATTTTCTACCTTCGTACGATTTTTACTCATGAATACATGTCACTCTGTAACTCAAAAGCTTAAATTTAAGACATCATTTAATTTTCATATTTGGTGAAAAAAGTCAAATGATACCTACCTATGATGAAATGAAATACGTATACCTACTTGAATTATTTGAAAAAAAAAGAGAAAGCAAAGACAAATAAAAAAGAAATCAAAGTTACGTATGCCCAAAGACATTTTCTAAGTTTACGAACAGCCAAAAATAATTGACTTCGTAAATAAACGACAACAATTTTGAAAACAACAATCATTTTCTTAGCAATCGCACGCAATTATAAATGTCTCTTAATGGAAATAAGTTGTTTAACATGTCCAAACAAGTCTTGAAACGTTTGTCAATAAACATAACAGTAATTTCAATTCGAATAGCAAAATGACGCCTTCCAGACACAGTTTGAACTGTTATGTAAGTTATTGTTGAGTAATAGTTACCATTAACATGTTATGTGACGTTTATTTGACAGCTATTATGAACTCGGATCACACCCACGCTATTTACAGGTTTGTTATGACAATGCATATGGACTGACTGTGCCCCCTCTACACACAGACGCAGACGCTACCAATCAATCAAATAAAAAATATTCTAGTGTCCTATATGTACCCAAAGGACGTATCATATTATCATAGGGATATATTTACAAGTTATAAGATAAACTAGAAATCTAAAGAGTAAAAAACCGACTTTAACTTATATGGTTCTCTGATCGATTCCATTGTCAGAACAGGACCAAATTGGGACCACACGGGAAACACCAGCTTGCAAATAAAAAAAATAATCATCAAAATCGGATCACCCAGTCGAAAGTTCTGAGGAAATATAAAAAACATCTAATCGAATTGAGAACCTCTTCATATTTTAAAGTCGTTTGAAAACAAAACTAACAAAGTTATGTTATTTAGCGAAAGCATTTCCAAAAATTTTAATTAGAAAATGTTTCTAAAAAATATTAAATAGCGCGATTCGGGAAGGGCGCTTTATTTACTTGTTAATAATTATTTGTCATTCTTCTTTAGTTTATGTAGTGTAATTAACAGAAATATTTAGTTATAACTATTAATATTACGTAAATAATACCCAGTTTATACATTAAATAGTAGGTTTACCAATATATTATTTAGAAAAAGAAACAGAATACCGTTCCGAGATTCCAATGGAAAAGACAGATTTAAATAGCAAAGACTAGCTGTTCCGCACGGTTTTACCCACGTAGTTCCCGTTCCCGTGGTAATACGGGAATAAATGATAATGTAGCTTTCCATTGGTACAATATTTTTTAAAATTGCTCCAGTACTTTCGGAGTTAATTCGTTACAAACATACAAACCGTTCTTCTTTATAATATTAGTTTAGACTAGCTGTCCAAAGGGGCAATGCTGCCAGTTGTATGGGTACTTTGCCTCGATGTGATGCTTTGGAAGAGGTTTTTAATTTATAGTTTTGAAATGTGATACTGTAAATCAAATTATATAATAAATTAAAAAAATAAAACACGTTTAGACTATAAAAAACATAATGATTGCGAGTCTCTGTAATTAAAACTGCTCTGTGGGTTGCGTTTTTGTTCGCTCCTTTTCCTTTCATTTGGCCTTGCTTCGGACAGTATGCGCATGCGTGCTACAGAAATGTTAACTATACGTCGGCCAGCTGATATTGTGTAGTTCATTAGTTCACTATTTCAATGATTCGTCATGCGTGACTTTTTCGCACTCTTCAAAAGTTTTTAGGGTTCCGTACCTCAAAAGGAAAAAACGGAACCCTTATAGGATCACTTTGTTGTCCGTCTGTCCGTCCGTCTGTCAAGACCCTTTTTCTCAGGAACGCGTGGAGGTATGAAGCTGAAATTTATATCAATTACTCAGGTCTACTGTCCCTTGAAGCTGTGAAAAAATCAAACTTCTAAGCCAACGCAATCAAAAGATACAGCCGTTTATGCCGCAAATTTTCGACACTTGCAAGGGAATCAAAACCTACAGGGTGCTTCCCGTGAACTCAGAATCTTGAAATTTGGTACGAAGCAACGTCTTATAGCATAGATAAAGGAAAAATTACGAAAACCATAAATTTGCAAGGTTGTACGGAACCCTCGGTGCGCGAGTCCGACTCGCACTTGGCCGGTTTTTGTGTTTTACTTTTGGATTCCGAATTGCTCCTGCCTTAATCCCCGAGTGAATCGGCACATGTATTCCTTTCTTGGAAATACTTATCTTTCACCAGCAGGCGTATTTACGGAGGCTCGACACCGTTTCCGTTCGATTCAGATCGAGTGAAAAATTTTCCGAAGTCGAATCTATCGACTGCGGAAACTATATTCTAGGCGTTTTTGACAGCCACGGAAAATTTTCCGAATCCTTATGTCAAATATGACATTCGTTTTGACTCTGAATAGCCCATCTTCGACAGATTCACGGAGCTTCGATATTCGATATTCGACTCGGAATCAGAACCGAGTCGAATATCGAATATCGAAGCTCCGTGAATATATGCTGGACCCCTTAACGAGACAGGTGGAGGACCGGGTTGCTAACACACATGCCTCAGAATCAATTCTAGGACCTGCGGGTTTCCTCATGTTTTCCTTCACCGTCGAGCTAGTGATAGATATTTCATTCATTATCACATGCCAGGACCAGGATTTCAAGACTCACATCCATTACTTACTGTTACTAAACCTATTACGCTGATAGCGAGTGATTTGCTGCACGTCCGTTAAGAAGTTCCGTTGTCCACCTGAAGTTCTTAATTAGATTTTCACAAAATTTATATGGGACCAACATTGACGTAGGTATACTCGATCAAACGAAAAAATTATTCGAAATCCGTTTAGATTTGAGGGAGTTTTGGATTAACATACTAAAAAAATAACAAAAAAACTTACGCGACGAATTGATTATATTTATGTAATAGTATATTATGTGTATGTTTAATAATATAAGGGTGGATTTTTGAGACGGGTCAGTAAGGGCAGGTACCTTAATCGTTATAGTTACAGGAAAACGTTCCTAGGAGACCATCCCTAACTTTTTAAGATATTATGACCCATTAGTACATCGTCTACCCTAATTATAATCTCTTAGTTTTATTCATCCTAAGGTTGTCTGGAAGAGATCGCTAAAAGCGATAAGACCGCCCATTGTACTTTAGTTAATGTTGGTATCCATATTGTGTTGTTTTTAGTGTACAATAATGAGCCCGCAGCTCCCATGTACCTTCATCCATCTCAGTTACATCCATCCTAAGGTTTTCTGGAAGAAATCGTTTAAAGCGATAAGACCGCCCATCGTACTTTTTTAAATCATTGTGTCATTGCATATTTTTATTGGTGTATAATAAAGAGTTGTTACAAAACCCTTCTTCAAAATGGCACTGAATAACGAAGCCAATTTTTTTCCTAAACCACCCACCACAACTCACGTTGAAGAGGCAGAGAAGGCCACGTGGACCGTATCGGCTTGCGCACAAGCTCGTTAATAAATTACCTACTGCACCCAGCCCGGGATTTTATGCTAATATTTACTTTGAGAGTAGCGTTCGCAAAAGGCTAATGTTATTCTTTGAGAATACCGGTTTGAACCGGCTTAAATTGGTTACCCACCGTTTGTGTTTTCTGGTTTGATCTGCTTAATGCCTGTAGCTATTTTATTCACCCTATGTCTATAAGGTGCCTGTTTATCAACGCTATGTGTCAGATTTGAAATTGCCTCCAAGTATTTTGCAAAATGGCGTATTACAAACTAAATGACAATGATGCTTGGAGCGACACGACACGATACGACAGCGAAAAATAACAAAATTACGTAACCCGACTTAGTATTAAGTAAGAATTGATAAAGAGATTTTTGCCCAGCTTCTCTTTATCGACTATAAAATATGCTATAGCGGTGGAGTTGAAATGACTTGTAAGTCCCTACTTTAAGTAAACCTGGGCACAGAGGTGTACCGATAGCTTATAGCGTGCTTGAACTGATACACAGTTTTCAGATTAATAATCGTGAAGTGAGATTGCAATGGGTCCCATCACACATTGGTTTACGAGGTAACGAAGAGGCTGACAGATTAGCAAAATTAGCAATTTCAACAGGAGAAATATATAATACTCATCCCTATCATTCGGAAATACTATTTAAATTTAAACAAATATGTTACGATAGTTGGAAGGAATATTTTGACGAACGTTCAAAAACAAAGGGCATTTGGTACAAAACTATACAATGCGCGCCTCTTCGTATACCTTGGTTTAATGGGAGTAAAATGAATAGACGTAATATTAAGTTAGCTTTAAGAATTCGTGTAGGTCACTATCCAAATAAAAAGTTTGCATATCTAATGAAAAAGACAGATTCTCCTAATTGTGATGTATGCGGTAAGGTAGAAGATATACAACATACTATTATGGAATGTGTTAAGAATCGGAGTGAGAGGGAATCATTCGTGAGATATTTTTGTTTAAACCTTTTTGATGTGGGTATTGCGCAGAGTATTTTACACTCACCTACATCTGATGCTGCTCTAGCTTTATATAAGCTAGTGGCTGCATCTCACGACTGATTCCCTACACAATGATGTATATTAAGATAGTGTAGATTAAGTTTCGTGTAACGGGACTGACATGTCCAATAGGACAAAAGCCCCATATAAAATAAAGAGAAAAAAAAAAAAAAAGTAAACATTTTGACTTTGATGGTTAGGTAATAATAATTCATCATTATCAGATCCAGAATTAGTTCTGAGGCATGTGTAAGACACCGTGATCCGGCGGTAACATTAAGAGGTCCGAAAAAATATACTATCGGATGGTTATCTCAGAAATTTAATACCCCTGACACCTATACACGAGAGGGTTGTCAGGGAAAACAAATACCTTTTTGTTTTCAGTATATGTATATAAGGACTGAATGCCTAGATTTGCTAAATAACTCTTACTCCAAAAACTAAAATGCATGAATTTCCCAACCCTATTGTCTGCAATATTGCTGAATATTTCAAAATATCACCTCTTTTGCAGACCGTACCCTCATTGTGGTGGGATAATAGTGATTTTAAATTAAAATTGCCGCTAGCGTTGTCCTTATTTTACACTTTGTCTATATCTATTGTTATGACTTAGTAATTATTTTAAGAAGGAGCTTGCCGAACAGTAACACATACCTACTTATTGCTACCATACCGATCATATTTTTCGTTAAGTACTTGGCAAACATCACCAAAACCACGCTGAAAAATCCTTGCATAAAATAAGAGGAAGAAATGTTTTTTTCACAGCTCGAGAACATGTATGTTTCTATTGAATTGTTTTTAACTGTGATAAAAAAAATCATAAAGGTTGAGATAAAAGGCAAAAACGAATCTATTAAATTATATATAATTAAATAAAGTTCGTTAAGAGAACGACAGGGCCCGATTTATATCATATATTTTTATATGATCGTTAAAATTCGAAATTTTTGGACACAGTGAAAAATTAAAATATGTCCTGAAAATTGGAAAATTAGGAAAACAAAGTTTATTTTTTTCTATGGGATTGTGCAGGATAACGTGTGTAAGATAAGCTACTTTTTGATAAAATATTTAATCTATATAAATACTTACAAAGAGTTATATTTTTAAATATCGATCAGTTTGTATCATCAGCCCATCCGTTAGTAAAAACAGTAATTAACAAACAAGTTTTTGAGTGAACTGAATTTTCAGGAAAATAGACATTCAGCCGGGCCTTCCTTAATTACTTAACTGAAACGAAAAAAGTTATGAAAAATGACACAGGTTCGTTAAACTTTTGCCTGTGATGTTTTTTAGCGTTTTTCGTTTGCTTTTGAGGCAGTGAAAAGGCAGAATATGTTCATTTCAAGTTCCTACGTGAATTTGAAATGGAAAAATATTTCGTCATCTATTCTACAGAGAGATAACTGGGGTAATCACTTAAGTTGGAAGGTTAGTTGGTTCAAATAGACTTATGTTCAGCCTAATAGATTATAGTTAAGTTTACGAAATAGTTTGGTTATGTTTATGTAGGTACAAAATAGAAATAATTAGGTAAGTATGTGAATGTGTGTCTTTATGCGTTTTTAATCCCAAATACTAAAAAAAATGCGCTGACAGCTCTATTATACCAGCTTGTAATAACAATTTATAATCAGAAGAACAAAATACATTAGGTATTTCATAAATAATAATAATAATAACCTTTATTTGCTTCTCCACATATACTTATTTTAAAGGTATTGTAAGGATCTATATAATGGTTCGTACACGTGGAGACTGGCACCTAAAATAGGCGTTAGCCGGATGTACTCCCCGGATGTCTACAGTTTATACTGTAAATGGAATCGCCAGCTGCAGGTTCCAAGTTTCCTAAGCTCAGAAATACTTTCCTATCATCAGCGGTATGGCGACATATTTTCCTATAAATGAGATTATGTGAGTTACGCCCTTTTTATGTAGGATTCTGTCTTTGTTCGTGGAAAGCAAAGAGATTTAAATATAATAGGGCATAGAGGGGGCATTGGAAATATTTTCATACAAAACTTTGAAGCCTAAGCGTCATGTCCTTGTCATGTCAGTTAGTACGAACGCGAGCTGTCATTATTCCACTTGGAATAACTTTTGACTTCAAATTTTTCTCGCTTTGTCCCCTCTATGCCCTATATATTTAAATCTTGGTGGGAAGCATACATTTTAAACGGAAATTTACACTTTGTTTTTCATAACCAAACTTTTAGGCGAATATCTCATATGTTTCTGTGTTTCTATTATTATTATTAGTATTAATATTAATACCTATGCCTAGTTACCCCCTCGGGGATAAAGGACCTCAAAATTTTCGAATGGGTGAGCCGATTTTGATGATTCTTTTTTATTTGAAAGCTAATGCTTCCCGTATGGTCCCAATTTAATCCAGTTCTGACAATGGCATCCATGGCAAAACCATTGAAGTCTTTTTTTTTACTTTTTATTTATGTAGTGCTATATTCGTTGAAGTTGTTTTTTTACTTTAGAGTTCTTTGTTGACGTGACATACGGAAGGCAGAAATTATATTCCGGTTTATGCCATTTGGTTAAGGAACCCTAAACAATTACCGGCAACGAAGTTAAATTCATTTCTTGATAAACATCCGAGTCTATCATCCCGGTTTAACGGTTTTGGAGCCTCTTTTCCGGACCATTTCGTAATGTGTCCTTCGGAGTTACCGGATCCGACCGGTCTTTTCGGAACGTAGCTATTCGCTTTGGTAAAAAGTTGGACCGTATGTTAATTATTGGTTTATGATTTTATTTTTTATAATGTTATAAAAAGGAAATATTTGCATTTTTGTAAAGAATAAACTCAAAAACCAGGTACTTTAAAAATTCTTTCGCCATTAGGTACATTGCTACAATATCCCTGAGTAACATAGGTTTATTTTATCCCCGTGTTCCCACGGGAACGGGAACTATGCGGGTGAATCCGCGGAGAACGGCTAGTACAGTCAAGAACAAGTCAAACTTTAAACTACCAGTTTATGCTGAGCTCTGACTTATGCTGCGCGCCATAGAATACAGGGCCGGGTCATAGTCTAAATTGTCAAGCTTAGCGTGCTTTTGACTGTACAAGATAAATATTTAAAGATTTTTTTTTGCTTGTTCCAGCTGCCACCCAGATTGCTTCGGTGGACGTTCACCGTCTTGCTGATAGTAGCTGTCCTCGCACCCATCTCAGATTCTACATGTAAGTTTTCATGTATCATCATTTATAATAACATCATATAGAATAACAGTTTGTACAGTAAACGAAAAGAAATAAATAAATAAAGAGCAGTGATAGCCATTACGGTTAAAGAGCCACTACCAACTGAGACAACAGGCCCGTCATAGCACTTGGTCTGACGATGGGCTCACCACCTATCACGTTTACGGGTCCAAAATTAACAGAAAAGTGGATGTATATCCAGAAGTGGAATACCTCTGCCGAACCCCCCGGACTTAAAGGCGTAAAACTTAAATTATTTATACAGTAATTATTAAACTAATTAAACTGATAATTGTGTCTCATCTAAAACTGAATGAATTGAACTGAACTAAATCTTCAAAAACTGTTTGTCGCGGTAAGGCAATACTGTAAAATAATAATTGTCTTTGTTGGTTTACATTAATCGGAGAAGTGATTATCTTGTACTGCAGACGTATTCACAGAGACTCGATACCGTTTCCGTTCGATTCGAGTCGAATCTATCGACATCGGAAACGAATCTATCGACATCGGAAACGAATCAATCGACATCGGAAACGAATCTATCGACATCGGAAACGAATCTATCGAGATGGGCTGATATTGGTATGTCATATGTAACACCAACTGTCATATGTGACATTAGTTTTCGATACCAACAGCAGCCCATCTCGATAGATTCGTTTCCGATGTCGATAGATTCGTTTCCGATGTCGATAGATTCGTTTCCGATGTCGATAGATTCGACTCGAATCGAACGGAAACGGTATCGAGTCTCTGTGAGTACGTCTGCTGGTCTACCACTCCACCAGCGTGTTAAAGACTGCAATCAAATTGAGCTACACGGATGTTCAAATGTTATAAAATTTCGAAGTCCGCATTAAAAAGATTCACGAGTTTTATTAAGGAAGCGATTGTAAAATAATTATAAACTATTAAAACGACAATTTGTTCTTATTTAATACTCCCATAAATTTGTGAGTATAACATTGAGATTTATGTTTTTATTATTAACATTTTAACGATGCATTGTCAGTGCGTTTATAAGTTTGTTCACCTGTATTGCAGTGAATTTTACTGCGAGAAGTGCAATTAAAAAACTCAAAAGTCCTTATTTTTTTTTATTAAAATAAATAATCCCTTTTATCTGTTTAGTAGTTAATTATCAGTTTAGTAATTAGTTCAATAATTACTGTATAAATAATTTAAAAAGTTTTCTAAAAGGCTCGGCAGAGGTATTCTACTTCTGGATATATACATCCACTTTTCTGATTATGTTGGACCCGTAAACGTGATAGGTGGTGAGCCCATCATCAGACCGAGTGCTATGACGGGCCTGTTGGCTCAGTTGGTAGTGACCCTGCCTTCTGAGCCGGAGTTCGCTTGTTCGATTCCTGATCGGGGACAACATTTGTGTACATGAACATTGTGTGTTGGCTTCGTGTCTGGGTGCACCCATTAAACATGTTATATTTATTTAAGTATGTCTATAAGTTATTTAGTACCTTTAGTGCTTTGCAATGTGATAAATGAAGAACCACTCGACAGATTTTAAGCAAACTTCACAAATACCATCTGCTAAATAGTCCAAATAAAGCCTAAAAATTTGGTTTGGATAGGTGAGCCCGTTCTTGAGTTATAAAATAATAACGAAAAGTGGCATTGATTTTTATATATATATAGATTATTGAATATGCCTTAGAATAAGTACATTTTTCTGTATATTTTTTTCCTCACGAAGTTTTTATGAAACTCTCATTAGTAGTTACATGCCCTCACCAGGGTTTGAACCCGAGCCTCAGAATCGAGAGGTATGCTAACTAACCATAGGTCTATGCCATAGGGCTATTACTGCTCCTTAATTAATAAATAAAAATTGCTGGCGGCAATCCGAAGAGGGACGTCATGTTTTTTGTAAAATATATGTAAGTATAATATATGTGGCAAATGCCTGTGATAGTGTACAGTGAATGGAAAATTCGATAAAATGTGTCAAGAGAAGTGAATTACATCAAGCAGTTTCTTTAAAGTCTTCAGTAAACGTGTACTATCATTTTACAGTTCATAATCAAGTGACATTTCGATAAGTTTTGAAGCAACTTTTTGTATTTTTGTGCACAAAATCTAATGTAGAGCTAAAAAATCTTTAACTTCGTGTCGTTTTTAGTGCTGATCTCTAAATTGCTAATGCCTTAAATAATAATAAAAAAAAATAAGAAATACAAATTAATATAAGGCAAAGGAAAAATATACCATATTCTTTCATAAAACAAATACCAATATTAAACTCCTCCATACTCCGAGGTCAAAAATTGTCACCCTTTTCAAACTAGCACACTGTCTAAAAGCTTTTATGGGCTTTCCAAATACTGTAATGGATAGGTTCAAACGTGACATCTGTTCGTGTAAAATACGTTCTAGCGTGACATATGTATCTGTGACGGATATGGGACATACAGACTGCCTTAACGATTTATCGGTGATAATTCCACAATTTATTCGAATCAAAAACAAGAGGTGACATCTAGAAGGATAGCTTTAATGTGGATGCGCCATTATAAAAAATATTATTAATTAAATTTAAAAAAATAACAAAGAATAATAAATAAATAGTGGGACACAATTCACGCTCGACTACGAGTATTCAGTCTAAAAAGTACTAAAAAACTCATAAACATACTAAACACCCAGACACGAAACCTACAGACATATTCATGGACAAAAATATTGGCCCCAAACGGGGATCGACCCCGCGGCCTTCGACTCAGAAGGCAGGATCACTACCAACTGAGGGAACAGTTAGTTGAAACATATCCTATGTGTTAAAGAGAATTATATTTCAATGTATTTTAGAGTAAATATTTAACATATTTATTAGATACTACTCATCCTCCATCCAAACAAACTTTCGCATTTATAATATTAGTAGGATAGTGTTGTTAAAATATATTTCTTCCGCTTCGAGTTTTGACTGTATGAATAGGCTCATAATAATTTGTGAATAAATGTTACGATTTAGCAGAAAAAATATAAACTTTTAAAATATGCTTAACCGACAAGCCGCATTTAAAGAAAAACGCCCATCGCTTTAATTTACTCTAATTAGTCCATTCAAAACGAGTTATCCCACTACTAGAAACAAGTGTACGTAATTCTCAATCATGAAATTAGAAGCCAATTAATAAACATAAAAATTAATACACATCCATGTTATGCTGTAGAACGATTTATGGATTTTGTGGACGAACAAATGTGCACCTACAGGTTGATTTATATAATTTTTTTTTTAATCTGACATTTAAATTGAAGTTTTGCAAAACATAAAATATTTTTTAATTACCAAATTGTTGACGAGATACGTTTACCGGCTGAATTTGCGTCACAGCGATTTTATTGCACTAGGTTGAGTGAAAATCGTCCCAAGAATACACACGGTGACGCTATGTCGTAAGTCTAGGTATCGATGTTTTTGTACCAGTACAGTCAAGAGCACGCTAATAGCCTGCGCAGACGACACACTTTTGTCCCCGTATTTTTTTGTCCGCCAAAATAGAACGCTTACAACTGTATCGAGTAACGCACACGAGGGATTAAAAGTAGGGTGTACAAAAAGTCCCCCGAATAATCGCGGACACCGAGGGGCGGTACAGGACAAAAAGAGACGGACATATTTTTTTACGATTCGGGGGACTTTGTCCTCCGGGGACAAAGTCCGTCGTCTGCGCAGACTATAAGCTTGACACTTTGGACTTTGAACCGGCCCTGTATGGCGCGCAGTAAAAATCAGAGCTGAACTGAAACTGGTAGTATAATGCTTGACTTGCTCTTGACTGTACAAACGTATCAATAGTATCTAGATAGTAAGTCATTTCATGAGTAGCAAGTGAAAAATGATAAATAATACGACTTTGCTAATTTCATTGCAGGTTTCACATTTTATTTGGTATTACTTTTAATCTAAATTAAAAAAATGTAGAAACTTAAAGTAATTTAATCAAATGAAAACTGGATATTTGGCGGTCCACCACTGTGAGATTCTCACGAAACTTTTTGCGTCGCACAACCGATCTGTGGAACAAATTGTCGCTGGTGGTATTTCCGGACTGATACGACTTTCAAACCTTCAAGAAGAGAGCATACTCCCACCTCAAAGGCCGGCAACGCACTTGTGACTCTTGAGCTACAGGTGTCCATGGGCGACGGTAGTCACTTACCATCAGGTGACCTGTCTGCTCGTTTGCCCCCTTTTTTTATAAAAAAAAAAAAAAAAAATTATACACATTCTTATTATAGATATTGCATCTAATAATTTAGAGCGTTGTAGATGGCAAAATCTATATAAATTCCTATTTAAAAAAATAACTTAGTAAAACTCACTAAGGAAAAATCGCGAAAAAAAAGTGACAGACCAGTTTTTTATTGTTTGTGTAGATAGTTATCGTTTTATTGTAAAGAACCAGGTTTTTATGCGTTGCTAATTCTATTTTTGGACAACGTGACATCTGTGACCACACTAATATAATAAAATGTAAACAATTATATTTATTTTTGGAAAATGTTACTTTAATAGCAGTGATAGCCCGGGCGGTTTAAGAGCCGGCCGAAAATCAGTGAGGCTCGGGTTAGAATCCTTACATGTACCAATGAGTTTTTCAAAAACTTACGTACATATTTATCACTAGCTCGACGGTGAAGGAAAACATCGTGAGGAAACCCGCAGGTCTCAGAATTAATTCTGAGACAATATGTGTAAACAGACCCGGTCCGGCGATGGGCTCACCACCTATCACGTTTAGGGGTCCAATGTATCTCGTGAAATGTGGGTATTTCCAGTAATGGAATACCTCTGCCTACCTCTTCGGGGATGAAAGGCGTGAGATTATATTATTATCATTATATTATTTATTTTTTGGAATAGAATACCCATTTCATTTATAATTTAAAGGAATACCTCTGCCTACCCCTTCGGGGATAAAAAAGGCGTGATATTATATTATTAAGTATATTATTATTACTTTAATATAAAAAATAAATAAGTAATGTCACGCCTTTTATTAGTCAGAGGTATTCCGTTTCTGGAAATATCCTCTTTTGATTAAAATATTTGACCCCTAAACGTGAGAGGTGGTGAGCCCATCGCTGGACCGAGTCTTTAAGTATGTCTATTACATATTATATTACTATATCTATATGTCTATTACACATGTCTCAGAATTAATTCTGAGACCTGCGGGTTTCCTCACGATGTTTTCCTTCACCGTCGAGCTAGTGATGAATATGTACGTAAGTTTTTGAAAAACTCATTGGTACTATCAGTAAAAGTTCTGCCTGATACACCTAAGTGTCATTTTAGCGAGCTATTTTTTCCCACCCCGTGGCGACAAAGCCCTCTCTCATAGTAACAATGACAATTACAAAAAGTGTATCTTTATGTTTATGACCATTTAGTGTTAATGAATGGACAGGATTGGAAAAAAAGACGGTGTTACTGGCTTCTGATTGCTTAACTCAAATTAGGGCCCGGGTAATAAAAACTTGAGCTTTTAAGCGACAATTCTTCCAAGTGTATCAGGCTTAGTGTTTGTCGATAGTACATGCCGGGATTTGAACCCGAGCCTAACATATTATCACAATAAGAGGCTCATTAACCGTAAGGTTATTACTGCTCTGCTGTGTGTATAATGTGACTTTTCGTATTATAAATGCGAAAGTACCTCTTTGTTTGTTACCTTTTCTTGGCTAAACAGGATCTTGACGAAGTTTGACCCCACGATAGTTTATATCTTGAGGAAGCTAATTCCATCCTTGAAAAACACACGTAGTGACATCTAATGCTCTTACATAGGACTAGCTAAAGCTCCATAGACACAAGTCACAAGTTCTAAACCGCGCTATCGTCGTGTTCACATGAGTTTTAAAATTGACAGGCCTGACAGGATTTTAAGATTGTTGGCTCAGTTGGTAGTGACCCTGCCTTTTAAGTCGGAGGTTGCAAGTTTGATCTTCGCTCTGGGCCAACATTTGTGTGCGTGAACATGTCTGTTGGCTTCGTGTCTGAGACCTGGGTGTTTCATATTTAGTTATGTAGGTTAACCAGTTGTTTAGTACCCATAGTACAGGCTTTGCATAGTTTGGGACTGAATTGATTAACGGTTTGTGAATTGTGTCAAAAAAAATACAACGATTCTGTAAAACATTAACCGTCGGGTCACCAGGCACGATCAACACGCCCAAGGAAGATCTTCCCTTTTCACGATGGAGGAGCATTCCGCCTCCATACTCCACATTGGGGTTGTGAACACATAACTCCCAAGGGACCGGGACCTCGCTAGAACTAGGAAGCTGAAATTTCGAACAAAGGCAGCTTTTAGGATGTCGAGTATAAAAGGGTTTTTCAAAATCCCCTCGGGAACGAGAAAAAGGGATTGACGCGTACACAGCCTACAGTAATTTAATACAGCGACTGCCAGTCTTTTTGCCAATCAACACGAATTAAACGCTTAAAGCTGTAGAATTTTGAAAATAAAAATTTATCTATTTAATAATAAATAAATAAAATGTCTTTATTGTGACTCACAGGATATTACATTCAATGCAGGTCTTAAAAATAGTTTGGAGCTCTGTGGTCTACCGTCAGGCATACAATATTTTTTATACAAGTTAAATAGTTCGAGACCAATATCTAACAAATTATACAAAATCTTAATTGTCAGATAATGAAATACAATTTTAATGTCAATATTAATGCAAATATTTCTGTAGGTAATTGAAAATTGCACTTATAAAAGTCAATTGTCTAATAACAAGGCACTCTAAATTCGTCCATGAAGAGTGGCTAAATGTAAACAGCAGCCCATCTCCACAGACGGGTTGCTGTTTCCAAATGCAGTACCCCCGAGAAGAACCAGCAAGAAACTCAAGGGCACCTTTTGTTAAAATGATGTTATGGAGAAACGGAGGTGGAATGCTCCTCCATCCTGAAAAGGGAAGATCTTTCGCCAGGCGAGGTGATCGTGCCTGGAGACCGCGGTCCAACGGTTGATGATAGACAGTTGTATTTATACAAACTCATTAGAAAACTCCGATAGCGCGGTTTACAACTCAGCCGTCTACTGGCACGTTCTATGTAGTATCGCTATAATGTATAAATATTCCGTTCCTGGAAGTCAGACAGTCACCAGTGTATTACTGGACACCTAGAAGTAACAGGTGGTGAATAAATAAACAAATTGTGGGACACAATTTACACACGGTTATTCAGTCCCCAATCTAGGCAGAGCCTGTAATATGGGTACTTAACAACTGATTAATATTAAACGACCAGACATGAAGCCAACAGAGCTTCACGCACACAAATGTTGGCCCCGAGCGGGGATCGAACCCGCGACCTCCGACTCAAAAGGCAGGGTCACTACCAACTGAGCCAACAGGCCCATTGAATGATTTGTTGTTATACAATGCATTTGAAACAATTCTCGGGTCTGCTGGTTTCGTCACAATGCTTTCTTCGCCGGTAATAAATATGTATGCACGTAAGTACTTCAATAACTCATTGCATTCGAATCCGAGCCTTATATAATATGTAACAGAATAAGCGCAATTCCTCAAATTAGTTTGTTTAGTATCGACTACATAATCGATTTCAGTGATTTTTAATGTGTTAATTTTTTCCGAAAAAATAATTAGTAGGTATAACTGAATTTAGGGCTACCTACGGAAACCGTACTATTAGTGCTCCTTATTTAAGAAATTTGGTTTGACAAAACTAAAGTATTAATTTGTTGTATTTTTTGATATTAATATAATAATTGGGGTGTATAATTGGGGTGTATAAGCGCCATCTAGTATCGAGTAGCGCGATATAAAACACAGGTATCGTAATTCTAGACTGAACGAACACCCGAAACAAACAAACATGTCTTACATTATTGTAAGATTTTATTATCAGTTTTCAACTGAATGATTCTGTGATTTCCGTCTCAGACAGATGCTAGCGAGTAAAGATTTGTTTTTGCTTTAATGCTTTTGCTATTCTTAATATATTTTATTGGCTTTTGAAATCCAAGAGAAGAAAACATCGTACACAAGGGTAAAAAATATAATGGTGAAAAGTGGGTATAAAATTGCAGCGGTGCAGTGGCCCCTCTCCAGTATAAATTAATATTTTTTATAATAAAATCTTAATAAAGTTGAATTAAATGATAGGTTCACCTATAAAGAAAAAAATGATGATTAATGCGTATATACGTTGGAGGCGCCGGGTATCGATCCCGGTACCTCTCGCATGCTAAGCGAGCGCTCTACCATCTGAGCTACGCCCCCGGTAGATTTGATGGCGAAATAGTAGAATACGTCATTCGTAATAGATTGTAACTACAACGGAAATACGGTTGACTTGAGTACCATTCGATGATAACAATAATTTAGTTTTTTTAATATAATATAAATTGTGATTGTTACTTAATATAGTATACCTACCTATAATATTTAAAAATCAAGTACTAAAAGTCTTTTTACTTCATAATAAATATATAAATATAGACAGATCTACGTACATATATATACCTATTTAAAGAAAATTAAAAGTAAAACTAAAACTACCAATTAAACTGCTAAGGAATTGATCTTATTCTGTGACGCGTTGAAATTAAATTTTTCTCTGAAATTATAAACTAGAAATATATTTCAAAAACTGCAAAAAAGACCGCTCACGACTTGAATTATTCTTTCTCTTAAAAATACGTTTAAAATTTTTTGCGGTCGCTAGAATTGAACATTTTCTTGGCTGTTTGAGAAAAATTCGCACTGCCCGAAGGTTCTTGCTAAAATGAAATAAGGTAAACGCAGCTATTAACGACCCATCGAAAATCTGCAGGTATTGCCGACCCATTCTGCTTATTCTTATTTTTATCGGTTTGGAACGATTTGAGTCACAAGAGAGTATAATATACACACATGTTTGTATGTTTCCTAATAAATTTACTGGTGTTAGTGTACATAGGTTCACGGGAATGTGACCAAATACGTTAGTTTCTGTGAACGTAGCGAGTGCGCCGATCGTGTCATACTTAACCCTTACTTCCTCAGGTAAGTACTCGAATTTTTTGCTTAAGATATTTTATATATAAATATTTACGTTAAGTTTGTTCTGAATAACTCAACATATTCCTTTATTTGTATATTCCACATTTCGCAACTAAATTATTATGTTTAAAGGAATTTTAAAAAGTATTTTTAAAATTAAAATAGAACGGCAATAGCTGCAGTGCATTTTACTAGTGCAGTCATTGCCGACCCATGGATCGGCAATGGCTAAGAGGTTATGCTTTTTTTTTTCAATTTTTCGTTAATGTTTATAATAATTAAACAAGTTTTTATAACACCATTTCAATCTTAAGTATTCTAAAATTATAAGCATCTATTAGCGACATACACCATGTTATATTATAAACTTGTTTTTCCGCGATAAACTGCCACGCATTATTAAACATTTAGACGTGGGATATGAAAGAAACGACTTAGAGTTTTCTTCGTATTTATATGAAAATGGTGTATTTTTTTATAGTTTAGGACTAAATCAACAAATTATTGTATTAAATAGGATGGGGAAATAAATTACAATTAATATCGATTATTTTTCGTGGCTCGTTAAAAGATTTGTTCATTTTTTTATTGAACACTAATTACCGATCCATATGAATCGGTGATTGCAACAAAGAGAAGCTATTCTATATTATATATTCACCGATTCTATACCGAATAATTGGTATTTTTGGATTAACGGTATGTAATGTCTAAAAGTAAAGCTACTAATTTGTTTCAATATAATAATTTGATTCAATAAGTTAGGTTCGGTTTAATTTCATTTCATGTCATTAAATTTCATTTTCATTTCATATCCATAAAAAAAATCTACTGAGGACTTGGCTGTATGTATAGTTCCCTTTGCCTACCCAGAATGGGTGAAGAAAACAAAAAAAAACTCTGCTTTTAATCTTTTACGGTTGGCGTGATTTTCCAAAAATGTAAGTTGAGTTTATTGTATTTTTATTATTTTATTAAATTGCTTAATTTTTTCGCAAATGTATTAAAAATAGTTATTAATACACGTGCGGAACCGTCATTGCAACTTGTTCCGACAGTCAACCCTTACCTTCGGCTGCGCTAAACTTGGGAAGTTCGAAAAAAAATTATAGGTTTTTTGGGAAATAAAACAAAGGGTTTAAGTAATTTTGAAATAAAATTGTCTAATTATTTTTATTCAAAACATGTAAATTATTCATTTAAAATAGTTTTTACTTTTATTTTCAGGTTTGTGACTCTGACTTAAATAGTATAAAGTATTAGTGCTAGCCACGGTGGAGCAAATCATGATTCATGTATGTAGAAGCACCAGCCGCTATCCCAACTTGAAAAACTCGGTGCTGAAAATAAAACAGTGTGTTTTTATTTTATTTACATCTACACATTTACAAAATTATCTCTGAATTTTGATAGTGAATATTTATGTTTCAGGTGATACAGTTATCCCCTTGTCCAACACAATTGACACTAAGACCAATTCTCTTCAACGGCACAACATGGAACTGCATTGTGAAATAACAGCATTGACATTGTTTTAAGAAGTAATTACTATTAAGCAGGCTAATCAATTAGAAAGAAAGGCTATGGTAGCTATGGTTTGCACTAGCTGGCCAAGCAGCAGGTTTCCGGAACGCAAATCAACAATACATGACCTATGTTCTCATTTTAATTTTATGAATGTTATTCTATTTACCATTTCTATTAAAGTCTATTTTATTATATTACTAAAATTTCATTTGTGTCCTCAATACCTTTATTTTATTGAGGTCCAAATGTGAAAAAAGCCTTTTAAAGAATCCACAAGCATTCCGAGGTTTACTGCGATTAGTTGGAAAGCATGGGCACTAGTGACATGGGCTGCAACTCGCTGCATTTCCACTTGTAATCCTTGAAGCCTCCGAGATTCACATAGAGGAGCCAGTGGACGACTTAATGAAAATAAAAACATTTTGTCATTGAAATGTATCATATTTAAAACTTTGCACAATGATTCATAAGCATTAAGAATTATAAAAATAATAACTACAATAACGTAGGCACTTACTTTCGAGTTAAGTTTGAAAATTGCTTCCAATTTGCAATTTGAAACACAATTTGTATTTGGTATGTTTATTGAGATGTTTACAACTTCGTTCAAAGGAATTCTTCCATGGAATCCAAAAGTGGATAGTTTTTTCTCCAGCGTAAGCCAGATATTGATGTATGAACATATTTTTGTTGAATATAATATAAGAAATCTACATTATCAATGAATTTCATGTTGGTTCTATTCCTTTTTTTTCACCCCTTACAGGGTAGGCAAAATCATTACGCCGTGCAGCCTCGTCATTAGTTAATGATATCCTTGAGTTATCCTTGAATGGCTCTGCTTCAGAGTCCATGCACAAAAATAATAGCACTTTTACTGAAGATTTTATTGTAACTTCTTAAGGCAATCCAAAAATGTCCATATCTCACATTTTATCGAATTTCCTACTCACTGCACACTTTCACGGACACTTGCCACATAATAAACTATTACTATTATGATGAGTCAAAACCCGAAATACCTACACAGCAAAATGAAAATTATACAAAAAACATGACGTCCCTCTTCGGATTCCCGCCAAAAAGTTTAAAGTCAAGTTTATCTCCATTTTCAGATTATTTTAGTAACTATTATTATTGTAATGAATCAAGTACAAAAATGAGAAGCAAATAAAAGTAAACGGGACATTTCGAAAACGGGATATTTTAGGAAAGGAATATTTCGCTCAAACTAATAATTATTTTGAGAATCGAAGATGTAGGTCGGTATTTTGTGAAAAAAAGTATGCTTTATTTACTTACGGTCGGTGTTAGATTCATAAAAATCGGTAATAGCTTCAAAGCGTTTCGGGTGGGTCGGTAATAGAAACAATTGACTTCAACAATCCTTTGATTATTTTTTCAATGAAAACATGATATTTATAAACAAATGAAAATATAAATATAAAATATACAATCTATATTTAAATATAAAATAAAAAAATCTGGTATGTTTGCAACCACTACCCTTAATTCTAATAATCAATTTCAAAACTTGCTTAAGGGGGTCGGTAATAGCTGCGTTTACCTTAGTTAGCAAATGTTTTTTTGTTACGGCCTTTGCACACTGGCAATATAATGTATTTTTTTTTTGCCTATTTATTACCCTACGCATAGGAAGTGATCAGATTTTCGCGCATAGTTTGTGATAATTTATTCTTATAGATATAATTTATATTAAACAAATTATAAAATAAAGTGTCTCTAGATTTGTGTTATCTGTGGGAGTGTCACTGACTTCGTGACGTCAGAAGGCAGATTTATTTGAGGAATCCTGTAGCCTAAACGTTATTATTGATGATCCATGTAATATAATTATAACTCAAGAATTAAGTAACAAATAATTACCCTAATTAATGCAGTGGAAACAATACGTCTAGAATAGCTAACAATGTTTTAGTCACATTCTCAAGAGCAAAAGTTTTTTTAGTGTTGTAATTTCCAATTAATTAATTTCTACATCCTACTGATTACCTCTTATTTCATCAGAATTCACTACAGTACCTAAAGACTAATGATATAATAAATTAAAACTATTGATTATTGACTTCCGAGTTTCGCTATAACATGCGGATGTAAATTCATATAACTAATTATTTATAGCTTAGTTTTTATAAACGACTCTTTTACTTTCATTAAACAGTACCTACTACCGAGCACGTGGTTACTTAGACCCAAAGAGATTAAAATATAATAGAGCATAGAGGGGACAAAGCGAGGAAAATTTGAAGCCAAAAGTTATTCCAAGTGGAATAAGTCTAGTAATTTTACTAACTGACATGGCGCTTGAGCTTCAAACATGCTTCAAAGTTTTGTATGAAAATATTCCCAATGCCCCCTCTATGTCCTATTATATTTTAATCTCTTTGCTTAGACCGCTTCACATGCGTAAGACTCGTATTCAAAAATAGTAAAAAAAAAGTCAAATATCATTTATTTTCTGTAGGTACAAAAAGTACAATTAAAAAGGTCAATGTCAGGTATAACAAGGCACTTTAAACTCGTCCAAAGGAGATTGGCTAAATGTAAACATCAGCCACTGACGAGTTACTGGTTCCAAATGCAGTACCCCGAGAAGAACGAATGTTTGATTCCAGGATTCGAACGTTCGTCGTCGTGAAGACATGTACCAATGAGTTTTTCAAAAAGAGTTTTTAAGAAAACCAGCAAATCTCATAGTTGATTATGAGGCATCTGCAACAGCACCGCGGCCCCCGATAGGCTCACCACACCACCTGTTTAGGGGAAAACCAAATCGTGGAAAGTGTGTATTTTTATAAATATTATCTCCGACCTCGTGGCAAAAGTGTTTTTACTAAATAAATTTTAAAAATCTCACGTCTTCTTCCCCGAGGGGGTAGGCAGAGGTATTCCATTTCTGAATATACCCACTTTTCACGGGATATTCTTTGGATCCCTAAACGTGATATGTGGTAAGCCGGACCTGGTCTTTTACACACGTCTCAGAATTAATAATTAATAATAATTAATAATTAATAAATTCTGGGACCTGCGGGTTTCCTCACGATATTTTCCTTCACCGTCGAGCTAGTGATAAATATGTGTATGTAAGTTTTGATAAACTCATTAGTACATGCCTGGATTCGAACCCGAGCCTCACTGATTATCATCATGTGAACCAGGCTCTTTAACCGTAAGGCTATCACTGCTGTTTTGTTATTATCCAAAATTCGTGTTTATGAATTCTACCAATCAGAATAGACTTGATGCGCATGCGTCGTTATCCGCCTAGAACACGTTTTTAGTGGGAATTTCCGAACATTTCTTTTCTATTCGTCTTTTATAACTAACTAGCGGTTCTGCGCGGTTTCACCCGCGTAGTTCCCGTAAGATGAAATAATTTCTCCCGTTTTTTACACATTTACCACTATATCTTTGCTCCTATTGGTCATAGCGTGATGTTATATAGCCTATAGCCTTCCTCGATAACTGGACTATCCAACACAAAAAGAATTATTCAATTCGAACCAGTAGTTTCGGAGATTAGCGCGTTCAAACAAACAAACAAACAAACAAATTCTTCAGCTTTATAATATTATAATAGTATAGATTAAATCTGTTAATAACCTATAGTGGAGAGTTTGTTGACTTTTATTATAAACACATTTGTATTACTTTAAGAATTTATTATGCTGTATGTTACCCAAAGAAAATATTATAAGGAGGAAAGATTTGTATTTTTGTATGATTAGTAACGAAGAAACTCAAAAAGTACTAGACCGATTTTATAAATAACTAGCGACCCGCCCCGGCTTCGCACGGGTGCAATGCTAATACTAAAACCTTCCTCTTGCATCACTATCTATTAAAAAAAACGCACCAAAATCCGTTGCGTAGTTTTAAAGATTTAAGCATACATAGGGACATAGGGATATAGGGACAGAGAAAGCGACTTTGTTTTATACTATGTAGTGATTTTACCAATGGAAAGCTATCCCTGAGTGACACAGCCTGTATTTTACTCCCGTATTCCCACGGGAACGAGAACGTATATGTATGTACTAGCAGTTTTACGAGCGTAATTCCCGTTCCCGTCGGAATACGGAGATAAAATATAGCATATGTGCTATTCTGATGTATAAGCTATATACATAGACCTATTAGTGTGTTAATATGTCTATCGCTATAGAACTATAAAGTTTCATTAAAATCTGTTCTGTAGTTTTTGCGTGAAAGAGCAACGAGCATACTCACAAACTTACGCGTTCATAATATTACTAGCGACCCACCCCGGCTTCGCAGGGGTGCAATGCTAATAATTAAAACCTTCCTCTTGAATCACTCTATCAAAATCCGTTGCGTTGTTTTAAAGATTTAAGCATACATAGGGATATAGGGACAAAGAAAGCGACTTTGTTTTATACTATGTAGTGATAGTGATAGTGATGTAGGACTCTTTGTGGATGTCTGCATCATATCTTATCTATCCAATTTCAAGTTTATGAGTGTTGTAGATTCTAAGAATTTGTAATAATAATGCTTTGATTTGTATTCCGCATTAATTTATATATTAGGTACTAGCGGTTCACCCGCGTAATTCCCGTTCCAGTGGGAATACGGGAATAAAATATAGCCTATGTTACTCAGGAATATTTGAATTTTCCCTTGGCGAAAGAATTTTTAAAATCGGTCCAGTAGTTTTTTAGTTTGTTCCTAATAAAGATACAAACATACAAAAATACAAATATTTTCTCTTTAGTATAGTGTAGAAGTTGTACCATTGCCCATTTGACAACCTAGCCTTTAAAAATAAAGACTGAATTTAATCAGCGACACGGGAATCGAACC
The DNA here is from genome assembly GCA_963855545.1 of Ethmia dodecea. Taxonomy (NCBI): domain Eukaryota; kingdom Metazoa; phylum Arthropoda; class Insecta; order Lepidoptera; family Depressariidae; genus Ethmia; species Ethmia dodecea. The sequence continues at coordinate 14,338,661 of OY979446.1, read as the reverse complement.
CATGTATGCACATTCCATAATTAAACATACCATACATACAAATCCATTGGAGAACCGATAGATGAATGTATGTATAGAAAAGTTGATGAAAAGCCATGATGTGATCGTCTAGTAATAGGTAGGACCCCTAACATTGTGTAACATCGTAGTAACCCAATCCTTTAAGAGGTAGCAGGTATCTATAGAGGTGATTTTGAGTAAAACCAAAAATTAATATTAAATTGAACAAAGTTTATTCCTAGAAGCATCTACTGAAAACATGGTATCTATGAACATAAAACAATGAATTAAAATAAGTATAGAATTTTACATTCTTCATAATTTGTGTATCTAGAAGTAGCCTAATGCCTTTGGATTTACCTAGAACAAAATAGAAGGAAACCAATAAGAAAATGAATGATGAAATAAGAAGATGGTTTGAATAAATAAATATTTGTTTTTATAAAAAATAATATTATAAAAATAATAATATGCTACTCCCTATCCTATTATGATTATTGGCCCCTTAAGGGGGGGACAGTACCCCGTGGATCGGTGTCCACACTCTCCCCTCCAAACCAAGTCAGATCTTGTAATGGAGCAAAAGAGAGTCCCCGTACTATCCTATGCGCCTCAGCCAAGACTGGGGTAGCGCTCCACCATGCAATGCAAGCATCAGTAAAATTGTTTAGACTCCATAAGAGCATTTGAGCAGACATATTGTCTAGATTGTTTGGTATGTATTCAAATACATAAGTTGTATGATATATAATGATTTTAGTACTGTATAGCAACATACTCCATCATTGAGCAGGTATTGTTCGGCCACAAGGACCAGTGATGAGGGCGCGATGCGCAAGCGTAGGATAGAACGTCAGATGGTTCATCAAGCTGTGATGCAGGGCGTCAAGACTCAGTGAAGTAAGCATTTAGGCAAGCTGTCTAGAATCGAACTCAGCCAGAAAGTCAACCATGGAGTAGAAATATAGATAGAGTGTGACGATGGTATGGATGACAGTCAGGGGAGCCAATAGTCGACAGTATTGCCATAGCCACCCACTGGACTCGTTGCCGTGCAGAGACAGGGATGACCGATAAGAGGAACCGACCAAGCTTAGTTTTGTTGTTGGAACAATAAAACTCTCCGATAAGAGGTTGTCGCCATACAGCGTATAATAATTTTTAAAATATGGTTTTAGATGATTAATCCAAACCAACCACACTAGACCAATGAAAGCACTAGCATGAAGTTAAAGAGGAGACCGTAGCATTGTACTATCAGTCAGTTTGTTGTTTGTCCATAATAAAATAGTAGGTATATTGATTGGTATAATATGAGTAACTGACTTCGTCAGTAGCATTTAGCTGCCTCTACCACCGTTTTAAAAGAGAGACCTAACCATACAGTAGAAACGGCACTACCATATAGCAAATCGGCCAGTAGTTTGTTGTTTGTCCATAATTAAATGGTAGGTATATTGATTGGTATATGGGGAACTAGCTTCGCCAGTAGCATTTAGCTGCCTCTACCACCGTTTAAAAGAGAGACCTAGCCATAGAGTAAAAACGGCACTACCATATAGCAAATCGGCCAGTAGTTTGTTGTTGCTGGATGGAAAGCATAAAATATTCACATAAATGGTTGATACTATAAATAGCAATAGAATTTCAGATAGGTATTGTTGTAGCTAAGTAGTTACCCAGCTAGATATATTTATCAACTTATATCCCTCTAGATATCAGTACTCATGTGTCTTTAAGTTCAAGTATTTTCTTATTAGAATGTCATTGATGATAAATGGTGAGTATTATGACCCAGTGGTTTTCCTAGCTTATAAATAATGAAATAAAGAACCCCTGCCTAATTTTGTGAATCAAAGATTTCCTAGCCTAGATATTCCTTTGGTAGGTATTGAGTCTTTCATATGATACCTATTCAGCCTAAAAGCCATGAAATTAAGAATTTCTCAGATTATTTGTAACTTATCTTCTAGTAACATAAAATAAATCATAAAGCTTAATTTAGTATTCCTAATTAATTTGATGAGGCTGTCAACATAGATTGAAACCTAGATTATTTGACTGAATCCGCATAGACATGTACTTAGTATTATACTCTAGGCCCTAGACCATTTAAATTGCCTTATTTTATACCTACTGCCTTATCATACCTACATCAACATCTCATATATGGCTGTCTGTCCGTTTGATCAGATTTTATGTAGATATAATGACTCAACCTGAGTGGGGGTGTGTGAATAATGAGCAAACTGATTGGCTAGGACTTCGCTATGCTGTATTTTACGCAGTTACGCACTCTCATGCAATTATGTAAGAATTTAGCCAAACAGCCTGGCCATCACCACGCAACTCACCGTCTCTGTTGAACAGATTAGTTTAGTGATAGAACCAATACGACAGCCAGTAAATCTAAACCAATCTCTCTCACATTTTAGTAGATTTTCACCTTAAAATTATGTGTCAGTCAGATCTTAGTCTAGATACGTACATACGCATTTATTTAGTTATTACTTATAAAATTACGACGAGACATTTCGCAGGGCGACAGAACCCAGAAAATACAACAAGTTGAGTGGACCCCAGGATATATTTCCTAACAAATTCCTGAGCTTCATTATGACCTAATTTCGCCTACCCATAAGAACACTCCACTTACCTTCTGCAGGCTATGAGATTCATACCTGCCCATTTCCATCGTAGGAGCCGAAGCTCGCTCGTCACTAACACTCACTTTGAAAGGCCATGGATACAACACACAACAGAAACCAAGAACCACTCCAGCACTCCGCTTGCGTTCCCAGAGCTCTAGCGCCTCGGGGCCCACGAGTCTGTCACGCTAGACGCTACCTAATCCAAGCTAATTCCCTATTCTCACACAAATATCGACTTCACCATACTCCAGAAATACTGAAACGCATTACTTTTCACGATAGAACATAATATTCCTATTCTAGACCATGTAAATCCCTAATTTCTCTAGCAAAACCGGCAAGCGCGTGGGCAGCCATCTTGCGAATCTCCCGATTCTATCCAAAAACTAGCATAGTGACTCGCACGACTCCAAAACCCGAACTGTCCCTCTCTTCCCCAATCGGCGTCTTTTTATCATCGCATTGAATGTTCTAGGATTTGCCTTCGTTCCCGATCCCCCTACCGTTCTTTTTCTCTCTTTCTTTCATTCAATTTCCAAACTACTTGTCTATCACTCCACATCATTCACCCTTCCGTCCTTCTAATAACGCCTAAAATTCTCCTCGTTTATTCCCCCGGAAGAGCGGACGCGGCCTTAGTCACGCCACTGGCGGTGGCCAATCAGAGCCTCTTAATTCGGTTCTGGACCAAATTTGGACATGTTTTCGGGCCCGACGCGGCTCATGTGGGGGCACGGCAGTGCCCCCGCCAAGTCGAGCAAAAAGCGGTATCATTTTTTCCCGCTACCGCTTTCCTAGTAATATCTCTCTCACACAATATTTTTCATTCTTGTCTTCTCTTAATAATGCTACTTGCTACTAGGTGGCTTGTTTTTAAGACTAGGTTTCGCTTCTAATTGTTCTTAAAATCTAATCTATTATTTAAATTAAAATTGTTATTAATTTTACTGATAAAATATCTTATCTAGAAAGTGGGAACCGTCACAAAGTATAGGTAGATTACGATACACCGCAATTTTTAAGGCTCATTTTGCGTTGATAGTATCCGTCTTGAACTAGTATAAAAGTGTACATGTTTTGTATTCTAGCACCACAAATTATTATTCCTTTACAAGTAATTCAATAATAATCCTTGAGACTGATTGTGTATAATCTGGTTTTCGCTATTCGAATGCAAACTAAGTGTTTTGTATAATAAAATCAATAGGTATACATGGTCATTTTAAATTAAGTGCAAATATTTAATTGCATCGATTTTTATTTTGTTTAATCCATGACTCCCTGAAATCCGATTTCAAAATATTTTTTTTTGTTTGACCGAATATACGTCACGGTTGGTCCCATATAAGTTTTATGAAAATAATATAATAATAATAACAATAAATTTTGGGACAAAATTCACACACGGCTATTTAGTCCTAAACTAGGCAGGGCCTGTACAATGAGTACTAAACAACTGATAAACATACTTAAATTAATATTAAACGATCAGACACAAAGCCAACAGACATGTTCATGCACACAAATGTTGGCCACGAGCGGGGATCGAACCCACGACCTCCGACTCAGAAGGTAGGGTCACTACCAACTGAGCCAACAGGCCCGTCAACCCGAAAATCTGATCAAGAACTTCAGGTGGAGAATAGAACTTCTAGCTATCAGCGTTATAGGTTTAGTAACAGTATGTAATGTATGTCGAATATGAAGTCAGTTTGCATTTTTGTTTTAAATTTTGATTAAGTATAAGTAAAAAACACTGAAAGGAGATGTTTCAAGAATGTATAGAGACTGGGCCTGCACCATGTACAGTCAAGAGCACGCTAAGCTTGACACTTTGGACTTTGACCCGGCCCTGTATTCTATGGCGCGCAGTACAAATCAGAGCTCAGCTTAAACTGGTAGTGTCAAGCTTGACTTGCTCTTGACTGTACACCAGTTTTTTAGATAAATATAAATATAATAACTATAGTTTTATTCATGATTTTGCTTACATTTATCTAGTTTAGTTGTACAATAAAGTTTAATTTTCATTAAACTAGCATCACTGCGACCGAAAAAAAAATTCCGACCTGACTGGTAAAATGACAATTAATATAATTTAGTTTTTTTGACAAATTCACAATAACATGGAAATTGGACTTAAGAAGTTACAAATAGTATTATTTCAATATGATTCCATGCGGATCTATTGAAGTTTAATTACTTTTGTGCAAGTTAAATAGATGGAAATGTTTTTTTTTTTATATTTTTCTGATAACCACTAGATTTTTCACACTGGTGTATAATGTGCAGGCCCAAGATGGAACGTCTCCTTTCAAATATCCACAAACACTACTTTATGTTAACCACAGTTAAAGCTACTTTTCCGACTCCAACTCTTGAAACTTTATGAATAGTAAACGAGTCTTCGGTGTGTACCCAGCCTAACTTAGACCTCGTTAAGACCCTCACATGTTGAATAACTAATAACTTCTTTTACCTTTGTGTTCCACGCTTAAGTCTGAGAAATAATGTTTTGTTTTGTTTACAAACTCAAGTTTTATTTTTGTTTATTCGGTGTTCTTGTATTTGGTTCTTATACATACCTAGTGAAGAATTTCTTGTATTTTTTAATTTTAAAACCGTTGACCTTTTGTTTTTATGTCTAGCTAGTTTTTATAATGTTTGACCTTGAAGAGCTCGCCTAGTAAAGGGTTACTAGTTTGAATTCTATATTGCCACAAAAAAAAACTTTGTGTCTTTTTTACCTAAATTATGGAGACTTAGGATATCATTTAAATAAATTTAATAAAGACGTAATATAAAAAAAAAACTTAAAGCTTATCATGTCTGGAATCTGCAGCTTTATTCTGAACCACAAATAAAGTCACTACCTAATAAAACAAAAAGTAGAGGGTTTTTTTTTACTTTCTGAGAATTTACGACTATTCGCTAAATCAAATATATTTATTATGCAATTTAAAAAAAACATCTTTTGTTTTTGTTGCAGCACCCCGCAGAAGAATACGCAAGCCCTCAAAAGTGTCCACTTCAGTCACGTCCAGTGTATCCAGATCTACCGATCAGATCATATCAGCTAGTGTCAACAGGCCTAAGATCCGTGGTCGCCCCAGCATTGCCAGTCGGAAGTCCTCAGCTGCTATCGACAATTCTGTTGGCACTGACGACCATAAGGATAAGGATGGCTATAAGGTTTGTGAATCGTTTAAAAATATACTTTATACCTAATGATTAGTTTACGGTTCACAGTGTTTCTTCTTTGATAGTGGAAGAGGTGGTTATAGTCAGTACGCCTAGATATTTGATAAGCGTATTATAAAAAAATAAAAATCAAAATGATTTTATTCAAAGTAGGAGCTTATAAGTTCATTTATTGACACGTCGCACAGATGCTTAAGTATATAAAAACTACACTCAATAAAAAAGTAAGAAGTGTTCAACTTTTCAATTATGCGTATACGTAAGTAAGTAACGCAAGAGAAAATTGACTACCCAACAATCAGGCTTTTCCTGTTCATAGAAAGGTGGTATTTCCCTCTCATATCAGGAAAGACAGGCCAAGCATGGAACCTTGTGGTACACCAATGCAAACTTATCTTTTGCTACAACTCGTAATTCAAATAAAGAAATTTCAACCTTATTGGGATTACTTGAAGGTATCGTAATGTTTGGGTATTGACAAGTACATGTTTGCAGTAGTAAAATGCAACGCGGAATAATACAGAGCTTTTAAACAAGTATAGAGAAGTTGTTGACCTTCAAAACGCATTTCCGGACGTGAAACAAACTTTAGGAGTTTAAAGTTTTAAAATAAGGGAATAAGATTCAGTTTGTAATAACACCAATGTAGAATGTTGTGATGATGCTTGAAGAAATACGTCTTAAGTTTTGCAAATAAGGTTATGTGCGAAATTAAACTGAACTTTCATGGCACGGTCATAAAAATAAAATACTCCTATAAGGAAGTAAAACATTGATGAGTATTTGAATAACAATGATGTTTGGTGTAATAGCACACCACTAAAATATAACCATGTAACTTTTAGTTTGTATTTTATCTGTGTTGAGGAGTTTCTTGCCCCAATTCTTCTCCTCGTTTTGCAATAACTTTCAATAAGTAGACATTGAATAAAAACATTTTGAGCTTATTTATTGATTGAACCGGTCTTAATACTTACATCCGCATACATAAACTATGTATATAAGTATTCATTAAGTTAACCTTTCTATAGGACATTTATAATTTTTTTTCATGACATGTTGTTTAATTTAAATGTGATAAAACAATTGATTGAAAGAGTCATGTTTATGTCATCAGAGACAAATTTATGATGATAGTAGTGAAGAATTCAGGAAAACGTAAATTTAACTATGCACGTGTTCTTGACTTGTATAATTAGAAATAATTTATTTTTAAGTAGTCAAGTTGAATTTAGGAATGAGTTAATTTTGTTGAGAATATTTAAATTTGTCTTTGAATAATGCAAATATTTTTGGCTTTATTTTACATTTGATATGACATTGACTGAGTTAAAGGCGTAGCCAGCATTTGCTTTAGTTGGGAGCGAAGTCAGAAAAAGTTAATAAAAAGTACCTACTTACTTAAAATATTTTATTAAAAGTTTGATTTTAAATTCGGGAAGTAATTTAAATGAGCTAACGGCATAAGAGGAAGAACTAGGTCCTGATTTTAAATATCATTAAAATAGATAATAAAAATAGCAGTGGTACGCGTCTCCTAAAAACTATGTTTGTTTTTATGTATTGTTTGTTTGTTATTGTTTTCCAGGATGAAAAGTTCCCTGTTCTTCTTCAATGTTCAATCAATCTCTAAAACATTCGTTAAAATTGAGCTTAGCCTGAGGCCTAGGTGTTTGTCTCTTTTTAATTATTTAGAATCGGAATCATCTTTATTTAACATTTATTACGCGATCGGTGCTTGCTCATAGACACTCTAAGCATTCTACATCAAAATGAAGTCGATTGTGGTTAAGGTATTAAAAATAAGACACTGGATCAAAGCTTCAATTTCAAAGTTTCCCACGCTCTTGGACTGACTGATTAATAGTACCAGGTTTAAAAATTGATTGATTATTATTATTGATTAATAGTTCATCTTTGACACGGAGTTTGGAGGTTAAACATTGTTTGAGTGGTTCTAATGAGTATTTTTACGTTTTATAGTAAAAAATCTGTTTTAAACCTTATAAAAGTGTTGGATAATTAAAACTAGTGGTGCATTACAGCATTATCATTAATTATTATATGTGTAAAACTAGTAATTCTTACGGAAAAATGCCAATATTGCATAGTGAGAATAGTGACAAGTGATCAGTTTCGTGGCAGGTAATTTGCATCTCTAATCACAGTGCAGCGGAATCTCGCCGTTACGCCCATTGCGCAACCGTGTAAATCGTATGCAGCACTCTTCGCTAAGCCCTATAAGATAGACAACGTAGCGCAGAAGAGTCATCGTGCGTTAATTTTTTATTTTCTCTGAGAGACATAAGTCGAACAAAGTTAAATAATTTGGAATACCTAATCTTTTTTGTGAAGTCAATTAACGAATAATTCGATATAATGGCTGATTCCCCCGACACATTTGGATGTTGTACTGGAGGTACAGAGATTGGTGATTATATAAAGTGCAAAAAATGCGACCATCTTTACCACTACAAATGCATATCGCAACCAGAAAATTCCATCTCGCATGATATGATTCCGTTATGGACTTGCCCTCTCTGCGTAAGTCAAGCTCCCAAAATTCGTAAGGATGACGATACTCCCGCGCGTAATATATCTCATACCCGAGGTAATAAGAGACCAGCCATTAATTCTCCCCCCCAAATGTCCCCTACCATCACAAAGGAAGACATTAATGAAGTTGTTCATAATGCGGTTGGGAATGAGCTTGAAAAAATGTTGCAGAAGTTTAATAGCATGCTAGAACGTAATTTAGATCAGAAACTTAACCCAATTAAACAAGAAATCACACAAATGAGCGAATCAATGAATTTTCTAAGTGAAAAATACGATGATCTACTAAAAGAGCATGTCATCGTTAAAGATAAAATGAAAGCAGTAGAAGCAGACAATATAAAAATGAAGTCGAATATCTCCCAGCTTAACGCGCGTATCAATCAACTAGAGCAACAAGCGCGATCCAATAACATTGAGATCCAGTGTTTACCTGAAAATAAGCAAGAGAATCTCGTGAGCATAGTCACTGACTTGGGCAAATTAATAGATTGCAAAATTGAGGAACTCAACATCCTGCACTGCAGCCGTATAGCTAAACAAGATAGAAACAACCCTCGTCCACGTTCTATAGTCATCCAGCTCTCATCACCAAGACTGCGTGACGAGTTTATCGCCGCCTCAATAAAATATAATAAAATGAACCCCAAGAATAAGCTAAACAGCACCCTTTTTGGTCTTTCGGGTCCCGCAACTCCTGTCTTTGTGACCGAACATCTCTCGCTCGCCAACAAGGCTCTACACGCCGCCGCAAGGCTCAAAGCTAAAGACAAAGGGTATAAATTTGTGTGGATCAGAAATGGAAAAATTTTTGTTCGTAAAAATGAAGAATCCGAATATATTTTGATAAAAACCATTGAATCCTTAGAAAACATAATTTAAGTTCTCTTTTTTTTTTTTTCCATTTTACACACACCGGCACAATTAGCGGAACAGAAAAAAAAGGGAGTATTTACGCATTTTTGCGTGTTACTGGCCGGCTAAACAAGCTTTTTTTAAATTTGGGTTTTAATTTAAAAATGGAATACTAAGCGACTGCCCTTTTTTTCTATCTTTTGTTTTAATTTTCATTGATTCATTTTTTCCACCGCTTGTCCGTTTTTAGAAGGTTCGTGAATTCCATTTGAAAAGCTTTGAATTGCAGTTTTTGAGGCTTTTGAGTTTTTTCGCATATTGATAATTTACGAGCATCTAATTATGCCTGATTTAACGCCATCAGAAATCATTAGGGCAGATCAAATGAGGAGAAATGGTCAAACCTACAGATCGATTGCCAGAAGCCTTCGTCGATCGTTATCAACGATTTATCGTAGCATCCAACGATACAGATTGACGAATGCTCTAGTGAGAAGGAGAGGACAAGGCCGGAAAAGGTGTACTTCAAGGAGGGATGACCGTTTTCTCCAACTTCAAGTCCGACGGAACACGAGACTAACGGCGGTGCAGGCTCGAAATTTACTGGAAGAGGTACGAGCAGTAAGGATGAGTGAGCGGACAGTTCGTAGAAGATTCGAAGAAGTGGGTATAGGCTCGTATGTGCCCGCCAAAGCCCCAAAACTTGAGAGACATCATCGCACAAACCGTCTACACTTTGGTCGTGAACATCGTGATTGGGACTTCGACGACTGGGGACAGGTTCTTTTTACTGATGAATGCAGAGTTATGTTAAATCAAATTGATGGAAGGCAGCGAGTATGGAGACGCAAAGGAGAACGGTATATCCAGTCTAATTTTGAAAATACAGTTGCATATGGCGGCGGTTCAATTATGGTCTGGGGAGGAATATGTTTAGGAGCTCGTACGGAGTTAGTAGTGGTCGATGGCGGGAATCTGAATGCTGATCGGTATATCAGGGAGATTTTAGAAGAACATGTTGTGCCATTTGCCCCCTTTATTGGTAACAACTTCATTCTAATGCAGGATAATGCTCGGGCTCACAGTGCTCGCACAGTACAGACATACCTAAACCATGTTGGTATAACGGTGATGGAGTGGCCAGCACGGTCCCCCGATATGAACCCTATAGAACACGTCTGGGACTTGCTAAAGAGGAGTGTAAAGTCAAGAATGCCCCCTCCCAATAATCTCAACGAGTTGCGAAACGCATTACTTGAAGAATGGCAGAGGTTGCCCCAAGAAACCATTGATAACATCATCCGCAGCATGCCCAGACGGATGGAAACCCTCATCAGAGCACGAGGAGGAAACACTCGATATTGAACAGTCATTGAAATTGTTGTTAAACTTTGGAAAATCTTGAATTTTCTGCTGTTTCTCTATAATTAAAAATCGAAGAAAAATGCATTTTGTTTAATTTAATTTTTATTTTTATAAAATTTTAAGTATGGTGTTACAAATGAATGTCAAAACATGTTAATTTAATTGTTGTTTCATTTTAAATAATATATTGTTTAAAAATTACATTCATTGTTCTAAATTCCCTCTTTTTTCTCCTTTTTTTTTCTGTTCCGCTAATTGTGCCGGTGTGTGTATTTAAAAACTTTTTTATTTGAATGTACTTGATTTCTTATTTTTTTTTTTAAATTCACTAGTTTAAATATCTATTACCAGAATGTCCGTGGTCTAAGAACTAAAACAAATTATTTTTATCGTCAGTTGTGTTGTAGTAATTATGATGTGTTGATTCTAACTGAAACATGGCTAAATGATGGCATTTTGAGCAGTGAGCTATTTGACAGCAGGTATAATGTTTATAGGCGCGACAGAGAAAACTCAGGTTTCCACTATAATAAGGATGGAGGCGGTGTCCTAATAGCTGTATCCAAAAAGTATAATTCTAAGCATATGGTTGAATGGGATAGCAAATGTGAAGATCTTTGGGTGATTATTGATGTTTCAATTACAGAATCTGTGCGTCAAATGGCTCTCTGTGCTACTTATCTACCTCCACCAGTACAAATTTCTTTACTTGACCATTTTGTGAAAAACTGTAATGCTGTTTTTGAGAAAATGGATATGCCAGCCTGAATTGTTGGTGATTTTAACTTAGGAATTATTCAGTGGTCCTTATTGAGTGACTCGACTTATAGTCATAATAATTTACCTAATACTTGTCAACTTTTGATTGATTTTATGGATTTAAACAGATTGTTGCAACGAAATACGACTCCTAATCATTTTGGGAAAGTACTTGACCTGGTTCTTACTGACATTCCTAATTGTTGTATCTATGAATCGGTGTCAGCCCTTTGTAACGTAGACAATTATCATCCTCCACTCGAGATGGTAATAACCTTAGCAGAATTACTAAAACTGCCATATAATAAAGACAATAAGCGACAGAACTTTTTTAAAGCAAATTATGATCTTATTCGCGAATATTTGCAAAAAATTAATTGGGATGAATTGCTATGTGATATTAATGATATCAATGATATGGTAAGTTTATTTTATGATGTCTTACGTAAAGTTATAAACAAATTTGTTCCCCTAGTAAAACCTAAATGTAATAAATACCCAATTTGGTTTGAACAAAATCTTAAAAGAGTGCTGCGAGAAAAAAACAATGTAAGACTAAGATTTAAAAAGTACAAAAATCCTAGAGATGAACTGGAATTAAAGCTATTAAACAAGAGGTGCACTACACTGACAAAAAATTGCTATAATAAATACATTGAATTTGTAGAAAATGACATCAAGACCAATCCCAAGTTATTTTGGACGTATGTGAAAACTAAACGCGGTGGATCAGGCTCTTATCCTTTAACAATGACGGATGGCATGACTATAACTTCAGATGGCAAAGAAATTTGTGACCTGTTTGCTTCACACTTTACATCTGTATATAACACGAGCAGTACAATTAATCCTAATAATATGTTTTTACAACACATGTCAAATTATAGTGAGTGTTTGACGGCCCCAATTATTGATTCTGATACGGTCAAAAAGACATTAAAAGCTCTTGATATAAAGAAAGGTGCAGGTCCGGACGGGATTCCTCCAATTTTTGTCTCAGTTTGTGCCTCAGAATTAGCAAAGCCGCTTTGCTGGCTCTATAATAGGTCTCTTAGAACTGGCATATTCCCCGATATATGGAAGATTGCAAAGGTTGTACCTATACACAAATCAGGTCAAAATGACTTTGTATCTAATTATAGACCAATTTCCATTTTGTCAATTTTTGCTAAAAATTTCGAATCCCTAGTTTGCCCTTTAATTCAAACGCATTTTAAACTTTATATTACCCCTAACCAGCATGGCTTTGTAAAATCAAGATCCACTTGTACAAATTTAATACCGTTTACAGAGACGTTAATTGAGGCTATTGATTCTCATAAACAGATAGACGTAGTTTATACAGATCTCAGTAAAGCCTTTGACCGTGTTCCTCATACATTATTAATAAAAAAATTAGCTTCCTACGGAATTACTGGAAGTTTTCTCAGTTGGATCAAATCTTATCTAAATCACCGTGTTTTTTATGTAGTTGTTAACGGTTATGAATCTATTCAAAAAAACATTATTTCTGGAGTACCTCAGGGTTCTCATTTGGGGCCCATTTTATTTAACTTCTTTGTTAACGATATTCCGATGTGTTTCCAGTATTTGCAAAGCTTTATGTATGCCGATGACCTAAAAATTGCTAGAATTATCGAGACACCAGAAGATTCCAAGTTATTACAGAGAGATCTGAACAGCTTAGTTCGATGGTGTGATGATAATGGGATGGATCTGAATGCAAAAAAGTGCGTACACATCAAGTTCTCGCGTAAACATCATGAAATCTTATCCACATACACCATTCGAAGCGAAATTGTTGCAGAGACTGATATTGTTAAGGATTTAGGCATACTGTTTGATAAGAAACTCACATTTATACCCCATGTAAATAAGATCATACAGAGAGCCTCAAAAATTTTAGGATTCGTGATCCGAAACGTAAAAAGTTTTCACGATCCTAAAACAAAAATTTTGCTTTATCAAAGTCTGGTCCGTAGTGTTCTCGAATATGGCAGTCTGGTGTGGCGTCCACATTACTCGACTCATACTCTGCGTCTAGAACGTCTTCAAAAAAGATTTTTGTGGCACCTTGCCTACTCAATAGGAAAAGCAAGAAGAAGTTTTACATATATCGATAGACTACAGTATTTCAAGCTAAACTCATTAGAAAACCGTAGAAAACTATTAGATCTCTTGTTTTTATACAATCTTTTTAGAAATAAAATAGACTGTGCCCAACTTCTTGCTCGTTTTAAATTTCGTGCCCCATCAAAGTACCCTCGCATAAAATTAACACCTCTCTGCCCCCCTTTTCGCCGCACTGTCTTGGGAACTAGCTCTCCAGTGCCAAGACTGAGTAAGCTTTATAATAGTATTAGTGATCTCATAGATGTAAATGTTGATTCACTCAATAAGTTCCGAAAAGTAATTATTATGAACCTAAACAATATATAAGTAACTGTATTTATCTAACCTAATTTTGTTTTTTCCCTGTCTTTAAATTTGTATTTAGTGTAAGCGGTGTTTACCTCTAATTGTTAGTTACGCTAAGCATAGATTTGTAATATTACAATGTAAGTGAATGTATCAGTGTAAACTAACGTTGGTAAGCCAAATAAATAAATAAATAAAAAAATAAAAACTATCAACGTGCAGCATGTAAAAACCTCTTGCCTGAAATCTTACAGCAACTTCCTCGCTATGGCATCGTTGGAAAGTTTACACATTTCTCTAACGAGAAAATATCATTATATTTTGGAACTTACAGAGTATTACTATCTTCATTCACCCACGCTTAACTCACTAACCTACCCGAAGTTTGTAATTTTGGCAAGTCTAAACTTCCTCTCAGATAAAACTTGCAACTAAAACCCTGTAGCTGGCTAGAACTAGATCTGCGAAGTTTTTGGCAAGTTCAGCCAAATTGGCGCATTCAGCAGTTACATTTAGCAATATATTCTATACTAGCGACCCGCCCCGGTTTCGCACGGGTGCAATGCTAATACTAAAACCTTCTTCTTGGATCACTCTGTCTATTAAAAAAACCGCATCAAAATCCGTTGCGTCGTTTTAAAGATTTAAGCATACAATATAGGGACATAGGGATATAGGGACAGAGAAAGCGACTTTGTTTTATACTATGTAGTGACTATGCAGCGATTGCTTTTGATTACAAATTTACCCAGAAAATTTAACTTGATCTACGTCTAAACTGAACGGTAAAAGATCTTGCTACTGCCCTCAGGATACAAGCTGTGCCTAGTGTGGGGACCGATGTATCCTAAGTTCAACTGTTGCTATTAAATAAAGATTATTAATATTATTATTACACTAATTTTATAGAAAGGAAAGATTTATATTGTTGTATGTTTGTAACGAATAAAATCAAACTTTACTACTGGACCAATTATAAAAATTCTTTCACCAATTGAAAGCTTTCTTTTCTAGGAGTAACATGGGCTATAGTTTTCTCATGAGAAATGATTATATGAGACTGGAAGAATATTAAGAATTTGTATAGAAGTCTCAAAATAAAGAAACATCAGTCATGTAATGGTCACAGGAAGAAAGTTTGTACAGAAGTTACGTTATCATTAATGTTTTCGCCGTTGTTTTTTTTTTTCGTTTTTTGAAATCCCCTTGCCAAAAAAGGCATCTACGTGGGCGATACCGCTGCACATCATCAACCCGTAACAAACAACCACTAAGCTATATTAAGGGGGCGGTCCGCCCCGGGCCTCTGGTCCTGAGGGGCATCAACATTTAGTAAAAATTTCTCTTAATGAAATCATAAACAAGGATAAAAGGCAGTTGGGTGTTGGTTGAAGCACCATACATACAAATACGATTAAAACTACACCAAATATTGAAGGCCCCCTAGGACTAGAGGCCCGCCCTGGGCCTGGGGAGGGGCCTCCAAATCCAAAAGGCCTGCGACAGGCTTAGTCTGCCACTGCTAGTCTGTGCTAACTGTCAGAATATTTCACGCAGGGCCGGATCTACCTAAGGGCTGTTTGGGCTGCAGCCTAGGGCCCCGAGGTTACAAGGGGCCCCCAGACCCCGCTAAAAACAGTAGGCGATAATTTGAATTTAAAAAATGGTTGTCTGTAAATTCGGTTTACGGACGATATTTTTACGTGATAACGTCATAAGAAAACACGAAATAGGATCGATTGGCATAAAAATATATTTCCTCGCTGACTGTAAATTTTCTCCAACATCTGTGAATGCAGTTCATAATATCTTAAAAAGTTAGGGATGGTCTCCTAGGAACGTATTCCTGTAACTATAACGATTTAAGGTACCTGTTCTTACTGACCCGTCTCAAAAATCCACCCTGTAAATCACTATTTCGGTTTCTCTCTCACCATAAGGTTGCCTGGAAGAGATTGCTACCACAGCAATAAGGTCGCCTTTTTTACAACTAATACTTGCGTAGGTTTAAGTAATATTTATGTTTTTTGTGCCATAAAGAATATACATACATATAATAATAATATATCATTATAGAAACAGTTTTTTGACATGGCTATAAGTTGAGTACTTAGATAGGCCCCTAAGTAGTTTCAGCCCAGGGCCCCACAAATTCACGATCCGCCCCTGATTTCACGCCACCCAAAGGTATCTGACATGGCTTAACGACTTCCATTGTGCGTGAAAACAACGAAATCCGCAACACTATCCGCGACTATTTTATAAACTGTATCAATATAGTTTTCTTCATCTATATCTAACTCGTCTGTCCCCAGATTGTCTGCTACTACACCAACTGGTCCCAATACCGTACGAAGGTGGGCAAGTTCGTCCCAGAAGACATCCAGCCCGACCTCTGCACTCACATCATCTTCGCTTTCGGCTGGTTGAAGAAAGGAAAACTCAGCTCGTTCGAGTCTAACGACGAGACCAAAGATGGAAAGACCGGATTGTACGACAGAATCAATGCCTTGAAGAAGGCCAACCCAAAGTTGAAGACCTTGTTGGCTATTGGTGAGTTTGTGTTACAAATAATAATAATAATACTATAATATAATCTCACGCCTTTCATCCCCGAGGGGGTAGGCAGAGGTATTCCATTACTGGATATACCCACATTTCACGAGATACATGGGACCCCTAAACGTGATAGGTGAGCCCATCGGACCGGGTTTATTTACACATGTCTCAGAATTAATTCTGAGACCTGCGGGTTTCCTCACGATGTTTTCCTTCACCGTCGAGCTAGTGATAAATATGTACGTAAGTTTTTGAAAAACTCATTGGTACATGCCAGGATTCGAACCCGAGCCTCACTGATTTTCGGCCGGCTCTTAAACCGTAAGGGCTATCACTGCTCAAATAATAACCTACATTAATTATTAAAATATCAAACTTCTTGTAAGGTAGTGAAAACATTACTTTCTTCTGGTACAATCGTCAATGAAGACGATTCAAACGACACCTCGCTTTTCAAAATCGGTCAAACTGACGAAATAGACTTAATGTACTAAGAGAATTTTTGAATATCCAAAGGCGCCAAATGGTTGGGTTACGTTAGTTACCATTTTTGGCTCAACTTGATGTTTGCTGTTTTAATTGAGACCCAAAAAGACGTCATCCGCGAATTGAGAACAGTGATCGAAATTTTTGTTTTTTAATTTTTGCTAAAATATATTAATTAAACTTAGGTAGTACGAGTGCAGATTCTTACATACTTATACACCCGCCAAGCATTACTCGCCTTCTGGTGCAGTGGAGTAAAATATAAAAGGCTGTCTTTCGTGCTTATCACAATAAATAATTTTAAAACTCCTGAAGCTCAAGTTATATTGATAGAAGTTAGCAAATCATCTATAGATACCCATTTTGAGTTTATTCTAGTATCAGTCAAACGCACGCTTGCGCAAACAATAAAGTTGCGAACAGAGTGAGGCCTATTGTGGCAAGTTTCCTTTCAGAAGTCATCGCTTGCAAATAATAAACACCCTGTGGCCTATAAGACTGACTACGTTACGTCGCGAACAAAGTTCTGTAATAGATTAGGGATGGGATTGTTCACGTCGATAAAATTGGTAGGTACACACACTAAGACGATTTTTATATTATTTTTTAAATAGTCACAATATTAATAGCTACGTTAAACTGCAATCATAAACAATGTTGTAAATTACAGAGTCATACTTTCTAAAATACCTAAAAGATACCATAGAAAATGTTACGTAATTGAAATACATTAAAAATAATGAAGTAGTAGGTGTTACTAAAATAATAACTTTTTTATAACTAAACATTTTATATAACAAAATTTATTACCGAGATGTAAATCCAAAACGTAATTAAATACTTATCTTATCGAACATGTCAGTTCCATAAACAAATTTGACCATTCTAAGATTTATAAGGGTTATTTGCAAACATGACAAGTATAACTACTTTCTAATTACGACAAGTTTTGTGTCCGTCCATCATTTAAATTACTACCAATCGTTGGTAAATTATTAGCGTTTGCATAAGAAGTCTTGACACTAACTTAGTCTTCTTATGACTTAAATTATGATGCCATTTATTTTTTAATGACTATGTAGATCTTTAAATATGCTTACTTAAGATGAGTAATTAAGATTTTTTAATAATCTGTGATGTTCGTATATAGCCAGATATAAAAACTCAATTGAATACACATACCTGAAAATAATGGAAATACTCATTAACTCGATATAATATCTTCCCGGATAATAAGGAAAAACATAATAAAACGGAGTGACTAAATTGATCAATAACATCCGTTGACCCAGGAAATCATAAACGAAGTGCAAAAACTTTTCTCACACTAAAATATTTTTTATCGATACGAACGCGCCCGTCCCTAGCTCATGTGTGAACGACAAGCACACCGGCGCTTTCCCACGACACAAAGCGCAAATGGTGACGTTTCACCCATTTTCCCGAACCAACAAAACTCATACCAATTTTCTTAGCAAAAACAATGCGGCGCAACCGTATTATGAGTAGTTAAGTAACAATCGACATGGACTTTTTACAGCACTATTTGGTTTCGTAAGCTTTCCGGTGTTTTATTTAACTATTAAATGGTGGTTGTCGATTATATCGAATTGATAGGTTTAGAAACTTTATTATTTTTAAACGGATTAGTTATTACAGGTTTTACGGTTTTCACTTAAACGTCCTTTTTGCTATGAATCTTTGGACATGGTGATTTATATGTCATTTATAATAATAGGTAGATGAAAATCTCGATAGGGTTGTGCAATATTCATTTCATCGGATAAGATGCAATTTGCAATAAAATCCATGCAAATTTACTGGTGTTTTTTAGGTAATAGGTACTGGAGTGTAAGAGAGATAGATGCGTCACTAGCCGAACGCTTAGGCCGATCGTGCCTTTATCGCTTGTGACAATTTTTATCGTGAGTGCAGCCGGCGTTCATAGATTTATCAAGTCAAAAACCTTACTCTTATTATCTATACTATAAATGTAACTATAATAATTTTGTTTCTTGCAGGCGGTTGGTCCTTCGGTACCCAAAAATTCAAAGAAATGTCAGCGTCCCGCTACGCGCGACAGACATTCATCTACTCCGCGATCCCCTACCTCAGGGACAGGAACTTCGACGGTCTGGATATGGACTGGGAATACCCGAAGGGCGGTGATGATAAGAAGAATTTCGTACTCCTACTTAAAGGTTAGTTTTGGTTTAAGGTGATAAAAGCTGTAAACTTATGTCGTTTTCGGAGAGAATCAGCATAAAATATGAAGAGACATTACATAGATCGCGCCAATAAACGGCCGAGTTCTGAACCGCGATAAGTTTTCTAATGAGTTTGTATAAATACAACTGTCCAACATCAACCGTTGTCACCCCAGGCACGATCACATCGCCTGGCGGAAAATCTTCCCTTTTCACGATGGAGGAGCATTTCACCTCCGCTCCTTCATAAATAGTCTTAAAAAAAACACACAATAATGTAAAAAAAAATTGAAATGTAAACTTCAATATTAATAACATAGACTCCGGAATAAATGGCAGGATGAGCTAGAGTCCTTCATTGTCATCGCCAGAGGAGGCAAAGGACGATATCTAAATTTGTTCCACTTCAGTGACGCTTGTCTTTAAATTAGGCAATCACAGCATAGGTACTTGATAACTGTTAGAACCAATCATAGCGAGCGATGTCACGCCAGAGGAGGCGAAGGACGGGAATAAGGTAAAAGAACGGAGGCCTTTTATCAGCAATGGGTCAAAACAGAAGCAATATAATTTTTTTCCACTTCATTGACTCTTGTTTTTAAAATAGCCAATGAAAGATTACTTGCCAGGTTAGAACCAATTATAGCGAGCGATGTCAGTCCTTTACCCCGTTGATTTTTAATGGTTTCATGTAGGTATATGATGAGTTATTGTTAGTTATCTGTGACCACACCCAAGACACAAAGTAGCATAATATCATCACTACTTAAACAGTGGTATAGTATGCCTGTGAATAGAAGCTTGGCGGAACTGAGTGCACGGAGGCCAGTGAAAGGTGTAATCGGTAGTCTGTTGGTATGCACAACAACATGATCCAACACAACTAACAAAGAAAAACTTTCACATATTTACAAACTAAACGAGGAATTTGACTGGCCTGTAATCTCAGTGACCCTGCATTCTGAATGGGAGGTCGCGGGTTCGATTCCCACTTGGGGCCAACATTTGTGTAAATGAACATGTCTGTTGGCTTTGTGTCTAGTCGTTTAATATTTATTTAAGTATGGTATATTTATCAGTTGTTTAGTACTCATAGTACATGGCCTGCCTAGTGTTGGGACTAAATAACATCGATCAGATCTTCTATGTATTGAAGAAGAGCTAGATTAAGAGTACCCGAAACCAATGAGCATGTATAAACTGATTGATGGATGTGGATGAGGCGCGAGAGGTGTGCCAGGATGCGCAGGTGGTGGCCTATTGTCTCTGCCTATCCTTTCGGGAAAAAGGAGTGAGCTCATATGTGTATGGCTATAATAATATTAAGTACTTCTTTGAGATATTACCTACGTACATTTTTATATTGAGAAAATGTTACTGATAAATCTTAACGACTTTCTCTAACACACACACACACACAGTTTTGCTGGGTTTAGATGTATCAATACCAAACGAGAATTAGAACATATTAGTATGAAAAATATTTATCACTAGCTCGACGGTAAAGGAAAACATCGTGAGAAAACCCGCAGGTCCCAGAATTAATTCTGCGACATGTGTAAAAGACCCGGTTCGGCGATGGGCTTAGCGCCTATCGCGTTTAGGGGTCCAAAGAATATCTCTTGAAAAGTGGGTAGGGTATCTAGAAATGAAATACCTCTGCGTACCCCCTCGAGGACAAAAGGCGTGAGATTCTTATTTACTAGCAGCGCCCCGCGGTTTCACACGCGTAGTTCCCGTTCCCGTTGGAATACGGGGATAAAATATAGTATAAAATATATAATTATGTGTTATTCTAATATTTCTAATGTATAAGCTATATAACTGTAAAGTTTCATCAAAATCCGTTCGGTAGTTTTTGCGTGAAAGAGGAACAAACATCCATCCAGACATCCATACATCCATACAAACTTTCGCATTTATAATATTAGAAGGATTACTATTAGTTTTAGTAGGTATGAAAAATTCTGATTTCTATAGGTATATAAAAGTTCGCCTGGAGATACGGAAGAAGTAGGTAATATGTGTGAAGAAAAGTTGGACGCTCAAAACTCCAGACTTCAGTAAAGTTCATATTTTATTACTTAGCTTTGAAGCTCTTGCTTGGTATTAGCTTACAAGAAACTGCATTTGGAAATGTAATAGGAATAACAGAGAAACTTTACCTATAGTCTATTTCAAGTAGCATGGGTTCGGTCACAGTTCACATTTTTCCGTTCCACGCTACTCTCGACGACTAATAAAAATATTTTATAAAAAAAATAATTAATGTTTTTTTTATTTTATCATTGCAAAAATTCCTTCAGTAAGCCCTAATAATATTAAAATGCAAAAACAACTCTTCTGTAGTCACGGGTAAACTGGTAGACCGATAATAATGAATTATGTCATAACGAATCTTGAAAAGAGGCATGGGATACTTTTTGCAAAGTGGCCAGTAACCTATAATATCATCGCCCAATCTTATCAGTAAGCTGTTACAAGTTTGTGATATAACCATTAAAACATTTCGCAAAAATCTTTCAGCTTTGATACACCTATTTGTAACGACAGTTTCTGTTTTAGAAAATGTCGTTTAAACTAAATCCCTCGACGAATCGCAATAACGGCGGGTCGCCCAAATATTGGCAAATATCGGACGAGACCGCAGCCAGGTGCATCGCTAGCGTCGAGTTGAAAATTTATAGACAGGACTATAATTTTTGCAAGTAATTTTTACCGGCCTGAAAATCGCGCAGGTCGCTATCGCAGCATTACCCTATGATTCCAATGGCAGTATTACAGCTAAGTATAAGATATGACTAGCTGAAATAACACGGCCTAAGTTCGGTGGTTGACTTAATTTCTGCCTAATGTATATGTTTCTAGGGCGAAATCCTACATTAATTGGTCAGATGTTTAAGCAATCCATACTCCCTCCATACTGCGGTTGCGGACCGCGGTTTTGACCGCGTCAATATAATAACAATTTATTAAATACCAGAATTAAAGTAAAAGCGATGCTTACACAAATAAAATAGAGAAATTACAGCAAATATTTATAATGATACTCTTTGTCACCGCGGGGGTCGGTAGAGGTACTACGGAAATAACCACCATTGTAGTAAACATTACATATTTTTTAAATATATCAACGGAATGGAGAAACAATAGGATCTATTTACTAGCGACCCCCCCCCGGCTTCGCACGGGTGCAATGCTAACACTAATACCTTCCTCTTGAATCACTCTATCTATTAAAAAAAAAGCATCAAAATCCGTTGCGTAGTTTTAAAGATTTAAGCATACATAGGGATGTAGGGACAGAGAATGCGACTTTGTTTTATACTATGTAGTGATAATTCTTGATCCTGCTGTTTCCTTGTTGTGTCTGTATTTCCAAGTTCATGTAACCCGTCAGTCTTTAAGGCTCGAGTGAACAGGCATCTTCTGGGCAAGGTCGTCCCAAAGTTGGCCCCGTCTTTGCCTTCGGGCAAGTCCGGGGTCAGAAGGTAAGCCCATCAGCAATAAAAAAAAAATTGTGTCACGCTGATGCTTGACTGGAAGTTTAGTTTTAATCAAATATAACTTTTAAAAATGTGCAAACGTAACAAATGAATGAATGAATGAATAACCTCACGTCTTTTATCCCCGAGGGGGTGTGCAGAGGTATTCCATTACTGGATATAACCACATTTCACGAGATATATTGCAAACGTAACAAAAACCTTTATAAATTTAAAAAAGAGCCACTTCTGCTCCCCCATAGTGCTGCACACCGCTATCAAAATACGATCTATCGATATATCGATAGTCTATGTCGCTGCCGGTCGCCGGTCGGCTGCACCTGTCGCCAGCACAACCAGTGTTGCTACATGAAATATTTTGTCTATAAAATTTTAACGGCCACCCGTTATGGCTTTATTGGGTAATTGGGGATATGTTTTATTAATTTTATTGCTTTAGATACATACCAAATTTTAGTTTTTATAATATTTCTACAGTGTTTTAGGGTACCGTACCCAATAGGTACCAACAGTACCGTATTACTAAGCCTCCGCGCTATTTATTTTTATTTTATTTTTAATTTATTAAATTCATTTCACAATATTACATTGTACCTTACTGAAATTCCTGAAGTAGATAAAATTTTCTCTTCGTCTGTCTTTCACAGGGCTGTATTTTTTAAACCGTAATAGGTATAACATAGACCCGGTCCGGCGATGGGCTCATCACCTATCACGTTAGGGGTAAAATATATCTCGTGAAATGTGGGTACCTATATCCAGTAATGGAATACCTCTTCCTACCCCCTCGGGGATACAAGGCGTGCTGAGATTATAGTATAACATCAAGCAGTGATAGCGCAGTGATTAAAGAGCCCGCATCTCATGCATGAGGCTTGGGTTCGAATCACGCGTTACCAATTACGTTTTCAACATTTATTGCTAGCTCGAAGGTGAAGTAATCTTGAGGAGACCCGTTTGCCCCAGAATTGATTCTGAAACATGTGTAGCACGTTTAGTATGTTTGATCGGGACAGGTTCGTCTTGACTGGGTGTGGTTCAATCAAATCAATCAATCGGTCACCGTACCTACAAACATTGGACTCGATTCCGCAGATCAGCTAAAATTCCTAATTTTAAGTTAGGCTATCCTTCTCCATAGAATACGGAATAAAAATGACAGAAACAAACCATAGATTATAAGTAATGTCAAACATGTAAAAAAAACGACAAATTTCATGTCTTATCTGTCACTTTTATCCATGACCTTGTTACATCGTTGCTAAAATTCCTAAATACGTGTATTTGAATAAGATGTGAATGCGTTCAAAGGTTCAATTGTAACTAAAATAAAGCGCTTATTTCTGTCCCTTTGATTTCCAAAGCGGTGAAAAAGAATAGAGCTAACTGAAAATTATAAATTTTAGCTGGTCTGGAGAATTGACTTACTATCTTTTTATCTTCCTTATCTTTGCGTAGTATAAAATAGTGTCTCTCTTTACAAGTATGTATTCGCTAACTTTCATGTAAATGAAGATATTTCACGGAATATGAAAAACTAACAACCCGCTGTGGCTTCTGATGGGTGCAATAAATATAGTATAAACAATCTGTGACAAAATATTTTATTTATAAAAAAAATAAGAAATAATCTAATTACTTTACCATCACTTAAGCAGATATAATTTATTCCGGAATTTAAAAAAGTAGCAACTGCGGATGGGTGCAATTAATAATAAAAATAATACTTTTAAACCTCTTGTGACAAAAATTTAAGGATCCAAGTAACATTTCGTCAAGTCGGAGCACGTTTCATCAGTGTTTTCCCGTGACGACCTCGTCACGACTCGCTCACTTTGGCGCCAAAATGAGCAAACTTGCAAATTATTAGGGTCTGTCGCAACAAACCGTGATGGGTACGAGCTCAGGGTACGAGACTAGTCTCGATTCCAAGTATTTTGAGGTTATTATCGTAAAATTTTAGGGCGCACTTAGTTTAATGTTCGCTACGTTTTGGTCTATACATAGTTTATTATCTGTAGTGGCGCAGATATAAAAATGAAATCTCAATAACTCACTCGTCGCTATAACGATAACATCTAGAAGCTAAAAAGTTTCACAGATAGGTTCAATATCTATACTTACCTACATTTTAAATTAGAATCAAAATCGTCCTCATGGACTCGTTCTATGGACAGTGACGGTAATAACACTAACGTCAAAATAAGCCCATTTTAATTGAAGTTGTCAATAGTAAATGCCCGCGGCAGGGATTTTTAGGGTTCCGTACCTCAAAAGGAAAAAACGGAACCCTTATAGGATCACTTTGTTGTCCGTCTGTCCGTCCGTCCGTCCGTCTGTCAAGACCCTTTTTCTCAGGAACGCGTGGAGGTATGAAGCTGAAATTTATATCAATTACTCAGGTCTACTGTCCCTTGAAGCTGTGAAAAAATCAAACTTCTAAGCCAACGCAATCAAAAGATACAGCCGTTTATGCCGCAAATTTTCGACACTTGCAAGGGAATCAAAACCTACAGGGTGCTTCCCGTGAACTCAGAATCTTGAAATTTGGTACGAAGCAACGTCTTATAGCATAGATAAAGGAAAAATTACGAAAACCATAAATTTGCAAGGTTGTACGGAACCCTCGGTGCGCGAGTCCGACTCGCACTTGGCCGGTTTTTTAAAACTTAAACTTGGACTCCCCAGGTGATATTGAGAAGCAAAAAAACTATAAGTATTATTTGCTTTTTACCAACCGCTTTAGCCAAAAATACTGACTGATTTCGAAACAGTTTTGACTGCAGGAAAGAAGAAATTGACAGGTTACCCGACCGAAAGCGACGATCTACAATAGATAGGCTAGATCTAGGCATTTGCTAATAAATAGATCCTTTTTTTGTAGAATTCCTGTCTCAAGTCTCAGTGCTTATACTCTAAAAATAGTTTTCTCTTAACTTTTGCAAAGTTAATCTCGTTAAGTTTCCCAGAAGCACATACAGCTGACTTAGCTCTCTAAGTACCCTCAATGACGGTCTCAAGTGTTCGCTAAGTCAAAGAAGGCTTAACGTTTCTGATGTAAGCGGGGAGTAAATAAATTAAAGTCAGCAAGCGCGAGGAAATGGGAAATTGCTCAGAATTTCGCAGAAGGGGCTTGTACTTTACAGTGCTGGGAAACTATGGAGGAATCCACTTAAACTATCACCAACCTCGTGTACAAGCAACCCTAGGTTTCATTTTCTACCGAACCGTGTAGTCAAGTCTTGGCATAAATTACCAGAAAGTGTGATAAGTGCTCCATCAGTGAACTCATTTATAAACAGACTTGATAAACACTTACAAACACAAGTGCAATAGTATACACGTATCAGCACTAAGTGCTGCTAGTGTATTAATAATAATAATAATGACTGCTTAAACGTGTTAAAGAAAATTTGTAGACACCCTTACAATACATATTTAATAACCTTAATTTCGAGACAGGTCAAAGCAAGCGTTTAACACCTCCTTAAAAATGGTGTTATAAGTTTGTCGCTTGACATTGTTTAAAATAAAACATTTATAATCGCCCGCCTTTTCTACCCGAGGAGGTAGGTAGAGGTATTCCATTTCTGGAAATATCCAGTTTTTACTAGTATATTCGACCCCTAAACGTGATAGGTGGTAGGTAAGCCTATCGCCGGACCGGGTCTGTTACACATGCCTCAGAATTAATTCTGGGACCTGCGGGTTTCCTAACGATATTTTCCTTCACCGTCAAGTTAGTGATGAATTGTAAGTTTTTGAAAAACTCATTGGAACATACCAGAATTTGAACCCGAGCCTCGCTGATTATTATCATGAGAAGCGGGCACTTTAACCGAAAGGCTATCACTTCTCTTGTATCTTTGAAATTGTATCTTTTAAACAAAAGGACCGAGTTTAATGAGATTTTATTAAATTCTCCTTAAATACTTATTACCTATATCACCATCATGATATATCACCAATCAGTCAGTCAGTAATTTTATATAATTATATAGATGAGATATCAGTGTAACCGTTTCATAATTTAAAAATAATAATCTATTATACTTATTATCACATCACTGGTGGACTCGCTTCTCAGGTACCCTGGTAAGAGCATGAACCAATGAGTTTCTTGCTGGTTCTTCTCGGGGTACTGCATTTAAAACTAGCAACTCGTCGGTGGAGAAGGTGAAGATTGGCTAATTGTTAAATTGGCTTGTTATTAGACTATTGACCTTTCTAAGTGTACTTTTTGTACCTACAGAAAATAAATGTTTTTTTTTCCAAAAACTTAATTACTATTATATTTATCACTACCTGTTTCCGGTCATTTAACCCATGTAAGACCGTTCCCTTTGAGTATTAAACCAACAGGAGACGTCACGCGCACTAGTTTCTTTGCAAAAAAGTATATATGCCAATTTCTGCGCGGGGGACGAGGAAACGCACACAAATAATTTAAAAAAAAACGCATTTTTCGACAAAACAATTAAACACTAGCTTGAACTAGATGCACACAAATACATTCACTAATCCGAGCACTCCGTGAACTCAAAAAACCTAGTTGTATATAACAGGTATGATCGTCGACCGACACTTTTTTTTTGGCAGAGGGGAACGCCTGTCAGTGGCGTCTCCGGTTGGTTTAATACTCAAAGACCGTTCCCAATCTAAATTATTATACCTAATCCTTTCAATGAATCGTTCTCCATACCTTGATATCGTTTTCCAAGATCTCATCAGCACCGAAACAGTGGCATTGTTTACTCCACACACAAGAGCATAATTAGGTGTCTGTACGTATATTACATAGCACATAACAATGACAACAATTTGAACCTTAATCCTTTGATACAGAAAGGTATAAATGTTGTACATTTTTAATTAGTTGTCTGATTTTGATTGAATTTGTTTAGCCTCTTATTTAATTTATTTCTTCAAACTTAGGTATATACCTACTAGCTACTAGCTGACCAGGCAAAAGTTGTTTTGCCATATCCCCCCACCCTACCCCCCGAAGGAGGTTGAAAAATAATTTACAACCTAAAAAATCTGTCGAGTGGTTTCGGAGGAGTCAACCACAGTTAACACGGTGACACAAGATTTTTATATATTAGTTACTAGCGGTTCTGAGCGGTTTCGGAATGAAATATAGCCTATGTTACTCAGGGATGTTCTAGCTTTCCATTGGTGAAAGAATTTTTAAAATCAATCTAGTAGTTTTTGTGGTTATTCGTAACAAACATACAAAAATACAAATCTTTCTTCTTTATAATATTAGTATAGAAGTATAGATAGAAGTATAGAGACTTATTATCTGTTTTCAACCGACTTCAAGAAGCGGGAGGTTCTCAATTCTTAGGATAACACCTGTGCCAGAATACCCTGCTACTTAATATCTGATAGTAAATTTTAATGAGATAGGAATAGTGACATTTTACATAAATGTGCGACGGAAGGTGTGTGCGAGAGTGATGAATATTGGGAATCCAGGTAAACACATTTGGCTTTCATCGTCATCATTACACTAATTCGGCCACTATCGTTGATTATCCCGCTCTGATTAAAAGCGCTTAACAAAACATAGTAATCAATTAACCTCGTGCAGTGATGTTCTTAGTTCGTCCCGTATACACTAACGGGACATTAAACAAACCACTTTAATAACAGTTTCCATCAACCTAATGTCCAACTTCCATTTAGACCCTACCCAAATGTCTTGAACTGGAATTCCTAGACATTCAAAGCTTCAAGTAAGTGCCGTAAGTAGCAGTGCCATTATAACATCGTTAAGGTCTCACTGAATTTTGAATAAGGATGGCTAGTTTGTAGTGAATCAATACGGGACAATTTCGGGACGCTGCTAAGGGTATTTGGTTCAGCTATATGCTCAAACATTACATACATGTTTGTTTATATATTTTGTAAAAAAACGGTTTACGTGACGCTGTGAATATAAATGCATCTTGGATGCAGATCATATTATGCTATGTAGCTGCTCTCCATAAAATATGGCATCATTTGTAATAGGTACCGAAGCTTATACACGTTTTAAGAGTTTTGATGTGTATTATATATCTTACAAATATGTTTTGTTACTTGTGCCTTTAATAAGTAATATATTTTGAAAAAAATTGGCCAATCTGACTCGTGCTCCCTACCATTATCTATGGAAACGGCAAAAAACACGTTTGTTTTATGGGAGCCCTCTTAAATATTTATTTTATTCTATTTTTAGTATTGTTGTTATTTCGGCAACAGAAAAACATCATCTGTGAACATTTCAAGTGTCTAACTATCACTGTTCATGAAATACAGCCCGACGGACAGATAGACAGACGGACAGACAGCGGAGTCCTAGTAATAGAGTCTGGTCACGTTTTACCCTTTGAATACGGAACACTAAAAAACGACACTTGTCTATTAATAACAAATCCATCTTTTGTTTTTGTTAATTACAAAATTTGTATCATGGCCGGTCTAGTACCACTGTCAAAGTGGAAAAGGCTAGATATTATGAATGTACTTAATATGTACTTTGCGGGTGAAATACGATTTCATAGTGCACTAGCGACCCGCCCCGGCCTCGCACGGGTGCAATTCTGAATTTTCTTTGCTATAAACCATCCCTGGACCCACTCGAACCAACACAAAAAGTTTCATCGAAATCGGTCCGGCCGTTCTCGAGTTAAATCGTCAGGAAGGAAAACCCGACTTATTTTTATATAGTAGATTAACAAACTAACAATATGTTTAAACTTGTATGTCACAGAAACAAACCCTCATTAACGTTATGTTATGTCTTACAGTCGAACTTTTCCAGAACAGTCCCGCTAAACTGGTACATTTCCCATCCCTAATACACGAGACCCATGGCTCATTAGCGAAACGTTTCCAGTGTAATTACACACACAGAATGACAAACAGAGGACCAGGAGTGTAATTTACACTAAGAGTTTCGTTAATTACGGTCTAGTTATTTGTTAGTGGCTGCTAACGGGACCTGATGACGTTTCGTCCCTAAAATCATCGTCCCGCCCTAGAGTTGTGTAATACATACATAATCTCACGCCTATTTCCCATTGGGGTAGGCAACAGACCGCCATTTGCTATGAACCTGGCAGATCACTCGTGCTTCCTCTACATAGTACATTCATCAAACGACTCATGCGTGCTCGTCGGTTTCGGGTACTCTATATCTGGCTTTTCTTCAACACATCGCCGATCTGGTCGATGCAGTTACGCCTAGGTGTTTTACCCACTCGCCTATTCACAACACCCTTGTATATTTGTCTCTTTAGACGACTTTCATTCATCCTTTCAATGTCACCGAACCACCTCAGCATTCCTCTTTCAATCCTAGTCACTATATCATCTTCAAAGTAAATTTCGGAATATTTCCAAAGTTTCTTCATTTTTTCTTTTTATTTACGGATTCTTTTCTAGTGATCTAGAAAAAGTTAAGAAACTACCAAACACTATCCCGCTCTTTTTCTATGTCTTGGGGTTAAGCAGCACAAAATTCACATCGAAATTTAGCTATCTATTTATATACAAAATGATAAACTGACTGATTGGTGATAAATCAACGCACAGCCTAAACCGGTGGGTCTATAGACTTGAAATTTTGCACATAGATAGCTAATAGAGTGTAAACATCCTCTAAGAAAGGATTTTGCAAAATTCAACCCCGAAGGGGGTGAAATAAACGATCGCGAGCGAAGCCACGGGTAAAAGCTAGTGACAGATAAACGACGTATCAAAACATCTATGAGGTCAGAAACATAAAACTATAATGACTATCGGAGCATCTTCACCTTGTTTAAATGTCGAGGACAGTGCGTTTAGCATCTCAAATTTACCTTTTAATTCTAAAGAGGTGTTGATTCTTAAATTTATTCCCGATCTTATAAGTACCTAGTAAGAAGATTTTTCGCAGAAAAAAAAAGTGATCCGATTTTGAAACCATTTGGATTTCTATACTTTATATTAAAGCTTATTATATTGTGAGAAGGTGCAAATTTTTACTAAAGCATTTAATTTGGTTGTACCTAGACCTCTGAATGCAGTTACACACATGACGTCTCTGCAACACGTTGTCTCTATGCGTCGATTAACAATAATTTACTTTTTTTGCTAAGATCATTGTTACAGCAGTTTTAGTTGCTTCAAATACTAACAAAAGTTGAAGTATAAACTTACAGACTTGTATCTAAGTATTTGTGCGTTGAAAAGTGAAAACGAATTGTTTGCCTCGCATCCAAACAAAAACAAAATGACGTATCTAGTTTTTTAAATCACGATCGTAAACTTGACCTGCGCTTCCGGTGGAGGTCAAGAACCATCACGTAAGAAACGTAACAGTTATTTTTTGCTTCATCTCTCGATTCATGTCTTTTTAATTGTTTTCATAGTATAGTAGGCAGAGAGCAGTAGCTCTCTCTAGTACTTACGTACATAAATATATTTATCACTAGATCTGCGGTGAAGGAAATCGTGAGGAAAGACCCAGAATTAATTCTGAAACATGTGTTAAAATCAACCCAGTGCTGGGCACACTGTCACGTTTAGGATTCTAAAAATATTGTGGTTAAAAGTGGGACCCCCTCTATTATTTTCTTACTTCTGTAGTAGGTACATACTAACTGGTTAGTGTATTTGCTACTGCCACAATCCTATCAAACCGTAAATATAACCTATCTACAAATTCGCACGGCATTTTAACATTGTCACTGCGGTATTTGCGTCTTTTTTGCTGACCGTAATCCGATGTGTGCCACGGTCGCGGCCACATACGTGTGAATTATTGATGTAAAAATGCTATTAATTGCGACATTTGCGACAGCCGCGCCGCGCTGCGGCCGCACGATTTGTGATGGTTTTGCTGACTACACTTTTGTGGGTACAACTGAAATACTTTAGGGAAATTTTCGGTAAAGCTGGAACAAATTTAGGAGCTGCATGCATGTTGGGAAAGAACGGTATACAGGTTTATAATCTAATATGTTTGCTTGATATGAAGGAGGAAGATGAAAAATATATGGCGCAAATGTGTGGCCACTGATAAACTGCGAGCAGGCAATGAAACGCCGGAATGAAATTGTCAATCAGAATGGAAATGGAATGGAATGTATATTAAGAAAAATAAACAATATATATGCACAAAAAATGGTTCTTAACTAGTGGTTTTAATAGCTAGGAAAATAGGCATCGTCCAATAGCGACGATGGGTGATACGGGGCTGAAGGCCGTGAGGCGGGGAAGCAGAGTGTTCCATCGCGCGGTCGGTTTCACGTAAATATAGCGGGCAGAGATCCGCGCCCGCATTTGCCGCGCCGGCCGTCGAGGAGACAGCACGTCGGTTGCCGCGCCGCCGGTTCCTCGATCGACGTGAAGAAAGAAGACTTCGCTCTAGTTTCATGATTATGGCGCGGTACGCCGCCACAAATACATTAATATGAGAAACAAAGTTACATGACGGGTTTGGCAGAGGCATTCCATTCTTGGATGTACCCACTTATTACTAGTAGGAGGAGTAGGTATATATCGTTTGACCCTAAATAAATGTGTGGATGAGCCCATCGCCGGACGAGTTTTTTATTATGCCTCAGAATAGGTGGGGAAGTCAAGCAAACAAAAATCGTTGAGATAATAATTGTTACCTAAAAATATACTAAGAGTTCCAACTTCTTCCGCGACCTACTTTACTTATACTTAACATGAAATAATATAATAATAATAATAATATAATCTCACGCCTTTTTTATCCCAGAGGGGGTAGGCAGAGGTATTCCATTACTGGATATACCCACATTTCACGAGATATATTGGACCCCTAAACGTGATAGGTGGTGAGCCCATCGCCGGACCGGGTCTGTTTACACGTGTCTCAGAATTAATTCTGAGACCTGCGGGTTTCCTCACGATGTTAACATGAAATATAGAAGCTTTTAAGCATTATCAAAGTAGCAATGTTAGTGGCCTTGTGAATCATTTTGAATAGAAATGGCGTCTTGCCAAAGACTAGGCTTAACTGACGCAGATATTTAAATGAGATTAGATACTGTGAAATGCAGTTAAAGGAACTTCCTTTAAGACTTTCTAAAAATCTACAAATATCTCTTAAAACCCGCAGGTCTCAGAATTAATTCTGAGACATGTGTAAACAGACCCGGTCCGGCGATGGGCTCACCACCTTTTACGTTTAGGGGTCCAATGTATCTCGTGAAATGTGGGTATATCAAGTAATGGAATACCTCTGCCTACCCCCTCGGGGATGAAAGGCGTGAGCTTATTTAATCTCAAACGGACACGTCGGTGGAAATATGGTGCTTTTTACATCCATCCATCAATACATGAGTTTAGAGTCTCTTGTTTTTTGACTATTCATGTTTTTAAGTGTATTTTTTTAATTACAGAAAAACTAATTACTGAGCTATGCTCACCAGTGAATTTTATGACGATGAAAATGGTGGTATTAATAAATTGCCTTACACTTTTGTGATTCATAACTCAGCATTTGCTTCAACTAAAATAACTTAAAATTGAACTAAAGTACCACATTCTAATGCACACGATAAGCCACCCAACATAAATCATAGCTCTTCTAAAAGTTTTATTTCAAAAAGGATTTTCTCGTAAAATTCCCATCTCGTATTAATATTATAACTACATGTATTTTTGCATTTGGTACATCCGTTTCGTTTGATATCTCATTTCGTTTACGTTTTATTTGTTTTATATAAAATATCTTGGCATGAACATTTAGTTTTTTTTTAAAAAGTAGCTTTTGCAGGTTCGCCTTCCAAGATAAAAATTTGCCTCTCGTTTCTCATGATACACGCTCCTATATACAATGTATGTTTATTCCTGTTCCTTTGGGAATCCAGAAACCCTTCTTAACTTTTCTTAGCTTACCTGCTACATTCCCAACAGATTCGTAGTCTTACAGTAAAAGATGTGCGTTCAAAAGTCAGTCAATCGGTCCCTGGCAAGGTCTTCTCTATTACAGGGTGTCCAAACAAATGGAAGCAGTTGCTCCACCCTGTATATAAATATGATATATTTAGGTATTACGATACAATCGGCTTATAAATGTACTTACTTAAATCGAATCTCAATCTACAAACTAAACCTCCAGTTCAAATTTGAGTTGTCAAAGGTCTTTAAAAACATGAATTCAGATTAAAACGTGCTCCTAATACTATTATACTCCACAAGGTCCGTCTAAATGTTATAATAAAAGAGAACGTCTAAACTGAAAGGCAGATGATCCATGCTCGCCGACTTCATATTTGGAACTTAAATATCTATTCACTTTAGGTACATTTTATTAAATTTCAACATAACATGAGAAGAATAAAATGCCCTCAGAACTATACATACGGGGCAAGGCGTCAAAGAAACCAGCCTTTCTGCACTCATCTACTTAAAACTTCCCTTTTCATAGTCG
Organism: Ethmia dodecea; assembly: GCA_963855545.1. Classification (NCBI taxonomy): domain Eukaryota; kingdom Metazoa; phylum Arthropoda; class Insecta; order Lepidoptera; family Depressariidae; genus Ethmia; species Ethmia dodecea. The sequence continues at coordinate 14,304,658 of OY979446.1, read as the reverse complement.
TAATCATTTCTAATAGAGAGTACCGAACTAGAAAGAGGATGAAATAACTTATAAAGCTAATCAACTTTCGATGTAGGACTCCAAAAATTTCAAATATATGCTGTAGATAATATTGTTCTGTTGTAGTTCTAAGTGTTTCATCATCTTCGTAAGTATCAACTCAATGTGATGAGCATTTAAAGTTTTAAACACTTGATTATTGTAAGTTGACACTTATGGTGATGAGCTGTGGTATGATTTTAGGCACCTGATTATCATTGTGTTGGTGAATTTGGCCAAAGCTATATGCGCCGCAACAAGCTGTTAGGCAAGAGTATCTAGCACCATTATAGTGCTACCTTTTTACTGGCCGTAACGAGTATAAAATTGCCTTGAAATGTCACGGCAACTTAATTTTAAACGCAATGTTGATGAAAAAAAAAAGATTTTAATCAATCGCATAGATCAGGTTATATCATGCCCATTTAAGAATAATATTATGTAGATCGCATATCCATGGACATAATATATAATATATAATATATTTTTTAATTATATCCTGTCAGCTGTTAGACACGAGTCACGACGTCATCGAAATATTATTATTTGTTATATGTTTTCATATAAACCATGTGTGATATACTTAAATATTTGTTTATTTATCGTTAGACCTAACGGTCCTAAGGTCCTATATCAACAACACTAAACGACGTTCAAGAGAAAAAACCAGTGCCCAGAACCATACCACATTGAAAGTTGAAACATTGTCAGTTGACACTTGTTGTGATGAGCAGTCATATAAATTTTAAACTCCTAGAGACAGTACTAAACTAGGTAGGAGATGGAAGAACGCATAAATCCAAGAGGGGACAAAAAGAGGAAAATTGATGTCCAAAAGTTATTACAAGTGTAATAAATGTAGTACGATTTCCACCGAATGACAGTTCGCGTTCATACTAACTGACAAGACGCTTTGAGCTTCAAAGTTTTGTATGAAAATATTCCCAAAGCCCCCTCTATGCCTTATTCTATTTTAATCTCTTTGCATAAAGCTGATCAACTGTCACTGTAAGATGCCAAAAAAATCGTAGGAATAGTAAAACACATTGTAGTTGTAGGTATATTGTTCATTTTAGGGAAGAGAGATGACGGTATGACTCAACGTTACAAGCAGTTTTATAGTTTTAAATAAACACCTGATTATTAAAACTTGACACTTATGGTGATGAGTTTTAGGACACCTGGTTATAATTTTAATGGTTGTTTATAGTTAGTGCTGCTGAACTCAGATCTGAGTTCCTTTGTTGAATGCACAAATGATAGTGCATCCTTGTTCGCAATAGCAGCTATCACGACTAAGTTATTCGTCAGTCTATTCCATTGTCCTTGCTACAGTTACAGAACCTCCTTTCAAAAATTCCTCTCAAATAACTTAGAGAGCCTTTGTACAGTAGAATTAACAATATGGCATGTAATTTTTGTTTGCACGTTTGAAGATAATTGTAACTTCGTTTTAAAACTATTTTATTTTTTGGACAGCCCTGTTGGTTGTATTGGTAGTGTTCCGTCTGGATTCATTGACCGCTAAATATTTGGATGGATGAATATGGATCACTAATACCTAAAGCTAGATAACCAGTCACATAGGTACCTACACAATCACATAAAATACTATCCACTTGGAAATGTATTTTTTTTTAATATACCAGCTTTGTACAGCAAATTATAAAATAGGGTTTTAAGTAACAATATTATCTACTGATCTCCACAAGCAACAAATCACTTTTAGACTTTAAGTCTAAAATATTAACAATGCAAAAATTATTTAAAGATGTAGTTAGAGGAAACCATGTGCATTCAATTTATCAAAAAAGTTGTTTGTCACTAAGCAATAAGGACCTTAATACAAATTGGTTTCAGTAAGGGCACTACGTTTCTCTTACCCTCCTTACAAAATACTCAACAAAAACGCCCCAAGGTTGCATACCTTAATTAACTGTTATCAACATTAATTTGCTGGGTGAACATCAGAACTTTCTTTGAACTGATTTTCAATTTAATTAACATCGTAGGTGTAGAGGAGCGGAAGAAGAATGCTCATTATCATAAAAAGGGAAGATCTTCCGCCAGGCGAGGTAATCGTGCCTGGGGACCGTGTTCCAACGATTGATGTTGGACCGTTCTATTTATACAGGCCGCTGTGAAAACTTTGATACCGCGGTTTAGAACTATCTGCTGTTGTAGTGTAGTGGTGTCAACTGCCTGGTCGTCTGTGGCGTTTTCTGTTCTATCACAGAATAAGTAATAGTGTTCTATGTAGTACGGATATTTAAAAAAATATATTTTAAATTATTTAAGCAAATCTTGCTAACCTTTTATAGTGTTCATCACTCGAGTATCTGAGCGATCGGCTTTTCAGAATGATATAGTGGTATTGCCCATGTCTTTAAAATATACAGACAACAGAAATGTCTTGACAGATCGATCTATCAACGCACAGAAGTGGCGCCCAGTCGTCCGTGAAAGACGGACTCCATGAGATTTTTCTGTTTATTCCATAATTTGTTTTTTAATTTATCCTTTTGTTTCAGAACTCCGCGAAGCCTTCGAAGCCGAAGCTCAAGAGGTGAAGAAGCCTCGTCTGCTTCTCACTGCTGCCGTCCCCGTTGGTCCTGACAACATCAAGAGTGGTTACGACGTTCCAGCTGTTGCTAGGTGAGATTCCTAATACACCTTGACTTTCGCATTAAGTGAGATTCCTAATCCTCTTTTTCTTGCGCATTAAGTGATATTACTAATCCTCCTTTTCTTTCGCATTAAGTGAGATTCCTAATCCTCCTTTTCTAGCGCATTAAGTGATATTAATAATCCTCCTTTTCTTTCGCATTAAGTGAGATTCCTAATCCTCTTTTTCTTGCGCATTAAGTGATATTACTAATCCTCCTTTTCTTTCGCATTAAGTGAGATTCCTAATACTCTTTTTCTTGCGCATTAAGTGATATTACTAATCCTCCTTTTCTTTCGCATTAAGTGAGATTCCTAATCCTCCTTTTCTTGCGCATTAAGTGATATTACTAATCCTCCTTGTCTTTTGCATTGAGTGACATTCATAATCCTCCTTTTCTTTCGCATTAAGTGAGATTAGTAATCCTCCTTACCTTTCGCGTTGAGTTAGATTACTAATCTTCCTTGTCTTTCGCATTGATTGAGATTATCTTGGCTATCACATATCTAAGAGCATTGACTGTCCAAACTACCTACTACATCTTGAGTTCGAGAAATCATCTTGATGACTTCCCTGCCCCTAAAGACAAGCATCAAACGATACTTTTGTTCGCCGTTCTTTGACTTTTAAAAAGCCTGTACCAATCCCCTAACTAGATTTAATACTCCAATAGCATTCACGATAATTGTAAACTATAGTTCTGTAAACTCTTTCCAGAAGTTCATTATTTCTATCACCATTAATTCTGTAATTTTTATGATGTGCTAGCTAGTAGATCCGTTTTGTAAGAAGTTGAACTGAATGTTTAAATATATTATGATTAATACCCCAAAAACCTTCAAATTTGCTCTCCGGTTTCCATTTAAATACCTCAAAATATGTTAAGCTTTAATATAAAGTCGAAATATAATACCATGTAAAAGGTAACGCTTAAAATATACACATTCAAAGTAACTGTAAGCTTGTGGAAAGTATGTCTTCCAACCATAAGCTTCCGTTGGTTTAAATTTAATATTAGAGGAACGCTAAAATAAAATAAAACATTTGCATAATACAGCTCTGAGAAAACTTGTTATCTTACGTATGATATACTCTTCATACGTAGAAAAGGAAACCCAAAAACAATCAGAAGCAGACAATTTTATGATATCATTTCATTTAAATACCAAATTATTTCTGTTAATGCATCAAGAAAGATAAGAAATACTCATCATCAATATCTTAACCTTATTCTATTATTTGTATTTGAAGTCACCACATGTTTTTGGCTCTACTTTTCTCCCATCATAGTATCCGTTACAATTCATTGAATTATTAACTTTAAAGGTAATCATAGTTGCCCTGTAAACCACTTAATATTCGATACTATAACTCTACGAGCAAAGGTGCGGAAAAACAGATGATTATATAACATACACTGTTTTGTATTACAACTTGGAGTCTTAAACTGTGGGAACCAGAAACAAGTCAGACCTAATTCCAGACATTTATCTACTTTTATTTTTCCATCAATTGTTTCTAGAGCAAAAATATAAGTTCATCCACATTGCATTTTCTTGATTTAGTTAAAAGGGGTTCGTTTATAAGCACAAACGTCCAATTTTGATTTCAGTGATACTAGTCGTGAAACTATGTTACCATCTTTGTTAATAATGAAAGAGGCACATCTTTCAATAATACTCATAGCTTTTAGCATTGCTAAATTTACTGCAAACTAATAATTATAAATCTGTTACTTGGTTCAGTTGATACCATTAAAGCAAATTTCACGCGTTTTTCTTCCCCTTCAACCCAAATTATTGAGTCACGCATGTCCTTTGTTTCACCAACAATAACGAGAGCGGAAGTGTATGTCTGTGATCAAAACTTCACAAAGTATCGAAACTGACCCACATAATGTACCAACAAAAAATGCTGTCACACGACGCCATTGTGAAATATAGTCTCGTTAATAACGTCTTTGTAAGACTTACCCATACATTTTCCCACATTTAGGTACTTAGAATACGAGGAAAGCCAACTTCGTCTTTCGGTTATGCTTTCACTTTTATTTGAAATTTCTCCTTTATGGCGATGACGTAAGGTCGCTATCAGTTAATGATAGGGGCATAGTTACTTGTGCCAAATTGGTCATCTGATGTCTGGCCCTTATCATGTTGTCAGTAATGCCTTTAGACCCTATTTTCATTCAAGATCGTGTCATCATATCGTAGCCAGTATCACGGTGACTTAATTTGTAGTAGCCATTGTTGGAGAAAAGGGTATTTTGCCCTCTCTTTTGCTTTCCTTTGTTGTTGGAACTACTAATGTAGTTAGATTTTAATTAATTACATGGTCTCATTTTATTACCTTTTCTTTTTTATTTGTTACGTTTGGTGGACAGTAACATTTTGTTACATTTTAGTTTAAAAAGTTAAGTACGTGATCAATTTTTCTAGAACCCATTTGGCTAAGATTCAAAGCTAAGCGTTACCTATTGTAGAAGTTTTTATAAGAATCTATTCACAACTTTCTGAGATCTTTTCTTGGAACTTGAATTTCAGTTTCAGACTTATATTTTGCCATAAAAGCAAATAAAAGGTTTCTTTGTTATCATTTGGCTCTTATAAAATAGACAATAACATACATAAGATGTTGTCGTTGATGTGTAAATTAAAAAGCCTCCAAAATAATATTACATTATATTAATTAGACTCTTCCATGATACAATCTTCACGTATTTTTAATTGTATATCGTGTTAGCTTCATTTTCAGTCACATTGTTTTATTGTGTATGTTTCAGGTCCCCCTTTTTTACACCGCATAACTTTTGCATGGTATTACGTTAAGCTTTTATTTCAAGCTTATACATTAATAACTTAATCAATATCTGTATCATCGCAAATGGACGTATATCCGTCAATAAAGATATTTTTATTAATTTCTTCATTTGTCTTTCCACCAGCTACCTGGACTTCATCAACCTCATGGCTTACGACTTCCACGGCAAGTGGGAGAGGGAAACCGGCCACAATGCCCCTCTTTACTCTCCATCATCAGACTCCGAGTGGAGAAAGCAACTGTCTGTTGACCACGCCGCCCATCTGTGGGTCAAACTGGGCGCTCCAAAGGACAAACTTATTATTGGTACGTCTGAATAATGGCACGTCTTTTATACCGCCTGAAAAAAAATATGGTGTGATAGGTAAGATATATAATAATAGATTCATTTGGCAGTGTTACTTTAAAAAAAAATTACAATTTTTTTTTTTATTTATACTAATATACATTGCCATATTGTAGTCAATATTACGATACCTTATACGTCATATTTTTTCCAGACGGTAAAATCAGATAGGCATAGTATGTTCGACCAAAACGTGATAGGTTGAAAGCCCATCGCCGGACCGGGTCTTTTACAAATGCCTCATAATTAATTTAGGCCCCTGTGAGTTTCCTCACGATGTTTTCCTTCACCGTCGAGCTAGTGATATATTGATTTTAGTTTTGGTTTCAAATGATTGATTGGTTTAAGTGCAATCTTGATTTGAGTTGAAACACTGATACAGTATTTATGATACTAACAGTACCGAATGACATTGATATTGAAATAAGACAAGTGTGTTTTATGTACCCGGAAGAACAAACGTGTACTAATCCAATATTTGTACCCCTGTCTCTTAGTTCTACTGTACCTATTGAATTTACAGTCATCAATTATATTCTTAGTATTTAACAGGAATCCTTTGCAGTCCAAAATGTTGAGTAACAATAGGTATCTCATATTATACATCTGAACCTTCTATGGAAGTTGCCACACGGTTACATTCCCAATTATCCAGTCAAATCTCATACCTGACTCTTGACATTGGGTTTAATCGCATCAGTTCTCGTTATGTTGCAAATTCAAAGCTTCAAAGCAAATGGGAACATACCTAATTGTTACAGTTATATTAGCTCTTCAAATTGAATTCTTGTCTGCTTAAAATTGTACCTATGTCTAGCAAATCCATGTGACGCTAAAATCTCTTTGATGTGAACTATCGAAAATTCAATTCAATGTAACATTCAGTCTTTGAATGGAATGGATCATACATTCATTTCGCGGAGTTTAGCTGTTTGAATAGAGAATTCGAGATATCAAAGTTGTCTTTTCATCGTGTATCTTTTGATGAAATGAAAGACAGTTTTTATAGCTGTAGCAAGATCAAAGATTAGTGGTATATTAAAAAATATCTTCAAGGCTTGAATTCTGAATTCATGTTCATATAATATTATGGCGACCTTCTGATTTGCTATGTACAGTCAAGAGCACGCTAAGCTTGACACTTTGGACTTTGACCCGGCCCTGTATTCTATGGCGCGCAGTACAAATCAGAGCTCAGCTTAAACTGGTAGTGTCAAGCTTGACTTGCTCTTGACTGTACATTTAAATAAGAAGTTATAGTTAGTTAAGTATTAATTACGTCTGAATTTTTTAATTTCTAAATAGTTTCGGGTTGATAATGATGATGATGATGATGAATATCAATATTAAATTTCCATAGGGATAATAAATAAATAGGAATAATAGTATGGTCCCCCTGTGAACGTGGGACCTTTATGCTGAAGTCATCACTGTCATCAAATATTAGGTTCAGTATAAACCTTGAATGCATGCATGGAAAAAGGAGATTTAAAAATATATTTACTAGTTTATTATTTACTAGCGACCCGCCCCGACTTCGCACGGGTGCAATGCTTATACTAAAAACTTCCTCTTGAATCACTCTATCTATTAAAAAAACCGCATCAAAATCCGTTGCGTAGTTTTAAAGATTTAAGCATACAAAGGGACATAAGGACATAGGGATACAGGGACAGAGAAAGCGACTTTGTTGTATACTATGTTGTGATCAATAGCTCAACGATAAGAATAACATCGGAATTCCGAAATACCAAAAACAAAATGCCTCTCTATGTCTCCTCGTGGAAAATATTCTCATTAACATTGTAAACATTTCCTTGCAGGTATGCCAACATACGGACGAACATTCACGCTTTCCAACCCCAATAACTTCAAAGTAAATTCCCCGGCAACCGGGGGTGGCAAAGCTGGGGAGTACACAAAGGAATCAGGGTTCCTCGCATATTATGAGGTAATCTTATCATTTTTAATTGGAAATAAACTATTGTATCCCCAAACCTCCTAAAAAGGATGATTAAAATTTATAAAAGGGCTTTGAGGTTGGTAATTTAGGAGATTTTATAGTAAACGCAGTTTTATGAGGCTTCGCACGGGTGCAATGCTAACACTAAAACCTTCCTCTTGAATCACTCTATCTATTAAAAAAAACCGCATCAAAATCCGTTGCGTTGTTTTAAAGATTTAAGCATACATAGGGACATAAGGACATAGGGATATAGGGACAGAGAAAGCGACTTTGTTTTATACTATGTAGTGTAGATTAAGAAGGAAATGTAGCCGGCCTTCTGGTCACTCCTCCACATGGTTCCTCCTTGTAATACCTATCTCAAAATAATGCCTAATACAAAATGTGATTAATGTCCAGATTGACTGTCTCATGTTCATATAAACACACATCTTCAATAGCTGTACACCTACAAAAAAGTTCAAATTTGGAATGTAGGTATCTTGTAAAAAAATTAAAGGTAAAATATGGCCAGCGTCGTCTGTAGGAGACAAAAACAAAATGATAATCACATACCACCTAGGTAATATTTAGCTGGTATAGTCAGGAGCACGTGGAGCGTGACACATTGGACTTTGTAACGTTCTTATTACATTTGCCTTAGAAGTCAAACTCGCACTACAAGTGTAAAGCTTTAGGTACTCTTGACACCAAAAAAGTCTCTTGTGAACCCTTTAAATATTTTCTACACTAATTCTATATAGTGGAAAGGTTTTACTTTAAGTTTTAACTTTTCTTTGTTTGTTTGTATTGAATAGGCTCCGAACCGATTTTAAAAATTCTTTTCCCAATGGAAATCTTACTTTTCTGGGAGTAACATCCCACTAATATTATAAATGCGAAATTTCGTATGCATGGATGTATGGATGTTTGTTCCTCTTTCACGCAAAAACTACTGAACGGATTTTGATAAAACTTTACAATTATATAGCTTATACGTCAGAATAACACATAGGCTATATATTATCTCCGCATTCCTACGATGACGGGAACTACGCGGTTGAAGCGGGTGTAATAATTTTTCCACGGGAAAGGGACTTACATTGGTTAAATTACGGGGAACAGCTAGTCAGACATAAAAACATTCAACCATACATTAAGTAAGACTTAACCAAACCCTTTGAAACCCTATTTCATTGCCATAAAATTCACAACCCTTTGAAACCCTACCTCATTGCCATAAAATTCACAACCCTTTGAAACCCTACCTCATTGCCAGAAAATTCACGTGATTATGCCTCTTATTAATCTACGTCTCGCTAAGGACAACCTGACTGAGCAACAATCTAAATTCCGCATCGAGTTTGGAAATCCCTGCATTACCATATTTTACTTAAGGCTAGATCCCTGTGATTAGGTTTCCTTTCCATCTAAATGTAAATTAGATTTGGCCATGTGAGCGTCTACAAAGAATACCAATAGTGCCTGATAAAAACCTATTTGGTCAGTCTATCAAGATGTTAGTGGTGACGAAGGAATCTTAAACACTTACCTAATAGAAATTCTTTCTCCAATCATGTTAACAACCATGGAGATAGAATTTGAATTAACAGATGTACAGTCAAGAGCAAGTCAAGCTTGACACTACCAGTTTAAGCTGAGCTCTGATTTATACTGCGCGCCATACAATACAAGGCCGGGTCAAAGTCCAAAGTGTCAAGCTTAGCGTGCTATTGAATGTACCTATGTCAACATTGCAAATACATCTTTCGAAGTCTATATCCGAGAGTTTGACATGGTATAGATAAGCCTGTCTTTTAAACTGCAGCAAAAATTATAGATGATGGAATCCCTCATTTTCATTTGCAAATAGTTCGTAAAACACTGTTTTGTAAACAAATTTTTGAAAGAGGTAAAACTGTGTGTTTGTTTGTATTGAGGTGATCCCGGGAACTTGAAAAATTTCAAAATTAGTTTCTCATAGAAAGCTAACTTTTCTGGAAATAACCTGAGCAGTAATATTATAATTTAAGTGAAACAGCTAGTATACAATAAAATCTGTATTAGCAATTATTATTAGTGAACCAAGTTTTTTTAAAAATTTTTTTATAAAAATAATTCCAAAAATTTTCTAAATGTTTTTGTTTGTTCTTAGATATGCGAGATGCTCCAAAACGGGGCTACGTACGTCTGGGATGATGAAATGAAGGTGCCATATGCTATCCTCGGAGACCAGTGGGTCGGCTTCGATGATGAGAAGGCTATAAGAAACAAAATGAGGTATGATACGAAAATAAATTAATTTTCTAAAAACAAAAACTGCTTACTCTAAATTCAAAGGCCTGTTGAATATGAACATCCATCTATTGAAGGTAATCTGGAAAATAACGCTATGCTATTGCTTCATTAGCAGGTAAATATATTAAAATTGAAATAGCTTTTAAGTTTAGTCTAAAGGAGCAACTATAGTTAAATTCTTAATTAAATCTGCTCTGCTTGGTTGTATTTTAATGGAAAACTTTTAAGGTACCCTGTAATTATTTACATTGCAACGACTCCTTAAACAAATTCTGCGCTTATCAAGTTTTCGTTTACGTGTCATCTATCAATGGTTTTTAGGAATCTGTAAATATGATTATGGTTTTTCTCAAAACATAAAAAAAGTTCATTCATTTGCCAGTCAGAGATGCTCATATTTTAATTAATTAATAGTGTTTTATTTTAAAACTTTATTTTGAAATAGAAATCTATTTTGTGTATGTAATACTGAGCCTTAGACCTTTTTGTAAACCCAATATATTTAAATCAACAAAAGTTAATTAATACAAAACGTTTTAAAAAAAAATGCAACGCAAATGAATATGTATTTCTTTCTATATTAGATTTACCTATAATAAACAAATTAATGACTACTCTTTTCATCCCAGATGGATCAAGGACAACGGATTTGGAGGTGCGATGGTATGGACCGTTGACATGGACGACTTCAAGGGCGATGTTTGTGGCGGCAATGTCAAATACCCCCTTATCGGTGCAATGAGGTACGAATTTAATGGATTTAAAATCAACAATATATAAAGTTATAATTAGCCAGTTGAATACATGTTTGTTTCAATTTCTATACAAAACGACAACAGTAACATAAATTATAAATCTTTATTGGCCTAGGAGTTGGTTAGTTTAAAATCTTCTGACGTACCTTCAATAATTATAAATGCTGTTCTTGAGGACAAACTACTAAAAGAGTTTTGTTTGCGTAGACAGTAAACACATGGTATTAACTCATATGCTTCTTAGGTACTATGTAACATTTCGTATTCATCTAAGTGTTGTAAATTTTGAAATAGTGATAAAACATATGAATAAGAGACTAACTATGTAGACATAGACACTATGTCTGGGCAATGAAATAATTATTTTAATGACCAATTAATAATAATACCCAGTTACAATTTAAACCACTTTAAATTTTGATTCTCTTATTTTATCAAACGAAAACACATGGGATCCACCTTTTAAAAAACTATCACAATTCAAGAACGTTTTGTTTCAAGCTTAAAATAACATTATTCAGACTAGTACCACGCCCTCTTATAACTATATTGTTTTACTTCTGCATACTAATGTAAAAGAACGAAATATTGTCTCATAATTCCATATCGAGGTGCAGCCTCATTTTTAAATAGCGTGCTGACTTTTGCACGGTATTTCTAAACCAGCTTAAATAATCCAAGTTATTTGATTTGACACAAAGCTTACTTTATATGGGCGTCATAGTACGAATATAGCAATACTAAAACAATACTGTTGTAAGCTGGTTTTATAAGATGGTGGCCTGATCATTATTATCTTATTATTGTTCAAAAAATCTCTTTCTTGAGAAAGAGATTGATCTTATATCACAATTTATCTACCCTTAGAGAGGAGCTACGAGGTATCTCCCGAGGCAAAGACGCCAAGGACGTGGACTGGGCCTCAGTGGCATCCAGCGTGATTGTGGAGGTGACTGAGAAGCCAGAGCCCATCAAGATCAGCTTATCCGATGTCCTGAGCCGCGTGCGGAAGCCCACTAAGTCTGTCATCATCAAGAACAACAATGCTGCCCTTGACAAGAACAGTGAGTATTCATCAAAACTAGAAGGACCAAAAGTCTATTTTTTTAGTTAGCCCTTTTATCACCGAGCGGGTAGGAAGAGTAAGTAAGTAAGTAAGTAACAACTCTTTGCATATCTTGTTGCATATTTTTATTGGTGTACAATACACCAATAAAAATATGCAACAAGTGACACAATGATAAAAAAGTACAATGGGCGGTCTTATCGCTTTAAGCGATTTCTTCCAGACAACCTTAGGATGGATGTAACTGAGATAAACAGATGAAGAGGTATTCCATTTCTGGATATACCCACTTTTCACGAGATATAAGTTTGGACCCCTAAACGTGTGGTGAGCCCATCGCCGTACCGGATCTTTTACACATGTTTCAGAATTAATTCTGGGACCTCCGGTTTCCTCACGATGTTTTCCTTCACCGTGGAGCAAGTGATAAATAAGTCCACTAATTGAAAGTGAAACAACTCCACCGCTTCGGCCCATATAGTTGAGGAAAAGAAGCGTGCGTTCTCTGTCTGTGCTCAGTAGTTCCGAAATCCTAACCGTATATCTACCACATTTCAGTTAAATTGTGGCAGTCGTTATTGGTTCAGACGTCCGATATGTTTAATAATACCTAGTGAAGTAAAAAAGAAAGAAAATCAGATAAATTGCACTAGGAGAATCGCTATAGAATCTGTTATGGGATTAAAATAATCAGGATATATTGAGAAAAATCGGGAAAGACATTAATTCATATTGGAACAGAATTACTAAAAAGATACAATATGTAAAACAACATGTGTACATTATTGTGTAAGTTTATCTGTTATTTAAATATATAAATAAAAATAAATAAATAACAGCCATTAAAGTAAAAACCATGAAGCTCTTATCAAAACACTAATGGTAACCAAATCTCGTCAGGTACCTAACCTCGTATGTGCGAATAAATCAATAACTTTTAATTATACCAATTCCAAAAACACTAGTACTTTATATCTGCCATTTTGAAAATATATGCGAAATAATATACGTCAGTCGTAATTACTCATCGCAATTATAACCATAACATCACTTTCACATATTTAACCTCAATTGGTACTGTTTGCTATTTGCTCTTAGATTATGCTATTAGAATTTCCGTTTGAACACTTTCTTTTAAAATTGCCTTTGCTTTCTAAACGATTTACATTTCTTATTCGTGCAGTGTTCCTGCTATTTCTAGTTGCTCCTTCTCCTTGCCTTGTTTCAAATGTTCAAATATAAAAGGTTTAGATGAAAAGGCAACCCGCATGTCAAATGCAAGCATGTTTGGGTATTCCATTCTCTAGCCCGAACGGGTCGCAACATACTGCCAGGAAAGATATATTCGAAGCTGTCTCTTGCAGTTGCTGTTGTTATTATACCCATTTTTTAAACTTAAGGGAAAGAGTACAAAAGGGTTCTATATTCATATGTAATCTTATTGAACCGATAAATGTTTGAGTATACTTAATTAGATAACTGTTTCAAAGAATATAAATAATTATTTTATATAGAACTAGCTGTTAGCACCCGTGACTCAAATTTCAGTTAACGGGTCTTCCCTGGGAACTGTGAATTTTTCCGGAATGAAATTTATCGTAACTCCTTCCTACCTTGTAAATTAACCTCTTGCCAAAAATCAATTTCGGTTCACCGATATAGAAAGATAGATTTAGTATTTACTTTGAATTTATAATATAAATAGGGATGTAAAGCTCAGACAGTATCAAAGATGAGACGCAACAAGATTATCTATGTATTTCTTATTCTCTTTTTTTTTACAACAACCTGCGAGAAATTAATACGTAACTAATGTATAATTATCTTATAGCGTATATTTAGATTTTTATTCTCAGACCATTTATTAAGATTTAGTTCAAAGTAGAAAATAATATTCACAACAAGAGCTGTAGAATTGGCATAAACAGCCACTTCTGACAACTCTGTCTAACTTATTATCAGACCCGAAAGTTGCCGACGACAAAACAATGCACTCAACGACGTCGCAAAACGTCGTAAACACTTCGAAAGCAATACACCACGCTAAAAGCTACAAATCTTAAACTGGAGTGCCACAAGGGTCATTCTTAGGCACTCTGTCGTTCTCAAACGCTACTAACGGCTCAGGAACCGACATTTCGTGACATAGTTGCTAAAAGTTTGGAACATCAAGTGCTTTCTCGTTCAAGGCTTTTGTTGCCCACAGTTTTAAGGCCTCAGCCCTCGCATGTTTTACATTTGTTCTAGAAAACAACACGGGTCACGATAAGTTGGTTGAGATTGGAGCAAATGGGTTTTGTGATTTAACGCCATCAAGGTTATGACGTCCTAGTACTTCCAGAAGTTCGTCATTCCCAAAAGTGGTGTAATAAATAATGTATTTTTGAAAGAAAAACTCTGATGGCATTGAAGAAAGTGAAAAGTGATTTCCTAAAGTATTCCATGGAGGAAAGTTAGACGCTTGAAAAATTTGAGCTCTCCGTTTTGAATTTCAATAGTGATGATTTATTATATTTTCGTGACACTTGATTTGAGCTCAGCATAACGGGCTGGAGATTTCAATTCAATTTCTTCGGAATGATTGACAGTTCGCAATAATTTGGTTATCGACTTAAATAAGATTTTGATAGTGACAGAATAATTTAATAACTTTCAAATTGCCTAAAAGATAAATCATACTTTTTAATTCTAACATTCCATCTCGTTATAATTTACGAATGAACTTTCTTTTCTCCATTTATGTTTAGTTTACTTCACTGTAATTTTTCATGTAGTTCTAATGATAATTCTGGTTTGTTTAAGTCATAATTTAATAAATAATAAGTGTATCTCCGATGTGCTCAATTCAATTCAATTCAATTCAATTCAATTCGTTTATTCATAATAAAAATTACATGTCATGTTTATAATTCTATCGGAAATGTCAGACTGTATATATTGAGAATTAATTTATACAATTGCAAGTTATGTCAAGTGTTTTACACAAGTCAATCATATTATAATAATATGTCATAAGTACAACCATTTATTTTTCTACGCGGATGGACTGGCTCACTTAGTAAATAAATGATTTTTATATTCCACTTGATTTCACCGGTCGTAAGTTTCGTTCCCGTATTTAAACGGGTTTATATAATAATATACGGGTTTATATGTATCTCGTGAAATGTGGGTATATCCAGTAATGGAATACCTCTGCCTTCCCCCTCGGGGATGAATGGCGTGAGATTATATATATGGGTATAGTTTTTCAACTATAGCCCGTGTCACTTGCAAAAATAGCAAACCTTACACTGGTAATTGGTTTAGTAGTTTCAGATCTATTGATTACAAACAAACATACAACAAAAAAATCTTTAGGTAGGTATTTATTACTGTAGATGTAGAAGTGTAGATTACGTAACAACTATGGTGTAAAGATATTGTACGCCACCAATGGGTCCTTCAATCCGTTTACAATGCTATCTTATAGTGTTTACAAAACTGTCCTTCAATCCATTTAAAATGTCACCTTTTTTTTATTATTTCAGAGCGTGAACCCCAAGTACTCTGCTACCTGACCTCGTGGTCTTCGAAGAGGCCCAGCGCTGGACGTTTCACGCCAGAGAACGTGGACGCCAACCTGTGCACTCACGTGATATACGCCTTCGCTACCCTTAAAGACCACAAGCTGGCAGAGGGCGATGAGAAAGACGCTGACATGTACGACAAAGTGGTCGCTTTGAGAGAGAAAAATCCAAATTTAAAGGTATATTTATAAATTTCAATAATAACTTATAATTCTTCCTCACATTGTGGTAGACGTCGCAGCAAGTTTTGACATTATTTCAGATATTTTGACACACCTACGACACAAGCATGTCGTTCCAACTTACATGAAATTTGAACACTCTATTGCAATGTTTGATAATAATTAATTAAAACTCGACTCGAATATTGTTTTCGAGAAATTAGCTCAAACAAGAGAATTCACAGTAATTTAGGTGTCATACAATTTAGTAATAATAATATAATCTCACGCCTTTCATCTCCGAGGGGTAGACAGAGGTATTCCATTACTGGATATACCCACATTTCACGAGATGCATTGGACCCCTAAACGTGATAGGTGGTGAGCCCATCGCCGGACCGGGTCTATTTACACATGTCTCTGAAATCATTCTGGGACTTGCGGGTTTCCTCACGATGTTTTCCTTCACCGTCAAGCTAGTCATAAATATGTACGTAAGTTTTTTGAAAAACTCATTGGTACATGCCAGGATTCGAACCCGAGCCTCACTGATTTTCGGCCGGCTACAATTTAGTTTTTTAACTAATATCTGAATCTTACATACTATTGTCATATTTGTGATTTGTTAGTCTGTATCTACGAATTGGGAATAAATTTATTAAATTATACAAAACCCTACAAAAATCATTCATCTGCATTATAAATTTCTCAATTCCCATCCAGATCTTACTCGCTATCGGTGGTTGGGCTTTCGGCTCCACTCCCTTCAAAGAATTGACTTCCAACGTGTTCCGGATGAACCAATTCGTGTACGAAGCTATCGAATTCCTTAGGGACTACCAGTTCAACGGTTTAGATGTCGATTGGGAATACCCAAGGTAAGACAAAAGAAAACCGAAAGAAAGTAGGTAAGTTGTCTAGTTTGATAATGCCGTGAGAACGTTTTAACAAAACTATACCTTAATAATGTAGTCTATTTGGTTACGTATACATATTCGTTTGACGAAGAGAAATGCTTTGGAAAAAGTTTCATGGCTATTACCACAGACTTGACTTTAAATTTCATCTTATAACTACATTTTGCCCTCAACTGCGTCCGTGATGTTATGGGACAAAAAAGTAGCTCATGTTTTTTTCTGGTGCTTCATGTATCTGTCTGCAAAAAATAACTTCCGTCAGTTACTCCGTTGCCAGAAAACCAACCGAAGAAAAAAACAAAATACTCCCTTTCTCTTTTTATAATCAGTAGGTACTATACTATATTACGTGCAACATAAATTAAAACACGTTCAAAAATTGAGTAAACTTAGAATCAGCATAACAAAAACGTTTGTTGTAATCAACTAACCATTCCTTCTTCAGAGGGGCAGATGATCGCGCGGCTTTCGTGTCTCTACTCAAGGAGCTGCGACTGGCCTTTGAAGGTGAAGCCAAGACCTCAGGGCAGCCTCGTCTTCTCCTCACCGCCGCCGTACCAGCCTCCTTCGAAGCCATCGCTGCTGGTTACGACGTTCCAGAAATTTCCAAATACTTGGTACATATTTTTTAAATCATAATCTTTTAGGCGTTATGAGCAAAGTCTGTCTGTAGAAACAAATAATCGGTTAGTAAGGAAAACAATGTGACGTAAATGCCAAAACTACTTTTGTTTCTAATAACTAATTTGTAAGTCGTTAAGATGCAGTCGGCTCGAATTACAACTTGAATAGTAGGTAGCGTCTGAATTACCTCATTTTAGAAGCAAAATATTGCATTTTGACTTGCTTCCTTGAGTAAATAATGTTAATAAAATGCTATTCTAATTTACACAGGACTTCATCAATGTCATGACGTATGACTTCCACGGACAATGGGAGCGTCAGGTCGGACACAACAGTCCGCTTTTCCCCCTGGAAAGTGCTACCAGCTACCAGAAGAAACTTACTGTGGTATGTTCGGTTTATATTTGCTAATTTCTACAAAGTTCGAAAGGAGAGTTAAATTTAATTTAAAACTTTCAATTACAATGATGGTAGATACCTGGATATATAAGATCTAATAAATAAGAGGTTTAGACATAAATAATTGGTAATGGTATCACTTCTTCTTAGTGTGTTGATGGTATTTAGACATAATATCAGCCATATTAGTCATATAGTATGTGGCCATAGAAATAGCGTCGTCAATAGCATATTCCCTAGTGCAGGAGTCAGACAATGCAAGGCGAAGGTAGTTCATGTACTAAGAAAGCTGATCTATTAGCCCCATTAATCACAAGTCTCTCTTTACACATTACAAATATCATCTATAAAATTGATTACGTACTTTACAGTTTTTTTTGCAAAGTTGTGTCTTTTATGATTGACTTGACTTCCTTAACTTGACCATTATATTTTCCAGGATTATTCAGCCCGCGAGTGGGTTCGTCAAGGTGCACCGAAAGAGAAGCTGATGATCGGTATGCCGACGTACGGCCGATCGTTCACGCTGATCAATGACACTCAATTCGATATTGGCGCTCCTGCGTCTGGTGGTGGTGAGTACCAAAAAAGTAAATGACTTTTCTAATACTTCTAAAAACACGCTTAAGCTTTACTTGAGGAGGTGAGGACTCATGAAGTTGGTTTTATTTATCTGACTAAACTTGATCCATTAAAACACTTATAAAATGCTAGCGGTTCTGCGTAGTTTCACCCGCGCGCGTAGTTCCAGTACCCGTTTAAATACGTGAATAAAATTTATCCTATGTTACTCAGGGATATTGTAGCTTTCCATTGGTGAAAGAATTTTTAAAATCGGTTCAATAGTTTTTGAGTTTATTCGTAATCAACATACAAGAATCTGTCCTCTTTATAATAATATTATAGTTTAGATGTAGATTGCTTCACTGAAAAGTAAAATACAATTCCTACTTATTAGTATTTCACGACACGTTTTATTAATTACAATTTCTTTCAATTAAGGACGAATTTAATTAACGAAGATAATAATAATAAAATGTAATAATAAAGTTTATTTAAAAAGCAAATGCCACTTTATATGTTACAATGATGCTCAGATTTTTTAAGCTATTGCATAGCTTCTATCGAGGGCCTTGAGCGCGGGGACCGAATCGAGAAATTCCGTAACGAAAAAAAAACCTCACGCTCCCCACTCCGACGGGCACGGAGGTGTGGCTTGAAGGCCGTGCATTGTCTAACGTCGTTTCTTTTCGGCAGTCTTGTTGATACAAAATGCTATGCAATAGCTTTACCGCGGCAGTCCCCGAGTGCCACACGTCTATTTTTTTTGCAATTGCTTAGGATAGCAATATTTATATTCTACAGCTATACTTTTTGTGCTATTTATTCACAACCTAAATGTATGTCTATAAACTATTATTTTTTGCCTCTTTAGGCCAAGCTGGCCGCTTCACCAACGAGGCAGGCTTCATGTCCTACTATGAAATCTGCGAGTTCCTTCGCGAGGACAACACCACTCTGGTCTGGGACAACGAACAGATGGTGCCATTTGCCTACAGAGATGACCAATGGGTTGGATTTGACGATGAAAGATCACTCAAGACTAAGGTTAGTGGTTTTGATAATTATTTAGGCCATATAAATTTCGAAATCAAAAAAATTTACAACTACATTAGAAAGAGATAACTGTGCAAAACATCGTTAATTATTTATCATTCAGTTATAGACTGCTAAATCTGCAATCTGTGACCCTTCCGAAATAAGTCTAAACTACAAATAAATGACTGAGCTACGTTATTTAATAGATGCATGTCTTAGATTGTAAATATCCAGGACACCAACGAATCGTATAGAAAGTTTTTAATGCAACTAAACCTTATAAGTAGATACGGTTATTCAAGAAGTTAGCCATAACGTGGTGCCTGTCAAAGATGCCCATTGGTTTGTGTTTGTGAAAAAAAAAACACATATAGTAGACACGTAATAGAAATTATGTCTCTAAAATCTTTTCAACACACTTGCTCAAAACGACGTTTTTATTCCACCGATTTTTGGCTCATAATCCTAGATATTAAACACGCGTGCTTTTTCAGTATATTATTGAACGAGTGCCTTTAGTTTATTAACCCGACCAATTTACATTATTGTACCCTAGTACTTGCTACTAGGGTACAATAATGTTAATTGGTCGGGTAAGTAAGTAAGAAGAAGAAGAAGCGATATAATTTAGTCGGGTTATAACTTTTTATTTTAGCAACAAACAGTATTTATGCGAAAAATAACAGTAAATGGTAAATCCAGCTTTATTATTAAAAAATAATTTAAATTCATTTTGAATTTTCTGTAATTTCTGTTTTAAACATTACATTTAAATTTAATTATATTTTTAATCTCGGCTATTGGCCGATCTAGTTCGCACCTTAGCCTTGCGCGCGCATCGGTATCGCGGTAAGAAAAAACAACAACGCGCCATTTTTCGTATAAATAATTGTCGGCTGTGACGAAGTTTGGATTAATTGTGAAGTATATCAACGAAAATGTCTACGTAAAGTGAAGAAAATTAAGAAAACCTATTATTAACTCCGCCGGACATACGTAACGAGGCGAAAAACGCGTGCGATAGTCTTTTGCCATCAAAATCGAGTGAAATGTATTTAGCGGCCTATGAAAATTTTTTTTAAATGGAAAACCGGCAGAATCGCTCATTCTTTCTCAGAAAAACGTCGTTTTAAACAAGTGTGTTGAAAAACGTCGTATGAAACACGTGTGCCTGTGACCATAATATACGCGGCTTTCTTATGGCGTACTCCAAAGATATTATATATAGAAAGACGGCGTACTCGCTTTCGCTCGTGCGCACACAATATCGCCTTGTATATAATGGTCAACTTAGCACACTTGTATCATAATGTACTATTATATTTACATAGAAAGTCATCCACACGATACTCGACATATGGCAGAGCCTTCTGAAGCTACTTTCTGTAATGATGATCAGAATCAATAAATATTTTTGCATTTTACGTAAAATTCCTAAACATTCTCTGATTTTTCCAGATGGCTTGGCTGAAAGAAGAAGGTTTTGGAGGCATCATGGTCTGGTCGATCGACATGGATGACTTCAGAGGATCATGTGGCACCGGAAAGTACCCACTTATCACAGCCATGAAACAGGAGCTTGGCGGGTACAAGGTCAGACTTGAATACGACGGACCCTACGAATCGTCGAACGCTAACGGCCAATATACGACCAAGGATCGTAAGTAGTATTATATTATGTATTAAACTTAAAGATAAGTAGTAAAAGATTGATAGGCACACACTGGGGGTGATTCTAGTCCTGTCTTTCTCTTACCTTAAAAAAAAGAAAAGGGATAGACGATAACCTACCGAATTTAGTCCTTCTTTACTTATGCACTAAAAACGTTATGAAATGTCTTAGTTGACAGGACTTATTTTGATTTGACAGGACTTGATATCTCTCGTCTCTTTTCTTTTCTAGGAGAAAGAAAATGACAGGAGTAAGTAGATCATTAGATCATATTATAGCAGAATCGATACTATTTTATACTTATGTTTTTAATGATGTTTTCAAAATATCTAAGGTAATAAAGTGATACTAATAATTGTCTTTTCCTCAGCCAACGAAGTAACTTGCGAAGAAGAAGATGGACACATCTCTTACCATCCTGACAAAGCTGACTGCACCATGTACTACATGTGTGAGGGAGAAAGGAAGCACCACATGCCGTGCCCTGCAAATCTCGTCTTCAACCCGAATGAGAATGTCTGTGATTGGCCAGAAAATGTCGAGGGTTGCACCCATCATACCCAAGCACCCGCTGCTAAACGATAAGACAGGTTTAAGACGCAAAATTTCAAAAGTTCATGTTTGCTTGGTACTTAGATTGATTAAGGGCTGATTTTTCAATCGTCAGATAAACTTTAGCTGGAGAAAATATTGGTGCTGTCACTCTCTGACATAATAGAACGGAAAAGTGACAGGTGATTTATTCTTCAGATACATTTTAACTGACTATTGAAAAATCAGCCCTAAATGTTTTTATAAAAACAGTGTCAAAATTATACAAAAAATATATTAAAAATTCATCTGATTGGATGATATTGTATAGATTTTAGCTAATACGAAGCAAACTTGAACGGAATGTGTTCCGTATGTCAACACTGTTTGAAATGAAATTGTAATTGTTCATTGTTGTTATTTACCAATAATGATAGTAAATTGTTATTTTAACTACAATCAACCACCAATATTCTAAGTACTCTGTTTGTATACAGTCTAGTATATTTATTGGCGATAATTATTTGGTGAGCCGAAATGCGGACGGATTTGGATCGTGTGATATAATGTATGTTAATTTTCAACATGATTGGTGAAAATGTAAAGCGTATATTTAAAATTATGTATAAGAAAATTACTTTCCCAAAGGCCCAGAACATCGTCTTATATTTAGATGGATGACGTCACTATTTCAGTTAACTTGCTGACGTATATTGGCGTAGGCGTATCATTACAAGTATGGTTAGTTCCACATGCTGCGTCAGCTTAATTTTCATTGAATACTCCCTCACGACACTTGATTGCTTTTTACATAATACATGCCTATAAGGCCAGGTACTGACAGAGAATTACCATGGACCAAACATGTTAAATAATAATAGCAATCGTTACAGCTGTCAGGATATGAATATTACGACTGAATACCAGTCAATACCCGTTTAAAGAATGGTACTTTTAGGCTGTACTTACATTTTCCACTACCAGCAAACTACTAGAATGAAATGAAAATTGTAAGAATCAATCATCATTGAACCGGTTGCAAGTCTGCCCGGTAAGATTCTGACCGCGCTATAAATTGTAAGCACAAATAAAACTTTCAAACTTCAAATAACCTCGAAACATGACACTAATTACCAATTTATGAGACCGAATCAGAAAAATAAGATCCACAATCGAACAACCTGTTCCTGTGTGACCAACTGTGTGAACAACTTCATTGCTTACCCAACGGGTAAGCAATGAAGTGGGCAGGACTCATAGCTCGAACTAACGGTCGATGGAGAAAGTTCTCGAGTGGAAAACGCACTGACAAGAGCAACGTAGAAAGTTCACCCAGAAGAAAAAGGTTGCGGGTAGCCGCTGGACCCAAGCTTCTTATAATCGATGGTTCTGAAAGACAATTGGGGTTGATGTTGAACTTTGACGTCCAGAATGATGATGATGAAGAGTGTTAGTACGGCACTAAATGATTTATTGGACAAAGATATTGTGTGCCTTTGGGACCGTATAATATTTATTAGTTCATAATAAGTAATCAACCGCTTAATATTATTGTAATATTATCAATACTCAAATCAGCTACAACACTGCCTTTGATACTGCCAAGAAAAGTGGGAACGGGATGGATAGATGAACAGTGACAAAAATATAAAAATAATGTGACATTATTGTAGTTAGGATTACGTTTAGTAAATAAGTTTGTAAATATTGTATTTAGATACAAAGAGATGTAAGAGTATTATTAAAGATTTTTTAAATATTATATCGTTGTTATCCTTTATTTTGCTTTAATATCTTTATGGATGAGTGGAGGTAGAATAGTCTTCCATCGTGAAAGGGAAGACCTTCCGCCAGGCGAGGTGATCGTGCCTGGGGACCGCGGTCCAACGGTTGATGCTGGACAGTTGTATTTATACAAACTCATTAGAAAACTTCGATAGCGCGGTTTAGAATTCAGCCGTCTATTGGTGTCTCCTATGCACTTTAGACATTGTTACACCATTACCCACGTCCTCGTGCAACCTGATAAAAATGCAGACCAAGACATTATGGAGATGAAGACAACTCATTTACTAAATTCTATTAACTCGTTGAGGCTGCAGACTGCACAGAAGACATTAGACTCACATATGGAGTATATATACTTAGACATACTTTATAGAGGCATATGCTCAAATTTTATCCCCGACGGGATCAGCAAATATATTCTATTCCTGGAAATTTAAGTTCACTCGTCCGGTGTTTTTGATCAACTCATTAGTACATTACTAGGTTTTGAACCCAAGCCTCGCGCATGACAGGTAGGCTCATTACCACAGCTCTATACTGATCCATGTGCCTACTTATTCAAATGCAATATTTTTTTTTATGATAAAAAAGGGGGCAAACGAGCAGACGGGTCACCTGATGGTAAATGACGTCCGTCGCCCATGGACACCTGCAACTCAAGAGTCACAACTGCGTTGCCGAACTTTGAGGTGGGAGTAGGGGGAGGGGAGGGGGAGGGGGGATTGGGGCCTCCGGTTACCTCACTCACTCAACGAAACGAAATATTTATTTCTGAATTTAAGAAAATACACTTCAATCGTCAATATTCTAACAACAAAATACGTCCACCGCTGTATATAGGCCTCTAAGCATGGCCACAATGACACTACTGCTTCCCACATCAAACTCAAAACTCAAACTAAAACTCATTTATTTTCTTTAGGTATATAGGATTAAACACTTAGAAACGTTTAAGAATAGTTTTTAATAGCAAGGCGCTATAAACTCCATGAAGATTGGTTAAATGTAAACAGGAGCATCTCCACCGACGAGTTGCTGGTTCCAAATGCAGTACCCCGAGAACCAGCAAGAAACTGAAGGGCAGCTTTTTTTATCGTATGTTACTACACACACCGGCACAATTAGCGGAACAGAAAAAAAAAGGAGAAAAAAGAGGGAATTTAGAACAATGAATGTAATTTTTAAACAATATATTATTTAAAATGAAACAACAATTAAATTAACATGTTTTGACATTCATTTGTAACACCATACTTAAAATTTTATAAAAATAAAAATAAAATTAAACAAAATGCATTTTTCTTCGATTTTTAATTATAGAGAAACAGCAGAAAATTCAAGATTTTCCAAAGTTTAACAACAATTTCAATGACTGTTCAATATCGAGTGTTTCCTCCTCGTGCTCTGATGAGGGTTTCCATCCGTCTGGGCATGCTGCGGATGATGTTATCAATGGTTTCTTGGGGCAACCTCTGCCATTCTTCAAGTAATGCGTTTCGCAACTCGTTGAGATTATTGGGAGGGGGCATTCTTGACTTTACACTCCTCTTTAGCAAGTCCCAGACGTGTTCTATAGGGTTCATATCGGGGGACCGTGCTGGCCACTCCATCACCGTTATACCAACATGGTTTAGGTATGTCTGTACTGTGCGAGCACTGTGAGCCCGAGCATTATCCTGCATTAGAATGAAGTTGTTACCAATAAAGGGGGCAAATGGCACAACATGTTCTTCTAAAATCTCCCTGATATACCGATCAGCATTCAGATTCCCGCCATCGACCACTACTAACTCCGTACGAGCTCCTAAACATATTCCTCCCCAGACCATAATTGAACCGCCGCCATATGCAACTGTATTTTCAAAATTAGACTGGATATACCGTTCTCCTTTGCGTCTCCATACTCGCTGCCTTCCATCAATTTGATTTAACGTAACTCTGCATTCATCAGTAAAAAGAACCTGTCCCCAGTCGTCGAAGTCCCAATCACGATGTTCACGACCAAAGTGTAGACGGTTTGTGCGATGATGTCTCTCAAGTTTTGGGGCTTTGGCGGGCACATACGAGCCTATACCCACTTCTTCGAATCTTCTACGAACTGTCCGCTCACTCATCCTTACTGCTCGTACCTCTTCCAGTAAATTTCGAGCCTGCACCGCCGTTAGTCTCGTGTTCCGTCGGACTTGAAGTTGGAGAAAACGGTCATCCCTCCTTGAAGTACACCTTTTCCGGCCTTGTCCTCTCCTTCTCACTAGAGCATTCGTCAATCTGTATCGTTGGATGCTACGATAAATCGTTGATAACGATCGACGAAGGCTTCTGGCAATCGATCTGTAGGTTTGACCATTTCTCCTCATTTGATCTGCCCTAATGATTTCTGATGGCGTTAAATCAGGCATAATTAGATGCTCGTAAATTATCAATATGCGAAAAAACTCAAAAGCCTCAAAAACTGCAATTCAAAGCTTTTCAAATGGAATTCACGAACCTTCTAAAAACGGACAAGCGGTGGAAAAAATGAATCAATGAAAATTAAAACAAAAGAATGAAAAAAAGGGCAGTCGCTTAGTATTCCATTTTTAAATTAAAACCCAAATTTAAAAAAAGCTTGTTTAGCCGGCCAGTAACACGCAAAAATGCGTAAATACTCCCTTTTTTTTCTGTTCCGCTAATTGTGCCGGTGTGTGTAGTTGCCAGGGGCGTAGCTACCGCCGTATCAGCCGTATCAATTATACGGGGCCCCCGGCATGATCAGCTATAAGTCAGCTATAAATTATTTAATAAATCAGTTTGCCAAAAAAAGGCAAGGAGAGTTTATATTTATTTAGAATTGTTTGTAAATTGTTTGGAAAAAGTGACAGATAGATAATTATGATGAGTAAATATTTCTTTTAATTTTATGCAAATATTTTTTTTTCTTTTGTGAGAAATCTTTACCATTTACCCAAACAAATTTTTATACGGGCATGGCTGCCCGTATAAAAATTTGTTAGGGTAGGCACGCTGCGCCACTACTAGTTGCCTATATGAATACCTACATCTGTTGTTGGGTCTGTCCATTAAACGGAGTGAGGCGGAGTCGCTCCGTACGCCCCGTTACTCATATGTTACGGGATATCAATTCTCTACGACTTTAGATCACGAACTGGCTCTCAATTTTACACAGCATTTGTTCCTGGCATTTGGCGCGTAAAACGTACGGGCGACTATAACTTACTGTTAAGCGCATCACACACGGTGAAGATAATATAAAATATATATTATCTTAGAGCATATTTTAGAATATCGCTCACCATAGAAATCCTATGAACCATCACACACGACGAAGTTAATTCATATTTTATCTTCAGTATCTTAAGATACCGAGCGAATACGCAAATATGGAAATATATATTTCGTATCTTAATATGTTATCTTAAGATACGAAATATACACATCTTAATATAAATACATGGTGTTTTTGTGTCGGGCTATGTGCGGTCGCAGCGCGGGGTGCTCCAGGAAGGGAGAGGAGAGGGGGTAACTTCGCACGAAAGCTGTTGCCTTCTCTGTCTACCTAAGCTAGTTTACTAAGCCTAAGCCTAGACTGACAGATCTTCATATAGGTTAAATTCGCCGCAGGTTTTTCTCTTTTTTATGTGAGGCTCTATCCAAATTTTTCTCCTCTTGGAATGTGCTACTGCAATCTGCATTTCACATTCTATATCAGAATCATCGTCTGAGGAGCTGTCTAACAAATCAAGAAGTAGGTAAGGCAGCATCACTCATAGTCAATCACCCTGTATATAGAACTCTAACAAGGAATACGTGTGGCACCAACGCAGACTCGTAAGGAAATGAACAGGTTTTTTAATATTATCGTATCTTAGCCGTGTGTGATAACCTAAGATACTATAATATATATTATGTGTGATGCGCTTTATTCGGGAATTTTTTTGGTTTGTTTTATGTGCGCGCTATCGTAGGCTAAAGAGCACGTTTAGCTTGACACATTGGACTTTGTAACGTTCTAATTACAATTACCTTAGAGGTCAGACTCGCACTACAAATGTAAAGTTTCATGTGCTCTTTAATGTACCTACATTATCTTGAAAATTATAGATCTACCTGAAGGTAGATATAAGCTTAATATTGCAAATATTCTCGTATTTTCCTATAACAAAACAAGCGGTCTTATGTGAATACGTAAGTCGAAGAAATCCTAGCTCCTAAAAGTAAAGCGTCTCATTTTAAAATTCTCACATTCTAATACATTTTGCTTTACACCGCTGTTTATTTTCTACATCTGCATTACACGTCTGCAGAGCGGGCATCTATGTACGTGACGACGCGGGATGTCCCACACGACTTGAATTTTAAATATCGAAAACACTGCAATGCTCTGTTGAACAGGCGCGTATTCAGGATCTCAGAGATTGTATGTTGCCCTTGCCCTTATGTTGCTGAGGCCACATATTCGAGATTCCGCGAAGGTTTGCGGTGTCGCGACATTTCTGGCCACATAGTTTGGTCTGTGGTTTAGTGTACCGCGAATCATTCGGGTTAACGCGAATAGGGTTCAGGCTTCTGTCGGTTTCCTCAACACATCAAAGGGTTGTGTTGCAACATCGAATGTGGCCGCATGTAGTTTGCACAACAAAAGCGAAGTTTGTATCACGACGTGAAACGAATTTTTGCCCGACAATGGGGCCGTAGTAAAATATACATAAGTGCACGTAGAGACAGTCGTCAGTCCCTTCGCACTACTAATCTCCAAAAAGAAAAATGTCCAAGCAATCAAATATGTCCTGTCAGTAATTTGCCCACCCATAAAAATGTCCAACTATAGAAACACCCAACCAGATACATGACCAGCTATAATAATGTCCAACTGTAGTTATACCCGGCCAGATACATGACCAGCTATAATTATGTCCAACTGTAGTTATACCCAAAATTAAAATTAACTTTTTGGTATTTTTTTATCCATTGGCTATATTTATCACTAGATGCGCCCGGCGGTTTCACCCGCGTAGTTTCCGTTCCCATGGAAATACAGGAAAATAGCCTATGTAACTACCAGAAAAGTACGATTTCTACTGGAAAAAGAATTTTTTTCAATACAAACAAATAAACAAACAAAAAATCAAATCATTCTTCAATCCAGATTATTCCAGTTCCCGTTGGAATTTCCAAAAATAGCTTAGGCAATATCACTACTGGTCATTTTTAAGTTAAGTCCATTTTATTATAGGACATTTTTATAGTTTGACTATATAATTACTGGTCATTTTTATATTTGGGTAATTTTATTATTGGACTTATTTATGGTTTGTCAATTTTATCACTTGGACAAGCCTTTGGACATTCGTCTTTTTGGACATTTTTCTTTTTGGAGATTAGTCGTGCGAATCCGTCAGTCATCTGACAGCTACTTTCTTGTGGTCTGTCTATAAAAACAGAGCTACAAGTTGTAACTGATCCAGTTTTAATAAGCACTTCATAACATCTGAGATAATAACAATCTTAGCACTGCGACTGACTTAGATCCCAAAGGTGTTTAACAGAACACTAAACTTTGCTGTCTATTGTAAATATGGCATTCATTTTTTTTTGTCATTCATTTTTTAATTAGCAAATATAAAAGGACTTAAAGCGATGCACACATTTCCTATGTTTTGACTAAAGATAAAAAACTATTGTCAACCATCTCATTGTATGACAGCTGCGACATAAGACGCCTTCAAACTCACTTCTGCCTGAATTCGTGCCTGCCCTTAGAATAGAATAGAAGCAAAGAAATTCAAGCACAATTTCTGTGTGTTACCCGGCACCGTATCGTGCAACGTGTCTTGTATTCGTCGGGTACTGATACGGCTGTCGTGTTGCTTTTCTATGTAATATTGCGGTGAATTTAAAAATACTATAGTATTTTTCATGTAAGTACATAACAAAAAAATATTAATGGCTAGCTAAATTAGAACTGACGCGGCTTCCTCGGAAATCCAACCTCTATTCACAGAGCTTAGAAAATAATGGCCACATCAACCTGAAAATGATTGCTGCTAGGCTAAATTGTTCCATCCAGGAATATTGGATAGGGATTTCAATAAGAATAAATAATATTTTTTATATGAAATAGGCTTAGGTACAATATTATCATCCCGATAGCTTTGAAGCTTCCAAAAAGGTGTTTCATTTCTAGAAGATTTATAGATTCCTTTTTTTCCATTGTATTTTTCGGATCTCTAGAAACGTAAGTGGTGGTGGTAAGCTTCAGATGCCTCCGAAGCAACTCTAAGACCTATTTTTTTAAACTACCTACCACTTAGTTTAGAAAAAAAATAGATCTCAGAACCGGTGCATTGCGCATTATTGTGAGGCAGGCTCCTGGCTCACTTCTAACAAGCCTAGTGTTAGCCCATAAATATCGATTCGGGAAACTCTATTGGAGTTACGTCTCTACGCGTGACGTCACGAAAGACTGTCAAGAATCCCGCGCATTATGTCTGACGAGCTATAGGCTGTGGCGCGTATAGTTAATTGTTTTAAATGTTTGCCAGAGTATCTGAAAGTCTGTAACGTAATTAATAAACCATAATATGAAAGGCTATCGCATTATAAATTTATATATCCAATACTAGGTACTAAATATATGAAGTCTACACATACTTGCACATCGTTATGAACAAGTAACCTACATCACAGTCGTGGTGAATCAATAATACCATGCTTTACAGAGCTAATCCAACGTAGCTGATGTTCCCATAGAGACAACATTCATCGCTGTTAAGAACGTATTAACACAACGCTTTCCAGGCCTCGCAAGTCATAAGATAAAGCGATTTTATTTTATGGGTTCATTAAGGGCCGCCCCGGTTTGGGTGAACCCTGTCAAGAATCGCTGCTGTCCAGTGTGATCGACTCAACGGCGCTTGCGAGACTAATGAAGCATATGCTATGAATATTAAATTACTGATAGACTTACTTAAATAAATATTAAACACCCAGACACGAAGCCAACAGACATGTTCATGCACAGAAATGTTAGCCCCGAGCGGGAATCTAACCCGAAACCTACGGCTACGGCGAAGGCAGGGACACTACCAACTGAGCCGCAACAGGCACGTCATAGTATATTACACACACATACATACATTATGTAGCGTGAGATTATGTATGATACATAATCTCACGCCTTATATCCCCGAGGGGGTAAGCAGACGTATTCCATTTCTGGATATACCCACTTTTCACGAGATATTCTTTGGACCCCTTAAACGTAATAGATGGTGAACCCATCGCCCGGACCGGATCTGTTACACATACCTACCTCAGAATTAATTCTGGGACCTGCGGGTTTCCTTACGATGTTTTCCGTCCGTTTTTTTTTTAATTTCCTCCGTCTTTAACTTGTCCCACTCAAGTTTTCCGCTAATTCCCGTTAACAAGGATACTGGTATACGCGCCCACTGGCATAGTGGCCTACTCGTCGCCATTAGCGCAACTTAAGTTGACTAAGTTGGACATTCCCGCGTAGTTGGTGGCAGTTGTCCACTTTGTTGACGACGGTGACCGGCTGGGATGTGGTAAGGAGGTAGTGTTTTGTTTATGGAAAAGAAAGAACTTTATCATTGGACTTATTTATGGTTTGTCAATTTTATCACTTGGACAAGCCTTTGGACATTTTTCTTTTTGGAGATTAGTCGTGCGAATCGGAAAACACACTATTGTATTATTTTAATTTAAAAATAATAAAACAATCAAAAAAGTGTTGCAATTGAGTACTAGATACTGTGTGTGATACGTCACACCTTGCTATTTCAGCATATTTTCCATATAATTTCGTTTTGACAGATCATAAAAAGTTACTGATTTGTTTGACCCTATTTTATGTCAGTCAGTTTGTTGTTCTGCTGCACTGTTTGATACTCTTGAAAAGTAAAACCCTCAAAAACCAACTTGGATGACAACATTAAAAAAAAGATTGAACTCAAGTTTCATTCATCAGTATTTTTACAAGCTTTTATTTAACTTGCAATCAGTGAGGCTCGGGTTCGAATCCACCACACAAACCAATGAGTTTTTCAATAGCTGTAGCTCGACGGTGAAGGAAAACATCGTGAGGAAACCCGCAGGTCTCAGAATTAATTCTGAGACATGGGTAAACAGACCCGGTCCGGCGATGGGCTCACCACCTATCACGTTTAGGGGTCCAATATATCTCGTGAAATGTGGGTATATTCCAGTAATGGAATACCTCTGCCTACCCCCTCGAGGATATAAAAGGCGAGAGATTATATTATTATTATATTATGTAAGTTCCGTGACAATGCAATATTATGGTACCACCGAGCTGATCTGATGATGGAGCCAGGAGGTAGATATCGCAACTCTTCATTGGTTTCTCGTAAGCCCCTTGAGTTAGGACTCATTTACTTTTGTTAGGCACGTGCCATACTTATAAAAGCTTGTTTTTTTAATTTTCATGAACTATAATTACTTAATTACTAATTAATCTCCACAAGACGTTGGTATTCTTCTAGCATCCTTTCTGAAACATGGTTAGCAGAATATGTTTACAAAGTGCTATGATTTAGAGACAGTGATCACGAACACTTACTATTACAAATGGTAAGTATAGTGTATGATTTAAGACGCATCTTGAAACTCTGGCGCACCACACGATCGCAAGCGCAGCTCATGAATAGTCCATCGTTTCTACTGCGTTGTAGTGGTTTTGATACTTTGGCAAATATTTTCTATCATGGATCGCATTTTAGCTCACTACCTATCACGTTTATCGTATCTGGGATAAAAGGGGGTGAGAATATATATATGTATTTTTTTTTACTAAAAAATGGGCTTGCTCTTGACCCCAGACTAGCCCGAGAGCAAAGACGGGGCCTACGTTGGGACGAGCTTGCCCAGAAGATGCCTGTTCACTCGATCCTTAAAGGCTTGTGGGTTATATATGAACTCGGAAATACAGACGCCGGCAGGTAGTTCCACTCCTTGGCGGTGCGCATAATAAAAGAACTTGAAAAGCGCTTTGTGCGTATAGGTGGGATATCCACCAAGTAGGGATGAAGCCCAGCCGTGCGTCTGGAAGTCCGATTGTAAAAAGGAATGAGCTCGTGCAGCTCTTGGGCACACTCCCCGAAATGCAATCTATAGAATACCGACGATTTTTTTTATTTATTTCGCATTTTATGTAAAAAAATATTGATATACATAATCTCACGAGTATTTCCGATTAGGGTAGGCAGAGACACTAGACTGCCACTTGCAACGAACCTTTCAAATCTCTCGTGCGCCATCCACACCCATCCGCCGACTCATGCATTTTCGTCGGTTTCGAGTACTCTTTTATCTGGATTTTCTTCATGTTAAAAACGCAATTAAAAATGAAATACTAAGTACTACATTTCTTAGAAATATTCACTTTTCACTATGATATTTTTGGGACAATATATGCATTAGATTACTTACACATGTACCAACTTGAAACTTAAAATTATTATTGTCACGCCTTATCCCCGAGAGCATCGGTAGATGCATTCCATTCTTGGAAATATCCTTAACTATTATATCCATACATACATACCTACAATGATACAACCGGGCATTCACCATGGAGTTCAATAATTAAGCATTCCCAGAGCTAAGCCGGATTTATACAAACGAAAATTAATATGTTGTATAAATCTCTCCTAAATGTATCAAAATTTATTTTGACTATCAATGCAAAAATATGTTTACAGTGCCATAGTATCAAAACTGGCAACTCCACAAACAGTTGCGAGTTTTCAAATGCTTACCGCGCATCGTTGCGCAGGCGCACGGTCCGTTCCTATCAGTCAGTTCTCTAGGTCATTTCTTTACATGCGCGCGTCTTCCCAACGGTTTCAGTTCACGTGAAAATTTACGAACAGTCCAAAGAAAAAAAATATTTGTATTCGATATTCCGAATTCTAAAACCGGCACAAAGAAAACAAACAAAAATTTGAGAAATTCGAAATTTGGATTATAAGTTTTATTTTTAAAATTAAAATTGTGTTCCACATTTGAAATTCGAAAAGTTAAGTGAAATGGTGTTGTTTAAATTTTCCAGTGCTGTGGTTATCAAATGGTAATAACAAGTTGTGGAGGAATTCTTGGCGGTTGACAGCGGTTACTGAAGGTAATGTTGATCTATTATGCGCTTAGTTTCTTCACCCGCGATTTTTTTATGATATAACGACGGTTTCTAATCAAAATTAGCTCTAGAATAGTTCATCGGCTTTCTGTTCTGTATCTATTTGTTTTTTTTTAAACAATTTAACACAATTTTTTGTGATATTCTTCTAATATTGGGAGAGTAATGTTGTAAGGTGAGTGCTTGATATTAATGTGGAAGGTAAGACTACTATAACCTTCCGAGTATAAAAAAAAGTTCAAAGAATGATAATGAATTATCTAATATTGATAATCGTATAAGCATTTTTATTTAAACTTAGATCGCACTAAAAAGCTGTCAGATGTATTACCCGCGCACGACCCTGTTTTCCCGTTCCCGAAGGAATTTAGAAAAATCGTTTCTGACTGGATGCTTGCTTACGTAAGTTATGTACCTCCACTCCACAGCTTCCTAAGTCCTGCAGCAGTTGAATCTATACATTATTCAGTCATTCAGGCAGGA
The DNA here is from genome assembly GCA_963855545.1 of Ethmia dodecea. NCBI lineage: Eukaryota > Metazoa > Arthropoda > Insecta > Lepidoptera > Depressariidae > Ethmia > Ethmia dodecea. The sequence continues at coordinate 14,270,804 of OY979446.1, read as the reverse complement.
CTTTTCTCTTATTTAATTATTTCTTGCAACATTACGAGTACCTACAGTTAAAAATCGATGCGAAATAAATATTAGTCTTATATAAATTGTTTTGTAATTGTAAATCTACACTTTTAAAAAACTTTAAAAGGAGCTGCCCTTGAGTTTCTTGCTGGTTCTTCTCGGGGTACTGCATTTGGAACCAGCAACTCGTCGGTGAAAATAGGCTGCTGTTTAAATTTAGCGCTATACTTACTAGACTATTGGTCTTTCTAAACTGAAATAAAAACATTTTCAAATAAGCATTTGTATTTTTGTATGTTTGTATAAGCATATATTCCGTAGTGCCTATAGCGGCGCGGCGTTGCCTGCGCGGACACTTAGGTACCTTTTTTCTTTTCGTTGAGTGATTCCTCGCTATTTCAATTTTCTATTCTTATATAGATTAAAATCGTTAGATATCATTTTATAATTGTAATGCTAAAACCATATCTAATTGGACGTTATTGTATATCTTCATTTATAACGTATTTAAAACATTTCAAGCACTACCGATTATAATTAGTTTTGATGTTTTAAGGATGTATGGGAAAAGGTGGAAGAAAAGTATTACTTTTATTCGTATGCATTACCAAAACCGGACAGATAAAATCAGGCGTTACCTACTTAAATCGGAAACCCGGAATTTTAAGAAAAATTACCAAATTAAATAAAAAAATTAACAACATTCGTCAAATAACGTAATACGCTCTACTTATAGTATCTACGTAATTATAAATCGTGGATAGTAAAACAATTCAAACCCTTACAATAAAATTAGTAGAATACCTATGGAAAAAGAAATATTGTATCAAGTTAATGCATTTATTTTTGTAATTTAGAAATTTGTAATTATTTACTGCAAAATAAATATTAACAATGAGAGGTTTTTTTTTTGAGAATTAAAAAAAAACATAGTTTGCAAGAACTCTGTAGATGGCGTTGAACTGACTACGTTACTACTAAATGCGGCACGTCACCATAGAGTAACTTATAACCGCGACTTCCTTATTCTCTGAACTTATATTACTCGCGAACGACCTAATCTTTATAATCTGTGATTACGACACTTTCGAATGTGCGAATGCTTTTTTATGGTCCGTCCAGGTTTAAAATGTACGATGGCTTGTACCCATTGCGCTTTACGACTTTCATCTTTAGGAAAAAGGTGTATTCCTTCATTTCTACATAAATCCACAAGGCACAGACTTCTCTTCTTTTTTTCTTGGGACATTTTCTTTTTGGCGCGGAAAACCCATAAAAAGACTGCTAAATGTTTATTCCTTGTTTTTATTTATTTGCTCTTTAGCTGAGATAACTGAGATTTATTTACTTTCAAAAACAAAATTTCATTGTGATGTGTGATGTGTGTGACAGTGACATTTACTTTTATATACGTTTCGTTTTACGATATCAAAAAAATGATGTGACGTTCCGTTCCTATCAGTAACTTAGCAAGTTCAGCGCCATCTATCCAGAGAACAGGGAAGAGTAAAAAAAAAAAGAAAAACCCCCCATTAAGCAGATAAATATCTATCAGTAAAATAATAATTAAAAGTCGTATAAACCTGTTGTGTTCCAAAAATATCCAATAAAATCTGCTTCAGTATGATGAGAAAGTAAACCAGCCCACCAACCTCAAAAATTAATTGAGATAATAATAACAGCAGTGATACACAAAATACTGGCCACCATCCTAAGCCGCAGATTTTACGAGTAAATCACGCTTTTTAATTGGTTGCATTTTAAATTTAGAATGTGCGGTTTAAAAGCAATAAATATGGATGAGAGAATTTGGAATACTTTTTGAATTGGAGAAATGGCCAATGTTGTGTGGTTGATCAAACGATAGAATCACATTTACGACAGACAATGAAAAAAATTTAAAGTATTTTTACACTACGTTGTTGGTAGGTACGGTGACGAAAAAGAAAGTGTTATAATTATAATACTTTTATATAACAAATAATAAAATATGTATAATAATTTATTAATTTAAATGCAACTAACGTAGCGGCAAAATGAATGTTTAACTTTTTTTGGTTAATTTTATTGTTGATATGCTTAGATTTTATCTACTGAAAAAATAATTTATTTGTGTTTTATTTTTCTAGTCACATAATTCCTCAATTAGACAATTATTTCAAACTGCCTCAAACATTTATTATGTAAATGTATGAATGACTGACGAAAGTGATCCCATATTAAGGTCATTAACTGTAATTTTGCACAAATATTAATTTCGTGTGGTTTCTTAAAGAGCCTTAACTTTTGCCTAATTCATATAACTTTTATGAATGCTATCTTGCATTTATAAAAGTCCAATATTTTTTTAAATTAATTATCTAGTAGCCCGCAGTCACTTCGCTCCGGTTTAAATGATTTACAAAAACCTTCCTCATTTTATCGCTCTTTTTATTAGTGAAAAACCACATCAAAATCCGTTGCGTGGTTTAAAATATTAAAACGTAGGTATAGACGGCGGGGAGCGACTTTATTTTATTTTAAACTATGTAAAGAAGATACTAGTACCTACATTTTAATTGTAAAAAGCTCCTTAGTCGTACAAATACTTAAGTAATTACCTATAGTTCATGAAAACTAAAAAAAACAAGCTTTTGTAATAATAAATACCTATTAATAAATCATTTATTCAGGATAAACAAACCCATTTTTTTAAAAACAAAATTCTTCTGCCACAGTGCAAGACAGTTTGTTGCTTAAATTTATTTTAATTTTGATTTTTAAATTTAAACATTCTGAATGATTTACATTACCTTGTATCACACGGTATTTCATTATCCAATGTAAGTATGTATGGCACGTATCATAAAAAGCAAAGGAGCTCAAACTCGAGGGGTTTACGAGTAGCCATTGAGGAATTGCGATATCCACTTCCTGGCTGCATCATCAGATCAGCTCGGTGGTACCATAATATTGCATTGTCACTGAACTTGTATAATTATGCCCAGCTCAATTGGTTAAAGATATCTGCTTCAAAATTGAGTTGCCAAATCCCACCGAACAAAGAGATTAAAATATAATAGGACATAGAGGGAGCATTGGGAATATTTTCATACAAAACTTTGAAGCTCGAGCGTCATGTCAGTTAGTATCTGTCATTCGGTTGAAATCGTACTCAATTTATTCCACTTGTAATAACTTTTGGGCACAAAATTTTCCTCGCTTTGTCCTCTCTATGCCTTATTATATTTTAACCTCTTTGTACCCCAACAAACATACATTGCAAGATATATAAAAGCTTGTCTGTTGCCTAGAAGCAGCAACGTCGTTGGAGATGGGCTGCTGTTTAATTTAGCCAATCTTTTGGACAAGTTTATAGTGCCTAGTTTATCTAAGAGTTCCTTTCTAAGTGAACTTTTTGTACAGAAAATAAATAATGTTTGTAAAATAAACCTATTCACCTGTCGTCTAAAAAGTAACCACTCATCGTCAATTTTCTTTATTTTATTAATAATTAATGCAACTGTAACTGGCAAAGAAAATAGCACATTCGGCCTTTCACAAAACAACAAAATCGACATCGGCGGGTTCGATAACCGGACCACTCAGGTCACCTGTCAAATGTCAACTGCCGTTGAGAATCGAACGCGATTTGAAATTCAAATAGCGATCTTCCATATTCGGTTCACAGCAGCTTCGGGTTGGAGACAAAGGTAGGTAATATTGAATAACAGTCGGTCAAGGTGAGAGATATTTAGAAGTAGTTTAGAACTGTACTAGTGCTTATACTTTACAAACATGAGTATTCGGCTTTTAATAATTTACGTGTCTTTTGAATAACATAATAATCTCATGCTAGCTAGCTATTTCCCATTGGGGTAGGCAGAGATATAGACTGCCAGTTCCTACAAACATGTCAGATCTCTCGTGCTTCATCCACATCCATCAAACGAGTACTATTCAGTATTTTGTGGTTATATGTGGGCTATAGGTTATGTGGCTCTAATCCAGTCTTTATGGGACGTGAAAGAAACACTTTCCACGAAAAAAAAAACAAACAAAAAAATCTAAACTTTGCCCAGAAGCACACACATTCGGAATTTTATGTAGGTACAATAAATACATTTATACAATACTAGCTTTTACCCGTGGCTTCGTTAGCGCACGTTTGTTTCACCCCTGTAGGGGTTTAATTTAGCAAAATCCTTTCTTAGTGAATGCCTACACTGTAGCTATCTATGTGCAAAATTTAAAGTCTCTAGACCTAGCGGTTTAGGCTGATATATTGATATATTACCAATCAGTCAGTTTATCATTTTATACTTATAATAATATATAGGTTATAAGATTATTTATAGATTTAAATTTGATTTGAATTAAGTTTATGTTATGTTCTTTGCTGGGTTACAACTTTATAAAGGTACTAGCGACCCGCCCCAGCTCCGCACGGGTGCAATGCTAACACTAAAACCTTCCTCTTGAATCACTCTATCTATTAAAAAAACCGCATCAAAATCCGTTGCGTAGTTTTAAAGATGTAATCATACATGGGACATAGGGATATAGAAAACGACTTTGTTTTATACTATTTAGTAATAGTGATGATGATTTATTTTCTTGCTAGGTAATTATTTTAATCACCATCATGAATAAATCTTAGGTAATTATAAATATATAAATCTCTTGTATAAGCTGAGAAGCGACGACTTAGATGACTCCACAACTTCCAAATAAAAAATCAATCGTTAAAAGTGAAAGAGTGAAGCTTTTCGTTCGTATGAAATACTAGCAGCACTGAGCGGTTTTACCCGCATAGTTCCCGTTCCCATGAGAATACGGCTATTTAATAAGCTATTTAACTGTAAAGTTTCATCAAAATCCGTTCAGTAGTTTTTACGTGAAAGAGCAACAAACATATTCACAAACTTTCGCGTTTATAATATTAGTAGGATACAGGTAGGATATGATAATTGTTGCGATTTCACTTTTGTTGATGACATCGCTTATTGCGCTTTTATCGCTTACGCGATTGTCTTGAATTATTCACAAACACGTCTAAACATGCATTTAATTGAACTGTCTTGGTTTTATTTCACCCCAAGATCATTGATAAAACGGAACTACCTACTTCATCATCATATCAACAGTAATACGTCTACTACTGGATATAGGCCTCCAAGCATTGCCACAATGACAGGTCTGCTGCTTCCCACATCAAACTCAAAACTCATTTATTTTCTTTAGGTATGGAATATACACTTAGAAACGTCAATAGTTTATAATAGCAAGGCACTCTAAACTCGTCCATGAAGATTGGCTAAATTTAAACAGCAGCCCATCTCCACCGACGAGTTGCTGGTTTCAAATGCAGTACCCCGAGAAGAGCCAGCAAGAAACTCAATGGCAGCTCTTTTTAATCTCATGTCTTACTAAGTCCTTCATCCGTCGTGTACCCGTGACTGTCACTAGTCATCAGTCCACCTGTGGGAGACTTACGTTTGCGTATTCCGGTACGTGGTCGCCACTCCAGAACTTTTCGGCCAAATTGGCCATCCGTTCTCCGAGCAATATGCCCCATTGCAGTTTGTCAATTCTTTGGACTGCGTCAGTTACGTTGGTTCTGCCAATTTCCTCATTTTTGATTCGGTCCGAAACTCCCAGCAAATCCTTTTCCATTGCCCGCAGTTAGTACCAGTTTTTTTTATATTGTCCATTGTTTTACATCGATCTCGATTTACTTTCAATGGCGTATCGAATTAAGAGGCCTTGATACCTTTTAACAGTAAATAGATTTTGGTTAAGGTAATGTGCAAATATTTTTTAAGATGGCAAACAATGAGGAAAATGTTTATTGATATCCTTCCACTTTCAAAGTATCCCGTCTTTATATCTGTGGACTAAGGGTGATATTACGGCACGTAACGAAAGAAACTCCCTGAGGGTTTTTGGCAGAAATCTGAAGTGAGATATCATGTTTTGTACATATTTTATTTAATTTTTTATTTTTATAATTCGGGTTTTGGCTTATAATAGGTGATAGTACAGTCAAGAGCACTTAGAGCTTGAAACACTGGACTTTGTAACATTCTTATTACAATCGCCATAAAGGTGAGACTTGCACTACAAGTATAAAGCTTTATGTGCTCTTGACTGTACATTCTACGACAAGTGTCCGTGAAGGTGTGCAGTAAATGAGAATTTCGATAAAATACGAATTACATTTTTGGGTTACCTAAAGAAGTTACAATGCAGTCTTCAGAAAAAGTCGAACACTATCTTACTGTACACTATTTTACTGTAGATGACCAAAAATTTGATATAGAAAGCGTTGAAGATACTGTTTTTTGTCCATGGACTACGAAAGCAAGCCATTCAACTAGGAACAAAATAAAATAAAGACTGCATCCAAGCAGACATTTGAAAGTCAAGATACATTCTGTAAAACGACCGTGATCTCTTGACCATGTTAGATGACGCTAACCTATAGAACTAAATTATGTGAAAAAGGGTTTGCTCAGTTGGTTACCATGCCTCATGTGCCAGCGGTTGTGGGTTCGATTCAATTAAGACATTTTAGTGCATGAGTATTTTATGCGCATCATGGTTGTTGGTTTCGTGTCTGGGTCGTTCTGTATTATTTTTTTGGTAAACTTGGTAAACATTGTTCCGGACTTTGCCTATAGTCTGGGACTAAATAACCGTTTGTAAATGTGTCCAACAAATGTGTAAACAAGTCGAAATTGCTAGTTTCTTTGTTTGGTACCTATCTATTCTGCCGCCTGTTTTATATTTAAATTTATAAGACTACTAAAATCCTGAGTTACTTGTACTTAAAAAAAATATATATATACTCACGTCTTTGATTCCCGGGCGGGAAGGCAAAGGTATTCTATACATAGAAATACCCACATTTCACTAGCATATTTTTTGAACCCAACAAAAAATTCAAATGCAATAATCCTACATAAAACAAGCAAAAACAAAAACTGCTTTCGTGACGTTTGAGTGTAGAATTTGACATTTACTTGTGTTGTGGCAACATCACGTCGTGCAAATACTTAAAGCACAATGCATACCTAAATGGCATACTGAGATGCAATGCCATGTTACGAGTATTTAGTTAACCCATTACACGCCATTCACTTTCTAGATAAACAAAATAATATCTAATTCGCCAAAGATTTTGCTTTTGTGTGTCGATTGCTTGTTGACGGGCATTGAAGAAAGCATTGGGTATTTATTTATTGAATCGTAATGCATAATTTTTATTAAAACACAGGGGGCGATTCTGCTTAACACTGACTTAACTTATTTTGGTTTAGTCATGTCTTTGTCTTACCTCAAAAAAAGAAGAGGGATAGAAGATAACCTACCGAATTTAGTCCTGTCAGAGGCTCTATTTTAGTCTTGACTTCTTTACTTAAGCACTAAACACGTTATGAAATGCCATAGTTGACAGGACTAATTTTAATTTAATAGTTTGTAGTCCTTGGCAGCGTCAGCTGTAAGATCGATCCGTCTGTGAGTCATGAATGTTGTTGTTTATTGTTATGTCTGAAAAAAAGAAAAAGAAAGCTAAAATATGGCCTACATTAATCAGATTTTATGTTTTTTTTTTATTATGGGATCGGTAGTTCCAGAGATGACCTCCAACATACACACAAATAAACAAACACAAATTTTCCATAATACTTACGTAAAGGCTACTTATAAATTAATTTAAAACTTGTAAGAAATGCGAAATTAATCAGCAATTAACCTAAATTAGTATTAGATAGTAGAAAGGCGCTTTGTATTGCAATAAGCAAATGACAGATTTTCCGTAATCAATTAGGTCATCGCGAGTGCAGTGTAATTGTTGTTTAATTATGCGGATGCGTGTACGCCGCTCGAGTCAACCACTTTCCAACTATGGGGTGTGGTACAAGTCATAAGAAGTCCAAGTGGATATAATAATTAGCAAAACGAAGTCAAAATTTAAAGCAAATTACACTTGTCGCCATCAAACGTAAAAGTTCGGCGAGGTTAGAACTAAGTAACACCTCTGTATTATATTTCATTTATTTCAATAAATAACATATTTTTTCATTTTCTTTTTTTTGGGTTAGAAAACAGTTACACAATACTAGGGCTAATAACATGGTTAAGTAATTGTATACCCATTTTCAATAACCACATATTAATAACTAGCGACCTGCCCCGGCTTTGCACGGGTGCAATACTAACACTAAAACCTTCCTCTTTAATCACTCTATCTATTAAAAAAAACCGTATCAAAATCCGTTGCGTAGTTTTAAAGATTTAAGCATTGCACATAGAGATATAGGGACAGAGAAAGCGTCTTTGTTTTATACTATGTAGTGACAATGAAAGTAGTTATGCTATAACATAGAACTCTAGAAGTAAATAGAAAAAACGGGCCAAGTGCGAGTCGGACTCGCGCACGAAGGGTTCCCTACCATTATCTATAAAAACGGGAAAAAATCACGTTTGTTGTATAGGAGACCCCATAGATATTTATTTTATTTTAATTTAGTATTTGTTGCTATTGCGGCAACAGAAATACATCATCTGTGAAAATTTCAACTGTCTAATTATCACGGTTCGTGAGATACAAACTGGTGACAGACGGACGGAGTCCCGTTTTACTCTTTGGGTGCGGAACCCAAAAAAATATCGCGTTTTTAATAATTACATTTAAATTCTAAAGGGCGCGTGAGTGAGCAATGGAAGATCTTATAGCAAACTAGCGACACGCCCCGGCTTCGCACGGGTGCAATGCTTATACTAAAAACTTCCTCTTGAATCACTCTATCTATTAAAAAAACCGCATCAAAATCTGTTGCGTAGTTTTAAAGATTTAAGCATACATAGGGATGTAGGGACAGAGAAAGCGACTTTGTTTTATACTATGTAGTGATAGTGAAGTAATAAACAGCTGAATCTTATTACTTAAAACCCCATAAAATTCAATTCACAACTGTCATTGATAATGTATAGAGGAAGCAATGCACTGCAAAAGCCGGTAGTACGGTCGGAGATATACATTTTCATGTTTTACTTGCACCTGCAAGTACATATGATGAGTGAGTTGCAACTTGTGAAAGGAAATTATATAATTAGAAATACTAATTGAATGTGTCCATACATCCACTGAATAGGCAACTTCATACAAAAATAATGATGTCATGTAAGAGGTCTAGTAAAGATGTTTTCGAAGAAATAAGTCCAAACATATAATTAAACTGTAACGAAGCCGTGTCTTCACATGCAATATTTTTTTGAATTTTTCGGCAGTGTGTAGGTACTCGTAGATATAGTTATCGATTTAGTATCAAAACACCGATTTTTTAAAATTTTGTCTGTCTGTTTGTTTGTGCAACTATTGGACAGATTCTGATGAAATTTGATTTGGAGATAACTAGGTCACTGGGTCAACATTTAAGGTACTTTTTACTAAGAGAAAATATCTCATTCCAACGGGAAAATATAAAAACTGGTGAAAAAGAAAAATACGTACGATACGATGTCGATAACACAAAAATACCTACTTGAAATATGGTATGTAGGTGACATAATACAATTTGAAGCGGGCTCTATTCCGCTCTGGGCAGTGGGCCAGTACTGCTCTCTTTATAAAAGTTCTTACATATAATTATAATAATGATTACCAATAATTATGCATTTGGGGCAACAGGTAATTTCTCATAAATTAATCGTCCCAGATTGATCGTTTTTGCAACAAACGCAATTGAAGTAAACATACGGTTACAAATTGCACTAATCTATTACAAGACGAGCAAATTATATTAAATTTGACACTGGTGAAATCATATGCTCACGCCATATATCCTCAAGGGTAGGCAGAGGTATTTCATTTCTGGAGGCATCCACGTTTCACTAGTATATTCTTTGGACCCATCACCAAATTATAATATCATAGCTTTTCCACGCGATTTTACAACCGTAAGTCCCGTTCCCGTGGGAAAATTATAGACCATGTTACACCCAGAAAATTAAGCTTTCCATTGGTAAAAGAATTCTTTAAATCGGTCCAGTAGTTTCGGAGCCTTTTCAATACAAACAAACAAACATTGTAATCTTTCATCTTTAAAAAATTAAGGAAGAAAGAAAGAAAAATATTTATTTGGCACCTATTGAAATTAAGTATTGGCTGTTAGCTCAGTTGGTACTGACCCTGCCTTCTGAGCCGGAGGTCGCGGGTTCGATCCCCCCTCGGGGCCAATATTTGTGTGCTTGATGATAATGTCTGTTAGCTTCGTGTCTGGTCGTTTAATATTTATTTAAGTAAATGTTTATCAGTTGTTTAGTACCCATAGTACAGGCCCTGCCTAGTTTTGGACTAAATAACCGTGTGTGAGCTGTTCCCACAATTTATTTATTTATTTATAATTACTCGTAGATATAGATATAAGCCAGCTACTTAAATGCAAGTTGCTTGTTGAAAGACCGAGCCGTGTATTCTGCTTCCGTGTACAGCTAATGGACACAGAACAGTTTACCTCAGTAAAAAGTGGTTCGGTTCACTCATTCCATAAAGTTCCGTAGTTTTTGTTGAAACATATAATAGATTTATTATTTTCTTTACTAACGGTTCTTTTTGACTCGCGTAGTTCCCGTTCCCGTGGGAAAACGGGAATAAAATATAGCCCATGTTACCATTGGTGTAAGAATTTTTAAAATCGGTACAGTAGGGTGAAAAAACAGCTAGTCGTAATGTAGAATAAAAAACTCCGCTCCGCGCCGCGCCTTCACCATCTTAGTACCTACCTATATTTCACGCTTAAACTAAATTTAGTCTCTCAAATTGCACGGATTTGCAGCCATAAGCCATCAAATACATGCCATTTCTTACACAAGAATGGCATGACATGCAACAGAATAGCATGCAAATAGCTTTGAAACGGAGCTAATGTGATACGTGACTGGGGTCAATCGTGGAATGCGGAGACCTGCGCTTTATCTAGAATCTAGCTTTACGGTGGTGAGTTAAACCAACTGTTTAAAGCTTAAAAGCGTGGTTTATAATCCGTCATGTAGCGGAATGCAGACAAAATAGGATTAACTATTGTCCTTGAGCGCCCGTGGCACGATTAACTGGTAAACGCCTATGCTAAAACTATTTTTTGCAAGCGAAAACTGTTTGAGTGAAATGCCTTTGTCTGTCTAGTTGTCTACCCATGTATCAAGGCCCGGGTTTGAGAATCTTGAGATTATACTTACACTTAACACTGATGACACAAACAAGATTTTAGTTTACCAAAACAAAGATACGGTTTTTCGAAGCAAATTTTCGGCATCACTTTTTCACGTGCGATGAAGAACAGTGAACCTATATCCTTCTTCAAGGATACTAATTATAAATAAAAAAGTAAAATAAATAGTTTCACGCCTTTTATACCTGAGGCAGGCAGAGGTATTCCATTTCTGGATATACCCACTTTTCACGAGATGTTCTTTGGACCCCTAAACGTGATAGGGGGTGAGCCTCTCGCCGGACCGGGTCTTTTATACATGTCTCAGAATCAATTCTGGAACCTTCGGGTTTCCTCACGATGTTTTCCTTCACCGTCGAGATAGTGATAAGTTTTAAGTTTTGAAAAACTCATTAGTACATGCCAGGATTTGAACCTGAGCCTCACTGATTTTCAACATGTGAAGCAGGCTCTTTAACCGTAAGGCTATCACTATTCTTTACTAACTATCATAATAATAATTTTATCAAGATCGGTTCACTGGTGTAGCCCTGAAAAGGTAATAAACAAACAAACTCACTGTCGTATTTTCAATAGAATTTAAAAAAAGAGGTTCTGAATTCAACGCGTATGTTTTTTTATGTAAATAAATGACAACGATTTTTTTTATTTATTAAAACAAATCTCTTTCCTAAATACTAGTTAGGCTCGGGTTTGAATCCGGGCATGTACCAATGAGTTTTTTAAAAACTTACGTACATATTTCTCACTAGCTCGGCGGTGAAGGAAAACATCGTGAGGAAACCCGCAGGTCTCAGAATTAATTCTGAGACATGTGTAAATAGACCCGGTCCGGCGATGGGCTCACCACCTATCACGTTTAGGGGTCCAATGTATCTCGTAAAATGTGGGTATATCCAGTAATGGAATACCTCTGCCTACCCCCTCGGAGATGAAAGGCGTGAGATTATTTATTTTTTAAACTTATTTTTTTTTAAAGTCCCATCACCAAACTAGTTACCAACTGGGTACATTAAATTTACCCGATATCTCAGTACTCACAAAGCAAGCAGGTGAATGCTTTACCTAACACATTAATTATCCCATTAGGAGTCCATTACGACCATATAATATGCCCATTGAACGTATTAAACCAGATCTAACAAGCTAGCCAGATTAATTAAGCGGCTAATGTGTAGGGCTTTCAATATTGTATTATTACCAGCGGCCCGCCCCGGCTTCGCACGGGTGGACATTTATTTTTTCAACATTTTGGGATGCACAAACAAATTTCTCCTAGCAACCCATAGTAAATTACCTACCAAAAAAAATTTGACTTTGTATGGAGACTTTTAAAGACTATTTGTGCCAAGTTTCAAGTTGATAGACGCAAAAAACTCCTCTTCTCTATACCAACTTCAACCCCTAATTTCACCCTTTTAGGGAATGATTTTAAAATAATACAAAAATACATTTCTCATCATTTATTTTTAAGAGTATTTGTGATAAGTTTCAAGTTGATAGACGTAAAAAAACCACACGTTTCCATACAATCTCCAACCCCGTTTCACCCCCATATCGGGTGAGTTTTGAAAAATTGAGATATAAGTTTACTTACTTGTCTTGTTGTTTGTTTTGAGGAGTATTTTTACAAAATTTCGAATTGATACACCCAAAAATGAAGGTTTTCCATACAAACTTCATCCCCTACTTTCACCCCCTTGGAGGATGATTTTCAAAAAAATCCTAGAACTAATATTTCATAGTGTGTTTTGAAGAGTATTTGTGCCAAGTTTAAAGTTGATACACGCAGAAATCACACTATCCCATACAAACTTCAACCCCCTCTTTCACCCCCTTAAGGGTTGAATTTCGTAAAATCCTTTCTTAGCGAGCATCTACACTATAAACGTAACCTACACACAAAATTTCATGTTTCTATGTTCAGCGGTTTGGGCTGGGCCTTGATTTTTAGATTTAGCTTCTCCTTTTATATATATAGATATCTACTTGATTATATTGGGTCCTTACCAATGAAATTGGCGAAAATATAATATTCTTTGGACCCCTATGCGAGATAGGTGGTAAGCCCATCGCTGAACCCGTACTGTTAGACATATCTCAAAAATAATTCTTAAGATGTTTTCCTTCAGCGTCGAGCTATAATGATAAATATGTACGTATGTTTTTGAAAATCATTGGTACACTTTGCCACGATTCGAACCCGAGTCTCACGAATGAAAAGCGGGCTCTTTAACAAGGCTATCATTGCTGCCTGCTATCTACACTTCTATACTAATATTATAAAGAGAAAAGATTAGTATTTTTGTATGTTTGTAACTTTGTTAACGAATGAACTCAAAAGCTACTGGACCAATTTTAAAAATTCCTTCACCGACTTAAAGATATCCCTGAGTAACATAGGCTATATTTTATTCCCGTTTTCCCACGGGAACGGGAAGTACGCGGGTGAAACATTATATACATTAAGACTAAGGTACTTACTTACATACTGCCTATCCCTCGCCAACACTATACGGTGAAAAGAGAAAGAAAATACTATAGTATTAACGCAATTTCCATTGTAAATACAGGTAACGGGGACACGACTACCATTGGTTAATGCTCGTTCATCAAATCATCACTAAGCTCGCATTTCTCCGTCGACGCTTGCGCATGTAAATTATAGGTATGACTAGTGTACCTTGCAATTTTTAGGAACCTATAAAAAACCGACCCACGCCCTACTCTCGAGGAGATCTGAGGTTTTCAAACGACTTCAAAAAAGGAGGTTAATGTCAAGCGTCATCGGGAAACAATAGGACGAAATTTCATTCACTTGTTTTTTTACATAAAATATCGTCCACTTCACGGCAATACCTATACATAAAGACTCTGAAAAAATCATGAAAAAACAGCAGATTTTTAAGGGGCAATATATTATTATGTACATATCTTATATTTATATTTAAAATGGCAAATAGGTAATTTATTTAAATATGACAATGATAATTGGTTATAAAATACACATAATATTTACAAACTAATTTATATTTATGTATAAGTAGGTATTGCATGCAGAACGGACGATATGTTATGGAAAAAAACAAGTGAATGCGTCCCAAAAATCAAAAATTTTTTTTTATTAAAACTACTAGCGGCCTTATTTCGATAGGGCACCCTGGTAGATATATATTCTCCTAATCATAAATATGCGTAAAAATTTTGTTTGTAGCATATACGCGATCCCTATATACATTTTTTTGCAGCCGGATCTATTACCTACCCTTAACACTGATGTTAAAAAAAAACTAGATTTTAGTTTACCCAAACAAAAGATACCTACGGTTTTTTAAAGCATATAATTTCATAATAAAAGTGTGAACACCAAAACGGCATCGCATCGGTTTCCCATAATATGTGTTTTTCCAAAGAAGTAAAAAATGTACCTTTATCTCAATTCGCTTTGCACGAAATTTAAATTATCAAGAGTCAAATAAGAACAACGTAGTTTTCTGAGGTAGGTATATTATTCTGTTTACAGCATTTTCAAAAAAATATATATTTTTTTTATTTTTCTTCTCCACAAAAACATAATTATATTTTCTTTGTAAATAAATGTATATAATGTTCCATTTTGGTGAAAATGGAGCACACATTTTCATCAAAATAGATTTAAAAAAAAATTTCACGCCTTTCATCCCCGAGGGGGTAGGCAGAGGTATTCCATTACTGGATATACCCACATTTCACGAGATGTTCTTTGGACCCCTAAACGTGATAGGTGGTGAGCCCGTCGCCGGACCGGGTCTATTTACACATGTCTCAGAATTAATTCTGAGACCTGCGGGTTTCCTCACGATGTTTTCCTTCACCGTCGAGCTAGTGATAAATATGTACGTACGAGTAGGTTTTTGAAAAACTCATTGGTAGGTACATGCCAGGATTCGAACCCGAACCTCACTGATTTTCGGCCGGCTCTTTAACCGTAAAGGCTATAACTGCTCTTTTCTGTTTTTTTTTTGTAATTAATTTTTTCATTATAAACTTATCCTAGTGTCGTGGGAAGTATCTTCAAAATTCCGTCATTTTGCGAATTCGTCATTTTGCGAATCCGTCATTTTGCGAATCCGTCATTTTGCGAATCTGACTTTCTGCGAAACGCGAATGGTCAGATAAGCAAAATGTCAGAATTCCAACATTTTACGAATCCGTCATTTTGCGAATCTGACATTTTGCGATGGTTCCAGATTTAAGTGTTATAAAACATTGTATCTTCATTACTCTCCACTGTCTGCGTATTTTTTCCAAAAAGCGTCCCATATAAATGTATTCAGTTTAAATTTATGGGTTGGCTTCGTGAAATTGAACTGTATTGTTCTTGTTTCGATAGCTTTGCGTGTATCCGCTAATTTTAGGAATGCCCAAATAGGGTGATTACTGGCGGTGTATAATCTGAAATTTATCACGTCTTGTCTGCTTTTATATTTTGCGGTAAGTAATTTCCACTGATCGTACTGATTGTCTGTTAGTCGGCATCCATCCATAAACACTGCGTTTCTATGTATTAGGCTGCCGAAATTGAATGATGATTTTGGAGAAAGTCTCGTCAGTCTGCAATAATTATAATTAATTTGTACTAGACTCTCCATAATCATAGTTTTACCTGTGCTCGGTGGCCCGTGGAAGAACAGGTTATTCTTTTCCGTTAATCCGAAGAGATGATCTCTCGTTTTTCTCGCAAATTCGTATGGACTTATGTTATTCGCATATAGAAATATTTCAAGTTCTTCTATTCCCTCGTATATTGTTCTGTATCCATTTGCTGTGGTGTCGTGCTCGAGGTCGTGGGTCTTGGCTCTGGACATGCGTTTGATTGTTGTCTCGGTAAATACCAGTGTTTTGGCGATACATATAGCTGTTTTAAGTCTTTTGCCAAAGTTTCGTTGTAACTGCATTGCAATCCCCTCAGGTGTTCGGCATAGAAATCTCGTTGCTTCCGCGTGGTCAAAAGCTTTATTGTTGCATAAGTTTAACACAAGTTCTTGGTTTTCTCGTGTAGTTTTTGAACGTCCTAAAAGATTTTTGACCCGGAGCGCGTCGGCATCTGAGTCCGATTGATCTCTAGGTTCATCGTCGCCGGGCCTACCCTGATTGAGCTGTTGTTCATAATCGTCGGTATTTTCAGGTACGTTTTCATTGGGTACATGAGTTGTTTTCACCAGTCCTCCGTGAATTGAACTTCGTGATGTCCCTTGTACTGGAAGTATATGAACTTTCCTTCGTGAACTGTTAACGTTGCTTTGGTTGTTTTTGTTAATTGTAATTCCATGCTGATGAGCGACGCTCATTGCCATTTTTTTTTCACATCGGGTGAGAACTTCTAGTAAAATTTCATCCTCGATTTCGTCGCTGAACTGGTTTGGCGGTGTTGTCATTTTGTATGTGTCCTTCAACGTTCACTGAAGTAATGATATGGTACACACAGTACAAAGCACAATGATGCTTCTGTCCTAGCGCTCCCCGTATTTATAATGTTGTAGCCTTCACTCGGCAGGTGGTCCCGTACCTGTTAACCTTTTTCCCCGCTGTAAATGTCAAGGTAAATGCCCTTGGTTACTTTGTTGCGTTTCTGTGTTCATGGTGTAAGGGGTGGTTTAATGTGCGAAAGTTTCGCGTATGCCCCCTATTGTAGTAGATGTAGTAGTAGTAGTAGTAACCTAACCTTTTTTTTAGTGGGGAAATCCTTCATTGGATACACACACCACCCGGGGGATGATGCGGTTATGCCCTACTCCTACCGGCTAAAACCCCACTGTGTCCGCAGCCACGTTGGCGGGCTGCCTGCCGCAGTAACTGCGTGGTAGGCCCTCCTCTTACTACGGGACAGGGGATGTGATCCCTGTTCCGGACGCTCCGAAGGCGCGTGGCAAGTCTAGAAGCGCGCTGACTTCCATCCGCAGGCGATTAAGCTTCACCTGCAATTGTCTCACCTCGTCGGTCGTTCTGCGCTGCACCAGCTCACGCGCTTCCGCGCATGTTTGCGGCCCAGCATTTTAGGGCCTTCTGGAAGGTCCCCTTCAGGTTGGAGGACTTCAAGGCGACCACAACGATGTCCTATTGGTCCTCCTGAGCCATCCTCTCGAGTTCCGCCAAGGAGTGGTCCGCATACAGGACGCATGACGCACCGTAGCCCACCTTGGCCCTACGGACGCGTGCCTGCTCCTCCTTGGTGGCGACCAATTTTATTTAAAATCTGTGTTCATTGCACATAAAGATGACATAAAGTCTATAATGGATTTTTATTATATTTATTAGTTGTTTAGTACCCATAGATAGGCACTGCCTAGTTGGCTACTATAAACAACGTTGTGTGAATTATATCCTCATCATCTTTAAACGGTAATGGTGCGATCTTCTTAAGCTTACAGTGAGCTTTGCATGCTCACAGTTTTCATCCTAGCAGTGATTCAACTGAGAAACGGTTTGGATCGCTTCGTTATAGGTAATTCAATCATGTTCACATTGATCCACACATTCTCACAGTAATTTAATCATGCTCACAGTGAGTGTATCATGATCCCAATGCGCAGTGATCCAATCACGATCACTTTAAGCCTCGTACACTCACAGTGATCCACGCATTCTCACAGTAATTCATGCATGCTCACAGTGAGCGTCGCATGATCACAATGATCCGCGCTTACTTACAGTCAGACACGCACGCTCTCAGTGATCCATGCATTCTCATAGTAAGCCTCGTGCGTGCTCGCAGTTATATAAGCACAGTGAGTAATGCGTACTCATAATAAGCCACAAAATCTCACAGCATATCTGTTATTTAAAAATAAAATAAAATATAAAAATATAAAAAACACATATTTTTTTATTCTTTAATAATATTGTTATTAATTTTATAGCACCCCTTATCACTTGTTTGAGGTTCGTAGTAAACCGGGAAGGCTTTTTATAGCACTGTTGAATTTTAAATTTTATTACCGTGATCTTCGTTGTTTACGGCTGGAAATTATATTTGCGCGGCGGCGCGACATTGGATCGCGAAAATATCCAAATGTATGTTACCATGACAACGCTTTGCATATTTTGCTACGTTTCTTGTCGCTGCAAAAGATATTTAAGGGTCGCGCCACACCTGCGGAACTTACGGCGTGGAACTTTCGGTGAACAACATACATTACGGTTGACGCGGGAGGCAGATTCATTTATCTTTAAAGTGACACGTCAATGTATGTTGTTCACCGAACCTTCGGCGCTGTACGTTCCGCAGATGTGTCGCGACCCTTAAATATACTTAACTAGCTTTTACCCGCGGCTTCGTTCGCCCACGTTTATTTCGCCCCCTTAGGGGTTTAATTTTGCAAAATCATCTAGTGATTACCTACACTGTATAAGCTATGTGCAAAATTTCAAGTGTCTAGACCCAGCGGTTTAGGCTGTGCGTTGATATATCACCAAGCAGTCAGTTTATCATTTTATATAATTAAACCTATAATAGAAGATAGGGCATTGGGAATATTTTCATACAAAAACTTTTTTTTTATCTCAAGCGTCAATTCAGTTAGTATGAACGCGTTGTCATTCTAACGTATCACACTAGACATATGACCTTAGGTAATAACTTTTAGATTAAGATTTTGATCGCTTTGTCGCCTCTATGTTCTATTATATTTAAATATCTTTGTGTCACTGTAATGAGCTCGAAAGTCGTCTTAGAACGAGTTTTCATCGTTTGGTATTCACCATTTTGAGAAAATTGTATTTAATTGTTGTCTGAACTGTGTTTGTTTCAATTTTTGTGTGTTTGAGAAACTTTTATTTGTGTTGTAAGATGCCCCTTTAAAAATTGCAAGCCATTTTTCAAACTAATGCCGTTATTCGATTGAGCTGAAATTTGGCATAAAACATGTAACTTCGAACCCGATCCTCACATTAACATTAACCCACTCTTTTGATCTAGTGGTGCTCATTGTAAATTAATGTAAATCAAAAATTAATTATTGCTATTTTCGATGGAAGACCCCATTGAATAACTAGTTTTACAAGTATGCATCTATAAAAATAATCCCTGTCTCGCAGACATAGTTTTGCATATTATTTAGTATGTATCACGGTTCCCGGGTCCATTAACGCATAGCCCACAATAAAATTCGAACCGTTACCATTTCACACAACTCGATTTATGTTACTGCTACGTTACGGTTGGTTTCCGATTCGAGATGTATCTCAGTTATTGAAGCTATTTCAATTCGATATTCTGCGAACCAATAAACGAGTAACAGGTTCAGATATTTTGTTGCAGACTCGTATGTGAGCGCTGATTCATATGTGACGTTAATGATGGACTTAAGTGACCTTGTTTTAATAGAGTTGTTTAAAAAAAGAAGAAAAAGTGTTTATTCACATTAATATTTTTTGCAAGACACATAATCACACTGCAAAACAGTTTGTTGGCATACGTATCCTTATAATACATGATAATATAATATATATTTTATAAATGGCATGATAATCAAACGATTAATTCTTATTTTTTTACATGTTCTCCACAGTGAGGCTTGGATAAAAAATGTGAAAGAGGTACTTATGTATTTTATTTTTGAATAAGGTTTTTATATGACAGATCAAGTAACTTCAGCGGACCTCTTTGTTTACCTATATATTCATATTAGAAACTCAACAAGCATTATCCTCAAAGGAGTTTGAAGAATTTCTTACAATACCTACGTTTTTTCAGTGTATTTTTCGGAAGTCTTAACGGAGCCCATCACTAGATCGGGGTGACCAGACTCTAATTCAAATTCAAAATTCAAAATCGTTTATTTTCTATTGGTATTAAAATATACACTTAGAAACGTCAATATTTTATAATAACAAGGCACTCTAAACTCGTCCATGAAGATTAGCTAAATGCAAACAGCAGCCCATCTCCACCGACGAGCTGGTGGTTCCGAATGCAGTACCCCGAGAAGAGCCAGCAAGAAACTCAAGGGCAGCTCTTTTTAATCTCATGCGCTCTTACACATGTCTCAGAACCAAAGAGATTAAAATATAATAGGACATAGAGGGAGCATTGGGCAAGCATATTTGAAGCTCAAGCGTCATGTCAGTTAATATGAACGCGAGCTGTCATTCGGTCGAAATTGTACCAGACTTATTCCACTTGGAATAACTTTTCAGCTCTATGCCCGGAACAAATTGGTCAGAGAATTTCCTCATTAACTTTACTCTTAGTCCTGTATGCTAAATTGTTGTTTAAAGGTGGAGACTTATAATTAGCATTAGTTTATTATATATATATTATTAGTTTATTAATATGTTACTATATTGCAAATTTAGCTGTTAGTCTTCCAAAAATCAATAAATAAAATAAAATAAAATAAAATAAAATAAACTTTACCTCAACATCGACATGAGTTTTTAAAATACTCATTGGTATTTTTAAAAAGCCCTGACCTTATATTGAAAATGAAAAAATGAAAAAAATGCTTTAATTTTTCTCCCAAAAACAAAAATGTAACAAAGATAAGGCTAAGAAACTAGAGGATAGGTGGGAGACAGGAGCCCAAACTAGGATAACCTGTGCTATGGCACTCCTGGCTCCACCTCTTAGAAAGTACCAATACAATAAGTTTTTTTTTTTTTTTTTAGTAATTAGGGAAAATATTCTATTTTACTAAATAAAATGCAATTATGGTATGTGACAGTTTGGTGGATGTGAGAGTGTCGGGAGTGTGAGTGTGTGTGGATGATTAGTGTGGGTGATTGTATGAAGGGTGTGTGCATATGGTATGGGGGTGTGTTTGTATATGTGTGGGGGGGAGGAAAAAGAGGGTTTTTATATGGGGGGAGAACATGGGGGTAAGTATTGAGGCATTACGACGGAGCCAATAATAGTTCTTCAGTTTTGACATAGTCAAGCTTTTGAAGCCAATTAGAGACGACAAGCTTGGTATCCCTTCGTGATTTAGGGTAAATATTAGAAATTTTGTTAGCTATGTTATAGAGTCTGGCGCCTTGGTAGTCGAAAAATCTTTGGGCAAAAGATGAAGTAATAGGTCTAGCGACACAGACCTGATACTCACGTCTGGTTTGGGCACGAATATGATCAGGGGTATATATAATTTTTCCATGTTTACGGAGGATGGAGGAAAGAATAAATAACTGTCTGACTGTTAGGACTCCAGTCTCCTTGTATAGGATAGAAGTAGGATACAGCCGAGGTTTCCTTAGGCAGACCTTCAAAATAAGCCTTTGGGATCTTTCCACGTGTAGGAAGTGAGACTTGGAGGAGCCACCCCAGACAGAAACACCATAGGACAGTATAGATTGGCACAAGGACAAATAAATTGATTTCATCAGTTGAGGTTCAGCAGCATACCTGAGACTCTTGAATATGTAAGTTAGTTTGCGAACTTTAGATGAGAGAGAATCAATGTGTTCCTAAATTTTGATCGATAGTGATACCCAAGTATTTAATGCTAGATGCAGATTGTAGGGGAGGACAACCACACTGGGAATCACTTTGAATGGAACAAGAATGAATAATTAACTTATGAGGTAAATTACTTATGGAGGGATCGCTACGGATCGAGAAGTTTAGATATTTAGTTTTAGATGCATTTAGAGTCAACGAATTCGAAGTTAACCATTTAACAACCCTGTTTAGGCCAAGCTGTGCGTAATTATACACTGAATCCCAATTATCTCCATGGAAAGTCAAGGATGTGTCATCAGCGTATGAAACAATCTTACAGTTTTGTAGCTTAAGATCACAGAGGTTGTTAATATAGCAAAGAAATAGTGTTGGCCCCAAAATACTGCCCTGAGGCACACCGTAAGTAACGAAGCTATCATCGCTCTCATAGTCAGAAATTTTGACGCGCTGGGTACGATTTGACAAATAGTCATTGAAAAGTTTGAGCTGGGTGCCCCTGATACCCAAGGATTCAAGTCTTCGAAGAAGGATGGGAGAAGAAACCGTGTCAAATGCCTTCGCGAGATCCAAGAAGATGGTCAGGCATTTGCACTTACCATCAAGCTTCTCTACAAGGTGGTCGACTAAAGAATGGACAGCATCATCTGTGGATTTAGATTTACGGAAACCAAATTGACTATCAGACAGTATTTGATTTGATTCAAGGTAATTAGTGAGTCTAATGTTAATGATTTTTTCCAGGATTTTTGACAAGGATGGGAGTAAAGAAATTGGCCTATAATTGGACACATCGTCTCGCTTTCCCGCTTTATGTATTGGAATAACAATAGATTTTTTGAGAGCGTCTGGGAAAATACCCTGATGGAGACAACGATTGAAAAGATCTGTGAGCGGAGAAACTATGAAATTTTTAGCGGCCTTTAGTACGTTGGAAGAAATACCATCCCAGCCAGAACTACAGTTTGATTTTAGACTTTTAATTAAGCTATCCACTTCAGCTTCGTTTGTGTCAAGGATCACAAAAGAGTCTAAATTGTTCCTTAGGGACAAATCATGGTCTAATGTCATAGAAGAAGAGAAAGGAAGGTGCTTTGCCATATTTGAGCCTATGTTAGAGAAGTAGTTATTTATAATACCAACTGAGTTTTCAGGCGAAGAAGCAAGTTTCAGTAGGTCAAGTGAGTTATCCCTGGACTTTTTGCGGTAAGTAATGTTATTAATAGCCTTCCACAGTTTCTTGCTGTCTCCAGCAGCAGATTTAAGCTCTTCTTTTTCATAATTAGATTTACACTTTTTTAATAAATTGTTGCAGAAGTTTCTGTAGCGTTTGTAGGTTAGTGCAAGAGTGACATTTAATTCGTCTTTTTTCGATCGAGCGTGCATTCTGTCTCTATTTCTTATGCATCTTAGCAGTCCGATAGTAATCCAGGGTTTGATTGTAAGTTTGCTTCTCGGTAATGTAGTAGTAATCGTGTTTTTCAGAATTAGGTTTTGGGTATATTGAATAAATAGATTTGTAGCTAAATTTAAATCTTTGGTATTGTAAATGGTTGAAAAGTCAACATTTAGAAGGTCGTCATATAATTTAGGATAATTTACTTTAGTTTTTAATTTAGTGTTAGTGAATGAATTTGGAACTTTATTAAGAAGGGCAAATAGAACGGCGTTATGGTCGGTTATTGTAGTTTTTAAAATAAATGCATATGAGGGTAGTTTAGTTTTAATAATAGTATGGTCGAGACAGTTATTACCTCTAGTTTTAGAGAAATAAGCAGGTATCATTCCCGAGAAAGCAAGTGTATCAAGATAGAACGAAGTGATTGTATTTGAGTTAGTAATATTAATGTTTAGGTCACCTACAGTAATTATGTTTTTAAAACTTGTTGAATTGTTTTTAAAATATTGAAAAAGAGCTATCAGTAGAAAATGTCACTTTTTGATCACCGCCGCTATATACACACAGACACAATATGTGCATTCTATTCCCAATAGTAGCCGTCACATGCGAGAACAGCGCTACATTTTTAATATCGAGTGAAGGAAATGTTATTGAGTGAATGATACAGAGTATATAATGGAGACAATTTTGAATGAATATTTCTGAAACTATTAATACAGGCACAATAATGGGAAGGACAATTTGTTCCAGAGATCAGCTGTGAGAGGCAAAAAGTGTCGTGAGAACGCACAGTGGTGAATTGCCAACTATCCAAGTAATGTGTATGATAGATTTGTCGCGTTGAATGTTTGCAATACGCTGCGGCCGGTATAAGTACGAACAATTCCTCGGAGCACTCCACATGATACATTAATTTATTTTACAAAATTGTAGTTTATAAGTGAGTTATGTATTTAAAAATGTATTTTCTTTGGCTGCGGCTGCTATAGTCTTGTGCCAACTCGGAAGAGAAGAGCAGCTAAGCCGAAACAAATCCGTTCCAATCGATGAATAAAGAACGCTCTAGTCCACATATAACATAGTAAGCTGTTTCCTCACCACAACTTCCTAATTCCGTGATTACATGAGCTTTAGTTTTTTAACTTATATCTGAGTCTGGGTGTACTGCGAACCACTCCGAAAGTACTTATTAACATGAACGTGTGTCGAATTCGCCTCGTAAAGGCTCAGGTAAACTAGGTTATTTTCTAATGCTTTAAAATACAAGTATAACTCAATTTGAAGGTATTTTAAAGATTCTATCAATATACAGATCTTATTTCGCTGAACAGATAAGTTAGGCTACTAATTCTACTTAATATTGATATACAACATGTAACAGAATAAGCGCAATTCCTGAAATTAGTTTATTCAGTATCGACTACTTATTCGATTTCAGCTATTTTTAATATGTGTTAAATTTTTCAAAAAAATGAATAGGTAATTATCGTAGCTGAATTTAGTGCTTTCTATGAAAAACGTGCTATTATTAATCGATATTTAAGAAAATTGGTTAGACACAACTAAAGCGCGATTGCATCATATTTCTTTATGTTTATATACTAATTGGGGTGTATGAGGGATTGCGCTTTTTCTGTTACGGGTTGTATAAATTTTAATGCTATAGTGTGTTTATTAGTGACGCGATCATGACGGGCCTGTTGGCTCAGTTGGTAGTGACCCTGCCTTCTGAGTCGGAGGTCGCGGGTTCGATCCAAGCTCTGGGCTAACATATGTGTGCACTGTCTGCTTCCTTCGTGTCTGGGTGTTTAATATTTATTTAAGTATGTTTATCATTTGTTTAGTACCCATAGTACAGGAGCTGCCTTGTTTGGGACTAAACTATGTGTATAGAGATCTCAAAAAGAGTTATCAAAATCGGATAACTCTGTAAAAAAATTGAGAACCTCCTCCGTTTTATCGTCTGAAAGAAAATTCTGAACTGTATTGAATACTAATATTTGTAAAAATTCTACAGAATTCGTTTTGGAGTGGATCTTCGATATTCGATAAGAAGGAACTCCGTGAAAATGAGACAAAGCTACTTCAATTCGTCTAAATACTTGATATTATCATGTAAAGTAGTATCTCCTAGAAACTTAAAAATGAGATCGTTCTAACTAAAATTGGGCACTTATTCGAATTTTAAAAGTCAGCTTTGATACTGGCATTGCGCCAACGATGGCTGTCTCCATTCATTACTCAGTTCAAAAGGTACATTCTTAGAGCATTTTGGGTTTTGCTCTTTGTAAGTAGTTATAAAAACGTAACTTCACGGGCGAATTTCTGCGGTCTTTTGTTACGTTACGATTAACAAAAAATTCAAAATTCAAAATTCAAAATCGTTTATTTTCTATTGGTATTAAAATATACACTTAGAAACGTCAATATGTTATAATAACAAGGCACTCTAAACTCGTCCATGAAGATTGGCTAAATGCAAACAGCAGCCCATCTCCACCGACGAGCTGGTGGTTCCGAATGCAGTACCCCGAGAAGAGCCAGTAAGAAACTCAAGGGCAGCTCTTTTTAATCTCATGTCTTACTAATAAATAACAACGATTATAGTGAAATCAGCAAACGATAAATAAATTAATAATCTCAATCTCCTTTTATCGCCGAGGGGGTAAGCAAAGGTATTCCATTTCTGGATATGCTCACTTATTACGAGATATTCTTTGGACCCTAAACGTGACGGTGTTGAGGCCATCGCCGGACCGGGTATTTTACACATGTCTCAGAATTAATTATGGGACCTGCGGGTTTCTCCACGATGTTTTCCTTCACCGTCGAGCTAGTGATAAATATATATGTAAGTTTTTGATAAACTCATTGGTATATGCCAGGATTTGAACCCGAGCCTCACTGATTATCATCATGTGAAGCAGGCTCTTTAACCGTAAGGCTATAACTACTATTACGATAAATAAATAAGCACGATTAAAGCAATGCCCCACACAATAGAGATCCTTAAAAGCGATAAAACCATCCATTGTACTTTAATTAATGTTTATATCCATATTATAATGTTCTCAGTGTACAATAAATACTTATTGTATTGAATTGTCATAGGCTAGGCATTCACGTTTCTGAGTGATTACAAAAATCATTTTCTGCAAAACAATTTTCATGAGGCTGAAAGAGAGGTAAAAACCTGGCTTCTAGGTCTTAATTACAATGAAACTGAAGACATTCTAACTGGAGTAACATAACCTTTCAATTAAACACACACTCACACACCCTCACCCTTACACTAACACACCCTCACATATTACACAAATCATACAAATTCATTTATTCCCATATTAAATTCAACCTTGTTTATTTTTGTATTTAGTTAACTAGCTTTAAAATGTTGATAATTTTTTAAGTCCCCAATAATATTAGTAGAGCATGTTTGAATTGACCCGTTTGCCTGATTATGTAATTGGACAGGATACACAAAGATTGGCCTCTGCGATACAGGCTCCGTGCCTAGTGCAGAGGTCGCTGACTATCCCTTTGCTCTTACCCTGCAACAATATTGCTCTTGTACATTGTGTCTGCTGTATTTTGTTGGCAAATAAATGTATTATTATTATTATTTAGGTACAGGAGCTCATAAAACGTGAGATTACAATAGAAAGAAAATAAAAAAGAGCAGTGATAGCACAGGGGTTGAAGACCCCGCTTCTCATTAGTGAGGCACGGGTTCAAATCCTTCGTTCAAATCATGAAGCAATGAGTGATTCAAAAATGTACATATTTATCACTAGCTTGACGGCATCGGACAGGATAGCAAACCAACTGAAATCAAAAAGCAACAAAAGACCACGCCATCCATCTAGTGAATTCAATTAGGATGTACATTTATTTGCTCGTCGTCAGTGTGCTCTGGGCTTTACAGCAAACGCCAAGATGAATCGAGTGCAGCAATCTATCGTCGTTTGTGTTGGACTTAATGTGGACACGACGTTGAAATTTTTTTTTTTGATAAAATTTTGTTATTTTCTTTTTGTCAAAAAGTATTCTGCGTGAATACAAGGATTGAATAAGAAAATAAAATAATATTATCGTATATGAGTCTATTATATTTCTGGAAGTGTACACTTTTCATCGGTGTATTTTGTGTTATGAAAAATTAATTATTTATTTATTTATTCGGGATAAATAATATAGCTTTTATAATTACTTATCAAATTTTCTACAAATTATCCACAGATTGGTTAAACAACTTGAATTTAAACAAAAAAATTGAGCATAACAATATGAGCACACGGTATCCGTTTCCAATCGGATCATATAACTTAGAATTAAACATAAAAATACAAGACACTTGCTTTTGCTTAGTATTTATAATGTAGGTAGGTACATTCTACTAATATTATAAACGCGAAAGTTTGTATGGATGTCTGGATGTCTGGATGTCTGGATGTTTGTTCCTCTTTCACGCAAAAACTACCGAACGGATTTTGATGAAACTTTACAGTTTTATAGCTTATACATCAGAATAACACATAGGCTATATTTTATTCCCATATTCCCACGGGAACGGGAACTACGCGGGTGAAACCGCGGGGCGCTGCTAGTAATATATAATGAGTAAACATACTCCATCTGATTCTTCATCTACTACATCTGATATACTTATATGGATTGAAATATTCGAAGTCTGAGTTAGCATTTGACACAAATATTTTATAAAAGTATATCTACATAAAAAAAAATTTGATGAGCTTAATAGGTATCTATATTTTGCGATTATTTATGCAAGTACTGTTGTGTAAGTTTTTACTTTTGTAGAAATATACGCACCAGAATGGCAAATAAATCGCATAAATACAATTTTGTAAACAAATTAAAGCTTTTTTATCCAAAATCTAATCTTTATTAAGAACATCTAAATTCCTTATTTTAGTAGAAAGCATGTCCATAATCTCCTTTCGTGCAAACTGAGTTGATCAATCACGCCTTTCAGTGCAACTCTTGCAAGATGTAATGAATGGAGCCCCGAATTAATTACTGCTTTATTAAACGTTTTACAGTTATTTTAGGAATGTCTGATTTTTTATTTTTTTCGGAAACATACAGCATAATACAATCTTAAGGTAATACAAATGTGTTTATAACAAAAGCCAACAAAGACTCCATTATAATTTATTAACAGATTCAAGTAGTTTTTTTTTCTATAATGAAAATACAAAGCTAATCAATTAATCCCTTTGAGTATTAAACCAACCGGAGACGCCACTGACAGACGTTCCCCTCTGACAAAATAAAGTGTCGGTCAACGCGCATACCTGTTATATATACAACTAGTTTTTTGAGTTCACGGAGTGCTCGGATTGGTGAATGTATTTGTGTGCATCTAGTTCAAGCTAGTGTTTAATTGTTCTGTCAAAAAATGCGTTTGTGTTAACATTATTTGTGAGCGTTTCCTCGTCCCCCTGCAGAAACTGGCAGACTTTTTTGCAAAGAAACTTGTGCGCGTGACGTCTCCTGTTGGTTTAATACTTAAAGATTAATCCCAACCCAATCCCTTCGCCAACAAACTGTAGTGCAGTTGAGCGATACCTTAATTATAATGTTATTTGTTGTACTCTGTGAAAATAAATAAATAAAATTAAATAAATAAAATTTATCATAGCAACTGCGACAACGTTACGTTGTTGAAGTAAGTTGTTAAGAACCTCCTAGCAATAAAGTTTTAACATAAGCTAACTTCCTACTTATCGCAAGAATATGGAACAGAGCCATAACGTACGACAATATGGAAAACTAGAATGAAATAATGCTGTCTCACAAACACTACAATAACTCAAGCAAGCAATACTGGTTCCAGAAACACTATTGTGTCTGACCCACATATTTGCCGCCTAATAATTTTGTTATAGAGAACTAGGGTTGATACTACGAGATTTTTTTTTACATAATATTTATGAAGAGCCTGCTTTACATGATGAAAATCAGTGAGGCTCGGGCTCGAATCCTGGCATGTAACAATAAGTTTTTCAAAACTTCAAAGCTTGACTTGCTCTTGGCAAGTCAAGCTTGACACTACCAGTTTAAGCTGAGCTCTGATTTGTACTGCGCGCCATAGAATACAGGGCCGGGTCAAAGTCCAAAGTGTCAATATTTACCTATCACTAGCTCGACGGTGAAGAAAAACATCGTGAGGAAACCCCCCGGTCCCAGAATGAATTCTGAGACATGTGTAACAGACCCGGTCCGGCGATGGGCTCACCACCTATCACGTTTGGGGGTCCAAAAAATATCGGGTGGGTATATCCAGAAATGGAATACCTCTGCCTACCCCCACGGGGATATAAGGCGTGAGATTAGTTTTTTTTTTTTAAAGTGGGCCGATAGCGAAGTAGTCACATAAAGAGTCAAAATGCGAAATGGGCTATCTGAGAAGTAGACCTCTGGCGCCTGAGCGAAAATTTGTTTAGCTTTTGTCGCTACAAAAGCTTTACTAGTATAAAAATTTGTATCTCTCGCATATTTTTGCAATAAATGTAGTGTCATTCATTGAAAAATACAAATAAATTGTATTTAAAAACTACATCCTACCCTAAGTTTATCTGGAAGAAATCGTTTAAAGGGATAAGACGGCCCATTGTACTTTTTTATCATTGTGTCACTTATTGCATAGTTTTATTCGTGTACAATAAAGAGTTGCTAATTACTTACAAAATTTAACATCATGCCTTATTTAACAGAAAAGAACTAGATCTACGAAAACCATCTCATTCAATTCAATTCAATAAAAATTACATGTCATATTTATAATACAAAAGTCAGAGTGTATACTGAGAAATAATTTATACAATATAACTCAAATATTAGATACTAGCAGCGCCCCGCGGTTTCACCCGCGTAGTTCCCGTTCCCATGGGAATACGGGGATAAAATATAGCCTATGTGTTATTCTGATGTATAAGCTACATAACTGTAAAGTTTCATCAAAATCCGTTCAGTAGTTTTTGCGTGAAAGAGGAACAAACATCCATCCAGACATCCATACATCCATCCATACAAACTTTCGCATTTATAATATTAGTAGGACTAGTTATGTCAAGTTTCTACAGACGTCATTTATATTAACGTAATATGTCATAGAAACAGTTATTTTTCTACGCATTCTTGAGAATACTGATATTGATATATACATGTTTTTTACCAGTTGACAACCCTGGAACAGCTAATTTGATTCAGACGACAGTATAATCGATTGTATTGACAATTTATAGCACATTGTGTTCGGAAGATTTACACCCTGTGTTATGCGAGCGGAATTAATTTCATTAGACTACATCCTGTATGTTGAGAATGTGGATGACTGAAAAATGTGTTTCGCTTTTTCTGCAAATTCGTTCGTAATAATTGGAACAAAGTGAATATACGAGTAGATGTACTTTTTGCAACCAAATTCTTAGTAGGTAGGTTTATAGTCGTCTACCCTAGTTGTAATCTCTGCTCAGAATTGATTCTGAAGTACCTACGTGTAGCAGCATCCCGACATTCTTAGATGAAGTCGAGTAATCTTCTTAATTTAACAAGAAAGACTTGCTATTGCCTACTACTTTACTAATAGGTTATCTTGTTAGCATTTTTTTAAATTCGTCGAGCACCGCTCGGTTCCATTATGCACCGTAACAATTAAAAATCAATTGTTTTATTTTATTACCTAAGTTCACTTTGTAGTCGGGTTTTAGATTTTTTTAATTAACTTTTTTAATTCTAATCCTACTTGTTTGAACATAACTGCAAAGCTTCCAGAACATGGAAGCTTTCATTTGTAGTGTAAACTACAAATGAAAGCTTCCATGTTCTGGAAATGCAAAATACAACGCGTTACAGAAAAAGCGCAATTCCTCATACACCCAAATTATTATATTATTATAAAAAAAATATGATGCAGTTGAACTTTAGTTGTGTCTAACCAATTTTCTTAAATATCGATCAATAATATCACGATTTCCATAGATATCACAAAACTCTCCTACGCTAATTCATTTTTAGGAAAAAATTAACACATTAAAAATAGCTGAAATCGATTAAGTAGTCGGTATTGAACAAACTAATTTCAGGAATTTCGTTTATTCTGTTACATATTGTATAATTTATTAAGCCTTTTTTAAGAATAGCCTTCATATAAATTCTTAGCTATCTTCCTTTCCAATTCCAAGTGGACTGACAGTTTTAATTAAAATAATTGCTCATGGAAATAATGCAGGCGCTTTTTCTTAGCGGCCCTAAAAATAAATGAAGAGTATAATTTACGGCAATAATTACTAAAAGTAATGTTCTTCTGAAATAGAGTAGGTAGAGTACGAGTAGAGGGAGTGCCTAAACAGATTTTGTGGTATCTCCAGATTATTAGGTCGGAAATCGAACCTTCTGAGCTGGGTCCCCGCTCGCGGCCAACATTTTTGTTCGTGAACATATCTGTTGGCTTCGTGTCTGGTCGTTTACTACTTATTTAAGTATGTTTATCAGTTTTTTAGTACCCACTAAACAGGCCCTGCCTAGTTTGGGAATAAATAACCGTGTGTGTATTGTGATTTGTGTCCCAGAATTAAAAAAAAACTTTTTCGTGCAGTTTACACGGTCATGTGTGTGTTTGTGTTTTGTTTTTATTTAAAATCTCACCTTTACGGTTTTAATACTGTCTTATTAAATTTTAGTCTAAAATCATTTTTAAAGCAAACTCACATGTTCTTGATAAGCTCTATGCGAAAACCTTAATTATAAGATAATACACGTTCTTAAAGGAACAGAGAGAATTACAGTATTTTCAATTCCTTCCAATATTTCTACACTAAAATGTAAGATACTTAGGAGGTCAGATTTTATGTGCATATATAAATATTTACCTACTTACATAATATCACCGTAAATAAATGTATTTCTCCACAATATCTCTAGATATTCTAGGTAAACTGCTACGTACGTGGAAACTTGCAGTGCTAAGTAAGATTATGCACTTTCTAACTCGTTGCATTTCCTTACAGTATTGATTATGGACATTAGCACTTTCCCCGGCTGCAATGTATGATCAAAGATAGTCAAGTTGTCGGAACCAATATTATAAACGTGATTTTAGAAGAAGTACTTATTCAAAATGTATATTTATCGTTACGTCCTAAATTTCAAAAGTTACTAAGTACCATACATCCATATCTGAAACACCCAACGGTAAAAATACAGCCAAACTAATAAACATCCACATAATTAAAATTGTTGAGCAGTGATAGCCTTACGGTTAAAGAGCCTGCTTCACATCATGACAATCAGTGAGGATCGAGTTCGAATCCTGGCATGTAAGTACTAATGAGTTTTTCAAAACTTATGTACCTACATAATATTTATGATATTTATCACAAGCTCGACAGTGAAAGAAAACATCGCAAGGAAACCCGCAGGTCCCAGAATTAATTCTGAGACATGTGTAAACAGACCCGGTCCGGCGATGGGCTTACCGTTTATCACGTTTAGGTCCAAAGAATATTTAGCGAAAAGTGGGTATATCCAGGAATGGAATACCTCTGCCTACCCCCTCGGGGATAAAAGGCGTGAGATTATTATTATTACTTATTCAAATTTTTTAATTATATTCCCGTTTATATTAAATAAAAAAATACATTAATACCTTATTCAAAATGTATTTATCGTTATCCTAAATTGCAAAAGTTACCATAGTCATATCTTAAACACCCAACAACGGTAAAAATAGATCCAAAATTAAACATACTGATAATATACACGATATCAATTTGTTTTTAGTTTTCTGTCCCCCCCTAATAGTTTGTCGAATGATGTTAGTATAAACGCGAACAACATAAAATGTGAACAAAATAAATTCTACAAAAAAACTCCGTAAATACTGGTCAAGCAGAAACGCAAAATACCCTACCTGAAAATTACTGTAACTACGCATAAAAATGTTTGCAGGATAAATAAATCAGGCGCACTTAAACCACTTAACCACTAAAACTACGAAACTCGGCATTCACGCGCAACGAACCACTAAATTAACGAATATAAAAATAAAAGTTAAACCACCGCAGTTCGTAAAATCGCATAAAATTAAAGTTACGGTGCATTCCATTATTTTCCACAAACTAAATTAATGTTCTCGTGCGAGACGCGCGAAGGGATGGTGACATCATGTGAACTGATTCAAAATGGCTGACTCATGGGAATGATTAGCTTTGGCGCCACTGTCGACAATTGATAATCAGAAACAAAAGAAAGCATAATCTCGTTCTTTGTATGTGATCATCATTATCATAATCATATCAGCCAAAAGACTGCTAGACATAAGAAGGAAATAAGGATTGCCACAAAAACCTAGCAGTGGTACCCGTGTGGTTAAAAAGCCCGCTTTTAATTCGTGAGGCTCCGGTTCCAATCTTGGTGAGGCATGACCTACCCTTTTTTTTTAAATTACGTACCTTATTTATCACTAGTTCGACTGTAAAGGAAAATATCGTGAGGAAACCCGCTGGTCCTAAAAATAGTTATCAGGCATGTGTAACAGTTCGGCGATGGGCTCACCACCTTTTTTTAGGGGTCTAAAGAATATACTGGTGAAAAGTTTATTTCCAGAAATGAATACTAGAGAACCCTACCCCCTCGGGTATAAATGGAGTAAGATTATTTGTTTATTTTTTATTAATAATAATAAAATATAATCTCACGTCTTTCATCCCCGAGGGGGTACGCAAAGGTATTCCATTACTGGATATACCCACATTTCACGAGATACATTGGACTCCTAAACGTGATAGGTGGTGATCCCATCGCCTTACCGGGTCTATTTACACATGTCTCAGAATTAATTCTGAGACCTGCGGGTTTTCTTACGATGTTTTCCTTCACCGTCGAGCTAGTGATAAATATGTACGTAAGTTTTTGAAAAACTCATTGGTACATGCAAGGATTCGAACCCGAGCCTTACTGATTTTCGGCCGGCTCTTTAAACGTAAAGGCTATCACTGCTCGTTTTTATTTATGTATAATAATAATAATAATTATTATAATATAATTACTCTATTCAGGCAACTTAGACCCTTTATTGTGTTAGTTACAATAAACAGAGATTTTCTTGACAATAAAAAGTGACGGCAACTGTTTTAAAGTGTCAAACTTAAAGCCTAGCCTAAAAGAATATTGTGTTGAGGAGTTTCTTGCCCCGCTTCTTCTCCTCAACCATACATGCTGAAGCGGTGGAGTTGAAATGACGTTCAATAAGTGGACTTGTAAGTTGCTATTTTGAATAAAAAAATTTGACTTTGACTTTGACTTTTCCCACTTTTGTATAACGTTTTGTAATAAGACTGTTAGTTTTTTATTTGCTAACAATGGCAGAAGCAATACCTGTTGTAAATTTTCTTAGAGAGCGCTTGTGTCGCAAGCGCAATCGTGCGTAGCTGTTTTACAGGCATTTCCGCATAATTCCAAATTTAAATTGTTGTGCAAATTTTCTATTTTGTGCAGTCGTTGGTTAATACCGCTTTAGCACAGCAAGAACTTTTGAGAATATCGTTCCTACGAAGATAAATAAATAAATAAATTGTGGGACACAATTCACACACGGTTATTTAGTCCCTAACTAGGCAGAGCTTGTACTTACGGGCACTCAACAACTGATAAACATACTTAAATAAATATTAAACGACCAGACACGAAGCCAACAGACATGTTCATGCACACAAGTGTTCCGTAGTCCCACTCCTGCTGAGCTAAAGGTCTTTCCTCACACATGAGAAAGTATGAGTCATAATCTACTCCCACACGATACAATGACTACTATTGACTATTCCCAATTTCATTTCGATACCCTTATCATAATGGTCTTGGATTGGTTGTTTGTTAAATATTCCTTAAATTCCTTCTAAAGTTCTGAATGATTCATAGGAATCTTGATGCGACATTGCAATGTCCCAACCCTACTGTAGCTGTAATAAAAATGGGGATTAAACAAGCGGGCGCAGATAAATCCGGTTTATTACAATCCTAGATAAATAAGTCTGCTTTCTACATAATATAAACTTAACATGTTCCACAGACCTGCTTTATAACCATTGGCGTAGCTAGGTACTTTTCCAAAGGGGGGGCCGTGGCCCCAGCCATGAATCGGCCACGGCAAGGTGGTCACTGACTATCAGCGCATGCGCAACTATGTAGGTATCAAGTATGGACAGCTATCCTATAATAGATAGGTACTATACTTTTGTTTTATCTGTGTCCTGACCAAAAGTATGTAGTTTAAGTAGTTTATGGATGAGGAATTGTAGTATTTTTCTAGGGTGGGCCCGGCTTCCTCCCCCCCCCCCTCGTCCTAGCTACGCCCATATTTATAACTAGTATAGTTTAAACAGTTTCACTAATAACACAGCGTGGGTGGTTGTCAAAATAAAAATAAAGATATTCAATACCAGAACCATAAAGTTCTTATAGTTATATATATTTTTTTTAATCTCTCGCCTTGTATTCCCGTGGGAGTATTCAGAGGTATTTCACATTGACGGGCGTTTATTCACTTGGTACTGACCCTGCCTTCTGAGACGGAGGTCGCGGGTTCGATTCCCGCTCGGGGCCAACATTTGTGTGCATAAATAATGAATATGTCTGTTGGCTTCGTGTCTGGGTATTTAATATTTATTTAAGTATGTTTATCAGTTGTTTGGTACCCTAGTACAGGCTCTGCCTAGTTTGGGATTGAATAACCGTGTCTAAATTGTGTTCCACAATTTATTATTAGTGTTATTATAATTTCTAGAAATACTTACTTTTCACGAGTTTTGATTTTGATTATGAGAATTATGATTTTATTTTATTCATATAGGATTGAGCAATATAGCATGATACACACACTTCAACTAGATAACGATCTAATCTAAAAAGCACATTGTCAATTCAACGTTTGGTGCCAAATAACTATTAGTGCCTTGGTTTCCTCTAACCGCATCGTCATTATTATTCAAATATTTTTGTGTTGTTAATACAGGTATTTACATTTGTTGTTATTACAAGTACTACTTAGCTAGGTCGAGATTCGTAATTAATTAATAGGTACACAATTTGTTTATAATTTAAACAGTAAATGAAATATTATAAAAAACTACAAAAATAATTCGGACTTGTATACGAACATTTCCGTACCACGTTTAGTTCATAAAAAGACATATGTTATAGTTGGCCTTTTATTTTCTTAATATTATTATTTAATATTCTTGAATGTTTGTCATTATACTTTAAATTTAATTGTTTTTTCTATAAAAACGCAATTTTACACACACAAAAATGTATACTGGCAGCTACCTAGGACAAAGAATTAGTCTAGCTATTCAAAGGGGGAACGCTGCCAGTATCTTCGGGACCTTGCCTAAAGGGACTCCCTTTAATAATATATTTTAGTTAAGTAAGTATACTATATATATATATATTTAATTTCTAAGGTATTTAGGTTTATTTATTATAATAACAATATTCTCATACTGAAGAAATAGAAATATCTTTAAATTTAGATCTTATCGGCTATACTAAATTATGTACAATATATTCAGCTTATATGTAGGTAAGCATGCAAGCATTAAAGCTCGGGCGCCCAAGAACATAAACTGTCTAATTATTATACGGTTCATGAGATACTGTCTACTGACAGACGGACAGCACGACACTCTTTAGGCATGAAACACTGAAAAAACTTGATGATTTGAAGAATAATTTATGACTACATAAGTAGTAATGACGAATTAAATATGCTCAGACTCAGGCGTCAGTGTAGAGGTACATATTTATTTAAATCTCCTACTAAACCTTTACAGCAAATAAATTTCCACAGCTACAGCCTATAGTTATCGAGCTATCGAGTAAATTACATCACGATAGAAACGCAGATTGAAGTCATATACATCAGGATAATACCCTATGATGGTGGCCAGTGCAAACTTGCCGAGACAGTGAAAACGTAGCGAGATTTAAAATTAATGTAGTATGAGCAAGAGGTATCTCCGAGTCTCATTAAAACTTGTTTTTACTGCGACTTCGTCTGAGAACTTCTAACAGAAAGTCTACGTCTGTCCCATGCAGCCTTAATATTTTTTTTTTAACTCCCAGCCAGGTTTATCAGGTTTTGCAATGTAAACTTATATAGAAACCTTTTTCAAAAAATATTAAATTATAGTGACACCTGTGTCGAAATATAATAATAATAATAAATCTTTATTTCAGGCAATATTATTACTGCCACAAGAAAATCGACTCACATTTGACTAGTTTAAATAGATGAAGATAAACCTTAGTTTACCTTCATCTATTTAAACTAGTCAAATGTGAGTCCTATTTTTCTACTAGTACTGGTAATACTTATATTACCACCAGCATAAAGAATAGTACTAACGTTCTATAGGCACTATACGGATACAATTGGATAAACATACTTAAACACCAAAAACTGAAACCAACAGACGTGTATCATTTACCATCAGATGAATCGTTTATTTTTTTTAAATATCTATAGAAAAAAGTGAGTTCAGAGAAAATATGAGCAATGTGACAAAAAATATTAGAAATTAACGCATATAACTATTTTCTCATTCCAGCTTGACACGTCCGCTCTCACCGAACGCTGCCGCAAGAATGACGAAGTGATTCCATTTTCGAACGATGGGGGCTAGCATCAGTAGTGCCAACAGCAAGAAATGGAGGCGCAAAAGAGAAGTACCCCCCCACGCGGAGTCCTCAAGAGTCCTGTTCCTGTTGTACTTGATACATAGAACCTGGAATGTGGTCGTTGACCATGTTGATTCGAAGAGTGCAAGGTGAGACAGATGCATGTTTATTTTTCTTTACTTGTCTTAAAAAACATTCTTTATAGTCTTGTTTTTTTTTAACTTTTTGAGATAGCGGGGTGATTCAGATTTGGCCACGCTATCTCAAGAAGTTTAAAAAAAACAAGATAACTTAAGAATTGTTTTTTTTTAAAGACCTGACGAACTCAAAAAAAATATACTTAACAGCTGATTTCCAATTGGTCCCTCAAATAAAGTACATAGTTCAGATTTGTGACTAGGTACATTATTATTAAATAAAAAAACCTACTTCAATCTTCAACTTATATGGTTTTCTCATGGATGCCGTTGTCAGAACTTAAAATAGGACCAATTTGGAAGCACCAGCTTTCAAATAAAAAAAAAAACATCCAAATCGGTTCACCCAGTCAAAAGTTCTGAGGTAACGAACATAAAAAAAAAACTGACGAATTGATAACCTCCTCTTTTTTAAAGTCGGTTCAAACAAAGAAAACTTATTTGATCAACAAAATCGAGACTAGCATTTGTGTCCTTGGATAATATTAATAAACTAAGTACTATAGTGTACATTAACTTTTATAGAGCCAAGCTCTGCCTAGTTTGCTACAATACCATGTCAAATTATTTATTCATCATCATCATCAACCCGTAACAGCCCACTGCTCTTTCCTTACACACGATGAAGTATGGGTCATAATCTCCCAAGCGAGATTGCAATTATTTATTGTATTACGTTAACATCTTTAACACCTGCCTCTCCCAACATTCCAGATGGCGTGGGTCGCATACAGTGCAGAGTTCACGGGGCGCGGGTCGCAGATTCGACTCTGTCAGCTTGGCAGAGTCCGACCCTGGTTCCTGCTACTCCGCTTGCAGCTGCAGCTACTGCCGGCTCCGGGAGTGCGCCCATGACTGTGTCAGGTACGATATCTTAGATTGATACTTATATATCCGGCTCGAAGTACCATTGAGCCGTTAATCCGGCTCGAAGGACCTTTTAGTCGTTAATCCGGCTCGAAGGACCATTGAGTTTTTAATCCGGCTCGAAGGACCATCGAAGTCATATCGAGTCTGAAGGATAGTAGCTATTAGAGTACAGTAGGTGAGAATGGTACTTCACTTACAGAGTAATTCTATCTCAGAAACTATACAACATTCATAAAGTCAATATTGAGTAACTATCCAGTGCAAAAGTGCTTTGCCCTTACTATTAAAATGCACTGAAAAATAATTTACTTAGGTATCTATTGATTTATTTAATTTACTTATTTTGTATTATTCTATTAATCCTTCCAGCCAGGTTATCGAGATGGTCCTTTGTAGCGCGGTAAATGTCAGTTGAGGAAAAGTTGAGAAAACGATTTGTTAGATAATAATATCAAAAACCGTCGTTTTATAACACTGAACAACTTAATTATATCTTATCCCATCGTTCAAAACTTGACGAGTAATGAATCTATGATCCTATATAAACTGGATTGCTATAGAGTCCGTAATAATTTTACTGCGCATTTCTGTAATTACTACTTATATTCCGCTATCTGTCGGATATTGGATTAGCAAATCAACGTTGATCTCAAGAACATAGTTAGACATATTGATTAACTGTAGCACAAGACAGTTCTGAAATTATACGCCTTGTATCCGGTAGAAAATGTGCAAATTACATTTTATGCGCTTCTAAGTTAATCTAGATGGATACATTATATTTTTATGAGGTTCACTTTATAAGGTCCTTTTAAATCAAGTGCAAATATTTTAAAATTAAGAACAAATATGTAAGAGAAATATTAAACATAAAAAGAAAATAAATATACGTCAGTTTTTTCTTGTTCTTTTCGAAAAAAATAAAAATCATTTTGTAAACATGCTGTATGCATGTGCATAGATAAACCCACACTAAAAACTCTGCACTCACACTACATTCATAATAAACCAATCACAGCCCGCCCCGTCGTTGTTAATATGATTTTTTGAGGGTCGGTGTACCTACTTAGGTTTGGTAGTGTGCATGTATTGTTTATGTACAGTTAGTTTCTTGTTCTTTTATTTTTGTAAAAATCGATGTTAATATTTAGTAAAGTAGAGTACGAAAACAAAAATTCTGTGCACAAAGTAGTTTCTTGTTCATTGATGTACGCTTTAAATATTTGCACTTAATTTTAAAGGACCACGTATACTTCAGCTTCTATAACCGCACCTTGTGACTCACAAATTGTCAACGCATCTTTCCTCTGATGTTAAAGATGTCCATGGGCAAAGATGTCCACTTCCACTATTTAAAAAGTAAAATAAGCCAAGTGCGATTCGGAATAATACACAAACTTGTAGGTTTTGTAATTGTATGCTACATTTAGATAGCAGTGATTATAGCCTTTACGGTTAAAGAGCCGGCCAAAAATCAGTGAGGCTCGGGTTCGAATCCTGGCATGTACCAATGAGTTTTTCAAAAACTTACGTATTTATTTATCACTAGCTCGACGGTGAAGGAAAA
The DNA here is from genome assembly GCA_963855545.1 of Ethmia dodecea. Lineage (NCBI taxonomy): Eukaryota > Metazoa > Arthropoda > Insecta > Lepidoptera > Depressariidae > Ethmia > Ethmia dodecea. The sequence continues at coordinate 14,230,414 of OY979446.1, read as the reverse complement.
CATCGTGAGGCAACCCGCAGGTCTCAGAATTAATTCTGAGACATGTTTAAATAGACCCGGTCCGGCGATGGACTGACCACCTATCACGTTTATAGGGGTCCATTTTATCTCGTGAAATGTGGGTATATCCAGTAATGGAATACCTCTGCCTACCCCTTCGGGAATGAAAGGCTTGAGATTATTTATTTTTTTATTTTATTTTTAGCTACATTTAATATCAGTAGAAATTAGAGCTGCTGAGGTATTCCTCTTCTTGAAGTACTCTGGTATCACGTCAAAAAGGGAGGCCACTCAGTTCAAAAGAGAATTGAATGCGCCCAAAGTTTTCATACAACCGTGGCATACTTTTCAACAATTTATTCTCTTTTATTCCAGGTAAGCGGAGTTTCCTCAGAAAATTGACAAAGATCCAATTCCTTCAAGACACCGCTCGAGTTTGAAAGAATGCCGGAAAACAATTGGCTAGATATCTCAAAGAAAACTTATTCAATTAGAATATTACTTTTCAAAGCGGTAACTTCAACTTGAGATAAAACATCGGTAAAAGGCCGTGGCCAGGATATTTTTTCTTTATTATGAAATCAAGGAGTTTTAATAATAAAACCATCTAGATATTATACATATCTACTGCATTTGGAGACTCGTCGGTGGAGATGGGCGGCTGTTGACATTTAGCCAACCTTCATGGACGAGTTTAGAGAGTCTTGTTATTAGACTATTGACCTTTCTGAGTGTACTTTTTGTACCTACAGAATATAATGATTTTTGACCGTAAAACAACTTAGTTTGCTCTTTTTAATGTATTATTCTGCTCATAAAGTTGCAAAGAACGCGTAACTAAAACATATAGCTATCGCTTTACCCTATCAGTTTTGAAAGGAAACTTGTTAAAAGTTATATATTACCGAACCACACACATCATCAACTCGTAACAGGCCACTGCTGATGATTCGTTCCTCTAAATAAGAATATGTGGGTTGTACTATCTATACTTACTTATATTTTAAAGAGGAAACATTTGTATTTTTTTTATTTTTGTATGTATCTTTGTTGTGAATAAACTCAAAAACTACTAAACCGATTTTAAAAATTCTTTCACCAATTTAAATCTAGAATATCCCTGAGTAACATAGGCTATATTTTATTCCCGTATTCGCTGGAACCGCAGCCGAGCGCGATCGATCGCATGCGACTGTAGCGCGCTGCTGATGCGACAATAGTCAACGTATGAAAATGTATGGCGCCATTTCCGAAGTCTGCGACAGACGCGTGCGGCCGACGTCTGTCATTTTCATACATGGACTTGTCGCATCAGCCGCACGCGTCAGTCGCACGCGATCGATCGTCTACCTTTACGACAACGGTTTAACGTGCTAAAATGCAATACAGCTGCTAATGACCGCTCGATCGCCACCAACTCGGCTATGAGCGCTAAACTATTCTGCTAAAATTAAAGCTTCTGTTATTCTTACTTCCCATAATTCACAATTAAAACACAATCTAATCAACATCCGGTCCCTTCCGGTTCCTGACCGCGGGCCTACATCTCACGACCGCTCGCATTACCAGGGCTGAACTTAGAAATGGGCCTAATTTGGTTAAATAATTTTATTTTGATTTAGTAACTAAATTGTTTTTACATTTAAGTTCATTTATAAATATTTATTGTTCTAACAAAATATGATTCTGAGGGAAGGAAATATTATATGATGATGATTTAGTAAATTAATGTTGTAAGGCTAGTGCTTGATATTAATGTAGTTATATAGGATATAGGAAGAGGGGTAGACCAAAGAAAAGAAAAATGGATTGTGTGAAGGATGATATGTACAACATTTATTTGTTTATTTAATTTTAATTATACTGGGATTTATGCTGCCTTCATTCCTCGTAATATTATTCAATGGCTGATTCTAGATCCAAAGATTTAATAATTTATTATCAGAACGCAAGGGGGTTGCGTACAAAGACTAGTACTTTTTATCGAAGTGTCTGTACGTTTGACTTCGATATTATTATTATAACCGAGACGTGGCTTTTGGACGGCATTAAGGATACGGAATTATTTGATGGGCGCTATGTAGTATGGCGTCGTGATCGCGACTATGCGGCTACTCGACAAAAATATGGGGGTGGTGTGCTAATAGCAACTCGCCGTGAACTCGCAATTACACCTATGTGCAATTTTCAATCGAGCGCTGAAGACCTTTGGATCACAATATTAGTTAAGGAGGCCCACCATGAACCCGTCCCTCTGCATATCTGCGTCGTGTACCTTTGTAACCAAAAATTCGGCTGGTCCTTTGCTCAGCAACTTGCTAATTTTTTCTCTAATGTGGAAACAATAATGGATCGTTATCATAACGACAAGTTTTTAATTGTAGGCGATTTTAACTTAAGTAATATTGTTTGGATGCCCAGCAGTGCCGCATATTTAACACCGCTCAATTTTCACTCTTCTGACGAAGTTTATTTAGTGGATATGATTAATATGTTAAGCCTAGGTCAGTATAATAATATTAAGAATTCTCACGGAAAAATACTTGATCTTGTACTGGCTAATGATAGCATTGTATCGGTGACAGACTGTAGTGACAACGCTCTTGTTCCTGTGGATCTACATCATGGTGCCCTTAGTCTCCACTTGCACTTTTCTCATAGTGTTCCCTTAGATTGCTTACCCTCTCCGAGGTTTCTTTACGAACGTGGCGACTATGACTCAATGAACAAGGAACTAGCTGCAATCGATTGGTATTCAGAATTCTTGAATACCACACTTGATGGCGCTGTTCACCACTTCTATAGCATCTACTCGGGCCTACGGGACAAATACATTCCTATTAAATCGGCTACCACTGATTCTTATCCTAAGTGGTACACTAAAGCTATAAAAAAAGTAATAAAAGAAAAATTTAAACATTTTCGTAAATATAAAATATACGGTAATAAATATGATAGATATTCTTTTGAAATGTTGCGTGACCGTGTTAAACGACTGGAGGGCACCTGTTACAATAATTATATTTCATTGGTCGAAGATTCTATAAAAAGCAACCCAAAGCATTTCTGGACATATGTCAATTCCAAATCTAAGTCAACCGCTATGCCAAGTAGCCTTGTGTATAACGGTGCTACTTTTAATACCGGCGACTCGATCTGTAATGCTTTTTCGGACTATTTTAAATCAACATTCTTGGACTCTTCTAGTAGCTACCGTTTTGACTGTGACAGACCACCAGATGACACAACTCCAACAGTTTCGGATTTATCATCTATCTCCGTTGATAAGGACGTTGTTACTAAGCTGTTGTTAAGTTTAGACCCTTCTAAATCGTCTGGTCCAGATTTTTTGCCAGCACGTGTTCTAATTAGCTGCGCTAAGACTTTCGCTACTCCCCTGTCTTTGCTGTTTGAAAAATCATTGAGTGAAGGTGTTGTTCCTGCGATGTGGAAGCGCGCGTTTGTGACTCCAGTACACAAAAAAGGTGCTAAGACGAACGTTACGAATTACCGGCCAATATCCAAGCTTTGCATCGTGTCCAAGGTCTTGGAGAAATTGGTATACAGTCAGGTCTATCCCGCGCTTAAACATTCAATGAATGATTCGCAGCACGGTTTTCTTAAGGGTCGATCCACGGTTACCAACCTCGTACTGCTTAACGATATTTTGACTGAAGCAATGGAAGGTGGAGCGCAGGTCGATGTCGTTTACACAGACTACAGTAAAGCATTTGACAGGATTCAGCATGATCTACTACTGCTTAAGCTATATAGAACAGGTATTAGGGGTAACCTTCTCCGGTGGTTTTCCTCATATATAGACAATCGATCGCAAGCAGTAGTGGTCAATAACTATATTTCTGGGTGGGTTAGTATCCCTAGTGGAGTGCCACAGGGGTCCCTTTTAGGGCCATTGCTCTTCGTAGTCTTTGTGAATGACATTACCCGTTGTTTCCAAACATCTCGTGTTTTGTGTTTCGCAGACGACATGAAAATTTTTGCACATGTTCGGTCCCTCGATGACGCTGCTGCACTGCAACGCGACCTTTTGAGGCTTGAAAACTACTGTGCCGATAATCTCCTTGATCTTAATCCCACCAAGTGTAGCATTGTTTCCTTTACTCGTGGGCGATCCACTATCATCTTCGACTATACCTTGAAAGGTGTCTGTCTTAACAGAGAAAGCTCCGTCCGTGACCTAGGGGTCACTCACGATAGCAAATTAATATTTGACACCCACATTAACAACATCGTAGCGAAGGCGTATAAGGCTCTGGGATTTGTGATGCGCATTTCGAGTGACTTCAAGCAAATTAAAACGCTGAAAATCTTGTATTGCACTTACGTGCGAAGTATCTTGGAATATGCGTCACAGGTCTGGAATCCTAGATATGAGACCTACATCAATCGTATTGAGCAAATTCAAAAGAAGTTTGTTAGGCGCTTGTGCTATCGAACCAACGACAAGTATTCCTCTGAAAACTATGCCGAGCTATGTAAGAAGCATCACCTACTTCCACTGGATAAAAGACGCGAAGTATCTGACGTAGTACTTCTCTTAAAGATCGCCTCCGCTGCTATTGACTGTCCAGAACTTTTAGAGAAAATAATGCTTAAAGTCCCGTGCAGGATTCTGCGCTACAATGCACCACTTTTTCTTTCTGTAGCTTTGACTAGGTATCGGCAGAACACCTTTATTTGGCGGGCAAGCAGAACTTTTAACATACTGTGCGAAGAATTGGAGCTGGATCTATTCGGTACCGGCTGTATCGCGGCAAAACGCACGTTAAGCAACTTGTTTTTTAATTAACAGATAATTACTATGTAAACCTAAGTAAATTATCAATCTTTTTACTTAATATTATATTGTTATAGTTAATAAGTACGTATCGTGCATCCAGTGTGCAAAAATGAGTTTTTTTCTTCCATTGTATTGTTATCTGTGAAGACCTGTTATTGGCTTTCTTTTTACTTAATTAAGTGTTAGATCTGTTTCGTAGCTGTTGGTCTTCCGACCATTAAATAAATAAATAAATAAATAAACATGAAAGTGAATTTAGATTTTAATATGACGTATGATAGATCTACATGGAAGGAAAAAACATACTTACTTCGCCGACTATACAACGAAATTAAATATGAAAGGGCCGCAAGAGGTGTTTTTGGAGAGTATTTGCTCGCTTTTTAAGGTATGTTACTAAACCATGCATGTGCTATCTGACTCGCTCTTGACCGGTTTATTTAAGTTTTGGTACGCCTGATTGCGGCCCTGTTAATTCCCTGATCTCTGTCGCAATGATTGATACGAAAAGTTCTAAACAAACCCCGATAGGGAGGGATTGCGCCCCGAATAGCCCACTCAATTTCCGCGCCGATTTTTCTTTCTGCTGATAAGATGGGCTGATGATAGCTAATATTTTTTGCTCCAGATGGAAGGGATAATAAAAGGGTTCGTTTCGTTGCAGTCAGTTTGCTGTGCTATTTTATTTGTTCAAAAGTAGCGAATTCTTGTAGCTGTTGCCCACGACTACGTGAGCGTCGCTATCGCGTCGTTATCGCGTCTAGAAACTATGAGTTTTTTTTTTTCAGAAAAAGTAACCTAGTCTTTTCTCACGATGGAAAATAGGCGTGAAAATATACATAGGTACTGTAAACAATATCAAATATTTAATCCCTACTAATATAATAGACAACATTGACTCGAACCGCTCATTTTCAACTCGAACCTCCGTGCAGCGCCATCTGTTATTTATAGTAATATGTCATATAACTTATGTAAGGTTATGCGTGGTTTCACCCGTAGTTCCCCTTATCGTCAGAATACGGAGATAAAATATAGTTTAAGTTACTCAGGGATATTGCAACTTTCCGTTGGTATAAGAATTTTTAAAATCGGTCTAGTACTTTTTGAGTACCTCTTTATAATATTAGTGTTGGTAAGTAAAGTGACTCTGTCTAATTGTCCTTTTTCCTGCTTATGAGCAGTTTCTCAAGATTCTCAATTAATCAGATTCTCATCTCATCAGATTCTTAATCCTTGTTACATTTTCTCGGCAAAACCAATCCTGGGGAAATTTGGCGAAGAGATTTCTTGCGTCTTATAGTAAATAGGTTACTTTTCATGCCAGAACTAGAGAGAGTTTCAGAACAGAAGACCTGGATTTTTTTGAAGTGAAAACTTCTTTAGCGGCGTTGACCACTTTTGTGGGATGAGTAAAAACTGTGAAACTCGCGTCAGGTCACGTGTGCTGATCGAAAAACCGTAAGACGGTTGGAGAGTAGTGTTGTAACACCGAAATCGATAGTCAAGTTTTCACTTCTGCCGGCACTCCCGGAGTGCAACCCGTGTTTTTTTTTAAATTAAGTACCTCGGTATCGAAAAAAAGAAAAGGGGTCAAACCAAAGATATTAAAGTAAGGATGAGTTATATTCATACTGCTTGCGTTTGAAAATTGATCCCCTACGAGTGTGCTACAACATGTACATACTTACTTCTTAGCGTATTTATAGGATACAACAATGACGGGGAAAGATGATACGGAACGAATAATAAAGAAAAAGAGAGCTATCTGTTAAGAGTTGCGCTTAAAATACGACTTGAAATACAATGCGACTAAATAAAATGTGGTTAATTAACTACATTTGTCGGCCTCATTTTCCGTGCTCTAGTAACATATCTACGTCTTTCTATATATAATATCTTTGGGTCAAACATACTAAAATTGTGACAAACAAATCGGTAAACAATTTCTACAGACAGTGATCAAATGAATGTTTCACGCAAATCCACAATATTCTTGAATAGTTTTAATAAAATTTGAATAATTTCATCAAACTAATGCATTTACGAGGTAAACGTACTCGTAGTTACTACAAATTATACGAGTATTTTATCATCCAACTTTGAAATGCGCATCCACTTTGTGGTATTGCAGTATATGAAATGACTCCAGGGCTGGCAAACTTAGCTAAAAGAATATTAGGGTTAAATATCTAATTATTGACACTAGTTTACCCTACCAATTGCTGGACACCCCAACAGTTTTATTCAAAACTAGCGGATGCCCAGCGGCGTTGCCCGCGTTTATTCCCGTTCCCGTGGGAATTTCCGAAAATCCCTTCATAGTGGTTGCCTACGACATATTTAAGACACCTACATACCATATTTCAAATAGCGGGTGCCCAGCGGCGTTTTCCCGCTTGGATTTAGTTTATTCCCGTTCCCGTGGGAATTTCCAAAAATCCCTTCATATCAATTTTGCTATGACATATCAGACACCTTCATACCATTTTTCAAGTTTCTAGGTGTTATCGTTTCGGAGTAGTACCTACGTATTTCTCTTTTTAACCAGTTTTTATATTTTCCCGTGGGAATGAGACATTTTCCTGGAATAAAAAGTACCCTAGATGTTGACCCGGGTACTCAGTTATCTCCATACCAAATTTCATCAAAATCCGTCCAGTAGTTTTTGAGTGATGCGTGCACAACCAGATAGACAGACAGACAGACAGACAGACAGACAGACAGACAGACAGACAGACAGACAGACAGACAGACAGACAGACAGACAAAAATTCCAAAAATTGGTGTTTCGGTATCTATATCGATAACTATATACACTACCGTTAAAATTTTCAAAAAATATTTAATGTACAGACACGGCCCCGTTAGAGTTTTATTATATGTATAGAAGACTAGCGGGTGCCCAGCGGCGTTGCACGCGCGGATCCAGTTTATTTCCGTTCCCGTGGGCATTTCCAAAAATGTCTTCATAGCGATTGCCTACGACACCTACTTACATACCATATTTCAAGTTCCTATAGTCTATTTCACATAGCATGGGTTCGATGACAGTTCACATTTTTCCATTTTACTGATACTATACTAAAAATATTTGTATTTATTTAGTATAGATATTATAGTATAGATAATGGTATGAGGAACCCTTCGTGCGCGAGTCCGACTTGCACTTGGTTTTATTTTTATTTTGGTACGAACCCTGTAAGTTTTAGCACTTTCTAAGTTCCAGCTTTTAAGTAAGGGCCCTTGCTTGACCGGCCAGGCTAAGGCACTCGGCAAACTAAAGTAAATAGCGCCGACTGCAGCGCTCCGTCTAATTGATTGCCAGCAAAAGTCTGCTTACACGAGATTTATTGCGACCAAGCGTAGAGAAATCGTTAGGAACTCCCATTGGAATGCATCAGATTTTTTTAAATACTTCGCCGGGAATAACTGTGTAGCGACACTACATAATAATATAGAATGCGCCAAGGGACGGGCGAGTTCTAAACCGCGCTATCGAAGTTTTCTAATAAGTTTGTATAAATCCAACTGTCCAACATCAACCGTTGGACCGCGGTTCCCAGGCACAATCACCTCGCTTAGAGGAAGATCTTCCCTTTTCACGATGGAGGAGCATTCCACCTCCACTCCTCTAGGTATATCTGTGACTAGCTTTTACCCGTGGCTTCGCTCGAGCACGTTTATTTCACCCCCTTAGGGGTTGAATTTTGCAAAATCCTTTCTTAGTGGATGCCTACACTGTATAAGCTATCTATGTGCAAAAGTTCAAGTCTCTAAGACCCAGCAGTTTAGGCTGTGCGTTGATATATCACAAAGCAGTCAGTTTAACATTTTATATAACCTATATAGATTTACAGTATTTTTAGCAGACTTCAACAAGAATTTCTTCTAATTCAGTACCTTTTTCTTTCGAAAAGGTCACCTTTCATTCCCGAGGGTACGCAGAGGTATTTTTATTTATTTTATTTTTATTATGTTCGGGAAGCTAACAGCTAAGTATTACAATATAGTAAACATAGTATATGTCCAAACGCTAATTATAAGCTTCCACATGTAAACAGTAATATAAATTAAAAAGTAGGTACTATGTGTCTTAAGGGATACAAAATAAAAACGTAATTGAACAGTGAACCAGTTAACTCCGCTGCTCGACAGTATATTTATCAAAAAAATTCTTTGCTAATGATTTTTTTATTACATTATTGCTACTGTATCCCATTTCTGGAAATGCCCACGTTTTACCAGTATATCTTTGGACCCCTAAACGTGATAGGTGGTGAGGCCATTGCCGGACCGGGTCGTTACACATGCCTCACAATCTTTAAGTATTAAACCAACCGGAGACGTCACTAACAGGCGTTCCTCTCTGCCAAAAAAGTTATGAGCAACGCTCATGCCTGTTATATACAACTACTTGTCTTGAGTTCACGGAGTGCTCGGATTGGTTGTATCTGTGTGTGAATGTATTTGTGTACATCTAGTTCAAGCTAGTGTTTAATTGTTTTATCAAAAAATGCGTTTAACATTATTTGTGTGCGTTTCCTCGTCCCCCGCTCAGAAATTGGCAGACTTTTTTGCAAAGAAACTAGTGCGCGTGACGTCTCCGGTTGGTTTAATACTCAAAGCTCACAATTCATTCTGGGACCTGCGGGTTTCCTCACGACGGATCCCTTGGTGTGCGAGTCCGACGCCCCCTTGGCCTTTTTTAGGGTCACCAAATGTAAGTACACTTCTGTTCTATAAGTATAATTAATATACTGTGCTAATGCTTTACCTCTTTAAGCGAAGTAAGCTTAACGAGGAATATCTTTCTACTCTGTTAGCTCTGAGCTCTGAGGGATAAGAATTAGTTGCTTGTTACCTGACTGCGCCATTAAGGCGATAATGTTTTTCGCATGAATGTTAAGTCTTTTAAGTTTTTCTTGTGTCCTGAGGGGTCGGCAAAGAGATTTCATTCCTGAAGTTACTCATTTTGCACCACTATATTTTTTAGGCTAGTTAACGTGACTTGAGCCTGAATTCTCATAAGCTACGCTCCTTTACCTAGCCTTCTACTTAGTAAATCGCAAATCGTTCTAATTTCATTGCACTTTTCATATTTCATTCAAAGTCAAGAATCATTTATTGGTATAGAAAATACACTTAGAAAGGTCAATAGTCTAATAACAAGGCACTCTAAACTCGTCCATGAAGATTGGCTAAATGTAAACAGCAGACCATATCCACCGACGAGGTTCCAAATAAACGTTCCAAATGGATCCAAATGCAGTATATGAACTACCCCGAGAAGAACCTGGAGACATTTCCAGAAATAAGTATGTTTTCTCATCTTTATTAAAAATCTTTGCCTGTGAACTTTCGCAAATTATCTATACATATAATAAAACTCTAACGGGGCCGTGTCTGTACATTAAATATTTTTTGAAAATTTTAACGGTAGTGTATATAGTTATCGATATAGATACCGAAACACCAATTTTTGGATTTTTTGTCTGTCTGTCTGTCTGTCTGTCTGTCTGGTTGTGCACGCATCACTCAAAAACTACTGGACGGATTTTGATGAAATTTGATATGGAGGTAGCTGAGTACCCGGGTCAACATCTAGGGTACTTTTTATTCCAGGAAAATATCTCATTCCCACGGGAACATATAAAAACTGGTTAAAAAGAGAAATACGTACTACTCCGAAACGATAACACCTAGAAACTTGAAAAATGATATGAAGGTGTCTGATATGTTATAAGAAATTGGTATGAAGGGATTTTCGGAAATTCCCAACGGAACGGAACGGGAATAAACGGAATCCGCGCGGGCAACGCCGCTGGGCACCCGCTAGTAATATAAATATATCTATATTTATATTATAATTTGCGAAAGTTCACAGATTAAATTTCACAAATTTAATTATGCGAAATTAATTTACGTACGGAACAAAGTGTAGTTATCGTTCGATTCAGGCAGTGGGCGGAAAAGACCCTTAAGCAGTATGTACTGATCAACTAACCCCGTGAGCTGAGTAAGCCCCTAAGCGGTAGGTAGTGGTCGATTGAGCCCTGGGCTAAGTTGGTCTTTCTTTAGCGATAAATTAATGGGTGAACGGGCCCGCGGGCTCAGTTAACACAGAGGTCAAGTTACTCATAGAAAAAATAAGAGTGTCAACTTAGCCCGCGGGCTAAGTGGTCTGTGGGCTCATTTGACCACAAAGCCTTTTTAACAACGTTATATTTTATTGCCTCATTCATTTGAATTAAGCCTAAAGACTAAACAAGTATTTGACAGTAAATTTGACCTAAACTTCTAAGTACATTATAATTAAGAATGTGTCCATTAACACTTTTCTTATTATAAAAATAAAAATTTACGCCTTTTATCCCCGAGGGGGTAGGCAGAGGTATTCCATTACTGGATGTACCCACATTTCACGAGATATTATATTGGACCCCTAAACGTGATAGGTGGTGAGCCCATCGCCGGATCGGGTCTATTTATGTCTCAGAATTAATTCTGAGTCCTGCGGGTTTCCTCAAGATGTTTTCCTTCACCGTCGAGCTAGTGATAAATATGTACGTAAGTTTTTGAAAAACTCATTGGTACATTATGCCAGGATTCGAACCCGGGCATCACTGATTTTCGTCCGGCTCTTTAACCGTAAGGCTATCACTGCTAACTTTTCACACTTCTCTTATTGTCTCTATTAAGGGGAAGACACTTTGTGAAGAAGAACACCTCTAATGTTTCTAATATACATAAATGATATGCCTCAATCTATATCCAATCAAATTATATTGTACGCTGATGATAGCACAGTGATTTATGAAAACGAAGATGAAATAAATAGTAGCCTAACTAAAATAATTGAATGGTTGCAAAGTAATAACTTAATAATAAACCTAGATAAGACTCAGATAATGTACTTCACACAGAGACAGGACTACAACTTAATCACTAATATAACATACAATAATAAAAATATATCTGAAGTTAAGACAACTAAATTTCTAGGACTTTATATAGATAGTGGCATGAGATGGAAAACACATATGGAATACGTCTGCAATAGATTACATCAGTGTTCATATGCTTTATTCAAACTTAATAAAATAGTCAACCGCAAGGCTGTATTGGCATCCTATCATGGGTATGTAGCTTCGACTCTTAGATATGGCGTCATATTCTGGGGGAACGCCTCCTCTATTATAACAGTTTTCAGAGCACAGAAAAAATGCATCAGGGCCATATGTGGTCTTAATAGAACGGACAGCTGCAGACCCTACTTTAAAGGACTAAAGATTCTGACACTTACTTCACTTTACATTTACGAAACTGTGTTGTTTATACGTCGAAATCCACATTCTTATCCTAGAGTCGCAAGTAAGAGACATAATGACCAGTTGCGTCATAACCGTGCTGGAACTGCCCTTTATAATAAAAGCCTATTTGTGATGGCACCCAGGATATATAACCAGTTACCTAAAGATATCAGACAATGTAATATGGACATAGAATTCAAAAAAACGACTCTTTAATTATTTAGTAGATAAGGCATATTATACAATTAATGAATTTTTTGACATAAAATAATTTGTAACTGACATTTAATATTAATTATAATTTTGTACGCCTCAGCATGAGGGCAATAAAATGGAGAAGCTTTAAATTTGTAAGATCTACCTGTACCCATTTTATACAAACAAATAAATTGAATTGAATTGAATGTGTTCTTTGGGAAATAGCACTCATGAAACATGAAAACATGTAAAAAAGTAAGTGATTTCATCAAATGAAAATGATTTTAAAGTATCGTACCCATCCCTACTGGGTATTACTAAGCACTTTGAAACAAAATCACTTTTTGTTCCTTGCAATCTTGGACCGGTGGTTAAGGGTGGGGTCCCTATAGAAGATGATTTCTATGATCCCAATCAATACAATTAAAGGCTTACAAAAGATCTGGGGGCCAATTCCACTTAATGTCAACGGTTATAGTTGGATGACAATGTCATGTCAATGGTCAGTCAATGGTGTTATTTTGGCACTTTTCAGAGCAAATAACACCATCGACTGACCATTGACATGTGTTTGGTTTAAACAAAAGTGCAGAGGCCTTATTAATATCATAAAGAGGAAAGATATACTAATATCATAAAGAGGAAAGATTTATATTTTTGTATGTTTGTATGTTTGTTACGAATAAACTCAAAAACTACTGGACCGATTTTAAAAATTCTTTTACCAATGGAAAGCTAGAGTCACAAAGGCTATATTTTATACCCATATTCCCACGGGAACGGGGACTGAAACCGCTAGTTAATTATAAATTGTAATCGGAATCGTCTTTAATTGTCCTCTAGGTACTACGCCGCCAGCGCTTGTTCTATAGACACTGACGACCTTAATGACAGATGTACAGTCAAGAGCAAGTCAAGCTTGACACTACCAGTTTAAGCTGAGCTCTGATTTATACGCTGCGCCATAGAATACAGGGCCGGGTCAAAGTCCAAAGTGTCAAGCTTAGCGTGCTCTTGACTGTACTATCGCTACGCCATTTGGATGAATTGTCGCTTGAAAGAGCCAGTTATCATTACTCCGCCCCCCAATTAGAGTTAAACAGTCAGAGAGCTAGTGATGCTGTTTTTTTTATTCCGATCTATTCATAGACCCGAAATGGTCATAAACATGAAAGATAGTTTTTTTTATAACTGTTATTGTTTAAGCGAAAGGTCTTTGTCGCCACGGGGTGCCTTAACGCTATTTGTCGCTATACCTGACACTAAGGTATATCAGGAAGAACTTTTACTGATACCCTACTATCAGAAGTTACTACAGGTACGCAAAATACATACGGCAAAACGAAATCCCGATTAAAGTTGTCAATAGAAAATAAACCCCCAGGTCCATCAAATCATTTGTTTATGCAGAATTGGTTCAATGAAAGTCAATATCAATAGGTTGTTTACCAAAGCTGCTATAGTAATTGTTTCATTGTGTATTCATAACGTAATCATCGGAAATTCGCTTTTATAAAATCGGAACTACAGTTTCCAGACTGCCAACCATAATTTATATTATCATTAAGGCACTAGGCTAATTAATTAATTAATGACTAGTCTATTTGTAGGCTGATGACGATGGCAATTCTATTAAAATAATAAATTAATAAATTTAAGCGGGGGAGAGCCATGCTTCGGCACGCTTGGGCCGGCTCGACCGGAGTGATACCACGGCCTCACAGAAAACCAGCGTAAAGCAATGCATTGCGTTTCGTTGAGTGAGTGAGGTAACCGGAGGCCTCAATCCCCCCTCCCCCACCCCTCCCCCTACTCCCACCTCAAAGGTCGGCAACGCAGTTGTGACTCTCGAGTTGCAGGTATCCATGGGCGACAGACGTCACTTACCATCAGGTGACCCGTCTGCTCGTTTGCCCCCTTCTCTCATAAAAAAAAAAAAAAATGGCTTAATTTTTTTTCTAAAAGTTTGACGATAAAAAACATGGGTTATTATATCATTATTAAGCATTCCCCGCTAACACTGGTACCACGCCTTTACCCACAGTAGCGAGAAAACAATTAAATTCCTTGCAGCTGGCTGTGTGTAGTGGAGTAGAAACGACGGTTATCGACGTCTTTATTCGGTAGCTGGCTTCGATGGTTATTTCCTGTATAATAAATCCCACAAGTGGGCAACGGTTCGCCAAAAAATTTTATTCCCATTTGTCAATATCTGTGTCTACACAGAAACAGATCAACTCACACAATTTATTATAATTTAAAATTTAAATGCACTATATTATTAAGACTCGTACAGCAGTGAAGCTTCGTGCAAAGGCAATCTTTTAACACGTTCGCTGCGAAGCCATTTTTCATGGACTCTCAGCCAGTGCGTATGAGGTCTTTTCGAGGCAAGGTTAAACTTCTTTGCAGTGCGTATGAGACCTTTTCAGCCTCACAAAATGTTGTTTTTAAAAAGCACCTTAAATATAGCTCAAAAGTGACAATATTTGCTTGAAACTTTACCATTATATACTGAGATAGTTGCTAAGGTTGAATCTAGCATCGCCTACAGTTATGACATTTCAGTATTGAGTAAATGAAAAAAAAATATATGCCATCTTTTCTGCCTCACATCGCACTAAAATAAAGTTCAAGACTAGAGATGGGAATAAAAGAAAGTTGCAGTTACGATTATATTATAACATTTGTTTACGTTTAGGGGTCCTTATAATATCTCGTGAAAAGTGGGTACCTATATCTAGAAATGAAATACCTTTGCATACCTGGAATAATGGAATACCTCGGGGATAGAAGGCATGAGGTTTTTTTTTTATAACATGTGTTTATAAAAGATCAACCAACATGTTTTTCATTAAAACAGGGCAAGCAGATCTGTTACACTGGACACAAAATAAATGTTTTAAAGTTTTTTTTGGAGCCTGATTGCTATTTAAAGTTAGCGTTAATTTGTCGTTTTATTGATCCATAATACGACAACCAACTATTTAATGTACCTACAGTTATAAATGTAAAAATCGTAAAAAAGTCAGCAGAGAGTTTCGATACAGGAGCACTGTATCGAAACTCTCTGCAGGGACAGGGACATTAAATAAAACAAGCTATTGGCTTACAATCACCAACTTTCTTTCTTTCTTTGGTATGTTTGGCTTTTTGTAGGTAACCAATCATATTCACTTCTTTCCGCCTGTACTATGCTGACTATTGCTGATCCATTTATGTCGCATAAGCTCGTCACTTGGAAATCTGGATAACATTAAAACATAATAGTGGCTGCTAGTTATAATACTTACATAATATGACACGATTATATTCGTAAAATTATTAAAAATATAACCAAAAATGTGTAAAAAAAAACTTGAGAGGTGTCAAGGGACACCCGGATGGAACGAATTTCGGTCATCATCATCATCTCATCTCATCATCAGCATCATCATCATCAACACCATCACCTCACCATCATCTTATCATCGTCATATCATCATCATCGTCTCATCATCGTCTCATCATCATCTCATCATCATCATCTCACCATCATCATCATCTCGTTATCACCATCTCATCTCATCATCATCATCATCGCATCACAATCAACCATCATCATCATCAGAAGCAGCACATAATCATCATGACATCATCATCATCTCATCAGCATCATCATCATTTCATAAAGACCATCATCTCATCATCACCATCATCATCATCACCATCAACGAAGTTCCATCCGGGTGTCACTATCTTTCTGAGAGAGAGAGAGAGAGACACGCGCACGCCGCACGGCTTACAACTATAGCAAAATGTGTCGTTATAAAAAGTGTCGTTACAACTTTTGGTCTTAATTTTTTCACAACGCGCGTTAAGGAACTTCTTTCCAAAAACTCGGTGTGTTTTACACATGTCTCAGAATTAATTCTGGGACCTGCGGGTTTCCTCACGATGTTTTCCTTCACTGTCGAGTGTTAGTGATAAATATGTATGTAAGTTTTCAAAAACTCATTGGTACATACCAAGATTCGAACCCGAGCCTCACTGATTTTAATCATGTAAAAGCTGATTCATGTTACACTGGTTTCAATTTCAATTATATTTATTCCACAAACAATAAACACTGTGTAGGAAATTAGTCACAATAATACATAATATACAATTATAAAAACCTTAAATAAAATTAATTATATGTTAAGAAATTCATTTACATCATATGTTTTAATTTTTAATATAACATACATGAATCAGCCTTAAAGCAGGCTCTTTAACCGTAAGGCTATAACTAAGTACATGATGTTGTAAATTGTGCCTACGACTTCGCTTCTGATTGAATAATCTATGAATGGCGGACGTGCTTGCTATCTGGCCTTATCGCACTGCAGTTGCCGTCCATTTTCGCTATCCCTTTTCAACCATAATTTCAAATATTTAATAATATGATGTAATTTTGATAAAATATTAAAATATGACGACATTTTTATGTATTTACGCGCGGTATGTAACTCCTTGGTCCTTTTTTATTTTTATACCATAGTTTTTGCATTTTCGCAGTACACAATGCGGCATTTAGTAGTTGTAGTAGTAGTAGTTGGCAGTAGTTATGATAGGCACATTCGGCACGCGCTTACTCATGCGCTGCTATAACGCGACTAAACAGTAATGCGCTAATTAGCAACATTTATCGGCCTCAGTTATCGCGCTGTAGTACGAAATCTACCTCTTTTTATATTTAATATCATTGTAAAGAACACAATAAATTGAACGATCTGAAACACAGAACAACCATAACAACTTCAGCACAACCATACAACAAACTTATGAAGGACATTATCACGTTATTAATGCGTCTTTTAAAGCTAGTCTTAGTAAGCTAAGATTTTTTTTTATCCTATTTCATAGCATTTTTACTTTCAGAGACAGTAACCGCGTAATCCAATAGCAATCTTACATCGGATTGTGGACGCAATACACTTCACTCCGACGGAAAACTATAGTACTTACTTATTTTCATTGGTTGCACACGGTAAAGATGGTCACTCAGTCTAATTGGTTTTGACTTTTGTGTTGGGTTTGACTTAAACAAGGGTCTTATTACAAAACGGGGTAGTTAAATGGTGTCTGAAAGGAGACCGTCAAGTTAGAAGCGTCATCATGGAATTCATCTGTTCTGATAATTCCAAACAAGTCTTCCTACATAGTGCCAAAAAGTGCGCGAAGCACTAAGCGAAGTATATACCTAAATATTGCTAAGAATTATACTTTTGGGAGATATTCAGGGCGTTCAGTGAGGGTTCTAACTTGACGGTCTCTCTGAAAGTGCTAACACTTATTTGACATCCTTGTGAAAGTGTACGTATGTTTTTTTGACAAGTACCGTCTTTTGTCTACGAAGCCCCAGAAATGTATAAACAGCGCCCTCTGTTACATAAACTAAGAACTACATCATTGCTAAGTTGTTAGGTAACTATCGTAAGACAGATGTGTAAGTTAACTTAAGCTTGATGCAGTTTCCCGTTTTGCCCCTAGGTGGCTCTATTTGATACCACATAAAAACGAAATTGTAGCTTTTTAACCGACTTCAAAAAGGAGGAGGATATCAATTCGTCCGTTTTTTTTATGTTCGTCAGAACTTTCGACTGTGTGAACAGATTTGGATGATTATTTTCTTATTTGAAAGCTAGTGCTTCCAGATTGGTCCCATTTTAATTTCGTCCACTTCTGACAATGGCATCCATGATACTAGTAAGTTGAAGATTGAAGTCGGTTTTTTTACTCTTTAGAGTTCTATTTCATTCCAGATTTTACCTGATGGAGAGTAATGTTTTTCGCGTGTACCTATGTATGTAATTAATCGACATAACTACTTATATAAACAGGTCGATAGATTTTAATAAATGGCGTGTCGCTTTCGTTACATTCTTCTTAGTTGTGAAATTGCCTTTTCCATTTCGCATTTCACTCGCAGTCAAGTCTTAGCG
This sequence comes from Ethmia dodecea, assembly GCA_963855545.1. Taxonomy (NCBI): domain Eukaryota; kingdom Metazoa; phylum Arthropoda; class Insecta; order Lepidoptera; family Depressariidae; genus Ethmia; species Ethmia dodecea. Next base: position 14,212,136 of record OY979446.1, on the reverse strand, counting down.
TTTTATTAATGTTCTTGTTTATTTCGCACACTTTAGAATTGTGATAAACGAAAATTAAGGATAATTAAATAAATACTTGTAAAACATAACCTCCTTCCTTTGTGGACACCAGCGTGGCAGGCGTTGCCTGCGAATAAGTATGCTGTTTATTCCAATTCCCGTAGGAATTTCCTAAAATTCCTAATTCCTTAGTCCTCGCTTACTTCGGAACCTTTGTGCAAAACCTTATGCTTCTAGAGCTTATATCGAGAAACGGATGATTTGGGAAAAGGTGGTGACGAGAACGGATGTTTTGGGAAACGGTCAGAACGTTCCGAAAGGCCTAAGTCCAGTCAGTTTCTTACTGCTATACTTATTAATATGAAAGATTTGTATTTTTGTACCTATGTTTGTTACGAATAAACTCAAAAACGACTGGACCGATTTTAAAAAATCTTTCACTAATGGAAAGCTAGAATATTTCTGAGTAACACAGGCTATTTTTTATTCCCATTTTCCCACGGTAAGGGGAATTACGCGGTTGAAACCGCGCAGAACCTTAAGTACCTACATAAAGAAGACTGTCGGGTACCTAATATAGGAAAGTTTATTACAGAAAGCAATGTTCATGTTTACAACCAACGTACGTTGACCCGCAAATCCAATACGGCGGCAAACGTAACAATACCCTAACAACTCAATCACCACACATACAATGAACATAACCGTTTTCGTCAAACGACACATTGTGATTGACTTTCCCGAGAATCGAACCCGAGACCGCGAATTGTTCCGAGAATGGTATTGTCGCAATACAACTACTTACTTACGAGTCAAACTCAAACTCTAAATTATTTTATTTCAGTAGGTATAAAAAATACACTTTGAAATGTCAATATAAACAAGGCACACTATACACTCGTCCATGAGGATTGGCTAAATGTAAACAGCAGCCTACGATCCAAGCCAATCTCCACCGACGAGTTGCTGGTTCCTAATGCAGTACCCCGAGTAGTGATAGCCTTACGGTTAGAGAGCCTGCTTCACGTGATGAAAATCAGTGAGGCTCGGGTTCAAATCCTGGCATGTAACAATGAGTTTTTCAAAACTTACTTACATATTTATCACTAGCTCGGCGGTGAAGGAAAACATCGTGAGGAAACCCGCAGGTGCGAGAATTAGTTCTGAGACATGTGTAAACTGACCCGGTCCGGCGATGGGCTCACCACCTATCACGTTTAGGGGTTCAAAGAATATCTCGTGAAAAGTGGGTAGGTATATCCAGAAATGGAATACCTCTGCCTACCATCCCCTCGGGTATACAAGGCGTGAGATTTTTATTTTTTTTACTTATAGGCAAGCAAGCTTTTTGGAATCAGTCAGTCAGACATCCGATACCGTAATGTAACACCACAGTTCAGTTTATTTAAACTTTAAACATGTACCTACTAATAAATAATTTAACTAAATATAAATTTACATGTGCCTTTATCTCCGAGGTGTCGGCAGATGTATTCCATACGTGGAAAAGCACCAGCATATTTTACGGAAAGTAACAGGTGACCTATCTCGGAACAACACAAGAAAGGAAAACGAATCGAACTAAAGGAAACAATTCTAGGGAATGCGGGTTTCCTCACTATGGTTTCCATCACCGTCGAGCTTAGTAATAAGAGCTCTTATTGTGCAATATTGTTTTTATACTTTATTTTTAGTTATAATAGCTTTTACCCGCGGCTTTGCTCGCGCACGTTTATTTCATCCCTTTAGGGGTTGAATTTTGCAAAATCCTTTCTTAGTGGATGCTTACACTGTATAAGCTATCTATGTGCAAAATTTCAAGGCTCTAGACCCAGCGGTAGGCTGTGCGTTTATTCATCCCTAATCAGTCAGACAGTTTATCATTTTATATAGATTATAACATTATAAAAATACGAGTCTGTTTATATCAGCATCAGGTACATACTTTTGCAATGATTGCAAATGATCATTTGCTCAAGTCCGTTAAGGATTCCGTTTTATCTCCGAAATTCTTCACAAGATTTTCACAAAGTTTAATATAAGACCTTTGACCGAAATATATGTATAAAAAAGTTATATCGTATTAAGGTTCGATATGGCCAATGTAGAATGACGGCCAATAGAACTCTAAAGAGTAAAAAACAGACTTCAACGAATTATACTAAAAAAAATATAGTCGAATTTAGAATCTCCTCCTTTTTTGAATAGGTAGGTAGGAAGGATAGGACATAGATAAATGTTTTATTTTTAAATTACTTTATTTGTTCCCGAGGAGAAAGAAATACCTGGACTTACAAGCAAACAAATACACCAACATTACCTTTTGAGTACCTAGGTAGGTACTTACACAAAAATACCAGGGACAACCTGGTATTTATTTTATAATTTTATTACCTTGGCCAATATAACTTACCAATTAGTGGAGGTAAAAAGCCACGAAGATGAGTTTCCTCGGCCATAAACGAAGTCCAAGGCACTGGATTCAATTCCAGAAATGCTCGAAACTGGCTCCATTTTGCCCCACAGATAAAATATAAAACGGTAAGTGTGATTGGAAACACCGCTTCGCATGAGGTTTTACTATAGGTTCTTAACTCACTCGATATTCTCTTTTGAATACGTCTGATTTTTTTCTTTTTATAATAATAAATAATAATGATAATTTATAACATAAACTTAGTCTAATTACAATAATGGTTAACAGAGTAAAACTTATTGCTAATTAAATTTTAGTGTTACCTAAACTAAGTAACTAAATACTTGTGTCTTAGGTATCATGTTAGTAACACAGTAAACGGTTAGTACAAAATGATTTTATTTTATTAATAACAATAAAAGAGTAAAACTATTTTAAATTACCTAATCAAGATACTTATTTTTAAGATTATACAACTACTGCCAGTAAGTTTTTTGTGTTTTTATGTATTGTATGTACAGTATTATTGCATTTTATTCGGCCAATTACTTGCCTATTTGTGTTCTACCCTCGACATGACAGGCTATGGCAGAATATCAGCGGCTGTGGACTGTCCACGGCCTATGCTGAGCCTTAGACCTTTTTGTCCACGCTATGTAACTATTTACATTAAGTTTTTCACTTGAAAATTAAGAGGACAAATAAATTTTTATTTCTTGCGTCATTCCTGTAGCCCAGTATTTGTTGGTTGCGTGCAAATAATAAAATGTCTTTAATTCTTTTATGTTGTGGTCTAGGTAGAGCCTGCATTATAGGGCTAAATGATAAACATAGGTACTTAGATAAATAAGTTCAGACATGAAGCAACCTGACATACAGGATGTCCCAGAAGTCAACGATAAGCCGGAAACCAGCGATAGGCCTAGTCGTGAGGGTAATCAGAAAAATAAAAAAAAATCTATGTTCTTTTTTCAAAATGTTATGAAGGTTTAAAAAAATTCCTAAAAAGCGGACACCCTGTAATGAACTTTCTTGTACCGTGACTGTAAATATTTACTTTTTGAATATTTTTTTTCTGTAATGCTATAATGAAAAGCCGTGCTACAATTTACAATAAAAAAAAATTACATAACTGCCTCACTTTTAAGTAAAAAGTTAAATTTGTTTCCAACATTGAATTCTAAATAATTTCATCAACCAACTTAAACCAGCTGTACTGTAAAAAAAATGTATGGCTACTATTTTGGCAAGTATACTTAAAAGTTGACGCATTTAGTCTAAATTCTAAAATGGTATAACACATGCTAGGTTTTGTTATAGTTGAGGCATGAACATTTTTTTTCTCGATGAATCCGGATTCTATGCCAATCTAATTTAATGAGGTGAAATGTTGGTAACGCAACCTTCTTAGGTAAATCTAGGTTAAAATCTTTTTGAATGGAGACGGACTCATAATTTTGAAAAGAGAACCTAACAGTGATTTTTGTTTATTCGTACATCTTTTGTTTATGTCATTTGTTTGATGGCTTTGATTTAAATCCGTCCCAGAAGTAAAGATTTTGGAGTCTGTTGCTTAGATTGTATTTGACGAGTTCGTAAAGTGAAGTTATCATGCCAAATAGATATACCGTACAGGAGTACGCCAACATGCATCTTATTTACGGAGAATGCTTATGTAACGCCAATGCCAATAGGGTGTATCGCGAGAGATACCCAAACTTAGAGCGTCATCCTGATTACCGAGTTTTTATTAATCTGCATCGATCATTATCCGAAGGTTGATTCCCTGATCATATGGCTGGTGAAGGAAGGCCCCTCTTGCCGTACGAGGACGAAGTCATGCAATATATATAATATATATATATTAATTAAACCTTCATAACATTTTGAAAAAAGAACATAGATTTTTTTTTTTTCTGATTACCCTCATGACTATCGCTGGTTTCCGGCTTATCGTTGACTTCTGGGACATCCTGTATAATTGTTCTTGCACACAAAAGTAGGCTCCGATCGGGAATTAATTTTTGTATTAGACTGGTTACGTACCACAGGTTTCAAAGACGGCAAAAGGAAGTAATCTACGCAATACATGATTATACGCATAATCTTGCCAAAATATTTCTTTGACAGCTCAGAAAAAAAACCTTCTGAAATTTCGAAGACAAAAAGTATTATATGACAGTTAAAATATTTGATTGCAGTGAAATTGCGCTCGTCAAAGAATCATAATAAAAGTGGAGTAACTACCATTGTCCGATAAATTATTTAAAATCTTGTATATCATAATATCATTATAATGTGCGTGTCAAAATATTGTTCTTAGAAACTTTTTGAAATAAAGTTTTACTTCAGACACTTAACAAGGGATTGTTTTGGTGGGAAAGTTTAGCAGATATACTTTGTATTACTTTGGGTTACAATTATTTTTCCTGTATTTCGTAGCCGTATTCTGCTTTCCGTAGTGAGAAATGAGTGAGATTCCGTAGTACCTCCACAGTAGCCACTAACTGCGTGTAATCAATGGAGACATTGGTGGTATTCTGGAGACCTCTTTCGATTATCGCTTACCTTTAATATGGTATCTCCTATTTTATTACCAACGATATGCACTTTATCTAATAATTTACTTATAATAACACTACACTAAGTAGGTACTATTTATTTTACTCGTCCATTATTTAGAATCGTGGCATAGTGCGCCATGGCGTGGTTCTTTGCTCCAAAAATACCCTCATAAACACTCCTCCTCAATTTTTTTAATTAAACTTAAAACAGCATTTTAAATAAAATAAAATAATCTGCACTCAGTCAAATAGTGTAGAAAAAAGAAGAAAATGTTCGATATTGTAAGATTTTGATTTTAGAAGCTTTCGATGTAACGGGTTTCAAGTATCATGAAATTTTGACCTGGCGTCATTCGATACTGCACATAAACATAGAGATTTTATGAATTCTACAATTTGCTGTTTACAAACTACTATGTTTATTTTTAGAATAACTTTGGAGTTTTACCTTAGTTAGTTATGCTTACTAACGATCCTTCAAACAAATCAAACAATAAGTAGGTAGGTGTATAGAAATGTTAAAAAATCCAACGTTTAAAAAAAATGTACTATTTTATCAACAACGTTACGAAACTTTGCGATACTAAAGCGATAGAAGTCAAGAATACCACCGTAAACTTGAAACTCCCAAGTTCAGACCACTAGCGCCAGTTCTGTAGCGACAGACGTCGCGCGTGCACGTGATCTATACAACGATCTACGAAGATCTATAAAGAAAATCGTGCGCACCGCACGCTCCATGTAAAAGACTTCAACGGGGCGTTCTTTTTAAAATGTGGTAGTGTTTTTTTGTTTGTGTGTTTGTGATTTCAATGGCTTTGCAGAGTTAGTGGTTGATTGGTGGATTTTACCGGTGAGTTTTGTTCGAATTTCGAATCTATATTTAGATCACTTTGTGTTTTTGTTTGCGTGCGATTGAAAATGGTAATTGAAGTATTAATTATTTATTTATGAATTCCGGGTGCGTGCAATATCATTCAATAAGTACCTTTTATAAAATTGAGTTAGAAGTAATAAAGATTATTATAAGTAATAAAGGTATATGCAATATTTTTTTATTGCTGTTAATTTAAAAATATATCTTGAGTGATATAATATTTGAAAAATATCTATTTCTATCTATTTGTTTGTATTAAGTATAGTGTTTTCGAAGTCAGTACTAAGTTGAGCTAGATGCTAAACTCTGGAAAATACATTCAACTTTAAATTTATTTGTATGACATCTACACATTTCATAGTAAATATGTATAACGTTATTCTTAAGATATCTTAATCAGAGTTTCTTGTTGTTTGAAACAAAAAATCGACTTAAATAAACATCTCGAGGAAATATAGTATAAAAAGTTTAACTTTAAACCGCTTCTTCTATAAAACAAACTGATTTAGCTGCCTCCTGGTAAGACATGGCTTACTTTTGGATGGGTATAGACCATACCACGCTGCTTATATTGATGTTCAGTCAAGAGCACAAATGAAACGTTACACTTGTAGTGCGAGTCTGACCTCTAAGGTGATTGCAATAAGAGCGTTACAAAGTCCAACGTGTCAAGCTCCACGTGCTCTTGACTGTACGAGTACTACAAACGCCTCCAAATCATTTAAACGTTAGTATTTTGTTTATTTATACATAAAACAGTTTTAGTGGATACTTATATGAAGCGACATACGAGTACCTATACCAAGTATAGCTAAGTAGACAAATCCATAGCATTAAAAGTAGCTATAGTAGCGTCTTTTCCACATAGTACAAAATAGCTTTCCGCAACTGTCTGTCTGTCTGTCTGTATATCCACTCAACCAAACAACGGCTTTTGACGGAATGACAATATTTAAATTGCACTCGGAGCGGGGCGGGTTACTAGTGTGTTTAAAATAAGTCTTATTATTATTACATTACAAAAGCGTAATACCATTTAAAATGCCACTCATCAACCTGTATTACAGGTTAAACTTAAGCCTAAAATCCTATCGCAAGCCAACTGTGGATTGAGATATAGTGTTGGGCCTTGACCATATTAATTTACCAATACCACCATGGCCTTCCAACTTAAACGGGATGGTTTACCATGCCTTCTAAATCCATCCTCTGTCTGACCGCACCTAACATTGCTTAACCTGTGTAATCGCAGAGCTAGCTAATCAACTCTTAGCATGTGAATATAAAATCTATCTATCTACAGTACTATTATAATGAGGAAAGATTTGTATGTTTGTAACGAATAAACTCAAGAACTATACTGGACCGATTTAAACAAAAATTTCTCCAATGGAAAGCTAGAAGATCCCTTAGTAACAGGCTATATTTTATTCCCGTATTCCCACGGGAACGGGAATTACGTGGGTGAAGCCACTCAGAACCGCTAGTAATCAGCTAAGAACCGCCGGTTGCAATTGGAACCGAGACACAATTAAAAATCTATTGTGTCTGTGATTCATGGTCTGAGAGGTGTAATAATCTCTTAGCATCCGCACCGTGTAAATAGCCAGGTAAGTCATTGATAAATGTCCATGCTTTCACATTTCCGAAGACATTAACATAATATCAGCTCTGGCTGCGCCGGCGTCGCGAAACTGCATCCGAATAACGGTGTTTATTTATGCTAACACCGACTTTTAGTTTCGAAACTGGTACGGTTAATTTCGTTTTGCTGAGTGGGAGAAATTGAAAAGTGTGTACTTAGGTCTGAGCTGTGGAATCAAAAATTCATATTTCCGTTGTATTCTTGTTTTGGGGTCCGTAGACTCAAAGTTTTAAAGCTGAATCTTAAAAAAATGACTTTTTGTAAAAGGTAAGTAAGCATCAGTGCCTATAAGCACAAGCGTCTTATAATAAGTCAGGTAAGCAATGGTAGTTACAGTTATTTTGATGAAATTTTCACGTGTCAATAGGGAGAATACTAAAGACGTTTCAATATATCTACTTGGCTTGCAGAATAAAAGGGTGGGGTTACAATTTTGTTACTTTATGGGTACTCAGTTGTAACAAAATGTTCTGACAAAAAATTTTGCTTCTACGTGAGTGCTGTAGCCTAAGCTGGAGTCACTGGCTTCGTCTTCTCCTTCCAAGGCTATATACATTTACCCGGCTGCACCAAAAAGAGAATTCAGTGCTTTTTACACGCAGTTTTTGGGTATCAATCACCTTTATAAAGGACTGATTTATTCTGGACTCCCTGTAGATTTTGTAACGTGACTGAGATCTATTTGAGTGACTTTATACTGTCTAGCCACGCCAAGCCTTGGGCAAAAACAAAAGTTATTTAAAATAACAGTTTCACTTGGTTTTAACACGAAATAACCTTCACGGTTTGTTAAATTTAGTAAAATTAATTGAGACTTTTACTAAAACGCTAAATACTATTTTTCAGGGTTAAAAATCAAAATAATGTATTAAGCAAAATTCTCCGCTGCCCAATGTCTGACTTTCCACCTCAAAATTTTCTAAACTACGTATATTTGACAGGGTTACTGTAGAAGCCAAGATGTTAAGTACAATTTTGCAAGCGATATCATTTTTTGAAGTATCAATTTCATAGAATATCACGGAACAATCTAAGTTATCTAAATTATAGATTCACTTAGCAGATTCAAATTCATTGTAATGACTTTACTCAGATTATCAATCTATATACAGGGTGAATTCAAGTGGGCGAGGATGACTAAATCAGAAATTATGAGGAATAGCGAAAAGTACTCAAATGATCTTTTGATTTTTGGAAAATCAATATTCCTAGCCAGAAATCGAACACGTTGATTTTGAAAAAAACACACATCCTTTATTATTACACCATTCGAGGGGGCAAATAAACGTGCGTCGAAAAAAAAAAGAAGCCGCTTGTAAAAGCTAGTTCCATATAATATACGGCTATCAAACCACATACTTCCTCATAAATACTTAAGCTAGGCGATGATGATATAACTTAATATATAATCGAAAGCTGTGTGTTATATTAATACAAGCTTTCCCCATACCTCTATCGTCTAATTAACATCCAAAATATAAAATAACATCCATAAAATAAAATAACATCCATAAATTAACCAATTTCTCCTACTACGACAGTATATTAATTTTGTTGCGTAATGACGTTAGCAGGTCCGTATGAATGGTGTTAATTTTATGAGTTTAGAATTTAGGTGTTCAACGTTGCTCGCACTGAACTTGTTTTCCCGTTCCCGTGAGAATTTGCGGAAATGTTAGCAGATACCGTCGATTTGTAAGAAACGGGGGAAAGAAGAATCTCACGCCTTTTATTCCCGAGGGGATAGGCAGAGGTATTCCATTTTAGGAAATACCCACAATTCACAAGTGAAATCTTTAAACCCATTACCGTGATAGGCGGTGAGTCAAACGACGGACCGGGTCTGTTACACATGTCTCAGAATTAATTCCGGGACCTGTGGGTTTCTTCACGATGTTTTCCTTCACCGTCGAGCTAGTAATAAATATGTAAGAAGTTTTTGAAAAACTCATCATCATGTTTTTGAAAAGGGCAAGGGGACAGAATAAAGTGTGTAAGGCCCGGAAAACTTCTTGGCCATAATGGCTATATCAAATATGTACTGGATTTGGTTTATAAATATTTTTGGACCCATTTTCCAAAATCACAAATTAGGCAGAGCCTGTACTAAGGATGATGAACAACTGTAAAACATAATTAAATAAATTATAAGCAATTCAGCGATTGGCTCCGGTAAAAATTTGGTACATCCAAGAATCGAATACCTCTGCCAACATTTTGGGGAAGAAGGCTTGAGTGAATTTATAACAATAAATAGGATTTATTTTAGCATGTTTTTTATATCTGTTATTAATGTTCTTGCTTTTGGGCTCAATCTAGCCGAAAAACACAGACAATTTCAATAATAGAATGCAAAACTTCCCCCGATAAACCTATTCACTCGTGACTTGATTAAAGATTCGGGTTATATATGAATATGTGTAGACACAGGCAAGTAATTCCACTGGTGTATATTACCTATCTTTGAAATTTATTTATTTGTTAAATTAAATACCTACTATAAATTCTATTTCCACTATTATTTGAGTAAGTCGGTACCATCTTACGTGGTAGCCGTAAAAACACCGTTAATTTCTCAGAAGATGCTTTGGATGCAACATTTAGATTACGTAGTTTTATTGCATATAAAAGTAGTTCTTGTATTACGTTCAAAGAATATCTTAAAGAAACTGGAAACTAAATTGGTCATATATCTTAGAAGTTGACATCGTCTTTTATTATGGGAAATACTTATAAAGCCGGTTACAGATACTACCACTATGGTAGACTTCCCATGGTTTTCGGAAAATTAAAAATCTATTTATAATGATAAACTGCCTGCTGGCTGATTGGTGATATATCAACACACAGCCTAAACCGCTAGGTCTAAAGACTTGAAATTTTGCACATAGTTAGCTTATACAGTGTAGGCATCCACAAAGAAAGGAATTTGCAAAATTCAACCCAGGGGGTGAAATAAAGGAGCAGAAATAAAAAAAGCTAGTATTTTAGAAATACCTAAATAGCCATACCTGATCAAAAATTATTTTCAAATCACCGAAATATCCAACTGCATGTAAAATGCACTGCAAATATTTAGAACAATAGGTATACTTTCAAGCTTTTCTTTGCTTTCGTTACAAATTCCTCGTACCTCCAGACAATGCTAATTGAAAATGCAAAAACTCCAGACTGGAGGCAAATATTTGTCCCAATGTGAGAATCGAACCAGCAACCCTTTACTTTACTGCCCACAATTGTTTGCTGCAAACATCTTGTTGACAGATTCCAAAATCTATTACCGTACTTTTCGACAAACTGACAGACAAATGTCACAATAAATAAGCTGCAAAAACGACATTTTGATTCATCATCATCATCATCGTACGTTAATTTAAAAGGACTTTCGTATAACCGACGAAGCATGTTGCACAAAATTACGTTTTTCCTTTCACATACGCTTTCTAACAAGATTTTATAATATTTCCTTTGAAAGACAGGACACATTAAAACATCTCATCATAGTTAGCGCCTTCAACCAAGTTGCGCAGACGCAGTTAGCTCGAATTACCTAAGACACGCTGCAGATTGTAGAGAGTTATGTGGCTGTACGATACTATAGCGATAAAACTAAGATAAATAAAAACTGACCAAATGCGAGTCGGACTCGCGCACTAAGGGTTCCGTACCGTTATCTATAAAAAGCAAATGAAAGGTAAATTGAGGTTTACGATTTATGACCTATTAAAAAAACTACTTACTAGATCTCGTTCAAAACAATTTTCAGTAGAAGTTTGCATGGTAATGTACATCATATATTTTTTTTAGTTTGAACTAATGTTTGAATATTGGATTAACCGGAAAACTTGGAAAATAAGTAGGTAACTATTTGCTCAAGGTAAAAAAATGCATCAAATAAATTATATTATTGTTAATTAATGGTCGTAATAAAAATACTTATTTCGCAACAATTTATAACGTTTCCAGAACATTCTCTTTTCAATTATTTTATATTCGTAATGAATTAATTGTTTAATTAATGCAAATTGTCTTTGTTCGCGTAATAAACGGATAATGACTTACAACAAAAAAATGTTTAAAAATCGATACATAACATTATACATTTAATAATACTATAAATTGTAGTATTTTAGGTCAATTACATCTTATAACTTTTTATTTGTATTTTTGGAGCATATTACGTTGTAGCGCAATACGGATTTCAACTGTATGGCCAAAATATCCTACCAATTTGATAAACGCGAATGTTTGTATTGATGGATGTATAGATGTATGGATTGTTTGTTCGTCTTTCACGCAAAAACTGCACGGATTTTGATGAAACTTTACAGTTATAGCCTATGTGTTATTCTGATGTACATAGCTTATACATCACAACATAGGCTATATTTTATCCCCGTATTCCGACAGGAACGGGAACTACGCGGGTGAAACTGCGGGCGGTGCTAGTAACCTATATGTCCTATATATTTAAATCAAATTCATTAAATACATTTTCAATCTAACTTTAATCCATTCTCTACATAAACTCCGTGGTTTTATTTCTAATCTAGTCTAGGCACCACTTTTATCAATTACTCAAACAACCTGGATGTACTAACTGCCCTGTAACCAGTCTGGATCTAGATTCTAGACCATAATCGATGCTAGCGTAGTTATTTACACCTATCTCGGGCATTTATTACTTTAATATTTGCTCTGGAGAGTATTTATGATACTGTAATAATTGTAGATCACGTACTCGTATATATCTGTTCACCGACACTAACTGACCGTTAAAACAACAGGTGTACAATATCAAATCACTTTGCATCGTAATAATAATAATAATAGTCATCCCCGTCCATCTCCACAACTCCATGAAGACTCTTTCCCTCCCACCTTATACATGCCAAATAACTAGGCAGTTCTTGCAGACAGACAATATCGGGGTGCCCGATACGCGAAGTGCGAGCGTCTCAAACCAGACACCTATGATATGCACTTGACCTCGGCCCGTTCATAACATTATACCAGTATACCAATACTGAGCTTTAGAAAAGAAGAAAATAATAATAATAAATTGTGAGACACAATTTACACACGGTTATTCAGTCCCAAACTAGGCAGAGCCTGTACTATGGGTACTAAGCAACTGATAAACATACTTGAATAAATATTAGTAACGAAGCCAACAGATGCATGCAGGTCAGGCACACAAATGTTGGCTCCGAGCGGGGATCGAACCCGCGACCTACGACTCAGAAGGCAGGTTCATTACCAGCCGAGCCTACAGACCCGTCTGAGTGTCAACTTATAATAAATCAAAAATTATATTACTGCCAATGCTAATCTACATAAGTTTCAAATTATAATTTGTACCAAGCATCATTTTTGACAGACCGTTAGATTTCGTGAACTTGGTTCTTAATAGGGTTCAGTAGGCAAACGTAAAACCGTATGTGGTGTTTTTCATTAGTCATGCTTGTCGAATCATCGTAGTTTTTAACCGAAATATTTTTGTAATAGGCACACATTATAATCATGTTTGAGTGTTTTGACATCGACACTTTACATAACTTCTATTTTCTGTAAATTTCTACAATCTAGCATTCTAAAACTGAGCCTGCAGTTTTAGCCAAACCAAAGCCTATTTCACTCGGGAATACAGTAACTTTCTAACAATGAAAGGTTTTTGAATTGATTCAGTAGTTCCAGAAATTAACTTCTAAACCACTTTACCTGTGTTATTAGTGGAGATAATGTACTGTAACATGTAAATAAACTCCATAATCATATAACATGTACAAAGCTAAAAACAACCAACATTAACAACATATTTTCTGTGTCATTCTTAACTTCCTCATACATTTTCCAGTTTTCTCTACGATCTATTTTTTTTTGCTATTTAGAACTATATTCCCATCGCTTAAAGTTCATTTAACTACGCTCTCGACGCATGCGTTGGTTACTTGGAATGCGCGAGAGTGTATTCATTAGCATTTATCAATTAATTGTAATTACTTAAACATCTTCTATCTATTTATTTCCAGTAATAGACCTGTTACAAGCCTGTTTCTTATGCATGAGACTAGGGTTCGAATCCTAGTAAGAGTAAGGAGCAATATTGTTTTTCAAAAAGTTACCTAAAATATTTGGCACTAAGGAGGTAAGGAGTCCGCTCTTCATGATGATAATCTATGAGGCTCAGGTTCAAATCCTGTCATGTACCAATGTGTTTTTCAAAAAACTTACGTACGTATTTATCACTACCTCGACGGTGAAGGAAAACATCACGGCCAGAATTAATTCCGAGACACGTGTGTAACAGACTCGGTCCGGCGATGGGCTCACCACTCTCTCACTTTTTCTCATAGTTTCTATACATATATTATCTTATTTCATCCCAACCGATAGTAACACAGCAGACAAAAATATGTTACCTATGACGAGCTATAGTGTTTCTGGATGGAACCTAATTTAAATAAAATGACCTAGTGTTTCTCGATGGTAATAAAATGTTTCATCGAGTAACAGTGTTACCCGATGGAAATTAATTTATCACCAACCAGTAACACTGTTACTCGATGACGAATCTTTTTCCCAACCAGTAACAGTGTGACAGTAAGGGGTGTTACTGGATGGGCACACATATATTATTATACCAATTAAGCTTAGTCGGATCGCCTCCATCAGCAACCTTCATCTTGATCCAAACACGTCTAATTAAAAAAAAACTGAACTTTCCACATCACGTAATGGACTCACCGGATATAACTTCATTGAACACAAATAGACGACGATTTTCTAACAGTGAACACTCAGTGAGGATGCAGGGGTAATCTTCTGGTATTTATTTATCGCTCGGAACTGCGCGCGCGCAACGGTACTAGGGTGCTACTGGGCGGGGCGGCTTGCACGAGCGCTGATTTGTGGTCAGATTTAATCACTTAGGCTTAGCCGTTCTGGTGTTGGCTTTTAGCTTAGCTTTTATGGCACGTAAATTTGTCACTGTTTTTCTTATTAAGTCTTCGTAATACAAAAAATTACATTTTCATATATTCGGGCGGAAAGCGGCAAATTTCGGCCCGCTGCGCTAAGCGAAGTTGCCGCTTTCCGCCTCCGTCCATACGAAAAAAAGAATACACACCCCGGGAAGAAAATAAGAAAGCCTCAGATAATATATTTGTAGACCTTGGCTTCGCCTCGGTCGACAATTACATGTGATCTGAGACATTTCTTATTTTACTTCCCTAGGTGTGTAATATACTATTACTTACCGAGAGACAGGCACATGCTTTATCAGTGGGTGGAAACATAAAACTTTGCAAAGGTGTTATTCATACAACCTAAATGAACACTAAGAAATCATTTTTTTAAACTCTCTCTGATTCTGATTAAGTACATTGGGTAAAGAAGTTTGTATGTAAGTATAAATTATGCAGACTTTATGTAAATAAAAAAAAATACACTTCTATATACACTGTTTCAAGTTTAAATCATTCATCAATAGTTGAACAGCTCTTTTAATAAATGTTAGTAGAAGACAAAATTATCTTACAAATTATCTACCAAGTAATAACAATTTCAGATACGGAAATTGACGGATTTTTTTAAGCGTCTAGTATTCCAATTAAATATTGATTAACTAAAATAATTTCTAGTTCATCAAGTATTTATACTTTTGTTGTCAAAACTTAATTCAAGATTAATCAAATATTATTATATAAACGTATCTTTCGTTATATCTTTAAGCAATTACAAATACCTATTAAAGTACATCTATCTAGCCGGATGATCGTTAAAATGTAATCTCAATTAATCAAAGATTAATGTTTAATTAAAAGCGTTCGGGCATACGCTCAAATTGAATTTGGCACAGCAATTTCATTGTATATACTTCCTTCCATTAATTATGTTACTAGCGACCCACCCAGGCTTCGCTTGGATGTAATCTTCTCATCTTACTAATATAATAAAAGTTTGTGAGTATGGATGTAGGGATTTTTGTTGATCTTTCTCGCAAAAACTACGGAACGGATTTTGATGATACTTTACTAGAGATGCACCGAAATACGTTTGACATTCGGTAAAACCGATGTTCAGCAGCGATGGCCGAATATCGGTAAAAAATACCGAACTTCTTTGACAGATACCGAATTATCGGAAGTTTAATATAAAACCCAAATTATACTAAGTGACACACAATTTCTGCACTAAGATACGTAGGTCACACTAAAAGTTTTGCGTAACTTAAAAAAAACCACATGTTGTAACCAAAATGTTATGTTTATTGCTTTTCAAAATACTCTCCTTTACATTTTAAACATTTTTTCATGCGATCGAACGATTTTTAGGGTTCCGTACCTCAAAAGGAAAAAACGGAACCCTTATAGGATCACTTTGTTGTCCGTCTGTCCGTCCGTCCGTCCGTCTGTCAAGACCCTTTTTCTCAGGAACGCGTGGAGGTATGAAGCTGAAATTTATATCAATTACTCAGGTCTACTGTCCCTTGAAGCTGTGAAAAAATCAAACTTCTAAGCCAACGCAATCAAAAGATACAGCCGTTTATGCCGCAAATTTTCGACACTTGCAAGGGAATCAAAACCTACAGGGTGCTTCCCGTGAATTCAGAATCTTGAAATTTGGTACGAAGCAACGTCTTATAGCATAGATAAAGGAAAAATTACGAAAACCATAAATTTGCAAGGTTGTACGGAACCCTCGGTGCGCGAGTCCGACTCGCACTTGGCCGGTTTTTTTAAAACAGGACGACCACAGATCTAAAGGCATGTTTTCTACGTGCTGATTGAACGCTATCACTGCCTCTTCGGAGTTGGTAAAAGTGAAACCTCTGATCAAATCTTTGATTTTGGGGAAGATACAGAAATCACAGGGTGCTAGGTCGGGGCTATGTGCAGGATGGGTGACGAGTAGTACTTTTTTGGAAGCTAAAAATGACTTTTTTTTGTTGGCCGTGTGTGAAGAAGCGTTGTCATGATGTAGGAGAATGCGGCTTTTTGGTCGTCTTTTGCGAACTTTTTCTAACACCCTGGGTAAACAAATGGTAGAATACCACTCGGCATTAATACTCTTTTGATCTTCAAGTGGAATTGTGAAGATGGGACCCGTAGCTGAGAAAAAAAACGCGATCATTTTTTTACCAACGTTTCTCGCCTGCCTCACTTTTGTTGGCCTGTTCTCATTTTCAAACACCCATTCACTAGATTTCTGTTTTTTTTCGGGTTTAAAACAATAAATCCACGTTTCGTCTCCTGTAACAATGTCATAAACAGCATTAAAATGTCCGTGGTCGTACTTCAGTAGCATCTGTGAGCACCATTCCACGCGAGCCCGCTTCTGCTCCGCTGTCAGGTCATGAGGGATCCAACGACAACAAAGTTTCCGAACTTTTAATTATTCGTTTAAAATTTTCTGAATTTGGCTCATACCAATCCTCAATAGTCCTCAAATTGTCTCATAAGTAATCCCCAGGTTTTCTTCAATTAGCCGCTTAGCAGTGGCCACATTATTTTCGTTGTCGGCAGTTGAAGGCTGCCCTTCACGAAATTCGTCATGTAAAGAAACCCGACCTCTCTCAAATTCAGCAAACCATCGCTTCACGGTGCTCAAACAATGTGCTTCTCTCCCAAAAGCATTTTGAAGACCAGAGGCACAGTCTTGCGGAGAGAGAGAACTTTTAAAATCATAAAAAAACATCGCTCTAAAATCTTTTCGACTTAATTCCATTTTCGTTGCGTACGTAGAACTTTGATGTGTGATAAAAACAATAGACAAGTGATTTCAAGCCAATATTTTTTTTATTAATAAGAAGGTTGCAAGTCATTTCAAAAAATATATCATTCGAAATTCAAATAGTTCCGATTAGCTAGAAGTGCAAAACTTATAGTGTGCCCCATGTACTTATCAAGTTTTACAAGTGAAATAAATTGATACTAGCTGATGCCCGCGACTCCGTCCGCGTGGATTTTAGGTTTTATCCAATGACTAACCCCTAGGAATTATGTTTTTTTTTGCAGGATATGAGCAATTTAGCAGTAGTAGTACTACTTGCCCAATTTCATCAAAATCGGTTCAGTAGTTTACTAGAGAAAAGGGAAGCGGTAATTAAAACACGTCGTAACGAGTCGAGACCTATCCGGCATAAAAGCGCGTAGTATTACCGAACTTAGATTTTTGAACCGTACATTCGGCCGAATTCGACATTCGGCAGAACCCACATTCGGTGCATCTCTAAACTTTACAGTTATACAGTTTATACCTCAGAATAACACATATGCTATATCCCCGTATTCCCACGGGATCGGAAACTACGCCGGTGAAACCGGGGGGCGCTGCTAGTATGTTTACACGAGTACATATAGGTACACGAACCTTCCTCGTTGAACGCCCTGAGAAACGTATCAAAATTTTTTTAGGTTGAAGGTTTAGAAGAACGGAGACAGAACTTTATTTTATGCCAAAACAACTATCACAGCTTTTTGTTTATATTTCATTAATTAATTTCTTAATTATTTACAACTTTTATTTATTGTACAGTCAACTATCACAGCTGTTTGCGAAATATTAGATTAATCCTAATTTAACAGAAAATGTTTAGCATACCTGCCCTTTCAGGTCATCGCGACATTCAAGAACTATCATGACCAAAGGCGCACGAAATAAATGGTGGAGCGTATCCTATAAGGGGGCTATTAGGCAGGTGTGCTCAACCGTTAGCCGGTGCGTTTTATTTTATTTTTTCATCTAAGCGGCAGGAAAGTCTGCTGCATTCCGCGGGTTCGCTTGTAGAGCTTGAAACGGGCAGAGGTTCCAGATAGTAAACTCTTTTAACACTTTAAAATCGTGTAACGTGATAAAACCGTTCATTGTACCTTCTTTATAACCGACTTCAAAAAAGAGTAGGCTATCAATTCGACTGTATGTTTTTTTTTATGTTTGTTACCTCAGAACTTTCGACTGGGTGAACCGATTTTAATTTTTTTTTTATTTGAAAACTAATGTTTCCCGTGTGGTCTCATTCCAATTTCTTTTTTTTTTAATGTATATTTTATTTTTTCAATTTTCTAAAGGACGAATCTATTCTGTTCTACATTATCGGCAATGACGGAGAAGGCACGCGACCGTGGCCGCCACACTCACGTAGTTTATGTAGCGGATGAGAAGGGAAAAACCGCGCTAGGCTATGCTCGCCTGGTATTTTATCTTTGTGTTTTAGTACAAAGTATTACTAGCAGAGCAAAGTCCACTTTGTTCACTTAAAGGTGAGTATAGACTACAACATTTACTTGTATCAGAACATCGAGCATTCGCCAATTTTAAATTTATCTATGTTTTGTTACAGCCTTTTAAAAACCAAAGAGCATATTGGTGTAACATTTCGTCGAGCCTTATAGCCGTATAGTACGCCGAACGTTCGTGGGAACGTTAAATGCTTAGGCTAACTGAGCTTTTGTCTGTATTGTACCATTCGTAAGAACGTTACATTACACCGAAACGCTCGAGGAAATGTTGTAGTCTATACTCACCTTAATATTTATTCACCCAGGTGCATAAAGGCCCTAGCGGGGGTAGATATCACATTTGTCTCAGAATTAGGTGTAATTCTTGCTGTTTGCCACGCATAGCAATAAATGTGTACCTATGGAAGTTTCAAAAAAGTGATTAGTTTATGCCTAGAGTCCACGAATGAGAGGCATGCAGAATCACTTTCAACAGGGATATCACTGCACCTTGATATCATTTATATTATTTTTACTTAAAACACATTAATTGTAAAAGTCTATAAAATCATCACTCCGTTTCTATTTCGGTCCACTTACCTCACGCAGTCATAAAAAAAAACACAATTAAGAACTCAAAGCTTAATTTATGATGTTTAAAAAGAAATAATAACAATCAACATATTATATACCCACAAGACAAATAGCATCCCTATCCAAACAAACTTGCACGCTCCTAATTTGAATATAATAGAAAATGGCGGACAAGATGGCGACCAATATGGCTACCAATTTATATGCTAAAAGGCTCGCAAAAGGACCGCATCTGCGGGCATTTAAGGAAATAATTGCAATGGACGAACTGCGTTCAATTATATGCATTTATGCATGCATTAAGAATTTGAATTGCAATTATATGTCTTGAAGGAGTAGCGAACTATGGGATGTGTGTTTGATATTCCATGAGGGGCTTATGCACGGAATTTGTTATTGGTAAATGCGTTCCTGTGTGGGATATTACGGCACTATTTCCTAGTGTGAATAGGGACCGAAACCCAGCTGTGGGCTGACATACGTTGTTAATGCTGATGATACTGAAAAAAGAATGATCGTAATCCTCAAGCCAATAAAATAAAACACAATTGATTTTTAATTGTTACGGGTGCCGATTGGAACCGAGCGGTGCTCGACGAAAAAGTTCAAGAGCACAAATATTTCTGTAGGGTCCATATACGCCAATACCGAAGAAACAACCAGGTCCTCCACTGACTAAGGGTTATGGTAATGGATAAGAACCAATTGATAGATGTAGACTAAGAGCAGTGATAGCCCTGACGGTTAGGGAGCCGGCCGAAAATCAGTGAGGCTCGGGTTCAAATCCCGGCATGCACCAATGAGTTTTTCAAAAACTTACGTACATATTTATCACTAGCTCGACGGTGAAGGAAAACATCGTGAGGAAACCCGCAGGTCTCAGAATTAATTCTGAGACATGTGTAAACAGACCCGGTCCGGCGATGGGCTCACCACCTATCACGTTTAGGGGTCCAATATATCTCGTGAAATGTGGGTATATCCAGTAATGGAATACCTCTGCCTACCCCCTCGGGGATAAAAGGCGTGAGATTATATTATTATTATTAGACTAAGAGCTAGAGGTATGCCATGTTTGTTGCCTACCCCCGTCGATAAATATCGTGAGCATAAGTATGTATTAGTTTTTTTTTTAAGTTATCGATCATTGAAGGGTTCATTTATGTTTATACAAAAAAAAAACATTAATATTTTATTATTAAGTCTAAGTTCATTAAAAGATTGCATTGTGTAAGTACAAGTATTTTTGGTTTCTCTAATTACTGCACTTGTTATACTTGTAATAAATAATATCTAAATGTTTTATTATACTAATTAAATAATAGCAAATCATATTTCACGACCGATTGAAATCCACCCAATAATTTTCTCGATACAAATATGGTGCTGTAATTATTGCAGTATATCACGGAATCGTAATCAAATAAGATTATACACCTACACGCTACTTTCTATATGGTATTTGACCATACACAGGTTGTTTCAAATAATAATAAATTGTGGGACTCAATTCACACACAGTTATTTAGTCCCAAATTAGGCAGGATCTATACTATAGCCATATTACTTATTCTGTGCTATAGGTACTAAACATAGGTACTTAAATAAATATTAAACGACCAGATACGAAGCCAAAAGACATATTCTCATTGTTCATGCCCACACATATTGGCCCCGAGCTGGGATCGAACCCGCGACCTCCGACTCAGAAGGGTCACTATAAAATAAGCTCTAAAATAACTTATCTAAATGAAGAAACGGTTGCCTAATGAAATGAAAGAATAGGCTTAAATTTCAAATTTTATGGAGTCATAATTCTAATGCGTAATTTTTTTACCTATGTCATAAATCTGGTGTTCTAAGTAGGTCCGCGGTTTGTTTGTTATAGTTATTTTATAGAGTGCAATAACAATTGTTGCACGTGGGACCAGACAACATAATAATATGATGATGACAGTCAGCCTACAGATAAAAGGAGTGGAATTATTTCGTAGCTTCTCAGCGGTGGTATACAACGCGTCACAGAATGAGCGCAATTCCTCATACACCCCAATTAGTACATTAATATAAAAAATATGACGCAAACGTACTTTAGTTTTTTCTAACCAAATACCTAAATAAAGAGCAATAATAGTAGGGTTTCCCATAGGTAGCAATATATTCAGTTATACAAATTAATTTTTCGGAAAAAATTAACACATTTAAAATAGCTGAAATCGAGTAGTCGATTGTGATCAAACTAATTTCAGGAATTGTGCTTATTCTGTTACATATTATATAAGTATTAGTATTGGCTTCTAATACTAAATATTCCAACGTTGAATAATAATATTTGATTTAGATTTCCGAACGCATTTTTTGTAAAAAGAAATACTAGCCCAATGCGAGTCAGACATGATTTCGTACATTTTACACACATAGGACTGTTCTAAACCGCGCTATCGAAGTTTTGTAATGAGTTTGTTTGTATAAATACAACTGTCCAATATCAATCGTTGGACTGCGGTACCCAAGCGCGATCACCTCGCTTAAAGGAAGTTCTTCCCTTAAATTTTCACGATGAAGAAGCATTCCACGTCCGCTTCGCCAAAGATGATACTTGTATTATCTATCACGCAATAAACTAAATGTTATGGGACCGCAAAAACTAAGTGTAAAAATATTCACATTTATAAATCACTGCTAACCCTAATATTGGATTTTTGGCTTTGCTAACTTCTGAGATAAAGATAGGGGAAAGGGGGTTGGGTTGGTATAGTTTTATTTCTCGGTACATGCCGTCAAATAAAAGAAAATAAATAAAAAGCTGCTCCCAGAAATTAAATTCCTTCGTCAACCCCGTCAGACCAATCAGTTCAAATCATCATCTTTATAAATTTAATCCAAACCACGACACTTTTACATCATCTTTTATCTAAGTTAACTTTTTATACTCGACTCGACTCTACCAGCACTAGCCACGTATTTCGTAACATTTAATTACCGCGGACTAGGTATCTGATATACAAGATAAAATTAACGTTACACACCCAAACACCTACTTACTTACGGTACTTACTCATTACTTAACCATGCTTCATATTAGGATAATCACTTAGGTTACATAAAGTCACTTCCTACTCGGTAAGTTTGATCCATGATCCAGTTACAGTCAACTATTTTATTATAGATCGAGTTCGTCAGACCAATCAGTTCAAGTCATCACTCAAGTTTAAATTAGAGTTATGAGTCGTCAAGTTACCTCACATTAACTTTGCAGTGCTTAGCCAAATATAACGGAGTAGCTAAATATGAATACCCGTTAGCTTGTGTGTAATGGTCATAAGATTGAAGTAGTGCTTTATTATTATTAGGTAGGTTAAAATACCCAATTGTTGACACCCCACTAATTAATTGACACGCTAACAGCTTTATACAAAATTAACGAAACTACAATACACAATAATATCCCAAGAGCCCAGGCTTGTCAGACCTTCGTCATTTTGTAAAACCTCAAAGTTTGTCTGTGTATGTCCCTACTACAGGTGTAAACGATCCCCGAATATGAAGTTTGGATAACGGTTCCTTTGGAAGTTATCAAGCAGCAAAGGTCCATAAAATTGCACCTCAAATTCGTTAAAGTGTAAAGCCCAGTTTTTATATATATTTTATTGGGATTAATATTAGAAATCACGTCGTCCATTGTCAGACACTTTGTGCGGTGGAAACCCCCTGTCAGACACCGTTGAATCATGGTGAATTGATATACTTATTGATAATTCTTTTTACACTTCTATACTTGGACGATGTTATTGAAATTATACTTTTTATATTGTGCAATAAAGGAGCTATAAGATAATATTTTTTATTTAGTCTTAATCGTTATAGTGTACTTCTGAGCTACAAAATTCTTAAAAAAATAGTTTCAACATTTTGGTTTTTTGTAAGTTACTCCGTTTTTTTCTAAGGACTGATAAAAAGTTTATTCCAGAAATGAATTCCTCATCCTTAAATTATATGTAAATGACATCAAACTTGGCCTAGTAGCTATATGTGGGCAGAAATCATGTCATGAAAGTATACCCTCAATTCACCATGATTCAAGGGTCTGACAGGGGGTTTCCACCGCACCAAGTGTCTGACAATGGACGACGTGATTTCTAATATTAATCCGAATAAAATATATAAAACTAAACTTTAACGAATTTGAGGTGCAACTATATGGACCTTTGCTGCTTGATAACTTCCAAAGGAACCGTTATCCAGACTTCATATTCGGGGATCGTTTACACCTGTAGTAGGGACATACACAGACAAACTTTGAGGTTTTACAAAATGACGAAGGTCTGACAAGCCTGGGCTCTCACTCTATAATTCTATTTATAATAATCAAATAAGAAAAATCACAGTGGTTTTATCTAAATAGTCTTAATATAATTGTGTATCGTAATTTCGTTAATTTTGAATTGGGGTGTCAATTAATTGGTATGGTGAACTAGGGTGTCAATAATTGGGTGTTTTACCCTATATAAAATTTTGGGTTGGCAGAGTTATTCCATTCCTGAAAGTACCCACTTTACCCCAGTATACTTTTTAGACCACTAACTAGATGTGATAGGCGGTGAGACCATCACTGGTTGGCATCACTGGATCTCATAGTAGGGTTACTATATCAAATTTCACTATGACAAATGTACTGATTACTGCGCAGCCATAATTTTGAGTGCCTATTTTTTTTTATTATTATTTTAAACTTAAATCTATATTAATATTATAAAGAGGAAGGATTTGTATTTTTGTATGTTTATATCTTAATAACGAATAAACTCAAAAACTACTGGACCGATTTAAAAAATTCTTTCACCTTTAGTGTGGTAAAATATCCCTGAATAATATAGGCTATATTTTATCCCCGTATTTCCACGGGAACTACGCGGGTGAAACCGCTTACAGCTAGTGATAAATATGTACATGACCCATAAAAATTAGATACGTACTCTCCACGTTTTGAATGATTGTCGCTAAAACCACACTACCAACATAATAAAAAACTAATTATGATTCATCCAGCACATACATTAATCGCATTATGTTGTCTAGCATGCGATATCTCGAAATGCTTTTTTCTGCATTCCGTTGCGTCTCGATCTTAAACAGGGAAACTGCATTATTGCGGCGCATTATTCTTTTCATTTGAGTTATGTATTTGAGAACTTATAGAGTTGTCAGGAATACAAATTTTCACAAGAACTCTGTCTCAAGAGTCTGGTAAATGTTTAGAAGAATATTAATTTCAACTTTGACTAATTATTGTACGTAAATAGACAAGCTATATAAAAGCTATTTATTTTATTAAAAAAAAAGGTAAAAATGGTTCTTCGTAAGCAACCTTGCGGGGCCTCTAAACTAATATCTTAAAGAGGAAATATTCGTATTTTTAAATAATTGTAAAGAATACACTCAAAAACTACTAGACCAATTTTTGAAAAAGGTTTTCGCCAATGGAAAGCCTACTTTTCTGGGAGATACCATGGGCTATAATTTTCCCACGGGAACGGAACTTACACGGGTGAAATCGCGCGTAACAGCTAGTTAGATATAAAATGCAAGTCTTTTTTCCGATCACTCAATACTCGTATCTACGTCTCATTTAACTCAAGAAAGTTAACTTTTTGCTTCATTAGCGAGCATCACTACATAGTATAAAACAAAGTCGCTTTCTCTGTCCCTATATCCCTATGTCCCAATGTCCTTATATCCCTATGTCCCTTTGTATACTTAAATCTTTAAACTACTCAACGGATTTTGATGCGGTTTTTTTAATAGATAGAGTGATTCAAGAGGAAGGTTTTAGTATTAGCATTGCACCCGTGCGAAGCCGGGGCGGGTCGCTAGTTACCTATAAAGCGAAGTGTTCTTGCGTGATTAGACCACACAGTGTCGCAGCGTCGAGCATCACAACGACTTTAGACGTCAAAATATACCATGATGGGCAGCTCTTTTTAATCCATGACATGAGCTTAAAAAGAGCTGCCCTTGAGTTTCTTGCTGGCTCTTCTCGGGCAGTATTCAATGCAGTATACTTGAAACCAGCATCTCGTCGTTGGAGATGGGCTGCTGTTTACATTTAGCCAATCTTTATAAACGAGTTTAGTGTTGTTATTAGATTATTGACTGTTCTAAGTGTAATTCTTATTACCTACAGAACAAAGTACATTTTCATTTTCATTTTTCATAACGTGCGGCTGTCAAAGATGCTGGTAGTAGTAGGCAATATGCGAATTGAAACAAATATGGCCTCTTCATATGGGCGACCATAAAGTAGTAACATCACAATTCCTTAGTAAGGTACCTACTCTTTTGTAGCAAAAGCAGAAAGTACGCAATGATGAGTGCATGATTGATCACATTACATTTTTGTGTTTATATTTACGTGCTTAGTTAGCATGTATTCTCCTTTATAATACCATTGATTAAATACGTAAAGAAAAAGAAAGTGAATTCGTATTTGAAAATAGAAAATCGAAATGATATTTTGAATAACAGCCAGAAAGAACTATTGAGTCAAACTTTCAAACTTCGAACCATAAGACATACCAAATCTCTATTAACCATAGAAAACGAAACTTCGACTTCCCTTTTCATCGCCTTTAAATACCATCTGACCATCTCTTTCTGAAGATCACCTATTCATAATATAGCCGTGAGTCAACAAATATTGCGGTGACTTGTGATTCTGCGAGAGAAAGTACATCAAGAGATATCGTGAAAAAAGTGTGTTACAAAAGTATGTTTGTGATTCAAATATACCCTTAGGGCAAGTTCACACCAAAGGTAGAACGCTGTCCAAAGGATTTATTTTTACATTTATGAACACAGAAAGAAAAATGACCTTCAAAAAGGAGCTGTATTTAATAGTAGGTACCCAGAAGACTGAACACATTTCCTAACTATGTAGCTACACTGATCCTTTGACACAAATAACTGTGAACATTCTATAGTCGTAAACGAAAAACATTCGCTTAGAGCTCCTTCACATTAGGTCGCAATCCACGCGGCAGTAGCAGCGCGACTACTACTAGAGGAGAAACAATGATATGTCCTCGATGAAATCCATTATAAGAATGAAGTGCGCCACTTTAATCAGAAGGCAAGTAATAAGAAGGCATCGGCTGCCTTCGCCCTGGGGGCCAATTCCACTAAATGTCAACGGTTACAGTTGGATTACAATGACATGTCAGTCGATGGTGTTATTTGCTCTGAAAAGTGCTAAAATAACACCATTGACTGACCATCGATATGTCATTGTCATCCAACTATAACCGTTGACATTTAGTGGAAATGTGAAGGAGTGCTTAGTTAGAGTTTGCTTAATTGTAATACCTAATGGCTGGCTTACACACTGTTGAACATCGCTTCCGTAAACGGGTATATGAATACCAAACCTCATAGTGGGCAAGCAATGTTTATCTACTGACCAACTTAACTAAACAGTGTATGCACCAGTCATAAGAACTACTTGTCAGTCACTACACCAAACTTTTTTAGAGCGTTGCGTAAATTTTACTAGGTTTCGCTACAATGCCGCGCGCGTGACAAGTCGAACGCTTATGTCAATACCATATATTCGTCATTCTATTCAACTGACCTTTACGTTTAACAAAGCGTCTTAGCTAAGTCTTCAGGTCACCTGAAGCTTCGACCAAACGTTGACAACTCTTGATAAGCTGCCGTTCCTTCGGACCTCACAGTCCCATGGTCTATTTCCCAAAGTCAAGTTTTATTCAAAGTAGGGACTTACAAATCCACTCACTGAAAGTGATTTCAACTCTACTGTTTCAGCATATTATGTTTGAGGAGAAGAAGCGGGACACGAAACTCCTCAACACACTATTCTTTTAATCAGTTCTTACTAAATTGGGTTACATAATTTCATTATATTTCGTATTGCGCTGTGCTGGAGGAAATCTGTTTCAAGCATCATTGTCATTTATATAGTCGTCTAGTTTGTAATATGCCATTTTGCAAAGTAAATGAGTTTTGAACACAGTTCCAGGCAATTTCATAATTTCTTCTAGTTCCCCAAACAGCTAAAGGCGCTACATTAACGAGACACTGACACAGGACACCATCACAGAGAACTGTGATTTCTGTGTCCAGTAACGGCAACCTGACACAGTCGCTTTCTGGACACTGGTAACAGTTGGGCACTGGTATTGTTCCGTGCTTGTTTTGTGTGGAAGTCTTACAATTGTATAGATTTTGTTAATGTTACTTATGTCTACATTAGGTTTCTAGTTGCTTACAAGGATCCAAAGAGATTAAAATATAATAGGGCATCGAGGGGACAAAGCGAGGAAAATTTGAAGCCGAAAAATTATTCCAAGTGGAATAAGTCTAGTACAATTTCGACCGAATGACAGCTCGCGTTCATACTAACTGACATGACGCTTGAGCTTCAAATATTTTATGCTTCAAAGTTTTGCATGAAAATATTCCCAATGCCCCCCTATTATATTTTAATCTCTTTGCAACGAACACTTTTGGATCGGCAATCTGTAGATGTCAAGAGAAACAAACAGTGTCTAGTAGTGGTCAATTTCATATTGATATTCAATATATTATGGTAGCTTCTATCTGACACATTGTAATGTGTAAGTACACACTTTAGTGTAAGTGCAAGTGTAGCCTTGCGCAGAGCGGCGCCAAAGTCCTCATAGAGATGGCTTTATCTGCGCAGCTTAAGGCGTTCCACGTGAGTTAATTAATTAATTCAAAAACTAGACAACGCGGAATTCCTATTACATAATTGTTACATCTATGTCACACCCATTAGAAAATTAAAAACATATTTTATGTAAGTATCCGAAGCGGATCAAAACGTAAACATGTATTTTTAAGTTACGTTAAGTAACTTAAGTGGGGTTCCCGTTACTTATTCTAGTATAATGTGTTGAACTGGATATACTTGTTATTTTAAGTTGAATTCATATCACTGATTGGCGGTTTAACGGCCCAATCAAATTATCTTGTTCTTTGGGCGTTAGATATTTGAATATAGATTGGTACAGAGATTAAAATAATCTCAGAATTTTGAAGCTAATTGTTTTGTTTTATTTATCACAAATTATTGCAGATAATATTCTCTATACCCTCGTTGGATAATAAGTAAGAAGTCATAAATATTTTTTATGCAACGAAAGAATATTTCAAATTCCTATAAGAACAATGCTGGTATACATGTTTGAAGGGTAGGTATAGTTTATCTGTTTTTAGAGTTATTCCAAATATTATAATCATAATAAATAATATAATCTTACGCTTTTCATCCCCGAGGGGGTAGGCAGAGGTATTCCATTACTGGATATACAAACATTTCACGAGATACATTGGACCCCTAAACGTGATAGGTGGTGAGCCCATCGCCGGACCGGGTCTATTTACACATGTCTCAGAATTAATTCTGAGACCTGCGGGTTTCCTCACGATGTTTTCCAAATATTATTTTCGGGATTTCATATGAAATGACTAATTGGCAATTTATTAAATTTAATAAATTTCCATATTAATAGTGTATTAACATTGTCACAGTAATTGATCAGAATTGATTAATTTATCATTAACGTAATGAAGAGAGATATTTATAAATTTTGTGTGCATAAAAACTCTTGATTTGTATGTAACAACCTTCTTTCTCTATTATACTTCATAGCAAAAGTTATGTCAATACCAACTTACATCACAGTCTACGTTAAAACAAATATACAAAACAACTCTAGAACAATATAAAAAAAACACTCGTTTGTTTAAGTCATTCTTTATAGCACAATTATTACGATTTACAAGAATAATGTCTTAATACAATCAAATTGAACAACTGTCATTATGTACAATTTAATTTTATTACTAGTCATTGCGGAAAGAGACTGAGACAGACATTTGACAGCAACTTTCATTGCTCATAGCTATTCAGTACAATGGACAAGGATTAAGTATGAGTAAAATCTCGTTTTTACGCAACTAAATTAATTGTGGGTAATAATCATTATTTACATTTTTATTTTGTATACAGGTTGTAAGAAAAAGACGGAACTTTAATTTTGGGTATTTTCAGAGTAGATACAGGGTGTTAACGGGTGATGAGCCAATCGGCGTACCGAAACGCACGTACACATACATGCCTTAGAACTGTCAAAACGAAATTTTACAAATTTATTATAATTTAATGAATTCTAGCGACCCGCCCCGGCTTCGCACGAGTGCAATGCTAACACTAAAACCTTTCTGTTGAATCACTCTATCTATTAAAAAAAACGCATCAAAATCCGTTGCGTAGTTTTCAAGATTTAAGCATACATAGGAACATAGGGATATAGGGACAGAGAAAGCGACTTTGTTTTATACTATGTAGTGATGATGAAGAACTGTGACTTCATCATTTTTTATACTCAACAGCCTATCTTGTTCCATTGTTTGATAATTTTAAATCTGAACACTTGTATATTTAATTGTTTTGAGATATTTTTTTTCATGATATTCATAAAATAAATAGCTAAGCAATTCAATATAGAGTCAAATCAAAGAAGAAAAAGCATCGAATAATTTGTAAATAGAAAGAGAATTTCTGAGAAAGTTGTATGAAGACATTAGAGCAAATATTTGTGGCCAACGTCAATCTATTAACCGCACACGACCAAAAGCTATAATTTACACCAATTGCTGCTAATTCAAACAACTTAAATGTAATTTGATCAATTTGACAGCTCTTAAACCTCTCGTGCGGTATGGTCTTAAAACAATTTAGTAATAATACGGAACACGCGAAGGAATGTTTCCGTTTAAACTTTTACTTTTTATTGAGTAATTTTAAAAGCTAGATAGTAAGATACATAGGTTTGTTTAGACTACTTAGGGCTGATTTTTCAATAGTCAGTTAAAAGTTATCTGAACAATAAACGTCACCTGTCACTTTTCCTCTCAATTGTGTCAGACAGTGACAGCATCAACATATTCTCCAGATAAAATTTATTTGACGATTGAAAAATCAGCCTTAGTACACCAACATGCATGGGATTAACCGACTCGACGCTATGTAAGGCTAGGCTATAATTATTATTGTAAACCATATTTACTAGTGAGACATGACATTAAAAGAGCTGCCCTTGAGTTTCTTGCTGGTTCTTCGCGGGGTACTGAATTGGGAACCAGCAACTAGTCGATGAAGATGGGCTGCTGTTTACATTCAGCCAATCTTCATGGACGAGTTTAGAGTATCTTGTTATTAGACTATTGACGTTTCTAAGTGTACTTTTTGTACCTACAGAAAATTAATAATTTGGAAATTTGAATTTAAAAAATGAAATAAAATAATATGCTCATCCCTATCCGTAAAGCGGTAGCCAGAGGGTCCAGAAAAAATATCATGAAAATTGGAACACTCTGTAAAAAGTTAAGCGTGGTCACCCATAAAAAATCGGTTGTCTGTAAAGTCGGTTTACTGACGATAGTTGAACGTGACAACGTCATACTTTGTGGATTGTGCCTTTTTGTCGCCCGTTGCGCGCTCTCGCTTGCACTGTAACGCCGCATACGTCATACTTTTTCGTGCATGCAGCCGGCTCCATCGAATTATAAGACGTTGTCACGTCAAAAAAACGTCGACTGCTTCTTTTTTTATCGTTTTTTTTTTAATTACAAAAATACGTATAAGAAAATGTTCAATTACCACAGCCATTGTGGAAACCTGATACATATCTACTGTGTATAGTATCTGGTGTGCATGAGTGCACATTTATCACGTTCTCCGGTCTCCAGTAATGTATGACAAAATGCTTGACACTATACTGTTACCGTCTCTTAGTAACCTACTGTGTTTATTTATATTAGTACCTATTGTTTTGAGTAAAATAAATATATAACATTCTGATTATAAACACCACTTTTAAGTATCAGCGACTCACATGTGTGTCATGACAATTTAATGTGTATTGTGTCTGATATTTGTTGCTTTACTCATACTTATTGTAATTTGATGAAAAATGATTATGAGAGAGACGGTGAAGGAAAACATCATGAGGAAACCGGCAGGTCTCAGAATTAATTCTGAGGCATGTGTAACACACCCGGTCCGGCGATAGGCTCACCACCTATCACGTTTAGGGGTCGAATATTCTGGTGAGAAGTGCGTATCTCCTAAAATAGAATACCTCTGCCTACCCCTCGGGGAAAAAGGCGTGAGATTTTTTTTAAATTTATTACGAGAAAAATCTAAATAACAACAAGTTCTGATCGAGGTATCCGTAGAGCTATCAGTACCAGTATCAGTAGTTTGAAAAAAAAAACAATTAATGATGGCAGCAGCAGAGTGCCTCACTACATACAATACAATACAATACAATAACTCTTTATTGTATACCAAAAACAACACAATATGGATACCAACATTAACTAAAGTACAATGGGCGGTCTTATCGCTTTTAGCATACATCACTTATTGTAATAATATCAAGCTAGTCATAGAAATTAATCAATTTCCTTCTATCGTAGTTACTTACGTAGTTACTAAACTTCTGCATAAGGTTCATATTTGGTCTTCGCAAATATGACCACGTCTCTGAATTTCGCAAGCAGCTCAAGTGGCTTCCTATTCGCCGCCGCCGGGATCTCCATCTTCTCGCCCTTCTTTACTCAGTGCTATTCATTCCATCAACCCCTTCGTACCTGAAAGAGCGTTTTCAGCAGCAGTGCGACTTCAGTCGGTCCTGGCGTCAAAGCAGAGATCTGTTACTGAAATTTCCACGCCACACTACAGACTTTTACAGCTTCTCATTTACTGTGCAGGCTGTAAGGCTATGGAATGGTCTCCCCCTGTCCATAAGGAATGCTGAATCACTGCCAATTTTCAAAAACAGACTAAAAATCCATTACCTTGGCTTGGAATCCTCCTTATAATAAATCAAATAATGTATGTATTTAATGTATGTATTATGTAATAATGTATTATGTATGTACTATATTCATGTTATTATAATATGCTATGGTATCTATATATATATATATATATTTATTTATTTATTTACTTTATGTATGTATTGTGTTTTTTTTTTTTTTTTTTTAATATATTTGTAGGAAACGGTTTATGTATTTAAGTACCTTAATCCATTGTTAACTTTAGTGCACCACCTACCTTCATCTGTTTATCTCAGTTACATCCATCCTAAGGTTGTCTGGAAGAAATCGCTTAAAGCGATAAGACCGCCCCTTGTACTTTTCTGTATCACTATGTCACTTGTTGCATATTTTTATTGGTGTACAATAAAGAGTTGTTACTTACTTACTTACTTACTTACTTACTTTCACAATAACTATCTACTACCTAAACTACTAAATTAAATTGTAGTCTTTTTACTAAAAACAATTTGATATTCAATTTCCGTTCAACAAACGTATTACATGCATAATATATTTAATAAACACTGCACCAGTTACTTACGTAAGCTCTACTTGTTTTTCATTTCTCATTTTTTATCAGCTCAAGACAGCACATTAATTATTAACAAGAGCGAGTTCAGACGATTATTCGATAACTAAAACTAGTCGCAGACGGACATAGGATGATGTCATTTATTACGACTTAATTAGAGGTATCGGCAAACTTAGCAGCTGAAAAGCGAATGGTGTAATCATAAATTTAGCCATGGTAGTTTAAAAATAGAACAGAAATTTACTAAGCAACGGAAGCATCCAAAGTCGTACTAGAATAATTGCCTGAGCCCAAAGTAAGTCAATAACATTGATATAAAAACGAATAGATATACCGCAGAATTATGTCATACACTAACTTGGGGCTGGTAGACAATTTTGTAGACTATACTTATTTATTGATTATTAGAAAAATTACAGATTACATAATAAATTATTGTTAGCTGTAATCTGAGTTCGACTTTTGCCATGCTAAGTACCCTTATCCTATTATTATTTTTCGTCAATCACAGTTCATCATTGCTGCCGAATTAATGACTGACTGATTAACTGACATTCAAATCTTGTAATCGAATTTTATCCCACTTCTATGATAATTCAATACATAATAAACATAAATCGTTGTACTTCTACATAGGTATTTTCCCTTGTTATATTTTTGAATCACAATAATGATCGCCGCTCAATTTAAATTCAATTATGGTCCAAAAGAGAACACGCGCCTTATTCCTTGATTATAAGCTCTGCTCTTGCAATTAGCCACGCAGGTTTAAAATGAAGGAACCCATGCACACACATCTATTAGAAAACAATATTTTTCTCATATCGACTACACCTTATGGCAGGTTTACACACTGTTTAGTTAAGTTGGTCAGTAGATGACCATCGCTTCTGTAAACGGGTATATGAATACCAAACCTCATAGTGGGCAAGCAATGTTCAACTACTGACCAACTTAACTAAACAGTGCGTAAACCAGCCATTAGTCATAATTCATAGCCGTATCTTTTTGCCCTACCACAATATATACCATTTTTTGTTTGACAGCTGCATAATTACTATATCACATTTGATAGGCAGAACAAAGGGACGACGTCATCATTGCTTAACCAACTTAATCTAAATTAAAATTGGTATTGTCTTCAAAATGCTTGTTTAACTTGAGTGACAATTAATTAATTTCTTGTGATTTGTTTCAGGTATGTCAATAAGAATTTATGGGATTTCTATGCCTGAAGGTATTATGAACACGTCATATTATGTCATAGCGTAAGTAGATAATTAATAATAATAAATTGTGGGACACAATTCACACACTGTAATTTATTCCCAAACTAGGCATGTCTTGAGTATGGGTACTAAAACAACTGATAAACATACTTAAATAAATATTATACGCCACGAAGCCAACAGACATGCTCATGCAAACAAATGTTGGCCCCGAGCGGGGATCGAACCCGCGACCTCCGACTCAGCAGGATTACTACCAACTGAGAGAACAGACCCGCCCTTATATAAGCAGAAAGTTATTACAATTTTATTAATTTTTATGTTATTGATTTAGGTAGGTATACCTACAATATTTTACACTGTTTCTTATAGTAACTTATATTTGCTAAGTACAACATTTACTTAGAAAAAGCACAACTATATGCTGATAAGTTTTATTGAGAACTCAAACATGTTATCATACATAAAGCCCTTCTTTTACATAGGATACAATATGTAACACAATAAAAACAATTCCTGAAATAAGTTAGGTGGGAATCGACTACTTAATCAATTTCGATTTATTTTTAATATATTTTAATTTTTTCGGAAAAAAAAATTAGCGTAACTGAATTTAGGGCTACCTATGGAAACCGTACTAATAGAGCTCTTTATATATATAAATATGGTTAAACAAAACTAAAGTACGAATGCTTCATATTCTTTTATATTTATGAAAGAGCGGAGGTGGAATGCTCCTCCATCGTGAAAAGGGAAGATCTTCCGCCAGGCGAGGTGATCGTGCCTGGGGACCGCGGTCCAACGATTGATGTTGGACAGTTGTTTTTATACAAACTCATTAGAAAACTCCGATAGCGCGGTTTAGAACTCGGCCCTCTATTGGCGCGTTCTATGTAGTGTCGCTACATATTAATATACTAATTGGGGTGTATGAGGAGTTGCGCTTATTCTGTGACACGTTATAGCACGAGCTGATGGTAGTAATATCACACTTGAACACCTTTAGATCGTATTACGGTATTGTCAACAGAACGTGACTGATATTTTGATTGAAATTCCTTCCTCGGGTGACAATCTGTTTTAACAGTGTTATGGGAGTATTGTTCTCTTGATAATAGCATAGTATATAATAGCTAATGCCTACGTGTGCATATCCTCTCTGCGCAGTAGATACCGCTGTAGATAAAAGCTACAAAACATTCCCTATTTCAGGTTATAGACTCATGTTGAATCTGTTTTTCAACCGACTTCAAAAAAGGTCAAAATATTTATCACTAGCTCGACGGTGAAGGAAAACATCGTAAGGAAACCCGCAGGTCTCAGAATTAATTCTGAGACATGTGTAAATAGACCCGGTCCGGCGATGGGCTCACCACCTGTCACGTTTAGGGGTCCAATATATCTCGTGAAATGTGGGTATATCCAATAATGGAATACTCCTGCCTACCCCCTCGGGGATGAAAGGCGTGAGATTATTATTTATTATTATTTTTATTTTTCAAAAAAGGAGGAGGTTATCAATTCGAGTTATTACCTCAGAACTTTCAGATAGTGATGTTTTATTTATTTGGTTTGGTCCCATTTTGATTTGGTCAAGTTCTGACAATCGCATCCATGAGAAAACCATATAATAAGTCTTAAATTTGCATTAACTATGTGCGCGACAAATGGACGAATAACAATATCACGCCAACCGATTATGATGATTCTTTTTTTAACCGACATAAAAAAAGAAGAGGTTCTCAATTCGACTGTATTTTTAGTATTATTCGTTGAAGTCGGTTTCTTACTCTTTACAATTCTATGTTATAACATAAATTTATTAAAGCCTATTTAATCTGCTGACACTACAGGCTGCAACAAAGTTATCGACTCACATTACCACCCAAAAACACCACCTC
This sequence comes from Ethmia dodecea, assembly GCA_963855545.1. Lineage (NCBI taxonomy): Eukaryota > Metazoa > Arthropoda > Insecta > Lepidoptera > Depressariidae > Ethmia > Ethmia dodecea. The sequence goes on along the minus strand of OY979446.1, from coordinate 14,176,226 downwards.
CTTCAGGCGCAGTTTGGTAATTAAACGATAAGCCAATCGCCGATAACAACCAAAACAACTGCACTAAATAACTTACCAGCGACGACATTTAGAGAAATAATACACCCATACATTTCCCCTATCTCGGGTATCTCGATAAGTTTCACCGTTCCGCATTCCGATACGCACGCGACGCGACTCCGGCCCGACATAGTCGCGACAACGCCATCAATTATACACGCTAGTTTCTGTAAACGATTTTTAATGTCTAGTTGACTACGAGCGATGTAAAGCGAGTTGAAACAGATTGTCAAGAAATGAAAATAAATAAGTATCTAGTCACAGATCAAATATAAAGTAAAGATGGAGTGCTGCGAAGGATAAACTGAAGCCTGAAAAACTACTCCACGCTTTGTGCATGTACGCTCACACACCGAGAAAAAAATATTGTCAATCTAATAATAAAACTTTAACGCCACACAACCCACATAGGAACGTTGTCTTTGATTTAACGTTTTTATTGAAATTCTAACAACATTAATTAAAATAAATTCTCAAAGTAATGTTGTCAGGTTCTTTACATTGAATTTCGTACAATGTTATACTTAGATGAATTAATAAAGTATTGTTGTCATAGTATTAATAAAACTTTGCTAATTTGAATTTGGCAAAATTCAAGTTGTGTGTAGCTCAACATTAGGTCCCACAATAAAAACATTGTATCTGTAAATAAATTAACTTAAATGCATTGATAGTGTTTTATTTCATAAACAATAAAAAATCGACAGCGCTATAATATTGTGCTTTGTGAGATAATTTTTTTTCTCAGTGCAGGCACATTACCCGATGACATAATTTAATTTGTTCGTACGTATTGCTTCAATTGACGAACTAGTTCTAACTGATCGGTATGGGTTGAGTAGTTTGCTTGTGCGAGCGTGTATGCACAGAGCGTGGAGTTTTCAGGCTTTTATACTTCGCAGCGCTCCATCTTTACTTTTTATTTAATCTGAGTATCAAGTCTTTATCCCTGAGAAATTATTACCCACTTATCACCAGTATGTTTTGGAACCCTAACCGTGACAGGTGGTGAGACCATCGCCGGACCAAGATAGGTACTTTAACACATGTCTCAGAATCCATTCGGGGACCTGCGGGTTTCCACACGATGTTTTCCTTCGCCGTCGAGCAAATCATAAATATATAAGTAGATAAGTTTTTGGCAAACTCATAATAAGTTTATAAATAGTTTGACGTTGAAGGAAAACATCGAGAGAAAACGTGTCGAAAACTGAGTAATTTAAGAAATGCATTGAATTGCATATACGAATAGCTCTCTTTATAGTCTTGGGGATAAGTTGTGAGCATTTTTTTTACTTAGAAGCATAAAAAAATTAGCAGTCATTGATTTATAGATAATAGAGATACAAAATAATACACTAAAAAGATTTGACATCTAATTAAGAAGAATTTTAATTCAAAAGAAGATGCCACAACAAAGCGATTTTATAATACTACCGCACAAAACAGTGTGATCAACCTGCGTCGAACGAAAGCTGCGTCTTTCGTTCCACATTTGAAATTGAAAGATTCAGTTGATAGCGGAATAGTAGAACAATATGAAGCAATTCTCTCATGGGTTTGACTGACTGGTTTCAATGAAAGCTCGTAATTACGTTCGTAATTCCGTATAATCTCTCTTTGTTAATAACTCTTAATAACTACGTGGTTTTGAATCAATTTTGTCGAGTAATTTTCATACTGTCAGTAAATTTCAAAGAGATATTGAAATTAGACTACTAGCTGACCCGAGAGACATTGTGCTCTCTTAATCCCATATTTACTTTTTTATTTATTCTTTCCCTAAAAACCTTACTTGGAATAATAAACAGATTTAAAGAACAATCTAGCCGTTCTCATTTGATGCTCTTAGCAACAAAGAGCATTTAATTTTTATTATATAGATTACATACGTCGTTGGTCCAAATGGCCAGAGTTGGAAAAAAAACCTGTTTTTTTTAAAAAGAACAAAACATTGTGTTTCTTTTTTGTCAAAAAAAAAACATGTTTTAATATTTTTTTTATAATGTTGAAATTGACATGTTTTAATCATGTTTTAATCACGTTTTAAACACTTCTTGTTATAAAAAGAAATACAAAAGACAACAATATAAGAGGTTTTTATAGTGAAGTGAAACACCAATAAATCTAATAAATCAGAAGTATTTATTGTAATAATTTTAACTAACTAATCTTTACTTTAGGAAAATCAAAAATCAACATATTTCATTTCACCTTCCATCCATATCTATCCTACTCTACTTATTCTTCGTCAGCTAAATCATACATCTAAGTCGTCCAACTCGTCCACAGTTATTTTTTCTTTCGGATTGAGCGCTCTCATGATCGTGACACAACCACAAATATATTGCAAAAAAAACTGTATGAAATAAATGAATAAGTGTAAGTAGGTATATTTTTTTTATGTATGTTTTAAACGTGTTCAAAAATGTTTTAAAACATGTTTTAAATAGGTTTGTTTTTTTTTCAGTGTTTTAAACAATGATTTAAACACTTGTTTTAAACAATTGTTTAAAACATTGCCAACTCTGCAAATGGCGCATGCGTTCATTGACAGCAATTTTGTTTTAAAATTGACAGCCAATATTGCCAACATGACAAAAGACGATTAAATTGCGTTAGACATCTAGATAGGTTAACATAGAGACAAAAGACTAGCTGTCACATCACGTTACGCTTTTGTTTCTAACACTTCAATAAATAAAAGGATTTCAATTTATTTTAAAGTAGAATAAGCAAAGCGTTACGTAAGTGGGCTTTTAAACTTTTTTACATTTTAATTACAAGTCTAGGTTCAAGGAAGTAATTAATTCAATCTAACATGTCAACCGTTTCGCGATAGTCCAGTTTTTGAAAGAGGGATTAGAAATATTAGAATAGAAAGCAGTAGGTTACGCAAAGTAGACACTTTATCTATTGGCTAGCCTAAAGCTATAATTAGTCATAGTATTTATAGAGGTAATAAAATCTAGACGTGTATTTTGAGGAAATGACTGATGCTTTTTTAATATAGCGACGCAAGATGTTGTGATGAACGTCTACAACAATTTTATTATCTCTACATATGTCAACAAACAAATAACAACACACACAAAGTCGCTTCCGTTACACATTTTAATTGAATTTATGTGGGCGTAAAGACTAGGAGACTAGGAGTCTCAGGAAACTTGCGTCTAGGTGTCGTAGAAGCACTGTAATATTTCTACGCGCGTGCGTAGATCTAGGAATATTCCACTTGCTACCGCTGATTTCTAAGCTCTGCATGTTACTGCTCACAAAATATGTTGACCTGGTACCGAGACCTCCAACACAGTGTCCTGTGTTGGACACGAAACAGACGGGATATTTAACATAGAACTGTAAAGAGTAAAAAACCGACTTCAACGAAAACACTAAAAAATGCAGTCAAATTGAAACCTCCTTTTTTTTAAAGTCGGTTAAAAAAGAATGGTTGAAATCGTTTGGCGTGATATTGAGTTTTGCGTCCATTTCGCTCACATACTTAATGCAAAATTAAATGTAAGACTCATATGGTTTTCTCATGGATGCCATTGTCTGAACTGGGCCAAATTTAAATGGGACCACACGAGATGCAACAGATTTCAAATTAAAAAAAGTATCATCAAAATCGGTAACCCAGTCGGTAACAAACATAAAAAAAATTACATTCAGTCGAATTGAGAACCTCTTCCTTTTTTGAAGTCGGTTGAAAATGTCTGAATACGTGACAGATAGAACCAAGGGCACTTACCTCCAAGAGAGTCTCTATGCATAACAAATCAACGGCAGAAATTACCGCTGCAATATCAAAAGCGCCGCTGTGCGTCGCCCGCGCACTGTCACGTATGTTGACATAGCTCGACGGACGTTCGCCGTGACCGGTCACCCAGTCACCTGGAAGACCGGAGGTAGGACTGATGGCGCCCCGAATAGTGCTGTGCGCCTCCAGCGAGGGGACACAAATGGATTGTTTAATAGATCCGCATGCAAACAGTAATTATTTAAGTGAAGTAATCCAAAGTAGATATTATTTGTCGGGTATATTAACAAATAAATGTTACTTATTATAGAGTATACAATTAAAGCATCGCAGACTCGTTGAGTCATCATCTTCATAAACATACTGCATGTCGCTTATACAACGCGTAACAGAACAAGCGCAATTCCTCATACACCCCAATTAGTATATTAATATAAAAAAAATATGATGATAGATTCAGCTACGATAATTCATTTTTTTAAATTTAACACATATTAAAATACCTGAAATCGAATTAGTAGTCGATACTGAACAAACTAATTTCAGGAATTGCGCTTATTCTGTTACATTGGCATTGGCGAAATAACTTAGACCGACAACACACCGATGGATAGCTTGCCAAAAAAATAAGACTTTATCTACATTGGTGGGTTGAATAAACCCTTACCAACTCATTTAATCCGCTTAATTTAAACTGGTCTCTGGTAGTATGCTATCCACCTGGGCCATAACTAAAATAATCGATAACTGGTGAGGTCTAAATACTTGTTTGTGCCGTTTAGGAAACAGATCATAGGACCGCGTGATGTCTTAGTGGCACCTTAATTCTACTTATTATTTGGGTAAAGTGGCGAGAAAAAGCTGGTAAATCAATACGTTTTAGGGATGTAAGATTAAAAGAAAATAATCGATTAAATAAAAATCGATTTTTCTTTCTTAAAAATTAATAGATTTTTTAAAAATCGATTATTATTGAAAATAATCGATTATTCTAAAAAATCGATTTTTTTTAAATACATATTTAGAAATCTATATAATATGCTTTTCAAATTTTAATAATAAAATCCTAAGAGATTCATATTACCATTTTAAAAGATTAAAAATGAAATAAAATAATATGAATAAAGAAATAACAAAATGAAATTCCGATAATCTTCAAATTTAAACAAAAAAATAATTAGTGTCACAAATGTCCAGTCCTCTTTTACATTTTACTAGTATTAAAATAAAATAGTTAAAACGAGAATCAAAAAAACTAAACGACTACGTTATGATCTCAAAAACTAAAATAAAAAACAAATCTTTCTTTATTTTTTAAGTTTAAACAGTCAAAAGACGAAAAATAATAAAAAATAAGAGTACTCGTAGTATTAAAATAAAATGAAACAATAAGTAAAAAAGCTTAACGACAACGTTAAGGTTCATCCACCGCATAGATGGTGCTGTTAAAAAATCGATTAAAACGCATAATTCATATAATCGATTATTTTAAAAATCGATTATTTTTTTACATCCCTAATACGTTTTTCGGTGGAAAGGGGCGCAGCACTCAAAAATTCGCGCCCTCGACATACCTACTCGTAGCTCCTGAATACTGCCCTTGATGACTACTCAAGGAGTAGACTGTAGTGAACATAATATCATTGCTCTTACTAGTTTTTGCTAAGACTTCGCCTTGTTACACTAAATCGTTGATGCTGATTTATAACACGAAGCATTTCTCGATCCAGAGATCTAGTTTGTAGAAATAATAAAATTATGGTAGTCGCTTTACCATATGTTTTATGGACTACCTGTTGCATAGTGTCGCCTGAATATATCGAGTTTTTAAGGGTTCCGTAGTCCAAACGAGGATCCCGTATAAATAGTTCCTCCATCCCTCAGCCTGTATTGAATTGACTAGATTTTTGTTATGGTGCTGACATTTTATACTACGTTACAATATTTCATATTTATTTATATATCAATGCTCAAGAGGGATTTTTCGAATTTCGTAGTCGCCCGTTTATAATCCCTCAAATATGACCATTTCACGATACCACGCGCCTTATACCTACAAACACTTTGATTAAGAAAGAAAATAAATAATCTCACCCCTTATATCCCCGAGGGGGTAGGCAGAGGTATTCCATTACTGGATATACCCACATTTCACGAGATATATTGAACCCCTAAACGTTATAGGTGGTGAGCCGATCGCCGGATCGGGTCTATTATTTACACGTCTCAGAATTAATTCTGAGACCTGCGGGTTTCCTCACGATGTTTTCCGTCACCGTCGAGCTAGTGATAAATATGAACCTACGTAAGTTTTTGAAAAACTCATCGGTACATGCCAGGATTCGAACCCGAGCCTCAATGATGTTCGGTGGGCTCTTTAACCGTAAGGCTATCACTGCTCACACACACACACTTTGACTGTGAGTGAATATATTTTAGTGTTTGCTTGCGAACTCGCTATAGTGAAGGCACCATTAAGATTTAAAATATTATCTTACCTCTGCTGCATTCAAGTATAAACTAGCATGAACTCTATTCAAATAGTTGGCTAATTTCTTCTTAAAACCAAGTAAACAGAAGCCCGTTTTGCTTTTTCAATCCAGTTTTCACTTAAACTCTTTGAATTAAAGTCTAATCTCGTTGAATGGTAGATAGTGGTCGACTTATTCGGTCATCCACCTCCAATGTTATGGGTGCCTGGTACTCGGTGAGTGTTAAGAAATAAGTAAAGCGGTCAAGCGCGAGTTGGGCACGCGCACTTGATATTCTGTAGGAAGGTAGGTACATTTTACAATATTTTGTATAATGAAGTTAAGTTTTTACAGAGCATTAAGGTTCGAGACTCATTACACAAAACTTGTAAGTAAGTTTAAAAAATAAAATTTATACAAAGTCGTTAAGCTTATCAGATACCCTTAGGAGACTTGAAAAATTCTGGAAGTTAGGTGGCCACTAGGCACTAGGCACCACGTCATCGCCCAATCCACGGTGGGCTCGCGTGGGAAATTTCCTCAGTGTGAGGAAAGACCCTTAGCTCAGCAGTGGGCTGTTGCGGGTTGATGATGATGATGATTAAAAATAAAATTTATACAATGCATTTTGCAAGAGGCATAAGTACGAAATCTGGTAAGACCTATAAAGATGAGGTTTTAAATAAAACTTAGGTACCTACGTTTTTATCACTAACTCGAAGAAGACTTCAAACATTGTGAGGAAACCCCCAGGCCTTAGAATTGGTTCTGAATCATGTGTAACAGCATCCTGCTACCAAATGGTCTCCCCATCAATCACGTTTATGAGTGCGTACAATACTAAACTTCTCAACAAAAAGGTATTAGTATACTCGTACTCCTTCTTATCTAAGACTGCAATAGTAAATTAATTAATGTATCAAGACTATATTCGTCCCATAAAGAAAAAATCTGCAAATAAAACCACATACCTACTAGGTTTTAGATCTTAAACCGACTTTTTCAAGGGTTCCATAGTACGTAAATAATAAAGTATACGAAACCCTAAAAAACAAAATAGAAGTCCGTCTGTCGCGATCTCGTCACGATACTGTTACGAGTCGTTACATCAGTTTTTGTCTCCAGTTTTTGTTGATAGTAGCACCATTATACATGGAGCAAAAAGTGAAGTTCATTGATTTCGGTGTAGTGGTTCCCTCAAGACTTCACAAACATTGATTAAATGTCACTTTTTTTCGGAAATATCATTTTAAGAAGCGCTTTTCAAGATATTTTATTATGCGCACCACCAAGGAGTAGGACTACCTACCTGCCGGCGTCTGTATTTTCGAGTACGTCCGTACGCAGCCTTTAAGGCTCTAGTGAACAGGTATCTTCTTGGTACGCTCGTCCCATCGAAGGCCCGGTTTTGCCTTCAGGCTAGTCTTAGGTCAAGAGTAAACCTAACATTAACCTTTATTTAACACAGGAGCCCGCAGCCGGCCGCGGCGCGGGCGGGCTCGTTTACGCGCAGAAAAAATGGCCGGCAATAATAATAAAAAAAAAATGTGAAACAATAATTGGTGCATGCCTATACCTACATAAATGATTTAAATATAGGATACAATAAATCAGTTGTTAAAAATAAAGATAACACAAAATTCTTAGGCTTAATAATTGATAATAAATTGCAATGGACACTGCAAATCGAAGAAGTATGCAAAAAAGTAAATAGTTTTGCTTACGCTCTGTACAAGCTATCTAGAACTGTAAATCGTGATGCTGTTCTAATTACCTATCACAGCTACGTGGAGTCTATTTTAAGATATGGTGTCGTATTTTGGGGGAATGCCACAGACAAAGATCGGGTATTTATCGCACAAAAAAAATGTGTACGGGCAATATGTAACTTGCGCCCCAGAGATAGTTGCAAGCCATACTTCCGATCTCTAAGTTTACTAACTTTCCCATCACTCTATATATACGAAGTGGCGGTATTTATAAAATCAAATCCTGAACTATTTAAAAAAAAAGATCCCGCTAACGCAAGGTTGAGAAAAAGAGAATCTGATGTGCTTCAAGTAAATCCCAGTAAAACAGCCCTACTGCGTAAGAGTATTTATAGATTTGGACCACTAATTTATAACAAAATTCCGAAGGAAATAAAGAAATTAGAAATAAATCTGTTTAAAAGAAAACTCAAATCAATTCTAATTTACAAGTGTTACTACTCCACGACCGAATTTATGGACGATAAACTAACATGAATGTAGTATTATCTATTGTTAGTTCAATAATTAACTTTATAACTAATAACATAGGTTAGGTACTATAATGTGACTTAATATTATTAACGATACCTGACATAATATTTTTTTTTTTTTATTGTATAAAAGTGACATAAATTTTAAACATCATAATGTGAAATGTGATATGAAATGAGAGTTAATAATATAATAATCGGTTTATCATAATGACATGCTTGAAGTGTAATATTTGTATGCTCACGGGCAGAATGTAGCGAACTATTTCTGTTTAAAAATTTAACATCTTTTGTAAAACCTACCTACATTGACAAATAAAATCATTTGTATTTGTATTTGTATTTGTATGCTCTCTTCAGGATTTGAACTCGAGCTTGCCTACCTCCGGATCGATCACTCAGTCAATCAGTCAGTTTAAATTACAAGCTTTTAACTTGCAATATACCTACCTATGTTTGTTGTGGTGGAATCTTGCATCATTTTGAAGCAGGTATCTTCAACCAATTGAGCTGAAATTTGGCATACTTATGTAAGTTAGGTGACAATGCAATATTATAGTACCAAAGAGCTGATCTGATGATGGAGCTAGGAGGTTGAAATAGCAACTCCTCTGGCTACTAGTAAACTCCTCGCGTTTGGGTTCAGTTGATTTTTATGACGCGTGTTTTTTAGCTTTCATGAACCATAACCTTATTTCTTATTTATTTGAGGTCAGGATTAGGACTCCTTTTCCGTTTCTTATTAGATACCTAGGGAAGTATAATAGAAGGCGAAGCCGAGGTCTACAAACATATGATCTGAGGCTTTCTTATTTACATCCCGAGGTATGTATACTTTTTTTCTGCTCGACGGAGGCGGAAAGGCAACTTTATTTAGTGTAGGAGGCCAAAATTTGCTGCTTTCCGCCCGGAGAAATGAAAAGAGTATTTTTGGTACTCTCGCAGACATCGGCGTTACATAAAAACGACATTTTATGACTAATGGTAAACTGCTCGAGCATTTTTCCGTCCAGTCTGTGCTGACCCTAATTATTAGGAAAGAGAGAAATAACTTCTAAGCTCTTTTGTTCCAATTCTAGCTGTTGCATTTGAAATCTCCATATGAGTACCTACCTGTCTGTATTACAGGTAATGTCAGACAACCATCAGTACAAATCTGGAGCACTATTTGAGAAGTAGCGTTACTGCGAAGTGCAAAAACAAGTTTAAATTAACCTACTCACGCGCATAAGTGGTAACTGGACGCAAGAAAATCCAGATGAGCACTTTCTAACGTTGGCAGCATAATGGTATTCCGATTATAGTGATCTGTATCTACTGAATTATCATCTATGATGTACTGTACTAGATTTTGTATGAGGCTTCTTTTGCATTCCGAGATAATGTGTAACCTATATTCATCATCCGAGAATGTGCATTTTACTTACTAACGAATCGAATGATCTTATACAACGCATAAAAGAATAAGTGCAATTCCTCATACACCCCAATTAGTATGTGAAAAATAAAAATAAATCTCACGCCTTGTACTGCAAGTCTGACCTCTAAGGCAATTGTAATAAGAACGTTACAAAGTCCAATGTGTCAAGTTCCACGTGCTCTTGACTGTACACATTTATCACTAGCTTGACGGTGAAAAACATCGTGAGGAAACCCGCAAGTCCCAAAATTGGTTCTGAGATGTACGAGAACCGCCAATCTACACAAAACATTTTGATAATCGTGTAGCATGGTTGTTTTGATTATATCATTATAGTAATTCCTCTGTGTGGTGTAAAGTTGTTCTAACATGCATCAAGTAGGTACATCACAAACACGTAACAGCTACTACTGAGTGAAGCGTTCCTAAAAACATCTGATATTGTTTAAACATTTTTGTTTATTTCAATGTTTGTGGTTAGCTCACGGAATACGAATAGATGGATTCTTATGTAGTTTTCACTATTTGATAGCTTATAGTTTTTTACAATATAGTTAAACAATTATACTAGGTATATCGTCCACGAGATTACCAGATCGTTTACTATAACATAATAGTATCTGTAAATCCAAGGCCATTGGTCAGCACGACATCCAGTATTGACTTGATGTTCAAGGTCACAATAGTATTGATACAGTTTCTTAGAACACTATTAAAAACTATGAATGTAATAAAAAGACAGTCAACCTTTTGGGTACTGTTTCAAACGGTGCGTCTATTTTTTACTGTAAATATTGTAAAATAGTATTTCTTGTTATTAAAAACGGCTTTTTCAGGAATGTATGACTAGACTTGTGTGACTGGACTGGACAATGCAATGTAGCCCATTCAAAGTGATGTAAGATACAAGATAAAGAGTGTTGAAGACACTTTATTTTTATGCATGAAATCTCTAGATCTAATAATAAAATAACCTCAAAGACATGGCTGTATGAGCTGAGATCCCTTTGCCTTTCCTTATGATAAAAAAAACTTAGTAGATAAACACAATTTTCAAGTGAAGATTACGTGATAACTCGACGTCAACATAACGACGAGCATTATGCCACATTACGATGACGATCTTGTTGATGTGAGCACATTAAGTTGAACTTGTGTCGTTAACTTTAAAGAGACAAGTTCTGCCTATAGAAATAGTTATCATTCAAAATCTAGGAGCAGGTTAGTGCCGACAAAAGAGATTAAAATATAATAGGGCATAGAGGTGACAAAGCGAGGAAAATTGGAAGCCAAAAGTTATTCCAAGTGAAATAAGTACAATAATTTCGACCGAATGACAGCTCGCATTCATACTAACCGGCATGACGCTTGAGCTTTAAACATGCTTCAAAAATTTGTATGAAAATATTCCCAATGCCCCTCTATGTCCTATTACATTTTAATCTCTTTGGTGCCGACAGGGATCGGATTCTCGAAATACAATACGATACCAACATAACCAAGACGAACTGGTTCATTTATTTATTAATTTCATCATACATACAACGCGTCACAGAATAAGCGCAATTCCTCATACATCCCAATAAGTATTTTAAAAAAATGATGCATTCATACTTTAGTTTTGTCTAACCAAATTTCTTAGATTAGTTTTCCATAGGTAGCCCTAAATTCAGTTATGCTAATTCATTTTTTGCAAAAAATTAACACATTAAAAATAGCTGACATCGATTAAGTAGTCGATACTGAACAAACTAATTTCAGGAACTGCTATGCGCTTATTCTGTTACATATTGTATAGTCGTAGGTAGGTACATGTAACTCAGTGAAATTTGTATAAGACTTAGTTAACCTGAGTATATAGGAAATCGTTAGTTAAGCCATGTCAGATACCCTTGGGTGGCTTGAAAAATTCTGACTGTTAGGTGGCCACTAGCTTAACACCGTGTCCCAATCCGCGTTGGGTTCACGTGGGAGATTATGGCCCGTAATTACACATGTGTGAGGAAAGAGTCTTAGCACGGTAGTTTGCTGTTACAGGTTGATGATGATGAAGTATATACACCACATTAATATTTCAACATTAGCTGCTCCCAGCGATTATACGCGTAAGTCCCGTTCCCTTGGGAAAATTATAACCCATTTTATTCTCCGAAAAGGATTAAAAGGTCTGGAAACTCCCGTGTCTACTCTAACATTAATCTTTTGCATCCTGCTTGATGATTATGTGAATTGATTCTATTGGCGCTTAGTTCTTTTTTTTTATTAATGGTGGGCTTGCTCTTGACCCCAGACTAGCCCAAGAGCAAAGACGGGGCCTACGATGGGACCAGCTTGCCCAGAAGATGTTCACTCGATCCTTAAAGGCTTGTGGGTTATATATAATATAATATAATCTCACGCCTTTTTTATCCCCGAGGGGGTAGGCAGAGGTATTCCATTACTGGATATACCCACATTTCACGAGATACATTGGACCCCTAAAACGTGATAGGTGGTGAGCCCATCGCCGGACCGGGTCTGTTTACACATGTCTCAGAATTAATTCTGAGACCTGCGGGTTTCCTCACGATGTTTTCCTTCACCGTCGAGCTAGTGATAAATATGTACGTAAGTTTTTGTAAAACTCATTGGTACATGCCAGGATTCGAACCCGAGTCTCACTGATTTTCGACCGGCTCTTTAACCGTTCGGGCTATCACTGCTGTTACTTCTAGCTTACTTACGTGTGCAAAGCTAGACCTACCCCCCCCCTCCCCCCATGTATAAGCTATAGCTACGTGTACTAATTATAGATAACAGCCACTTACTAAAACTGCGCGGAACATGGCCATAAACATTCCCTACTTTAGGATACAATAAAACAAATGACGGCGGCATAACAAATGACTACACGAGTTATCAGAGTCACAAATCGCTGTGTGAAATATCTTACAATGCAAATTAATAAAAGGCGGACGGGAGGTGAGCTGAATTAATAAAAATGAGACGTCGACGGTTGGCTTCCGATACGATTCCATGAATTAACCTTTTCGAATCACATTCTGTACAGTTAATGACAGAAGTGATATGATAAATTTACATTGTATAATCTGTCGACTTGATAGTCTTGTTGCACTTACAAATATGGTTCTAAAGCAAAGATATTAAAGTAAGGATGAGTTATACTCATACTGCGCGCGTTTAAAAATTGATCCGCTACGAGTGGCTACAACATTCACATACTTACTTCTTTTGCGTATTTATAGCATACAACAATGAAGGGGAAAGATGATACGGAACGAATAATAAAGGAAGAGACAGCTATCAGTCAACAGTTGCGCTTGAAATATGAATTGAAATACAATGCGACTAAATAAAATGAGGTTAATTAACTACATTTGTCGGCCTCATTTTCCGCACTCTAGTGACATATCTACGTCTTTTTATGTATAATATCTTTGGTTCTAAAGTATGTTTACTTACTTGACTTTGACACTTTCTATCTGTCTGTTAGTTAGGTACCTTTTCACCGGTGCAGGTAAACCATCCTTGGTGTAATTTCTACTTTGGAAGAAGGACATATTGTAGGTTACTTTTCATCTAAGAAAAACCAACGGAACACGACACTCTAAATTTTACACTAAGCTAGTAGACTATAAAAGATAAGTTACTAAGAAATTTATTTGTGTTTGTCAGTCACTCAATGAAGAAATAATGTTGGTGATTCTGCTTTACACCGATTAAACTTATTTTGGTTTAGCCCTGTCTTTGTCTTACCTCAAAAAAAGAAAAGGGATAGAAGATAACCTACCGAATTTAGTCCTGTCAGAGGCTGTATAGTCGTGACTTCTTTACTTATGCACTAAACACGTTATGAAATGCCTTAATTGAAAGGACCAATTTTAATTTGACAGGACTAAATATCTCTCGTCTCTTTTCTTTTCTAAGAGAAAGAAAAGGACAGGAGTAAAATAAAATAAGTTTAGTCGTTGCAAAGCAGAATCAGCACCATTAAATTGTCATAAAATATAATCCATCCATAACCAATTAATAAAAAAAACTCTGAGTTTAAATGCGATCTGTAAATAAATCAACATTCTTTTCTTGACCTGTAGAGGAAGGAATTAACATTGCAGCCCTTCATTTGACCTCTAACACTCTTGAACCTATTTGCTGTTAGGTGTTTACTATCTATAGTACTAATAGTTGAAATAAAAGACACCTACGCACAGTGGCGGATTTACGGTCTTGGCCGCCCTGTAGGCCCTAAGTAGGCCATATAGTATGTACAGTCAACAAAGTTGTTAGTGTTACATGGCCAAAAATTAAGATTCACTTTTCTCTTAAAGCCTTAAATGTATTTATAGTATTTTTTTGGTAAATTATAGGGATCAAAGATACCTTTCGAAATATACATTAATTAATAAGATTTATTTATGACTTCCCTAGAAAAATGAATTCTTAGTTACTGGCCATGTAACCCTAACAACTTTGTTGACTGTACCAGCCGCTCATTTCTCAGTACAGGTACCCATCATATACTCGTAGACTACATAATAAATTTATTTTATTATTAACTTTTACTTAAAATAAATTAAAGAAAACTCATGCTTTTTATCCCGAGGGGGTAGGCAGAGGTATTACACAAATACTGGGACCTGTGAGGTCATCGTGTGTTTTCCTTCACCGTCCAGGTAGTGGTGAACACAACATTCCTACTTACAATTTATAAATTTATCATTATGTGTAATCAAAATATCTTTCTCACTCCTACCGAAACGGAACAAACAAACTTTTCCTCTAAACAAAAGCAGAATGACGCAACCATACTACACGTGTATCCTAATTCAGTTTCCTTGTCAAACACTTTTGGTCACGTCTCTCCAGCGAATCAGGAAACGTTAGGTACAAGTGTGTGGGAAAATCTTACAAAGCACCATTGTTTTGTTCAGTACTCTGTGAGGTCATGGTTCATGGTCTCGGCTGTACGCTATGCTATTTTAGTTCATTGCCGTGGGTGTAAATGACCTATTTTATTCTGGAATACTCACTTTCAAATATTTTTTATTTGGACTAAACGACACTGGTAACACGCCAGTATTTTCAACAGGGTGCTGTTACACGTGCCTCAGATTCTGAGGCCTTCTTCTGGAGCCTTCAGGTTTTTGCGCAATGTTATCTTTTATCGTCGAGTACCTAACTGATTACGTAAATTTTGTATAACTCATCGGGGGCATACTACTAACAGTACCTATCTTTTAAAAAACTATAATAGTACAGAAGCGTTTTTTTTTTCAAGCTAAAAACAACATTAATCATATTCATACCGCTTCTACGAGTAATAAAATATCTTGAAACAATAGTTTTCATAAATATGCGTAAAAATTTGGTTTGTAGCAAATACTCGATCCCTACACCAATTCTACAGCCGGATCTTAGGCTACTAGTAGCAGTTGGCAATAAAAATAAATAACAAATTCACAGACCTTTAATTTTCACATCAGAAAGAGTTTAAAATTTATTAAACTCGATGACCATAGATCTTAACCAGTATCCGCTAATAAATTGTGAAATAGATGATCACCGAAACTACCTAGATCCGTTGAATATTGCCATCCGCTCACAATTAATTTTATTACTAAATTAAACGGTTGAAATGGTAACTCTATAATTAATTTTCTCCTGATTTGCACTAGGATAAAACAAGACTCGGTATTTGTGTACGAGATTTAATTAGAAACGACGCGTTCCGCAGACGAACAAAATTATATATGAAAATTTATTTATTTATTAAGAACTAGCGACCCGCCCTGGCTTCGCACGGGTGCAATGCTAACACTAAAACCTTCCTCATGAATCACTCTATCTATTAAAAAAACCGCATCAAAATCCGTTGCGTAGTTTTAAAGATTTAAACATACATAGGGACATAGGGATATAGGAATATAGGGACAGAGAAAGCGACCTTGTTTTATACTATGTAGTGATGATACATGGTCACACAAAAGAGACATTGTCGTCATTGTCTAGTACGAGTAATCATATAATTTTGGTATTTTTATGATTAACCTACTTGGAATCTCGATAATATCTATTCAGGTATTTACATCCCTTTAAATATAATAAGCACATTCTCCGTGAGTACTGACTCGTTGCGCATGCGCAGCGACCGTGACGGCAAAGGGCATGTCTGAAGCACCTTATTAAAAAAAAGGTGTTCCGTGTGAGTTTGTCTGGGTTTTATCTAAAATACCTACGGTCCTACCACAAAACGGTGTTTATAGTTTGACTCTGTTTTTAGAAATGCTTTGACTTTTGAAAGTTATAGCATATTAAATTATGTTTTTAACACTATCAGTACTGTCACGTTAAGGGTATCCCAAAAAAAAGTTGGTCAATAGTGGGTAAGTACACTTACTTTTATAATACGGTAGATGACAAAAAATTATATGCGGTCCTTTAGTCAGATAGAATATATTTTATACTTACCTATTTTTTTTTTTTTGGTGCGGCAGACAAAAAATGAAGGGCGAGTGTATACCTAGTTATGTATTGATCAGATTTATTGCATTTCGATCTAACCAACGTGTTTGCACTACTCATATCAAGAACAATGGTGACAGTTTATAGGAAATGGGGTTTCTTGGAATCTCGACAATGGCCTTTTCTGGTCAGTACTGTAAACTACAGTATACTGGGTGCAGTTTACAGGGGTTTTCTAGGTAAGAATTCATGTTTATATGAAAAACGTAAATCTCATTTTGAGGTAGGCATTACTAAATATCTAATTTGTTTGAATGTATCTGAGCACAGATAAAATAAAAGTATTCCTTTTTAACCGACTTCAAAAAGGAGGAGGTTATTAATTCATCTGTATTTTTTAATGTTTGTTGCCTCAGAACTTTCGACTGGGTGAACCGATTTTCATGATTCTTTTTTATTTGAAAACTAGCGTTTCCCTTGTGGTCCCATTTCAATGTAGTCCAGTTCTGACAATGGCATCTATGAGAAAACCATATAATTGAAGCAGGTTTTTTACTCTTTAGAGTTTTATGTTATTTTTACTGTCTGACATCATCATCTCGCAATCAAAGTTTCCCATAAATCGCGCCATCATCCACCGGATATGACGCGAATTTGGCAATCACAAAAACAAGATAGAGCAACGGCCGACGTTCCCACATTAAAAATAACTGGACCGCCGAAATGTACCGTTTTCCGTTAATAGGTGCTTTAATTAAAAGCAAATCGGGTTTTTGTAACTGGTTACTTCAGGGCTAAACTATATTATGTTAGAATACTGAAATATGCTATAATAGTAGATTATACACGGAGGTGATAAAGCACTGTTTTATGTCACGGGCGCGATATTGAATCCTGATCAAATGAGGGATTCCAGATTTAAATCCCGAACGTAGCGAGGGTGCTTGCTTTAGGTGAGGTTTGTATGATGTATTTGGGCAATCTAGAGCATGTGGTGTGAAAAAGTAATTATGGAGTGTCCAAGAAAGCAGAAAATACGTGAATCTACTAACGAGACTATGACCTCAGCTAAAAATATATTTCAGTTCACCTTTGCCGTTCACTTTGTCTACTACCCTACTTCTAATCTCTCAGTTTCATCCATCCTAAGCTTGTCTGGAAGAGATCGCTAAAAGCGATAAGACCGCCCATTGTACTTTAATTAATGTTGGTATCCATATTGTGTTGTTTTTGGTGTACAATAAAGAGTTATTGTATTGTATTGTATTGTATTGTATTGTATTGCATTGCATTGCATTGCCTTGCGTTGCGTTGCATTGCTTTGCATTGCATTGCATTGCATTATATTGTATTTATTGTATTGTATTGTATTTGTCTGCGTTCCGAGATAAAAAGTAGCTTGTCACTTTTCGATACTCCAGTCAATATCACTATGTATATGTAAAAATCACGTTAATCCGTTGCTCAGTTGCCAAACATAGATAATTTCGCATTTACAATAAAGGAGGAGTCGCAAAGAGGCAAATAAAACTAAATACTTAATTAAATACCTACCTCTTAATTAAATATATACCTCTTAATTTTCTCGGACTTTATTCTTTATTTATTACTAGCGACCCGCCCCGACTTCGCACAGGTGCAATGCTTATACTAAGACCTTCCTCTTAAATCACTCTATCTATTAAAAAAAACCGCATCAAAATTCGTTGCCTAGTTTTAAAGATTTAAGCATACATAGGGACATAGGGATATAGGGACAGAGAAAGCGACTTTGTTTTATACTACGTAGTGATGGACTTTAATCTTTTAAACTAGCGCGGATTTGGAGATGGCGTGAGGCTAGTGACCACTTAACTGTCAGAATTTTTAAAGTCACCCAAGGGTGTCGGACATGGCTTAACAAGTCCATTGTGTAAACTCACCGGAAACCTTGATCAACGGTTTACGTACCTTCCGAAACATGTTCGTGATAACTATAAAACTCATCTAGGCAGACTGAGTGTATACAAGTAATATAGTAATTACAAAATAGTTCCCCGTTAGTTTTTTGCTTTTTTGGGAGCAGGTCCCAGGTCATGGGCTCACCACCTATCACGTTTAGGGGTCCAAAGAATATCGGATGAAAAGTGGGTATATTCAGAAATGGAATACCTCTGCCTACCCTTGGGGATAAAACGGCTTGAGAGATTATTATTATTATTATACATAATATAAATTCTCAATGATTATTGCCACCGCACCATCGTGGTACTACGGCAAAGGAATGTTTTTTTATGTCATTCATAAAAACTTCTGCTACTATTAATTACTTTACTTAATTAAGAACACACTACCTACTTATTTTGCTCACTCATCCAATCTAAATGCCTCAAATTGTCACTTTCGCTTCGACAGCCTCATCAAGCGGTTATCGACCAAAACACTCATTAAAAGATCCACGATAGTTACCGAAGAGCGTCACCGTGACGATACCGCAATTATCGATAGAAAGTGGAAGCACAGCAGGCAGCACTAGTTGATCAACTCTTGTGCAGACCTAGCAAGACGTTCCTCATCATTAAACCGTAACCCGTAACCGTTGGTCCAAGTTTTCGTTGTGTTTACGCACAATGGAAGTCGTTAAGCCACGTCAGATACCCTTGGGTGGCTATAAAAATTCTGACAGTTGGCGACTAGCCTAACAACCATCTCCCCAGCCACGGTGGCCGGGCTGTTAAGAGTTAATGATGATGATGATGAACCCGTAAACCGCCACTGCTGGTCTTTCTTCACACATGACAAAGTTTGTGTAACCTCAAGTCCTTGGTGATATTATGAAACTAACATGCAATTTCAATAAGTCGTATTATAATATTTTTATAGCGATTTAAAGCGCTGTTAGCTGTTATTGTAAACATTCGGACTATTATTTTAATAAAAATTACTTATTATTTTAATTTAATCCGAATGTTGCAAACCACAGAATGTTTGTTTAGATAATTTATACCTTCTCGTAACGGGAACTTTAGAACATAAGCTTAGCATGTTTCGTGTCTCCTAAATTTTGTTAATTGTCTGTGCTTGTTTGATTTGGGTATTGTGTAAGCCAGTGCATCTAATCGTTAAAATCGGTGTCTTTTCCTATGTATTTCACAATTCTATTTATTGATATGTCTATTTCATGGTTACTAGTGATGTAATTCCGCATAACTGTGTCGATTAACTGTAGCCTCTTGCCCTACAAACCGGAACGCATCACATCACGTGTTGCGTCTTTGCGCGTCACAAGAAGCGAAGCGTACGGAATTGGCAATTTAACCGATGGGTGGTAAATTTTCTACGATGCGACTCTATTTGAGACTTATGTCATTGCTCGAGGAAATAGTGTCACCAGTCACGTTAGTTGTTTGAGACATAAGCCCGGAAAAGAGCCTTTGTTACTAATCTTTTTATTGATTAGTGAACGATTTAAGAATGGTCGTTTAATATTTATTTAAGTATGTCTATCAGTTGTTTAGTACCCATAGTACAGGCCCTGCCTAGTTTGGGACTGAATAACCGTGTGTGAACTGTATCCCACTAATAAAATTTAAAAAAAATCATTAACGAAACGTCGATGCCTTATCCCGGGGCAGGCAGACGTATTCGTTTTGGAAATACCAACTTTTCACCGGTGGTTTTGGACCTATATACGGTACAGGTAGTGAGTGTATCGCCAGGTTATTGGTACAGATGCCTTAAAACCATTTAAGAGGTTTATGGGTTTCCTCAGGATTTTTAATTACGTCTTCTATCCCCGAGGGGGTAGGCAGAGGTATTCCATTTCTGGATATACCCACTTTTCACGAGATAGTCTTTGAAACATGATAGGTGGTGAGCCCATCGCCGGACCAGGTCTGTTACACATGTCTCAGAATTAATTCTGAGACTTTTTATTTACCGTCGAGCGAGTGATGAATATGTACCTACGTAAGTCACGATGTTTAGATTACCCATTAAAAGTTGCTATACTCATATTTTTAGCAGTTTTGATGTGGATGGTGTTCATGTGGCTCTATAAGCGGTTGAGACACTTGATCTGATTTAAATATGAAATCCCAGACACTAAGTTCACACTTAGACACTTGGTGGAACCAGTCGTAACCAATCTATACCTAAATAAACTGTCTAAATATTATTCCACACAAAAAAAACCTTATCGATATTTATAAACGTAAAACTTACATTATGTCCAAATATTTGTGAGAGTAATCTTAATTAGTATCGATTAAAATTAAACTGCACATCACTAGATCTAACATTGATATTACTCCGTTTATGAGAAAACCAATTAAAGAGGATTCTCTCGCGAGTGTGCTGAGGCTCTCGTTTTAATTGGTACACGATATTATTTGCATTTTAATCACCACAGAGAAAAGTTGTTACGGAGAAATCATTTTTGTTGTACAATATGTTGCGCCTCTGTTTATACTTACGATGATTCAATAGTTAGTTTATGTTCAATGAAAATAAATATTGTTTTCATGAGATCAATTGATTACATATTATCGCAATAATCGTCATTTTAGATCTTGTGTGTGTTTAGAGTAGATTTTTATTTTATTAATGTTTTTTTTTATTTGTGGGACACAATTCATACACGGTTATTTAGTCCTAAACTAGACAGAGCCTGTACTATGGGTACTAAACAACTGATAAACAAACTTAAATAAATATTAAACGACCAGATACGAAGCCAACAGACATGTTCTCGCACACAAATGTTGGCTGCGAGCGGGATCAAACCCGCGACCTCCGGTTGAGAAGACATCAGCTCCAATAGTCAGAAATGGACAGAAAAGTTTATTTTTTTCGAAAGATTCTATGAACTTTAGGATTTATTGAAATTTTTCTTATATCTTGCATAAATTCTTATATAATAAATCTTAATCAAATTAAAGTAGCTCCAATTATCGTGTTATGTTTAATGAATAGCTCAAGTAGGCTAAAATTTTACATTCGATATTTTGAAACCGGTATAGAAAAATTAATCAGAGAAATCGATTTTCACCAAATAAATATTAAACGATACGAAGCCAACAGACATGTTCGTTCTCGCACACAAATGGGATCGAACCCAACCTTCGGCTGAGAAGCCAGGGTCACAACCAAATGATCCAATAGTCAGGAATTGAATGAAAAGTTTTTTTTTTTCGAAAGATTCTAATAACTTTAGGTATTATTGCAATTTTTCTTATATCTTGCATAAATTCTTATATAATAAATCTTAATAAAAATAAAAGTAGCTCCAATTATCGTGTTATGTTTAATTAATAGCTCAAGTAGTCTAAAACTTTTACATTAAATATTTTGAAACCGGTATAGAAAAATGAAGCATAGAAATCGATTTTCACCACGAATACGGGTCGTTAAAAATGAATATGATTAAAAATAAATCTATTACGAGTAACTCTGCATCTCTCTCATTATAAAGAAATGAGAAAGTGTTCCAATGGAAGAGTTTCGAATACAAAAGGCGTGTGGTAATGATGATTTGGCACTCGTTATTATATGATTATTATGTGCGTGATAGTGCAATTTTTGAGACTATTTATTAGAGCAAGTATTTTAGTGCAGCTAGTTCATAATGGAGCGGATTTCCTCCAGCACAGCCCATTGTGACATCGAAAAATAACTATAATATTAAGTAACTCAATTTTGTATTATCCATAGATTAAACAAAATAAAACAATACAACATGTAGTTGTGTTGTAGAGTTTCTTGCTTCTTGTTACTTGCTAAACACAGAACACTTTTCGAGGAGGTTGGTAGACACTTATTAGTAATATAATAAACACAAAACTTAATTAGTTTGGTGTTAATGGCAATGAGGGACGATAACCATTAACCATCAGATAGCTCGTCTTCTCGTTTCTACCTTAAAATAATTTAAAAATTCGACATTCCGAAGTTGAAAAAAAATACCCGGTTTATCGACAAATTAACAATACCCCCATCACATCACTAGCCCTCCAGGTGGGAGCAAGTGATTATAGCGCAGGCGCCATAAGTCACGACTACTATTTACTCCCATTTAGATCTATGACCAACAGGTATTAAGGCGAGTACTCACTCGGGAGTCTCGGAACGTCAGGTTGTAACATTTTTAGCTCTCTAAGGTGATCTGCAGATGGAGCAACTTTAGTTTAGACAACTGGCAAGTTTAAAAGAGCACAAGCACAGTAATCACTACATAGTATAAAACAAAGTCGCTTTCTCTGTCCCTATATCCCTATGTCCCTATGTGCCTTTGTATGCTTAAATCTTTAAAACTACGCAACGGATTTTGATGCGGTTTTTTTAAATAGATAGAGTGATTCAAGAGGAAGGTTTTAGTGTTAGCACTGCACCCGTACGAAGCCGGAGCGGGTCGCTAGTAAGTAATAAAACATGCGAATAAAACTCTGCCAGAGGCCAAAAAAGGCTTTGTAAAACGAAAACTTCAGTCGAATAAAATCATGAGCGTTTTACTTCTCGTCTCGGCATAAAATTGAGCCAACACTCTAAAGTGTGGCACCGTCACATCTTCGGGAGACTGCTAAGTGTGCGAGAGACTCAGCAACTGAACAAGTATCACGACCTCCAGGGAGGATACTTATTCGCACCAGTCGGTTAGAGACGATGGGACCCTATAGGGTCCTGAGGCCAAGCGACTATTAAAGGACTTGTCGGCACGACTCATCGAGGCTTCTGGTGACCACAGAGCGGGCGGCTTTCTGGCTCAAAGATTAAGTCTCGCTATCCAGCGTGGTAATGCCGCCTGCTTGCTAGGTACTATGCCACCTCGAGGAGACGCACTCGACGTAATTTTTGTAATATTTTAAGTTTGACATGTACGTAGGTACAATGAACATGGATATTGTGTAATTATTTTATACCGTGTTTACTTAAACAAATCTCAGTTCACAATAGTTGGTATTACTAATAAGCGAACGCCAGCTACGCTAATAAAACTTTATCACGGCTAAACTTTTGACAGGGATCTTGAGACAGGAAATGCTACTTTTACGATCTTATGGTGGTAAACCACAAACGCGGCAAGGGATTTTCCCTGCTGCCTAGATGCGGGTAGCTAGTAACCGGCCAAGCTATGGAATAGTCTATTTTCCCGTGGCTCAGACATAGCAAGACCTAGCCTTACAGGTCAAGAGGAACAGCATGGGAGGTTTCGAATCATTGCTAAATCTACTCTAATATATTATTTAACTCCTAACAATAATAATAATACATATTATAAAGAGGAAAGATTTGTAATTTTGTATTTTTATAACGAATAAACTCAAAAACTACTAGACCGATTTCAAAAAATCTTTCACCATTCAAATGCTACACTATCCCTGAGTAGCATAGGCTATATTTTATATGCGTATTCCTACGGGAACGGAACGGTTCCTCTGTTAGATAACTAGAAAATAATTAATACGTATTTTTTCTATTGTGCTGCAGACAAAAAATTAAGACGATACTGAGTTTTGTAATTTTGCGAAACCCCCCACTCCTGGGGGATGCGATATATCTTCGTCAGTTATTATTTATTTAAGAAAGCAAAACATACGTGTGCAATACTTTTTGATATTATACTCGTATCTGGGGGACCAAATAGAAACGATTTTTCTTTTTACCCAAAAACATCCCTATAATAATGTACGGAAAAAGTCGTGAGACAAAATGTCTGGCGACGTCTGTCGGTATCTCTAGTGAGGTGTGTCGCCCTAGTGAATACGAGGGTTAATGCTTGTATCGACGTCAATTACTGCCATAGTAATTAATGCGCAGACGCTCTGTGGATTTACAGGTGCTGTTTACATCAAGAGGAGTTATGATGATATTTATAATAATTGATAACCTGGATTTTCCTGTATCTTGCATAGGTACAGCACTTATTTACATTGCAAGATATATTAGCGGGAATACATGATTGTAAGTTATTATTATTATAGTAACTGGGAGCCGGAGCGTCGCTCGTTCTATCACCAGTTTCGCTAACGCCATCTTCCGGCGAGTAGATGTATTATTTTTAAAATGCGGTAGTGTAAATAGTTATTGATTTTATAATAAGTAATGTTTTTTTTTGGCTGTCTGTCTCGAATTTTGATTAATTTTGGTGTGGAGATAACTGAGTAACTAGCTCAACATTTAGGATACTTTTTACTACATGAAAATATCTCATTCGTTCGGAAAAATATATAAACTGGTGAAAAAGAGAAATACGTAGTTACTACTCCGAAACGATAACACCTAGAAACTAGAAACATAGTATGTGTGTCTTACATGTCGTAGGCAACCGCTATGAAAGGAGTTTTGGAAATTCCCACGGGAACGGGAATAAAGTAGATGACACCCGCTAGTTGCTAAATAAAGTGTCAAAGTAGAGAGTTTAACTCTAAAACTGAAGTGGTACTCTGCTGCTGAAATTCGGAATTTTGACGAAAAGAATTTAATAATGCTATAAAAAGTCCAAACGAAGCGTGCCGGCATCCAAAAATAATTGCTAGCACGTTTGAGCTACAAGACGGACAGTTATCGACCAACATAACTGTGCTATCGCTGTGTTGGTTTATTATGTTGACGTAGATTCACCTTCTGTTTTATGACCAGACTATTTAATTTTGCTCGTCAGCTATTTTCTTAAATATTTTAATAATAATATGAATAATCTTACACATTTTATCCCCAAGGCGGGAATGAAGAGGTATTCCATTTCTGGAAAACCACAAGTTTCACAAGTATATTCTTTGGACCCCTAAACGTGATCGGTGAGCCCATCGCCGGACCGGGTCTGTAACACATGCCTCAGAATTAATTCTGGGACCTGCGGGTTTTTTTAACGATGTTTTTCTTCACCATTGAGCTAGTAATAAATATGTACCTACGTAAGCTTTTTGAAAAAGTCATTCGATTCGAACTTCAGCTTCACGAATGAGAGCGGGCTCTTTATCTACTGTGCTATCACTTGGAAGTATAACTATAAAATATAGATAACTAGCGACCCGCCCCGGCTTCGCACGGGTACAATGCTAACACTAAAACCTTCCTCTTGAATCAATCTGTCTATTAAAAAAAACCGCATCAAAATCGGTTGGGTAGTTTTAAAGATTTAAGCATACAAAGGGACATAGGGACATAGGGATATAGGGACAGAGAAAGCGACTTTGTTTAATACTATGTAGAGATATGTAACTTACTTTCTCATTTCAATTATTTGTTTAGGTTCTTTCGTTAGGTTCCAAATTCCTATAGTAGACCATATACTAATGTTTACTAATGTTTACTTACAGTTATTCTTACTGTTCTCGCATTCATCGACTAACTATCGACAAACATTAACACAGTTGCATGCAACGGACCGCTCTATTTCTGCAAGACCATTTTCTTTGAACGCAAATGTCGAGGAAATTATCAATATACAACATGTAACAGAATAAGCGCAATTCCTGAAATTAGTTTGTTCAGTATCGACTACTCATTCGATTTCAGCTATTTTTGACATGTGTTAAATTAAAAAAAATGAATTATCGTAGCTTAATTAAGTGCTTTCTATGGAAATCGTGCTATCATTAATCGATATTTAAGAAAATTGGTTAGACATAACTAAAGTTCGATTGCATCATATTTTTTTATATTAGAATACTAATTGGGGTGTATGAGGAATTGCGCTTTTTCTGTTACGCGTTGTATACTTAGTAGTACCATTAAAGAATGTAATCATTACTGGGGCTGAAACGTGTCATATGATAAGGCTTTAGATAAATAAAATTTATACCAGTGAGTGCCTGACCGTAACTTGCCTTATTCCAAAATTAAAACAAAATGCCTTATTCCTCACCTCATGATTCTCATAAATAAACACACAATTTCGCGTCTTTATAATGTAGGTACGTGCCAAAGACAACAACGCCATCTATCTATATCTATCTACCCATTTTTTTCCAAAATCAGACCACCCACTTGCGAGTTATTCGAGACTAATGCACTGCAATCGATTTAAATATACGTACAAAAGTACCAGATACTTATAGAACTTGTGCAAATGTATTACAATAATTGTCAGGAAACAAACTGAAGGAGGAAATTATAATTACTAAGTAAAAACATTCAAACGCATAACTGCACGTTGGAGTCATATTCAGTGTCATTCCCCTTCCCAGTGCGTCATTCCCGTGGACACTTTACATGCCACTGGATAACCACAGCTCTTGGGCAATAAATAACAGGATACGCGATATAACGAGCTAAATGTAATACTTACGCCTCAATGGGAAATGAATCAAACAGGAGCTGAGATAGATCAGTAGAGGGGACTGTTTCCATTATATTTTTTCTTTATGGCACCCAAATGATATTAAATAGAATTATTATGATCTCACGCCTTATATCCCTCAGGAGGTAGGCAGAGGTATTAAATTTCTGGATATTCCCACTTTTCACGAGATATTCTTTGGAGCCCTAAACGTGATAGGTCGTGAACCCATCGCCCGGACCGGTTTGCCGGATTGGACAGGTTACACATGTCTCAGAATTAATTCTGGGACCTGCGGGTTTCTTCACGATGTTGTCCTTCATCGTCGAGCCAGTGATTAATATGTACAGTCAACAAAGTTGTTAGTGCTACATTTCCAAAAATTAAGATTCACTTTTCTCTTAAAGCCTTAAATGTATTTATAGTATTTTTTTGGTAAATTATAGGGATCAAAGATACTTTTCGAAATAAACATTAATCAATAAGATTTATTTATGACTTCCCCAGAAAAATGAATTCTTAGTTACTGGCCATGTAACCCTAACAACTTTGTTGACTGTACGTACGTTTTGAAAAACTCATTGGTGCCAGGATTCAAACCAGAGCCTCACTGATTTTCATCATGTTAAGCAGGCCCTTAAACCGTAAGGCTGCTGCTCATAGAATCATTAAAAACCATATAAGTGATTAACGAATACAAAAAAAGTATTTTGAGTGGGCGAGTCGGTAGAAAACGACCCAGGCGTACTTACATCGCTAACCAGATTGGTGGTGTGTTGAAGAAAAGTTAGCTAAAGAGTAACTGAAACTGATGAGGATGTATGAGCTGATTGATGGATGTGGATAAAGCGCAAGAAGTGTCACAGGTCTTTCCAGGGGACGAACTATTCTCTCTGTCTGCTCCAATGGTAAATAGACGTGAGAATAATATGTATGTATATTTGTATGTACATGTATATTTTTAGTACAGAGCAATAAGTAGTTTTTTCCGGATTTGAGCCCCAGATACCTAAGTAATGTACACAAATAAATTATGACACAAATGTTACTGAAAGCCTTTTTTAAACGTAAAAATGGCGATGCAATTTTCATTTGTTACGAGTGTTGCATCCTCTGTAAGAGCTATAAAACTGAGCAATTTGCTTTTATTATTATAAATTGAGTTTATTTGTAACTAGCGGTTTCACCCGCGTCGTTCCCGTTCCCGTTTGAAAACGGGAATAAAAGGTAGCCTATGTTCCTCAGGGATATTGTAACTTTCCGTAGATGTCAGATACCCTGAAATGGCTTAAAAATTCTGACAGGTGGTTACTAATCTAACGCCATCTGCCAACCTGCGATGGGCTCGGATTATGATATACAAGAAGTATGAGGACTGACTTTTAGCTCAACAGTGGTCTGTTACGGGTTAATGATGATGGTTTAAGTACCTCTTAGCATCCGTATAATTTTGTTGATTTTCGCAACAACTACAAAAATTTCCAGAGGAATATTTTACAATAGCCAGACAAATTAATTCGCAGACACGATAGATGATTACCGTGGCACAGTGCAATGGACACAGTGCGCGTTGTGAATAGGCTCACTTCATAATTCATAATCAGATATCCCGCGGCCCGTTGATACAGGTGAATGATAAATGTTGGAGTAAAGGACGTGTCTCATACGCTTATAGGGTAAGGGATGTATTAAATCTAACGCTTTTGTTTATGACCCCACGTAAATGATTTCTGTTGTGCTTCCGTTGTATGAGATTTATACAGAGATAAATAAATATTTATTACGTAGACAGGATACTGAAGTACGATACCTACTACTACTTTATACTCTTGGTAGTTTTAGTTTAGATGACAATTATTATGTTTGCAAGTTATCCGTAAATACAGAACAGCGTTATAGGTCTTGAAAATTGAGAACATTTTGGGACTTCATGTGGCCATGGTCAATGGTCATGTTCAAACAGCACAAATATGCACATATTGTATTCAAAGTATTATCATCAACTCAAATGAATTCTGAGATGGTTTGGTCATATTTGAGTAGAAGAATACAAAGACCAAGACAAATATACAAGCGTAGCGTATAGTAGGCGTACTTTACATCGACAATATTGACGATTTAATAGAAAAGCCAGAATAAGACTACCCAAAACTGACCAGCATGCATTGACTCTTTAATGTGAATAGCAAACTTACTTACCCCAACAGTAAAAAAGTGAGATATTATGCATCTTCAACTCGCATATCATAATCAGAACCAACACGTATCTAACTGTACAAAATTGCTATTTCTCCGAAGCATTGCAGCTAACTGGACGACGTCCCGTCTTTTAATAAAGGGAATAAAATGTGGGTTCCAGAACTGGTTTTCCAGGAGTAGTGACAGTGTATTTCCGCTCCTATTAAGGGGAATCTTGTAATTGGCCAGGCTATAGTGGTGTTACTAAAGTCAATGGTGTGCAGAGCCTAACTTAGGCTTTAAGTTTTACCAGCAGCGCCTCGCGTTTTCACCTGCGTAGTTCCCGTTACCATGGAAATACGGAGATGAAATATAGCCTATGTGTTATTCTGATATGTAAGCTATATTACTGTAAAGTTTCATCAAAATCCGTTCAGTAGCTTTTGCGTGAAAGAGCAACAAATATCCATACATACAAACTTTCGGGTTTATAATAATAGTAGGATTTTTTGCAGTGGTGTATGCCTTGTGCTGGTTATCCAAATCTACAAGAAGATTTGTGTTTTGTATGTTTGTTACAAATAAACTCAAAACTACTAGACTGCTTTTAATAGTAGATTATACAACAAGGGAATAAAGCACTGTTTTATGTCACGGGCGCGACATTGAATCCTGAACGTAACGAAGGACTCCCAGTTTTACTCCCGAGCGCAGCGAGGGAGTTATGATTTAATTCCCGAGCAAAGCGAGGGAATTAAGACTGAGTCCTGAGTTTAGTGAGGGATTTAAGCGCCCAAGACAAAAACAGTTTTATTCCCGAGTTATATACTCTACTTTTCTCACCTTATGCGAGACAATAAAATGCAATTGCATGGTAGTAGATTATTGACAATACCTGTGGCATCTAGTATAATAGACTCTGAAGTCAAAGTACTTTCATCACTCGACATTTTCGATATTCTTTTTGAAATGTTAAAGCCATAAAATGGATACAGCAACTTGTTTCTGCCGGCGTGACCTAGGTACTTGATTTAACAATT
Source organism: Ethmia dodecea (assembly GCA_963855545.1). Classification (NCBI taxonomy): domain Eukaryota; kingdom Metazoa; phylum Arthropoda; class Insecta; order Lepidoptera; family Depressariidae; genus Ethmia; species Ethmia dodecea. Next base: position 14,146,335 of record OY979446.1, on the reverse strand, counting down.
GAAGATCGTGCGAATCTAGTTGGTCGCGGCTTCGGTTTTCGAAAATCGAGTTGGCCACGACTGCACCACATTTTGCTTAACGAAATTAGACTTTATCGTCATAGCAATAAGGATTATGAAAAGTGAAAATTACATTATTGACCTAGGGTTATAATGAAATTCCATACTACATTATAACCCGGTTAAAGCTAAGGAATATAATGTCTTGCTTTCGGCGACGTTTATATAAACGTCGCCGAAAGCAAGACATTATATTCCTTAGCTTTAACCGGGTTATAACGTTTATATAAACGTCGCCGAAAGCAAGACATTATATTCCTTAGCTTTAACCGGGTTATAATGTAGTATGGAATTTCATTATAACCCTAGGTCAATAATGTAATTTTATATTATATCATATGATATATAATCCGGTTTTGTCGAGCATGTGGTGTGAAAAAATTATTTCACTAACGGAAAGCTAGAATATCCCCGAGTAACATAGGCTATATTTTATTCCCGTATTTAAACGGGGACGGGAACTGATAGTAAATAATTAAACTAAATGAACAGAGTCATGACCAGGTAAATACAATGCTCCTTGTGTAGGCGGTTATTTACAATGTCGGTTTTTTTATTTGCGCCCTATGGTCCCTCGATACTCAACCCTTGCTCCGTCCCTGGAAAGTACCTCTTTTATAGAAGACTCATTTATATATGCATTAACGATTCCATTAGCTGTCTGATCGCTTCAGAATCATGGTTGTTCATTTGTCTGTCATACTATCTTATTAGCGTGTAGTGTTTTTTTTGTGCAGGTGATAAATATAGAGTAAAAATATCATGAACACGGATAATTTGCATAGAATAGGTTGGTAGACGATATTACTAGAGAGTTCAAATCTGAATAAGGCTGAATGTCGAGTGACCTTTCATCAAAAATATTGTCTCAAAACACAATTGCAAGTTGTAAAATTTTAAAAAATATTAATAAAAAAATAATAAATGATGACGATATATTAAACAGATGTTTTGACAGATGATATAAAGCAAAGAGATTGAAATATAATAGGGCATAGAGGGGGCATTGGGAATATTTTCATACAAAACTTTGAAGTCAGGTTATGCGTCATGTCCATGTCATGTCAGTTAGTATGAACGCAAGCTGTCATTCGGTCGAAATTGTACTAGACTTATTCCACTTGGAATAACTTTTGACTTCAAATTTTCCTCGCTTTGTCCCCTCTATGCCTTATTATACTTAAATCTCTTTGATATAAAGTAACGCATTTGACTAGGCAGTAGATACCTAATTATTTCATTATGTTGATGTGTGAAAAAAAATTCTGATTGAGACTTTTTAGGGTTCCGTACCTCAAAAGGAAAAAACGGAACCCTTATAGGATCACTTTGTTGTCCGTCTGTCCGTCCGTCCGTCCGTCTGTCAAGACCCTTTTTCTCAGGAACGCGTGGAGGTATGAAGCTGAAATTTATATCAATTACTCAGGTCTACTGTCCCTTGAAGCTGTGAAAAAATCAAACTTCTAAGCCAACGCAATCAAAAGATACAGCCGTTTATGCCGCAAATTTTCGACACTTGCAAGGGAATCAAAACCTACAGGGTGCTTCCCGTGAACTCAGAATCTTGAAATTTGGTACGAAGCAACGTCTTATAGCATAGATAAAGGAAAAATTACGAAAACCATAAATTTGCAAGGTTGTACGGAACCCTCGGTGCGCGAGTCCGACTCGCACTTGGCCGGTTTTTTTTTACAGGTAACGTACATGCAAAGGAAAACATAATATTGGAGCTTAAACTTGGCGAGTCTCAGTCTGGTAACTAAAATAGCTTAACATCTTTTATTTATCTAAGAGACAAAATCAATTTAAATTAAAAATTATAACTTTGACACCCAAAAATAAAAATGTCATACACAAGTGTTTGTTTTAAATTTGTCAAGAAGCTTTGTATCTCAATGGGAATCTTATTATAAATATAAATATATAAAGCTCGTCTTATTATAGGTAAACGCATTGATCCTTGACCACGATTTTGTAACTTTAGTTAGTCGACTACTCAGTTTATTCATCGAAAGCCTAGACAAAAGCTTTAAAATAGATTTTAAACGAACTCTATGTATAGTACAGGAGCCCAACTGAAAGATATCATCTCCCATAATAGACCGGGAGCTAGGCTGCAATTTTCTACCGATATTAACACTTTGCTTCATTATTGGCACACAATGTGGCAGCAGACCGGTTTCGAGCAGAGGTTCTCAATCTTAAAAACGTTTTGTCCAAAGCATCAGTGGTCCAACGGCAACAAATGACAATAGATAAATCTCTTGTGTCTCGTTTTTGTTGCTTGGCAATTTAAAAGTAGACACAGTCTGCACAATTGTGTAAGTTACGTATACACACCCCAACAACAAACCGACATACATGTGTATTTTGAGCACTTTTATAGCTACAACTTTTTTTTAAACTGTAGGTATGAATTATGAAAAACACCAAACCGAAAGGCTCGACTACGTCCATCATAACTTTGAAATATTTAAAACATATCCCTCTTTCTTATGGTGTCGAGTAAATTCGTACCCTAAGACGACTCTAAAATATATAGTTATGTACGTAACATCCAGCGGTCATAAGCTCTAAAACGCGCTATTGAACTTTTCACAAGAGTTATTATTAATACAACTGTCCCATATCAATCGTCGGTATGTGGTCCCCAGACACGATTAGGTACCTCGCCTGGCGAAAGATCTTCCTTTTCCACGATGTTGGAGATTGTACTTTCGCTCCTCCAAGTTATCCTCTTCTCTCCTCTCCTCCGCTTACTAGTACATACTCTCACCACGATTTTAATTCGGGCCTTCTCTCACTGTAATAAATGTTTTTTACTGTAGAAACTATCTTTGAAGAATTTGAGAATCGCTGCCTCTGATCAATTCCACTGATAACCGGTCTAATCTACTTGGGAAGCGCGTAATTTGCTGGAGAAAAAATTAAAATGGCCGTCAAAATGTTAACATAAATAACGTTTTATGCGTAATCCGACCTTCTTTACTACTATAAACGCAATTTTTATTTAGTCATATCGAAAAACAATATCTATAATTCATTCATAATTGGATTACTCACCACCAATGTTACCCAAGTTAGTTTTTGTATTTGTAGTGATCTCTTGTTTTACACATCGTCATCTTGTCCTTTGTAAGTTGGACTAAAACTTGCTTATTTAACACATCACTAGCTCGAAGGTAAAGGAAAACGTTATGAGATATCCAAAAATATTATTTCTTTTAAATTTAAGTCACTATTCCAACAATGAGCTCACCACCTGTCATATTTAGAAGTATGTTGAGAAGGTGTGTCTGAAAATAAAATACCTATGAAACCCCATTGGACTAAGGCTTGACAATATTGTTGCAGTAAACACCTGTAAACGGATATTTACTGTGTAGTGTGTAGGTACTTAAATATTATTCATATGATAGTAAAAAATATAGGTACATGATCAATTTAAATTAAGTGCAAATATTTGAAGTGTACATCACAAAATTAACAAGAAACTATTTTCGGCATTGTTTTTTATTTTTCATAATACGAGTATGCTACTTTATTAGATAACATCGATTATTATAAACATTAAAAACCTTAACACGCTGTACATAAACAATTTACGCACACTACCTAAATAACAAATAAATAAATTTATAAAGCCGCCAAAAGTGGCGTTTTAGTGTGGTAGTGGGGGTTTAAGGAAAGCATGTTTACAAAATGATTTTATATATATATATATATTCTACTTCTCTTACATATTTGTACCTACCCTTCAAATATTTGCACTTGATTTAAAATAACAATACAATAACTCTTTATTGTACACCAAAAACAACACAATATGGATACCAACATTAACTAAAGTACAATGTACAATGACCTTATATACCTAGTCATGCTAACAGTGTGGAAAAGCCCAAATTCCCTATAACTTATCATCACTGCACATTGCATCGTAGGGCGAATAAATTGCAGATATCTTATAACAGGGTCCTTGATCTTTTGTTGTTATACTGGTGATGTGCCCCTTAAACCTATTTTAAATTTAATTTACAATATTTACACAACTATTTGGTATGTAAATCAGACAAATCGGTAAATAATAAAATAATAAACTACAAGATGTAAAAAAATTTAGATTTTTTTTATTTCGCTGCAACTAAATTTGTTTTGTTACTGGATAGTGTAGTTGAAACTGTGTATTTTCCTTCAACTGGATTTTGTAAATTGAGCAGCAAGGATTGGCGCAGGATTTAAAATAAAACAAACTCTATTCTACAATATTAATAGAGTCACAAATTCTAATGACAGACAACGGCATCTCTGATATTTAAAGTAAAAAATGCCACTTTTCTAAAACATTTTTAGGTAACTTTAGTGGTATTAAAATTTAAAACTCAATTATGTAATAAATTATACTCATCTATGTTCTCAATTTCAATTATATTTATATAATAGTTTTACACAAGATTGCACATGAACCTTATCATAACTAATTATCGAAATTTTTCAAATGCCTCATCGATAGCCCTAGGCGCGTCACTATAAAGGTCATCGTAAAAACAATGGGTCGGCAATGTATATTCACACGCGCTATCCAGAATGCCACCAACGAATTTCTCGTGAACATTGTAGTGTACATTTTTATACGTAGTAAGAATAAATTTACATACAAAATGAACGTTGAAAAGATCACGGAATTTCAATGTGTCTTGTTCTTTGTTTTGTTTTTTTTCTGAGAGAATAACTGTTGTCATATCTACTATATCGGTCAATAGGTTTAATAAAAAATTTCTCGGTTTCCTGAGAATTTCAAAAAACCTTTCAGGGTGCCTGCCTATCATGTAGCAACCTACCTGCATAATTACAAGTTTCTATGTGTTATTGTTTCGGAGATATTGTAATGTTTGAATCAGTCAGTGGTATTTATTTTATATAACTATTAATATAAATAAGTATAACTGTTATTTAGCGACATAATGTTAGAATTCGTTTTACATTACGTTAAACGTCACCAAAGTGGTTTTATCTAGACTTTTAGACTAATATTATAAAGATTTGTATTTTTGTATGTTTTTAAAGAATAAACTGAGAAACTACTAGACCGACTTTAAAAAATCTTTCACCATTGGAAAGCTAAAATATCCCTGAGTAACATGTGATATTATATTTTATCCCAGTATTTCTAAGACAACTATACCAGTGAAACAGCGCAGAACCGCTATTTCTTATAAAAATATAAAATAAAGTAAAATAAGGATGCTTACGCGTCATCACACAGGGGCTGAGTGGAGGTATTCCTTTACTAGAAATACCCACTTTTTACCAGTATACTGTCAGACTCTTTAAAGTGAGAGACTAATTGACATGTACCTACATTTATGAACATGATATTAGCAATGAAAGTATAAATAAACTACCAGATAACATGGCACGCCCCTTCAAATTTCTTTCAATGTACGGGATCCTAACCTTAAAAATCCTTGCAGTTTTAGTTTTACGTCCATCCAAGCACGCACACGTGCGTGCGTAGTGGAGTTTGTAGTTACTTTCACAAATACATTCAACCGCTTAGTAGGTGATCTGGAGGGGCGTGCCATATGTTATCGTAGTCAAGTCAAAAGTTTTTATTCAATGTAGGGGCTTATAAGTCCTCTTATTGAAAGTCATTGCGACTCCACCGCTTCGGTATGTACCTATAGTTGAGGAGAAGAAGCGGGGCAAGAAACTCCTCAACACAATATTCTTTTAAACAAACAGTTTATAATAATCTCACGCCTTTTTATCCCAGAGGGGGTAGGCAGAGGTATTCCATTACTGGATATACCCACATTTCACGAGATATATATTGGACCCCTAAACGTGATACGAGTAGGTGGTGAGCCCATCGCCGGACCGGGTCTGTTTACACATGTCTCAGAATTAATTCTGATACCTGCGGGTTTTCTCACGATGTTTCCTTCACCGTCGAGCTAGTGATAAATATGTACGTAAGTTTTTGAAAAACTCATTGGTACATGCCAGGATTCGAACCCGATCCTCACTGATTTTCGGCCGGCTCTATAACCGTTCGGGCTATCACTGCTCTACAGTTTATCTATCCGTGGAATATTCTTTAGAAGTTAGGTAGGTACACTGCCAGAGTTACGCACGCTAACCACCCAACTGCCTCTGTAACCCGCTGTCTGGCCGGTTCTCAAATAACGTTGCGTCTCCTAAAATACAGCATTAACAATATTACGTAGAAAGTTGCAAAATAAACATTATAGAGAGCTCCCTAAATCCATTTTAATAGTTAAGTAGACATAATGAAACAGTAAAGAAAAGTGAATTGATTCTTAACACGCAATAGCATAATGATGATATTTCAGTGCAATTTAGATTTATGAGACGTATTAAAGCTTCCGTAACCTGATGGTTAGTAGATCGTACTTAAATATTTTTATAATATGCTAGCCTATCACTAGCTTGACGGTGAAGGAAAACATCGTGAGGAAACCCGCAGGTCCCAGAATTAATTCTGAGACATGTGTAAAAGACCCGGTCCGGCAATGGGCTCATCACCTATCACGTTTAGGGGTCCAAAGAACATCTCGTGAAAAGTGGGTACATCCAGAAATGTAATACCTCTGCCTATCCCCTCGAGGATAGAAGGCGTGAGTTTTTTTTTATACTATCCTTTTCGATTATTATTTTTTGTTAACTGTCAAATATGACATGGCTTAACGACGACATGTGAGGAAAGACCTTAACTCAGCAGTGGGCTATTACTAGTTGACTGTGATGATAAATCTTACCGTAATATTCAACGTCTATGGTATTGAGTTGTCTGAGAAATAAATGTCATCAAAAACATAACTTGGAAAAAAAAACAAGTCTCGAAACTCAGTTCTTCTACCGTAAAAAGTTGTGAGATTCTGTAATACCAAGTCGGTAAATTAATTCAGTCCCTACATTAAGGGACCTTAAGTGATTACGTAATTAACTAACAATCATATCAATATTAAAAATCTTTTATGTTTTAAATAAATAGATTGACTTTCCAATCGCACAAAAACAATCTAATCACTACATAGTATAAAACAAAGTCGCTTTCTCTGTCCCTATATCCCTATGTCTCTATGTATGCTTAGATTTTTAAAAGTACGCAACGAATTTTGATGCGTTTTTTTTAATAGATAGAGTGATTCAAGAGGAAGGTTTTAGTTAGCATTGCACCCGAGCGAAGCCGGGGCGGGTCGCTAATTTAATATATTAAGTAACTAGCGGGTGCCCAGCGGCGTTGCCCGCGCGGATCCAGTTTATTCCCGTTCCCGTAGGAATTTCCAAAAATTCCTTTATAGTGGTTGCCTATGACATATACATATAAGACACCTACATTACATACCATATTTCAAATAGCGGATGCCCATAGCGACGTTGCCCGCGCTCATCCCGATTATTCCCGTTCCCGTGGGAATTTACGAATATCCCTTTATATGGGTTGGCTACGATGTATAAGACACCTTCACACCATATTTCAAGATTCTAGGTGTTATCGTTTCAGAGTAGTACGTATTTTTCTTTTTACCCAGTTTTTATATTTTCCCGTGGGAATGAGATATTTTTCTGGAATAAAATGTACCCTAGATGTTGACCCGGGTACTCAGCTATCACCACACCAAATTTCATCAAAATCCGTCCAGTAGTTTTTGCGTGATGCGTGCACAACCAGACAGACAGACAGACAGACAGACAAAAATTCCAAAAATTAGTGTTTTGGTATCTATATCGATAACTATATACACTACCGTTAAAATTTCTAAAAAATATTTAATGTACAGACACGGCCCCGTTAGAGTTTTATTATATTAGCATTCGGAACTCGTAGACAACGGACGTGTCTTGTGAACTTGTGTTTGTTTTCATATTTATTTTATTTTTGGTTTTATTCTCCTAAACTATCAATTGTCGGACCCTCTCGTATTATCTTGTGAAGGTGTTCGTATGCTCCAGGCGCCATATTGGTTTTTGTAGAGCGCTATCCTACTCAATCGTGTGCCCAGCTATTTATTACAAGTGTCAGTGTGCGGAAATAATAATAGAAAAAAATTTTTTTTTTTTGTTGTTGGTGGGATTCGAACCGACGTGTGGTCAGAGATCTGCGAGGTGAAAGCCGGCTGCTTCCCCGCTGAGCCAAAGTTGAGTGAGAACCTACGTGTTAAATTGTGCATTGCAACCTGCACTAACTCTGTACCACGGTGTCAGCGACAGTAAAGCGATAAATATCGTTTTCATCTGGATTTCATAATACAGTCACCACACCACACACCACTATGAGTCTATGCAATGGATGTCGCCTTCTGATTAGTGTTACAGATAAAATTGTGTGTTCCGGTTGCCAAAACCCTTATCACTTTAATTGTGTTAGTTTCACAAAAGAAAACTTTTCGAAACTTTCTGCTAAGTCTAAATCAGTGTGGAAATGTCCGCAATGTAAGGAGAAAAAGAAAGTGAATGATAACACTCCAGTCAAAGTGCTAGAAGATAGCCCAAAGGCAGAATCTCCATCTACATTCGACAAATTTGAGAAACGTCTCGACGAGTTCGAATCTTCTTTTCTTTCTAAACTCAAGTCTGAAATTCATGAATCAATTGAAACCCAGCTTAAATCTACACTTGATCCATTGTGCAAAGACATGGAGACAATTTCGGAATTAGTGAAGTCAATGGAGTTTCTATCAGAGAAGTTTGATACTATGCATGGAGAGCTAACTGAACTTCGCACGGAGTCCTCCAAGATACGAGCTGAAAACCTCACGCTTAGAGAGGAGGTGAAGAGCCTAAGTTTCAAGGTTAATCAGATGGAGCAACAGGCAAGGGAATGTAACCTCGATCTCCAATGCCTTCCAGAACACAGCAATGAAAACCTTCTTTCGGTAGTAACACAGTTGGGAAAAATAATCTCCTGCCCGCTAGAGGAGAAGGATATACTGTCATGTTCTAGAGTGGCTAAGTCCAACCGAGATTCTCCAAGACCGCGTTCAGTAATTATCAAGTTGTCATCTCCTCGTAAGCGCGATGAGTTACTAGCTGCCTGCTTGAAATTTAACAAGGCAAACACTACTGAAAAATTAAACAGCTCGCATTTAGGACTGGGAGGAGACAAGCAACAAATTTATGTAGCAGAACATCTGTCTCCTGCAAACCGAGCACTTCACGCAAAAGCTAGGCAATTTAAAAAAGAACATAAATTTCAGTATTTATGGATCCGAAACGGACGGATTCTGCTTAAAAAAGACGATACATCTACCACCATATGGGTTAAGAATGCTGATTCACTGACTCTAAATGCTAATTAATATACTCTGAATACAGTTGCCCATGTCTAGTAGTTTGCTAGTAAATATAATTCGATAACCTTAGTATTTATTATCAAAATGCCCGAAGTATTCGTGGCAAACTAAAAAACTTATATTTGTCTAGTCTAAATTGTTCCTATGATATAATAGTTATAACAGAAACTTGGCTTAACGACAGTGTATCAGATGCTGAAATTCTTAATGACAATTTTGTAATTTTTCGTAGGGATCGTTGCTCGACTGATAGTTGTAAATCTGACGGAGGTGGAGTTATGATAGCAGTGTCAAAAAAGTTAAACTCGCGGCGTATCTCAGTACTAGAAAGTAATAACGAAGATCTCTGGGTAACAGTCCGAACCAGAATTAATGGTACCTTTAAAAATATTTCCATTTGCGCTGTATACATACCTCCACCACTATCATGCACACAACTGGAATCACACATTGAGTCTATGAATAACGCTATTTCCCACTTAAACGACGAAGACATTCTTGTGCTGGGTGACTTCAATTTGGATAAGCTAGATTGGTGCCTGATACCCAAGTATCTACATAGTTCTACAGCTGGTCCCTCTTGTCCATTTGATACACAACTTGGTCGACTTATTTTCGATTTCATGCAGCTGCATAACTTTTGTCAACATAATTTGATCACTAACAAAGATAGTAAAGTTCTTGATCTTGTTCTGTTTAATAGTAAAAACACAATTGTTGCGCCCGTGTCAGAAGCTTTAAGTAAGGTAGATCATTTTCACCCTCCATTGTACATCACATTAAGTTTTCCTGTTGTTCAATTTATGAATAAAAATGAGGTTCAAAGATACAATTTCTTCAAGGCCGATTATTGTAAAATTAACCACGACCTGGAATCGTATGATTGGGCAAAAACTTTATCCTCACTAAAGAGCGTCGATGAAATGACTGCAATCTTTTACACAGTCTTATGGGACGTGATAAAGAAACATGTGCCGCTAGTAACACTGAAAAATAGTAACTACCCCGTATGGTACACTAAAAGCCTCATAAAGAATATTAAGGAAAAAGATAAGTACCGCCGGCTCTTCAAGCGTTTCAATAACCCAATGGACGAGTTGGATTTTAGGAATGCCCGAACTAGATGTCACGTACAAATTCATGTTTGTTACGCAAACTACTTACAAAAAATCGAAGACTCCATCTCTAATAATAATATGAAATCCTTTTGGTCATTTGTTAAGTCTAAACAAAAGCAGAAAGGAAGTGTTCCAAATGAAATGCACCTAGGCAATGCTAATTATACTACTCCTAGCACAATATGCAATGCATTTGCCGAAAGTTTTTCGTCTGTTTATACCCGTGAAAGTGATACCTTCAATTCAGTTAGGCTACCTTTACTAACGCAATCATATGATGCAATGAATGCTTTTCACAGTACATTACATAACATTTCTCTGAGTAAATGTATGGTAGAGAAGTCTATGAAAAATCTCAAAAAAACTTTAGGTGCTGGTCCGGACCACATCCCTGCTATCTTTATATTTAATTGTTCAAAGACGCTTACTACACCACTTCACATTATCTTTAACAGCTCTCTAACAAGTGGTTCCTTTCCTTCCGTATGGAAAACTGCAAATGTAGTGCCCATCCCTAAAGGAGGTGATGCTAATGACATCCAAAATTACAGGCCTATATCTTTATTGTCAATTTTTGCAAAAATCTTTGAATCTCTTGTGTGTCCCATTTTAACCAGCCATATAAAACCCATTTTAACGCCGCAGCAACACGGATTTCGTAGTAAGATGTCCACTGCCTCAAATCTTGGTCTCTATGTGTCTGATATCTGTGAATCTCTTGACAAACGTCTACAAATTGATGCTGTGTATACAGATATAGCCAAAGCCTTTGATAGAGTATCCCACTCTTTACTTTTAAAGAAATTATTAGACGTAGGACTGCATGGCGGTTTACATCAATGGTTTAGGTCTTACCTGATAGGCCGTACGCAAAAAGTTGTGGTATGTGGATATGAATCTTGTAGCTTTGAGGCCACTTCAGGGGTTCCGCAAGGTTCCCACTTAGGACCTATTTTATTTCTAATATTTATAAACGATTTGAGCAACGTTATCAAATATTCCAAATTTTCTTTTTTCGCTGATGACCTTAAACTTTACAAAATTATTAATAACGTCAACGATTCTATTCTTCTTCAGACAGATTTGTCAGCAGTTGCCAACTGGTCAGAAATTAACAGATTGCCACTCAATATCCAAAAATGTAAACATATTAAATTTACAAGAAAAAGACTACCACTATCTACTGCCTATCATATTAACAACATCCCACTTGAGGCGGTAAACCAAATTAGAGACCTAGGAGTCATTCTGGACACCAAGTTATCGTTTGTCCCCCACATAGATAGTATCACAGCAAGATCCTCTAAAATGTTAGGCTTCATTTGGCGTAACTGCAAATGTTTCAAAAATCCTGTCGCTCTCAAAACGGTTTATTTCGCTCTTGTTAGGAGTATTCTGGAATACTGCTCTCCCATTTGGAATCCACACTACCAATGTCATATCGACCGAATTGAGAAAAATCAAAAACGTTTTTTATTCCTTCTTTCAATTCATGGCAAAATTAAGGGAAAAATGAAGTCCTATTCTGACCGTCTAGCCTATTATAACTTTTTCTCATTAGAGGACCGTCGCTGGGTGTCAGACCAAATATTTCTATTTAAAATTGTCAACGGGCTATTGGATTGTCCTGATTTGTTAAAGAAGATAGGTTTCTTGGTTCCTCGTAGTAGTGCTCGACCAATAAACTTTCAGCCATTTGCCTTTGGCGTATATAAAACTAATATCGGACATCATAGTGTGATTCCTAGAATTTGTCGCGAGCACAATTCATTTTATAAGTCGCACAAAGCCGACATTCTATTACTTACCTTACGTACTTTCAAGAAAACTCTTTTTGTTAGTAGGTAAAACTATATGATTTATTTATATTTCATTTGTTTTTTTTTTACTTGGACACAGGCTACCCAATAATATATTTTGTTGTATATTTGCTAAAGTATATAGTGTAGTTTACGTTGTCTACATTTTTTGTTCAAATTCAAGTTGAGTTTGCCTATAATTGGGTTGACACTCTTACAATCTAAAATTTAAGTTTATAATGTATAGTTGTTAATGGTGTCTAATCTGTTGGCAGACCTGTTATTAAATAAATAAATAAATAAATATATGTATAGAAGACTAGCCGACGCCCAGCGGCGTTGCCCGCGCGGATTCCGTTTATTCCCGTTCCCGTGGGAATTTCCGAAAATCTCTTCATAGTGGTTGTCTACGACATATTTAAGACACCTACATACCATATTTCAAATAGCGGGTGCCCAGCGGCGTTTTCCCGCTTGAATTTAGTTTATTCCCGTTCCCGTGGGAATTTCCAAAAATCCCTTCATACCAATTTCCTATGACATATCAGACACCTTCATACCATTTTTCAAGTTTCTAGGTGTTATCGTTTCGGAGTAGTACGTATTTCTCTTTTTAACCAGTTTTTATATTTCACCGTGGGAATGAGATATTTTCCTGGAATAAAAAGTACCCTAGATGTTGACCCGGGTACTCAGTTATCTCCATACCAAATTTCATCAAAATCCGTCCAGTAGTTTTTGAGTGATGCGTGCACAACCAGACAGACAGACAGACAAAAATTCCAAAAATTGGTGTTTCGGTATCTATATCGATAACTATATACACTACCGTTAAAATTTTTAAAAAATATTTAATGTACAAACACGGCCCCGTTAGAGTTTTATTATAATATGTATAGATGTATAGATATGTATTATTGTGAGATACATTTTGTTTTCATGCGATAGCCAAGTCATTCCCCCGGATACAATATCTATATCTAATATTGTGCTTGTCAGTATAACCGTGGATAGATATAATTGAGATGTAGAGTTTAGTTATGAAAATTTAAATTGATATTTCTATTATAATCATAACCACTTTATAATGGGAGACCTAGTAAACTACAACTGGAAAACAATGGTAGTTTAAAGTATAAGCTTCGAGCGATTTTCCAGCTTCTAATAAGTTGCCGTTTAATTTAAAAGGCGTTAGAACAATCCTCATAATATCCATACAACGCGTAACAGAATAATCCCAATTCCTCATACACCCCAGTCTATACTAATACATTTTATAAAGAGGAAAGATTTGTTATAATCAGAAGTCGAAATATTCGGGAAATTGTAATCCCTAGTGCCATGGAACCACGGGTAATTAAAATTCCCCGTGGACCCGGTAATGGGTCAACTCACCGGGACCACGGGTAAAACGTGGTATTTTTTTAATTTTTGTATGTTTGTTACGATTAAACTCAAAAACTAGTTGACCGATTTTTAAAATTCTTTCACCATAGCCCCTACAAGATCCCTGAGTAACATAGACTATATTTTATTCCCGTATTTCCAGGGGAACGGGAACTACTAATAATTTTCTTAAATAAAGAGCATTAATAGTAGTATTCTAATGTCTGTGGTACGGATTACGTACGGGTACCCCTAATGGTCGGAAAAAATTATGACCTAATAAAAATAGTGGAGATCGATTAAGTAGTCGATACTGATCAAACTAATTTCAGGAATTGCGTTTATTCTGTTACACATTGTATAAATACAAAATATCATTCATTCTACAGTATGCATTAATATTATAAATAGCATAAATAAACACGAACTACAATAAATTTCATTTTTCTAAAATAAAATTATGTTGCGAAGGGAACGCTATCGTCTGTGAATTATAATCGACACACTTTCATCCAAATCCCCGCGATAGCCATGACAATATCACGGTATTACCCGAGGCGCCCGCGGAAAATTATCTTCTGTCAACTATCACGAATTATTCGATTTCTCAACCGACAATTTTGTGGAAAGTTGATGCTCCAGATGTTTATCGGTCTTAAATATGAAAGCTAATACTATGATAGCTATGTAAATCAATGAAATCTCTCGCTTCGTAAGTTATTCTGGTGAGTATCAGTGAGCGGACCCACTCAGTCCGCCATTTTGTAAATATTTTTCAGTTGACTCGTAGTGGCGGTCGTATAAAGTTTTTGATCATATTTGTATCAAAGCTCAAACTTTTTAAATGTCTAAATCGATGTCTTAATGGTGCAATCGGGTAAAAATTTACTCTAAAATTCTCCGGAGGTTAAAACAAGTCTATGCATCGACACCTTGCACTTGACTACGTACCACCACCGAGTTGTCTATTGTTTACAATAATGCTACAGTATAATGAAAAATCCGTTCGGTTATAATTAGTGTCCGACCGAAAGTTCGGTTTCGGTATCGGTTTCGGCCGGGTTTCGGCCAAAATTTCGCTTTTTCTCTCGGCAATTCTCGCGGCAACGCTTTGGCGGACGCTGGCGGACGCTGGCGGCCCTGTTCGGGATTTGTCGTAACGTGGGTTATTATTTTTTTATATTATATTAAATAAATGATAACAACAAAATTAATATACTGTGTTTCCATTTCTTGTCCTAATTAATGCAGAATAATGGGTAAAATGCACCAAATTTCAGTATTTTAAGGAATTTTATATACTTGTCCACGTGAGTTTCGGTTTCGGTTTCGCCGAAACTGAAGCCACGGCCGAATATTCAGTTTCGGTTTTGGTTTCGGCCGGAAAACCAGTTTCGGTCGGACACTAGTTGTAATGTCACTAATGAGATATATGTTTTGACAATAGTCCCTGCCGACACAACACATAACCAATTTCTTTTTCAACTGACTTCAAAAAAGAAGGAGGTTATAAGTTAACCATATAAGTTGAAGTCGTTTTTTTACTCTTTAGAGTTCTATGTTATAACTATTATAACCAATATAACGTTAGCCAGACAGGTCGTAAATTATACGATAATTATTAAACTGACTACTTACTTTTAAGTCACGCTTCCTTATACGCCTCGATAACCCCAATCGTTACCAAATCGATTCTTACTACGAATTTCCGTAGTGATTTACTCGAGATCGAGATTCCTATCGATTATATAAAAAAACAGTCAAGTGCGAGTCGCGCGCGGAGAGTTCCGTACCATCTATATATATAAAAATGAATCCCTTTTTCCCTTGGTCACGGCATCACGCGTGAACGGCTGAACCGATTTGGCTGAAAGTTGGTGGGGAGGTAGCTTAGAACCAGGAGACGGACATAGGATACTTTTTATTCCGATATTCCCACGGGAACGGGAACTACGCGGGTGAAACCGCGGGGCGCTGCTAGTTATCTATAAAAACAGCAAAAAAATCACGTTTGCTGTATGGGAGACGCCTTAAATATTTATTTTATTCTGTTTTCAGTATTTGTTGTTTTAGCGACAGTAGAAATAACAACATGTGTGAAAATTTCAAGTGTCTATCACGGTTCATAAGATACAGCCTGATGATAGACGGACGTACAGCGTGCAGCGGAGTCTCAGCATTAGGGTCCCGTTTTACCCTATAGGTACGGAACCCAAAAAATCTGGTTTCATTCCAAAGAAAGTGATCATTCTAATGATCAAATGAGTTGAATAACTCTGCCGGATGTGTAAAAATGTGATATATTATTATGTTAATGACTGTATCTATCTACACAGTTTCCTTTATGTAAATTTTATCTGGTTTATTATTATAGAAATCGTTGTGTTGTATCTCCTGTATTAAATTATTCCATCCGCTTGTCAGTTTTATGCTTACATACTTAAAACGTATACTTTTTGTAACTTTCTTCTATTTTTTCTCGTTTCTAAAATTGTATATACCTAGTTAATGTCTTTCCGGTTTGATGTAATCGATTTTTAACTCACATCTTACTATTTAATCGAGCATAACTTTTCAATTAATGACTTAAAGGAGAAACTGATTCAATCAAAAATCAATAAGAGTCTAAAAGTTAGTATCTATTTAATGTAGTTTATATGTTCACTTATCGAAAGGCCACGCAGCTTTTACTTATTTGAAATATGTTAGCTGAGAAGAAAAAAAAAACAAAAAGCAATCCAATAGAATGATTTTTTGTAATTACCACGGGAACGGGAATAAACAGGATCGGTGCGAGCAACGGTGCTGGACTAAATGTTTTTATTGGTTTGTTCATATGTCCTTTCTTTCACCCAGCAACGGAAGAATAGATTGACGTAATTTTTTTGTATAGATATACTCGTAATTGGAGAAACGAGAAGTTGCATAGGCTACTTTTTATCCCGGAACACAGACGATGTCGAGTTCAATAACTATTTATTACTATTTTATAAAATATTTTTATAGAAATTATATATATATTATCTACATAGGTATTCCATTACTAGATATACCCACATTTCACGAGATATATTGGACCTCTAAACGTGATAGGTGGTGAGCCCATCGCCGGACCGGGTCTGACAGACCCGGTGTCTCAGAATTAATTCTGAAACCTGCTGGTTTCCTCACGATGTTTTCCTTCACCGTCGAGCTAGTGATAAATATGTACGTAAGTTTTTGAAAAACTCATTGGTACATGCCAGGATTCGAACCCGAGCCTCACTGATTTTCGGCCGGCTCTTTAACCGTTCGGGCTATCACTGCTCTTAACTTAAATTTTATTACAAATAACATAATTATACAATATTTGCAAATCATAGGACTGGCACTTATCCCTACCAAAGGATAAGCCTAGCTCTTCATAAGGGTAACCATTCTTCTGAGCTCTCTGGAGGACAAATGAAATTCAATTGACTTGACTGAATTTTATCGCTCGCGAAATAGCTAGTATTTAATAAATAGAATTTACGACTTTCACCAAATTTCGCAATAAGTTACATTAGAAATCTTGAAGAGCTCACATGTGTAAAGTTTACTTACGCTCGTTTACATACGCTAACTATCTATTGCCCCCCGACTTTGTCCGCGTGAACTTAAGGTCCTATGAACTATTTTTTTTCTCATATTAAAAGTAGCCCATATCTTTTCGTCAGAAAGTGTGGACAAATAGAGTTACTTTACATTTATAATTTTATTATTAGTTTATTTTCCGTTCCTGTGGGAATTTTTAAAAACCCTTCCCTGAAGGATACCCACTTGCAATTAAGAATCCATATGCCAAATTTTAAGTTTAATAATAATAATAATAATATAATCTCACGCCTTTCATCCCCGAGGGGGTAGGCAGAGGTATTCCATTACTGGATATACCCACATTTCACGAGATACATTGGACCCCTAAACGTGATAGGTGGTGAGCCCATCGCCGGACCGGGTCTATTTACACATGCCTCAGAATTAATTCTGAGATCTGCGGGTTTCCTCACGATGTTTTCCTTCACCGTCGAGCTAGTGATAAATATGTACGTAAGTTTTGAAAAACTCATTGGTACATGCCAGGATTCGAACCCGAGCCTCACTGATTTTCGGCCGGCTCTTTAACCGTCCGGGCTATCACTGCTCTTTTTAAATTTATAGTATCTATACTTTTAATTGATTACTTGATTAATCTGAGAGTAAGTGTTGTTTCGCTTTTCTATGCATACATGACTCGAAAAGTAGGGATGATAATTACGCATTTCTCCAACAGACATCCAATACACAAGTTTATGCTGGTAACTGTACATGTGTCACATTTGCACCTACGAGAACACCCAGCAGCAAAGAACGGTACAGTCAGATAACTAAATTACTGCTCGCAAAGATAGAGTCATGCAACGTGCGGTAGCCGGGCTGCGCAGGCGACGCCGCAGGGCACAGCGGTATTTTTAGGTGGTTCAAGCCATTAGATTTAGACGTTTGAAAGCATAGATTTAGATTTTTCTATACGCTAAATATTATTTAGTTCAAACAAATAAGTGTGACGGTAGAGTCGTTGTGACATGTTTCGCTTCGACTTACGATAAAGTCATTAATCTTCCGTATACAAATTATGTTTATCGAAATTATGTCAACTTTATGAGACCACCTACCTTTTTTTGTTTATCTAAACTGTATATCTACCTCTATACTCAGGTTGTTTGTAAGTATTTTTTTTTTTGGTATTGTGACGCTTATCATAACTTAATTTAGTGCGAAAATGCTACAAAAACTATCAACATTATTTTATTTTTTCATTATACTATTTATTATTAGTCTTATTTTCATCCAGCCTAATGTTGTCTGCAAGAAATCGCTAGAAGCGATATTTGGTGTATTATTAAAGTACTAGCGGATGCCCAGCGGCGTTGCCCGATCCACGGGAACGGGAATAAACGGAATCCGCGCGATTCCGTTTATTCCCGTTCCCGTGGGAATTTCCGAAAATCCCTTGATATTGGTTGCCTACGACATGTTTAAGACACCTACATACCATATTTCAAATAGCGGGTGCCCAGCGGCGTTTTCCCGCTTGGATTTAGTTTATTCCCGTTCCCGTGGGAAATTCCGAAAATCCCTTCATAGTGGTTGCCTACGACATACTTAAGACACCTACATACCATATTTCAAGTAGCGGGTGCCCAGCGGCGTTTTCCCGGTTGGATTTAGTTTATTCCCGTTCCCATGGGAATTTCCAAAAATCCCTTCATACCAATTTCCTATGACATATCAGACACCTTCATACCATTTTTCAAGTTTCTAGGTGTTATCGTTTCGGAGTAGTACGTATTTCTCTTTTTAACCAGTTTTTTTATTTTCCCGTGGAAATGAGATATTTTCCTGGAATAAAAAGTACCCTAGATGTTGACCCGGGTACTCAGTTATCTCCATACCAAATTTCATCAAAATCCGTCCAGTAGTTTTTGAGTGATGATGCACAACCAGACAGACAGACAGACAGAGAGACAGACAGACAGACAAAAATTCCAAAAATTGGTGTTTCGGTATCTATATCGATAACTATATACACTACCGTTAAAATTTTCAAAAAATATTCAATGTACAGACACGGCCCCGTAAGAGTTTTATTATATGTATAGATTGTACACATAATATATAATAAGACTACTATACTCTTAATTTTACTTTTAGTTTACTGTGTTACCTACCTCTATGTCTCTATCATAATAAATTACTATAAGGTAAACGCAGCTATTACCGACCCCCTTAAGCAAGTTTTGAAATTGATTATTAGAATTAAGGGTAGTGGTTGCAAACACACCAGATTTTTTTATTTTATATTTAAATATGGATTGTATATTTTATATTTATATTTTCATTTGTTTATAAATATCATGTTTTCATTGAAAAAATAATCAAAGGATTGTTGAAGTCAATTGTTTCTATTACCGACCCACCCGAAACGCTTTGAAGCTATTACCGATTTTTATGAATCTAACACCGACCCTTAAGTAAATAAAGCATACTTTTTTTACAGAATACCTACCTACACGTTCGATTCTCAAAATAATTATTAATTTGAGCGAAATATCGCTTTCCCAAAACATCCCGTTTTCGAAATGTCCCGTTTACTTTTATTTGCTTCTCATTTTTGTACTTGATTCATTACATTAATTATAGTTACTAAAATAATCTGAAAATGTAGATAAACTTGATTTTAAACTTTTTGGCGGGAATCCGAAGATCTCTGGAAATCATCGTCATGTTTTTTGTATAATTTTCATTTTGCTGTGTATTTCGGGTTTTGACTCATCATAATAGTGATAGTTATTTATGTGGCAAGTGTCCCTGAAAGTGTGCAGTGAATGGGAAATTCGATAAAATGCGAGATATGGACATTTTTGTATAGCCTCAAGAAGTCACAATGAAGTCTTCAGTAAAAATGCTATTATTTTACTGTTGATAACCAAGTTAGGGATGTAGAAAGTGTTGAAGACACTGCATTTTTGTGCATGGACTCTGAAGCAGAGCCATTTACTCCAGGATATCATTAACTAATGACGAGGCTGCATGGCGTAATGCCTTTGCCTACCCTGTAAGGGGTGAAAAAAAATGAATACCAACCAAACCAACATGATATTCATTGTTATGTAGATTTCTTCTTCTAGTGCCCATGCTTTCCAACTAATCGCAGTGAAGCTCGGAATGCTTGTGGATTCTTTAAAAGATTGTTTTCACATTTGGACCTCAATAAAAATAAAGGTATTGATTTCTCGGTGGACATAAATGAAATTTTAGTAATATAAGAAAATTGACTTTAATAGAAATGGTAAATAGAATAACATTCATTAAATCAAATTGAGAACATAGGTCGTGTATTGTTATCTTGCGCCCCAGGAAACCTGCTGCTTGGCCAGCTAGTGCAAACCATAGCCTTTCTTTGTAATTGATTAGCCTGCTTAATAGTAATTACTTCTTAAAACAATGTCAATGCTGTTACTTCACAATGCAGTTCCATGTAGTGCCGTTAAAGGGAATTGGTCCTAGTGTCATTTGTGTTTGACACAGGGGATCACTGAATCACCTGAAACATAAATATTCACTATCAAAATTCAGAGACAATTTTGTAAATGTGTAGATGTTAATAAAATAAAAACACACTGTTTTATTTTCAGCACAGATTTTTTCAAGTTGGGATAGCGGCTGGTGCTTCTATACACACATTAATCATGATTTGCTCCACCGTGGCTAGCACTAATACTTTATACTATTTAAGTCCGAGTGACAAACCTGAAAATAAAAGTAAAAACTATTATAAATATATAATTTACATGTTTTGAATAAAAATAATTAGACAATTTTATTTCAAAATAACTTAAACCCTTTTTTTTTTTATTTGCCAAAAAGCCTATAATTTTTTTTCGAACTTCCCAAGTTTAGCGCAGCCGAAGGTGAGGGTTGACTGTCGGAACAAGTTGCAATGACGGTTCCGCACGTGTACTTAATAACTATTTTTAATAGAGTTGCGAAAAAATTAAGCAATTTAATAAAATAATAAAAATACAATAAACTCAACTAACATTTTTGGAAAATCGCGCCAACCGTAAAAGATTAAAAGCAGAGGTTTTTTTGTTTTCTTCACCCATTCTGGGTAGGCAAAGGGAACTATAAATACAGCCAAGTCTTCAGTAGACTTTTTTTATGGATATGAAATGAAAATGAAATTTAATGACATTAAATTAAATTAAATCTAACCTAACTCATTGAATCAAATCATTATATTAAAACATATTAGTAGCTTTACTTTTAGACATTACATACCGTTAATCAAAAAATACCAATTAATCGGTATAGAATCGGTGATAGCTTCTCTTTGTTGCAATTTCCGATTCATATGGATCGTTAATTAGTGTTAATTAAAAAAATGAACAAATCTTTTACCGAGCCACGAAAAATAATCGATATTTATTGTAATATATTTCCCCATCCATTATAATACAATAATTTATTGATTTAGTCCTAAACTATAAAAAAATACACCATTTTCATATAAATGCGAAGAAAACTCCAAGTAGTTTCTTTCATACCCCATATCTAAATGTTTAATAATGCGTGGCAGTTTATCGCGGAAAAACAAGTTTATAGTATAATATGGAGTATGTCGCTAATAGATGCTTATAATTTTGGAATACTTAAGATTGAAATGGTGTTATAAAAACTTATTTAATTATTATAAGCATTAACGAAAAAGGGAAAAAATAAAGAATAACCTCTCAGCCATTGCCGATCCATGGGTCGGTAATGACTGCACTACTAAAATGCACTGCAGCTATTGCCGTTCTATTTTAATTTCAAAAATACTTTTTGAAATCCCTTAAAACACAATAATTTAGTTGCGAAATGTGGAATATACAAATAAAGGAATATGTTGAGTTATTCAGAATAAACTTAACGTAAATATTTATATATAAAATATCTTAAGCAAAAAAATTGAGTACTTACCTGAGGAAGTAAGGGTTAGTATGACACGTTCGGCGCACTCGCTACGTTCACAGAAACTAACGTATTTGGTCACATTCCCGTGTACCTACGTACACTAACACCAGTAAATTAATTAGGAAACATACAAACATGTGTGTATATTATACTCTCTTGTGACTCAAATCGTTCCAAACCGATAAAAATAAGAATAAGCTGAATGGGTCGGCAATACCTGCAGATTTTCGATGGGTCGTTGATAGCTGCGTTTACCTTACTGTGGTATAATTAGGTCGTAAAAAATTAATATTAAAATATGAAACAACAAAGAAAATCCGAAAATCATTCATTCATAATATATTTTCATATTTTATTAACTTTTGACGTGACAACGTCTTATAATTCGATGGAGCCGGCTGCATGCACGAAAAAGTATGACGTATGCGGCGTTCCAGTGCAAGCGAGAGCGCGCAACGAGCGACAAAGAGGCACAATCCATTCCATCAGTATTTTCTTATGACGTTGTCACGTTCAACTATCGTCAGTAAACCGACTTTACAGACAACCGATTTTTTTTGTTATATAATTATCACTACATAGTATAAAATTAAGTCGCTTTCTCTGTCCCTATATCCCTATGTCCCTATTTCCCTATATCCTTTTGTATGCTTAAATCTTTAAAACTACGCAACAGATTTTGATGCGGTTTTTTTAATGGATAGAGTGATTCAAGAGGAAGGTTTTAGTGTTAGCATTGCACCCGTGCAAAGTCGGGGCGGATCGCTAGTATATAATAAAAGATGCTCATTTTACGAACTAAGTAAACATATCAAAATATCGGTCGTCACTTGTCACTTGCACCACACACAATTACAGTTGGAATTTGAAATAGATTTTCTTTGATTGGTGGTTAGAAGACGCTGTTTTGTTGTGATTGTCGACAAATGGAGCGAGTTACAGCCAGTGCCGTTCAGTGTCCGCAAACGTGGCTTTGTGGTACAAATGACTGGTTTATATGATTTAAAATTGGTGCTATTATTGGACCAACATTGAATCTACCTGTAATAGAAATAGAGTATAATTAGCAGTGTTTATTTATTTACAAGCGTGTATAGTATACCCTGCATTAAATTCTGGGTCCAAAAAATTTTGCAGGTTTGTATAAATAAATTGTGGGGCACAATTTACACACGGTTATTCAGTCCCAAAGTAGGCAGAGCCTGTACTATGGGTACTAAACAAATGTTACTTAAATAAATATTCAAGACCCAGACACGTAGACAACAGACATGTTCATGCTCACAAATGTTAGCCCCGAGTGGGGATCGAACCTGCGACCTCTGACTCGGAAGGCAGGGTCACTGACAACTGAGCCAACAGGCCCGTCAACTAATGAGACCAAACTTACACAAACGGAACTAAAAAAGGTATGCCAAAGTTAGTTATTTATGACTTAAAGACTAATATATTATTGGCCTGAAAAATTCCTCAAAATAATTTTATTCAACTAGTTATTTATACCATTATCACTTACGATACAAATCCAAAACTCTATTTATACAAAACTTTTAGGTACATTTTAGTAAACGTATTTTTTTGTCCTTAATTTCGATAACATAATTGGTTTGTGAGAGTTTGTGTGTGTTTAGTTTGTGTCCTAATATATCAAAATATTACTTAGCACTGTGTTTAGTGCTCCGTATTTATAATCCAAAGATAACTTATATTGTTAACAGTAGTGAAAAGCTAATGATTTAGCTTGAAAATTATATACCTACTGAAACTAAAAAAACATTCACTGAAAATCAAAATCAAAATTTATTTATTTTAGTAGGAATACAAAATACACTTTGAAACGTCAACAACAAGGCACATTAAACTCGACCACTATTGATACAAACGCATGGACAACCTATCCACCATGGACGGTTAGTAAAACAAACATAAACTTACATACGAGTTACAAGTTACTACATCAAGCCACGCGGGGAATCGAACAGCAGCCGTTCAAACCGCGGCCGGCACATTCGTCTCCCTGTCGAGTCCCGTAACTCGATTACAGCGCAGTTATAATGCTGCGTCTGCGCAATGTTTGCGTTGAATTGAACATATTTGGTACAACTTGGAGATATTATTTGAGTGTGAATTTTTTTTTTATGATAAAAAAGGGGGCAAACGAGCAGACGGGTCACCTGATGGTAAGTGACGTCCGTCGCCCATGGACACCTGCAACTCAAGAGTCACAACTGCGTTGCCGACCAGGTGGTGGGGGGAGTAGGGGGGGGGGAGGGAGAGGAGGTGAGGGAGGATTGGGCCTCCGGTTACCTCACTCACTCAACGAAATGCAATGCATTGCTTTACGCTGGTTTTCTGTGAGGCCGTGGTATCACTCCGGTCGAGCCGGCCCAAGCGTGCCGAAGCATGGCTCTCCCACGTTTCCACACTTATATTAATGACTAGCGCGTGCCCAACGGCGTTGCCCGCGCGGATCCAGATTGTTCCCCTGGGAATTTCCAAAAATCCCTTCGTAGCGGTTGCCTATACGACATATAAAACACCTACATAAGTATGTAGGTGTTTTATATGTCGTACATACAGTACTGTATGTACGACATATTAGTGACTGTGTATTTCAAATAGAGAGTGCCCTGCGGCGTTGCTCTCGCGGATCCAGTATATTCCCGTTCCCGTGGGAATTTCCAAAAATGCCTCCATAGTGGTCTACATACCATATTTGAAGTTTCTAGGGGTTACGTATCTAAATGTCTAAAATTAAAAAACCTAATGTTAAATAACCTAAGTTCAAAATACCTAAAATCAAAATACCTTATGTTTTAATATACCTAATAAAATAATACATACCCACGAAATATCTAAGATTACAATACCGATTGGACTAAATACCTAAAATTTAAAATGTTTATAGTATATCAACTAATTTTGATTTACCAAAATTTTTAATAACAAATGGTCAAAATACCTAAAGTAATGCACAACTTGCGCGATATTTGTTTGAAATAGTGGATCACCTTCCGCAAGCGTAAAAGTGGGTAGATTGATAAAGTTCATCGTTTTCTATTTTTATTATATTTTGTGTATCACAGACCGCCCCTTTTGTGACATTAATATTTATATTAATACATTACGTCGGTATTTGTCACTTCGGTCAATTAACGTGAGGTAAATCAATTTCAGGGACTTCGTACATAGGTATTTCAAGTTTTGTCCTTTTGAACTTCAGTAATATATCCATTTGACATTTTAAACTTTCGGTATTTTAACTTTAAGTCAAACAACCATTAAGTATTTTGATTTTAGGTATTTTGAACTGAGGTTATTTAACGTTAGGTTTTTAATTTTAGACATTTAAATACGTAACCCAATATACACCGCGTCACAGAATAAGCGCAATTCCTCATACACCCCAATAAGTATATTAATTAAAAAGTACTTTAGTTTTTTCTAACCGAATTTTTCTTAAATAAAGAGCAATAATAGTACGGTTTCCATAGATAACCCTAAATTCAGTTATCCTAATTAATTTTTTTGGACAAATTAAACACATTTTTAAAATAGCTGAAATCGATTAAGTTAGTTCATACTGAACAAACTAATTTCAGGAATTGCGCTTATTCTGTTACATATTATATAGAAAAAAAATCTAGGAAATTTGAGAATTATCATCATTATCCATCCGTTTTAAGCTACCCAGGGTATCTGACATATTGCCTTAAAGACATTAATTGTACGTAAACACAAAGAAAATTCGAAATTAGCTTTTAGAAATATAACTACCTAACTAGGCAGATTGCAAAAAAACATCGATCACAATGCAAAGGTGGATAACCTCCACTTTCATGATCAAAGGTCTGTAAAAGTACACAACATCACGACTTAGCTACGTGATCGGAGACAGGGGACACAATAAGTATCTAATCTATACGACAATAAACGAAGATGTCTGTACGTGGAAAATGTAATTTGTTACACTTTAGAAGGCTAAAATCTATATTATATGAACAACAATCTCCTGACTGACTGACCTATCAAGGCACACGCTCAAACATTGAATCTAAGAACCTGACATTTTGTTTTATTTACTATCCGGTCAACAGCACACAAATTTGTGATAAAGGCCACACATAGAAGACTTTCCATAACATACTCGTAGAACTCTAAAGAGTAAAAAAAAGACGTGTGACTCGGGGACTGCCGCGGTAAAGCTAATGCGTAGCATTTTGTATCAACAAGACTGCCAAAAAGAAACGACGTTAGACAATGCACGGCCTTCAAGCCACACCTCCGTGCCCGTCGGAGTGGGGAGCGTGAGGTTTTTTTTCGTTACGGAATTTCTGGATTCGGTCCCCGCGCTCAAGGCCCTCGATAGAAGCTATGCAATAGCTTAAAAAACGACTTCAACATTATATGGTTTTCTCATGGCTGCCATTGTCAGAACTGGACGAAATGGAAATAGGACCACACGGGAAGCACCAGCTTTAAAAAAAAGGAATCATCAGTCGGTTTACCTAATCGAAAGTTCTGAGGTAACAAACATTAAAAAAACGTACAGTAGAATTGATAACCTTTTTTAAAGTCAGTTGAAAACAAAATTTTTCACTGCATACATTTTCTATTCCAATCCCTACACATTAGATTTTGTTTTTATAAAAAACTAGCGGATGCCCAGCGGCGTT
Source organism: Ethmia dodecea (assembly GCA_963855545.1). NCBI lineage: Eukaryota > Metazoa > Arthropoda > Insecta > Lepidoptera > Depressariidae > Ethmia > Ethmia dodecea. Next base: position 14,119,459 of record OY979446.1, on the reverse strand, counting down.
GCCCGCGCGGATTTCGTTTATTCCCGTTCCCGTGGGAATTTACGAAAATCCCTTCATAGTGGTTGCCTACGACATATTTAAGACACCTACATACCATATTTCAAATAGCGGGTGCCCAGCGGCGTTTTCCCGCTTGGATTTAGTTTATTTCCGTTCCCGTGGAAATTTCCAAAAATCCCTTCATACCAATTTCCTATGACATATCAGACACCTTCATACCATTTTTCAAGGTGTTAACGTTTCGGAGTAGTACGTATTTCTCTTTTTAACCAATTTTTTTTATTTTACCGTGGGAATGAGATATTTTCCTGGAATAAAAAGTACCCTAGATGTTGACCCGGGTACTCAGTTATCTCCATACCAAATTTCATCAAAATCCGTCTAGTAGTTTTTGAGTGATGCGTGCACAACCAGACAGACAGACAAAAATTCCAAAAATTGGTGTTTCGGTATCTATATCGATAACTATATACACTACCGTTAAAATTTTCAAAAAATATTTAATGTACAGACACGGCCCCGTTAGAGTTTTATTATATGTATAGATGTTATAAATTTATGTTATTTCCATATACACGTCTATGCTGTTGCTTGATGTGGTAATCTATTAATAAACGACGGTTAGTATAATATTACGGACGGTTAAAGAGCCGGCCGAAAATCAGTGAGGCTCGGGTTCAAATCCTGGCATGTACCAATGAGTTTTTCAAAAACTTACGTACATATTATCACTAGCTCGACGGTGAAGGAAAACATCGTGAGGAAACCCGCAGGTCTCAGAATTAATTCTGAGACATGTGTAAACAGACCCGGTCCGGCGATGGGCTCACCACCTATCACGTTTAGGGGTCCAATATATCTCGTGAAATGTGGGTATATCCTGTAATGGAATACCTCTGCCTACCCCCTCGGGGATGAAAGGCGTGAGATTATTTATTTTTTTATTTTTTATTTTATTTAGTATAATATTATGTTCTTTTGTTGATAGCAAGTTATTGATTGACTGATAGCAATTTTACATGTATACATTTGTCATTCTGTTCGACTAATCTTTACATTTTACAAAGCCACGTCTCTAGGCTCTCAGCTAATAAAATATAATTGAATGCAAGTACAGCCGCGTGATACGGCTAGTGCCCGATAAATTGTCGGTCGTGCGTAGCGTGTGGTAGGTCGTGTCTCATGTAACGGGACAGTAATCTACCAGCGGGACATTGCGGGACCGCGGATATGTCGCCAGCCATCGATTTGGTTCCTAATGGTAGCTAAATATTAATAGAACAGTGGGTTAGATTCTGCTTTACACCGACTAAACTTATTTTAGTTTAGTCTTGTCTTTGTCTTACCTCGAAAAAAGAAAAGAGATAAAAGATAACCTACCGAATTTAGTCCTGTCAGAGGCTGTATTTTAGTCGTGACTTCTTTATTTGTGCACTAAACACGTTATGAAATGCCTTAGTTAGGGGAGCTAAATATTAATAGAACAGTGGGTTCCACACCGACTAAACTTATTATAGTTTAGTCCTGTCTTTGTCTTACCCTAAAAAAAGGAAAGGGATAGAAGATAACCTACCGAATTTAGTCCTGTCAGAGGCTGTATTTTAGTCGTCACTTCTTTACATAAGCATTACTTGACAGGACTAATTTTAATTTGACAGGACTAAATATTTCTCGTCTCTTTTCTTTTCTAGGAGAAAGAAAATGACAGGAGTAAACTCAAATAAGTTTAGTCGCTGTAAAGCAGAATCGGGGCCAGTGGTAGCCTTGTTTTATGTGGGTTTATGTTTGATAAAACATGTAGACCTACTTATACAGTCAAGTAGGTACTTGACTGTATCTGTACAGTCAAGAGCAAGTCAAGCTTGACACTACCAGTTTAAGCTGAGCTCTGATTTGTACTGCGCGCCATAGAATACAGGGCCGAGTCAAAGTCTAAAATGTCAAGCTTAGCGTGCTCTTGACTGTACCAATGACTTCTGCAAGAATATCTACAGATTATCACGTGCCAAGCGTAGGTTGAGAAATACAATAGCTGTAGTCAAAAGTGGACGATTCTCGAAACGGACGAAAGTAACTTAGTTTCGTAAATTTTATTTGGTTGCGCTACAAAACTGCGGCCTGCGCGCATGACAAGTCGAGCATTAATGTCAATATAATTATTTTTCTATTCGACTAATATATTTATGTTTTACAAAGCCATTTGGGCCCTCAGATATAGAGTCGCCAGTCATCAACTATTGTAGCAGTTTTATTGAATAAAGTAGACGCAACTACAGCTTTGACATAAATATCTCTTTCACTGAGAATAAAGCCTACCTCAAAGCATGATGATAGGCTTACAGATACCTTTGGCAGTAAAGAACGTCTCATAAACCTATCTCACTTGAAGTTCCCACAATTACATTCCGCTGTTCCCGGGAGTACTTGGTGGTGACTCCAAAGATGTTATTGTACGATTATTGCGCGCGTATTGTGGTGAATTGAAATTATTGTAGGTTAGTGTTTTGTGAAACATTTGTGTTACTGTATTTATTGTGCGTTCGTTTCCTGGAGACCACAATTTACAAGCTTGAAATTGTCTTGTTAGTCTTACTTTTTACCGTCACGTCCTTATTAAGAATTGTGGTTTTAACTATATATACAACGCGTAACAAAAAAAGCGCAATTCCTCATACACCCCAATTACTATATTAATATAAAAAAAATATGATGTAATCGAACTTTAGTTGTGTCTAACCAATTTTCTTGAATGTCGATTAATAGTAGCACGATTTCCATAGAAAGCACTAAGTTCAGCTATATATAGATTTTTGAAAAATTTAACACATATTAAAAATATATGAAATCGAATAAGTAGTCGATACTGAACAAAATAATTTCAGGAATTGCGTTTATTCTGTTACATGTTGTATACAGTATGCTTTATACCTACTTACTAATATTATAAAGAGGAAAGATTTGTAGTTTTGTATGTTTGTAACGAACAAACTCAAAAACTGCTCTACCGATCATAAAAATCTTTCACCAATAGAAAGCTAGAGTATCCCTGAGTAACATAGGCTATATTTTTTTCTTGTATTCCCACGGGAACGGGAACTACGCGGGTGAAACCGCCCAGAACCGCTAGTGTTTTATAAAATTATCCTACTAATACACACACCGGCACAATTAGCGGAACAGAAAAAAAAGGGAGTATTTACGCATTTTTGCGTGTTACTGGCCGGCTAAACAAGCTTTTTTTAAATTTGGGTTTTAATTTAAAAATGGAATACTAAGCGACTGCCCTTTTTTTCATTCTTTTGTTTTAATTTTCATTGATTCATTTTTTCCACCGCTTGTCCGTTTTTAGAAGGTTCGTGAATTCCATTTGAAAAGCTTTGAATTGCAGTTTTTGAGGCTTTTGAGTTTTTTCGCATATTGATAATTCACGAGCATCTAATTATGCCTGATTTAACGCCATCAGAAATCATTAGGGCAGATCAAATGAGGAGAAATGGTCAAACCTACAGATCGATTGCCAGAAGCCTTCGTCGATCGTTATCAACGATTTATCGTAGCATCCAACGATACAGATTGACGAATGCTCTAGTGAGAAGGAGAGGACAAGGCCGGAAAAGGTGTACTTCAAGGAGGGATGACCGTTTTCTCCAACTTCAAGTCCGACGGAACACGAGACTAACGGCGGTGCAGGCTCGAAATTTACTGGAAGAGGTACGAGCAGTAAGGATGAGTGAGCGGACAGTTCGTAGAAGATTCGAAGAAGTGGGTATAGGCTCGTATGTGCCCGCCAAAGCCCCAAAACTTGAGAGACATCATCGCACAAACCGTCTACACTTTGGTCGTGAACATCGTGATTGGGACTTCGACGACTGGGGACAGGTTCTTTTTACTGATGAATGCAGAGTTATGTTAAATCAAATTGATGGAAGGCAGCGAGTATGGAGACGCAAAGGAGAACGGTATATCCAGTCTAATTTTGAAAATACAGTTGTATATGGCGGCGGTTCAATTATGGTCTGGGGAGGAATATGTTTAGGAGCTCGTACGGAGTTAGTAGTGGTCGATGGCGGGAATCTGAATGCTGATCGGTATATCAGGGAGATTTTAGAAGAACATGTTGTGCCATTTGCCCCCTTTATTGGTAACAACTTCATTCTAATGCAGGATAATGCTCGGGCTCACAGTGCTCGCACAGTACAGACATACCTAAACCATGTTGGTATAACGGTGATGGAGTGGCCAGCACGGTCCCCCGATATGAACCCTATAGAACACGTCTGGGACTTGCTAAAGAGGAGTGTAAAGTCAAGAATGCCCCCTCCCAATAATCTCAACGAGTTGCGAAACGCATTACTTGAAGAATGGCAGAGGTTGCCCCAAGAAACCATTGATAACATCATCCGCAGCATGCCCAGACGGATGGAAACCCTCATCAGAGCACGAGGAGGAAACACTCGATATTGAACAGTCATTGAAATTGTTGTTAAACTTTGGAAAATCTTGAATTTTCTGCTGTTTCTCTATAATTAAAAATCGAAGAAAAATGCATTTTGTTTAATTTAATTTTTATTTTTATAAAATTTTAAGTATGGTGTTACAAATGAATGTCAAAACATGTTAATTTAATTGTTGTTTCATTTTAAATAATATATTGTTTAAAAATTACATTCATTGTTCTAAATTCCCTCTTTTTTTCTCCTTTTTTTTTCTGTTCCGCTAATTGTGCCGGTGTGTGTATTATAAATGCGAAAGTTTGTATGGATGGATGTCTGGATGGATGTTTGTTCCTCTTTCACGCAAAAACTACTGAACGGATTTTGATGAAACTTTACAGTTATGTAGCTTATACATCAGAATAACACATAGGCTATATTTTATCCCCGTATTCCCACGGGAACGGGAACTACGCGGGTGAAACCGCGGGGCGCTGCTAGTATGTCATATCCACGAACTTTTTTTATTAGGGTTTCGTGCTCTATTACCCTATTACTAATTCTCTGCTGTCCTACCGTCTGTCTGTCAGAGGGTATCTTATAAAAATTATAGGGACCCATATACAATAAATGAAACTTCTTTTTATTTTCTTAAAAAAAAATACGTTTGTAAGGAACTTAACGGAACCCTTTGCGTGCGAGACCGACTCACACTTTTCTGTTTTTTATTTAAGTTAGTTCGAAAGTAATGAGAATGACAGTCAAAAACACAACTAAAATTTCATAAATATACATCTAACTTAGGATAAGGAATAAGCCTATTTATGTAAATAGATAGTTGCAGACACAACTATACATAGAACGCGCCAATAAACGACCGAGTTCTAAACCGCGCTATCGAAGTTTTCCAATGGGTTTGTATAAATACAACTGTGCAACCAATATCAACCGTTGGAACGCGGTCCCCAGGCACTATCACCTCGGCTAAAGAAAGTTCTTCCCTTTTCACGATGGAGAAGTATTCCACCTCCGCTCCTCCATCTATCACGTTAATTTCAATCACATATTTACAAATAAGGATTGTCACAAAAAAGCGCAGCGTAAACTGAAGCGCAGTGGACAAATGCACTTGAATGCGCAAAAAGTGCACCACGCCGGCACAAGTCCGAAACTGGTTTGTACCGGTAAAACTGTACTGTTTGACAATGACCCCGACCTGCATTTTGTACAACAGTTGACTGGTGTAGCGACAGTATGCCCATCTTCAATAAACTTACTTACACTTAATAAGAAAATAGCTACAGTCGATCAAGTCACGTATCAAACAAACTAAAATTAAATCGGAATTATTTCAGCGGTTTGGGAGCTATGCCACATATAGACACAAATACATGGATCCTACACATATTAAACTTAGAACACTCCTCCGTTTTTGCGAAGGGTTTTAAAATAAAAACGGGCCTTAGGAAGGTTGTGTTGTGTTTTCATACTTAGATATAATATATTCGTTTTTCAGAATAGCTCTTCCGAACCTAATCACCCATACATATACACCACAGTGGTGTCTATATGCACTTATTATTATTTTTTATATCAACTCAAACCTAATGTCGTATTTTCCGTTGTTCCAGTGAACTGACACTACTGGAAGGCATGGCCAACACCGGAGGATGGAGTGAGGAGCCTGTCTCCAAGGTAAGAGCTCAAAACCTCCTCATCTCACTCACTGTTATTTGCATATGTAACGCCACCTAGCAGTACTACATAGAACTGTTCTAAACGGACGGGCCTGTTGGCTCCGTTGGTAGTGACCCTGCCTTCTGAGTCCGAGGTCGCGGGTTCAATCCCCGGTCGGGCCCACATTTGTGTGCATGAACTTAACTGTTGGCTTCGTGCCTGTGTGTTTATGTTTATCAGTTGTTTAGTACCCATAGTACAGACAGGCTCTGCCTAGTTTGGGACTGAATAACCGTGTGTAAATTGTGTTCCACAAAAAAAACCGCGCTATCGGAGTTTTCGAGTTGAGTTTGTATAAATACAACTGACCAACATCAACCGTTGGACTGTGGTCCCCAGGCACGATCACATCGTCTATAGGAAGGTCTTCCCTTTTCACGATGGAGAAACATTCTACCTCCGTTCCTCCACACATATTGTATGACAGGGCATGAGTATTTTGGACGACATATTGAAAACTTTAAGCCAATAGATACGGATGGCTTGCAAATGCAAAATCATTCGTGTTGGACTATAATGGGTTATTCTGAATTTTCCTTATTTGTGGGGAAAGACCCATAGTTCTACCGTGGACTGTTATGGATTGCTGACGGGGGCCCTTTTGGAGTAAATAAATAAATAAATTGATGGACACTATTCACACATTTTTTTAGTTATTTTTAGTCCCAAACTAGGCAAGGCCTGTACTATGCACATGGGTACTAAACAACCGATAAACATACTTAAATAAATATTAAACTACCAGACACGAAGCCACATGTTACGTATTAGAAACACCACCCACTTCACTTAACCCCTCAAGTGTGGGAGTCAAAATGGCCGATTTGCATTGAGTGTGGAACCCGCAGAGGGGTTCGCCACAGTCAAGGGTTTTTAGGGGCCCAACCTCCACTAAAACTGCATTTTATTATCCCTTGGTCTAGCAGAAGCCCTTTTATCGAACTGAACGTTTTTATAATTAAGTTTGCTACCAAGAAATAAGTACTTTTGTAATATTTGTGTAGTAATAAAGTTGTACAGGTGGTATAACCGGGGTACCTAAATGTAGAAGAGGTTTTGGACTATATTTTTTAAACAAACCACCTTTAAGCTTAGTGACCGTTTTCATGAAAACCTTATAATACTATTTACAAATAAAAAGTACAATATCTATAACTCTCATACAAATATTTTACACAATCAAAGATTTAACAGTAGAACAAAAATGGTGCCTATCTTTAAAACACTCTCAAGTGGGCTTTTTCCTCTACAAAGTACATAAACGACGGCTTGCTAGCTGTCTCCCTTCTCGCTTAACACGTTTTAATTAGTGAAACAGAGATAAAAACAGTCTCCCAGTGTGTATGGGCGCGAAATATGAGCGGGTAAGCAGCACCCCGCAGCGGGGTTTGCCACACTTGATTGATATTTGACAGAACCCCGCAGCGGGGCTCGCCACACTATTCATTTAGGAGCCAGTGAAATTGGATTTGCATGTCGAAATACCACAAAAAATCGATATAATTGAAATCGAGAGCGTGCGAATTGCGAATGATCGGAATCGAATAACTGTGACCAATTAAAAACTGCGCCTAATTGACGCTTGCGTAATGTCGTAGCTTTTGTACTTAGTTGTGTCAATTACTGTGGGATATGGATTCGAGCTGTAGAAGGAAAGGCAAGCAGGCAACCCTTAGAAACCTACAGAGGTCCTCATGGGGACAAAGTTTCAGGGTCCTTTGAAAAATCCGAAAACATCAAGTGCAGTAGGTGACCGCAAGGTGTATTAAAATATTTTTACTTGCTGTTTCGCGCGGTTCCCGTTCCCATGGTAATATGAGGATCAAATACCTATAGCTTTTGTTACTCCTTGACAATGTAGCTTTCCATTGGTAAAAGAATTTTTAAAATCGACTATGTAGCTTTTGAGTTTATTCGTTCCAAAGATACAAAAGAAACAAAAAACATTTAATTTAAGTAATATTTAATTAATTTCATGTACCAATGAGTTTTTCAAAAACTTACGTACATATTTATCACTAGCTCGACGGTGAAGGAAAACATCGTCATGTGTAAATAGACCCGGTCCGGCGATGGGCTCACCCCCTATCACGGTACGTTTAAGGGTCCAATATATCTCGTGAAATGTGGGTACATCCAGTAATGGAATATCTCTGCCTACCCCCTCGGGGATAAAAAAGGCGTGAGATTTTATTATTATTATTATAATTTTAAAATTAATGTACATTTGTAATATAGTGACGCTCTACCAACACTTCATACGTATTTAATTGTAAATTTTAATTTTGAAGTAACACCGCTATAAAACCCGCAGGCTAAAGAATTGGTTTGGTAGTGTAGCAGCTTCCCAGTCTGACGATGGGCTCTCCACACTCTGTACCAAAAAAATGCACTTATAACGAATCTTTAGCAAAAACAATTCCAATCATGCATATACATTCAGTAGCTCGGTACACATGATGACATTTTTAATACTGTATTTTGTGTTGGAGATTAAGTGACGGGCCTGTTAGCTCAGTTGGTACTGACCCTGCCTTCTGAGTCGGAGGTCGCGGGTTCCATCCCCGCTCTGGGCCAACATTTGTGTGCATGAACATGTCTATTGGCTTCGTGTCTGGTCAACTAATATTGATTTAAGTATGTTTATCAGTTGTTTAGTACCCATAGTACAGGCCCTGCCTAGTTTGGGACTAAATAACCGTGTGTGACTTGTGTCCCACAATTATTATTATTATTATATTATATAATATTCAACAGTATACTTACGTACTTTTCAGTAGTCTACGTTATTATACTGATGACGGAGAAACTGCATAGTAGTGTTCAAGCCAAGTTTGTTAACATAACGTACCCCAGTTACAGCATCCAATTCAGCTAATACATATTAATGTGCGTCATCGGATGCCCGACAGTATTCATTACTTCCATTTACGGAGCTGGATAAAAAGTAATCGATGTATTCGTTCCACGTTTCCATTTGCTATGCCATTCGGTATTTATTGGCACTTGTAATGGTAGGGACACACGGGGCTAGTAAGTTTAACATAACTAGCCGGGGCCCGGGATAGTGTATTTATGCCTGCTAGCTAGTATACATTAGCTGGTTTTATGTAAACAGATTTCAAATTAATCTAAAATAGTTTACATGTACGCTTTTCATTACAGAAAAATGATGTCATAGTTCTAAGGGGAATTATACTTTTTTGATGAGTTTATATATCTACAATCAAATGATACGGTGCCTCAAGATATAACAGCATAACAGGATGGACTTCTGTTATAGCCCTTGGATTTCTTAAAAGGCCGTATGGGGCTTAAAATGTGGCCTATAGTTAAGAAAAGTATAAATGGTTCACGGTTTGGTTAAGCTTGGCGTTCCCACCACTTATTTTACAATTATATTTTAATCAAAACACTAGTTACTTGCTTACAATGATCTAAAATATCTCCAGCACAGAATTTTACACGCTACTTGAAATTATGCTGTGAGGTAAAAGAAATAGCGCAGAAGATTCTGTGACAAATTAATGCGTGTTCTGTCTTGTAACTTTTTCATTTCCTGGTTGAATATTAATACGCTGTCTTGGCGAATGTTTTTACAATGTGTGTCATGTCTGAGGACAGTTGCGGATTAAGGATTACGCTCATAGAACTCGTATTATATTCCCATTTCCATAATTATCCATAATGTGGAATATATCACATATCTAACTTATTTTTTTTTCCAAACACATTAAATTTAGGAGATATAAATTTCGGTAACGAAATCCTACTAATGCTTGTTATACTCGTAAAATATGAAAGTGTATTTTTTTGAATTTTTAGACTTTGACACAAAAACGGAGCAACTGGTCTAGGCTGTTCTAAGCTACTTTTCCACAGGAAAAATCTAGTTACAATCATTTCAACAACAAACTGTAAAAAAACATTGGCGTATTTTATTTATAGGTAGGTACTTACAAAATATTAACTTAACCTTAACTCTATGCTCAATGAACCAAAAAAACCGCACCTCTAAAGAAGCCTTCACATTGACTAATTGACTTTTGAACAACTAAACAAAAACTGACATCAGACTAATAAATGACGATTAAGACGTCCCTCCGCTAACCGCACGGTTCCCACACCGCTAAAAACCGCAACTTAATCGCCACATTAATTAACAAACCGCAGCTCTCGGCAGCCATTGACAGTGCAATGTGCAGGTAATCTTAGATAATCCCGTCTAAGTATATTAGCTAATTGAATTACTGCTGCTCATTCATAAAGCTGGCACCGAGAAAGTGAACATCCCTATTTATAAATGCGAAAGTCACTGTCTGTTACATGTTGTTCGTCATCATCTCAGTCAGTCAGGACATATTATTATGGGTAAATTATGATTTTTCAGTTTTAGGAAAAGGTACCTTTTCTTAAGTAGTAGTATATTTGGCTAGCCTATCACTAAATAGGTACCTACGGCAAAATATTAGGCTTAGCAGTCAACTACCCAATTCTTGGTTGGTTTAAATACTTTTTATTGAAGCAGGCTGGATTGATGGATGTGGATGAGGCGCGTGAGATATGCCAGGATCGTACCAGGTGGCGGGCTGTTGTCTCTGCATACCCCTTCGAGAAAAAGGCGTGAGCTTGGCTGGAAATCTACCGGCGAATACAAAATTCATCATCAATTTGATACCAGTGTTCATACCAGAGTTTCCCGCCGACAGTGGAGCCACATCCTATCATTTAAACATGCAGTGTGCAATGTGGCTGCAATAAATCACGTTCGTTTGATATTTTAGATAAAAATAGCTTTTATGTTGGAAACAAAAGAAAGATTCACACAAGAAGTTGAAGATCATAAACAACTGTTATAGATCGGTGCAGTGAGCCTACAGCTTTGAGACAATAGCTATGTACGTAATTAAGTATGTAGAATCTGTTTATTATGTAAGTTATGTGGATTTTAAAAAAAAAACGAATTCAAAACATTTGCCCAATAAGTTTGCCTAAATAAATTATTGCAGACTTCAATAAAAATGCAGTATCTATGTAAGTATTATTATTTATTATACTTACCTATCGATAACCTAGTTAAATGTAGATGGTGTAAAAAAACCGAGGACACTATATTTTTGTGAACAATATAACCAATTCAAACGACTCTCAGCCATGGACATAATATGTTTAAAAAAAACCGGCCAAGTGCGAGTCGGACTCGCGCACCGAGGGTTCCGTACAACCTTGCAAATTTATGGTTTTCGTAATTTTTCCTTTATCTATGCTATAAGACGTTGCTTCGTACCAAATTTCAAGATTCTGAGTTCACGGGAAGCACCCTGTAGGTTTTGATTCCCTTGCAAGTGTCGAAAATTTGCGGCATAAACGGCTGTATCTTTTGATTGCGTTGGCTTAGAAGTTTGATTTTTTCACAGCTTCAAGGGACAGTAGACCTGAGTAATTGATATAAATTTCAGCTTCATACCTCCACGCGTTCCTGAGAAAAAGGGTCTTGACAGACGGACGGACGGACGGACAACAAAGTGATCCTATAAGGGTTCCGTTTTTTCCTTTTGAGGTACGGAACCCTAAAAATTACAATTTATATTTAGAAAAAGTTTTCAACTGTCAAAAAATCAATTTTCGTGTTTCGCACAATTTTGTAACATAACATACCTACTTGAATTTATGTCACAAAATAAATTACACTACACTTAAAACGTAATTAAATAAAAATAAATTACGGCCAAAACAGAGCAAGATAACAATCACCTTTCTCTTTTGCACAACTAAACCTCGCAAACTGTTATTATAGCGAATCTAATTATCTATACAAGCCGTGTTTTTCCCTCCAAAATTCTTTGTTATTATAGTTCATCGGGTGATAACATCTGAGACAAAACACAAAGGTAGTATTACAATTTTATTCGTAATACGAAATTATGGATGTAATTTTTAGTTCACGTCATAAGCTGAAGCGAGAAAAAAGATAGCGTATATTTGTTCATGAGTTTTTTTTCCACCTGTCACATTTGGGTCTATAAATAAAATAAATAAATATAATCTCACGCCTATTTTTTTTTTTATCCCACATTTCACGAGATATATTGGACCCCTAAACGTAATAGGTGGTAAGCCCATCGCCGGACCGGGTCTGTTTACACATGTCTCAGAATTAATTCTGAGACCTGCGGGTTTCCTCACGATGTTTTCCTTCACCGTCGAGCTAGTAATGAGTATGTATGTAGGTTTTTGAAAAACTCATTGGTACGTGCCAGGATTCGAACCCGAGCCTCACTGATTTTCGGCCGGCTCTTTAACCGTCCGGGCTATCACTGCTACCTTTGGGTCTAAAAATTAAGTAAGTAAGTAAGTAATAACGCTTTATTGTATCATAGCTGAATTTAGTGCAACCTATGGAAATCGTGCTATTATTGCTCTTTATTTAAGAAAATTGGTTAGACACAATAAAAGTACGAAGGCATCATATTTTTTTATATTAATACTTTTACTAATTGGGGTGTATGAGGAATTGCGCTTATTCTGTTACGCGTTGTAGACTAGCCAATATAGCATAATATTGGATAGCCATCAGCCGTTAAGGTTCCAAAAGCTATGTAAAATGTTGTATAGATTGGGCACCACGGTGACAAGTTGAATTTTCACACACTAAGTACTGTTTGTTCTCTGAATAAATAAAAATAAACCGGCCAAGTGCGAGTCGGACTCGCGCACCGAGGGTTCCGTACAACCTTGCAAATTTATGGTTTTCGTAATTTTTCCTTTATCTATGCTATAAGACGTTGCTTCGTACCAAATTTCAAGATTCTGAGTTCACGGGAAGCACCCTGTAGGTTTTGATTCCCTTGCAAGTGTCGAAAATTTGCGGCATAAACGGCTGTATCTTTTGATTGCGTTGGCTTAGAAGTTTGATTTTTTCACAGCTTCAAGGGACAGTAGACCTGAGTAATTGATATAAATTTCAGCTTCATACCTCCACGCGTTCCTGAGAAAAAGGGTCTTGACAGACGGACGGACGGACGGACAACAAAGTGATCCTATAAGGGTTCCGTTTTTTCCTTTTGAGGTACGGAACCCTAAAAATAAAATAAAAGATGTTAAATATATGGTGTAGTACACAGGTAGGTACGCTATGTTGAAAATACACTGCTGAACGTGTGATAGATATATTTAATAGCTTATAAATTTTATTATAAAAATAAAACACAAAAATAAAAATATTGGTGTATTAAATATTTCTTATATACAAAGTAAAGAAATACGTAGAAGTAAATTATGAAGGTAACAAATACTGCAACTATGGAACCACAACGATTTATCTGCAACAAAATACATTAATTAGAAATATCAAGAACCCTACTGGGATCAAAATGCATTAATAATTATTAATCGATTAAGTATAATCGAGACGAGGTACTACGCACATTTGTATTGATACAACAATAGTGACAACGGACTGGACCAAAAGGTGTGTACTACTGTAACACTAAGTTACTATATAATAATAATAATAATAATATAATCTCACGCCTTTTTTTTTATCCCCGAGGGGGTAGGCAGAGGTATTCCATTACTGGATATACCCACATTTCACGAGATATATTGGACCCCTAAACGTGATAGGTGGTGAGCCCATCGCCGGACCGGGTCTGTTTACAAATGTCTCAGAATTAATTCTGAGACCTGCGGGTTTCCTCACGATGTTTTCCTTCACCGTCGAGCTAGTGATAAATATGTACGTAAGTTTTTGAAAAACTCATTGGTACATGCCAGGATTCGAACCCGAGCCTCACTGATTTTCGGCCGGCTCTTTAACCGTCCGGGCTATCACTGTAACACTAAGTTACTGTTACCACATAATACAGTCTCAATAGCCATCAAAACAAATCATTCCCCATGATTTCATTCCATTGATTGAAATGGAAAAATTATACCCCATGATACTCCAAGAAACTAAGAATTCCATTAGTGAAATATTATTTACTAGCGACCCGCCCCGGCTTCGCACGGATGCAATGCTAATACTTAAATCTTCCTCTTGAATCACTCTATCTATTAAAAAAAACCGCACCAAAATCCGTTGCGTAGTTTTTAAAGATTTAAGCATATATAGAGACATAGGGACAGAGAAAGCGATTTTGTTTTTTATTTATTTATTTATTCATACTATGTTGTGATAATCGGTCTAGTTTCGAAGCCTATTCATTACGAACAAACATAATATATAAAAATCAAATCTGTCCACCTTATAATGATCTACTAGCGGTTCTGCGCGGTTTCACCCGCGTAGTTCCGCCAGTACCCGTGGGAATACATGAATAAAATATAACCTATGTTACTCAGGGATATTCTAGCTTTCCATTGGTAAAAGAATTTTTTAAATCGGTCCTGTAGTTTTTGAGTTTATTTGTAACAAAGATACAAACATACAAATATTTCCTCTTTATAATCACTACATACCTAGTATAAGACAAAGTCGCTTTCTCTGTCCCTATGTCCCTATGCTTAAATCTTTAAAATAGATAGAGTGATTCAAGAGGAAGGTTTAAGTATTAGCATTGCACCCATGCGAAGCCGGGGCGGGTCGCTAGTATTAGTATAGATGAATGTATTTTAAAACACACTTACTATTCTATTCGCAGCTGCTATACGTTTAATCACGCTTAGCTTCATCTTAAAAGCACTGGACTCGGGTTTACCATCGTTGATTTCTTCTAGAGATTTATTAAATGCTTCGAGGTATTCATTTGTGTTCGCATCCGTCTCCTCTCGTCTCTCAGCGTCTAACTCCGGAATAAGTGTCTCAGCGTCTTTTAGGTCAAAGCCCAAAGCTGACGGGGCAGCTGCCAACACAACTAACACAACTAGCCTCATTGTATTCATTTCAAATACTGATTGAAAAATATGATAATTATGTATTTATAGGAATTCAATTATTTAAATAAAATGTGGTTAGGTGTGGCACAAATGCACCAATAAAGTATGTCCATTACCAGAATTTATCCTTATAGTCAATCTATTTATTCAACCATCGTCGTGTAGCCTTTTTCCGGTTTTTTTTTCGTTGTTCACGTTCAAATTTTTTTCCTTCTTAAACTAATATACATTACTCAATTGTAGTCAATTATACACACTGAGATATTTGAAATACTATTTTAAAAAGAAACAGGCTCGTAGCTTCCATTTATGCGCAATCTATACCTACACCGCCAGCTGCGCGTGGTACTGTGCGTAGTTTTCTAGATTTTGTAAATTGCACTAAACATGACTATATTTAACAATTAATCTCGTGTATAACTTCGGCTTTAGATACCTTATACGTCATATTTTTTTCAAGACGGTAAAAAAAATCATCCAGTATAAATAAGTTTTATAAATATATTTATAGACAAAGAGCAGTGATAGCCCGGACGAAAGGCGTGAGATTATTGATTTATTTATTTATTATAACTTGCGTAGCTGACGCTAGCGTCTCCGAACTAATCTCTAAAGCCTATGGCTACCCGCACACACTCAATATTATTGTCAATAATAGAAGTATTGTCAATAATATTGAGCGTATTCGGATTGTATTGTCATATTTTGCAGAATGCGGGGCCATATATTGATAAGTAATATTGTCAATTTTAGTTTGACAATAATATTGAGTGTGTGCGGGTAGCCTATCACTTGTCCCACAACACAAGCCGAACTAAAGGAGTCTTCACACTCGCCGCTCCGGTCCGGCGCTTCTTTAGCGCCGTTCCGTTCATTAACCTCGGAAAATATGGCTGCCGGTCAGCTGCTTTCTCGCTCGCGTGTAATGTGAATTAATTGCAGTAATTGCTGGTTAACTACCACTGTTATTTAATATACTAATTATGTAACTGTGGTATACTGCACTGTATAAAAAAGTACCTAATGAATTATAGGGTATATTTGACACATTTTTATTTGCTTTCTATCATTTCCTATTTCGTATATAGCATTAGGAAATACCTTTGTAAATATTTTCAAAAACAAAAATATACACGGCTTAAAAATATTAGTTTCGTGGAGTGACACCATTACACTATGTTTTAGACCTTAAAATTATGAAACCGCTAATGAAAACAATCGCTTACTATTATCTTAAACCTAGTTTTAAGAATAAAATTCTAAAATAAAGAATAGATTCAATTCCCTATCGAGGTTTAAGTACCTAGTATCTATTTTTAAATAGAATACTAACCATAAACTTTAGACATTACTGCTGCATTATCTTTTGCAAAGCAATTATGCGTGTAATTCAAGATTTAAAAAGGTAAGGGCGAAGCCTTTTATATTACACACCAAGGGAAGTAAAATATGGAATGTCTCAGACCACATGCCGAGGTCGACAAACATGTGATCTGAGGCTTCCTTATTTACTTCCCGAGGTGTGAATACCTTTTTTCAGCTCGAAGGAGGCGGAAAGCGGCAACTTCGTTTAGCGCAGCAGGCCGAAAGTTTACGCTTTTCGCCCGGAAAAATGAAAAAACATTTTTCTGAACAGTGTCACCGACTCTTCATCGCTTCATTTATACTTAATAAACATTGTTTATTTATTCAATTTAGTCTACTCGGAGCTAAGTGGTTTCAGACAAAGTTAAATCAGACAAAGTTAAAAGTATGAATGAAGCGAACGATTCCGATTCCAATCATAAACAATATTTATTTATGATTGGAATCGGAATCGTTTTCATCGTTTTCTTCTTTTTAGTTCTTGGTGTGGTCTTTTCGTTTCTACACTTTACTGTCGAGTTAGTGATAAATATCTAGGTTTTTGAAAACTCCTTGGTACATGCCCTCGACAGGATTAGAAGCCGAGCCTCACGAATGAGAAGCAGGCTATTTAACACAGGGCTCTCACTTTTTGTAGGTATGTACAGATAGATTTATAGCTAAATTAATTATATTGTCTACTAGCAGCGCTTCACGGTTTCACCCGCGTATCTCCCGTTCCGGTGGGAATACAGGGATAAAATATAGCCTATGTTACTCCCTAATAATGTATCTTTAAATTGGTGAAAGAATTTTGAAAATGGATCGAATAGTTTTTAAGTTTATTCGTTACAAACATGCAAAAATGCAATTCTTTCCTTTTTATAATATTAGCGACTAGCATAGAAGTACATTAGTGTAAGAAGTGTGACATCTAGTTCATCATCATAACCAATAGATGGCGTTGTAACTATCTACAAACGTAATAGAAGTCGTGGAATTTTGTCAGTTTTAGATATATTTTGACCTTGACCTTAATCATTTAATTACCTCATTTATATCTATTCTTCGTTCTCCATTGTCTTCTGTCATTTCTCATTTCCAACTATAATTACATCAATTTCATTACACACGTTGTTTCTTCATAGTTACTAGTAGGTATTTCAGTTTCAAAGATTAAGGCGGAGTTCCTGATAAGCTAGTCCTTAAGTAGTCCGTCCGTCTGTCGGTTCGTATGTTTGTCTTTCTGTCTCTACATTAACCTTAATAGGTAGACATTTAAAATTTCAAAGAATGTGTAGGTAACTACTTATATCTATTGCAGCTATAACAACAAATAATACAACTAAAAAAGTATACAAAATAAACGAGGTCCCCATATAAGAAACATGTTTATTTTGTATTTTATAGTGACATTATATGAAACTACATGTGCGAATCCGACTCTCACTATGCCAATTTTTATTGCTTTAATATTTATTCTTAATTGCATTCGAAATATATTTTGGAAGGGATGTAAAATTAATTTCGATACCGTCAAATACTGAAAATGAAAATGTACCCTATTTATTTTCCGTAGGTAAGTGAAAATTACACTTAGAAAAGTCAACAGTTTAATAACAAGGCACTCTATACTCGTCCATGAAGATTGGCTTAATGTAAACAGTAGCTCATCTCCACCGACGAGTTGCTGTTTCCAAATGTTCCCTGAGAAGAACCAACAAGAAACCCAAGGGCAGTTCTTTTTAATCTCATGTCTTACGCACACACGATGTCAAAAGTCGCCTTTAAACTCTCAGACCATGAATCACAGACACAATAGATTTTTAATTGTGTCTCAGTTCCAATCATTGGAACCGGCTGTTCCTAACTGATTCAAAGTCAAAAGTTTTTATTCAATGTAGGGACTTATAAGTCCTCTTATCGAAAGTCAATGCGACTCCACCGCTTCGGTATGTATAGTTTATAGTATAGGATATTAAACATAATGTTCAAAATTTAAAAAAAAACAATCAAAAAAACTAAATCACTTAATCCGACATAACGCCTTGTGTTATCTATTATATATTATAACGCCTTGTGTTATCTCTAATCTTTGAGCGCAAAACTTAATTTTTCATGTGCAGTGAAAGTTCTTGACAGGTCGTTTTGCAGGCTACAACTCTTATAGCACGCCAACCCTGACGCTAATATGAGAGTAGTAGTAGTTTAAGTACCTATTCAAGATTATCATTTCACTTTTATTATCTAACAGCGAGGGTTATTTATAGAAATAGTTCTTTTATCATAGTCTTTACTAGCGACCCGCCCCGGCTTCACACTTGTGCAATGCTAATACTAAAACCTTTCTCTGAATCACTGTATCTATTAAAAAAACCGCATGAAAATCCGTTGCGTAGTTTTAAAGATTTAAGCATGCATAGGGATATAGGGACAGAGAAAGCGACTTTGTCTTATACTATGTAGTGAAGTCGTATCCACTAAGACTATAAACAGTTTGTGAGGATTTAGGGACGGACGTATGTTTGTCATTGACGCAAAACTGTGGAACGGATTTTGATGAAACTTCACAGTGATACAGCTTATACATAATTATAAATGTTAGCCTATTTGTTGTATAAAATACAAGTCAATAAACGGTGAACGAAGTCGCGAGCGTCCGACGGTAATTTTATAGTTTTGATTAGATTAGATTATATTTCAGTTGAAGCTTCTGATAAAACTGATTTTTCATTCAACAAAATTATATTCTATACTTTCGTAACTACTACGTACTCAACATTCCTTAAAATTTTCTGGAGCCTGCAAGTTTCCTTAGAAGGTTTTCCTTCACCATCGAACTGGTGATAATATTGTTGTTAGGACTCAATATCAATCTAAAACAATTTTACACTACTCGGCTTCCCAGCAATTATCTATTATCTCATGAATTAATCCCATTAATCAGTTTGTTTTCTACAAAAAGCATACCTAGTTAATCACCGTACGTAATAACGTTTGAATAACACATATCTAATTCATATATTATACCTACTCGTAGATATACTGGTATACCTTTATACATTCGGTTACGTATGGTAAAAGTAATATTTAAATGCTAGTTTGAAACTGTCAACTTTCTACCCAATACAAGAAAACCACAGACATCAAAGAAACACATGACGCTGACCACATTGGCTAAAGTGTGGTCACAGCTCGGGCACTAGTGAAAATGCGAGCGTATTCTTAGTTGTTATTACTACACAAGCACTACATAAGTGCACTTACAGTAAGAAAAATAAAATAAATAATCTCACGTCTTATATCCCCAAAGGGGTAGGCAGAGGTATTCCATTTCTGGATATACCCCTTTTCACGAGATATTCTTTGGACCCCTAAACGTGATAGGTGGTGAGCCCATCGCGCGACCGGGTCTGTTTACACGTCTCAGAATTCATGGGACCTGCGGGTTTACCTGGACAGTAAGAAAAATAAGAAAAAATACTGGGCATGGGTTTAACAATTCACTTATCACGTAGATATTGCTTGAAAATCAGTGGCGGATGTGCAGTCCTGACCGCCCTATAGGCCCCAGGCCCAGTAGTAAGTAACAGCCACCCCTTTCTCAGTACCCATATCATATATCTACTACATACCTAAAGAATTTATTTTATTGTCAACTTTTATTTCTTTCTAAGGTTGTAACCTTTTTACGGCCAAACCGCTGTACTTGAGGAAATTTTACAGGAAGAAAGTTGCCATATTGAAAAACCTACGTTTTTTAATTTGGTAATATAGAACGGTTAAAGTAAAGAGGTTACACAACCTAACACTGACACAATTTATGTGCCATAACTTGTTTCTTCAGTAGCTTTCGCCAGTTCTGAGTATAGGTTGTCGCCTATTGTTAGCAGTATGACTGATGAGCGCGTTTGAATTCCCAGTAATGATGGGGTGGGGCCGCAGTGTAGGCGTGGAGCGATTTATTAGATTGCCTAACGGAGTTGGCCGCGTGAATCCTGTTTATTCCCGTTCCGTTCTCGAGACAAAAAAACAGAAGATCATGCATTGGTATCTTCACCAGTTTTACAACACTTAAACTTCTGTCCTTTTGTTTACCTATTGATAATTTTAATATTCACAATCGTCTTCATTTTAACGTACCTAGGTATATTTCTTCCTATATTCTTATTAAAATTTAACCCTTTTTTTCCAAATTCACACACACCTTTATCTAGTACTAGCGACCCGCCCCGGCTTCGCACGGGTGCAATGCTGAATTTTCTTTGCTATAAACCTTGCGGAGCCCGAGACCTTTCCAACGAATGCAAAACCATGGAAATCGGTTCGTCAGTTCTGGAGTTAAATCGTCAGGAAGGAAAACCCGACTTATTTTTATATAGTAGATTAAACTAGGTAGACCGGATCTCTGGGTACAAAACAACTGATAAACACACTTCAATACATATAAACACGTAGACCACTGACATGTTCATGCCCACAAATATTGGCTCCAGTGCAATTTAGTTCCACCATTTAATTAACTTTTTAAGCAGCTCTGTTAGGGTCCATAATCTGATTTTAGTAAACTCCTTTTTAAGATAAGTACCTACATTAAAATTTTCATTTCTTCATTTTTTTTTCTTTCAAGCAGATGTAGCGGTCAACCAGCATTTTCTCACGGGCTGACGAGGACGATAGCTATAATGCTATTATGTCTCGGAATCTTTACAGCCTTTTTTTATGCTACAGTTATCTAATAGGAGTTCCTTGATTCCAGGACAAGCAGCGCCCTCCCATCTACAATCCCGAAGACTACGCGACCTCCCTCAAGAAATGGGGGAAGAAGACCGGGTCTGGGACCCTGTACGAGCTGGACCCCGGCCAGGACCCCAACAAGGCTAGGACTCTGCCCAACCAGGGCAGCAAGGACTTCAGGTATGTATATGATGTTTGCATTGGAAAAAACGGACTTTATTGGTCGTGAACGGGTATAGGTCAAATTAGTTACTTTTTATGATCTTGAAAATTACTTACCTATAAACTATAAAAAATAATTAAAATAGAATAAAATAATCTCACGCCTTTTATCCCCGAGGAGGTAGGCAGAGGTATTACTGGATATACCCACTTTTCACGAGATATATTGAACCCCTAAACGTGATAGGTGGTGAGCCCATCGCCGGACCGGGTCTATTTACACACATGTCATTCTGAGACCTGCGGGTTTCCGTACGATGTTTTCCTTCACCGTCGAGCTAGTGATAGGTAAATATGTACGTAAGTTTTTGAAAAACTCATTGGTAGCCTCACTAATTTTTATCATGTGAACCAGGCTATCACTGCTCTATAAACTATCAGATGCGGTATATAACTACCTACACAGATATCTAACCAAAGTCTTATTGTAAAAGTGATAGACATTATTTCCAAAGCTGTCTGTTACAGACGTTTCTTTATACTTATTTGGATTTGGCAAGATAGCAAACGTTGTATTGAAATAAAAATCCTACTGAATTCACTGTTCATAATTTCCATAAGAACGCAATTATAACAATATAAATCGTGCTATCTGTACGTTCGCAATTACATGGTGAGATAAAAGAATAATTACTACCACATAATATATAAGTGGGAAAGGCATATATTGCATCCCACGTTGAAGGACGATAGCCATCAGGAGTTAATGAGTTTAAGTCATTACAAGATCATCATACTGGTACAGCAGTCCACTTTCCTTTCGCTATTAGCGTTCCTTGGGCGGAAAAAAAGTAAATAAGTACCTAATTTTGTGACGGTTCCTTTACTGGAGCTTATCTCACAATACATCGCGAGATGCCAGAAACATACATTCTAAAGAGTAAAAAAAACCGACTTCAATTTTCAACTTATAATATGGTTTTCTTATGGATTCCGTTGTCAGAACTGGACTAAATTAAAATGGGATCAATCTGAAACCACCAGCTTTCAAATAAAAAAAGAATCAACCAAATCGGTCCATCCAGTCAAAAGTTCTGACTTCTGAGGTAACAAACATAAAAAAAACAGACGAATTGATAACCTTCTCCTTTTTGAAGTCGGTTAAAAAACTTGTAAATGTTACGGATCTTTGACTTCCTATTCAAGACACACTTGAGTGTTATAGTTATGTGTAACTAAGTTTCCTTATTTACAGAAACCCGTGCCTGAGTGTCGGCGAAGAAATGAGTCTGCGACAATTCGGCACACCGAGTGAGCTGCTCACGAAACTGAGAGCTGACTTACGGCTTTCTTTCCCGAGGTAAGTTGTATTTTATTCTTATGAATAAGTTACAGTACGGCCGTTTTAACTTGGTTGCTCTGAACATGCTCTGCCTGCGCAAACCATCTCATTACGCCAAATGGTCGCTAATAATGTTATTGCGCAGTCATTTGCTCAACTTCAAAGCTGCCAAGTTAAAGCGGCCGTACTGTAGGTATATAACTGTATAGTATCATCAAAATCCCTTCAGTAGTTTTAGAATCATCGTCCATCACATCACCATCATCACACAAACTTTTGCGTTTATAATAATGTATTCGTAGATTTATGGAAAATACGGCATAAAAACTATAGCTTCACTCTAAAATCATCTCTAAGTATCTGACTATAAGAAAACGACATGTCTAAAAAACTACATAATTATTACTTAGGTACTCTCTATAAATAGGTAGCTATTTAGTAGTAAACGTTTACGAGCCCTTGTAATTCACTATGCTAGTTCAATAGCCAATAGAATGCTCAAGTTGTTTATGTATGGTTATTTTAAGACTTAGCACGCCTGTTAGGTCCAGTCATGCAATGGGTTATAGCAGGGATGGCGTCAGTAATGCGATAGAAAAGTTTGACTACAATATTGAATAGGTACCGTACCTAGGTAGGTACGGTAATAATGTTTTACCGCTTATTAAATAGGTATTTAATAAGCGGTAAAACATTATTGGAATGTTAAATTCACTTATTGAATGTCAATACTGACAATGAGTAGGTAGTAGTTATACCACAAACACTCCACAACAACACTCCCTACCACATTAATGTACAGTCAACAAAGTTGTTAGGGTTACATGGCCAGTAACTAAGAATTCATTTTTCTGGGGAAGTCATAAATCTTATTGATTAATGTTTAATTCGAAAGGTATCTTTGATCCCTATAATTTACCAAAAAAATACTATAAATACATTTAAGACTTTAAGAGAAAAGTGAATCTTAATTTTTGGCCATGTAACACTAACAACTTTGTTGACTGTACATATTTATTCTATATTTCCCGTTCCCATTGAAGTACGAGGATAAAATAAAGCCTATTTTACTCAGGGATATAGTAGCATTCTAATGGTAACGGTTACGAACATACAAAAATACAAATCTTTCCTCTTTGTAATATTAGTTTAGAAATCAATCATTCAAAATTGGGTAGGTTGCAGTGCATTGTAACATTCCATATTCTATTACTCAGTGAACCGTTTTTAATTTTGTTGAATAATTATTTATTAAATAAAATAATAAAATAAATAATCTCACGCCTTTTATCCCCATAAAACAATGTCTATGTGTAATGGCTTCCCATCAAAGAGATTAAAATATAATAGGACATAGAGGGGGCATTGGGAATATTTTCAAACAAAACTTTGAAGCATGTTTGAAGCTCAAGCGTCATGTCAGTTAGTATGAACGCGAGCTGTCATTCGGTCGAAATTGTAATAAACTTTTGGCTGTAAATTTTTCTCGCTTTGTCCCCTCTATGCCCTATTATATTTTAATCTCTTTGCTTCCCATCCATCCAACCCACTTCTGTGCATGTCAAAATGGAGACCCATCAAGTCAGGGACATGAGATGTAGGTTACCTACCTGTCATATTTCTTTCAACAGTTGTCTTACTTGTCTTAATAGAGTGCAATGATTGCCCTCTACCAAAGAGATTAAAATATAATAGGGCATAGAGGGGACAAAGCGAGAAAAATTTGAAGCCAAAAGTTATTCCAAGTGGAATAAGTCTAGTAATTTCGACCGAATGACAGCTCGCGTTCATACTAACTGAGATGACGCTTAAGCTTCAAACATGCTTCAAAGTTTTGTATGAAAATATTCCCAATGCCCCCTCTATGTCCTATTATATTTTAATCTCTTTGCCCTCTACCCGCCTATCATGAACGAGGCTTGGGTTCGGGCATGCATGTGTTAATTTGCTTTATTTTGCTTTCTTTTAGTATGTACTTCCTATTAAGTAATTATTTTTATATAGCGTTTCCAGACGTCTGGATAAAGCTGGATATAGTTTGGCTTTTTGATTGCGTGTCCGGCCAAAATAAACATTGTCCGGCCTGTCCGGTTTTTGTTAGGCTTTTTAATAATAATAATGTGTATTGGTATACCAGAACTTAACTTATTTACAGGTAATACACTCAAGTATAGACTAAGTGCAGGTGTCGTGAGACTACATTTCGCAAACGAGTACAATTTTGACTGATGACTTTATTTGACTCAGTAATAATAAAATAGGTACTGGGATTGATTTGGCATTGTATTTTATTTATATTTCATTAGAATTTAACAAGATTTATGGTAATAATAACAAAGCTTGATTTTAAATAATTTTTTTTATCGTACCTATTAATACTGAGACACAAAATCCTCAATAATGTAGGGTGTCCGGCCTTTTTACCCAAATGTCCGGCCATACTGGCTGGTCTGTCCGGCTATTGCGTTTGGCGACCTGGTAGATATGACCCTATATTTATAGTTGTCCCACCATCATAATATGGTAGACTGTAGAGTCTTAATAAATTTTATCCTATTGTAACCTACAGCCGCGCAATAAATTTATGTAGGTACCAATGAGTTGTTCTAAAACTTACCTACGTACCTACATTGTTGTGAATGAAGACATCGTGAGGAAGCAGGCCTCAGAATTAGTTCTTATACCATGTAACAGCACCTCTATAATATGGCTTAGGTGGCTACTCTACCACAGAAAACTCGGCCAATGGTCGAGAAGCCACTTGTAATACGAGTACAAACATTATTGCTATTTTAAAAATTAAAACTCCCACGATTCCTTGGAAAACCAAATCGCAGGTATTTCGCTAAAAATATAAAAACCAGAAACCACCGTGGTATGTCCCTAGGGTCTTCTAATTACATCTCACTTACTGAACTGCGGTTTGCACTAACTTACTGTCGTGCATCAGCGGTGGAGCTACTAAACGAGAGCTCATACAAGCGTAGCGGAAGCCAGGACATTAAAGAAGTTCTTAGAACCTTTTGCCAAAAACACTGTAGGTGTAAAGTCAGAACGAATGAAGTTAAGTCATATGTTTCTACTTACTGAACTTGACTGAACAGATTATACTTATTGATATAGGTACCATAGGTACCTACCTACTTACGAACAAATAATGCTTAAAATACATTTTTTTTGGCTTCGCAGGTAGACAGCAAAAGTATATGATAGGCTCTACCCCTCGTCTAGACACTCTAACTATACCTACACTAAAACTATTTATTTTTGTATCTTTTTTTTTTATACAAATACAAAAAAAATGATATAAAATAAAGTATAGCGATCTCTTTCAAACAACCGTGGGATGGATGAAACTAAAAGATTAGATGGTGCACTATAAAATTACCTTCGTATAGTTATTGAAAGTGATAAGTACAATATAAAATCTAGCTAGTTACATTTATATCTTATTTCTCTATTTTATCGTAGTAGCGATACGCGCACAGTCAGACTAGGGGCCACACAATAACGTTTTTATATTTCAAATTGCAAGGCGATTCCCGGAAAGTTAACTGCAATTTGTGACTGCAATTTTTCCTTTATGCAGTCAAATTATATGGCGCTGTTTATTACTGGTAGCTCATGCCAGAAGGCATATATTTTTTTTTATTCTGAGTTTCGCGCGCAATGTTCTTAACCATAGATAAAAACCTTATTAGTGAATCATGACAATGTAGCTCCCCGTAGGCTCAGAACGTTAAATTACTTACATTAAAAATTAACTACATTGTAAATCCAAACGGCTGTTAATTACTAAAAATATAAATAAAAGCTAAAATGCTAAAGTAATTAAAAATTTACAACATTGTTGTTAAAAGTAGATAAAAGTGTAATTTAAATAGGTACCTACCCTTATCGCTAATTTTAAGTACGGTAAGGCATTAAAAGCTAAAATTAGCAGCTCATAATCATTGATTAAGTATGCTAAGATACATAGTATCTAGCATTGAAAGTTTTTTAGGGTAAAACTAGTGTCTTTTTTTAAGTGATTTGTGAGCATTTTATACACTTTCTCATTTTATGGAATTTTGAATTTGGTCATACTACCGAAATGGTCTGTAGGTACAATACTAAAGAAAAAATTTACAGTTTCTTACTAACTTTCTTTGTAAATCACAACTCGTTTCCTACCTAAATTACCTAGATCAAAGATATTAAAGTAAGGATGAGTTATATTCATACTGCTTGCGTTTGAAAATTGATCCCCTACGAGTGTGCTACAACATGTATATACTTACTTCTTAGCGTATTTATAGGATACAACAATGACGGGGAAAGATGATACGGAACGAATAATAAAGAAAAAGAGAGCTATCTGTTAAGAGTTGCCCTTTAAATACGACTTGAAATACAATGCGACTAAATAAAATGTTGTTAATTAACTACATTTGTCGGCCTCATTTTCCGTGCTCTAGTAACATATCTACGTCTTTCTATATATAATATCTTTGACCTAGATAATATTTTCTCATAGGTAACATGTAGGTACATTTAAAAATAATCTTGTACACACTTACTACATAATCATTAACTTTTTTTATTCCAGTTTCGTGCAAGAATTCGCCTGTGAGCCTCTAGATGGCGTTACTTTACTTCTGGAGTTGCTGCGCAATGTCCAGCTTAGCCAATCAGGAGACGGAGCGCGCGGTCCCCCAGCTGTTAGAAGGAGACCACTGCTCGATGAGTTGGCTTGTTTGTAAGTACCTACACCGGTCTGCCAATAAAAATTGTACTCGAATACCAAAGATATTATATATAGAAAGACGTCGATATGTTACTAGAGCACGGAAAATGAGGCCGACAAATGTAGCTAATTAACCACATTTTATTTAGTCGCATTGTATTTCAAGTCGTATTTTAAGCGCAAATCTTAACAGATAGCTCTCTTTTTCTTTATTATTCGTTCCGTATCATCTTTCCCCATCATTGTTTTATCCTATAAATACGCTAATAAGTAAGTATGTACATGTTGTAGCACACTCGTAGGGGATCAATTTTCAAACGCAAGCAGTATGAATATAACTCATCCTTACTTTAATATCTTTGCTCGAATACAATATCATATCCTCTCGTGTGTGGGCTGTGAAAATCACTATCACTACATAGTATAAAACAAAGTCGCTTTTTCTGTCCCTATATCCTTATGTCCCTATGTACGCTTAAATCTTTAAAACTACGCAACGGATTTTGAAGCAGAGTGATTCAAGAGGAAGGTTTTAGTATTAGCATTGCAGCCGAAGCCGGGGCGGGTCGCTAGTGTGAATATATAATACCTAGTTACTTACTAATAAAAAAAATGGTTAATCTTTTTTGCATTTTTTTGTGGGAAACTTTTTGTACTAATGGCTTGATACTTCCCTACTCTCCGTTATCTGGCTCTTTGGCGCCAAAACATATAAATACCGAAAAATATTAATTGATGAAAAATAAAAGTTTTTCTTTTTAGATATCATTTTAATCTCTTTTGATGCTTGTTAGATTTTTTGTTGACTTTATTTAGTTATTTATTAATTCTATTAAATCGAATCTTGAAACATTTAGTACCTACCTATCATATCCATAGCAGAATGTGCAAGTCGCAAAATGTGCAGGATATCATGACGCCTATGGTAACTTAATCCTTCTTTAATCTCAGACAATGTTTATGGAGCTGCTGCAGCCGATACCCTGACTGCGTGAGACGGCTGGTCGCAGGATCGAATGGCATCTACACGTTGACTGTTTGCATCATGTCTACTGTGAACAAGTCCAGGGTTCTGGCTTTACAGGTAACTTTTTTTTTAGTGTGTGTTGGGTGCAAGCGTGCGTGCAGGAGAGAGTGCGTGCAAGAATGATGCCTGTGAGTCAATGCGTGCACTTATGCCAAGATTGCAAAGTGAATGACAGAGATCACTAAATTTGCGAGCCACCGTCTCCGTTGTACAACCAATGACACGTTTTTATAGTAATGTGTTGCTCTCGTTTTGACCAATTATTACCTTATAATTTTCTTAAAATGAGATCCCATCTGGATATTTAAATCGGAATTATTAGTAGAATCTGTCGTTGAAGACTAGCCGCGTTTATTAACGGGAAGAGCTTGAAAAGGATTTTGAAAAGTTATATATTTTTAAATGGTTTCTCATAAATAATAAATAAATAATCTCACGCCATAAGGCGTATATAAATCCCCGAGGGGTTAGGCAGAGGTATTAAATTTCTGGGTATACCCACTTTTCACCAAAATATTCTTTGGACCCCTAAACGTGATAGGTGGTGAGCTCATCGCCGGACCGGGTCTGTTTACACATGTCTCAGAATTAATTCTGGGACCTGCGGTTTACCTCACGATGTTTTTCTGCACCGTCGAGCTAGTGATAAATATGTACGTAAGTTTTGATGATGAACCCGAGCCTCACTGATTTTCGATGTTTCTGTTGTAAGTAGAAACTGCAAACTGTAATTCATCCTCATTTCATCCTGCAGGTCCTCACAAAGGCCTGTTATCCACCGGCCAATGGCCACAGCATGGTCTCCGAGGCCCTCTCAACCCTCCGCCTCCGCTACGGGGAGCCAGTCCGCTTCAGGTTCCTGGTGGGCATGCTGCAGAGCACCACAGGGTCTGGGGACTTGCAGTCAGCTGGTCTCGCCTTCATCAACGCGCTGCTGGCCAGTGCCCCAGCTCCTCAGAGGAAGCTGTACATCCAGGCCGAGTTGGAACAGGCTGGATTTGATATTGTTACTTTGAAAAAGGTTAGTTTGTCTTTGGCTATTGAGGAAGTGAAGGCTCAGCTAAAGTGAATGTAGGGAAGCCGAAAAGGAGGGTGATGTTTCTGATCTGCAAGCACGTGCTTCTGGTACAAAGTGCAACCAAACTGCACTAGCTAGAATACTTTTTTTCAATCCCAAGTTTTATAGGTACATTCTTACTGCGGGTGTACTCGCGATGTTTTCCTTTACAGACAAGCTATTAATAAATATCCAGTACCTAAGTAAGTTTCTGAAAAACTCAATGGTATAGTAGGTATATGCCTTTACCAAGTAACGAACCCGGACCGCATGCATGACATAACGTGATAGGTTCACCATCTATCATGTTTAGAGGTTCGAAAAATACAAAGGAACTATTTTAAAAGAATCTTATTAAATTCATATGGATCCTTACTCGTGTCATTATCTAGTACGTTTAAATCTACAGCCCAGAAAAAGAATAGGGAGGTCCAAACACGAAAATCTTACTTACAACTCCTTAATCCGCAGATGGTCTCCAAAATGCCGCAATGCAACGAGCACGTAACTAAACAGATAGAGAACTACGAGAAGCAACTGATCGACATCGACACGCTGAGTGAGAGGGCGCAAGAGGCACAGCAAGAAAAAGACGATCTCAGGCATAAGCTCGACTTATTGGAGAAGAGAGTGAAGGTAAACATG
This sequence comes from Ethmia dodecea, assembly GCA_963855545.1. Taxonomy (NCBI): domain Eukaryota; kingdom Metazoa; phylum Arthropoda; class Insecta; order Lepidoptera; family Depressariidae; genus Ethmia; species Ethmia dodecea. The sequence goes on along the minus strand of OY979446.1, from coordinate 14,089,369 downwards.
TCAGTTTAAGTAATCAAATAAAACAAAATATTACCTATGCAACAGGCATATAAGAACTACTCTAAAAAGTGACGTACCTATTACGAATAGATTGGGTATAATTTTATTATGAATGACAATCATGCTTTGAGCAGATTGCAACCACAGCATAGTGCAACTCAAACTCAATATAATATAGTATTATAAATTGATTGATTTACTAAGAAACGCATAACATGTGGTAGGTTGTAATGCTTTGGAGTTTCTTGGACTGCTTCTTCTTCTCTTCTTTACTAAGTGAATTCGAAATTCCGATGTTGAATTAAATATTCGTAAATATGTCCATAAATGGACTTACGCCTATTTAATGATAATAATGCTAAATTAACAACGATATTAGTTAAACAGATATTTTGTAAAAATGTTCAGAAAATGTAACGTCAATATCATCTTCGTACAGATACTTCAAGAGGAGAAGGGTATCCTGCTATCTCTGGAGAAGTGTTTGAAAGAGAAGTGCTGCGAGCTGCAGGAGGAGGTGTCGTCACTCAGGTCGGAGCACGGAAGCTCCAACAGGAAGAAGTCATTTGGACTGAAGAAAAAGAACTCTGTTCACAAGAGTAGAGGTTAGTTTCCGTAATACATAGGTACTTAAAAACGTAATCTCACGCAATAGACGTGATCCCGTTCCATCCCATTGGGGTAGGCAGAGACAATAGTTTCTTTAATATTTATTATATTCTTACCTGAGAACTGTGCTTTGCTATTGCAAATGGGTAATTACTTTTAAACTGTACAATTACTTCGTATATACTCGTAGATAGGTGCTTTAATTTTTTCAATTTAGGAGCTATAATTTTATACATCGCTGAATATAAGACCCTAGTTGATTTTGTTTCAGATGAGTCATCACCACCAGAAGATGAAGGCATCAGTTCCTCAGAACGGTCTCTGAGCCCTGAAGGTGATCCTCAACGGGAATCCATGGTCTACGAAGTGTTTAACGTAAAGAATGAAACCTACGACTTGATGAGAAACAAACGTACGCTGCACAAGAAAAAGAATGACAAAAAATCTTCTGACGAGGAAGAAGAAACCACCATCGATGAGGTCATACAAGAACTGAGGAATATAGTTAATCATGCTGAGTCTGAACAGTACGCGAAAGACAGAGTTGTTTACGGAGATGATAAGTCATCAAGATGCAATCAAACTTCAGAAATCAATGTCTCAGTCAAAGGCATTGAATGCCAGAAGCACAGAGACCTCGATAAAGAAGATTCCATTACTAGTACCAGACACAGCATCCAGATCACAAGCAGCACCGAATTCTTGAACGACACCAACGACGATGAACAAGAATCTGAGATAGTTCCCAGTAAGATTCTACCACATCCACCGAGGAAAGCGAAGAGCTTAATACATTTGTTTGTCCCACCGGTTGACCAAGGACTACTATACAACAAGCCCCCAGACTTATACGACGATACGTTCTACTCCAGCGATGAAGGGTCAGACTCCCTGCTAAGTGCATCTCGCTGTCAGAACTTGGCTAAAAAGCCTTCGGTTTCAAGCTTCGATTTCCACGAACGCAGAGCAATGTTCACATTGTCTGGGAGAGATAAAGACGATAGAACGAAGCGTTCGCGAACGCGTTCAAGAGAAGAATGCAGAAGAACTTCCGTTAAACGAAGCGAGTCTTTCCAAACATCTGAGAAAGGATCCCGTCAAAGAGAGTACATTGACAGTATGTTTTACACAGAAACCCATACTTCGTTAGTGGGAGCTGTGCCATTGCAAAGGTCCAACTCTAAAGGCAGCCGAGTGGATGAGATTGTAAGCTTGATAGAATCGAAGAAACTAACAAAGAGTCTTGACAGGATCGATGAAGGTCTGAATTCTATGGTTGATATTGTGATGCTGAGTGAACCCAAAAAACCATCTTGGCCTTACGAAAGGAGGCAAAGGTCCTGTTCTAGAACAAACAGTGACGCTGGAAAGGAAACTCCTTTAGTCCCCGTCACAAGATCCAATAGCAAAGTTAACGGGTATAGGTATGACTCGAAATCTTCTCAAAATAGGAAGGAGGAGAAAGATGCCCAGAAATTCTACCTTCCGCATTCGAAATTGAGTACAGGGTCGTTTGATAACACTTCGTTCATCGTTAAACGGGGACACAGCAACGCGGGGTTCTACTCCGGGCCCCACATCTTGCGTGATGCTCCAGCTAGCATGACGAGCTTAGTCATGACAGGAACCCACAGTCACGCAGATTTGAAAAGAACCCTTTCGCCCATGGGCTCCAACAACCATGGGGCCTATAAGGTAACGGACATGCCTTCAGGGTTGTATTGATAATGATTGTGAATGTTTAATCAGTACCAACGACTAATTTAAGGAATTTTTGTACCTTGATTTTGATTTGACTAGTGCAATATCCCCATTATTTTAGTGTCGTAGTTTAATCGTTTAATTTAATATGTTTAACCTTATCATTAGTATCTTGGTAATTTTGTTTATAAGCAAAATTGGCTTAAGATCACATTTTGTCTGTCTTGCAGAGCTACCTCTTTTCTTTTGCATTTTGTATTTAATTTTCATTATAAGAAGTTTCGTGGAAGTCGAAAAGCACGCCACAGTTTTCTTGTCTGTTTACTGTACATAATTATGTTTATTCTTTAAATATAAACTATTGTTAAAATTAATACATTTATCATTACAATAAAGGTCATTCAACATAAACGATTTAAGTTATTCAGTATTTTATTTAATATTGTATCAAACCTATGATAAGAAATAAAAGATTGAATCAGTCATGGATATAAATTTATTATCTTAATAAAACACGATCGTCCAGCAATCTTTCTTATAAAACTCATATCACTTTTAATATTTTACACGATTAACAGGTAGATTAAATATTTACACTATCATACGTTACATAACTTTAGCGCGCATTCTTTTCAGCTGACCTTAGCTGATCAAACAGGTAATCAAAGACCTCGGTCTTGACTTTATTACCCCAAACGAAGTCAAAATGATTGAAATTCTGCCTTTCTGCCTTGAACGTAAGAACTGTATTTCCTAGCTTCTCTGACAATGTAAGTAGGTCCCTGTAATCGACCTGCTCGTCAGCCAAGCCATAATACAAGTAAGCAGGGACGGTAACTTTGGACATGTCAAATTCAGGAGGATAGACACTGCCGTAAAGACGAAGGTTGGTGAGAGTGTTGTGGTAGAAACGAGCGAATTTGCCTCGACGTATGGTTTGTCCGTAATGGGCGACCTGGCGGATAGATGCGCCGGCAGGAGTATGTCCTAGGAAGACCGGGACCATTGTCTGGAAGAAAAAACCGATTAGATTGGACTTTGGTACGTCTAATAATGATTATGGATGGTATGAAGATAAATCTGTATCCAATAAAAGTTATTCTTAAGGAATCTTCGTAGTGTTTGCATAACGATATATTTATGAAATCGGACCACTCAAACATATACCTACGTTTGAGTGGTCCAATTTCATTGTCAATATCGTTTTACATTTATCTATCATCTTTTTATAGTTAGTCAATTCTGTCTGTCGTTTCGTCAGAGATAGAGACTGACTCTATATGAATAAATATTTTCTTATCATATAAACTCTTGTCCTGACTTACCATGTTGAAATTCTCCTGGGCGTCGCCACTAAACAGTACTTCGATGCATTGGGGATGAAAGATGTCCTTTCCGTCACAGTAGTACTGCCCTACCAACTCTAGGAACTGACTGTTAGTAAGGAACTCTGCATACCCTGCTGCGAATGCTGCAGCCTGCAGAAATATATGATAAATAAGTAGATTTTACCCGCGGCTTCGCTCGCGCGCTTTTATATCACCCCCTTAGGAGTTGAATTTTGCAAAATCCTTTCTTAGTGGATGCTTGCACTGTATAAGCTATCTATGTGCAAAATTTCAAGTCTCTAGACCCAGCGTGCAGGGGTTTAGGCTGTGCGTTGGTATATCACCAATCAGTCAGTTTATCATTTTATATAGATTTGTCCAAAAGAGCAGTGATAGCCTTACGGTTAAAGAACCCGCTACTCATGATGATAATCAGTGACGCTCGGGTTCGAATCCTGGCATGTAGGTACCAATGAGTTTTTCAAAACTTACGTACATATTCATCACTAGCTCGACGGTGAAGGAAAACATCGTGAGGAAACCCGCAGGTCACAGAATTAATTCTGAGACATGTGTAAATAGACCCGGTCCGGCGATGGGCTCACCGCCTATCACGTTTAGGGGTCCAATGTATCTCGTGAAATGTGGGTATATCCAGTAATGGAATACCTCTGCCTACCCCCTCGGGGATGACAGGCGTGAGATTTTTTTTTTTTTACATATTCAGCACTAGCTTGACGGTGAAGGAAAACATTGTGAAGAAACCCGCTTAATAAGTTAAACGTCATCGTTGACCTATATCAATCTACGGCCTGTCATAAAGAAGAAAAATGCCACAATCACCACATTTAAAAAACAAGTGATCGCATCCAACACTAGGTAAGTATCACTCATTTTGCATCATATTATTATCAAAGCTTTATCTAAAAGTTTTTAAGGAAATGAAATCAGATCTTCAGATAACGAATAGATAAGATATTAACTAGGTACCAAATTTTATCGGACATTGAATTAAAAGTGATTATCCTATGTTTACCTATTGTATCTAAATATTTAATCTAATATGTATGATAGTTACATATACACAAGCTTCGAAATATTGTCCATTAGATAGGTACATGATTGTGACGTTTAGTCCTAATTCTAAGCGGGTGAAAAGTAGGTGATTCCAGTGGTAATAGAATACGATAAAGAGAGAATAAGACAAAAAGTAACAATAATACTGAAGTCTTTACCTCAATAGCTTTTTCGTGTTGAGCCAAATAATTGTAAAGCGAATGGTCATTGAAAGAGAAGTAGGATGCTGGGGCCAGTCCTTGAAACGATATGAACTTCTCATTGTATTCAGGCTTCAGCGAGTTCAGGACCAAAAACACGGTGCCTCCTTGGGAATGTCCAACGTAGTGCATTTTAGTCTCTCCAGTCTTCTCCAGGATGTAGTCGACGAACGTTGGGATATCATAAATGCCGATTTCTTCCCAGCTGAACTTCCAGAAGTTAGTGTTAAAGCGGCTATCTGGGTTCAGGGTGAGATGGTGGCGGGAGTAGAAGTTTCCTCGGGCGTTGCCTAGCCAGACATCGTAGCCTTCTTCGGCAAGAAGGTAACCTGCAAAATAAAGCTTATTCAGCAAAGAAAGGTGAAGGAGCTGTGAAGTGCGCTATCTCTTGAGGGAACTCGCAAATTCATTCATTTTGTCATTTAAATAAACCTGCCTCGCATATAGTTAAAAAAAGTTAACAGTTTTGGTTGACTCCAAAGACATAGCAAGAACTTGAACGTGATGGCCCACCTGACGAAAAGTGTTACCTGACGAAAGGTTACGCACGACTCGTACCTGTATATACATACTATAAACATACCTGGTCAACGTAAAGTAGATACTTAGGTACGTTACCAATCCTAAATCTTTTAAACCTATGGAGGAGCGGAGGTGGAATGCTCCTCCATCTTGAAAAGGGAAGATCTTGCGCCAGGCGAAGTGATCGTGCCTGGGGACCGCGGTCCAACGGTTGATGTTGAACAGTTGTATTTATACAAACTCATTAGAAAATTCCGATAGCGCGGTTTAGAACTCGGCCGTCTATTGGCGCGTTCTATGTAACTCGGCCTTCTATTGGCGCGTTCCATGTAGTGTCGCTACAAACCTTTACTTGGACGATATAATAATTCTTGGAATAAACTCCGAGGAGCTGTTCCCTATCCAAAAACCTTATAGCGGCACCGAAAATTTATCGACTCTAGCAGAAGCACCGCTATCGGTGGCGGGAATTGAAATGTACCCTAATAATTTGGAATTAAACAGAGTTGAACTGCATTCATTCCCGCGTTTGTCTTGCGGGAGAAGAAAATATTGTGGAACCAAGGAGTAGGGTAGAGATGGGTAATGCCGGTCAGATGATAATACCGGTCACTGTTATTATTACCATATTACTGCTTTCAATACGGACACACCCATACATCGGGTATCGTGACTATCACCCCGCTCTAGGCCACCAATCCCCGCTCAGTTCCTAGCACGCGTTAGGGAAAGAAGCACGTCAGTTGATTTCGCGCCATCACGATGTAATTTCTTGGAGTTGGAATTTAAGAGGTGAGTCTTATATTTTTCATGTTTTTTAATTGAGAATTTTTTATTATGATGCAGAACTATCAACGATTCGAATTAATCATAATTTGATATCTCCTTTAGACATGTTTTCACAAATAATTTTGTTTTCTAAAATTCTTCTAAATGGGCAATACCGGTCAGCCTGACCGGTATTACCCGCAAGTGATATTTTGACGAGTAATATATACTTCCAGAATGGCCAAACCACGAAGCAAACCCTGATCAAAAACCGCCTGGACCCAAGACCAGTTAAATAAAGCCTTTCAGCTTGTTGATGAAGGAAAGCCGATCAGGGAAGCCGCAAGGAGTTCAGGAGTTTAAAACATTAATTTCTGCAAAGCATCTTCTCCCAACACAAAAACAACAGGCAATACTTATAAGGTGTTTGTATCGGAAACAGCTTTCGTCTCTTTCAACAGGAACTCCTCACAAAGAAGCTTTAATTTTAAAAGAAAAAAATATAACAGGAGAGAAGAAAAAAGGTGCTGTCAAAATCAAAACTGAAAAGAAAAAGATAAGGAGAAGAAAACTAAAATTTAAAGATGTGCAGAAGGTCAAGAAAAGAGTATTCGAAAAAAAAAGCCAAGAGCAGTAGGTACTACATCGGACTCCAAGTTAAAAATGAAAGACTTGCGTGAAGATGATGACACCTATATGCTGATGCTTGCTGAACAAATGTATTGTCTGTGACGACTGTGGACAAAATAACGAGCTATGGTACAGGTGTATGCTATGTGGTCCTTGGGCTCAGGCTGAGTGCTCAGAATATGACTCTGCTGAGGGTTATACATGCGAATTATGCCTTCATAGAGCCTGACTGGTATTACCAAACTAGTGACTGGTATTACCTGCTATATTGGGTTATACCGGTCAAAGCTACATTTTTTTTAAATGATGATTATGTCTAAGATGATAAGCTTATTGATATCGTTTGTTGTGATTAAGCTAGAAGAATACCTATACTTTGGTTTGAAAGAATATTAATAAACAAATGATGATTTATTACGAATTTGGTTTCACTTTTTCTACTTTCTACTTTAATACCCCATCTTACCCTAGATACTTTACCAAACAGACTGCATGAAATACAGTATCAACCGGCGGACCACGGTTCACGTCTCCAGGCGGAAGATTTTCAAGGGGATTTTCAAAAAGAGACTTACCTAAAGCATTCCCAGGTCCCAGAATCAGGAAGTCAGCTGAAGAAGACAATAGACCGTGCATGAGGAAGACCACGGGACGTGGACCTGGCTTGTTGTTTCTGTCCCTTCCGTAGGGGATTCTGTGCATCTCCAGAATATAACCGTCGGAAGTTGTAACTTTGTGGACTTCACTAGGGTAGCCATATTTCTTGATTAAACTTGGCTGGAAAGTAAGTAAGTAAGTAAGTAAGTTTATCATTTAGCTCTTCATTCTAGCAAGCGTCAACGTAATTTACAACAGAGATGTTCCGATTGAGTTTTTCCGAGTTTTTGCCAATTATAGGAGTTACCACTGAGAAATTAGGTACCTACTCACATAATGCACCATGACATGACATGACCAATAAGCTATATCACTCACCACGTCAAGTATAGCATCTTCCGAAATGTTATCGGAAAACCTGGACCCCATAGGGGTCTTCATAAGGCTCTCAACAAGGTCTGCATTGGGAGATCTCCCCCCAAAAGCTACAGCTACGGTAGCAGCTAACAGTACTACGCGGAACATCCTGTCATTAGATCAAATGGTGACTATCATCAGTGTGACAGCTCTGACGCTTTTGTAGCCGCCCTTATCTCGAATAAGGCGATCGGAAACCGATTAATGGACATGTTTTGATTTAATCAATTTGTTTGTCCACAAATCTGGGGATGGTGCTCAACATTTTTAATTGCGCTGCGGCAGAGATTAGAAATGAATTACGACCGTCTGTATTACCTACATAGTAAATCTATCTACATAATGATAAAATATAATTGTTTCTAATAATTTATAGGTACATTACAATTATTGATAGATAATTTGTTAGATTTTAATTATTAGACGTATTGGTACCGTGAAGTGATAATCGATAAAAGTTAGGGTGCGGTAATAAGAAATTCAATTACCTGCCTAGTTAGCTAATAACAAAGAGATTTAAATATTATATTTTAATCTCTTTGGCTAATAAATAACATAAAAAATGCACTAGGATTGAGAACATTTTAAAAGTGACTAAAAAGTAACCTAAAACCACAAATCCTAATAAACAAACACAGTTACAAATTTATTAGGTACCTACCTATTTATAGTTAGGTAGGTATATCTACTAATATTATAGAGGAAAGATTTGTATTACAAATAAACTCAAAAACTACTAAACCGATTTTAAAAATTCTTTCACCAATGGAAAGCTAGAATATCCCCGAGTAGCATAGAATATATTTTATTCCCGTATTCCCACGGGAACAGGAACTACGCGGGTAAAACTGCGCAGAACCGCTAGTAGGTACCTATACTATAAGTATCTAGTTTCAGGAAACTTTTTAACAAGTACCTACTTATAGTTTTCGTAGTAGGTAGATAAGTAGGACTACTTATCTACCTACTACGAAAACGAGCCAACTGCAGTATTTTAACAAAAAACACTTTTAAATAAACATTCAAAAAGAAATTAGTATAAACAATAGGTACCTACCTAGACCAGCGTTGATACAACATCATACCATAATGAATTCCAGGGGATTTGCCTATAAGTAAGTATTGGGCGTGGGAGAGCCATTCTTCGGCACGCTTGGGCCGGCTCGACCGGAGTGATACCACGGCCTCACAGAAAACCAGCGTAAAGGAATCCATTGCGTTTCGTTGAGTGAGTGAGGTAACCGGAGGCCCCAATCTCCCCTCCCCCTCCCCTCCCCTCCCCCTACTCCCACCTCAAAGGTCGGCAACGCAGTTGTGACTCTTGAGTTGCAGGTGTCCATGGGCGACGGACGTCACTTAACATCAGGTGACCCGTCTGCTCGTTTGCCCCCTTCATAAAAAAAAAACTAAGTATGATTCATATAGGGGGGAATTAGGTAGGTACTATGTACCTAGTTATTTTTCTAGATTGAATACCCTATTCATTGAAAATAAAGATTTCATTTCATTTCACTAACAAGGGGCAGGAACGAGGAGAGTATTATTTAGATACACAATAGACATGTTTTAAATTCTGAATCCATTGATAAGTGTCTACGTGTTAGCATTTTACGAACTATCCTAATCATTATACAATTAATAATTAAGATTATTTAACATGATATGCAAGAGTATCTAACTGTTTGATTCTATATGCGATAAGCATTGGCATGGCAGACCATGATAGCAGATGGCACGTGCAGGGCATCAAAGAATTTACCTGAGGAATTTCCAGACAAGTAGGTAGGTACCTACCTGTGCGTACAAGGTCGACACTTCTCCACATACTTAGGTAGGTATACCTAGATATATAACTTTATCCAGTCCTGAATTGTAACTACTGAGCGTTTTGCACGGAGCAGTTTGTCTAGGTAAGGGATATTGCACTAGTGAAATATCTCTGACGAATGTGACTTTGATCAACTAAAAAAAAAAAATTTTAGACGTGGGAGAGCCATGTTTCGGCACGCTTGGGCCGGCTCGACCGGAATGATACCACGGCCTCACAGAAAACCAGCGTACAGCAATGCATTTCGTTTCGTTGAGTGAGTGAGGTAACCGGAGGCCCCAATCCCCCCCCCTCCCCTCCCCCTACTCCCACCAGTGGAGGATTTACCAGCAGGCTGAGTAGGCTTGAGCCTAGGGCTGCAGATTTTGGGGACGGCAAATTTCGGGAATTTCTTTGCTACGTCGTAGAAATCTAAAACATTTCTGTACCTACCTATGACGGTTTTCTTATGTCTGAGACAGAGAGCAACACATCTTAACGATTACTTTATTTAACGTATTTTTTTTGCTTAAACAGTGACAGTGCGATAGGTAGTCTTCGGCCGTAAAAAAACTTTCTTATGCAATTTGAACGAAATTGTAAAAACTAGTCAAGGAACTGTCAATTTTAAAAGTAGGGGCGGCACAAACTTAGCAGCCTACACTTTGAAAATGTGTAAATCCGCCACTGACTCCCACCTCAAAGATCGGCAACGCAGTTGTGACTCTTAAGTTGCAGGTGTCCATGGGCGCCGGACGTCACTTACCATCATGTGACCCGTCTGCTCGTTTGCCCCCTTTTTTAACATAAAAAAATAAAAAATAATAATGAATAGGTACAGTCAAGAGCACGCTAAGCTTGACACTTTGGACTTTGACCCGGCCCTGTAATCTATGGCGCGCAGTACAAATCAGAGCTCAGCTTAAACTGGTAGTGTCAAGCTTGACTTGCTCTTGACTGTACCTGGGAGACCGAGCTTCGCTCATTCTAACACTAGTGTCGCTAATGAAATTTTTTTGTGTAAAATTGTGTTTTACAGGAAATAGGTAGGTACCTACAACAACAAACATTGGTAGAGAGGCGTCAATGCACTTTTATCCAGATCTACTTATTTCGCTTGGACTATAGGTACTTATGCATTTGAATTTAAAATGCAAAACTGTATCTGTAAGTAGGTACTTACAGGCAACTAAGTACTTACAAAATTTCATCGAAATCCGTTACGGAGTCGTTTCATAGATACCCGAAACATACCTAAATACATCCTACTCACTTATGAAAATAAATTAGGTAGGTATTCATAGGTACTCGCACATACAAGTACCTACTAGGATTCATCAATCATCGATTCTTCCTCTTTACATGCAAAGTCTCTATCAAATGTCATCGAAATACGTTCATCGGTTAAGCCGTGAAAGGGACAGATTAATAGGGTTCTTATTTATCTTGACTATCTACGCAGGTATCAACAACGCTTACAATCACAATGGCCTTTGTTAACGATGTTTATAATAAACAAGGCAATATACAAACAACCAATGCAAACAACGACAAATTAACTTTTGGGTCTAGTCTAAATTCAAATCTTTATGGCACCGCTTCCTTTGTAAAAAAAGAAAATACGAATGTATTTAACATTGTTCTCTTTTGTGATGCTGATGATTGAGGAGCGGTTCGGGAAGGCAGACGATTCTCTAGCAATAGATATTATAGATCTGTCTTATCCTACGAGGATTGGCGTAATGTCTGAATACTATGCAGCTGTAGAGAAGAATTGGTAAGTAAGTGGTAACCTTTATCTTGTCCTGGCGGTGTTGCCCAGTGGCGTTGCGCGACTTGCGCGGATCCAGTTTATTCCCGTTCACGTAAGAATTTCTAAAAATCCCGTCATAGCGATTTCCTACGATATATAAGACACCTACATACCATATTTCAAGTTTCTAGGTGTTATCGTTTCGGTAGTAAGTAGGTAGGTATTTTTAGCCCGTTTTTATATTTTCCTGTGTTTATGAGATATTTTCCTGCTGTAAAAAGTACCTACCCTAGATATTGACCTAGTTACTTAGCTGTTATCTTCACACCAATTTTTATCAAAATCCGTCCAGATGTTTGTAAATTCACAGAAAGACAGACAATTTTTTTTTAAATGTTTTTATATTTAAATCGATAACTACCTACTTACACTAGAGCAAAATGATGGTTCCATGGATGGTTATGGCGCGCAGTATAAATCAGAGCTCAGCTTAAACTGGTAGTGTACGTAAAGCTTGACTTGCTCTTGACTGTAGGTACCTAATATTTAAATTACCGTGTGAATTGTGTCCCACAATTTATTTATATTAATTACTTACCTACTTATAATATATTCACCTGCAGGAAGATTTGCATCAGCTGTGGAGTCCCAGGGCTAGGGACGGCTATGCACGTGGATCAGACATCGCAGTCTTCCAGTAGCGCCTTGTACCCTGCCATCATCCCCACCGAGTACCTCATCACTAGGCGTCAGTACCACAATATCGTTCGTCATCATCATCAATTTAGTGCTGTGCCCTGAATGTACATACCTGTGTACCTGAGTAGGTACACTCATCAAATTTCTGAGCAGTGATTTATAAGCATGTTGGAAGTGAGCTCTCTTGTATGAAGCCGATTCGAATTGTGAGACTATGTAGGAGAAAATTTACGTTAGGCACATAGCTACTTATATAGGTGACTACCTCGACGGTGAAGTAAACGTGAGGAAACCCGCAGGCAATACAAATTTTTAAATCTGCACTACATTTACTGAAGCCGGACTTCTAAGTAATTATCTGTATCCCTCAAATGCCGATATTCGACAACTTTTCGCTGGAGTAACGCACTCGTACTTACAACACACTTGGCTTCTCTGAACATAGGCTTCGCCTGCGCAAATCGCCCTCCTACCGCCATATGGTCACTAAAAAATGTTACTGCGCAGCCATTTGCGCAACTTCAGAGCTGTCAAGTTAAAACGGCCGTGCTGTAATTTCTATAATATTTCTATAATTCGCAAACATATAGTCATAACACCCGGCCACAGGCAACTAAGGTAGGTACCTACTATCACAGTATCATGTCGGATAATTTCAAGTAAAAACATAAACATCTCCATGGCAGTGTTCGTAATCGACGTGAGCGCAATGGTTCGCATCAAACCAGCGATGGTGTTGACATTGGACGTGGCGCTGCAGTGGCGTGCACTGCGACACGACTCTGGCGAGCCAGCTGTGCTGCTCTTCAAGTTCGGATGGAAGGAGAGCTCGTACAACAAACAGCGCACTTGCGTGTGTCATATACCCGGTGAGTATTTCATGGATTTGTCAATAGGCCGCTGTTACCCATATTCCGCTGTCACCTCTAGGCACTGTCGCCCCTAGGCTGCGGCCTTTCCCATCCTGGCATGTACTCATTGGTACATGCCAGGATTCGAACTCGAGCCTCACTGATTTCCGGCCGGCTCTCACTAAAAAAAGATTTTTTAAATATAATTTTTGTGATAACGTCTTATAAATCAATGATCGCCGGCTGCACGCACGAAAAAGTGTCACGTTCCGCCTAAGTCGAGCGTGCAAGCGAAAGCGCGGAACAAGCGATAAAGAGGCACGATCGGCCTCTTGTGACGCATCTATCTCTCTTCCACTCCAGTAGGTGCAATTTTTCACAATGTTTTCTTATGCGTTATCACGTAAAATTATCGTCCGTAAACCGACTTTACACACAACAATTTTATTTTTGCCAGGTATAAGTTATGAGCTCGCAGCGTGGATAGCTGGCAACCTGACTCATGTGGTCGGCGTGGCCACTGACGCCCCCACCCTCGAATCTGACGAGACCAGGGAAATGACATCCAGGACTGTCTCCAACTTGCTCGGGAACAGCGGTATTTATATGATTGCCAGTGTCAACTTGAAGAGAGCTATACCCGGTAAGCCAAGATTAAGTGGAAATTTCATATTTGTCTGTATTTTTTGATACAGTGTGCGTCAAGCACATGACAAATAAATATTTATTTTTCAACCAACTATTAAAGGAGGACGTTATCAATTCAACTGTGTTTTTTTATGTTTGTTACTTACGTCAGAACTTTGGACTGGGTGAACCGATTTAAGAATTCTTTTTTTATTTGAAATCTGTTACCCTAAGCACGAACTTGTATCTATCGGAATTGAAATGTAAACGTAAAACTTTACTATTCGAAAACCAGTTCGATTCGATTACTTTATAATATAGCGGTGCTTCTCGTATCCTGTGCCATTTTAATTTGGTCCAGTTCTGACAATGGCATCCATGAGAAAACCATATAAGTTGAAGTCGTTTTTTTTACTCTTTAGTTCTATGTTATTAGCATTCCAAGATGCTTTGACTGAAGGGCAGAATAATTGGCATCTGTCTCTAATCTCCGATCCTCCAACTTGAGATTTTGTTACACTACAAATGTGTGGACACAATATAATAATAATATAATACTAAACTGTGGAACACAATTCACACACTGTTATTTAGTCCCTAACTAGGCATAGCCTGTGCTATGGGTACTAAACAACTGATCAACATACTTAAATAAATATTAAACGACCAGACACGAAGCCAACAGATATGTTCATGCACACAAATGTTGACCCCGAGCGGGGATCGAACCCGCGACCTCCGTGTCAGAAGGCAGGGTCACTACCAACTGAGCCAACAGGCCCGTCAAACGACAATAAAATGTTTGTCCTTCCAGAACGCGGCTGCATGGCTATTGCAATGCCTCTTAAGCTGGAGAACACGAACTTTGTGCCGACGAGGCTGACGGCATTCTGTCCGGCGAAGAAGACAGGACAAGTGGTCCTGACAGTCAAGGACATAAGCGATGCTCCCAAACTGATCGAGAGCAGAAGTGTTGACTTGAATCTAGATGAGATTATGAATTGAATGATAATATTCTAAACTAATAAAACAATACTTACTAAATAATGGAGTCATAATACGCCAGTGTGGTATTCAGTACATTTTCAGCAAATTTGCGTCAACTGATGGTGTTTTTATATAATATTTAGGTATCCCTACATTTAATCTACACTAATTAAACACTAGAAGAGGAAATATTTGTATGTTTGTAATAACGAATAAACTCAAAAACTACTGGACCGATTTCAAAAATTCTTTCACCATTAGAATTCTACAACGCCCTGAGTAACATAGGCTATATTATATGCCCGAATTCCCACGGGAACGGGAACTACGCGGATGAAACCGCGCTGAACAGCTAGTCTAGTATAAAATAGACCGTGCAATCTTTCTAGTAGGTACATCCGCTCTTTGTAGTGGGAATGTTTTATGGAGGGACAGACTACCTCAGACTGTCGTATTTCAAGTTTTCAGCTACTGAAGTGTAATAATATCGGGTCAAGTCTTGAATAGTAATAAGTGGATTTAAATATACGTATATCATGTGAGTACCTACTCTATGATCTATTTTATTTAAACACAACCAAACTTTTACTATTTATCTAGCTCGTCCGGACAAGCCGTATTCTTTAATAGAAATAATTATACAAGGTGTGCTTTACCGCGTCGGATAAATATCGAATATTAGACTTTAGTAGATGAAAACCATTATACTGATCGACTGTAGTTTTATTATGTAGATGAATACTATAAATAAAACACTAGCTTGAATAAATAAGCTTTATTTTTGGCCAAACTATTACATTGCATAATGTTTACACATCTATTGAAATAAATTCATTATTGTAGCATAAACAGATAAAATTCATAAAAATATAGCCATCAACTAAGACGCACAATTATTGGAATATCGGGCCCAGAACCACGAGGACACTAACTTTTAAAAAGGATATTAATTCTAGACTTTATAAAAGGAAAGCCCTATACTTACAAATGAGAAGAGCACCAGTGACTATCACTGAAGCACCTCACTCCTTACCTCTCCATACCTTTTAATCTTACATGCCGCTTGAAAAGTTAAGCAAACCTTTTGATAGTTAAGCTCTCTACGCATAATGACCAATACGCAAAGTGACTTCATTTCTAGCTTTGAGTACGCAGAATGACCATACGCAAGAGGACTACACGAGTACGCGTAATGACCATTACCTGAAATATACGCATAATGACCAATGTGTGAAATATACGCATAATCACCAATACGTGAAATATACGCATATGACCAATACGTGAAATATACGCATAATGACCAATACGTGAAATATATGCATAATGACCAATACGTGAAATATACGCATATGACCAATACGTGAAATATACGTGTAATGACCAATACGTGAAATATATGACCAATACGTGAAATATACGCGTAATGACCAATACGTGAAATATACGCATATGACCAATACGTGAAATATACGCATAATAACCAATACGTGAAATATACGCATATGACCAATACGTGAAATATACGCATAATGACCAATACGTGAAATATACGCTTAATGACCAATACGTGAAATATACGCTTAATGACCAATACGTGAAATATACACATAATGACCAGTACGTGAAATATACGCATAATGACCAATACGTGAAATAAACGCATAATGACCAATACGTGAAATAAACGCATAATGACCAATACGTGAAATATACGCATATGACCAATACGTGAAATATACGTGTAATGACCAATACGTCAAGCAACAAGAATGTAGACATAATATAATATAAGTGTTGTCGTTGATGTTTTTAATAACGTGTTCCATACATACTACAGCTTGTTTTTTCAGTTTTTATGAACTATTATTACTTATTTTTTAACTGTACTGTTCGCTCTTACAAACTTTTAACTGGGTTGATTGGTGAAATCTCGTTTTTTAGTTTTTATTACTAACTACGGGAAAGCCAAAAGGCTATGTTTTAATATAGCATTTTCGTCACTTATAAAAAACCTCCTAAGCCACCTTTACTTTACGAATTCAATCAAAAGATTTGCTTAACTTCCACGGCAACCAAGCTAAAGCAGCAATATTGTTCAATATTGTTATTTATAAATGCCATTGCCATTCATCTGAGTATTTATCCCAAACAATGTACTTCAACTCTTAGATCTAAATGGGAACAGCACATAATACTTTTTTATTGCCTTATTAATTTGTGGCACTCTTACTTCAGAAGCTACAAATACATTGTGGAATATTAAAAATAGTTTTTTTATTTCGTGCACCAATACCCTTAGACATGTCATTTATATTATAAGACTAAGTTCTGGTACTAACACATTGATTTTTATAAGATATCTGTGGATGTATAAGCTAAGACAAAGGCGTCGCCTCTTCGTGACTCAAGCTAGAAATACATTTTGAGCCGTGGAGTTATCTGTTTCATACATTTACTAGGGTTCGAAGGAGAAAGACACACTTTCGGCACGACACACAACGCAGGCGCAATGTAGTTCTAGCTTTAAGGTAGACTTCCGTGCGTGATCGATCGCATGCGACAATGACAGCCGTTGGCCGCACGCGTCTATCGCAGACTTCGGAAATTGCGCCATACATTTTCATACTTTGACTATTGTTGCATCAGCCGCGTACGTCATTCGCATGCGATCGATCGCGGAAGTCTATCTTTACTCTGTTATACAAGCCTCGGTATTAAAACATATCTCTCTGTCAAACTCAGTAGTACTGATAAGAGGAATCTGGCTTATTACAATAGCGTAGAAAGAGAACTAAGGATAAGAAACAAAGCAGTTATAGAGGCCTGCGTGACACTTCTATTGAAC
This sequence comes from Ethmia dodecea, assembly GCA_963855545.1. NCBI lineage: Eukaryota > Metazoa > Arthropoda > Insecta > Lepidoptera > Depressariidae > Ethmia > Ethmia dodecea. The sequence continues at coordinate 14,071,948 of OY979446.1, read as the reverse complement.
TTTTTTAATTGTTGACTTACCGCCAGTTGCATGACGTATTTTAAAAATAATACTGTGTCAAGTTCAAGTTTCAATTGATGAATGAAGTGTTAAATCGAAACGTTTGTGCAACTGGTCGGTTAAGCCACGAATTATTAAGATTAAATTCATCTAGCACAGCAATACAACACTGAAATCTTTTATTGCTTTATAACGAGGCAACTGGAGGTATTTTGTACATTTATTAAGGCATGCTATACTATAGTAGACGCATTCAGTACCAGAGAAATAGGGAAAGTTCTAGAACTTTTTAAAATCAATCTATTCAAACAATGATTTAGTTTTTTTTTCACACAAGCCTAAACAATGTTTAAAAGACGCAGGGTACCTACAAAAGAATGAAATATCTTGGTACTACGGAAGACACGTAAACATGTAGACATAAGGGTAAGGAAGAAACGAACGAATATTTAAACCGAGTATATAGAAGAATAAAACACTTTAAAAAGGACTGTAAGTAATTGGAATAAGATACCGAATGCAATATTGGAAGTCGAACGAAGTAATTATGTAAACCAATGTCTATTATGAGAACTCATGGATGATTTAAAAGAGGCCAATAGTTTAGACTATTCAATAGTCCAATCAAATATTGACATTACGCGCATAATAGAAGACAATCCAGTAATTATATTGAGAATGCCAATGTTAGATTGACTTTACAATTCCTGGATTGATGCAAATCACACAACATCAGTGTTGGATAGACTCGACAATTCCTGGATTGGTGCTATACATACTGCCAATATTGGATTTAAATGAAATGATTGTCTTAACAATTGACGTCGTCTAAATACCCCATCAAATGCTGTCAGGAATGCTGGTAAAGCAGTGTCGTATCAGAACAGTGGACTGACAATTATTATCTGTGGATGGATAGGCGGGAAACAGCAGAACACGAACATGAAATGTAACAATTATGTCAACAGTCAGTGCTAGCATCATTTCCGGTGAGTCCATTGGTTTTTTCAGGCGAGTCCATTGGTATCAAGTGAATGAGGTATGCACCAAATAAATATCATAGTTATATTGCGCAGCAGTTATTACTGGGTTGTATATTACGATAACATTCCTTGACACGTTATATTGTGTTGATGTTTTTGGATCTTATACTCGCTCTCTCATTGGTAAATTAGATTGGATCTGACTTTCAAAGATAGCTGCATGTTTAATAGCATCATCTTTTATGAAACTATGTATTTCTAGCTTCAATATTATAGCACTTTGTCATATTACATATTCGCATTCCCAATTAGTATCCGCCTGGATCATACTATATCTCTATCATTTGCTATAGTTCCCTACTTAAGTTTTCTTAGAGGTTTCCATCAGATTGGGAAATACTAATCTTTGAGGCGAAGACCCATTTACATATATCCAGTTATTAAGTCGAGCTGAACATCTAGTAGACACGTCCGCTGTTACGTTAACGAGCCTTGTAGAAAACTGGACTTGTTAAAGAGTGAACTTTCCTTTACCACTAGACACATATTCAGACTGTAACATGTTGACCAGTTAACAGATAATGTTTAGAGGAAGAGAAACCGCTTTACTGTTTCATCTAGTGAGTCTAAGGACCTTATGTAGTCTTTAATAGTTGCGTAAAAATTTTGTGGTAACTGGTCAACATAACATTATCAAGCTTTTAGCAATTCAACTTTTATTTTAAAGTATTTTATAACACATTTGCTCGTAAAAGGTCTCTTATTTCACCAATTTCAATATCGTATTGTATCTCATTACGCCCAAGTGCGGTAAGTGTAATGTAAAACGCACGGTTTATCAAGATGCTCCGTCTTAAAACGAACGGTTCTTTTTAAAATCTCAGCAAAGAGTTTTTATGTCAAAAAAGTTGTCAACATTTTATGATTAAAATTAACTTTGGGAGATATAATAAAGAAATATTTATGTACATAGTTAATTATTTAATTTAATTAATTTTGACAGTAAATTACAACCAATTAATCTGTAACAAAAACACAAAAATATTATTAGTAATACTGGCTGTTTTTTGTGCCAATGCCTAAAAAAAATGCTGCTGCGCGCCGCGCGCTTTTTCTTAACGCTGTATTGTTTTTATTGGTTTACCAAAGTCGGAATTTTATTTTATTTCCTCGCAAATGTGTTATAAACGTACGACAACATACGTGCGCTTTGACAATTACAGCCTCTGCTTACTTGTAACCCTCGCCTACGGCTCGGGCTAGCAATATCGCCTCGGCTGTAATTTTCAACCTACCGCACTTATATCATAATGTACTATTATATACGAGTTTGTGATTTAATCTATAATATTACATGAATATTAAAACGTTTTAACTATAGGCTGTATACATATAAAAATACTATCAGATTTGTTTATACAAATCTATTGATACTGAGCTTTCTAGCACTAGAGGTTTCATAAGGTAAGGTATATTATAATTATACATAGTAAAAGGTCCAAAATCTATTTTTAGTGAATGAATTGTATACCTAATGACTCTTATGAACTAAATTTGTCAATATTTAACTTTAATATCATTCAGTCAGCCACCATTTACGACACGATGATAATATCAACTGGACTGGACTTTGCCGTACCACATTCTCGAACAAATAAAATTAATACTGTCTTTCAACGATTTATAAACAGAAATTGCACTTTTGTGACGCTTATTCATTCCTATTAACCAGTTGCAGGATGAAAGGCCGAAATTTTCATTTTTGAACAAATAACTTTATACATAAGTAAATAAAGTTCAATATTCATTACACTGTAGTCTTGATACTGAGTATGTAGTATTAATTTCATACCCTTCCCTCGCCTGCCATCCTGCATCCGTATGGCACAGTCTATTGCACTCACCGTACTGCAACCGTCCAATCCAGTACATCCGATACTTTAATCCTTCCAGTCCTTCTTGATGTCGAAAGACCACTCCCACTGTAGGTGGATGTTCTTGTCGTCGTCCGTGAAGAGGCTGTTCACGGAGTAGGAGCCCCTCGCCATCATGCCCGAGGGGGCGTCTTCGGGGGGCGTGGTGTAGGAGTGGAGTTCCGTTTTGGGAGGGTAGGAGCCGACCATGTGAGTCATTTTGTCGACTGGAATGAAATTGTTGATTGTTATTTACTTCATTTACGCTGAGAAACATTATATTACACACCTAGGGAAGTAAAATAAGAAATGTCTCAGATCACATATAATGTAATTTGAGGCTTTCTTTTTTTCTGCTCGACGGAGGCGGAAAGCAACTTCGTTTAGTGCAGCGAGCCAAAAGTTGATGAATTCCGCCCGGAGGGGTGAAAATGATTGTTTATGCTGTGTAAATGAGTGGGAGATTGCCCATACTTCCTCGTGTGAGGAAAGACTTAGCTAAACAGTGGGCTGTAACGGATTGTTCATGATGAAATGATTGCAATTAACAAAACGCTGTGACAACAACTACAAGCAATCAAAATAAACAATGAACCGCGTAATAGATCATGCCACAACCATCTTTCGAAATCCAATTAGACACCAAATAGCTTGCATACAATGTATCGCGTACATCCCCCCAGCCAAGATGCAAGCTCTTTGACAGGTATGGGATTGACATAAGCATTAAGCACTTGCTAACGAGCGCTGACGTTAACGCGTGTCAATCAAATGCATGTCAATCTATAAAATAATTTGCTTTCGTTAGCGGTTGCATCTTAGCTAGGGGAGGTGATCGGTTAACTAAAGCTGGCACTTGCAACACACGCGCAGGTTGTGCTTGTATAGTGTAGGTAATTAAGCGTACTGCATACGCATCATGAAAATTCTTTCTGTCTCTTTCGCACGCGGGCAAGCTTATGACAGAGGCTGTTATTGTTTCGTTTTAACTTGGAAGCGTCAACAGTCTAATATCAAGGGACTTCGGAGTAACTCTGAAGGATGGGATTCGTAACGAATACATCCGACAGAGAACCAAAGTTATCGACATAGCTCAAAGAATTAGCAAGCTGAAGTGGCAGTGGGCCGGCCATATCTCGCGAAGAACCGACAACCGTTGGTGTAAACGTGTTCTGGAGAGGAGACCGCGACTCGGCAACTGCGAAAGGCTGCAGGCAGATGCTGGATGCGTCAAGCCGAAGACAGGGCGCTATGGCGCTCATTAGGGGAGGCCTATATCCAGCAGTGGACGAATGTAGGCTGATGATGATGATTAAGGGACTCTAAACTCGTCCATCAAGGTCGGTTGAATATAAACAGCAGCCCATCTCCACCGACGAGTTGCTGGTTCCAAATGCAGTAACCCAAGAAGAACCGGCAAAACTCAATTGCAGCTCTTCTTAACGACATGTCATGTCTAAGAACGATATTATCATAGTCAGATATTGTTTATCTTATGTTATACATAACCAGATTGGGGGTTTAACGCAGAATGAGCACTCGACACAAAATGTGCATTTCGCAGTTGGTGCACTTCTTATAATGTGCACTTCGCAAAATAAGCACTTTGCAAAATGTTCATTTCGCAAAATGTGCACTTCGCAAATGCGTACTTTTCTAGGGTATAATATAAGCCTATGGTTAGTTCCAAAATAAAAACGAAACGCACATTTCGCGTCGAGTGCTCATTTTGCGAAGTGCACATTCTGCGTCAAACCCTTTGTTGGAATCAAATCGGATTCCAAAACAATGGTCTGAGTATGAAAGTGCTAGCTTCGGTTAACCGACCAATACAACATGTGTACTGTGCAGTGCAGTGGCGTTGAATACGTATACGTGTACGTACCGGGTACTGTCCGTGGGCGCGCGCGAAAACAAAAATGGCCGTTAGTATCAATAACTTAAGCCGAATTTACATTACGAAACTAGTCACAACATTAATTTCATCGATAATTTCACATGTAAACCATCAAGTTTCACAATGACACTGAAGTAGTTTCGAGCCTAACTCAATAAAAAAAAAGATATTTCTGGAAATACCAACTTTTCACGAGAATATTAGACCCCTAAACGTGATAGTCAGGCCCAAATCAAACTAATTTCATGTCACTAATTTCACCGTCTAAACGTGACGAAAACATCTGTGCGAGATTATGCGCCGCAAAATCAAGTTTAGATGTTCACGGAGCCATGATCTTAGCGATACTGCTGATTTCACGACACTATCCATGTCACGAAAGTACTTTAAATAATCTCACGCCTTTTATCCCGATGGGGTAGGCAGAGGTACTCAATTTCTGGATATACCCACTTTTTACGAGATATTCGTTGGACGCCTAAACGTAATAAGGTAGTGAGCCCATCGCCGGACCAGGTCTTTTACCAACTTTTCACGAGATATTCTACTTTCAGGGATACTGACTTTGTGTGTCCTCTGAGGTCAAAACCAAGACCATTAACAATAATTAAAAAAGAAAAAATGGTCGTCTGTAAAGTTGATTTTAGGACGCTAATTTTACGTGATAAAGTCATAAGAAAACATTGATGAAAAATAATAGAGATAGATGCGTCACAAGCCGAACGCTTAGGCCGATCGTGCCTCTCCATCGCTTGTTGCGCGACCTCGCTTGCACGCTCGGCTCAGGCAGAACATGACACTTTTTCTAAGACGATATCAGTAAAAAAAACTCACCAGGTACACCGAGCCGGTAAGTTTTCTGCACGTACTTGAGCCCGTGGACTATCTCCCTCTGGACCAGGAAGTCGATCCTTATCCGATACTGAACCCCTTCCTTTATGGTGAACACCTAGAAATGACGTCATTACTATTAGTCTATGATTATATAGCTTGCAGTCTTGGGTAGTTCGCGAACGACCTAGTTCGAAAGAGCGCTCTTTTATGTGAACTAGTTCGTCCACAGTCTCGCTCTTAGTTCTTGTATTTTTTTAACGTCCGCTCTATTACTGAGTGGCGCTGCATGGCTAACCGACAATGTTAAAACCAACAATGGAACTCTAAAGAGTAAAAAGTCAACTTATATGGTATCATGGATGCCATTGTCAGAACTGGACCAAATTGGACCACACAGAAAGCTTTCAAATAAAAAAAGAATCATCCAAATCGGTTCAACCAAGTCGAAAGTTCTGAGGTAACAAACATACAAAAAAAATTTATTTTTTTTATTTATTGATTTTTGGAAGACTAACAGCTAAATTTTACAATATATTAACATATTATTAAACTAATGCTAATTATAAGTAACAATTTAGCATACATAGTCCGGTCAAAATAGACATTTCAAATAACAATAATTCCCACAGAGCCAAATTTTGGTGGACAGCTAGGGTTTACCATAACAAATAAAGTCTTAAAAATCCCCATCGATCCTGTGTGTGCTAAAAAAGTTATTCGGTGTCAAAGGTCAAAATTAGAGGTTTTTTGGATTTTTCTCGAAAACGGTAAGTTTGATCAAAAAGAACCCCAAGCCAAAGTTGTAGATCTTAAAATTATCTACTAAAATGTTCCTTATAATTTTTTTCTTAAGAGTTACCATTGCTGAGATATCGCTATTCTAAGCGTCACATTTTACATGATATACACACATTTCCACGCCAGCTGTGAGGTAGTGTACTCGGCGCGTTTTTTTTACCGTGGTTTCCCCTGTAGGCCTACTTCACTAACTGTCATGGCAATTTTAGGATAATTTAGGGGAACAATACCCGTCAAGTTCTAGATAATACCTTATTATTGATATCGCTATTGATTATTGGGTTAACTAATTGTTTTGATTCCTTTAGATATTTTTATCAGATTTATACTCTTGAAAGTCTGTTCTTATAATGTAAATATTCAATATTTATATTATTGTTATATATCAATGTAATCCTCAAGATTACTCCTTCCAATTATGTAAAACTATCATAATGTCCAAAGTTTGATGCGACGACAAATTGCCATGAAAAAATAGGGTCGTTCGTCGGTTTTTCGCAATGATTTTACTGTTTATTTTTTTGAGACCTTTTAATTATTAGTTATGATTTTGTTGAAAGAGCAGTGATAGCCCGGACGGTTAAAGAGCCGGCCGAAAATCAGTGAGGCTCGGGTTCGAATCCTGGCATGTACCAATGAGTTTTTCAAAAACTTACGTACATATTTATCACTAGCTCGACGGTGAAGGAAAACATCGTGAGGAAACCCGCAGGTCTCAGAATTAATTCTGAGACATGTGTAAACAGACCCGGTCCGGCGATGGGCTCACCACCTATCACGTTTAGGGGTCCAATATATCTCGTGAAATGTGGGTATATCCAGTAATGGAATACCTCTGCCTACCCCCTCGGGGATAAAAAAAGGCGTGAGATTATATTATATATATTATATATATATTATATATATATATTGATGCGACGACAAATTGCCATGAAAAAATAGGGTCGTTCGTCGGTTTTTCGCAATGATTTTACTGTTTATTTTTTTGAGACCTTTTAATTATTAGTTATGATTTTGTTTTTATATACATTGATTCTGCATATTAATAGCTACCCCTACGTCGTTTTTATTTTCGCGTAGCTGTAGTAGTTTTGCTGCTATCATGTTTTTAGTAACAAGGTAGCGGCCGCTTGGTGTGTTTTTCCTTGAATCGCGAAGGCGAGCGCTCAAGGCAATTGTGACTCTTAGAATCGTGATATCTCAGGAATGGTAACTCTTAGTAAAAAACTATAATAATCATTTTAGGAGATAATTTTAAGATCTACAACTTTGGCTTGAAGTTCTTTTTGATCAACTTACCGTTTTCGAGAAAAATCCAAAAAACTCAAATTTTTACCTTTGACACCGAATAACTTTTTTAGCACACACAGGATCGATGGGGATTTTTAAGACTTTATTTGTAAAGGTAAACCCTAGCTCTCCACCAAAATTTGGCTCTGTGGGAATTATTGTTATTTGACCACTATTTTTATGTCTAAATTGACCGGACTAACAGGACTAAGAGTATATTTAATACAGTCGAATTGATAGGCTTCCTTTTTTGAAGTCTGTCGAAAATAGGAAAGTTGCTCATTATAATATTTAGGAAAACAAACGCCCATATTATTTTTTCTAATTTAACATCATGGCGTTTGATATAATTGACAGTTGTACAGGACAATGTATGTCGGGTCAGCTAATTTATTATTATTCAACCACAAGCGTTGCAATTAAGGTTTGCGTTTCCGTAATAAGAGGGAGGAAAATACTACGGATATTAATATGAACATATTAATATCCGTAGTATTTTCCTCCCTCTTATCACGCCTAAACATAATCTCACGCCTTATATTCCCGAGGAGGTAGGCAGAGATATTCCATTTCTGGGTATACCCACTTTTCACGAGGTATTCTTTGGAAACCTAAACGTGATAGGTGGTGAGCCTATCGCCGGACCGGGTCTGTTTACACATGTCTCAGAATTAATTCTGGGACCTGCGGGTTTCCTCACGATGCTTTCCTTCACCGTCTAGCTAGTGATAAATATGTACATAAGTTTTGAAAAACTCATTTATTTATACAAGTTTATTTATTTATTTACGTACACATAAAAACGCAACTTCTTACGATGAGCTACTGCATACAATCCGGACCGAAACGACGATAAAGTTAATATTTAGATCGTGCAGTGAACTATACTTGTCGCGTACATTAATCATTTAATACGTCATACGTATACAGCGTGATTCTGCGCGTTTTGCAAGCAGAAGCTGCATGAGATTTAAATTATGACGTACTACTCTAAAACGGACTTCAACGAATTATTCACTCGAATTGAGAACCTCTTCCTTTTTTGAAATCGGTTAGCGTGATATTGAGTTATTCGTCCATTTGTAGCGCGCATACTTAAGCAAATTTAAGACTTATACGGTTTTCTCATTGATGCCATTGTCAGAACTGGACCAAATTTAACCTCTAAGACCAAGCATCCGAGACACAATAGATTTTTAATTGTGTCTCGGTTCCAATTGGAACCCGCGGTTCTTTACAGAAATGGGATTTAAATAAAAAAAAGAATCTACCAAATCGGTTCACCCAGTCAAAAGTTCATAGGTACCAAATATAAAAAACATACGTGTCGAATTGAGAACCTCCTCCTTTTTTGAAGTCGGTTTAAAATAAAGAATTGTGCCAATGAAATAAACAGTACCTAAGTTATTTGTTAATTTTCGAATAGACAAAGTACCAACTGGTCCAATTCAAAACCAGCTGTCCCATTTACAACTGGCCCCATTCGCAATTGGTACTATAAACACTACTGTTTCTGATATGCTGGCCGCTTGGTTTTTATATGCAATTTATTTGGAACATTTTACCTTTTTTACAATTTGACTTTTGTTCTGCTTTCAATGTCTATTAAAAAATCTATTGAGAAAAATATTGGTTTTCTTCAATAAGAACAACTACAATTTCCTCAAAAATAACGTAAGTAATAGTAAATGACCCAGAAAATATTGTTAAAGCGTTTTACGGCCGGTCAATATTATACCATCCTGTGATCGAGCTCTGGAACCCAGCCAGGTCGCCGTATTCGACTAATTGCGCATGGTACGGAACACCTGTCGTCAATAGCCTATGAGACATGTGTCGATATGCGAGGTACATTTGAATTCATATTAAAGTGAAGGAAAACATCGTGAGGAAACCTGCAGGTATCAGGATTAATTCTGAGGCATATGTAATAGACAAAGTAGCTGAGCTCACCACTCAGCACTGAGGCAAAGAGATTTAAATATAATAGGGCATACAGGGGGCATTGGGAATATTTTCATACAAAACTTTGAAGCCTAAGCGTCATGTCCTTGTCATGTCAGTTAGTATGAACGCGAGCTGTCATTCGGTCGAAATTGTACTAGACTTATTCCACTTGGAATAACTTTTGACTTCAAATTTTCCTGGCTTTGTCCCCTCTATGCCTTATTATATTTTAATCTCTTTGCACTGAGCACACCAGATGGGCTCACCACTTATAACGTTTAGGGGTATAATATACTCGTAAAAAGTAGGTATTTAGAAATGGAATACCCTACCCTACCCCGTCGGCGTGATTATTTATTTTATTATTTTTACTATAGTGATAAAGTGCCTAGAGTACCTTTTTATTTCGATAAATAAACCCAATTTTAAAACAAAATTCTTCTGCCAAACTGCAAGAAAGTTAGTTGGCGAGGGACTCCCTTAAAAACATAGATGGGTAGACTTAGCTAATTGTTTAGTTACTTCTACATATCCATATACATCTTATTGCTTATGGTGGTAATTTTTTTTAAGAGAAACATTTTCATTTTAAATTTAAACATTCTAAATGATTCACATTCCCTTATATCATACGGTATTTCATTATACAATTTTGGGACCAAGTACTTCCCACTTCTTTTTCCATAATAATTGAACATTTGAAGCGACTCATTGAAGCGTAGATATATTACTTTATCGCAATTTCTTATCTATACCCTAAACCCATCGTCGTCTCAAGTTTATCACGGAGAAAGATTTCAGTATGGCAAGATAAAGTCTATACAGATCCATAATATTATGGATACCATTTTAACAACTTTACCCGAAAATACAAAACAGATCGACTGCTACTGTTATCGTTTTTCGTGTAATTATTTTTACATATCGTTTCCATAGCTTCATTCACATAATAAAGAGGAATATGTTTTATGTATGTTTGTTTATAATGAATAGAGGCCAAAACTAATGGCCTGACTTTAAAAGGTCTTTCTGTCAGTGGTTTAGTATCCACATAAAGTACATATAGTTTTGTGGGGCAATGTATTTAGCCTTAAGAATATTTCAGTGTTTATTAATTAAACTAGGGGTTTTGCGAGGTTTCAAAGGCGTAGTTCCCGTGGGAATACGGAAATAAAATAAAGCCTATGTTACTCAGGGATCTTTTAGCTTTCCATTGGTGAAAGAATTTTTAAAATCGGCCCAGTAGTTTTGAGGTTAATAATAATACTAATCTAATCTTACGCCGTTTATCCCCGAGGGGGTAGGCAGAGGTATTCCAGTACTGGATATACCCACATTTCACGAGACATATTGGACCCTTAAACGTGATAGGTGGTGAGCCCATCGCCGGACCGGGTCTTTTTACACATGTCTCAGAATTAATTCTAAGACCTGCGGGTTTTCCTTCACCGTCGAGCTGGTGATAAATATGTACGTAAGTTTTTGAATAACTCATTGGTATATTCGAACCCGAGCCTCACTGATTTTCGGCCGGCTCTTTAACCGTTCGGGCTATCACTGCTAGTTTTTAAGGTTATTCGTAACAAACGTTGCGAGGACCGGAAATTGAGATATGCTACTTATTATCCGCGAGTGAAGTCACGAAAAAAAAAATGTAGTTGTAAAAAAATCTAAGTCGATTTCATTCACAGAACCCCATTCCTGCGCAAGATTGAATGAGTTAGTGCTACATAAATTTCTAACCAGACTAGCCTAGCTATAATGGGCGACCTGACATGGTAAGACAGTTTTACGACAGTCGTTTGAATGATGGTGGTACAATAATACATCTGTGGGCTCTGGATTATTTCGTCGGGAACACCTATTTAAAATCTTTCGATCAATGTAAAACCCGATACCCAAACATATACATAGATATAAGGTAATTTTAGTAGGTAGATACCAATATCACTACATAGTATAAAACAAAGTCGCTTTCTCTGTCCCTATATCCCTATGTATGCTTAAATCTTTAAAACTACGCAACGGATTTTGATGCGGTTTTTTTATAGATAGAGTGATTCAAGAGGAAGGTTTTAGATTAGCATTGCACCCTTGCGAAGCCGGGGCGGGTCGCTAGTGTAAGATAAATAGAATTAACATATTAACAGAAAAAAACGTTAGCTTTTTTTTCTTGTTTTTTTTTCTAATAAAAAATCTATATTTTGTAACCATGCGTCACCGCACTAAAGCGCCACTTTTGTGAGCATTTTGTATTTATTTTTGTTTGGGTAGTTAGCGTATTGTTTATGAAAAATTAAAATCAATGCAAAAAATTTTTCAGTGTTCATTATTGATCTACCCTTTAAATATTTGCGCTTAATTTAAAGGACCATGTATAAATACTGGGTTCGATTCTGCATTACAGCGCCTAAACTTATTTTAGTTTAGTCCTGTCATTTTATTTCCCATAGAGAAGAAAAGAGACGAGTGATATTTAGTCCTGTCAAATTAAAATTAGTCCTGTCAACTAAGGCATTTCATATCGTGTTTAGTGCATATGTAAATAAGTCATGACTAAAATACAGCCTCTGACAGGACTAAATTCGGTAAGTTATCTTCTATCCCTTTTCTTTTTTTAAGGTAAAATAAAGACAGGAATAAACTAAAATAAGTTTAGTTGCTGTAATGCAGAATCGAACCCACTGGCGACCTGCCCTCGTTTCGCTTTATATGATATACAAAAACTTGCCCCGTTTATCGCCCTTTCTATTAGTCAAAACTGCATTAAAACCAGTTGCGTAGTAGGAGACAGTAGGAGTTACCGGATATACAGACAGACAGGCGCGTAAAGCGACTTTTTTTTATACAATGTTGAGAAATGCGCAAGTTTTTAAAAAACATTGCTACAATACGGTCGTCTTGACTTCGCCTGCGCAAATCCCCACGTACCGCCAAATGGTCGCTAAGAACTGTTATTACGCAGCCATTTGCGCAACTTCAGAGCTGACAAGTTAACACGGCCGTACTGTACATGCGTTCACGGAATATCGAATTTGGGCCGTATGTATAAGAGGCGGGCTCACTTCCGCCAATGCTATTTCTGCTATACGTATCTCAAAATACTAATAATAATCATAGCAACTGGACACGGTAACCAAGCGACATTCGTATAACGTTATGATAACACTGTAATAGGTAATAAAATGAAGTAACTGTAAAAACTGGTTTAATTTCCAGCTATGCATATTGAAGGAGCAAATGTCGTTGACCTGTTTGATTGATATCTTCCAGCGAAACTAGTGACTAGTTTTAGTATGTTAAATGTTTAAAATTAATAGCCTGCCCTGCGCAGACGACGGACTTTGTCCCCGGAGGACAAAGTCCCCCGAATCGTAAAAAAATATGTCCATCTCTTTTTGTCTTGTACCGCCCCTCGGTGTCCGCGATTATTCGGGGGACTTTTTGTACGCCATACTTTAAATCCCTCGTGTGCGTTACTCGATACAGTTGTAAGCGTTCTATTTTGGCAAAAAAATACGGGGACAAAAATGTGTCGTCTGCGCAGGCTATTAGTAGGCATTTCAGTGGACAAAATTTAAACTGTTTCAAAATGGTGCCTCAGATTTCAAATCTTAATCAGGATTGACTGTATGCTATGCAAGAAGTCATGGGTTTGTTTCCCGACAGGGCTAACATTTGTGTACGAAATGAACTACGTTTATATGTATTTAAGTATATTTCTCAGTTGTTTAGTTAAACCATAGCCCAAGCCCATACATAAGAAATCCAATGAAAATTTCGCAGTAGCTTACAAACACCTTACAAAGGTTAAATTTCAGCTTGAAATATAGAATAGTTTTAGACCCGATAAGCTGTGCTGTTGACTCTGTTTGGTTCACCAGTATAATAAATTCCTAATTTTAAGTTAGCTCTATTCTTTTCCACCACTTTGGAAAGGAAAGGTACAGAAATAAGCAGAAACAAACTTCAAAATAACAAAATTGAACCTTATGAACGCATTCACATCTTATTCAAATACGTGTTTAGCAATTTTAGCAACGATGTAACAAGATCATGGATAAAAGTGACAGATAAGACATCAAATTAGTTGGTTTTTACATGTTTGACATTACTCTATAATCTATGGTTTGTTTCTGTCCTTTTTCTTCCGTATTCTATAGAGAAGAATAGGCTAACTTAAAATGAGGAATTTTAGCTGATCTGCAGAATCGAGTCCAGTATACATAGGTATAAAAGAGCTAAGTTACTAACCTGTTTCTTGAGGTCCGACAGATCCCCAGTGAGGTCCAACTCGACGTCGTCTCTGCCAGTTACGCAGAGTGCTAGCTTCTTAACTATCACCTTGCGTGGGTCGTTGGCATCTATGAAGACAGAAAATGCTTTGACTTGATCCTATTTTTTTTATATAATATCCTAATGGAACAGACAGCCCCCTGTGCAGAGGGTGCATGAAGGCAGAAGAAATGGCTGCGCACGTGCTGTTGGGGTGCGAAGGCGTGACTCAACTTGGGTCCCCGAGGTCGCTCCTCGAAGCCCTCAAGGACCTCAAGTCGCTGCTGGGCTTCCTGGAGGAGCAGGGATGGCAAGAGTAGTGCCATTCCCACCATCACGCAAAATAGGCGCAGAAAGGACGTCGAGATGCGGAACCCGCGTTAACATACATACATACCAAGGGAATTTTGTAATTTTCTGGGATTGGCTTTCAGGTGAAGTGATAGCCCTGTTTGAAGTAGTCGTGAGGACCACGATTCTTGATGAATGAATGTGCATTTTTTTAAAAAAAAAAACCATCCTAAATAAAATGTTGTCAATGTAAGTCAATTTAAAAATACACTTGACAAATACATATCCTGCAATGAGAAAGCTTGACTGGGGAACACTTGGCAGGCATTTATCAGTTGTAAACTGGTTGCCTAATTAATAATAATAATAAAATACATATTATATATTATCAAAAGTTTGTTGGTGAAGGAAAACATTCAACATATAACATGAGGAAACTAATGGTTCCCCAAATTGTTCGAAAAATATACTAGTGAAAATACTTTGAAACATCAATAGTCTAACGACAAGGGACTCTAAACTAGGAATGCATCCGATACCGATATATCGGCGATACTTCGTTTGCCGATATATCGGTATCGCCGATATTTTTATGGCCGATTCAACGATACTTTTCAAATTTCGCGCTTTAAAAATGTTATGTAAACGCGCGTGTTGTCCCACCCATCTATTTCGTTGCAAACGAGGCACGAACTAACTATGCTCGGGGAAACCCCGCGCTTTATTTTTATAAATGTTAACTTTGATTACTACAACTATTAATTAATTGTGTTTTATTTATTCTATCTTCCCTTTTTGAATTCAATAAGCGTATCGGTTTCGGTATGTCCGATATTTTAGTAAGAGTATCGGTATCGTATCGGAAAAAGGCATATCGAGGCATCCCTACTCTAAACTCGTCCATGGAGATTGACTGTATGCCAACAGCGCCTATCTTCACTGCCGAGTCTCTGGTTCCAAATGCAGTAGACGAGAAGAACTATCAAAAAAAACTATTACTTCCTATTGAGTACATACCAACGATGACTGCTCCAGCCTGCGCCTGTCCCAGCAAAGCCTCCTTGTACTTTCGTAGTGACTCATCCTCTTGGTCGGCAGCCAGGATCTCCTCAATCGTCTTCTCTGGAGGAGGCTTGTAGGAAGTCTTGATTTCTTCTTCTTCGGTCTCCTCACCGTCGGGAGTGCGAGTGACTTCGGGTTCGCCAGACATGGTTTATCTAAAATATATTTTATGTTATTTTTTTTAAAGAATGGGATAACTGTAAAATATTTTTTCTTAGTGACTAAGCTAAATAGAACATAATTATTCCGTTTTAAATAAATTGAGGCAGGTTACTTATTTTTATTTTATTTCTTTTATTCTGGCATGTAATAACAATATCTACAGATTCATAGACCTAGAGTGCAGAATTTAAACTTTATTTATTACTTATTTTGGAATGATTCTGGAATCTGATTGAAGATACCCCTACTAATATTCGTAAAGTCAAGTCTGTTACGTTTTCACAGCGAAACTGTTAATCATTCATTGAGTACCTATAAAATAAATAAAAATAAAATAAATTTATTTCAGATTAAATCCACAGCAACAATTAAAATTACAGATCAAAATTACAAAATTTAAATTACAAACTATTATATTGATGAAATTTTACAAGATAGTCAGGGCAATGACATCTTGCGGAGAAACATAGGCTACTTCATAAAAAAAAAAGACACGGGTAGCACTCCGGGAGCGCCGGCAGAAGTGAAAACTTGATTATCGATTTCGGAGTCACAACACTACTCTCCAACTGTCTTACGGTTTTTCGATCAGCACACGTGACCTGACGCGAGTTTCACAGTTTTTACCCATCCCACAAAAGTGCTCAACGCCGCTAAAGAAGTTTTCACTTCAAAAAAAAGAGAGAGTGTAAAGATGGGCACCACCTGCCATATCTAATGAATACACAGATGTATGAAATGTCTGTTAAACGTCTTCGGGAGGTGTATTTTTTAATATTATTATTCATTCGAGCAGATTACATCTTACAACAGATCTTACAACAGAACAACACAAAAACAGATTAGATGAAATATTTGATTTTCGAGATACTATCAAGGTAATAAGAATATGTAGCGTTTGGGATATTCTGGAAAAGTCAAGAACGTTAAAAAGCGTTGCCAGAAAGTTTCATGGAAACAAACGAAATAAATCATATCTACATATAATCTTCGCCCAGTTTTATTGAATGTAAATGAGGCGCAAACAAACTTGATATCCGTAAAACAATAGTCTGAATGACTAATCATCCGATACGGCGATTCTGCGGTTATCAAACTCGCGTCGACGCCCCATCCAGGGGACATTGTAATAAAACTTCTGGTAAGTACTTCTTCGTCAAGCGATTGCCTATGAAGCGTAAAGATATTTATATCCAACGAGGTGCAGTGACACTCACGCTTCAGCAGAGAACACAATAACAGATATTTGCACTAGCGGCTTCGTACAGCGCGACAAGCTTATCGCGATGAAGCACACGTTGAAGTTTGAGACCGCTTGTAGTACTTACTATATGTACGACGAGTGGCGGAAAGAAAACTACAACGGCTGCTACAATGAATTTACAAACTCGCACGCCAAATGAAGATAAATATTGCACAAAATATTAATTAAGTAAAAATTCTACGACCAAAAAATTAGACAGACAACCATAGACAAAGAAAGAAAGAATAACCATAAAATGAATGAATGATTTATGAACTGCTTCTTGCTTCCGGTCATATGGAAAGAGGAGTGAATGATAGGGAAAGGCAGAAGTATTTAAAACTATAGAGCCTACTTCGAAATGCATGACTTTTACTGAAGTTCTCTAAAAATCATGTGTAAACGTCCGAAACGTAATTCTGAAACATCAGCAGACCACGGTTGGACAAGAACAACCGAATATTGTGTGTGCATTCTGTTACGGCACTAGTCAATAAACATTTTAAATATGAAAAGAGAGATGCAAGATGCAGCCCACGCCCGAATGCCTCCACTGTGGATGCGTGGAGGACACCGCGCGCCACACGCTGGAGGCATGTCCGGCGTGGACAGAGGAGCGTGCGGCCTTGGTCGCGGAGGTGGGCGGGGACCTCTCGCTTCCGGCCTTGGTTAGGCGTGCGAGTCGTTTGCAGAGGCAGTGCTCCGACAGAAGGAAGAGGCGGAACGGCAGCGTGAACTGGACCCGGACGCGCACCCATTACGTCGGGCGAGGCCGGGACGCCGGCGCCGCCGCTAGGAGACTGAGTTAGGTTACTTGAGGCGTCAGGCGCGGGGAACGCCTGACGCGCCAATTGGGGTGGGTAGCGCCGTTCCTGTTCCGGCACGGCGCAGAGAGGGGGATACAGGGCTGATTGACTGCCTGTCCCGCCGACTTCCGTCGACGGGACGAGTGGTTAATCAAGCCGAAGGAGGGGTTGGCGGATCGATTGCCGTGCTTGCTGACTAACAGGCCCGGCAATCGATCATGCTCAAAAGTAGGAGTAGGAGGGGTAGCAAGCGTGGCGGGGGATAACCCGCGCCTGCTGCCCCGATGGGGGGAGAGCATAGCCGGCTGATACATTAAGAGACAAAGCCTTACAGATAACAAGGCCTTATTCAACTTTATAATACAAGATAATATAAAGTATTCGACAGACAGTTCTGACAACGTCATGTCACATCGTTGATCATAGAGATCAACTAAGAAGTTCACATCATTCACCCCTCGTTGTTTATGTCTATTACGTAGTGTGGTAATCCTGCAAATAAGCAGGAGTCCTTTGTCTGCGAGTAGAGCGACGAATGTGAACATTCTGAGCTGAGGGTGCTGCATCCGTTTCCGGAGATGGCCGATCTCTTTCAGCTTCTGGAGGTGGTATTTCTCTTTCAGCTTCTTGGGAAGGTAGCTCTTCTATTCTAGGAGGAGGCTCTTCATCTTCCGATAGATCATCAGTGTCATCCTCTCTTAGTGGTAGTGGAGCCAAGCGCCTGTTTGAAACTGTGGTCTCTCGTCCGTCAGGCAATCTCACGTATGAGTATTCGGGATTGCTTTGTAAAAGTTCGACCTCTTCTACGGCAGCGTCATATTTTGAATTTATTACATTTTTTTTCATAAATACTGGTCCTTGAACCATCAGCCACGATGGCATCGACTGACCATTACCAGAACGACGAGGATGTTGGAACATTCGGTCATGCGGTGTTGCGTTAGTCCCAGTGGACAGGAGGGATCTTATCGAATGGAGTGCCACTGGCAGGGCTTGTTCCCAATGGGCGCCGTCCAGATTCTTAGAGCGCAGGTGGAGCTGAACAGCTTTCCAGAGCGTCCCATTAAGGCGTTCTACTAAGCCGTTCCCCTGCGGGTTATATGGTGTCGTGCGGCTGGTTGCAATGCCTAAGCTCATTAGGAATTTTCGCATTTCGTCTGAGAGAAAGGATGTCCCCCTGTCCGAATGAATATAAGCAGGAGTGCCAAATAAGGAAAAAAGGTCTTTGAGGCATCTTATGACAGTTTCTGACGTCATATCCTTACAGGCGTATGCAAATGGGAATCTGCTGTATTCGTCGATGATTGTAAGTATATATTTGTTTGAA
Organism: Ethmia dodecea; assembly: GCA_963855545.1. Classification (NCBI taxonomy): domain Eukaryota; kingdom Metazoa; phylum Arthropoda; class Insecta; order Lepidoptera; family Depressariidae; genus Ethmia; species Ethmia dodecea. The sequence goes on along the minus strand of OY979446.1, from coordinate 14,053,120 downwards.
GAATTTGAGGGTAAAGGTCCCTTAAAGTCCAAATTAAGTCTCTCAAAAGGAGCCGTTGCCTTTATTAATTGTCCTTTGTTTTTGACATATCTGGGCTTTACCTCCGCACAGACCGGACAAGCGGCGATCATTCGTTTGACTTCTTCGACAGAGTACGGTAAGTTTTTGGACCGGACCCAATGAACCATTCTAGCTATCCCGGGATGGCATAAGGAGTCGTGAATTTCAATGAGTCTGCTGGTAGCCCCATCCGTCATAGCACATACGCGGGATAAAGCATCGGCTGCTACGTTGTCCTTCCCCGGACGATAGGAAATATCAAACTTGTAACACGATAGTTCTAAGCGCCATCTTTCTATTTTTTCATTCTTGATTTTGCTCGAGTGCGTTTGATCAAACATGAAGGCTACGGATCTCTGATCGGTGATAAGTAGGAAATGTCTTGCGATTAGATAATGGCGCCATTTCCGTAGTGCTTCTACTATAGCGCTGGCTTCTTTTTCAATGGATGGAAAGTTACAGGCACGGGTTCCTGTAGACTGTAAATAAAATGACCTGTAGCTTTATAAAACGCCTGTACCTGTAATTTTATCTAGTGTTGCTATTTAATTAATCAGTGTTGCTGCGTTTTTCCCTGTAAATTGTAACCTGTAGCTTTATAAAATAGGGCCCAGGTATGCGTAAGGCATTTTCCCCGCATGCGAAAGAAAAAAAAAAAAAGGATGCAGTTGGTTAAGACAAAAAAAAATGCCTGACTGACACTACTGACAGTGACAATCAGTAGCATGACAATCACAATTTGGTGTGTTTCATGGACCTATGTGTGTTTCCGATTGAGGGTTGACTGACTGGTTACTGATCTGTGGAGCTGGAGGGTTGAGTTCAGTGGTCTCGTACCTACCGATTTTTCGGTATTTCTACCGAAATGGGCTCTGTCCTACCGAAATACCAAAACGCAACGATTTTTCTACGATTTTGGAGAATACATGGAAATTCTTCCAATTTTTCTACCGATTTTACACGTTTGTGCTGACAATTACAGCAAGCTAATTCAAGCTATGGATGGTTAAAGTAGTTAGATATGGCGGGAATGCTTCATATTTTGGGACCTTGAATCCTAAATCTCCATGCTTACCTAAAATACATAAAAAAAATGAATCTTTCAAATGTGTTCTGACGAGGAACCAAGAAAAAAATATCTACAATATTGTCGAAAAAAGGGGAAGATTACATGCAAAACGACTATTTTAATGACGATAAAATTTAATGCAAAGATGTACGAGGCGGTGGTCAAAGAATATTGGTATGATCATAAAGATTTAAAAAATATATATATTATCTAAGTGTGTTTTTATAACCCACTGTTAAATTAGTCTTTAGGTTTATTTTTGATAAATGAACGAATTTGATTGAATATATTTTTTTTGTCATAATATACCGATTTTGGGTATAAATATACCGATTTTAGTGGGCAGCTCTACCGATTTCGTACAATGACGTTCGAGACCACTGACACTGACTGAGTACCTACCTAGTTGACAAACAAATAGGCGGCTAACCTCAAACTGTTCTCAACTTCTCAAAAAGTAGTACCTATGTGAAACAAATGCATAATATTTCATTTCAAACCTAGGAAGAAGTACCTATACCGGTCAAGACTATCTATCGATAATATCAAATAGCAAACATCAAGAGTGTCTGGTATGTAGGTTTATTATTCTTGGTTTAATTCTTTGATAATTAAAGTAAATAATCAAAGGTTTAATTACATATTTTTAGCTTATTGTAGAAAAATTTTTGCTCTTGCATCGTATCTTACACTGTAATAGTCAGAAAAGTCAACAATAGGCTTACCACTTGTCACATTTGAAAATACACAGATGATGACGGGATAGGATACCTACCAACAAAGAGATTAAAATATTATATTGCCATGTCGGGATTTTGGATCTTTTTGAGGGAAAAAAGCGGGATCCTCTAGTCAAAAGCGGGACATAGTAAAAAAACATATACTGGATGATTTTTTTTACCGTCTGGAAAAAAATATGACCTATAAGGTATCAAGAGCCGAAGTTATACGCGAGATTAATTGTTAAATATAGTCATGTTTAATGCCATTTACAAAATCTAGAAAACTACGCACAGTACTACGCGCAGCTGGCGGTTGTAGGTAAATTGCGCATAAATGGAAGCTACGAGCCTGTTTCTTTTTAAAATACTATTTCAAATATCTTAGTGTGTATTATTGACTACAATTTTGTAATGTATATTAGTAAAAGAAAGAAAAAAACTTTTTGAAAAAAAAATTTTTTCTAAGTAACATTACCAAATGAATCTATTATACTTACCTATCACACCACATTTTTTCCAGACGGTAAAAAAAGTCACCCTGTATAGGTATACCTAATCAGAAGTTTTTAAATATTTTTATTTGAAATATTTTTTTTTAATTCAGTAGTTTGTAGAGTGAGTGTTACAAAGTTGCATCTTACAATAAGAGAATAATATTTGAGATTATTTAACTTCTTTAAGTTTCCTTTTTTTTCTACAAATGAAGAACTTTTCACAGGATAATATAGATAAAACAGGATAGATTAAACTTGATTAATAATTCTGCACTTATTAAATTTACGGAGCATTTATTTCTGGCATCCAATCATTTTAAATTCATCTTATACTTACCCAAAAAGCGGGACTGAGCCTGTCCTGACATTAAATTTTGATTAAAAATGATAAAAATCGGGATGTCTATCAATGCTGATACCTACCCACTTACTTCCAGAAATTATAAGAGATTCAAGTCGGTGGTGTAATTTTTTGAGGTCTAATACTTGGATAGTTTTACTTATATGATGTGTAGTATAACTGCCTCTCAAGCCAATAAAATAAAACACAATTGATTTTTAATTGTTATGGTGCCTATTGGAACCAGGCGGTCGCGGTGCTCGACAAAACTGTGGTAGTAGCAAGCAAATACTGGTGGGTACTAGGGATGTACCTACATATTTTTTATGACACTGGTACTGCTATGCTACTCTGCATTACTGGGTATCATTTTAATTTGCCCATCTATGATATTTGATAATAGGTAGAGAACTAAGATAAAATTATCTTTTATCTAAGGTAGAGAATTAATTATTTTGAAGTAATAATAGGTTATTGCCATTGAAATGTCAGAAATTACTGCTGAACATGAATTATATAATATCACAATGTGTGGGTACTGGAGATGGGTCATTTTAGGAGTAGCATCTGAGAAATCATATGAAATAAATTTTCATATCCCACACCTACTACTCCCGAGTACTCCCTTCACCCAGCCTGCTACTTATGAAATCTGTAAAATTGCAATTTATGTAAATTTTATTTCACTTTTCATATTTCCAGTAGCAAGTGTAATTTTTTATCGTCTTATCAAGTACCTTGTTATCTGTTTCAGGCTGTCTGTAAACGTGTATATTTCTTGTGCTAGTAATGCAAAAGATGTCGTCCCAGGTGTGTAAACAACTGCGTATTGTTTTATATCTTAACTGTCTATTTACTTTATATTGCGAGTTTATAATATGAATATGAGTGTGGTTTTTGGGTTTCTAATTTCCTTGAAAATCTTGCTCACAAATAATGTACAGTACCAGATTTGGTGTACCAAATCTGGTACTGTACATTATTTGTGAGCAAGATTGCTACTTTTGTGACACAACTAGCTCTTAAATTTGTTAATGTAAAAAGGGCTATAACACAGAAGGGCTTGAAACGGCAGTAAATTATGTATTTTAAAAAGTATTAATTAAATTTTTGTAGTTTCTGTGGGTACGACTCTACTTGTTTTTTATTGCAGATAGAAAACATAGTTAATGCTTACAAAACTCTATCAAAGATCCCTTCAATAATTAGCGGGAAGTTGACCAACAATGGCAAAAGAATAACATCTAAATGGTCCATCCGAAACATTGATAAAGGAAAGGCAAGCAAATATTTGTACAACTATGTATTAAATGACAACTTGAGTGTTGTGGTTGAGAGCGATTTTGGGACAGATGTTAGCAATGAGTAAGTATTATTTTACTGATATTGTAATAGGTAATACCTTATAGATATTAAAATACCTATTAGGTATTTTAATATCTATAAATTGATGACATATTCTTTAAAAAAAAAAGAACTCAAGCCAAGCTTTATCCCCGAGGGTAAAAGTAAAAGCAAAGGTATTCCATTTCTGAAAATACCCACTTTTCACGAGAATATTCGACCCCTAAACGTGATAGGTGGAGAACTCATCTCTTGACCGGGTTCTTCAAAAGGTGTTTAAAATAATTTCTCATTCGAACAACACAGCATTGACTCCTGTCTCAGTCAGTCAATCAGTTTTCCATGATTGATACTAACTATTTTATCGGATGTGTGTTTGCCAAAACTATGATATTAAAAATATTCTAATAGGTATCCTGGTTGACAGTTTCGCATATCTCAAACCAATAGTTCAAAAACATAACTAGAAAAACTGCTATATCTGAAAATTTATCTAATTTCCAATATTTGAATAGGTTCTACTGAAGCCATTTATTTCACATTTCATACATATTTTTATTTTTTCAAAACCTAATTAAATTAGCCATGAAATTTTTTTTGAGTCTAATTTAGTGTACCTACGTATTTATATCACATTTGTTGTATTACTTGCGCCACTGTTATATGGATGTTTGAACAGGTGTCTGTTATTTATGTTTTGCGGACAACACGTACCCGAATAAAACTTATTTTGAATTAGGTAAGAATTTGTCAATTTTTTTATTGATGACAACTTAAACTTTTTATTATCTTACCATTTAAGAGTAAAACATCTAGCAATCAAATTGATTGCATTAATTGTTATCACTTACAGTATTTTCTTAATTATTTGCTTTGAAAATTAAAAGATAATAAAAATAATATGGACATTCCTAAAACTGAACATTAAATAATCACATACAATAAACAAATCTTCTTGATTATTTTGTATGAAAACAATTGGTACAACAACATATCTGAACTTGTATCATTAAAAAATTGCTTATACTTTTTCATTAGCCACCATTTCACCAATTTATATAAATGCTTCACCTTTCAAGCATCTTCCTTATTCTGTTGCTCTACCTCTATGTCCAAATGTTCTTCGCGGTTCATTAGCCTATGTTTCTTTGACTTTCTCTTGCTTGTGGACATCCGCAACCGTTTGCTTTCGCATCTTTTGCGTGAGTTCTTAAGTATAATTTTTAAAAAATTGTGGCAATCTAACATGGTGAAACTGGTGTCTGATTCGTGCACCACTTTAAAAAAGAAATTGATAGTGTTATCGTAGCTTTTGAAACAGATCTTTGGCATATCCGTCCGAGAGCCCCCTGCCCATGAACAGGTCTGCATGAATTCTCTGCTAAACATTACATCGAGTAAAGCATATGCATTATTTTCTCCTCTTCCCCTTCCTACGCCGCATATTACTTTAAACTTCTGAAATAATTCTGCTTCTATAATCGGGTTTTCGAGCATACTTTCAAAATTTTTGAGATCTTCTAAACTTTCAATGGTTTTAATATCAAACCCAGGTATTGATATACATGATCCAGTAGCATTTTCTATATTTGGCCAAGCAGGTTGTTTTGAAAGATCTTCAAGCCGCATGCTAATTTCGGATAATTTGGACAAAATAATGCGTTGGTTGTGTAGCAGTTTGGTTTGGTTTTTCTGAAATGTTGTCATAATCTGCATCATACTATCCATTTTTGTTGACATACTGGACATTACAGCATTTGAAACATCATCGGATTTTCCACGAGTAGCAGAGTCACCATTGGTGTTCTGAAAATATTCAAGTAAAAATTTATTTTATGGGTGGGCCTCGACAGCATCAAAAGCAAAAAAGAAACAAATAATGTAATATAATTATGTAATATAATATGACTACATAGGTCACACTAAAAGTTTCCGGAACTGGCCACTTACATAAACAATATTTAAAAAGTAACTACAACATTAGAAAATTTAACTCTTTGGCTGTAGAATGCAGTTTGTTTCATCTGACTGTCAATTGTTTTTACATTGTGGCGCTATTTTAAAAATTGCGTGTCTACATTAACGTGGATTAAACTCGGGAAAATTTTCGTAGTATGATTTTCTACGATTTTAAGTATAATTTGACAGCTCAACAGAGCATCGCTCGGCTTCAATCTGCTTTTAGGGATGAAGCACCATGCAAGACTACTATTTATAGCTGGTTTCCAGAATTCAAGCGCGGTCGTGTCAATCTCAGTGACGAATCTCGCGATGGTCGCCCGTCCACCGCTGTGAACAACAAAAACATCGATGCTGTGCGCCGTATGATTGAAACAGACAGGCATGTTACCATGAGATTCGCGCATCCTTAGACATAGGCATGAGTCAAATACAATCAATCCTACACAAACATTTGGGTGTGAGAAAGCTGTGCTCACGGTGGATCCCACACAATTTGACCCAGGGGTTAAAAAAACGGACCGCGTCACTTGGTGCAGTGCCATGCTTACCAGATTCAACGAAGGTACGTCAAATTTGGTGTGGGACATAGTAACAGTAAGAGCAGTGATAGCCCGGACGGTTAAAGAGCCGGCCGAAAATCAGTGAGGCTCGGGTTCGAATTCTGTCATGTACCAATGAGTTTTTCAAAAACTTACGTACATATTTATCACTAGCTCGACGGTGAAGGAAAACATCGTGAGGAAACCCGCAGGTGTCAGAATTTATTCTGAGACATGTGTAAACAGACCCGGTCCGGCGATGGGCTCACCACCTATCACGCTTAGGGGTCCAATGTATCTCGTGAAATGTGGGTATATCCAGTAATGGAATACCTCTGCCTACCCCCTCGGGGATAAAAGGCGTGAGATTATATTATTATAATTATTACATAGTAACAGGTGACGAAACATGGATTTATTGCTACAATCCCAAAACAAAGCAGAAATCACGCGTATGGGTCTTTCTAGATGAGCCGAAGCCAACCAAGGCGGCGCGCGTGAAAAGTGCATCTAAGCGGATGATTGCTTCTTTTTTTAATAAAACTGGACACGTGGCTACTGTTGCTTTAAAGAATCGTCGTACCGTGAATAGTGACTGGTACACGACCATTTGTTTGCCGGCAATTATTGACGAACTCCGTAAAAATAACCGGAAACGTCGTATCATCTTGCACCACGACAATGCTAGTTCCCACACGGCCAGACAAACAAACGAATTTTTAAAGGTGAAAAACTTAGAACTTATGAGCCATCCTGCATACAGCCCCGACCTGGCACCTTGTGACTTTTTTCTGTTCCCAAAAATTAAGAACCAATTACGCGGTCAACGATTTTCATCACCAGAAGAGGCTGTCGAAGAGTATGAAAAACACGTTTTTGAGGTCACCACGGAGGAGAGGCACAAAAGTTTTCAAAATTAATTTAATCGCATGAAAAAGTACATTGACGCAAAGGGAGAATATTTTGAGAAACAATCAATTCATTTTTGACCTTTAATAGCATTTTTTTCTTATTCATTCCGAAAACTTTTAGTGCGCCCCACGTAATAACATGAAATTTCCGCGTAAGTTCAACGTACAATGTAGGCATCCAAAAAGTTTATTCAGAATACCTAGGGAACGGGATTCGCGCGACCATCGCCACTGGGCAACAAGTAACACCACCGCTTAACCAATCTATTCTATACATATAATAAAACTCTAATGGGGCCATGTCTGTACATGAAATATTTTTTGAAAATTTTAACGGTAGTGTATATAGTTATCGATACCGAAACACCAATTTTTGGAATTTTTGTCTGCCTGTCTGTCTGTCTGGTTGTGCACGCATCACTCAAAAACGACTGGACGGATTTTAATGAAATTTGGTATGCAGATAACTGAGTACCCAGGTCAACATCTAGGGTACTTTTTATTCCAGATAAATATCTCATTCCCACGGTAAAATATAAAAACTGGGTAAAAAGAGAAATACATACTATTCCGAAACGATAACACATAGAAACTTGAAATACGGTATGTAGGTGGCTTAAATGTCGTAGGCAACCATTATAAAGGGATTTTTTGAAATTCCCATGGGAAAGGGAATAAACTGGATCCACGCGGGCAACGCCGCTGGGCACCCGCTAGTTAACAATATCCCTAATAAATAAAATTTTTGATGTATATCAACTTACAACATTCTTGAAAACTGGCTCATTGCGCATTTTTTCCAACAAAGTTTCAGCAGTATAGAAGCTTATAATGTTTGTCTTTTTAACTAGACACTTAAGTTCGGACCAGGTGTCATCTGGTACGGATTGCTCTAGTCTTCTCATCTTATCTGGATTAACTGGAGGCCAGTACAGGATGCCACTTTTCTCCCAGTTAAATGGAACGGCTCTAAGAATGGAGTTGCCACGCACTGTGTGGACTTGTACTATCTTGAACGGCATTTCTAAAAGTAATAACGAAACATCATTTATTTTGACATAATAACATTCCAGGGTCAAATAATAAGTACCATGAATTCGTTTAAGCAAATTATAGTGCTATGGAATAGCTAGTATAATATTAGAGAGAGGGAATATTTATATGGTTGTAACGAATAAACTCAAAAAGTACTGGACTGATTTTTAAAATTCAATGGAAAGTTACAATAACTGAGTAATTAGTAATAAACTAATAATAGGCTATATTTTTTTCCCCGTATTCCCACAGAAACTACGCGGCTGAAACCGCGCGGAACACCTAGTATGTAATACAATTGATGGTTTCATAATTCACATAGTATTCACATGTTTAACAGATTCCTCATACATACAATTAAAACAACCAAGAATTTCATTGACAATGAAATTCATGAGATGGTGTTTACTTTGTTTACTGATTTGTAAGTTTTGTAATTTTGGTTGAAAGTACATACCTTTCAGAAATATATACAAAAATCTGAAAACTTATGTATTTACCTTATTTACACACAACAAAACCCGCAGCAATGAAAATTATCAAACACAATGTTGATTTATCTCTTGATGTTTACCAAATTCCTTGATCCGCGATACATATACGATTAAATAGTGATAGAAAAAACTAGTAGTATTACTACTAATACCTATTGTTCATTTACTTATTTCTAAGAAAAATATACTCTGGTATTTTGCGAGTAATTAAAATATAAATAAATACCTACCCAACCTAATGCTTTTTTTTATTTGTAGATTTTGACATTGACGTCTACTTATTTTTTGTTGGACAGGCTAGGATCAAAGATCATACTGCCTGGTCTTCAGTCTTTACCAAAGGTTTTTTTTTCTTGCTTTTATTATATTCTTAGTTAAATGGCTCTGCCTCAGAGTCCATGCACAAAAATACAGTGTCTTCAACACTTTATTTATCCGCCCTTCGGTCATCTACAGTAAAATTATAGTACTTTTACTGAAGACCTTTTAAACTTGAGGCAATCCAAAAATGACCATCGAATTTCTCATTCACTACACACTTTCGCGGACACTTGTCACATCGTCTTGTACTATGAGTTATTATGAGTCAAAACTAGAGGATTCGATCCCGGGATCCCGGATCCCGGGATCCCGGTCATATTTTAGTCCCGAAAATTTCGGGATCAAATTTAATGAATCCCGGGATTTTCGGGATTGATACATTTACATTACAGTACCTATAAACATTGATCTCTTTAGCATATTTTTTATAGTTTATCTAAATAAGTCTAAATCAGTAGGTTTTTTGAAGTTTATTTTTAGTTTTATAAATTATTTACAGAACAAACTAGGCCCAGTTTGTTTATTTTATAAGAAGAAAGTATAATTTTGTTTAACCGCCTTTTTAAAGATTTAAAACTTAAATATTCTATGTCCTCACAAGGCTTTCTTAATGACAGAGGCGAAAAGTGGCAATCTCGTTTAGCGCAGCGGGCCGAATGTTTATGCTTGAGATATGAAAAATTTATTTTGATATGTTTTACTGTCTTTTTATTATCACTTTCCATTACCAATACAATCCCGGGACTATCCCGGGATTAACTTTAGATAATCCCGAAATCCCGGGATTAGAAAAATCGACCGGGATCGAATCCTCTAGTCAAAACCCAAAACATACAGCAAAATGAAGATTTTACAAAAAACATTACGTCCCTCTATTAGATTTTTATATGTATAGTGCGAATGTCATGCAGTACTCGTCTACAAAAACGCGGAAAATTTAAATGTATGAATGAAAATATTATACTTTTACTACAATTTCTAATTAATTATGGTATCCAAATAGACTGAGGAAAAATATAATACAAAGGTACCTACTAAATGTAAACTAGCGTTTAACGTTTAGCGTTTAGTGTTGAATCCGTTTTTTGTCCGTTCCCATGGGAATTTTCAAAAATCCCTTCTTAGTGCTAACTCACGTCATATAGGTTCCCAATCTTTGTGCAACATTGCTTGAAAAGGCAGCGATTTCGGCTGTACGTTGATCTCAAAGACGTTTAAAGAAAAAGTTTCTGAATGATTTTCTTCCTACCTCTGGTTAATCTGTTTATTTTATGTTTTTGAAGTGAAAACTTCTTTAGCGGCGTTTAGCACTTTTGTGGGATGGGTAAAAACTGTGAAACTCGCGTCAGGTCACGTGTGCTGATCGAAAAACCGTAAGACGGTTATAGAGTTGTGTTGTAACACCGAAATCGATAATCAAGTTTTCACTTCTGCCGGCACTCCCGGAGTGCAACCCGTGTTTTTTTTTTCTCAGGCTACTCTCTGCGGTGTCCCCTCGAGAGAGCTTCAAGGCGATTATTCGAGAGGAGAAGGAAAAAGACACCAAGAAGCAATACTTGGAAGTATGGTCGCAGAGCACTCTTGCTCATTCCATAGATCTTACTGCATTGGATATCCATGGCGACGTTTATACTGACTGTAAGTGTTTCCACATAACAACTAATGGGCCATTTACACGAGGCCATTCCATGAGCCATTCCACTGAGACAATCCACTAAGCAAATCCAAACTGAATACAAAAAAAGCTTGAGGACAATCCATTGCAGTGGACTGTCTCCATTTATGGGCCATTTACACGAGGGCAGTCCAGTAAGACAATCCAGTAAGACTGCATACAAAAAAAACTTGAGGACAATCCATTCCACTGTCCTCAAGTTTTTTTTGTATGCAGTCTTACTGGATTGTCTTACTGGACTGCCCTCGTGTAAATGGCCCGTTACACAAAGCCATTAGTGGATTGGCTTAGTGGAATGGCGCACTGGAATAGCCTCATATAAATGCTCCATTAATTACAGTATTTATTTTATTTGTCGTTTGACCATTGTATAGGTTTTTAGTTTTACATGTACGAAGTTACGGGACGAAAACCTAGTACATGTTACTACACTATACTGAATAGCTAGCTAGCTAAGTACACGGATATTAAAATGATATATTTGAATTTTATTTGTATATTTATGTTTATATGTTAGTTTGTAATGAATAGGCACTGAAACTACTAGACCGATTTTAAAAAATATTTTTCACTTCTCATGCTCTAAAAGTACGCCAATATAGCCCTACGAAGCGGGACTAAAGTGACCACTTTAGTCCCTAGGGAGTATAAAGTTATTTTTTTTTAATTTCCTTAATGAGAAAAAGACAACCTCAAACAGCCAGTAAATATCTGTAGAGTGTCTAACATCTTCATTGCGAAAATGTGAAGAGTTTTAGTTCCATGATTTTTCCGCGAAGAAGGTGGCGCCATGTGTTTTAAATTGTTTACCTGCAAAGAGATTTAAATCTCTTTGTTAATCTGTGACAGCCTGACAGGTTTAGAAGAAAAAACTGACCGCGAAAATTTCTGAATTTTTGTCGAGTGTAAATTTGTTGGGTTTTAAATAAATTTGTACTAAATTGTCAATTTTTCTCGCACTCAAAGTGAAAAATACAGTTTCCACCTCGAGACTAAACGCCAACTTAATATACCCTCGGTTTCATGACTCCTCTGGTATATAATGGCTTCGTTTAGTCCCTCGATATAAAATATACTATCATTTTCTGGGGGCGTATATGGGCATAGTTTCCCCAAGGAAACAGTTATTAGTAATATTTTTTTATCAAATCTGTTATGTTGATGGTTGTAAAAATTTAAAATAGCTTCTCAGCCTATAGTTTTAAGGTTCAATATGTTTTTGCAGTGGAATTCGGAAGCCTGGACTGGTCGTCCGATGAAACAGCGCTTGTGTACGTCGCAGAAAAGAAACTGAAGAAGTCCGAGCCGTATATCAAGAGGAAAGGGGAGGAAAAACCCAAATCCGACGGCAGCGGCGAAGCGTTGCCCAAGAAGGTAACACGGGACTAAATTTTTTAGGGTCACATTTTTTTTATTTTTATTTTCCGCACATATTTGTCCCCTGACATGGTGGTCAGGGTCCTTTTTATGGTCGGTTTTATTCTGTTAGTGTAACAAAGAAAGAAAGATGCTCGCTTTCATTCTATGTATAGACTAAAAATATAGGTAGACACATACAATATATGATATACACAAATATATTAATTTCACATATTTAAAAGGTGCCAACCTTCCCAAATAAAGTATGGTGAAGGCTTTACCACTTTATTTACTAGCGTAGTTCTCGTTCAAAAGGGAATACGGGAATAAAATATAGCCTATGTTGCTCAGGGATCTTCTAGCTTTCCATGGTGAAAGAATTTTTAAAATCGGTTCGATATTTTTAAAATTTATTCGTAACAAACACAAAAATCCACATCTATTCTCTTTGTAATATTACTAGCGACCCGTCCCGCCTTCGCACGGGTGCAATGCTAATACTAAAACCTTCCTATTGAATCACTCTATCTATTAAAAAAAACCGCATCAAAATCCATTGCGTAGTTTTAAAGATTTAAGCATACTAGGGATATAGGGACAGAGAAAGCGACTTTGTTTTATACTATGTACTGATTATTCAATTTAGTTCACACAACCAGCTTCCTGCTGTCACGTCGTCCATTGCTCGTCTCTCTCTTTTATTGCCGCCGTCCCCCTCGCACACACACACATCCCGTATCATTTCATGCATCCTGCTTATATGTAATACAAGTATTTTTGTCTTATAAATCAATGAACGCCGGCTGCACGCACGGAAAAGTGTCACGTTCCGCCTGAGCCCAGCGTGCAAGCGAGAGCGCGGAACAAGCGATAGAGGTACGATCGGCATAAGCGTTAGGCTTGTGACGCATCTATCTCCCTTCTACTCCAGTATGCAACTTTTCATCAATGTTTTCTTATGACGTTATCACGTATTTTCTTATGATAATAATAATATAATCTCACGCCTTTCATCCCCGAGGGGGTAGGCAGAGGTATTCCATTACTGGATATACCCACATTTCACGAGATACATTGGACCCCTAAACGTGATAGGTGGTGAGATCTCTCTTCCACTCCAGTATTCAATTTTTCATCAATGTTTTCTTATGACGTTATCACGTAACATTATCTTCCGTAAACAGACTTTACAGATAAAAAAAAATTTTTATTGTTTTTTTTTTGTCAGGGTGAAGAGTACGTCTACAGACAAGACTGGGGAGAGCAGCTGGTGGGAAAATATGCATCCGTGGTAGTGGTATGCCATATTCAGAGCGAAACTTGCACCGTACTGGAGGGTCTGCCAGAAAGCTGGTGCCCGGGCCAGGTAAGTTGGAAACATCCATCGCTATTGTGTTTATTCCCGTTCCCGTGGGAATTTCTAAACGTCCCTTCATAGCGGTTGCCTACGACATATAAGACCACTAAGAACCATATTTCAAGCTTCTAGGTGTTATCGTTTCGGAGTAGTACGTATTTTTCGTTTTTAGCCAGTTTTTATATTTTTACGTGGCAATAAGATATTTTCCTGTAGTAAAAAGTACCCTAGATGTCGACCCGGTTACTTAGCTATGGTGATAACTAAGTAACCGGGTTGACATCTAGGGTATACCAAATTTCATCAAATTTAAAGTAGTTTTTGCGTGATGCATGCACAAACAGACAAACATTTAAAAAATTGGCGTTTTAGTATCTAAATCAATCAATATGTACCGAAAAAAATCCTAAAATATTTACGGTTTATATACATAAATAAAATAGCGTGATAATCTTGTTAATGCACGTTTATAATATTTTGATTCGAAAATTACATAATGCATGACCATTAGCAAGCCAAGTAAAAAATAGGAAGCAGAATTAAAAAACTAATGTCTTTTCCTCTCTTTCTAAGTAAATTCTATTTCTCTTACATTTGCACTTGATTTAAAAGGACCTTTGTTCCTGATTGGTTTCGTAACTCTGGCAGGAAACATATAGAGTCCAACAAATCAAAGAATTAATTATAGTTTCAAATTTTAATTATGTATTACAAGGTTGACCTTAGAAAATTAGGGAAGGAATGAGAGCGAGAGCTCATGGCCTCTCGCTTATATAGAAAACTTTTGCCTACTGAAATATAATAGCAACATTTATTTGCTCTAAAACAATCGTAAGGCGCAATTTACTTACTTATTTTATACATGCTTAATATCTATTTATCTTTAATTTATTACATTCTATTTAATTTTATAATATTTCAATTTTGGTTTTAATTTATTAAATGATTCTAAACAAACTTAATTTAACTTATTGAAGACCGCTGAGGCGGTAACAACCTTTTATATCCTTACTTATTGATTTTTTCAAATTCGTTCAGAAAGGCTTGAGATTTAAAATCTTTTTTAGGTCCGCTTCGCCCCTGACGGCAAGAGTGTAGTAGGTACGGCGTGGGAGACGGAGCCCAGACGCCTCGGGCTCATCTTCTGCACCAACCGGCCCGGCTTCATATTCCAGCTGACGCTTGATGGGAGCTTGAGTGAGTTAATTAATAACTTTTTCATCTCTCGAGGCGGAAAGCGGAAACTTTCGTCCCGCTGCGCTAAACGAAATTGCCGCTTTTCACCTCCGTCGAGAAAAAAAAAGTATACACACTTCGGGTAGTAAATAAGAAATCCTCAGATCACATGTGATCTGAGACATTTCTTATTTTGCTTCCATAGATGTGTAATATACTTTGAGTATTAAACCAACCGGAGACGCCACTGACAGGCGTTCCCCTCTGCCAAAAAAACGTGTCGGTCAACACGCATACCTGATAAATACAACTAGTTTTTTTGAGTTCACGGAGTGCTTGGATTGGTGAATGTATTTGTGTGCATCTAGTTCAAGGTAGTGTTTAATTGTTTTGTCCAAAAATGCGTTAGTTTTAACATTATTTGTGTTTGTTTCCTCGTCCCCCCCGCAGAAATTAGCAGACTTTTTTGCTAAGAAACTAGTGCTCGTGACGTCTCCTGTTGGTTTAATACTCAAAGGTAATATACCATTCTCGAACATGCTTGGAAAGAGAAATATTTTGAATACCTTCTTCGAAATAAATAGAAATTGCTGTACTGGCCAAATACATACGAGCAGCGGCTGGCAAAACTTGTATGAAAACTCATATCCATCGTGTAATTTAAAAATGGAAGGATCTTTCACTCCGAAACATCTCATGGGTAACTTATCAAAGGTTTTATTTAAATTTCGAACTGACTTGCAAAATAGAAGGCTGTTTATTGAAAAAGAAACAAATTACCACTTTAATGCGAGAAAAATAAATTATTGACTTCATTGTGACTTCTTGAGGCAATCCAGAAATGTTCATCCCTGGCATTTTATCGAATTTCCCATTCACTGCACACTTTCACGGATACTTGCCACATAATATACTATCACTACCTGAATCAAAACCCGAAATATACAGCAAAATGAAAATCATACAAAAAATCGGTTGTCTGTAAAGTCGGTTTACTGACGATAGTTGAACGTGACAACGTCATACTTTTTGGATTGTGCATCTTTGTCGCTCGTTGCGCCCTCTCGCTTGCACTGTAACGCCGCATACGTCACACTTTTTCGTGCATGCAGCCGGCTCCATCGAATTATAAGACGTTATCACGTCAAAAACATGACGTCCCTCTTCAGATTCCCGCCAAAAAGACGTTGGACCGCTATCCTCACTCCCCAGGCACGATCACCTCGCCTAGCGGAAGATCTTCCCTCTTCACGATGGATTAGCATTCCACCTCCATAATATTATTATTATCTATATCTCTCACGCCTTTTTTTATCCCCGAGGGGGTAGGCAGAGGTATTCCATTACTGGATATACCCACATTTCACGAGATATATTGGACCCCTAAACGTGATAGGTGGTGAGCCCATCGCCGGACCGGGTCTGTTTACACATGTCTCAGAATTAATTCTGAGACCTGCGGGTTTCCTCACGATGTTTTCCTTCACCGTCGAGCTGGTGATAAATATGTACGTAAGTTTTGAAAAACTCATTGGTACCCGTCAACCCGAGCCTCACTGATTTTCGGCCGGCTCTTTAACCGTCCGGGCTATCACTGCTCTATATATTATTATTCTATCTTTGATTCCTAGAGAAGCTGTCAGCTGATGGCTTGGCAGTCCGCTCACCCAGGTTCAGTGCCGACGGCGACTTAGTATGGCTTCAGCGAGTAGCCGATGGTCCTCACCACGCCTGCCACCAGCTCGTTGCCAAGAAGAGCAACTCTGTAAGTGATATTGGAGTGTTGTTGTTACAATAGCTATAGTAATCTATCTATACAACGCGTAGCAGAAATAGCGCAATTCCTTATACACACCAATTAGTAAATCAACATAAAAACAATATGATGCAATCGAACTTTAGTTGTGTCCAACCAATTTTCTTAAATATCGATCAATAATAGCACGATTTCCATACGTAGCACTGAATTCAGCTATGCTAATTCAATTTTCGGAAAAATTAAACACATCTTAAAGATCTGAAATCGATTAAGTAGTCGATACTGAACAAACTAATTTCAGGAATTGAGCTTATTCTGTTACATATTGTATACTTATACTAATACTAGCGGTTCTGCGCGGTTTTACCCGCGCAGTTCCCGTTGGAATACAAGAATAAAATATAGCCTATGTTACTCAGGGATATTCTAGCTTTCCATTGGTAAAATAATTTTTAAAATTGGTCCAGTAGTTTTTGAGTTCATTCGTAACAAAGATACAAACATACACATCTTTCAGATTTGTATTTTTGTCTGTAAGTATATGATTTTATTTTTTATTTTTGCGTTAGTGTAGATACTTAGTTATCGATTTAGATATCAAAACACTTTACTTTTGTCTGTCTGTGTCAAAGAGATTTAAATATAATAGGGCATAGAGGGGGCATTGGGAATATTTTCATACAAAACTTTGAAGCCTAAGCGTCATGTCCTTGTCATGTCAGTTAGTGTGAACGCGAGCTGTCATTCGGTCGAAATTGTACTAGACTTACTCCACTTGGAATAACTTTTGACTCCAAATTTTCCTCGCTTTGTCCCCTCTATGCCTTATTATATTTTAATCTCTTTGGTCTGTGTACACATCATGCAAAAACTATTGGACGGATCTTGATAAAAGGTATTAAGAAAACTGAGTAATTGGGTCAACATCTATGCCTATATACCTATAGTACTCTGTCTACTTTGGGACTAAATAACAGTGCGTAAATTCAACATCTCTGCCTATCAGTTATTTAGTACCCATAGTACAAGCTCTGCTTAGTTTGGAACTAAATAACAGTGTGTAAAATTTATTATTATTATTTTAATATCCCAGAGCGAAGTTGCGACAGTGGTGGACATAGTGCAAACGGAAACGCGAACAGCCAACGGCTCATTGTTCCGCGGCGTCTTCAGCCAAGCTCTGCCGGCAACTTGCTTCGCCAGCGAAGGCCGTATTGTATTCAGCACACCGCAACAGCTCCAAGTCAGAAGCTACGTAGTTGACATTGGTATGGACTATAGTCTGTTTTGCATCAAGTGGGTTCGGTGACAGTTCCCATTTTTCCTTTTACGCATACAACTTTCTAGTAAGAAAAATAGATGGTTCCAAAAATAATGAATAATTTATTATTATGTAATTGCTAAAATACAATAATTGTCGCCTCTAAAATTCTAAATTAAAATCTCAGACTATAAATCAAGAAAAATATAAAAAATAATAGTTATATAAGATATCCTAAAAATACGTATTGCGTGGAACGGAACTTTTACTCATAGGGATTGACACTACTTAATCTACATTAAATCGATGAATCGAAGCTTTTTGGCGGGAATCCGAAAAAAGATGCAATGTTTTTGTAAAATTTTCATTTTGTTGTATCTTTTGGGTTTAAAATAGTAATAGTGTATTATATGGCAGGGGTCTGTGAAAGTATGCAGTGATTTGTAGATTCGAAAATGTATAATATTTTCGTATTGCATCAAAAAGTCAATGACATTTAATTTTTATTTTACAATGTTTTTCCCTTATATAACCTGTGAAATTTAAACATATTTAATAAAAAGTAATCTTGAAAAATCATTCTATCAATAAAGTATAAAATCGATTCCATTTTACAAACTTACTCGAAATTTTAGAAAAATCGATTGGATTTCATTAGGACACATCACTTCAATTGTCAACAGTGAACTGTCACCGAACCCATTTGGTGTGCAATACACTATAGGGATGCCTCGATACACCTTTTTGCCGATACCGATACCCTTATAAGAATATCGGCGATACTAATACCGATACGCTTATTGTTTTTTTTTTTTATTACTAAGACCAATTTATACATATTTGTAACGACGATCTCCACACTAGGCACAGCCTGTCCTGTGGAGATCAGCAAGAGAGAATTACATTTGGTAGGGTTATACGGGCTCACGGCGATTAAATAAAAATGTTATAAAAAGAAAATAAGATGATAATAAAAAAACTATTAAAAGTTCTAACTTAAACTAAGGTTACTAAGGAATTAAAATAGAAGTTAGAATAAATAAAACACAATTAATTAATATCAAAATTAACATTTATAAATATAAAGCGCAGGGTGCCTCGTTTGCAACGAAATAGATGGGACAACACGGGCGTTTAATAATAATAATATAATCTCACGTCTTTTTTTATCCCCGAGGGGGTAGGCACAGGTATTCCATTACTGGATATACCCACATTTCACGAGATATATTGGACCCCTAAACGTGATAGGTGATGAGCCCATCGCCGGAACGGGTCTGTTTACATATGGCCTGCGGGTTTCCACACGATGTTTTCCTTCACCGTCGAGCTAGTGATAAATATGTACGTAAGGTTTGAAAAACTCATGGGTACATGCATACACGCGGCGTTTACATTACATTTTTAAAGCGCTAAATTAGAAAAGTATCGTTGAATCTGAAAAAAAATATCGCCGATACCGAATATCGGCAAACCCGTAGTATCGCCGATGTATCGGTATCGGTATCGGATGCATCCTATGGACTGTATGGTTTTACTGGTTCATCCGACGGCTTTAGCATTTCATTTTTGTCTTTTAAAACTAACACAGTTATAAGTCTTTTTATGACTGACACATATATGGACGAAATCCTTTGCTTGCCATTTTTAGACGACTTCAAAAAAGGAGAAGGTTCTTAATTCGAATGTTTTTTTTGTGTGTATGTTACGCGATCATTTCCCCAATTATGAGTAGAATTTGATGATTCCTTTTTTGTTTGGTAGTGTAGTAGTCTTCAAATGTGGTCCCATTTAAAATTTATCGAAATCGGTCGAGGGAATATAAAAAAAAAAATTGTATAAAATAAATGAAAAAATAATCTCGCGCCTTATATCCTCGAGAGGGTAGGCAGAGGTAGAGTCATTTTACATGTAAGTGCGATTAAAAGATTTAACTCTCTAAATGCAATTATTAATATTATTATAGAAAACCTAAAAAATTACCTTCACAAATCGATAAGATAACATTGCTTTTTATCATATAAATGTTCTAAATGTATTAAAATTGATATAACATATTTTGTTCCAGAGGGTGGAAGAATAGTCGATATATCGAACAATATTTTCAGCGGCTCCACCAGCATATTGGACGTGAAAGCAGACATGATCCTTGCTGCTTGCTCCAACATGACTACTCCTGGACAGGTGAAATTAAATAGATAAATAATCTCACGCCTTCTATCCCCGAGGGGGTAGGCAGAGGTATTCCATTTCGGGAAATACCCACTTTTTACGAGTATATTCGACCCCTAAACGTGAGCAGTGATTACGGTTAAAAAGCCAGCTTATTATGATGATAATGCCCGCTTATCGTTTCGAGACCATATTAGGGACGTCTTGAAAAAAGGCCAGGTCAAGAGTACCCCAAACCAAAGAGCTTGTATGATAGGAATAATGAAAGTGGACGAAGCGAAAAAAGTATGTAAGGATCGTAGCATGTGGAAAGAACTTAAGAGTTCCTTTTCGTTATCCTAGATCAAGAATCGATCCATTTGCCCCGACCTTCCGTCGCACAGTTTTAGGTTCAAATTCCGCGATCCCCCGTCTCTGTAGGTTAGCCAATAAATATAGTCACATTACCGACATACATTTTGATTCAATGGCCAAGTTCCGCTCTGAAATAATTAAAACTGTTAACGTCAATAAATAATTTATTCTGTCACCATCTGATAAAAAGTTAGTGTTTCAATGTCTTTTTTGTTTTTTTGTAATAACATCTACCTAGTTACTTATGTAATCATAATATAATTGCATGCTGTGTTTGCTTTTAATTAGTTTGTACATTAACCATAAGACTTATGTAATATTATATATTTTGTTGTAATGTATCAACTGTAAGCGAACCTTTTAAAATAAAAAATAAAAAGAAGTGGTATCTGCCTACCCCTACGGGAAAGAGGCGTGATTATATGTATGTATGTAAATCAAAAACTTACCTACATATTAATCACTAGCCCGACGGTGAAGGAAAACATCATGAGGAAACCCGCAGGTCCCAGAATTAATGTGTAACTGACCCGGTCCGGCGATGATCTCACCCATGACGTTTACGGGTCCAAAGATATACTGGTGAAATGTAGGTACTTCCTGAAATTGAATACCTCTGTAAAATCAAAAATCATTTATTTTGTGTACAATAAGTACACTCAGAAATGTCAATAGTCTAATAGAAAGGCACTCTAAACTCAATCATGAAGATTGGCTAATTGTAAACAGCAGCCCATCTCCACCGACGAGAGCTGCTGGCTCCAAATGAAGCTTTGCCTAACCCTCTAATAAAAGGCGTGAGATTATTTATTTGATATCTTGTTTATTGACGTGATCACGTCATAAATCGATGAACGCTGGCTAGGGCTGCAAAAGTCTCACGTGCAAGCGAGAGCGCGGAACAAGCGATAGAGAGGCACGATCGGCCTCAGCGTTCGGCTTGTGCTGCATCTATCTCTCTTCCACTCCAGTATGCAACTTTTCATCAATGTTTTCTTATGACACGTAGAATTATCGTCCGTAAACCGAATTTAGAGAGCAGTGATAGCCTTTACGGATAAAGAGCCGGCCGAAAATCAGTGATGCTCGGGTTCGAATCCTGGCATGTACCAATGAGTTTTTCAAAAACTTACGTACATATTTATCACTAGCTCGACGGTGAAGGAAAACATCGTGAGGAAACCCGCAGGTCTCAGAATTAATTCTGAGACATGTGTAAATAGACCCGGTCCGGCGATGGGCTCACCACCTATCACGTTTAGGGGTCCAATGTACCTCGTGAAATGTGGGTATATCCGGTAATGGAATAACTCTGCCTCCCCCTCGGGGATGAAAGGCGCGATTATTTATAACCGACTTTCCAGACAACCATTTTTTTTACAGCTATACATAGCGAGGCTACCAGCTAAAGGGAGGGAGGCAGAAATCAATTGGGTTCGAATTAGTCAGCCTATTGAAGTCCCGGCGTCCATAGCCAACTCCACTGTTCATGATCTTCATCTAAATTCCAACTCTACTGATACTGTCAGTAAGTAGTATTACTAACATTAATTTATAACGCGATAGCCTTTCATATTATGGTTTATTATTAATTTTTTCCGGACAGTTTTGCTTTTTAACTATTCATCGAGTTTTGTAACAATAACACATATTGGGTGATTTAAGGTACATTTTAATTAATTAACCCGTCCTCTCCCAGCGAAAAAACAAAGCAAAACAATCTTTTGCTAAACGACTGGGATCCCAGTCACCGGTAGCCAACGGCTTTAATTGTTTATTCGCAAATTAGAGAAATGAACCATACCTACAAGTTTCGGCTGAAATAGCAATTTAACAAGCTCTCGTTTAGTTAAAAAGGGCTCGACTTCGATTGTATGTACATACTACCAATCTTACTCTGCCTTCAACGAAGAATGGATGAATATCAGAAGTGCATGTTTTTTTTTCTCATGATACGAATAACCTTCCTTAGTACCTGATAAAAGTTTTAGATTTTTCAGCTGCATCAATTTATAAAAAATAAAAATGTTTTCCTTTCTCATTTTCTGTAGATCCGTCACATATTTAAAAAACTATGACGCTGTCAATGTTATTGTCAGCTTCATACTGATATTTTCATCCATTCCATCCAGAAAAAATACCATAAAGTGCCATAAAAGTGCATTAAAATTTTACATCAAAACACTGAACGCAGTGGACGTCATATTGCTCTGTAGTCATGACGTCAGCTGGCTGTGTAAACAGCCAACCGTTGTCATGACGACAGACCTCAGTTGACACTGAATCTTTTTGTTTACTCAGCCTTATGTATGACGTAGTAACCAGGCGGCTACTCAAAGACGTTTAAAGAAAAAGTTTAGGAAAGAGAATGATTTTCTTCCAACTTCTTTGCGGCTACTATTTCATGGTGTTCAAAAACAGATAAAAAAACTGGAAACTATGAATTATTATTTTGACTTATTATTTTTTATTTAATTTTTTTTTTTAGTTTTTTTCTCATAAAGAGCAAAATACCGTATTGTTCGCAGATTCATTCTCAGCGTTGTACTTCGCGCCTTATGCCGAGAACAAGAAACTTCCGTTGATCATTTGGCCTCACGGCGGGCCGCATAGCAACTTCGTGGACGCCTTCTCTTTGGAGGTTGCACTGTGGAACATGTTGGGTGAGTTCCTTTTTAACCGACTTCAAAAAGGAGGAGGTTATCAATTCGACTGTTTTTTTTTATGTTTGTTACCTCAGAACTTTCGACTGGGTGGACCGATTTGGGTGATTCTTTTTTTATTTGAAAACTGGTGCTTCCAGATTGGTCCCATTTTAATTTCGTCCAGTTCTGGCAACGGCATCCATGAGAAAACCATATAAGTTGAAGATTGAAGTTGTTTTTTTTTACTCTTTAGAGTGATTATTAAGGTTCCGGACCCAGTATGAGATCCTAAAGTTCTCGTGTAATACTACGGAGCCATTATTATTTTTGACGGGCCTGTTGGCTCAGTTAGTAGTGACCCTGCCATTGCGGAGGTCGCGGGTTCGATTCCCGCTCGGGACCATTTGTGTGCATGAACATGTGTGTTGGCTTCGTGTCTGGGTGTTCAATATTTATTTAAGTATGTCTATCAGTTATTTAGTAACCATAGTACAGGTTCTGCCTAATTTGGGACTAAATAAAACTGTGTGTGAATTGTGTCCCACAATTTATTATTTATTATTATTATTAGCGAGCCAGTGGCTTGGCCGGTTCTTAAAATTGTTCTTTACGATTATAAATTTATTTATTCATATTATACGTTTTATTAAAAAAAACTTTTCTTTTCTTCACTGGCTGATATGACATATACTCGGATTGTTACAACTACTGGAGTAAAATGTTTTACTTACTAAAATATATACAGGGTGACTTTTTTTACCGTCTGGAAAAAAATGTGGTGTGATAGGTAAGTGTAATAGATTCATTTGGCTATGTTACTTAAAAAAAAAAATATATTTTTCTCAAAAAAAAAATTTTCTTGCTTAAACTAATATACATTACTCAATTTTAGTCAATAATACACACAGAAATATTTGAAATAGTATTTTAAAAAGAAACAGGCTCGTAGCTTCAATTTATGTGCAATCTACCTACAACCGCCAGCTGCGCGTAGTACTGGGCGTAGTTTTCTAGATTTAGGGCCGATTTTTCAATAGCTAGATAAACAGACAAGTAACTATGTAACGAACAAAGTTATGTGACTGTTTATCGGACGAATAACTGCTCGCTAATTTTTCAATCGTCTTTTATTCCACGGATAACTATCTGATCTATTATTTCAACTCTGGCAACTCAAACTTTGCACAGACTCTTTTAAAAGTCTGGATCGGCGATGAAATTCTTCTGAATCCCACTCCGTATCAGGCCTTGATCTGACGATTCTTTATTTTCTTTCACATGGATTTAAATATTCATTTACTATGGCCTCTTCTTCGATAGCCAAGTCACCAATACTATCGAAAATATCCATAATAAATTATGATATCTAATTTATCACTTCGTTCAAACGCAAGAAATAACCTCAAACCAAATTTACTTTATAAAAACGTACGTCAACGTCAAACTATTCTATCTGGCGATGGAAGCGGCAAATAGATTTATTCCTCAGGTAGTGGAGTTATTCGAAAAATAAGTCCTATCCGACTATTGAAAAATTCAATATCCAGCTATCTGTCGAATAAACCCTATCTGTCTGTTTATCTAGCTATTGAAAAATCGGCCCTTAGTAAATTGCATTAAACATGACTATATTTAACAATTAATCTCTTGTATAACTTCGGCTCTACATACCTTATACGTCATATTTTTTTCCAGACGGTAAAAAAATCATTCAGTATTTATTTACTTAAGCTTAGTATCTTCGTTTGGTTACTATGATCTCCCTTTCTGTGTGTTTAAAACCAAAGAAACACACGGACAGACAGTTACTATTACATCTACTGTTGTTGTTGTCCGTTGTAGTGTTGTTGCAGTCCGTTTTTGTAGAAATTATCTAACGACTTAGTTAAATCATTTACGAATTATACTACTGTGACTTCTAGAAAATCAATAAGAGTCATATCAGCCTATGATTAGATTTTTAGCTTGCATGGTAGACAGAGAGAATCTATAAGCGTGTTTTCTGATTTGTTTTTAATAAAAGTTTTGTAGATTTTAAATACTGACTTGACTTATTTAAGTAGTTTATTCGTCTAAGGATTTATTCCGTTTAGGCGCGATTGGACCAATCCGCGATTGGTCCAATTCGTGATTGGGCCAAAATAAAAGAATTTCCAAAATGAAACTATTAGATCATTTATTTCTATTTATTTCTATGAATTGTACCTACACCACTACGCATCACTTTTACTCAAATAGAAAACAATAAATGACTTATAGTTTAATTGTGGAAATACTTTTATTTTGGACAAATCGCGATTTGGCCCAATCGCGAATTGGACCAATCGCGAATTTGTATTTTTTTTCATCATAAGACCAATCACGCCTAAACGATTTATTCTAGTGCACTGTTAAAAATGTAATTTGACATTCCGGTGATGAAGAATCTGTCGCCAGATCGCACTTCAAAATCCCTCAAACTGCTGCGGGCTGCTTCAAAGATCGAATCACTTACAAAAAAAGACTACCCTATTTCAGGACCAGTTGGGTAAAATGTAAAAATTTCAGGTTTCGCGGTCCTCCAAATAAACTACCGCGGGTCGACCGGCGACGGACAGGCCACGGTACAATACCTACCGAAAGTAGCGGGAATCGCCGACGTGAACGATTGCAAAACCGCCACAGACTTCGTATTAAACCATTTTCCCATCGACGGAGACAAGTTGTGCCTGTTGGGGGGGTCCCATGGGGGGTTCCTGGCGACCCACCTGAGTGGGCAGTACCCAGACGTGTACAAGGTGGTCGTCAGTAGGAATCCAGTTATAGATGTCGCTTCCATGTTCGGTACCACAGACATTACTGATTGGTAAGTAGATTTTCGGGTGGAAGAAAAGTCGAAATACACTGGACTCGATTCTGCAGACCAGCTAAAATTTCTAATTTTAAGTTAGCCTATCCTTCTCCATAGAATACGGAAGAAAAAGGACAGAAACAAACTATAGATTAAAGAGTAATGTCAAACATGTAAAAACCTAGTAATTTGAACCTTATAAACTTGCTTATCTGTCATTTTTATTACGCCTTAGTTGACAGGATAAATTTTAATTTGATACTGTATATCAAATTAAAATTTATCCTGTCAACTAATTATATAATTAGATTGGCATAGAATCCGGATTCATCGAGAAAAAAAAATTTCGTGCCTCAACTATAACAAAACCTAGCATGTGTTATACCATTTTAGAATTAAGACTAAATGCGTCAACTTTTAAGTATACTTGCCAAAATAGTAGCCATACATTTTTTTTACAGTACAGCTGGTTTAAGTTGGTTGATGAAATTATTTAGAATTCAATGTTGGAAACAAATTTAACTTTTTACTTAAAAGTGAGGCAGTTATGTAATTTTTTTTTATTGTAAATGGTAGCACGGCTATTCATTATATCATTAGGAAAAAAAATATTCAAAAAGTAAATATTTACAGTCACGGTACAAGAAAGTTCATTACAGGGTGTCCGTTTTTTAGGATTTTTTTTAAACCTTCATACCATTTTGAAAAAAGAACATAGATTTTTTTTTACATTTTTCTGATTACCCTCATGACTAGGCCTATCGCTGGTTTCCGGCTTATCGTTGACTTCTGGGACATC
Organism: Ethmia dodecea; assembly: GCA_963855545.1. Taxonomy (NCBI): domain Eukaryota; kingdom Metazoa; phylum Arthropoda; class Insecta; order Lepidoptera; family Depressariidae; genus Ethmia; species Ethmia dodecea. The sequence continues at coordinate 14,026,442 of OY979446.1, read as the reverse complement.
CTGTATATCTCTCGTCTCTTTTCTTTTATAGGAGAAAGAAAATGACAGGACTAAAATAAAATAAGTTTAGTCGCAGTAATGCAGAATCGAGCCCACTGACGAACTATAATTCAAACAGTCAAGAGTACGTCGAGCTTTGCACATTGGACTTTATAGTTCTTATTACAATCGCCTTAGAGGTCAGACTCGCAATACACGTGTAAAGCTTCATGTGCTCTTGACTGTAATAATAATAATAAAAGTTGTTCTTGTAAAAACTGAATTTTGTATTGAAATGAAATGAAAATTGGTATATGAACGTTTGTCTTTTGTTGATTGTCGCATTACGCATATTTCTCGCGATATTAGTACATATTATTACCTTATATTCTCTCTGTCTTCCTTGCTTGATTAGGATTCAACAAAAAAACTTGTTTAAATTGTTAAACATGGACTGATTATTAAGACTACGCCGTCTGTCGGCTGTCTGTATGTCCTACATTTAAAAGGATGTATCTTTTGAGACAGTCGAGAGAAATTTTCACCAAAAATGTGTTATTATAACATGTACAGTCAAGAGCACGTGGAGCTTGACACTTTGGACTTAGTAACGTTCTTATTATACAATCCGCTTATAGGTCAGACTCGCACTACAAGTGTAAAGCTTCTTGACTGTACCTATTAATAATTTCAAATCTCTCTCTCCTCTATCGTGAAAACGGAAATGCAAAGTCGTCAAACTTGGTGAAATTAACTGTAAACATAATAAAAACCGGCCAACACTCAAAGAAAAACCATTTTCAACCGACTTCAAAAAAGATGGAGTTGCTCAATTCGACCGTATGGTTTTTTTTAAGTTTGTTACCTCTGAATTTTCGACTCGGTGGACCGATTTGGATGATTATATTTTATTTGAAAGCTGGTGCTTCCCGTGTGGTCCTATTTCAATTTGATCCAGTTCTGAAAATGGCATCCATGAGAAAACCATAAAAGTTGAAGTCCGTTTTTTACTCTTTAGAGTTCTATCTTATCAATTATCATATATTCATATATATAACCAGTGCCAGTTTTAGAACTACTATCGCCCTGGGCGAGATTTCAACGGCGCCCCCTATCCTTTATCTGCCATTCAAACCCAAACGAAAAGAGGCAAGGGACAGAATCAAGTAAACATTTTTTTAAATAAAATTGTCCTTTTCTAGCTTTTTTATCGACGCATTCTCTTATTACGACTCCAAAGTCCATGTTTTCCGAAATTTCATTTTCGATTAACAAAGTTGCCAAATCTCGATCTAGATTGAGAAAAAATGAAAATGAGATATTGTCGATCGCAGATAGGTTTAGATCAGCTTGAAAAACTCCATTCACCACTAGCAATCGTTACAGGTATAGTGATATTGTGGCGCCCCATTATATCTGGCGCCCTGGGCGCTCGCCCCACCGCGCTCTACCCTAACGCCGCTACTGTATATAACAAATTAACAATTCAAATATCACACTAACATTTTGGTGGTGGTACGGAACCCTCGGTGCGTGAGCCTAACTCACACTTTTATCACTAGTTTGTAACTCCCTAGGATTCGCCTCCCTCCGCCTTAACTTCCGCGGCTCCATTGGCCAAGGCGACGCGAGCGCGCGCTGCCTCATCGGCAACGTCGGACGGTATGACGTGTCCGACTGCCTTCTCGCTCTATCCGCTGTAACAGACAAGGATAGAAGACTCCAAACCGGCGTAAACTGGTTCTTATACGGCGGGAGCTATGGCGGCTTCCTCAACGCCCACATGGCCGGGCAATACCCAGACATGTTCACTGCTATGGTGCTTAGGAATCCCTTGATTGACTTGGCAAGTAAAGGCAGTTACGCTGACAACTCGGACGGGTGAGATACAGTGATTTACATTATATATCTACAGGGTGTTAGGGAAACGATTCCGAAACCGAAGAGAGGTGGTTATCCAAGTGATTCTTGACACAATTCCATCAAAAATGACAAAAAAAAACTCAATTTTGAGAAACACTTGATGATGAATGAAAAATTGATTCCCATGATTCGAGATGATTTGTAGGGTACAGTACAGAAATGGTGACAACGGGACCCTACAGTACGGCTGTTTTAACTTGGCAGCTCTGAAGTTGCGACCATTTGGCGGTACGAGGGTTGTTCATCTGGATTGAGGGCCGTATATGTTTATATTATGAACCAATTCACAACATATCTTATTCCAACCAATTTTCGTTATAAGTATTTTATAACGTTCATATACCACTTTTTATTTCATTAGGTCTGGATTGGTTGTGGTGAATTGTGGTTGGAGTTTGCAATAGAGTATTTGTCTACCTAGCTCTTTGGCCGGCAACGCACTTGTGACTCTTGAGCTGCAGGTGTCCATGGGCGACGGTAGTCACTTACCACCAGGTGACCCGTCTGCACGTTAACCCCCTCTTTTTATAAAAAAAATGGGACAAAACGAAAATTTATTGTGGAAAATGTGGATAATGAGTTGTGACGTCATAAACTCAAAGTAACTTTATTGGTTGTTATATCGGTCTAAAATAGGCTATAATTTTAAAATGAAAATCTAAATATGTTTTTAGAGGATTACTTACTCGCAATTTATTTTTCATACAGTCAAATACTCTATTCTAGTCTGCCTTTCGTCAGGTGTGCTGTGGAAGCTGGCTTCGAATTCACCGAGAAAGGGCCAGTTTCTGAGGAGCAGATGCTGGCCATGCGACGATGCTCGCCGCTTGTGTAAGTTGAAACATAGTATTTACATTGTACAGAGATAGTTATCGCAATGTGCTAGGATTTGGAGCACAATGCCACATTCGCAAAATGACACACTAGCAAAATGTCACATTAGCAAAATGCCACACTAGCAAAATGTCACATTCGCAAAATGCCACACTAACAAAATTCCATAGTACCAAAACAACAAGATTCAAAATTAAAAAAACTACATTCGAGAATGTCACATTATGAGAAAATAGCATTTTGCTAATGTGACATTTTGCGATGTGGCGTTTTGAGAATGTGACATTTTGCAAAATTCCAATGTGTCATTTTGCGATATTCCAATGTGTCATTTTGCGAAATTCCAATGTGTCATTTGGCGAATGTGTGATTGTGCATAATGCCTAATCCATATGCTATACGATTTATGCTCAGGATAAAGCAAATTGCACTCTGGCGCAGACTTATATCTAAGATAAATTGTGGGACACAATACATACGACGGGACTGTTGGCTCAGTTGGTAGTGACCCTGCCTTCTGAGTCGGAGGTCGCGGGTTCGATCCCCGCTCGGGGTCAACATTTATGTGCATGAACATGTCTGTTGGTTTCGTGTCTGGTCGTTTAATATTTATATAAGTATGTTTATCAGTTGTTTAGTACCCCTAGTACAGGCCCTGCCTTGTTGAGGACTAAATAACCGTGTGAGAACTGTGTCCCACAATTTATTGTTATTGTTATTTCCTCACCAAAAAGTAAATAAGTAAGAATTGATTATAACAAGAATGTGTTGACGAGTTTCTGGCCCCGCTTCTTATCGTCGACTATACATGTCGAAACGGTGGAGTCGCAATGACTTTCAATAAGTGGACTTACAAGTATCTACTTTAAATAATATTACTTCGATTACGATTTTTTATCAAACCTAGCCTACAAGAGTAAATTTAATCAAAAAATCTATGTGGTGATCGTTTCTTAAAATTTTGATTGCATATACTACATAGCTGTTCCGCGCGGTTTCCCGTTCCCGTAGGAATACAGGAATAAAACATAGCCTATGTTGCTCAGTGATAATGTAGCTTTCCATTGCCGAAAGAATTTTTGAAATCGGTCCAGTAGTTTTTGAGTTTATTCGTTACAAACATACAAAAATACAAATCTTTCCTCTTTATAATATATGTGTAGATGTAGATGGGGCATTGTGCGTATTATTTTGTTTCTTCACGGGCATATTCGTATTATTTTGTTTCTTCACCTGCATATTCGTATTATTTTGTTTCTTCACCTGCATAGGCTTATTATTTTTTTTTTACACGTTCATATGCATATAATTTTCTTTTTACACAGGCATGTGCATAAAGTGAAAGCACCAACGGCATTGCTGTTGGGCTCGGGAGACAAGAGAGTGCCATATTACCAGGGGCTGGAGTACGCCAGGAGACTTAAAGCCAACGGAGTTGCTACACGGTGAGATGGAGAAACTTTCAACTCAACTCAAACAAAAAAACTCATTTATTTCTGTAGCTAATCATTTTAACCAAAAAAGCAGACTTCAAACAGGAAAAAAGTTAAAAAGCACTAGTCGCCACTACGATTTTCGAAGGTTCCCCTCGATTTCTCTGGGATGCCACCATCAGATCCTGGTTTCCTTACTTCCTACTTTCCAACAATAAAAGAAACATAAAAAATATATATAAAAATTACGCTGAGACGTCAATAGCCGATCAGTACCCGTTTCATCAGTATATTCTTTGGACCCCTAAACGTTATTATAGTTATGTTATATGTTTGTATAAAGCAAAATGTTATATAGTAATAAAATAAATAATCTCACGTCTTTGATCACAGAGGGGGTACGCAGAGGTACTCATTTTCTAGAAATACCCACTTTTAACGAGTATATTCGACCGTACACGTGATAGGTGAGCCCATGGCTGGACCGGGTCTGTTTACAGATGCCTCATAATTAATTATGTTACCTGCGGGTTTCCTCACGATTTTTCCTACATCGTCGAGCTAGTGATAAATATGTACAAGCTAACGTAAGTTTTTTTAAGATCTCATTGGTATAATAAAAAGCGGACTCTTTAACCCTTTAACGGGCACAGACGGTTTAAATTTTTCATTGGTTTTGAATCTTATTTCAATTACATAGAGTTCAATATTTGGTGGTAACTATTTTATTTGCCCTCTGGTTATAGTGTTAACCACTAAAATTGTAATATTTAGCTTATATTACAGGATATACATGTACGATGACAACCATTCGCTGTCATCTCTACCAATCGAGATGGATTCCCTCATCAACAGCGCTGCGTGGTTCCTTGAGCACTTATAGAGTAAGAAAGAACCACTCTTTTTTGATTGTGAAATATCTTGAAATTTTATATAAAAAGTTCGTATTGCTTATTTTTAATGTAATTAGGTACCTAAGTATTATATTGTCTATTTAGTCTTACAGATTTATACATGTTTTTATCTATTGAAAGTAAATTAAAAATTAAATAGTATCAAACGATTGTTTTTATAATAAAAAATAAATAATAAATAATCTCACGCCTTTTATCCCCGAGGGGGTAGGCAGAGGTATTCCATTACTGGATATACCCACATTTCACGAGATATATTGGACCCCTAAACGTGATAGGTGGTGAGCCCATCGCCGGACCGGGGCTGTTTACACAGGTCTCAGAATTTTTCCTTCACCGTCGAGCTAGTGATAAATATGTACGTAAGTTTTTGAAAACTCATTGGTACATGCCAGGGTTCGAACCCGAGCCTCACTGATTATCGGCCGGCTCTTTAACCGTCCGGGGTATCACTGCTGGTTGTTTTTTATTTCATGAAAAATATTCGTCAGTTAGGATTTTTGCTTTCGAGTCATATCATATATATATGTATATACACTCTACTTTTCATCTCCTTCTATGAGAAAATAAATAAGAGACACTTTTAAGTAATTAATGAATAAGTTTAATTAAACAAAATGACATGAATGTAAAAAAGTCAATAACAAATTAATATTTAATACACTGGCGTAATTTTGAAAATATTTCTCTTAGGATTTCGTAGGTATTAAGCTTATATTATATTATTATTATTATTATCCCAAATTAAAATCTCATTAGTGCCCGCTAAAAAGTCTAGTGGAGGAAAGAGCTACTTTGCTCCCGCCACTCCCGCTTATAGAGGATCAAAACGACACTTATCGAATAGATGAAAAATGTTATTGCGCAGCCAGTTCAAATCTGCCAAGTTAAAACGGCCGTACTGTATGTTTCTCGAAAAAGAACATGAATAAATTGCGTAAGTTAGGGTCGCGACACATCTGCGGAACGTACAGCGCCGAAGGTTCGGTGAACAACAAACATTGACGTTTCACTTTAAAGATAAATGGATCAGCCAACCGCGTCAACCGTAATGTATGTTGTTCACCGAACCTTCTGCGCTGTACGTTCCGCAGATGTGTCGCGACCCTAAGATTCCAATGAAACCATATACCACTGCACCCAGTGAAATTTTCCAATCGAGTTGGAAGTAAGTACCAATAAAGACTATAATGTTACACGGTGCTAATTACGCTTGATTGATGGGGTACCGTATAGGTTATTCCCTTTACCACCATTTGAAAAATATAGCGGGGGAATCCACAATGGCGTAGTACAATAAAATGCTTACACCAACACAATATAACAGAACTAATAGCAGCGCACCGCGGTTTCACCCGCGTTGTCCCCGTGGGTGTACGGGGATAAAATATAGGCTGTGTTATTCTGATGTATAAGCTATAAGTATAACAGTTAAGTTTCATCAAAATCCGTTTAGTAGTTTTTGCGTGAGAGGAACAAAAATCCATACATACAAACTTTCGTGTTTATAATATTAGTAGGATTAACCACAAAACTCATAAACCCCAACTAGATAATATTTTATTATGTATGAGTATTGAATCTATAAAATAGAACTTTAAAACTCCGCCTAGATTAGGTGATTTCTTAAATAATTATTAATGCCGTTTTTGTTTGTCCGTCCGTCTGTCAGTGGGCTGAACTGTATCTGATAAACTGATAGGTAGACAATTAAAATTATTTCACAGAATATCTATTTCTATTGACGCTATAACAACATAATATAATAAAAATTAAGAAAACGAAATGAATAAATTTTTTATACATCTGCAATGTGTGCCCAGCTAATTACAATACAAGCTACTTTCATATTGGGACGCCAATTTACACAAACATAGTTTAAAATAACCGAAAAGGGAAGCGGGAATGCACCAGTTAACGCCAGCAGGTGTTAGACATGTGTTACTGCACCCCAGTGCACTTTGCTGGGGTGACATGTTGCCTTACACTTAGGCTTGCACACACTGTTCAGATAATATAATATTACTTATATCTAAAGGGCTCTCCTCGAACGAGAGGATCGCGACGATGTTATCGTGTTATAGAATCATTTATTTGCTAAGTACATAGTACGTTGCCACGTATTTCTCTACCAGAGGCGGACTAAACCTGTCGGAAGGGCCTGGGGGCCTCCATGAAGCCTCCAACCAACACCTAACTTGATCAAAAGAAGTTTTCGCTAAATTTGGAAGCCCCTTAGGCCCAGGGCGGGCCTCAAGTCCTGGGGGGCCTCCAAATTTAGTGCAGCTTTAATCGTATTTGTTTCTATGCTGCCTCCAATCCGAACACGAAATTGCCTTTTATCCTTGTTTATAATAATAATATAATCTCACGCCTTTCATCCCCGAGGGGGTAGGCAGAGGTATTCCATTACTAGATATACCCAAATTTCACGAGATACATTGGACCCCTAAACGTGATAGGTGGTGAGCCCATCGCCGGACCGGGTCTATCTACACATGTCTCAGAATTAATTCTGAGACCTGCTGGTTTCCTCACGATGTTTTCCTTCACCGTCGAGCTAGTGATAAATATGTAGGTACGTAAGTTTTTGAAAAACTCATTGGTACATGCCATGATTCGAGCCCGAGCCTCACTGATTTTCGGCCGGCTCTTTAACCGTAAGGGCTATCACTGGTCTATCCTTGTTTAAGAGTTTATATTTGATTAAGAGTACTTTTCGCTAAATTTGGAGGCCCCAATTCCGCCCCTTCATAAGTCCGCCAGTGTTCTATACACTCGAGCATACACATGGCGAGATTGTATAGAATCGCCGCAATCCTCTCGTTCCTGAAGACAGTCCCTAAGAGTATTTGTGCATATACATGGAAAAGAAAAGATAGTAATTAGGTACCTATATTAATATGTAGGTATAGAAAAAAATAATAAAAATAAATAATCTCACGTTTTATATTCCCGAGGGGGTAGGCAGAGGTATTCCGTTCCTGGATAAACTCACTTATTTCGAGATATTCTTTGGACCCCTAAACGCCTATCGCCAAGCCAAGTCTGTTTACACACATATGTCGCAGAATTTATTTAGGTATTTATTTAATATGTTACTTTCAGATTCCCAATTTTCACCTTTGTTCGACTCACCCAAAGATCCATTTCACAACCCCAAATGGCCAATGACGCAAGCATGTTCTTGTACAATAAAATTTCCCGCCATTTTTACCCCTAAACGTGCTCGCCCGGTGTACCGTGACTGCGACGTTGGTACCAGCCGCCCGCTTCCCGAATCTATCCCTCATTGCAAGCTAATTGCAGGGCGCATGTCTGTCCCCTCCATGAATAGGGGTTTCATTGTTTATTTTTCTATTACGTCATTATTTTTCTGGTATAACCTATAGGTACGTGGAACATGAGCTCCCTTACACATACCTACATAGCTCCCTTGTTAAAAATCAACCATTACTCAAATATTTAGATTATTTATGACATACTGAACCTAACCTACTAGCTCGACGGTGAAGGAAAAATCGTGAGGAAACCCGCAGATCCCAGAATTAATTCTGAGGCCTGTGTATAACAGAGGTCCAGCGATAGGCTCACCACCTATCACGTTTAGGGGTCCAATGTATCTCGTGAAATGTAGGTAAATCCAGTAATGGAATACCTCTGCCTACCCCCTCGGGGATAAAAGGCGTGAGATTATTTATTTTTATATATGTAGTACCTATTCATATATGCTAATCCAAGGTTTTCTCACAATATCACAATTGCCTATAATACAGTCCATTACACAAGGCTTCGATCCCGAATTTTCCAATTACCTTCGTACGTAACTTACTTCAGACTATGTGTAACCGATTTATAGCTTACTGAAAGTTCATCGAACTTTGACTGTTACTGACCTTTGCATCATTAATCTAAAATGGTGGATTCTCGTCGAGAATTCCGCGGCGTTTCTTTATCCCACATTGAATCGCCAAGAAAGAAACTTTAGACACGACAGAAAACTTTTTCTAGAAAAGATTTTCTTTGGCAAGACTATCTCTACTAATAATATCAATAAGTACCTACCACTAAATCGATCTTGATAAAATTTTACAGGTACTTTTAATCCCGATACGCAGACAGTCACGGGCTTATCTATGGTAATAGGTAGAATATTTTTAAATGAAAGTCAACTGATTCAAATTAATGTTAGGTTAGGTTTTTAAGTTTATATAAATATACCTAGAGCTAGATTTTATTTGCATATTTGTAATCTGTGGAACTATTTCCAGGTACCTATCTGACATTATAAAAAAGGGCACATGAGGATACAATATTATATTTTGTGACAGAACAAAAATATAATTTATTGGCGACAATATTCCACTTCATTACAAGAGTCGTTAACACTGATTGGAAAGCCTTAGCACCATTTTGTTGTTAATCGGAAAGAGGGCTTCACCTTGAAGTGTTTATTCTGTACCGTAAGTAAACAGAGGGAGGCAAAAACGGCGCATAACCACATTAGGAAAGTATAGTTAGGTGCATTTGCTTCAAGTACCTACCTAATTTTAATAAAAATGTTATTCCAGTAACTTGTTAGTGTCATTTAACCAACTGAAAAATAAGACTATTCCTAGAGATTACACCTATCAGGATATACCTTAGTCTTTGGAACAGAATTGGTATACTTAGAGCTTTATTACAGGTTGCTCGAACCCGCCTTAACCAGAGCCACTTTCCGGCCTAGCCTCCTAGTACCTAAGAAACAGTAGAAAAACGGGCAAAAATATGGTGTCATAAGTCATACGATATTAAAATAGATTGTTTTAGGTGTCTACTACCAAAAGTACGAAGTAACACCTAGGCTCTAGGAAGTAAGTAGGTATATATATTGTATCCAAATGTTAACTCAATCACATTGAACTAAAGCTATAAAGGTCACTGGAAGGTCGACAATGAAAATTCTACAACTCGTAGACGCCCGAGTTAGGGCTCAAAATTAAACGAACCGCCAATCAGGAAGTACCCGCACGAACTCGAAGCCGATAAGCTGGATAACCGTAACTAATTGTCCGAAGCTATCTGTGGTGCGGGCTGCTTGGGCTTTCTTGCGGAAAAATATCGATCGTACGCACACCTGTTTGGCGGAACAATGGGGTGGCGCACCTGCCCGAGCCACAACGGAAAGTGCGGCCGCCACGCGCGCACCGCTGCTGCTTCGAGCTGTTCGATTGCGCTGACCGCCGCGACGTCACGCCGGCCTCGCGCCGCCGATCGATCCCCGTCCATCTTGGCCACATCATACCTTGGCCTCGTCCCACCACGTTTTTGACCAGGTAAATTCTATTTAAAATCCTATTGTTTAACCATAGAAAAATCAAGAATCGTTGCTCTTCCAACCGTTAGTTTAGACGTAGTTTTGAATGCGTCAAGAATCGCCTGATTCACCAATGACTCATCGTTTTCGTGGCGTTACAGGGGATGTAGTCAGGATGCACATCACTTCGGGGCTGTCTCCGGCGTCCGGCGAAATGCTGGACAACTCCATCAACTTTTACGGGGATTTGGAGCAGTGTGGGACCACGTACTTCGCCGTAGACCACACTGTGCCCGAATCTTCGCACACCGTCGAGATCGAGTACGTTTACGAGCAGAATGAGATATACACTCAAGTCGAAGACTCCAGGTCTAATACGGAAGCGGTGACGGCGAAAACTGACAATGAGGAGGATAGAACGAAGAAGATTCGCACGAAACACAAGCCAGAGAAGATGGTTATAGAGGAAGAGCCAGAAACAGACTTGACTAATCTGACGTGGCTGCAGAACATAACGAACATAATGGCGGTCCCACAGTTTCCAATACCGCCGATGTCGCCAGGGCCCCAAGTGAAGTCCACGCCACCGGCAAACACGAGGCTGCAAAAGTTTAACCAGACCATAGCAAAGTGCCAGCAAGATTTCACAGAAAACAAGGAGGAATATCAAACTAACAGTGAGAAGAAACCGCCGTATTCGTACAGCACCCTCATTTGTATGGCAATGAGGTATAATAACGACAAGATGACACTGTCGGCAATTTACTCGTGGATCCGTGAGAACTTCAAATATTACAGAAACGCCGACCCCACTTGGCAGGTACGTTATCAGTCACTATCTTTCGGTAGGGAACCCCTTTTGATTTAATAAACGTTAAATCTGCTGCAGATAAGATTACGGTGTAATTGGATATGAGTAAACAGGTTACGATACAAATAGGATATGATGGGAAATGTGTATTAGAGTATAATTGTGGGACACAATTCACACACGGTTATTTAGTCCCAAACTAGGCAGAGCCTGTACTATACTATGGGTACTAAACAACTGATAAACATACTTAAATAAATATTAAACGACTAGACACGAAGCCAACAGACATGTTCACGCACACAAATGTTGGCCTCGAGCGGGGATCGAACCCGCGACCTCCGGTTCAGAAGGTAGGGTCACTACCAACTGAGCCAAAAAGCCCGTCAGTATAGCTAGGTACTATCGAGTAAAATAGGAATTGGGTAGGTATAATATCTTAAAGTTTGGAATGACGTGATGAATACCGATGTTTGATTATTGAAATGGCGAATGCCCATTATCAATGTTAACCAGTCTTTTTACATGCAAAAATATTTCTAATTTACTTGCACAACATTAAAGTGTTAAGCAGTGATAGCTTGCTTAGACGTGAGTTTGCTTCTCAAGCAGGCCAGATTTCGATTCCTGGTCTGGCACTAATAAGTAGTCACAGAGTGGTCAGATCATGGAATAAGTTACCAGAAGAAGTCAATTTAGAAATAAACTTGACAAATACCTATCCTGTAATGAGAAAGCTTGAGTGGAGAACACCTGGATACAGGCGTTTATCAGTTGTAAACTGCTTTCCTGATTAATAATAGTTAAGCTTCTTTAAAAATCACGTAAGTAAGTACATATTTATCACCAGCTTGATCATGAAGGAAAACATTGTGAGGAAACTGACACGCCACAGGCGATGGGTTCACCACCAATCTTACGTTTATGACACTAAAGTAGACTGATAAAAGGCAGACTATTAGACATCTGCCAGCTAGGAAATGCTCGAGTGAGCGACGGGCCTGTTGGCTCAGTTGGTAGTGAGCCTTCCTTCCGAGCTGGAGGTCACGGGTTCGATCCCCGCTCGCAGCCAACATTTGTGTGCATGAACATGTCCGTTGGCTTCGAGTCTGGTCGTTTAATATTTATTTAAGTATGTCTATCAGTTTTTTAGTACCTACCCATAGTACAGGCCCTGCCTAGTTTGGGACAATAGCCGTGTGTGAATTGTGTCCCACAATTTATTATTATTATTATTTAATGATGTGTCTTCTTTACAGAACTCCATACGACACAACCTATCTCTAAACAAAGTCTTCGTCAAGGTCGCCCGTTCGAAACACGAGCCGGGCAAAGGCGGATTCTGGAAGCTAGACCTTGCACACTTGGAAGGCACGAAGAGGATATCCAACCGTCCACACAAGAAGAAGAAAACCGCAAACACAAAAGAAGCTCAAGTCTCAGAAGAAAAAACTGCTGCATCCAACATACCTAATATGCAAGTTGAAGATATACCCGATGTAGACCAAACTGTGACTTTGCACCTACCTGAATTCATAATCGGAGACATTGACATAGGATTGGATACTAATATTGGAGCAAACGTAATTGTGGAGCCCGTAGCTCCTCCCCCACTCATCCCCGAAGATGACCTCTCATCCCTTCTGCTGAACCCAACGGATTGGGATGACTTGCAGCTCGACATGTTGGATAATTACCTCGACTCTTGTTTCAAGTAAGTGTTGTTTTGACGTGATTGGCTGGTGTTTGTAAGATTCAGGCGCGGATCTTTTGAAAAACTGTTCGGGGATTGGAAGCTCCACTAATATACAGCTATACAACATGTAACAGAATAAGCGCAATTCCTGAAATTGGTTTTTTGTGTATCGACTACTTATTCGATTTCAGCTATTTTTAATATGTGTTAAACTTTGCCCAGAAATGAATTAGGTACTTAGCGTAGCTGAATTTAGTGCTTTCTATGGAAATCGTGCTATTATTAATCGATATTTAAGAAAATTGGTTAGACACAACTAAAGTTCGATTGCATCATAATTTTTTTATATTAATATACTAATTGGGGTGTATGAGGAATTGCGCTTTTTCTGTTACGCTTTGTATACAGTCACGTATTAAGTTAGTAAAATACTGTTTAGGTACTTACTTTAACTCTCACATTGACGGCTATTTATAGAAACATAAAAAGATAAGTGATAAAAGTGATCAGTTGATAAATAGACCCTGCCTCTTGAGTCGGAGGTCGCGGGTTCGAGTTACACCAGGGGCCACCATTTGTGTGCATAAACATGTCTGTTAGATACGGGTCTCTTGGTATTTATATGTATTTAAGTATGTTTATCAGTTATTTAGTACCCAATAGTACAGGCTCTGCCTAGTTTAGGTCTAAATAACAGCATTCCGTAACAGTCCACTGCTGAGCTAAGGGTATTTCCTCACATATGACAATGTATGGATTATAATCCCACGCGCAACCATCGCAAATTGAGTACCACAATAACATTATTATTATGTATCGATGTATAGTTGATAAATTTTAAGAAAATCGGGACTTATGGCTAGTGGAATAGCTAAGCTTATGAATTTCTCGGTCGAAAATTCCAAATGAGAAGTCAAATCAAAGTCAGGTACAAATTTTGATTACCTAAAAAGAAAATGAATTAGCTATTACTTATAACATGAAATCGAGTAATGAAGTTATACAATATGTAACAGTTTAAGCGCAATTCCTGAAAATAGTTTGTTCAGTATCGACTACTTAATCGAATTCAGCTATTTTTAATGTGTTAATTTTTTCCGAAAAATGTATAAGCATAGCTGAATTTAGTGATATCTATGGATAAAATTGGTAAGAGACAACTAAAGTTCGATTGCATCATCTACTATATAAAAATAAGTCGGGTTTTCCTTCCTGACGATTTAACTCCAGAACTGACGAACCGATTTCCATGGTTTTGCATTCGTTGGAAAGCTCTCGGGCTCCGCAAGGTTTATAGCAAAGAAAATTCAGCATTGCACCCGTGCGAAGCCGGGGCGGGTCGCTAGTATTTTATATGGAATTAAAAAATATTTAACTTTCAGTTGTAATAAGTGACATGTATCACACCTTCGTGTAGGCTATTATTCCAATGACACCCAATCATTTTACAATATTAGTCACCATTTTTCAAGGCTGTATATTCAATGACGTAACCAAATGTACCTAACTAGGTACCTACTCACCCAACGACCGTACGTAGAGTAGACAACAATTTTGTTAAGGACTTGCTTTAAGTGTTGATATAGTAACTACATTTGACAGTTTTTGTGGTAAGTCCCCCAAGTTACGCCCTGTATGCTTAGCACGCTAATTATTTTCCCGCTCTCACCTGTCACCTTAGCCACAAAACAGTATTAAGATGACGTATCTCATCTATGTGACGTTATCTTAATACTGTTTTGTGGCTAAGGTGACAGGTGAGAGCGGGAAAATAATTAGCATGCTAAGCCTACTGATCCGCGCCTGGCAGACATTACACGTACTTTAAACAAGGTTTTTATTTGAAGGTCTATTAGGTAGTCTAGTCAAGGGCTTGTGCGAAAGAGTCATTTTATATTGTAGGTTGGTTTAGGTTTTCTATGAACTTTGTAAATGTAGGCGTAAAGTGCACAATAAGAAGTTTAGTTTTAATGTTTTCAATGATTTAGTACGATGTTTTCATTTCTGAAAAGTACTTAATTAATTTAAAAAGATAACTGTTGAACACAGTATAAAACTTCAGAAAGTATTGTCTCAAAATTTGTCCTATTTTGCTCAAAAAAGCTCATACAAAATGTAAGTATTTGAAATATGAATCAGTATTATGGAAGTGAAACTTAAATATCGAGGATTATTTACCGAAAAGCACTATTAGTACTTATTAAACGTAGAAGAAATAATATTTATATATAAACGACGCATTTACCGTCCAGTATTAAAATGTAAAATATTATTATATACCTAATAATGAACTAATTATGAATAATGTGTGGCAATATGTTTATTATGAGACTAAAGCATTATCAGATATTCCGTCCAGTGTTATCGAATTGCAGATGCTGCAATATATTAATAATAATTGCTCAGCACAATAATATTGTACTTTGAAAATATTTATCATGTAGTTTTTATTACTTAGTCTTATGTTATCCAATTTTGTGGACAATGATTGAAAAACGACAAAATAATTGGCGAAATTAAATGTAAGTAGGTAAAAACAACAATCGGCAATTTATTTAGGAACTTATTAAGATAGGTAGATACTTAATGTACCTATGCTCTCGAGCCGCAAAAGTATTGAAAAAAATTAAACATAGTTTTGGACGTATACTTTGACTTTGCAACTTTCAATATTTTGTTCAAATAACTACATAACTTATTGTAGTTAATTTGTGTAACAATGTACCTAGTCACACTGGGCATGTTTCAGCGCCATGTTTAAATTCATTTTAAAATTACTATGAGTAAGTTAAATCAAATTTATCGCCAAGCTACAAGTAGTTTGTTGCCGATTTGACAGTTTACTCACCACCACCACCACAGTGGCCTCGCCATTCGGGGTCCAATATATCTCGTGAAATGTGGGTAAGTATATCCAGTAATTGAATACCTCTGCCTACTCCTCGGGGATAAAAGGCGCGAGATTATTTATTTTATTTGACAATTTATTGGATTGAATTAGAAGGAGGGTATTTATTTATGTATTTTGTTGACGCAGCGTGTATTTTAAATGGATTAGAGGATTCATCGCCTGAATACCGAAAGGATTTTAAAAAATATCAGTGTATTTCGGTAATCAAGGCAACTAAACTTTTCTGTGCCGTTTTGCCAGTACTTGCTTGCTTGACCAATATTTTTGTAACATTAAAATCTATCAGATATATATTTCATCTTAAACTTAGCTGAAACAGGCCCATAATCTTCCGTCCAAAGTGTCTTGATGTATAAAAGTGGATTCACATACAAACTTAATTTATAAAAACACTACAATAGTACATTTACTTATTTTGGACTTAAAACAGTGAAGTTTGGAATTTAATTAATTAATTACACCACACAGGTTGATAGTACAAAAATATGTGTGAATCCTCTTTGTCATGATAAAACTAATAAATAAGTGTTAAGTCTAGTCATTTCAATGTTTGTATGTATGTTAGTCATTAGGAAAATAGATTTTGTGAAACAAAATAGGTAGGTACTTATTTCGTAAAAAAATACATTTATTTTGAGCACATTACTACAACTTAACAGTCATTATCATTAATAATAAATATTGCACTAAATTCATTGTTGGTTTGAAGACTAGAAAATTCGGAATTGATAGTATGTAACATGTATAAGTTACTACTACACAACACTAACTAAAGAAACTTAGTTTACTAATAATAAAATATTACAATGTTTTGTGTCTTCTAAATCTCAAAATATTATTCTGCTGATATAAATATAATATACTAAAACACCCGCAGTAATCTTGGTAATTGTATTAAATTTATGTATTTTGTGTCATTTAATAGTATTTTAGTGACTTAAAAGGTTGTTTTAAAAATAAGGCTCAAAGTGTCCTGTACGCAATATTCATGTTTAGAAGTGTCCTTATTACTTTCAATAAAGTGTTAGAAATAAGCATTATTCTTATTATTTAAATAACACCTCCTACCTCACCTCATAATAAAAAAACCTTTAAGCAACCCAAAATATTTGAGGATGGTCCTTGTCAAACAAATTTTAAAATCATTATTTAAAATTCCGTGGAAAATGATCGCAAGACAAATATTTGAAAAATTTAATGAGACGAAACCACCTTAAAGAGTGACCTACCCTACCCTACTCTCATCAGACTTTCTTTCTTTGACCTTGTAAGGGGACTAAAACAACAATTTTATAGCCTTATACGACAAGTTTTAAAAACAATATCATTAAACATGTCTCTTCTAAAACAAAACGTATGTTTATAATTTGGTTTAATATTTGTCTCAAAAAATAAATTTGCCATCATAGAAATAGCTGCGTTAATATTTCCGCTTGGCAAAGTTGGTAGCACTGATGCATCAACCACATACAAACTTTTTAGTCCTATAACTCTAAAAAAAGTATCTACTACAGAGTTTTTTGAATCTGGAAACCCCATGGAACAGGTTCCCACTGGATGGTAACTGGGTAAAGTCAGGTGTCTAATATAACAATCCCAATATGAATCAGTAGACATTGTATGATTTTCACACCCAGGAAACGGCGTTGGATTAATATTAGCTTCAATAGATTTCATTGATTTTGTGTTAACAAATTTTAAAACTAATTTTAGTCCTTTTATCAAGGTTTTCCTGTCGTCTTCATTTGACAGGTATTTTGGATCTATCAAAGGAGGTTTCATAGGATCTCTGCTGTATATAAACACTGTACCTTTGCTTTTAGGGTGCAGAATTATAGGTAGTATTGATGCTGTGTATTTATCATAAGCTTTAACAAAGTAATTATCCCATACATCATCTTTTACTCGTACACTTTTTCTTAAATGGCTACCCCGATCCGAGGATATTCCTACTGGCAACACCATGAATTGCAAATCTGGTGTTGCCTCATCTTTAGTTGATAAAAACCCTACAATTTCACAGCCAGGGGAGGTCAATGGACCTTTGCCATGGATGAAATATTGATACATATGTATTGGATTTAAAATATCATTAGCCCCTATTGATAATGATTTGTTAAAGAAAACTAAATCTAAACCTGTAGTGACATGGTCCTGCAAGTTTTCTCCTACAGGCAAATTTTTTAGCACTGGTATTTTTAGAGATTTTAATAGCTTTGAAGGACCAATACCTGACAATTGTAGAATTTTGGGTGTGTTGTACGCACCTGCTGACAAAATAACACCCTTTCTAGCATAGATTGTTTTTCTTTTGCCTAAATGTTGAAATAATATCCCTTTCGCAATTTCATCTTCAATAATTACTTTCTCTACTAAAGCATTGGTCAATACAAGCTTCGATAAATCTAAATGGTCAGAATTTGACCATCTTTTGCCATCCCTTTGTGATAATCTGCTCTTCATAAAACCTCGTTTGAATTCCGTACCTAATTCATGGTATCCTAATTCTGCAGCAGCACTTAACATAGCAGCAGACAAACAACTTTCATATTGCATGTTGTCTAGATATACAATATTATTTTCTATATACTCAAACTGTTTACGTATGTGATCCTCAGTGTATTTCCCGTGGAACCATTGAGCGTAATGGGAAATATTTCCTCGGAAATGTACCATGTTGTTCAGCTTGGAAGAGCCGCCAACTATTCTGCCTTGTGTTAGTTTACATTTCTGTAAATGAAAAAGAAAGAAGCTATTTAATTTTATTTATTTAATTTAAGACAGTGTTAGTCCTGTTGGGAGTAAGTACGTGGTGAAATTAAATAAAGGCCAGTGTTAGTCCTGCTGGGAGTAAGTCCGTGGTGAAATTAAGTTTCATATGTCACATCTGCTAGTCATAGCATCCTTCACCTCACCTGCTTCTTGTGAAATCTATGATATCGCAAATAGTGCAGATTTTACATATTGTATGATATTTTGTTTCTAAGTAGCAGTGTTGTTTTTTTTTCCTAATTAATAATCATAATTGCCTGTGAAATTTTATCAACATTATTATTTATTTATTTTCTAGTCCTATCTTTAAAATATAATAAAGAAAGACTGAACAAGTTACTTTTTTTTTATTTTGCATTTTAGCAAAGTTAAATTTAGAATGTATTTTTATGTTACTCTTAGGTTTAAAGAAATTTATTCTCATAAAGAATTACAAATTCACTTACATGAGAACACTTAAATTTTAAACAATGTATAATTAATATTGTACTCTTACCCTGTCTTTCATAGCAAAGCACCCATGCTCCTGTGGCACAGATTCAAACTGCCAGTCATACAATGATCCATGCAATAAAGGCCCAATCACAGGTATATCTAGGAAGCTATTGCTTTTGGTCCCTGCTTCTAGAACAATGACACTGAAGTTTGTTTCTTTCGCCATCCTGTGGGCGATGAGAGAGCCTGCCGTGCCAGAACCAACTGGAAAAAAGTTTAAGAGTTCTTTAAGCGAATTAATAACTGTACAGTCAAGAGCATGTGGAGCTTGACACATTGGACTTTGTAATGTTCTTATTACAATCGCCTTAGAAGTCAGACTCGCACTACAAGTGTAAACTTCGTGTGCTCTTGACTGTACCTGCCCGCAACTACATCCTTTTGAACTTTCCGTTATAGACTTGTAGCGTCACTAACATTTTTTTTCTCAGAGCGAAAAGTAGCCGATGTCCTTCTACAAGATGTAAATAATTGTTCTGCTTAATTTCAACAACATCGGCTCACCAGTTTAGCAAAAACAGGGTTACTTTCGCATTGATAATATTAGAAGAGAGCGATAATTGGTTGTATTTGTATATTTATTAGAAGGCATATTTTAAGGTCTTTGCATGATCCTTAACTAAAATAATGTCGAATACAGCGTAGGAATGTGCGTACCTATGATATAGTCATACTCCAACAGCAATTCTTCACGAAAACTGAATGAAAACAAGTCACTGTAGTAAACAAGATACGTGAACACAGTAAATAAATGAATGCAAGTGCTAAAGAGGAAAAACTGAAAACAATACACTGGTGACATGGTTTATTAGCATTCCGAGATACAATTTGGTTTAAGTCAAATAAATAAACATAATTGTTTTTGTAGATGTGAATCTTAGGTTATGTTTACATTTTTTGTGGGCTTGCTTTTTTTTTTTTTGTTGTTTCACCCCTTACAGGGTAGGCAAAGGCATTACGCCATGCAGCCTCGTCATTAGTTAATGATATCCTGTAAATGGCTCTGCTTCAGAGTCCATGCACAAAAATACAGTGTCTTTAACACTTTCTACATCCCTAACGTGCCCTAACTTGGTTATCAGTAAAATGATAGCACTTTTACTGACGACTTTATTGTGACTTTTTGAGGCAATCCAAAAATGTCCATATCTCGCATTTTATCGAATTTCCCATTCACTGCACACTTTCACGGACACTTGCCACATAATAAACTATCACTATTATGAGTCAAAACCCGAAATACACAGCAAAATGAAAATGAAACAAAAAACATGACGTCCCTCTTCGGATTCCCGCCAAAAAGTCTCTGTGGGCTTGCTGAATTTGACATTGACACGGTACTCAGTAGTTTTTTTTTTGGTTTGGCTACTAGGTTTTGAAATCAAGTCTTTATTATTTTCTAAGATAAATGGCCTTGCTTCAGAGTTCATGCACAAAATTACAGTGTCGTCAACATACTTTGTTTATTCCCTTTTAGCAAAATGAGTGTTCTACTTTTACCTTTGAGTATTAAACCAACACTTTTACCGAAGACTGCATTGTGACTTGCGGTAATCGGAAAATGTACATCCAACGTACTTTATCGAATTCCTAATACACTGCACACTTTCATGAACACTTGGCAAATAATACACAATCACCATTATGAGACAGAAACCGTAATTTTTATTTTTTTACAAAAAATCTTGACGTCTCTGCGGAATCCCCCGAAAAAGCCATGATTGACATTCGTGGAAAATGCTGCCAGTTAAAAAAACTGTAAAAAATGCAAAAAATCGATTTGAAAATTAAAATATCTTACGTTCATACCTTGTCTTTGTAAATGTCAGTACATTATAAACGATTATAATATTATAATGAATGTTATTAATTAAATATTACACTTAAAACTAAATATGTAAAATCTGTGGTTGTAGCTTCAATCTGTCTATCGTCTCTTGCGGCATGCAGTATGTAGGGTTGACGGGCTTAATACCGGTGTTTCCTAGTAAAGAGAGTCCAGCTAAGCCGAAGAGAGTGTGGAAGGGGTCAGTGATGTCACCAGGTCTATCACTGAAGCCTCCGGTTTCTGCGTCTTGGCAAGCCAGTATGAATTCTTCTAAGCTCTTCTTGTCTACCCAGTGTATTCGGTTCAGCATTGATAGAGATGACATTACCCACCTGGGAAGAAAGGTAAAATTATGAAGGTTTCTATACAACATATACACTAAAATTATAAAGAGGAAAGATTTGTTTGTTTAAATTTAATTGGCTCAGAAACTTAATTGACCAATTTGAATAATTCTTTCAACAATTGAATACTACATTATCCAGGACTAATATAGGCTATATTTTATTTCCGTATTATCATGGAAACGGAAGCTAAGCAGGTGAAACCGCGAACAGCGAGTATAATATAAAACTAGTACTTAACTACAATAAATACATATTAAGTGGTCTGAACTTCGATTTCATGCATACAAAATAGAAAGGGAATGGAAATATAAAAAGCTATTGAAAGCCAAGTAAACAATGACTATATTCGCATGTCAAACCTTGCCATGCTACCGCTGACTTCTGTTTAAGGGCGATGCTAAGCAGCTTGTGCAATGTTTAGGCCAAAGACGTTTAAAGAAAAAGTTTCTCTCTCCTATAGACTGCTAATGTTCTAAAAACACTATGGAAACCGCTTCAACCAAAAATCGGGGCGCGGGGGGCGAAGTATGAGATGACGTACTAAATGTCAATCAATTTACCAATAGTATTTGAAGGACATTTTGCGCTCGGCCAATCAAAAAGCTCACATATTATTTTACTTTTGAATTTGCTCCAATAGTGACGGACTAGTGAAGTAACCATATACCACACAATCGATATCGATAAATGCTGCAACCTGTACTGTAATTTCATTTGATTTAAAAAATTTACAAATTTGAATTATAAATATAAATTATCTCATTATTTTACTTCCTTCTTTAAAAAAATCCTTCTTTACTATAATATAAATGCAAAAGTAACTCTGGCTGTCTGTCTGTAACATTTTTACGGCTAAGCCAATGAACCGATGTCGATGAAAGGTAGGAATATAGGCACCCTGAGGAAGGATATAAGTTTTATTTCATTCTGCAAAGCGGATGAAGTTGTGAGCAAAAGCTAGTATCTCAAGAAGCTTTTTAGACTTCAGGTAAATGTTATTCTATTTTTAAATTCTAAATGAATAGTATGATTCGATCTTTAGAACACTAAATTACAAAAAAAACTTGGGATCTCTTGGAAATCTGAAAATCATTTCGAAAAAATATTTCAAATTTTATCGACATAAAATTATTCTATCGATATTGTATATTTTTTGTCAAGCACTAAGGAAATGTTTATAAATAAAAATACAAATATTTAAATATATTTTTTGTGGTGTTGTCTGAACAGGAAAATACTAACAGGTGATAGGTAACGCCTGTATTGGATTTCCGCGAATTTACTGTGGTGTCTCCGCACCAAACAACTACGCAAGCGGGCATATTTTTGTCAAAACCGAGAGCTTGTTTCGATCTGACTTCCAATATGGCACTGTGTTGTCAAACCAGCGGCCACATCAAAATACGGTCTGTCAACCGAATGTTGGCGAGGATTCACTAGGGCGAGATTTACTACATTGGCACTCTATAGGAAAGAGAAAGATTTTCTTCCAACCTCTTTGGTTTAGGCAGGCAAACTATACTACTATTAATAGTAGAACATAGTGTAGGTACAGTCAAGACCACATTGGACTTTGTAACATTCTTATTACAATCGCCTTAGATGTCAGACTCGCACTACAAGTGTATAACTTCATGTGCTCTTGACTGTACCTGATTAGTGGCAACTTTAATCAGCTGTCCTGTCTAGCCAAGTTGCTACACTACACACCTGAACCCAGAGCCGTTAAAAAAAAGCTACAATACATTCAACTTCAACTTTTTGGTTATGGCTTTTCCATCGTTATAGAACAATGATTCCGCCAATGTCAAGTACCATAGAGGATAATAACACCATAGTTCCTCTTGATCGGTCAAGGGATTTAGCTATTTTATCTATTTCAATCTGAAAATTGTCCAGTCATTTATCTTCGTATGCTACAATACATTATAAAATGCTCAGTTAGACATAATCGAATACCTAGTTAATGTAGGAAGAGATCTGACAGATGATAGTTTAATGTCAAAATGTCATCTGTTCTGTCAGAAATAAAACTGAAATTTTCGATCTGTCACAGCTCTTTCTATAATTATTGGACAAAATTTTGTAAAGCGAATCATACCAGGAATAGCACAGATCGGGCAGTTTCTCAGGCCGTCCATTCAGTCCTCCGCTTGGCAACTGGCGTTCACACAGCCACCACGCTAGCTCGTCTGCTTGCAGCGCATCCATCCTCTTGCATATCGACAGGGTGCCCACGCAGCAGTATATCAGACCTTTATACATATGAGAAACAGTAAATAAACTTGAGAAACTTCGAAATAGAAAAAGAATACTGTGTGAGTCAAATTTGCATTCGAAGGGTTCCATACCACTGTGTAATAACAAAAGACAAGTTCCCTAAAAACCTCCTTAATTTTTTATTATTTGTCGTTACAGCGACCCAAGTAACAAACTCTGAAAAATTCAAGTGCCTACCTATTGCGATTAATACAGCTCTGTGACATACAGACGGTCTGACAATGGAGCCTTGATAATTGGGTCATGTTGGCATATTTTGGGTAGGGACTAGGGACCCTAAAATACCATACATTTGCTACAATTAACACACACAAACAAAATGAAATCTTAAGACTGTAAGAATAATGTAGTTTGTGCTTTTTAATTTCAAGCCTAAACTCCTAAACTTTTCATACCTGCATGACTTTCAGAGCCCGGTTTAGACCCGAATCCACCATCAAAGTTCATGCAGCTGAGTACAAAATCCACTGCTTTGTTCACATTAATGGCATCCATTCGGTGGAGAAGTGAAAGGCACATAACTGCACAGAACGTGAAACGGGTATCGACTTCTCCCCATTTGTCACCTGGAAGAAAATAATGTCTTCTCAATATATGTAGTTATAATGATACTATAATGTTGGTATCCATATTGTTTTGTTTTTGGTGTACAATAAAGAGTTATTGTATTGTATTATTATGAACTAAAGCTGCAATGTCAGAAACGACGATCAGAGTGTATCTTTGTACGAAGCTACAACCCCCTCCCATGTAAAAGTTATAGCTACGCACATGCTTTGTACAGTCAAGAGCACATGAAGCTTTACACTTGTAGTGCCAGTCTGACCTCTAAGGCGATTGTAATAAGAACGTTACAAAGTCCAATGTGTCAAGCTCCACATGCTTTTGACTGTACTATTGTATTCCGTTCATGTCGCAAAGAATTGGGGGGGAATGGTTCCAAACAAAGGATATAGGTGACTCACCAAAAAAGCTGCCATCTTCCTGCTGAAGTGAGGCGATAAATCTAACTACCCCTTCTACATCAATTGCGTCTAATCTGTCATACATTGCTAGCACCTGAAAGTGAGAAGAATATTCTTATTTTCATAATAATTCTATTGAACATTTTTATGACTATTTTTATATTTTTTATGTACAGTCAAGAGCACATCAGACTCGCATGTAGTGACACTTGTAGTGTGAGTGTGACCTCTAAGGCGATTGTAATAAAAACATTAGGAAGGTGTGGCAAGGTTCATGTGCTCTTAACTGTACGCAATTGCAATGTTTTTAAATGTGGTGATTATGGCAATAATAGGACATGATTAAGATCAACTATATTGAAGTATTCTTTTTGACTTGTTTCTTTGAGGAGTTTCTTGTTTAGCTTCGAAATGGAAGCAGTGGAAATGTTATGACAAGCAATAAGTGAACTTCCACATTCAATAAAAACATTTTGATTGTTCTACTAATGTTATAGATGTGAAATCAACTAGGTCTGTTACAATTTCACACGATCTTGATAAAATTTTGCAGAAGCATAGCATTCATTTACAGGAAGGACACAGCGTATCTTCGAGCTCATATCGCAAAAGAAGTGCTGAACAAAAGCTATTTATATATTTTTAACTGGCTAACCGCCCCGGCTTCGCACGGGTGCAATGCTTATACATCAGCGTATTAACCTTCCTCTTGACTCACTCTATCTATTAAAAAAACCGCATTAAAATCTGTTGCGTAGTTTTAAAGATCTAAGCATACATAGGGACAGACAGCGCGAAGCGACTTTGTTTTAGTATGTATAGATATAATTTGTATCTAATAATAAAAACAAACCTGCACTGCACTCAAGGTGTAGAGCATGTGTGGATCGTGTCCTATGCTTGCAGAGATGCCCCCACACTCTTTGTCCTGGCAGGTAGCTATGAATTCTATTATGTCATCTTTGGGCATTCTGGAAATCCGAAATAATTATGTAACACGATTTATAATCTACTAGCGACCCGCCCTGGCTTCGCACGGGTGCAATGCTAACACTGAAACCTTCCTCTTGAATCACTCTATCTATTAAAAAAAAACGCAACAGAATCCGTTGCGTACTTTTAAAGATTTAAGCATACATGGGGACATAGGGATATAAGGACAGTGGAAAGCGACTTTGTTTTATACTATGTAGTGTAGTGATAGTCAGTAAAGATGAAAGACCTATAGTTGAGCAGGTGGGCTAATACAGACCGGTACTGCTAATAGACCAGAAAACATCCACACACTTTCACTGACGTTCTGTCTTTTGTTTGCTTCTTCTAAACTCTGCCTACTCCTCTCTCTCTCTCTCTCTCTCTCTCTCCATGACAAAGCAGTGAAGTTGCAACGATTTTGTAATAGGTAGGCTCTACTTTTGATTTTGGTTATACCAATCGGAATGTTGGTACTTTCAAGTTTGTACCCGAAAGATAATTATTAAGTACCATAACTGTGTTAATTTGAGGTAAATCCAAGAAAATTCATAAATAATTATTTTATTATGTATACTATAAACCCAAAGGTTCTCAATGTCTATATTAGGTTGTATCAGTGGCATAAAAGTAAAAAGCAAAGGTTATAGGACTACACTACATAAATTCGTACTAATACAAGATGTAGGTACGTTAGTCTGCTAGTCTGTTAAGTCTGTTTTGTGCTCGGTGTTGATGAATAAACTATTTATTTTTTATATCTAAAAATATTTTATCAAATCGTGTTTGCATTTCCCGCGTCTATCTTGCACAACGCACTTGATTTGTTAAGCAGTATGTATGAACAGTAAGCAAATTTAATACGTCGTCTTTGAAATCGTTGGACCTTGGTCTTAAGATTTGTTTTACTTGTTAAGGGCTGGCGTAATCAAGAAGATTGGAAATCACTACTATAGAAGAAGACAAGACTAATTTTTGCTAAGTTACAATATTATTGTACCTGGAAGACTGTCCCATGAGTTCCATAGCTGTTAAACTCCAGTAAATCCCGGACATTCGAAGATATTCAGTCATACAAAACTCGAAGTCATCTTTGTTCAGTCCATACCCGGCTAAGTAGTCGGAATGCTTTTGAAGCAACAAACTCTTTGGTCTATCATCTGCGAGAATAACATCTTTCATATTGTAAGCCATAGCAATGGTCCAATTTACGCTTATTTAGAAAAATTAAACACGAAAACCCTCCCTCAGTAATAAATAAACCCTGCTGATATTTTTGACAGTGACATTGACATTTTGATTTTTTACTTTTTTAAATAATTATCTTCGTGATGTGTGGAGGATGTCTGTACAGCTAAGTATGATGTATTTTGTTTTTATATTTTGTGATAGCTATGTGATACTTAATTTTAATTTAGTAAATTAATAAAGGCTAGCTGTAACAGTTTCATGCATCATATACTTCTGTGATACGGGCTTGTAATGTGTTTTATTCGGTACCTACATATAAAAAAATATCATAGTTTGCCGAGGTAAGTGTATTTTCATAAATCTATTAATAATATAATATCATGTAGACCTACTACGTATATTTTTAATTTTTTAATTATTAATTAATAATCGTTCTGAGCAGTGATAGCCCAGTGGCTAAAGAGACCGCTTCTCATGCTGACAATCAGCAAGGTTCGGGTTCGATCCTGGTATGCACCAATGAATTTTTCAAGAGCTTAGGTACGTAGTTAGGTACATATTTATCACTAGCTCGACGGTGAAGGAAAACATCATGAGGAAACCCGCAGGTCTCAGGTAAAAGATAGGTACCTACTTACCTAATATTTGTAATCGCCTTTGCCCATGGACATCTGCAATGTCAGGAGGAGTCACAAGTTTGAAATCCAATAACATGCCTTTTGCATAACCCATGTCATAGCAAAACGAAAACTTCAATCTATATAGGTATGAATAACAATTAGGTAGGTACTTAGCATTTCTATAGAAATTCCAAAATAATATTTTACGGCATCATTAAATAGGCACTTACCTTGGTAAGATAATTAAATAAGAATACCTACTTATACATACCAAGTAATAAAATTGACGACGTTAGGTACTTACCTACCTACCTACCTATTTAGGTAAATGAGTCGCCGAGAAACCAAGCCGAATTGGGCAGTCTTCTAAGAGACTGAGGAGGCGACCCCCGCTCTGGTTCGATCCTGGTGCAAAGGAGTCTTCTAAGAGAATGAGGAGGTGACCCCCGCTCTGGTTCGATCCTGGTGCAAAGGTGGCGATCCAGCTCGGTAACGCAGCGAGCTTGTTGGGTTCGATTCTGCTTTACAGCGACTAAACTTATTCTAGTTTACTTCCGTCATTTCTTTCTCCAAGAAGAGACGAGAGATATATTCCTGTCAAATTAAAATTAGTCTTGTCAACTAAGGCATTTCATAACGTGTTTAGTGCACATGTAAAGGGGTCACGACTAAAATACAGCCTCTGACACGTCTCTGACAGGACTACATTCGGTAGGTGATCTTCTGTCCCTTTTCTTTTTTTTGAGGTAAGACAAAGACAGGAATAAACTAAAATAAGTTTAGTGGCTGTTAGGCAGAATCGAACCCAATGTTTTGTAATTATTTTATTTCTTTATAATAAACTAGTGAATTGAAAATTGTTTCATTTTATTTCAGAAATAAAAAACGCTTCTCGTCTAAGCTCGCCTCTACGCCAAGTTACATGTACGGCTCGTAATGTCGTTTTAATTACAGTGCCATCAACCTTCATAAATTATAGACAGCATTATTATTTAACTATCTTGAGACGTTCACCCTTAACCAGGCTTTGGACGAATAGGTACCACTTTAAATTGAACTCTATGAAATTGAAATAAGATTCAAACCCAATGGAAAATTTAAAAAAATAACTCGGTATCTCTATGTACTTTCAAACTCTGTAAGCTTGGGGCCTAGGTCGTTTACCCCTGTCTCTTTATTCAGAAAGTAAGAATACATTTTAGACCTGACTGAGTAACAGAATAAATCGGGTGCATCGTGCATTCACGTCGTCTCGGATTATAGCGAGGTAACGTTTATGCGTTTGACAATGAAGTTTCAGCGGGAATTTAAAAGCAACTACAAAAGTAGGTGTAGGTACAATCTTAATTTTATCTCCAATATTTAAAAATAAATAATCTCAAAAGTCAAAGTCAAAGTCAAAATGTTTTATTCAAAATAGGAACTTACAAGTCCACTTATTGAACGTCATTTCAACTCCACCGCTTCAGCATGTATGGTTGAGGAGAAGAAGCGGGGCAAGAAACTCCTCAATACAATATTCTTTTAATCAATTGTTACATATTACTAAATTGGGTTACATAATTTCGTTTGTTTTTCGCTATCGTATTGCGCTGGACTGGAGGAAATCTGTTCCAAGCATCATTGTCATTTATATAGTCGTCTAGTTTGTAATATGCCATTTTACAAAGTACATGTTTAACATGAGTTTTGAACACAGTTTCAGGCAATTTCGAAATATCTTCTGGTATTTTATTATAAAAGCGTATGCAAAGCCCCACAAAGGAATTATTAATTTTACTTAATCGTGACTGAGGTTGCTCTAGTTTATTTTTATTCCTTAGATTACAATTATGCCTGTCACAGTTTTTAGTATACAGTAATATGTTTTTCCGTACATACATAATGTTTTCATAAATGTACTGACAAGGCATTGTTAAAATATTAATTTCTTTGAACAGTTCTCTTAGGGAATCACGACATCTTAACTTGCAAATGGCGCGTATAGCCCTTTTTTGTAAAATAAAAATAGATTCTACATCAGCAGCTCTGCCCCACAGCAAGATGCCATAGGACATTATACTGTGAAAGTAGCTAAAATAAACGAGTCTTGCTGTGTCTACATCAGTAAGCCATCTGATTTTTCTGACGGCATAAGCAGCTGAGCTCAGTCTGTTAGATAATGCAGAAATATGAGAATTCCATTGAAGTTTGGAGTCTATCGTTATCCCCAAAAAAACTGTATTATCAGCGAAATCTAATTTGTCATTGTTTAAAATTATCTCATTCTCTACTCGTCTAACATTAGGGAGTACAAACTTTATACATTTGGTCTTCTTAGCGTTGAGCACTAGATTGTTTGCAGTGAACCATGTGAGAATTTGTTGAAGAGTGTCATTTACCTCGTCGAGCTTCTGAGCTTGTCTATCTACTTTGAAAATCAGAGATGTATCATCAGCAAACAACACTATCTTTGACAAACTCTCTACCATGAATGGAAGATTATTTATATATACAAGGAAAAGAAAAGGACCAAGAATCGAACCTTGAGGCACCCCAATTTTTACGGGTGCGCCCTGTGATTTACAATCATTTATTTTTACTTTTTGTATCCTATTTTCGAGATAGGACTGTAAAATATCAAGCGCTTTACCGTTGACTCCATAATTATTTAATTTACATAGCAAGGTCTCATGATCTACGCAGTCAAATGCTTTTGATAGATCGCAAAAAACTCCAATTGCGTTTTGAGATTTCTCCCAGGCATTAAAAATATTCTTGAGTAATGCTATTCCAGCATCCGTAGTTGAACGACCTTTGGTGAAGCCAAATTGTTCGTTATGAAATAAGTTATTTAGATTGAAGTGTGAAATCATTTGATCAAGCAATAACCTTTCAAAAACTTTGCTAAGTACTGGTAAAACAGAAACAGGTCTATAATTTGAGGGGTCTTTTTTCTCTCCTGATTTAAAAAGAGGAATAACTTTACTATGTTTCATTAGGTCAGGGAATAATCCTTTGTCAATACAATTGTTAAAGATATAAGCTTAATATGGTGCTACTAAGGTTATGATGAAGCTACATACCTTAACAGACATGCCCCATATATCTTCAGTACTTTTAAGTTTAAGTGCTCTAAAAGTTTTAATAACGGTATCCGGACTAGTGTGTCTAAATATAAGAGATTCGTTACAGCTATTTACATTTTTTCGTAGAAAAGTTATTGCAAGAGATGTGGATGAGTTCAGATGTTCTGTTGTTTTAATAGGTATATTAGTAAAAAAATGTTCAAATTCCCTAGCCACATCCTCACTCTTGGTAAATAGGCCGTGGTCCGTTTGAATAGCTAAGTCATGGTCACGTGGTTTCACTCTACCCGTTTCTCGGTTTATTACTTTCCAAACAGCCTTTATTGTGTTATCCGATTTTTTAATAGTATTACTTATGGACATTGCTTTTGCACAAGTACAAACCTTTTTGAATGTTTTAGAATTGTTTCTAACATATTTCACAAACTTTTCATCATGGGTATATGATCGCTTTTCATACAATTCAAATAATTTGACCCTGCTTTTACGAATACCACTGGTAGCCCATTCGCTAAATATAAATTTATTAGAAAGTATTTTATTTTTAAGTTCAAAATGTGAATCAAATTCCTCGGTTAAAACAGAAAAGAATTTCTTTTCTGTCTAAGAGAATCTCTATCTCGAACCTTTAATGCCCGAGTTGGCATAGGTAGGTATTCTATTTCTGTAAATACCCACTTTTCACGAGAATATTCTACCCCTAAACGTGATAGGTGGTGAGACCATCGCCGGACCGGCGGGCGTATTCACGGAGATTCGACATTCGATATCCGACTCGGAATCGGAAAATCTGTCGAAAGGTTCACAGATGTCATATTTTCCGATTCCGAGTCGAATATCCAATATCGAATCTCAGTGAATACGCCCGCTGGTTTGTTACACATGCATCAGAATTAATTTTGGTACCTGCGGGTTTTTCATGATGTTTTCTTTCACCGTCGAGCTAGTTATAAAATACGTACCCTCGTAAGTTTTTAAAAACTCATTGCCAGGATTTGAACCTGCCAGGATTTGAACCCGAGCCTCACTGCTTATCATCATGAAAAGCGGGCTCTTTAACCATAAGGCTATCAATGATCTCTCCAATATTTCCTTATTTTAAATACTTAGTAAGTAAGTAAGGTACATATGCTTCCTTCACGACTCTGTATCTCCCCATTCCTTGAATTCAAATACTAATGAATATTTCAGGTACTTGACGCTATTAATAAGCAATTTTTTAGCGAATATGACATTTTCAAGGAGCAGTTAGCCTTACGGTTAAAGAGCCGGCCGAAAATCAGTGAGGCTCGGGTTCGAATCCTGGCATGTGTTTGATGAGTGTTTGATGAAACCTACCAATGAGTTTTTTTAAAAACTTACGTACATATTTATCACTAGCTCGACGGTGAAGGAAAACATCGTGAGGAAACCCGCAGGTCTCAGAATTAATTCTGAGACATGTGTAAATAGACCCGGTCCGGAGATGGGCTCACCACCTATCACGTTTATTAGCGGTCCAATATATCTCCTGAAATGTAGGTATATCCAGTAATGGAATAGGTCTGCCTACCTCCTCGGGGATAAAAGGCGTGATTTTTTTTATGACATTTTCCGCTCTTCGTTTTTTTCTTCACTTGAACATTGGCGCGAAAGTCACCAAAATCACGGTGAAAGCCATTATCACCTAAAATACAATACCATAGATTTAAAACCTAATTAGTGATTGTTTATGAAAAGATAATCTATAAACAAGCGGGATAGTTACAGGATATAGTAGTTACGCTATCTTTGTTGATTGGCATTGACATAAAAAAGGTCAAGTTATCTTTATGTTTAAGGAAGATAAGTAGATTGCAAATAAACTAGCTGTCATCATCATTATCAACCCTTACGGATTGATAATAATATCAGCCTTCTGCTGAGCTAGGGGTCATACATAACTCACAAAGTAGGTATAAGGCAAAGAGATTTAGATATAATAGGACGTAGAGGGGGCCAAAGACCCCAACGGTGGACTCAAAGACGTTTAAAGAAAAAGTTTCTCTCTCTAATGATTTTCTTCCAACCTCTTTGGGTGGACTGTTCTTCGCGAGATATGGCCGGCCCACAGGCACATCAGCTTGCTAATTCTTTGAGCTATGTCGATAACATTGGTTCTCTGTCGGATGTATTCGTTACGAATCCTCTACTTCAATGTAATGGAATACCTCTGCCTATACCTCCTCGGGGATAAAAAGGCGTGAGATTATTTATTTTATTTTTCCTCTACTTCAGAGAAACTCCGAGCATAGCTCCTTACATAGCTTGCTGAGCGACCTTGAACTGGTGGACCAGCCCTACCGTGAGTGTCCACGTCTCAGCTCCGTAGGTCATATGTGTCATAAGTTCATAACACTTAACAGGTAGGACGCACTGATTGAAAACTTTGGTTTTCACTGTAAGTAGGTATGTATGTATACCGGATGTTTTTTTACCGCCTGGAAAAAAATATGACGTATAAAGCTTGGGTCCCACGGTCCGTAAAATCGCGGATGCACGCAGACCAGCTCGCACGACGCACCGTGGGACCGGCCTCGTCCGTGATAGCACAGAACGTCTGTGGCGGTGCGCCCGTATCCATCGTGAGTCGGTAACTTCAAAGGTGCGCTCTTCTCTCTCTTTCTTTCGCTTTGCATTATGACAACATAAAAACATCTACACACACCGACACGCACCGTTGGACCGGCCCTGCCTGTGGTGCGTCGCCGTCCGTGCTCGTCGGCTGAGTGTAGCTGATCCGTAGAATAGCGGACCGTGGGACCCCAGCTTTAGGTATCTAGAGCCGAAGTTATACACGAGATTAATTGTTAAATATAGTCATGTTTAATGCAATTTACAAAATCTAGAAAACTACGCACACTACTTGTAGCAGCTGGCGGTTGTAGGTAGGTAGATTGCGCATGCAATAGGTACCTACTATTTCAGATATTTCAGTGTGTAATATTGACTACAATTGAGTAATGTAGTTCAAGCAAGATTTTTTATTTTTTTAAAAAAGTAACAGTTCCAAATGAATCTACTACATTTACCTATAGCACCATATTTTTTTCCAGGCGATAAAAAAAAACAGGCGGTATATACAGGCTGACTTTTGTTACCATCTGGAAAAAAATGTGGTGTGATAGGTAAGTGTAATAGATTCATTTGGCAATGTTATTAAAAAAAAAAATTTTTCTCTAAAAAATTTTTTCTTTCTTATACTAATATACATTACTCAATTATAGTCAATAATACACACTGAAATATTTGAAATAGTTTTTTAAAAAGAAACAGGCTCGTAGCTTCCGTTTATGCGCAATTTACCAAAGATATTATATATAGAAAGACGTAGATATGTTACTAGAGCACGGAAAATGAGGCCGACAAATGTAGTTAATTAACCACATTTTATTTAGTCGCATTGTATTTCAAGTCGTATTTTAAGCGCAACTCTTAACAGATAGCTCTCTTTTTCTTTATTATTGGTTCCGTATCATCTTTCCCCGTCATTGTTGTATCCTATAAATACGCTAAGAAGTAAGTATGTACATGTTGTAGCACACTCGTAGGGGATCAATTTTCAAACGCACGCAGTATGAATATAACTCATCCTTACTTTAATATCTTTGCAATTTACCTACAACCGCCAGCAGCGCGTAGTACTGTGCGTAGTTTTCTAGATTTTGTAAATTGCATTAAACATGACTATATTTAACAATTAATCTTGTGTATAACTTCGGCTCTAGATACCTTATACGTCATATTTTTTTCCAGACGGTAAAAAAAATCATCCAGTATACAGGGTGGATTTTCGAGACGAGTCGTAGACGTAGTTTTTATAATTAAATTTCAGTTGGACTTATGGAATCTTTTGATCACAATCAGAAATATGATTGCCAAAATAAAGAATAATTTCGAGTGGATTTTCGTTTTTCAGTACAATAGTACATTATGGTACAAGTGAGTAAAGTTGGTGATTACCGCTGAGGCGCCATTGAGACCCGAGCCGTAGGCGAGGGTCATAAGAGAGCCGAGGACGGTAATCATCAATACACACGTGTATCATACGACGTTTTTCAACACACTTGTGAATAAATAATACTAAAAAATCATTTTAAAATAATCATTCGCAATGGCGGGGAAAATTAATTGGTTTTCCAATTTTTTATTTATATAATTTGGAAAAGGCAAAAGGATCTAGGCCCATACAGCCTCGTTTTCCTATGCGCTCGCATCTTACAATGGCGATCGGCCATGGACTAAAAAAATTAGGTTTCTTTTTCTTTGGTTTGTCGTGGATAGCGTTTTAGCCACGTACAAAATGGGGTATTTAAAGTTTTTACAGAGAAAACCAAAGTTATATTTGAGTGAAAGTTTTGTTTATTAAACACGTACAAGTTGAAATGATCTATTTAAATACGAAGTTGCATGAAATGAGCAAGCCATATTTGTGTATTAATTTATTAGTACGATTGAATACGATCTTTTTTGTATCGAAACTTTTTTAAGAACAAAGCAACTCTAGCAACAAAATTGAAAAAAAAAATCTATAACTCACTAGTGAATAATAGCAAACAAAAAGTCTCAGTTTGATTATAGGTGTCATTATGTGCCTAATTGCAGTGAAATTAGAGCCACTTTATGAGCAAGTGTGTTGAAAAATATATGAAAAAATTTTTGGCGATTTCTGTCATTTCTAGTAGGTACTCATACCTTAAATTCTCCCATAAAGTCTTTTGATCCTCACACGAAATAGGATCGATTGGCATAAAAATATATTTTTTTTGTATTTTAGCATATATTTTTCGCTGACTGTACATTTTCTCCAAAATCTGTGACTGCAGCTCATAATATCTTAAAAAGTAAGGGATGGTCTCCTAGAAACGTTTTCCCTTAATTATAACGATTAAGGTACCTGCCCTTACTGACACGTCTCAAAAATCCACTCTGTATATATTTATTACTCTCAATACAATGTCGAAGCAGTCTTATTACCTCTGCCAATCTACTGGGTGGCTAAGGTGGGAGTGTGAACTATTATTAAATTATAAAATAAAATAAAAACTCTTACACCGTTTATCCCCGAAAATTCTGGAAATAGGTGGAAACCTATGGGTATGTTTCACCAGCAAATTCTTTGGAACCCTAACCGTGATAGGATGATAAGCCCATAGGCGGGACAGGGTCTGTTACATATGCCTCAGAATTAATTCTGGGACCTGCGGATTTCCTCACGATGTTTTCCTTTACTTTCGAGCTATAGTGATAAAATATGTACGTGAGCGTTTGAAGAACTCATTGAGTACATGCCAGGATTCGAATCCGAGCATCACGAATGAGAACCGAGCTCTTTAACCACTGGGCTATCACTGCTACTGAATTTAATTAATTATGTACCTATATTAATATTACATACATACATATGCTCAGGCCTTTCTCCCGGAGGGGTAGGCAGAAAGAGATATTATTAGACCGCCACCTGGCACACCTCTCGCGCCTTATCCACATCCATAAATCGGTTCATACATGCTCGTCGGTTTCAGGTACTTTTTAACCGACTTCAAAAAGGAGGAGGTTATCAATTCGTCTGTATGTAGTTTTTTATGTTTTTTTGTTTGTAACTTTCGACTTGGCCAACCGATTTGGACGATTCTTTTTTTATTTGAAAGCTGGTGCTTCCAAATTGGTCCCTTTTTTATTAATTTCGTCCAGTTCTGACAATGGCGTCCTCGAGAAAACCATGTAAGTTGAAGTCGGTTTTATTACTCTCTCGAGTTCTATTTTACTATCTGGCTTTTCTTCAATACATCGCCGATATCGATGTAAGTAGGTACGCCTAGGTCGCGATCTGCCGTCTGGGCCACTCACAACACAAAACCATCCCCTTATATCTAAGTATATTTTTGTCTCGTTAGAAGATAGAGAGAGCCGTCCGAAAATCAGTGAAGCTCGGGTTCGAATCCGGGCATGTACCAATGTCGAGTTTTTCAAAAACTTACGTACATATTTATCACTAGCTCGACGGTGAAGGAAAACATCGTGAGGAAACCCGCAGGTCTCATAATTAGTTCTGAGACATGTGTAAATAGACCCGGTTCGGCGATGGGCTCAACACCAATCACGTTTAGGGGTCCAATGTATCTCGTGAAATGTGGGTATATCCAGTAATGGAATACCTCTGCCTACCCCCTTGGTAATGAAAGGCGTGAGATTATATTATTATTATTATTATTTATTAGGTATACCTACTTGTAGGTAGCCTAATACGTGAGGCGGTCTCTCAGTTATCACTCGCAACAAGGGGCAATAAACAACAGTTGACCGGTTGATAACGCTCATTTAAGGCGAATACAATCGTATGAGGAAAAATTCATCGATAACCCATTTTTTCATCATTATACCTAGTAATAAAATTGCTAAATTCTCAATTTAAATGCCAAAAAGGCATGTAATCATATTTGTCGTTTATCTTTCGGTTTTTTCCGTAATGTCTTAATTACAATAGGAGTCATCCTTAGTTGTTATTAAACCAGACAGAAATATTTATGGACTTGCTACGTCTCTCGATTCGCGCAAACCCGAGTTATCGCAAACGGTTTGGCTTGGAGTAGGTAAGAAGGTATTATCTTACTAATATTATAATCGCGAAAGTTTGTATGGATGTTTGTTCCTCTTTCACGCAAAAACTACTGAACTGATTTTGATTTGATTTTTTGATTGAACTTTACAATTATATAGCTTATACATCAGAATAACACATAGGCTATATTTTATCCCAGTATTCTCACGGGAACTACGTGGGTGAAACCGCGGGGCGCTGCTATAGTAGGTAAACAATAAACGCCCAGTGGTGGTAAATTCCATAACCTTCGACTTTCACTGTCATTTGTATCTTATACTGTGATTTATTAAGATAAACATAGAGGTAAAAAAGAAAACCTAAATTAAAACTCAACTAAAGTACCTACAAAAGATGTAATAAATGAGGCCCCCGTGGCAAGGTGCCCATCACGCATAGGCGGCATTCCCGCGCTGGATGGCAATTAAATACTTATGCTTTGCGCGAGAAAGTGCCTGGGGCCAATTCCACTAAATGTCAACGGTCATAGTTAGATGACAATGATGTCAATGGTCAGTCAATGGTGTTATTTTGACACTTTTCAGAGCAAATAACACCATCGACTGACCATGTCATTGTCATTGTCATCCAACTGTAACCATTGACATTTAGTAGAATTGGCCAGGGGTCGTTTGATGCTTCCCTGAGTCGCTTGCTGAGCTCCTCGAGCTCTTTAACTAAAGCGAAATGTTAGTCCTTTGATCCCGACTTCGAGCTAGGTAAATATTATGATAATGAAGAAAGCTTAATTCAACATAGTCAGTAAACAAGACTTTTAGAGGGCTTTTACTAATCTCTTGAATTTATATTACTTAGATCATAATATCTAGGTTTCTTACAGGTGGGTAAGTTCATAAATTGACGGCAAATAGAATAAATCGGCATAAAGCTTCAGGCTGTCATTTTATGCATACAAAAAAAAAACTCACGCCTTTCATCCAAGAGGGGGTAGGCAGAGGTATTCCATTTCTGGAAATACCCACTTTTCACGAGAATATTCGACCGATAAACGTGACGAGCATATCGCCGGACCGGGTCTGTTACACATGCCTCAGAATAATTCTGAGACCCGCAGGTTTCATCATGATGTTTTCCTTCACCGTCGAGCTAGTAATGAGTATGTATGTAAGTTTTGAAATACTAACATACATGCTAGGATTTGAACCCGAGCCATACTGATTCAGCATGAGAAGAAGAAGCGGGCTCTTTAACCGTAAGCTCTTTATGCATAAGTTAAAGGAAAAAATTATAGAAGAAGGTAAAGTAACTACCTGTGTTGAGGATAAAACACCGAATAAGGATAAAAGTTCTTAGTAACTGCAAAAAACCAATGACCACAAGCGTTCATGTTTTATGTCGTCATCAAACATCATCGGAAACTCGTAAAAACTGACTGAATCTTTCCTCAAGTATTTTTTAAATA
The DNA here is from genome assembly GCA_963855545.1 of Ethmia dodecea. NCBI lineage: Eukaryota > Metazoa > Arthropoda > Insecta > Lepidoptera > Depressariidae > Ethmia > Ethmia dodecea. Next base: position 13,988,062 of record OY979446.1, on the reverse strand, counting down.
TTTAAAATCCTAAAAACTATAAGCCAGCTCTCAAAAATAATTGAAAAAATAACAGAGTTATTTAAATACACATTCTCTTGGGTCGGCAATGAAAAACCAATAGTTCAACAAGTTTTAAACTAAGTAAAATTTGTTTTCAAATTATTTTAGTTAGGTTCTCCCTAGTTTCCACAAGAAGATGCGATAAATACTTACTCTTTTGTTTCTTTAAAGACGGGGTAATAATAATATGCTATGCTACTTTACGCTAGTAAGTATAACAAGTTTTTGTATGCAACATGCAAAGTGGTTGTTTGCTGTACAAGCAATTTAAATCTGTGGATGAATCTCGAACATAACTAAGTAGGTTAAGTAGGTACCTATTACTTATTTCGTTTACGTAAATTCTCCTGACGGAAATACTTATAAACATTCAGGGAATTCCTTGCTGTTACAGGTATATTTTTTTTTATTAAAACGTTAAAGCCTTAAGGAACCCTTATTAAGGCTTCTTGCGATGAATACGAATTAGGGTTTCAGATTAAATATTATTGGAAAAAAAATGGCGTCCTTTGTGTAAGTAAAAGCCTTCGTGAGGTGCGGGTTCGAATCGTGGTGATGCGGATTGTGGATATTTCCGAATGAGTTTTATCTGTGGTTCTATAAAAAGTCCATATTTATTACTAGTTCGACGGTAAAGAAAAACATCGTGAGGAAACCCGCAGGTGCCAGAATTGATTCTAATTCCGCATTCGTAAAATACCTATACAGCGGACGTATTCACGGAGATTCGATATTCGACTCGGAATCGGAAAATCTGTCGAATCCTTTTGTCAAATATGACATCTGTGAATAGCCCATCTCGAAACCTTTCCACAGATTTTCCGAATCCGAGTCGAATATCGAATCTCCACGAATACGTCCGCTGGTCAGAAGTGTGTAGGTACTAGAAATGATACACATCTGCCCCCCTTGGGGATAAAGGTGTGAACATATAATAATATAATGGTACCTCATCTGATATTATCAATTTAGGAATAGCTTTGCACAAATATAAAAGTAAGTAGGTACCTACCTAAGTATGCGACTGTTTTCGTTTCACGCGTAGTTCCCGCCCCCTGGGAATACGAGATTAACATAATATAATATATTCTAGTGATACTCCCTGATAATGTAGCTTTCCATTAGTGAAAGATTTTTTTGAATCGGTTTAGACGTAAAAGAGTAACAAACAAATAAACAATGCCACTTTCATCCTATTATCCTTCCTACTAATTCTACTAAGTAATATTATAAACTCGAAAGTTTGTATGTATGGATGTATGGATGATTTTATTCCTCTTTCAAGCAAAAACTAAACGGATTTTGATGAAACCTTACAGCTATATAGCTTATACTTCAGAATGACATATATGTTTTTTTCTAGTAACTAAGTTTTTAGTAAAGTCTAGTGTAGCACTGTGTGAATGAATAAACGTCTTATTTATTTATTTATTTATATTTTATCCCCGTATTCCCACGGGATCGGGAATTACGGCGTGAAACAACTATAGTTTATAATATTTATAGAATTATAATCTTAGAAACTCTTAGTCTATTTAATGATATTGTTTTGATTGTTATTGAATATTACAGAATATTGATTAAACCTTGTATGAATAAAAACAATGTAAGTAAGTATGTATTTCGCGGCTGATTAAATAATAGGTCATCCGAGAATGTTATCTGGTTTGTGAGTGGTTGTATTCTCCTTAACGTGTATATGATTTAATGAATGTCCGACTCCATTCGGTATCCGCGGTCGGTACGTACGCTTGAACGAGCAAATAAGACGTCATTATACGTATTTTACTGTAAAAGTAGTGTTTTATTGTGTAAACGGATTTCTCGCATTCTAAGGTATGTACCTACTTAATTTGGTATGAAAGGACCGGTAGCAATGGAAGCGTAAGTGAATGTGATTGGTAAAGAGATTGGAAGAAAAAAATATCTTTCCTTTAGAGATAAACTGTTTCTTCAAACGTCTTTGGTGATGGATTGCGTTCGAATTTCGAACAGATTAAAATAAAACATTCTTTTTAGGCTGTTTTTTCTTGAAATTGTATTTATCTTTTTTCATCTTTATTGCGACATAAAAGTAATTAATATATAAATGAAAATTGATATTTAGTTTAGTTTAGTTTGTAAATATTATGTGTGTTTTATAATTATTATTGTTTATGTAAATAAATTAAAAAAAAACTGAAACATTTTCTAAAATACCTATTTATAAAAATGATAACCACTAAAAAAATAAATAATTTAGGTACATAATATAAACTTTAGGTCAAAGAGAATATAACCACTAACGTTGCTTTAGGTACCTATATGTACTTAGTTTGTTTGTAATTTGCACATGGACAAATAAAATATTTTATTTATTTCTATGTTGTTTGTAGGCAGGCATTACATTTTGTTGGCGTAGGAAGTATGTGTATTTCCCTGTCTTTCCTTCGAGTAAACTGTGTGTCGTCTTGCCAAACTTCTTCAAGATCGAAAAAAATATCAAATAGACATACTTACAGTTACTTTCGCATTTATTTATTTATATATATTTTCTGTAACTTTGACGTCATCTAAATTAGTACCTAAGTTATACCTATCCATACGAAAATAGGTAGGTATAATAGGATATTAATTAATACACATATTATCTAGGAACTTTGTAGGGTAAGCAACATTGTAAAAAGATTTCAGTATTTTATATTGCTATTATAAAATCACGTTAGTTTATTCGCCTTTATCCTCTAATGATTAAAAAAAACTGAAGTTTAATCTTAATTTTTTTGTTCTGATTCGCATCGTAAACTGTGAATGATCGAAGGAATTCTGGAATTGCTATTGAAAGTATTTAAAAGAAAGTGTTTTTATTGGACTTTTGAGTTGTGAGTGTCAATCTCAAATGTCAAAAAAAAAAAAAAACTAAGAAGCTCTGGGTAAATTGAAAGTCAAAAAGTTTTTATTCAATTTAGCGCATTCCGAACAATTGCCTGGGAATTAATCGATTAATCTGAAAATGGATTTAAGAAAAATAGCTATACTTACTTAGGTATACAAAAAAATGGTAATGCTTTATCTCCCAATGGAACCCCGGCCTCATGCATAATACTGTATGTGCAACTGGACTATCACTGCAACTTTGTATATTATTATTTATAACCAAATAGTGACATGTAAGTTTGTATGTATGTATAGGTGTACCTATATTTTGTTTTGTTTATCAGTTGTTTTGTTTAATATCCATACAACCTCTACACCTAGTTTGGGCTAAATGACCGTGTGTAAATAAATGTGTTGTCGTTAGTTAACATTTTGCTGGCGTCAAAACTGCGATGTTTCCCGTCATGTTTCTAATTGGAATCTCTCGTGTAAACGTGCCTTCATTACATTATTGTATAGGTACCGTAATCTTTACAACGTTTTTATAGCTTTATGATCCGTTATCAGCATCCTATCGTTGTAATAAACTATTGAAGGTAGGTACAGGCACTTGCACGTTGATAGTATAGGGATGGGCATGATCGTTTTTTTTAAATCATTATCATTTGATGATTTTTTTATTCTATAAAATTTCACAGGCTATTAGGCGTTTTTAAAAAAATAAAAACTATATAGTTCATTCACTAAAGATAGATGGCGATGTCATTGAATTATGGCTTTTTTTTTGTACTCGTGAATGCAAGGGTCGTGAAAATATACAGCTATTGATGCCGACAGGCGTGTTGTTTAGTAGTGATATCTAAATTTGTGTCTTGTGTCTCCTGATTTACACTAGGCTTAAAGTGGTTCGAACAAACACGGAAATATTTACTCAGATCCCACCCGACTTAGTTGAACATCTATCTTGGTAGCTCTAATTCACTGTTGTCTTAAGTTTTCATCAGTTTGATATGTACCTACGAACGCCTCCATTTCTACAGTTAATGATGGAACAACAACAGTATATGTACTTATACAACATGTAACAGAATAAGCGCAATTCTTGAAATTAGTTTGTTCAGTATCGACTACTTATTCGATTTCAGCTATTTTTAATACTTATGTGTTAAATTTTTCAAAAAAAATAATTATGATAGCTGAATTTAGTGCTTTCTATGGAAATCGTGCTATTATTAATCGATATCTAGGAAAATTGGTTAGACATAACTAAAGTTCGATCGCATCATATATTTTTTATATTAATATACTAATTGGGGTGTATGAGGAATTGCGCTTTCTCTGTTACGCGTTGTATATCATAATCACTGCAAATAGATATAGATTGTAGCCTTTTTAGCAATAAATAAAAATTTATTGTTAATACTATCAACATGTCAACTTCTCGTTTTTTAATGAGTGGCATGGCTGTTACTGTACTAGTCTATGACAGCTCCATGAAAGTTCAGTTCATCACCATCTATTGACACCTTTGAATACTCAAGTGAAGTGAGTGACAGCTGTCACCAAAAACGCCTTATTATTTTGAATTAGGTACGCCTAGGTAGCTATGCGCCGCAGTTTTATTAGCATAAGCGTTTCCTTGGGAAATTATAGCCCATGTTATTCCAAGAAAAGAAATATTACCATTGGTGGAAAAACATTTGCAATTGGACCAAGGGTTTCGGGGCACATTCATTATAAACAAAAAACTAATCTTTCCTATTGACGATGTTGACGTAAATGTAGATTAGGTATACGTAAATGAAAAATCTCACGCTACTGGAAATGAAATATGATTTTATTTATAACAAGCGCGGGCGTTGCCCGCGCGGATCCAGTTTATTCCCGTTCCCGTGGGAATTTCTAATAATCCCTTCATAGCGGTTGTCTACAAAATATACAATACTTGCATACCATATCTCAAGTTTCTAGGTGTTATCGTTTCGGTTCGGAGTGGGACTTACCTACCTAGAAGGTAGACAGAAAATAACACCATTGACTGACTATTGTCATCCAACTATGGCCGTTGACACTTAGTAGAATTGCCCCCCAGGTGCGACCTATGAAATTTCATTTCATATGACCTTTCACATGCTACTCATGAAATTACCCATCTCTAGATGATAGAGTAAAGAGTGCCTATGTCATAGTCAGTGAATATTTCGTCCGGAATATTAGGTGTAATAATAATGTAGTTGGCGCGAAAATAAAGTTTATAGCAGCAATTGTTTCGGCCAGATAGTGTATTAATAATAATTATTTTATGGTTACCAATATTTGTTTTCAATGGTAAGTTTATTGAACATTATAATAAATAGATTGACTTGGCATCGCACTAAACAATCTAATTTAATATAATATGTATCACTTGTGAAATACATTGGGTTCTCATGCGATGGCCAAGTCAATCTATTTATTTAGAAAATAAAATATGTTTAATATTGTTATGGTCGCTTTAAGAGGTTGTTAGATTAGATGATTGCGTAATTAATTACACAAGACAGTAGGTCCCTTAGTAGGGACTGAATAAATTAACCGACTTGGTATTACATGGATCTCAAAACTTTTTACGGTAGAAGAACTGAGTTGCGAGGCTTGGGTTTTTGATATGTTTGGTTTTCAATGGCTTCAGTTTTGTCTAACCGAAGTTCTTAGATAAATACCAATTTACATAGGTCGCACTAAATTCAGTTATGCTAATTAATTTTTCCGCAAATATTAAAAAAAATAAAAAGTAGCTGAAATTGATCAAGTAGTCGATACTCGATACTGAACAAACTAATTTAAGGAATTGCGCTTATTCTCTTACATATTGTATAGTCAAATCTTTCCAGATGACCAACGAGGCAAAGCCCAAAGGCGAAGCGGTGCTACTGTGGCAGGCACGTGAGAGATTCACTGCGATTTTTAGTCGCAGTCCAGTCGCAGCTGCGAGTGCGCCGGGACGCGTCAACCTTATCGGGGAACACATCGACTACTGCGAGGGATACGTTTTGCCTGTGGTTTGTATTTGATACATCACTAGCGACCCGTTCTCGCTTCGCTTCGGTTTATATGATACTAGCAGCGCCCCGCGGTTTAACCCGCGTGTCGTTCCCGTTCCTGTGGGAATACGGGGATAAAATATATCCTATGTGTTATTCTGATGTATAAGCTATATAACTGTCAAGTTTCATAAAAATCCGTTCAGTAGTTTTTGCGTCAAAGAGGAACAAACATCCATACATACAAACTTTCGGGTTTATAATATTAGTAGGATTATCAGTGTTTCTCTACTATATTATGTATATTTTATATACATAACTAGCGACCCGCCCCGGCTTTGCACGGGTGCAATGCTTATAAGAATTTTCTTTGCTATAAACCTCACGGAGCCCGAGACCTTTCCAACGAATGCAAAACCATGGAATTCGGTTCGTGCGTTCTGGAGTTATAGCGTCAGGAAGGAAAACCCGACTTATTTTTATATAGTAGACTAGCGACCCGCCCCGGCTTCGCACGGGTGCAATGCTGAATTTTCTTTGCTATAAACCTCACGGAGCCAGAGATCTTTCCAACGAATGCAAAACCATGGAAATCGGTTCGTCAGTTCTGGAGTTAAATCGTCAGGAAGGAAAACCCCACTTATTTTTATATAGTAGATATAAACCTTCCTCATGAATCACTCTACATATATTTTTTGAAAAAACGCATCAAAATCCATTGCGTAGTTTTAAAGATCTAAGCATACATAGGGACAGACAGACGCGAACTTGTTTTGATACTAAGTACTAAGTAGTGATAGTGATAATAGTAACTAAGGTGGCTTGAAAAATTCTGACAGTTAGGTGGCAACTCGCCTAACACTTTGAGTATTAAACCAACCGGAGACGCCACTGACAGGCGTTCCCCTCTGCCAAAAAAAAGTGTCCGTCAACGCGCACACCTGTTAAATACAACTAGTTTTTTTGAGTTCACGGAGTGCTTGGATTGGTGAATGTATTTGTGTGCATCTAGTTCAAACTAGCGTTTAATTGTTTTGTCAAAAAATGCGTTTGTTTTAACATTATTTGTGTTTGTTTCCTCGTCCCCCCCGCAGAAATTGGCAGACTTTTTTGCAAAGGAACTAGTGCGCGTGACGTCTCCTGTTGGTTTAATACTCAAAGGCCTAACACCATCTCCCAATCCGCGGTGGGCTCGCGTAGTAGATTATGGTCCATACTACAGTGCGAGGGATGGCAGTGCATGTTTTGCTTTGGACGAAAAAAAACAGTACAGTAATGGGACAAAGGTCGGATGGATGGATGATAATGACACTTTCGTATGGGAATGTTCAGGTTTGCTATGATATCGTATACCCTATGTTGTTGTTGTTGCAAGAAAATGATGATGAAGAAAGAATTAAAAAGGTGTGACTCAAACAATTTAAAATTATAGCGATCCTATCCATAGCATTCAATTCCACACCGAGACATTAGTTAATGGTTTAGAAAAAAGTTAAATTATATTAATTAACCATCCACGCAGATGACGCAGAAGAATTTTACGGGTACATTATGCAATGATATTCTAAGTAAACTGAGATAGATGAATTATGTATGGTGTAAATTTTCTCCAGCTCAGCAAAGCACTAAAACCATGTAACTTGTACTTTGAATTGTAGTGATTGTTTAAAAGAATAATATGTTGAGGAGTTTCTTGCCCCGTACGGCGTACCTACATCGATCAGATCGGCGATGTGTTAAAGAAAAGCCAGATAAAGAGTACCCGAAACCGACGAGCATGCATGAGTCGTTTGATGGATGTGGAGGAAGCGCGAGAGATCTGCCAGGTTCGTAGCAAGTGGCGGTCTGTTGTCTCTGCCTACCCCAATGGGAAATAGGCGTGAGATTATGTATGTATGTATGTTTCTTGGCCTGCTTCTTCTCCCCAACTATACATAGGTACCGAAGCGGTGAAGTCGCAATGACTTTCGATAAGAGGACTTATAAGTCCCTACATTGAATAAAAACTTTTGACTTTGACTTTTGACTTATATTGTGCTTAAAATATGCCAAATTAAAAATCCAGTAACCGTCGAAAATTGCTTGCTTAGTAGTCTTGCTTACTTATCATCGGTAAATTCTACTTATTTTGTCTCTGTCGTTTAGTGAAAGAGATTGAATTATAATTGCACTAGCGACCCGCCCCGGCTTCGCATGGGTACAATGCTTATACTAAAACCTTCCTCTTGAATCACTCTATCTATTAAAAAAAACCGCATCAAAATACGTTGCGCCGTTTTAAAGATTAAAGCATACAAAGGGACATAAGGACATAGGGATATAAGGACAGAGAAAGCGACTTTGTTTTATACTATGTAGTGATAGTGATTATGGTTTTCTGATAAAAATGATGACTAAAATAAAAGTAACGATGCTGCGAGTATTGTCGCCATTTATTTAGTGAAACATGTAAGAGTTAAAGTATCTTCTTATAAAATGTCATTATTATTTTGTCAGTTTCCTTTCCACTTAAAGGCCTGATGTATTTATTGTAAGCAGTAAATATTTTAAGAAAACAGATTTCGATTACCAAGAGTGCCATGGCTCAGCTGCTATTGTCCACGAAAGCAATATTCGTGGAATTTGATCCAAGGATAATAAAGAATTGACGTCAACGCTCACAGAGTCGGAAAAGCGCGAAAGCGGTCGCAAGCCACGCAAAATGCGGACGTACAGTCAGAGCACGTGAAGCTTGACTCTCTCTCGCTCGAATCCTGGCATGTACCAATGAGTTTTTTCAAAAACTTACGTACATATTTATCATTAGCTCGACGGTGAAGGAAAACATCGTGAGGAAACCCGCAGGTCTCAGAATTAATTCTGAGAGATGTGTAAACAGACCCGGTCCGGCGGTGGGCTCACCACCTATCACGTTTAAGGATCCAATATATCTCGTGAAATGTGGGTATATCCAGTAATGAAATACCTCTGCCTACCCCCTCGGAGATGAAAGGCGTGAGATTATACTATAGGTACTTATTATACCACACCCTGTCACGGTGCATGTGAACTCTCTCTTTTTTCCTCATCTCTTGTTTCCGGCCTCTGTGTGCGTTAACCTTTACTCTCAAGTTCAAAATCAAAAGGAAGGACATTGTGAAATCAATTTCAATATAAACTTATTGACAGCTAGACTTAATCCAATCAAATACTTAGTTATCAAAGGAACTCTAAATGTTATAATTAGCAATGAGTTGAACTTCGTTTGTATAGTTCGTCTTTGAAACTAATAGGATTACGATTAAATAGCTAAAATTATATAGCTCTTACTGAATATTAATATTTTGTGAAGAAAGTTTGTGAAGATAGATGGATGTTTGTTGATCTTTCACACAAAAACTAACGGATTTTCGATATTCGATAGTCGCAGGAAAAGGCTAGTACATACTATGAGAGGCTTCATATAGCCGCATTCCGGGGTCAAAACAATCAGATCTGTGATACGGATAAAAAAATTAATTTCGGATGTCTTCGTTTCAATAACAAAAGTTTAACTGCTATATTTAATCAGAATCGTTTATTTTCTGTTAAGTAGCTACTAATTAAGCTGCAAGTTTAATAATAAAGTTTTTAATTAAAAATATTATCTTTATAAATATCTAAAACTATAAAAGAACCTAAATCAGATTTTCAAATACTTAATATATCAATTAAAAAGTCAAGTACGAGAATAAAACGAAATATGAGCTTTCGTGTTTAAATTTTTGTATATTTTGTGGTTTTGCGACATATATATTATATATTATGTGACAGTCGGACGGACAGATAGCGGTACGTTAGTGTCACTCTTTGGGTACGAAAAACATAAGTAAAATTAAAGTGACCGTTTGCGTTTTAACAGAATGGACAACTGCTGTCAACACGCTGTGGCCAGTGCGTTTGTTATTATTAAAACATGGTACCAACAAACAGTTATTATAAAATCATAATTGTGAGATAAGATTATTAATACTTAAATAATTTATATATTTATTTATTTTTAAATTTATTTATTTAAATTTATATTTAAATAAATAAATACAGCGCGTAACAGAATACGCGCAATTTCTCATACACCCCAATTAGTAGGTATATTAATATAAAAAAATATGATGCCTTCGTAGTTCGTACTCTAGTTGTGTCTGTGTATTAATTATTTTATTAAATAAAGAGCAATAATAGTACGATTTGCATAGGTACCACTAAATTCAGCTATGCTAATAATAGCTGAAATCGATTAAGAAGTCGATACTGAATAAACTAATTTCAGGAATTGAGCTTTTTTATTACATAAAAGGTTACCTACATATTATTGTATACCTACAGCTCATCACGGTTATTAAGTATATCATCAAGCAAGTTTTTTTTTCTTTTCCAGGCGTTGCCTTTCGTAACCATTGTAGTTGGCGCCTACAACAACACTACTACCTGCAACGTGGTGTCAATCCTCGCCTCGGGCCAGGAGCTGAAGACCAGTTTCCCGGCTCCATCGTCAGCTCCCCTGATGCCAGGGGAACCGGCCTGGGCGAACTATGTGAAAGGCGTTGTCGCTAACTACCCTAGTACGTTCCTAACTAGATCGAATACAGTGTCCCAGAGACTCAGCGCAGAGGGTGCTACCAGTGGCGGCCCGGGGCGGAAAAACTGAATGAGTCCCCCTCGGTTTTAGTTAGAACTTTCTCTTAGAAGGTCTTAGAATTTGGAGGACCTAGGGGGCTCCAAATTTAGTGTAGCTTTAATCATATTTGTATCTATGATGCATCCAACCAACACCCAACTGCATGCCTCTTATCCTTGTTTAGGATTTGATTAAGAGAACTTTTCTCTAAATTTGGAGGCCCCCCAGTACCAGAGGCCCGGGGCGGACCGCCCCTTCCGCCCCTACGTTAGTGCGCTAGTGGGTGCTACATACCGTAAATAACACCCAACAACCTTACAGGGCGCCATAGAACAGAGCTATCATGTAGGTACTGTACCGTAACACCTTGTATAAAATCTATGGCATGCAAATAAAGTATTTGATTTGATTTGAACAAACCGCCGGTTGGAAATAATTTTGTAACTTTTAATTTGTATTGTACATATGTACATATATACTGATCACGCCATTGTTCCACAGGGATAGGCAGAGACGATAGATCGCCATTTTATTTGTTTATTTATTTTATTTATTTTTTTAGGAAAACCAACAGCCATATTAAACATTTATAGTTTAAAAGAATAATGTGTTGAGGAGTTTCTTGCCCCGCTTCTTCTTCTCAACTATACATACCGAAGCGGTGACATCGCAATGACTTTCATTAAGTGTGAATAAAAACATTTTGACTTTTAATGAGAATATTTTCTTTTTAAAGTGTACTTTTTTTACTTACAGAAATAAATGATTTGAAGTGAATTGTAAACAAAACACCCACGCGAACACCCACACTCGCCCCCACATATCCCCCCCACTCACACACACCCCACAAACTAATACAACTTCATTCTAGTCTGTTATTATAAACTTTTTGTTTACCCACAATGTAATAAAATAAAAATAATAAATATTCTAAGGCGCCTCATAATTATTATGGAGGCATATTTTTTGCTTATTAATAGGTCCCAACCCCACTTCTGAAAGATGATTGTTATTTTTATTGAAATATATATATTTTAATTGTTCAGGTGAGGTGCTCGGTTTCGATGCCGTGATAGTATCAGACGTGCCCATGGGCGCAGGGCTATCAAGCAGCGCGTCAGTCGAAGTAGCCATCTTCACATTCCTAGAAGCCCTCACTGCAACAACCACAGAGTACGTTATTTGATAATATTATTTAATATGTAGTTATTAATTTTATGTTTCGTCAGAGGGTGTGTCCACCTTGAACGTAGAGAAGGCGAGCGATCACTGCCAGTTTCAGTTATGAAAAATGTTAAGCGTGTTTAGGTCATAAACTTATTACCTAAACTATTTACTATAAAAACTAATGAGGTTGACAGAAAAAAAAAGTGCTAATGCCCTACATTAGCACTTTTTTTTTCTGTAACAAAGAAGTTGGAAGAAAATCATTATCTTTCTAAAGGTATTTGATAGGGAAGATCGGCCTAGTGAGTCCTCATCAAGCAGCACCGGTTGACAAACCGGGTTTAGACTTCACCCGTCAAGAGAGAAATTTTTTCTTCATTATCTTCTAACTATAAGCTATAGGTGACAGATAGAAAGATTCGAAATTCGAACACAGACGGTGCGAGTCGAGTGTCAGTAACAACCAAAAAATAGGAGAGCAAAGAGTATATTACTAAACATTCTGACCACAGACCTGAATCTTTTAATTCAAACTCTAAACTTTACAGTTGGTCAGCATCGTGTCCCGATGCAAGCATACTTTTACCACAGACCAGTTTCATTTAAACTGGTCTGTGCTTTTACCTATTTCTGAATATGTTTAACAGTAAGTAAGTATATATTTTATTTTCCCTTGGCGCAGTTTGTTATTACGATTTCAGAGCATACTAGCATGTTACTGGATTATTGGCACAGCAATAATCCAGTAACAATGTTAATAACTATTTACCATTGCTACATTTGCAACCTAATTAATACGCTAGTAGCTAGGGTAATTAATTATTACATTATTAAGCTCGCGTTTGTGAATACATTTTAATGACCGTTAAATATTATTTTGTTAACTGGGAACAAATGAACGAGGAAATGTATTCTATATTAAACATTTTTAGTAGTTTATAGCGCACTTTCTCCCAGGTTCATGCAATTTGGTTTCTATTCGAATTACATAAAACTTATTCTAAAATCTTTTAACAAACACCGCAGAGCCACCGCGTAATAGCCCCGGCCCAGGGGGCCAATTCTACTAAATGTCAGTGGTTACAGTTGGATGACAATGACATGGTCAGTCGATGGTGTTATTTGATCTGAAAAGTGTCAAAATAACACCATTGACTGACTATTGACATGTCATTGTCATCCAACTATGACCGTTGACATTTAGTGGAAAATTGCCCCCCAGTCTACTAATCAAAAGATTTTAAAATAAGTTTTATGTAATTAGAATAGAACCCATTGCAATAACCTGTAAGAAAATGCACAGAATCCGCGCGTTCGTCGATACGCGCCCTAAAGATACAATACAACAACTCTGTATTGTAAATATTTGCGTTATCTAATAGGTACCTATTTAGTATTTGAAATCAATTAGGTTACAGAATTTGGTTATTTTTCGATGTCGTATTGCGCTGTGCTGAAGGAAATCTGCTCCAAGCATAATTGTCATTCATATACAACGCGTAACAGAAAAAGCACAATTTCTCATACACCCCAATTAGTAAATTAATATTAAAAAAATATGATGCGATCGAACTTTAGTTATGTCTAACCAATTTTCTTAAATATCGATTATTAATAGCACGATTTCCATAGAAAACACTAAATTCAGCTACGGTAATTCATTTTTTTTTAATTTACACATATTAAAAATAGCTGAAATCGGATAAGTAGTCGATACTGAACAAACAAATTTCAGGAATTGAGCTTATTCTGTTACATGTTGTATAAAATATATTATGTTATGCGTAAAGTCTTTGATATCTCAAGTCTCAACTTATATTATGTACAATGAAGGAGTTGACAGGGTGAATGTCGGTTTCATATGTGATATGCGAAAGTTTGGAATACGATGATTGCTTAGAAGCGTTTGAAGATATGCTTCTTTTTATCCAGCCAACAAGTAAGTTTACCTCGTTATTAGATCATATGAATAACTTGGTTCACCTACAGAAATAAATGAATTGAATTTTAAAATTATGCTTTTCAATTTAGGAATTTGGAAAACATTTGAATTATAAGTACCTAGGGGAGACCGGGGCAAGATGAGGTTCGGGGCAGGACGGGAAATGTGCTGGTGTGCGTGAGCTATGCACGATATATGAGCTCCGGCAGCACCATTAGTACGAAATTCAGTCGCGCTTTGTCGGTCAGTGGAAACAAATGTGTTGCTGCTTGTTTTGGCTGCTCTGCGTGAACAAACTTAATATTCTGAATAATATTACGAAAGTTTACGACAATTATCAATGTGATAAGAAGTAATTAAGCATGTTTTGACAACATTTTTAAACTTAACACAGCAATGCCAGATCAAATGTTTATATGAGGCGCTGTTTATAACCTACACAACTTAAGGTTAGGAATGCTTGGTATAATTACAAAAAAAATATTCGTTGGGGCAAAATGGTCGGGGCATAACAGGATATCATGTTTTGCCCCGTCTTTGCTAAATGTGTAGATTTTTTTTTAAATAAAGAAATAAATGAATAATATCACGCCTTTTATCCCCAAGGGGGTAGACAGAGGTATTTAATTTCTGAATATACCCACTTTTTACTTTACACAAAATTCAGCATCCACTGAATAGGCATCTCAGTCTAAACCCTAAACTTCAACTATTTTAGAGGAGACCTCTTTGATCAAGGTTCCTGTGACCGAAAAAACTCCGGAGAAAAAATATCAAATGCCACGTTTATGGTTTCTCCTGCAAACCTCATAGAAATATCAAAGGAAGATATGTACTCTTTTTGCCCCGTGCAATTTCCCATTATGCCCCGACTCCCGAGCTATGGGGCAAGATGGGAAAATTCATTTTCTTATTGTTTTTCTTACTAACCAAAAACTATGTGATTTAGAGAGCAAAACAAGTTAATTATATAAAGTTGATTAGTAAATGTTGCTATCTATGTAAAAGTTAGTTCATTAAATCGTTCAATTTCCTTTATATGATTTTTTTTCCTTAGATATCCCGTTTTGCCCCGGTCTCCCCTACTAGAATTTTAGTCGTTGTAGATGTTCCAAAAAAACTATTCATCTACACCAAAGAGATTTAATATACTTATACTATTTTAATCTCTTTGATCTACACTAATATTATAAAGAGGAAAGATTTTTTTATTTTTGAATGTTTGTCACCACTACATAGTATAAAACAAAGTCGCTTTCTCTGTCCCTATATCCCTATTAACCCTATGTATGCTTAGATCTTTAAAACTTCGCAACGGATTTTAATGCGTTTTTTTTTTAATAGATAGAGTGATTCAAGAGGAAGGTTTTAGTATTAGCATTGCACCCGTGCGAAGCCGGGGCGGGTCGCTAGTAACGAATAAACTAAAAAACTACTGGATCGATTATAAAAAATATTTCACCAATGGAAAGCTACAATATCCCTGAGTAGCATAGGCTATATTTTATTCCCACATTCCCACGGGAACGGGAGCTACGCGGGTGAAACCACTAGTAATATTACTATAAATATATAAAGGTCGAGTCAAAGAGGAAGAAAATCATTCTCTTTTTTCTTTAAACGTCTTTGGGTCGAGTACTACTCACTCACTGAATAGGGCAAGAAAATGATAATGAATTTATGGTTATAGGGTTCCTTGTGCCACTTCTTCTCGCCAGTACGTTTAACACATTCAGAAGCGGTTGTGTCTGCAATGGACAATCCCCTCCAATATTGAATAAAACCACTTCGAGGAATAGTAATAATAAATCTTTGTTTCAGGCAATATTTACATTAAGGGTGAGGCCAAACGAGCGTAATTTTGGTTGCAGAATTTCGGTTGCAGAAATTCTGTTGCATTCGGTTTCATATAAAAGTCCTATTTGATTCACACGGCGACGAAAAAGGAGTTGAAGTTTTATATGAAACGAATTTCTCCAACCGAAATTCTGCAACTGAAATTACGCTCGTTTGGCCTCACTCTAATAGATCTTAAATAACGTATTTATTTATTTATTTATTGCAAATTACATGACAACCATAATGATAAAATGACATGTAACACCCTGATAGGGCACAGCAAAGTAGGTTCTGTAGTAAATCTATTATACAAAATTGTTCGATAATAAATACAAATAAAATAAAGATTATGTACTTAGGTTATTACAAATTATCATCCGTGTAATTCAGATTCGTCTATATTAGGCTTTCGTCGTTTATGAATTCTTTTACTGAGTAATACGATTTTAATATTAACAATTGTATCAGATTGTGCTTATAGGACTTGTAATTTTCGACAGACTTGATGCCCTCCGGTATCCTGTTGTAGATTTTTATAAATCTGTTGAAATGACTCTTTTTGAAAATAGTCATGGTACTAGTGAGAGAGACAAGTCTATTCTTATACCTTACGTTGCGGTTGTGGACATCTTTTATTTGTTTAAAGAGGTGTATATTATACGTAAACAGAGGCCCATATTATATACTAGCGGATGCCCCGCGGCGTTGCCCGCGCGGATTCCGTTTATTCCCGTTCCCGTGGGAATTTCCAAAAATCGCTTTATACCAATTTCCTATGACATATCAGACACCTTCATACTATTTTTCAAGTTTCTATGTGTAATCGTTTCGGAGTAGTACGTATTTCTCTTTTTAAGCAGTTTTTATATTTTCCCGTGGGAATGAGATATTTTCCTGGAATAAAAAGTACCCTAGATGTTGACCCGGGTACTCAGTTATCTCCATACCAAATTTCATCAAAATCCGTCCAGTAGTTTTTGAGTGATGCGTGCACAACCAGACAGACAGACAGACAGACAGACAGACAGACAGACAGACAGACAGACAGACAGACAGACAAAAATTCCAAAAATTGGTGTTTCGGTATCTATATCGATAACTATATACACTACCGTTAAAATTTTCAAAAAATATTTAATGTACAGACACGGCCCCGTTAGAGTTTTATTATATGTATATATTACCTTACAACTAACATACTTAGATAGTTACATAATATAAAGTAGTTGACCCCGGAATTTCTGCAATAAAACTCCGAAAAATAAAAGAGCTGGCCGAAAATCAGTGAGGCTCGGGTTCGAATCCTGGCATGTACCAATGAGTTTTTCAAAAACTTACGTACATATTTATCACTAGCTCGACGGTGAAGGAAAACATCGTGAGGAAACCCGCAGGTCTCAGAATTAATTCTGAGACATGTGTAAACAGACCCGGTCCGGCGATGGGCTCACCACCTATCACGTTTAGGGGTCCAATGTATCTCGTGAAATGTGGGTATATCCAGTAATGGAATACCTCTGCCTACCCCCTCGGGGATAAAAGGCGTGAGATTATATTATTATTATTATTATTATTAAACTCCCTGCGGCCAGAAGTCCTCCATCATTATGGTTTCCAATTGATGGGTTGGTAGGTAAACTCCCCATAACCACAAAAGAATTATAAGTAATTATATAATAATAGAGTACATAATAAGTCCATAAACACCTAACTATTATATTTATTATAATATATAAAGCTCGACTACCACTCACTGACTCACTGACTGATTGACATAATTGTTCTCCCAGAAGGAGTCGTTTTGAAGAAAAGTCTTGTAGGGGAAAAGTGTTCAAGATGGCGGAGTGACCCAGGGAAAATTCCGACTTTTCAAAAAAACAAAATGGCGGCCAGGCTTGCTTATCTCATCTCTTTTGTTTTCCGGCCGATCCGGTTGAAATTTTTGGAATCGGTTAAACTTTTAGGATGATTTACGAATATTTTTTAAAAAGTTGAAAAAACAAAATGGCGGCCGCGTAGTAATGTTTCAAAGTTTAGGCTATTGTAGACCCCACTTGACCCGAATTAGTAGCATGGTTGCCGACTTTATGCAGTTACAAATGGCGCGTCGTCTTTTTAGGCATGTCCCGTAGTTTACCAGAAAAATCCGAAAAACTCAAAATCAAAGATGGCCGCCCTGTGATTGGCTCTTAAAGAAAATGATGGATTTTACCAGATTTTAAATGTCGATTTTCGGCAAGATGGCGACACCTGAGCGAGTTGGCGTGTATGGCGGGGTTGGAGGTTTCTTTACGTAGTGTTGCCATGTTTAAGAATTTTTCCAAAATTTTGCGTATTTTTTTAAATTTAAATGCATAATGACAAAACTCTAAATTTGACCACTATGCAAAAACGAGTGACAGTCAAAAGTTACTGTCAATGAAACATTTTGCTACTCCCTATGACTTTTGGTAGGTATTTTAATTTTCGCATGGCAACACTGAAAGTTATGGCTAATTGAATTTTCAGAGTAGACCTCAAAAGACCCGAATTGATCTCCCAGATGCCAATATGCTATAGAGACGTGATTGGTGTCATTGCATAGGGCATATCCTGTAGTTTACCAGAAAAATCCGAAAAACTGGAAAAACAAGATGGCCGCTCCGGTATTTTCTCTTAACTAAAAAATTTAGATTTTTATAATTTTTATCGGCATTTTTCAGCATGTTGGCAACACTTTGGAAAGTTGGGTTGTATGGAGCGATTGTGGGTCTCAGTAAGCAGTGTTGCCATGAAAAGAAATATTTAACAAAATTTTATTATTTTTCGACTTATACTAAAAAAAGACAAAATTCACATAGAAAATTATCAAAAATGGCTAAAACAAGATGGGCGCCCAAAATTAGACTTTATTTTTCTGTCAAAATACGACCCCACAGAGACACGCGTGGCCGCTTGCGGCCTCGCGCACCGCGCGACATCTAGTTTATAATATATAAAGCTCGACTACCACTCACTCACTGACTGATTGACATAATTGTTCTCCCAGAAGGAGTCGTTTTGGAGTCAAGTCATGTGGGGGAAAAGTGTGCAAGGTGGCGGGGTGACCCCAGGAAAATTCCGACTTTTCAAAAAAACAAAATGGCGGCCGGGCTTGCCTATCGTATCTCTTTTGTTTTCCGGCCGATCCGGTTGAAATTTTTGGAATCTGTAGAAATGTTTAGATGATTTACGAATATTATTTAAAAATTTGAAAAAACAAAATGGCGGCCGCGTAGTAGTGTTTCAAAGTTGGAGTGGTTTTAGACCCCACTTGACCCGAATTGATCTCCCAGATGTTAATATGCTACAGGGATGTGTTTGATGTCATCGCATAGGACATATCCTGTAGTTTACCAGAAAATCCCGAAAATTTGAAAAACCAAGATGGCCGAGCGGTGATTTGCTCTCAAAGAAAGTGATACGTTTTATCACATTTTGATTGTCGATTTTCGGCAAGATGGCAACACCTGAGCGAGTTGGTCTGTAAAGCGGGGTTAGAGGTCTTGCTACGTAGTGTTGCCGTGTTTAAGAATTTTCACGGAATTTAACGTATTTTTTTACTTTTAACGCAAAATGTCAAAACTCTAAATTTTACCATTTTGCAAAAAAAAGTGATAGTCAGTGAAACATTTTATCCCTCTTTATGACTTTTTGTAGGTTTTTTGATTTTCGTCTGGCAACACTGAAAGTTATGGTTGATTTAATTTTTAGGGTAGACCTCAAAAGACCCGAATTGATCTCCCAGATGCCGATATGTTACAGGGATGTGATTGGTGTCATCGCATAGAGTATATCCTGTAGTTTACTAGAAAATCCCGAAAAATAGAAAAAACAAGATGGCCCCACCGTTATTTTTGTTTTACTGAAAAATTTAAATTTTCTTAATAATAATCGGCATTTTGTAGCCAGTTGGCAACACTTTGGAGAGTTGGCTTGTATGATGCGATTGTAGGTCTCAGTAAACAGTGTTGTCATGAAAAAAAATATTTAACAAAATTTTATTATTTTTCGACTTAAAATGGCTAAAACAAGATGGGCGCCCAACATTAGACTCTATTTTTCTGTCAAAATAAAACCCCACAGAGACACGCGTGGCCGCTTGCAGCCTCGCGCACCGCGCGACATCTAGTCTATAATATATAAAGCTAGACTACCACTCACTGACTGACTGACTCATTGACATAATTGTTCTCCCAGAAGGAGTCGTTTTGGAGACAAGTCATATATGAGAAAAGTGTTCAAGATGGCGGGGTGACCCCGGGAAAATTCCGACTTTTCAAAAAAACAAAATGGCGGCCAGGCTTGCCTATCGTATCTCTTTTGTTTTCCGGCCGATCCGGTTGAAATTTTTGAAATCTGTAGAAATGTTTAGATGAATTACGAAAATAATTAAAAAAGTTGAAAAAACAAAATGGCGGCCGCGTAGTAGTGTTTCAAAGTTGGAGTGGTTTTAGACCCCACTTGACCCGAATTGATCTCCCAGATGCCAATATGCTAAAGGGATGTGTTTGGTGTCATCGCACAGGGCATATCCAGTAGTTTACCAGAAAATCCCGAAAATTTGAAAAACCAAGATGGCCGACCGGTGATTTGCTCCCAAAGAAAAGTATTAATTTTACCACATTTTGATTGTCGATTTTCGGCAAGATGGCAACACCTGAGCGAGTTAATCTGTATAGCGGGGTTGGAGGTCTTGCTACGTAGTGTGGCCGTGTTGAAGAATTTTCCCGGAATTTTTCGTATTTTTTTACTTTTACCGCAAAATGTCAAAAGTCTAAATTTTACCATTTTGCAAAAACAAGTGACAGTCAGTGAAACATTTTATTCCTCCCTATGACCTTTTGTAGGTTTTTTGAATTTCACCTGGCAACACTGAAAGTTATGGCCGATTGAATTTTTAGGGTAGACCTCAAAAGACCCGAATTGATCTCCCAGATGCCGATATGCTACAGGGATGTGTTTGGTGTCACCGCATAGGGTATATCCTGTAGTTTACCAGAAAATCCCGAAAATCTGAAAAAACAAGATGGCCGCCCCGTTATTTTTGTTTTACTGAAAAATTTAAATTTTCATAATAATAATCGGCTTTTTTAGCCAGTTGGCAACACTTTGGAAAGTTGACTTGTATGGAGCGATTGTGGGTCTCAGTAAACAGTGTTGCCATGAAAAAAAATATTTAACAATTTTTTTTTGTTTCTCGATTTAAAATGGCTAAAACAAGATGGGCGCCCAAAATTTGACTCTAATTTTCTGTCAAAATAAGACCCCACAGAGACACGCGTGGCCGCTTGCGGCCTCGCGCACCGCGCGACATCTAGTCTATAATATATAAAGCTCGACTACCACTCACTCACTCACTGACTGACTGACTCATTGACATAATTGTTCTCCCAGAAGGAGCCGTTTTGGAGACAAGTCATATATGAGAAAAGTGTTCAAGATGGCGGGGTGACCCCGGGAAAATTCCGACTTTTCAAAAAAACAAAATGGCGGCCAGGCTTGCCTATCGTATCTCTTTTGTTTTCCGGCCGATCCGGTTGAAATTTTTGGAATCTGTAGAAATGTTTAAATGATTTACGAAAATAGTTAAAAAAGTTGAAAAAACAAAATGGCGGCCGCGTAGTAGTGTTTCAAAGTTGGAGTGGTTTTAGACCCCACTTGACCCGAATTGATCTCCCAGATGCCAATATGCTAAAGGGATGTGTTTGGTGTCATCGCACAGGGCATATCCTGTAGTTTACCAAAAAATCCCGAAAATTTGAAAAACCAAGATGGCCGACCGGTGATTTGCTCCCAAAGAAAAGTATTAATTTTACCACATTTTGATTGTCGATTTTCGGCAAGATGGCAACACCTGAGCGAGTTGGTCTGTATAGCGGGGTTGGAAGTCTTGCTACGTAGTGTGGCCGTGTTGAAAAATTTTCCCGGAATTTTTCGTATTTTTTTACTTTTAACGCAAAATGTCAAAAGTCTAAATTTTACCATTTTGCAAAAACAAGTGACAGTCAGTGAAACATTTTATTCCTCCCTATGACCTTTTGTAGGTTTTTTGAATTTTACCTGGCAACACTGAAAGTTATGGCCGATTGAATTTTTAGGGTAGACCTCAAAAGACCCGAATTGATCTCCCAGATGCCGATATCCTACAGGGATGTGTTTGATGTCATAACATAGGTCATATCCTGTAGTTTACCAGAAAATCCCGAAAATCTGAAAAAACAAGATGGCCGCCCCGTTATTTTTGTTTTACTGAAAAAAATCAATTTTCTTAATCTTAATCGGCATTTTTTACACTGTTGGCAACACTTTGGAAAGTTGGGTTGTATGGAGCGATTGTGGGTCTCAGTAAGCAGTGTTTCCATGAAAAGAAATATTTAAGAAAATGGTATTATTTTTTGACTTAAAATGGCTAAAACAAGATGGCCGCCCAAAATTAGACTTTATTTGTCTGTCAAAATACGACCCCACAGAGACACGCGTGGCCGCTTGCGGCCTCGCGCACCGCGCGACATCTAGTTTATAATATATAAAGCTCGACTACCACTGACTCACTCACTCACTGATTGACATAATTGTTCTCCCAGAAGGAGTTGTTTTGGAGTCAAGTCATGTAGGGGAAAAGTGTGCAAAGTGGCGGGGTGACCCCAGGAAAATTCCGACTTTTCAAAAAAACAAAATGGCGGCCGGGCTTGCCTATCGTATCTCTTTTGTTTTCCGGCCGATTCGGTTGAAATTTTTGGTATCTATAGTATTGCTTAGATGATTTAAAAATATTACTCAAAAATTTAGAAAAACAAAATGGCGGCCTCGTAATAGTGTATCAAAGTTGGAGTGGTTTTAGACCCCACTTGACCCGAATTAGACACATGGTTGCCGAAATCGTACAGTTACAAGTGGCATGTCAGCTTTTTAGGCACATCCCGTAGTTTACCAGAAAAATCCGAAAAACTGAAAATCCAAGATGGCCGCCCTGTGATTGGCTCCCAAAGAAAAAGATTAATTTTACCAGATTTTGAATGTCAATTTTCGGCAAGATTGCGACACCTGAGCGAGTTGGCGTGTAGGGCGGGGTTGGAGGTCTCATTACGTTGTGTTGCCATGTTTAACAATTTTCCCAAAATTTGGGGTATTTTTTCACTTTTTATGCAAAAAGTCAAAACTCAAAATTTTACCATTTTGCAAAAACGAGTAACAGTCAACGGTACATTTTATCTCTCCTTATGACCTTTTGTAGGTTTTTTGATTTTCGCCTGGCAACACTGAAAGTTATGGTTGATTTAATTTTTAGGGTAGACCTCAAAAGACCCGAATTGATCTCCCAGATGCCGATATGCTACAGGGATGTTTTTGGTGTCATCGCATAGGGTATATCCTGTAGTTTACTAGAAAATCCCGAAAAATAGAAAAAAACAAGATGGCCGCCCCGTAATTTTTGTTTTACTGAAAAATTTCAATTTTCTTAATCTGAATCGGCATTTTTTAGTAGGCGTTGAAAGTTGACTTGTATGGAGCGATTGTGGGTCTCAGTAAACAGTGTTGCCATGAAAAGTAATATTTAATAAAATTTTATTATTTTTTGACTTGTACTAAAAAATGGCTAAAACAAGATGGGCGCCCAAAGTTACTTTATTTTTCTGTCAAAATACGACCCCACAGAGACACGCGTGGCCGCTTGCGGCCTCGCGCACCGCGCGACATCTAGTCGTAATATATAAAAATAAGTCCGGTTTTCCTTCCTGACGATATAACTCCAGAACGCACGAACCGATTTCCACTTTTTTGCATTCGTTGGAAAAGTCTCGGGCTACGTGAGATTTATAGCAAAGAAAATTCTTATAAGCATTGCGCCCGTGCGAAGCCGGGGCGGGTCGCTAGTCTACTATATAAAAATAAGTCGGGTTTTCCTTCCTGACGCTATACTCCAGAACGCACGAACCGATTTCCACGGTTTTGCATTCGTTGGAAAGGTTTCGGGCTCCGTGTTTATAGCAAAGAAAATTCAGGAAAATTTAATCAGAAAAGCTGGAAAATCTTATAAGCATTGCACCCGTGCGAAGCCGGGGCGGGTCGCTAGTTCCTTATATTATTTACGGTCCATTCCGCCAAATTATTTCTGCTTAGCCTGATGGTTGACAGGTAGATAATGCCTTTAGGCATTAAGTTCGCCATGTGTATATTTTCTTGGTACATGAGGTGAAATAATTATAAATAAAAAGTACAAATACAGCCACTATCTTAAAGAGTCATTGCAACAACTTCGGCTGAGGTACATATTTTTTTAAGGAAAACACAGATTTTTTTTTCTTTGCAGCTTAGTAACGAAAGCTAAGCTGTGTCAGAAAGCGGAGCACGAATTCCCTGGGATGCCTTGCGGCATTATGGACCAGTATATTGTCACCATGGGCCGGAAGGAGCATGCGTTGCTGATTGACTGCAGGTAAGCCAATAATGACGTACGCGAACCAGGAGTAGGGAATGCAATCTCGTTCTCGCGAGATCTCGGCCTTTTTTAGCGAGATTGATCTCGGACGAAAAAAGGGCGAGATCTCGCGAGTTTAACGAGATTGAACTCGAGCTTAAAAAGTATTTATTAATCTGTAATGTCTCATAGATCTAATGAGTATTTATGTAGTTTTCCGCTTTCGTAGAGGCCAAATTAGACTGAAAGTCCTGGTGAGACAGTGTAGGCTGGTGTTATTAAGCTTTCAACGTTGTCGGGTACTTTATAGTGAAGCTACTCGGACGGGGGTGGGTTTAAGTAAAACACGAGAATGAAATAGTCGTTTTTGAAACAGTAAATTCAGTAAAAAAAATCTAATGCGTAGATATACACTCGGCGTCAAAAAATCACACCTTTGGAAAATAATACTTCAAACCACTTTTAATCCCATTTAGAATCAATGATGATGGGACTATTAGGTATCATTTTAAAGGTCTAATCATAAACATTCCGAAAATTGTACTTTAGTCTTGCTAGGCCATTAAAAAACAAGTAATTGCAAAAGGAGAGGAAAAAGTTTGTTGACAAAGAATTAAAGTAAGACA
The DNA here is from genome assembly GCA_963855545.1 of Ethmia dodecea. Lineage (NCBI taxonomy): Eukaryota > Metazoa > Arthropoda > Insecta > Lepidoptera > Depressariidae > Ethmia > Ethmia dodecea. The sequence continues at coordinate 13,963,491 of OY979446.1, read as the reverse complement.
AAAAAATGCTTAAAAATTACTTAAAACTTAGTGTTACCCCCCTTGCCCTGATAACAGCTTCCATGCGATCTCTCATGAACCTAGGTAAATAAATTTTAAAACGTCTTCCTGAGGAATAATATTCCATTCCGCAATGACGGGCTCTTGAAGTTCTTGGAGGGTGGTAGGAGCGGGATCGCGTGACCGGACTCATCGTTTTAGTTCATCCCAAAGGTGCTCGATCGTGTTCAGGTCTGGGCTTTTCGCTGGCTAGTTCATGACGGGGATCCCAAGCTCATCAAGATAGTCGGGTACAATTGTCGCGATGTGGGAGCGAGCGTTGTCGTGCATTAATGAGAACCCAGTGCCCACAAATTCAGCATAAAGGACCAACAGGCTCTTGCAAGACCTCTGTGATGTACAGAGGAGCAGTCATTGACCCTTTTCCGCGAGAACCTCCAGTCAGGGACAAGCACAAAAGCTCGGTTTTGCCGTCAACAAAAGTACCGCCGCAGAACAGAGGAGCCACCCCCATATTCCACTGTCTCCTCAATGCAGGCCTGTGCAAATCGTTCCCCCTGTCTTCTGTATACTCTTATGCAGAATAGGCACACTCTCGTCTCATCCTAGAAGAGAACGGCTCTTCATTATTCGGCCGCCCAGTCGACGTGATCGCGAGCAAACTGCAAGCGGGCTCTACGATGCTGTGCAGTCAATTTTGGGCCTGTAGCGGCCTTGTGGGCCACTATCTTCTTTTCTTTTAGCCTTTGTCTAACCGTAGAGACGCTTACGGTGGATCTGCGAGTTGCTTGGAGTCGCTGTTGCAACTCAACATCATTTGAGAACCGATTTCGCAGTGATGTTAAAACAATAAACCGATCGTCTCTCTCCGATTTACAGCGTCTTCTACCAGATTCCTATCTTCAGATGTAGCCACCAGTCGCCCGGAACCGCAGGAGTACTCGTCTAACCGAAAAACGACTTAGGTTCAGTTGCCATCATTATATTCTGGGCACTGTCCCACATGGTTCCTCTGTGGAGGACATTTTTTATCTGTAATTATTGTAAATCAATGTATATTTTCTTTGTAAATAAATGTCTAGTAATTGTGGTTTTAATATTTAAAATGATACCTAATAGTCCCATCATCATTGATTCTAAATGGGATTAAAAGTGGTTTGAAGTATTATTTTCCAAAGGTGCGATTTTTTTGACGCCGAGTGTAGTTTTATTTAATTGAGAATAATACCTCAGTTTAAAAGTCAACTCAACTTAGATAAGAAGTTTTTTTTTTACTTCGCGTTGTTTTTTTTTTGTTATAAAAGAACTGTTTTATTACTAAATACTAAACTAGCGGATGCCCAGCGGCGTTGCCCGCGCGGATTTCGTTTATTCCCGTTCACGTGGGAATTTCTGAAAATCCCTTCATAGTAGTTAAAAACGACATATTTAAGACACCTACATACCATATTTCAAATAGCGGGTGCCCAGCGGCGTTTCCCCGCTTGGATTTAGTTTATTCCCGTTCCCGTGGGAATTTCCAAAAATCCCTTCATACCAATTTCCTATGACATATCAGACACCTTCATACCATTTTTCAAGTTTCTAGGTGTTATCGTTTCGGAGTAGTACGTATTTCTCTTTTTAACCAGTTTTTTTATTTTCCCGTGGGAATGAGATATTTTCCTGGAATAAAAAGTACCCTAGATGTTGACCCGGGTACTCAGTTATCTCCATACCAAATTTCATCAAAATCCGTCCAGTAGTTTTTGAGTGATGCGTGCACAACCAGACAGACAGACAGACAGACAGACAGACAGACAGACAGACAGACAGACAGACAGACAGACAGACAGACAAAAATTCCAAAAATTGGTGTTTCGGTATCTATATCGATAACTATATACACTACCGTTAAAATTTTCAAAAAATATTTAATGTACAGACACGGCCCCGTTAGAGTTTTATTATATGTATAGAAGATATAGATATAGAAGAAGATCTTTTTTGAAATTAGAATTAGATGAAGAGACATGATATTAGAAGACTGGTTGTTTTTTCATTTGTTATTTAATAATAATAATAATAATAAAACTTTATTCTTGAACTATGTTACAAAATAAAATACAGTAACATGCACAAAACTTACTACAGAACACAAATATTACTTGTGCCTGAACTAGGATCCCTGTTTTTCAGGCGAACAATTTGATAGATACGTACGTCAAAGTTTACTTCTTAGAAGTTGATTAAAAAACTATAGATAGATACGTCAAACAATGTTTGATGCAAAGATATTATATATAGAAAGACGGTTTGATGCATAAAAGTCTATTGAAGAAAATTAAAATAAATGTTTACCTTATTATAATAATTACAATTTTTATTATTTTTTTCCTAAGTTATTCAAATATTGTGATTATTTGAAGAAAAAAAACACACAAAACTGCCAATCTCGCGAGATCTCGATATGTGCGAGATCTCGCAGTATTGGTATTCATAAACTCGCGAGATCACACTTGAGCCCCAATCTCGCGAGATTTGCATTCCCTAACCAGGAGTTACTTAGCAGAGTACCTAATTTATCATGGTGCATCATCACCATGAGTTAGATGGAAGTGGAAAGCGCATTTCGTTGACACTTGACAGCAAGTGAGAGTTAAATGTAAACAAAAAAATTGTAATACACTCACCGGTAGATGTCGTTAGCGACACGGGTGTTAGAACGAGCGAAACTCGGACTCCCAGGTAACTACTATTGATAAATTGCAAGAACAAGAGTAAGCACATCACTAATAAAAAAAAGTGCGTGCGTTATTCTATTTTGTTAGTAATATTGCGCCTTAATTTTAACAAAATGAAACTGAGAGTGTTTGGTTGGAATGCCTTTAGTAAGTTCTGCCTTCAGCATTCTATTGTACGTTACTAGTATGTGCACGATAGTAACTAATGACAGTAGTTGCAAAACAATTGCCGACTACAAGTCCTTCTTAAGGTCCTTCCTGATGAGTGTGGGATCTATAAACCTTGGGAAGGATTTAGGATTTTCTCCAAAGAACACGAAACTTAAAATTTTGATAATAATATAAATAAATATAATATAATCTCACGCCTTTTTTATCCCCGAGGGGGTAGGCAGAGGTATTCCATTACTGGATATACCCACACTTCACGAGATATATTGGACCCCTAAAGGTGATAGGTGGTGAGCCCATTACACATGTCTCAGAATTAATTCTGAGACCTGCGGGTTTCCTCACGATGTTTTCCTTCACCGTCGAGCTGGTGATAAATATGTACGTAAGTTTTTTTGAAAAACTCATTGGTACATGCCAGGATTTGAACCCGAGCCTTACTGATTTTCGGCCGGCTCTTTAACCGTCCGGGCTATCACTGCTCAATTTTGATACTAATTATTTAAATTAACCTGAATAGGTACGACATACTCGTATTCATTTCTTTCTGGCTTTTAATTTTAACAATATTTTTGCGTATCGAATCCGCATTTGTAGTGTTTACCCTACTCGTGTTTGCTCGTCTATTGCCTTCGTAACTAACCTATGAAATGCAATCGACTCTTAAGACAGTCTTGACTTTGAGATAGTGAATGAATGTAAATAACGGGTACTTTGTTTGTAAGCTCCAAGCCATTATCTTTCCATTCAGTTTAGAAATTGAATTCACTATTCAGTAGTACCTAACAAGCTCGTAAGACCATGATATCAGTCGAGAAATACTTTGATAGTCTACCGAAGTAATCTCGTGCGGGGTGGGCAAGGGCACAGTAAATACGGACTATTCGACTAGTCCCTCCAGGTGTCCCTCCTGGTAGGGACAAGTGGATTTATTTTCCCACTCTTCCCTACCACGCCGTCACTGGTTCGGTTAAGTGGAATTTCATTTTCACTCTTTCCTATCAGACAGATTTTGTTAATAAATACAGTCGACAATAATATCATGCTAATGAAAAAAAAATGTAAAATATATTTATTTAAGATAAATTACCCGATAATTTTTGAATGTTTTGAAAAAATATTTACTTAAATGATAATAAATTAGCGTAGTTTTTCCAAGCATAATGCAACATTGATAATAATTTAGCGTAGTTTTTCCAAGCATAATGCAACATTGATAATAATTTAGCGTAGTTCTTTCAAGCATAATGCAACATCAATGTCCCCAGTTACTAGCTGCATTTGTATAAGCTAAAGCTATACGGTAACAACGTACAAACATCTGAAACGACGACTCAAACACGCGCCGGAACAGGAGCCTAAAGCCTCTTTTCACACGTACCGGTTTCCGCAGGTCCGCCCGGTCCGGTCCGGCGGCGAAATGTATGGCCGATTGCCCGGTTGCCCGCCGGTGCGTATGAAAGCGAACGTACATGGCCATATACTTCGCCGCCCTCCGGCTATCCGGCAACCGGTACGTGTGAAAAGGGGCTAATTGTGTAACTTTGCGGATGCATGGCTTCATTGCAAAGCTCGCAAAGCTCTCTTTGCGGTTTTCGCTACGTAGTCGGCCACGAGTGCCGCGTTGAAATGTGGTTAGGTACGTATTGCGTAAAACTCGGCGGACCGTCTGCCACCTTTTAAAAAAATTTAGTCATGAAACTGCAGAAATATTTCTAAATTGCTAACAAGTATTATGCTCAAAAAAGAGGGTCGACAAACCTATTCGGTAAATCTTGAAAATATGAGAAATTCCGGGAAATGATGGATGTACCCTCTGTTTAAAGTTTAAAGACACACGTTTAGATAATGCCTATACTACATCTATACTTCTACATCTACAACGCGTAACAGAAAAAGCACAATTCGTCATCCACCCCAATTAGTTTATTAAAAAAAAAATATGATGCAATCAAACTTCAGTTACGTCTAACCAATTTTCTTAAATATCGATTAATAATAGCACGATTTCCATAGAAAGCACTAAATTCAGCTACGATAATTCATTTTTTTTGCAAAATTTAACACATATTAAAAATAGCTAAAATCTAATAAGTAGTTGATACTGAACAAACTAATTTCAGGAATTGCGCTTTTTCTGTTACCTACATGTTGTATACTAATATTGTAAAGAGGAAATCTTTTTATTTTTGTATGTTTGTAATAAACTCAATAACAACGGGAAAAATAAAAAAAAAACAATGGAAAGCTCATTCTTCCGGGATTGATTACAAAAAAAAAATACAATGGGAAAAGGAATTACGTGGGTGAAATCGGTCGGAACAGCTATGATAAATATAAACCAATTTGAATATTGGGGTCTTAAAATGTGTATTTGATTATGCGGGGTCCTAAAACAGTGCGTGGCACTTTCTCTACCCATACTAATTAGCCATATCTGGGGATTATCGTATACTAGCAGCGCCCCGCGGTTTCACCCGCATAGTTCCCGTGAAAATAAGGGGATAAAATATAGCTTATGTGTTATTCTGATGTACCTATAGGCTATAATAACTGTAAAATTTCGTCAAAATCCGTTCATTAGTTTTTGCGTGAAAGAGGAACAAACATCCATCCAGACATCCATACATCCATCATACAAACTTTCGATATTTATAATATTTGTAAGATTGGTAATATTACCAACTCTGCCAACAAACTGTCTTGTAGTTTGAATAATTTTGAGAATGATGATGATGAAGATAATTTTGTTTTTCAAAAATTGTTTTTTTTTATCCCGAATAAATGTTTTTATTTGTTTTTTTATTTACCGGCTTCATTTTGATGTACTTTGCTTCTGACGTAAGTCTGTCATTAGATACCGTCAATGGGCTCGATTCTGGCTGACCAGCTAAAATTCATAATTTTAAGTTAGCCTATCCTTCTCCATAGAATACGGAAGAAAAAGGACAGAAACAAAACATAGTGTTAAAACCAACTAATTTGATCCTTATATGAACGTGCTTATCTATCACTTTTATCCATGACCTTGTTAATTACTTCGTCGCTAAAATTGCTAAACACGTATATTTGAATAAGATGTGAATGCGTTCATTAGGTAAAAATTTGTTATTTGAAGATTCGTGACATCTATATCTATACATATAATAAAACTCTAACGGGGCCGTGTCTGTACATTAAATATTTTTTGAAAATTTTAACGGTAGTGTATATAGTTATCGATATAGATACCGAAACACCAATTTTTGGGATTTTTGTCTGTCTGTCTGTCTGTCTGTCTGTCTGTCTGTCTGTCTGTCTGTCTGTCTGTCTGGTTGTGCACGCATCACTCAAAAACTACTGGACGGATTTTGATGAAATTTAGTATGGAGATAACTGAGTACCCGGGTCACCATCTAGGGTACTTTTTATTCCAGGAAAATATCTCATTCCCACGGGAAAATATTATGAATAAATATGGTGACTTATTTCTGTCCCTTTCCTTTCCTAAGCGGTGGAAAAGATTAGAGCTGACTTTAAGTTAAGAATTTTAGCTGGTCAGCCAGAATTGAGTCCAATGTCTTGATAAATTAAAACAAAACGTTCTACATAAAGACTGGTTTTTAGGTAAGTAGGCCACGAGTCCCACGCAATCCTGTAAAATCAATAATAGGACATAAAAGGGGCATTGGGAATATTTTCATACAAAACTTTGAAGCATGTTTGAAGCTCAAGCGTCCATGTCAGTTAGTATGAACGCGAGCTGTCACTCGCTAGAAATTGTACTAGACTTATTCCACTTGGAATAACTTTTGGCTTCAAATTTTCCTCGCTTTGTCCCCTCTATGCTCTATTATATTTTAATCTCTTTCGGTCTTATTAATAAAAAGGGCCTATTCCTAGGATGATCAGAGGTTACGCTAGAACTAGTTAATCCCCGAGTAACCAAGTATTACCTCAGTTTTTTTTATGTCATTAATAAACACGGAGTATCCTCGGACTAACTGTACATTCCTTACACCTAGCTAACACTTAGATTACGTCTGAAATGTGGCAATACTGATGAATTTAAAAGTAAAAAGAGAGATAAGAACTTTTCCAAAATGGAAGAAATCCGGCCAAGTGCGAGTCGGACTCGCGCACGAAGGGTTTCGTACTACCTATAAAAACGGCAAAAAAATCACGTTGGTTGTATGGGATCCCTCCTTAATTTATTCTGTTTTTTAGTATTTGTTGTTATAACGGCAACAGAAATACATAATCTGTGAAAATGTCAACTGTCTAGCTATCGCGGTTCTTGAGATACAGACTGGTGACGGACAGACAGCGAAGTCTTAGTAATAGGGTCCCAATTTTACCCTTTGGGTATGGAACCCTAAAAAAATGTGTTTCACAAGTGACAGCTGGCTATCTGACATTCGTATTTGTGGTTGGTGAGTAGCAAAGAGATTAAAATATAATAATATTTAAATCTCTTTTATCCCATAGCCGTTACCGTCATCCTTCTGTCATCGATGAATGTCAAAGTAATTTTTAGGTTAGCATAAAACCTACACTATGGCTAATCCCTGCTTAAACTAGGTGACACCAAGGCGTAACTTTTACTCCGGGAGTAGGCATGGATTAGGTTACTCCTTGCTTACTCTGTGTTTATTAATACTGAAATTGGTTAGTAATGAGTTAATACTTAGAGTAAAGTTAATCTTTCTCTAGTCTGAATTTATTAATAAGACCGTTTGTGTGGAATAGAAGAAAGCATTCGATGTGATTGCTTTAAATATTGGTGGCTCGAATTTATTTACAGTGCGATAGTATTATTTGGAGTCAGACGGAATTTTGCAAAGATATTTATTCTTTTCATATTTAATTTTTTTGTGCCAAGCATATTTACCAAGAAAATGGAAAGCTTCTTTCATGGTTTTTTCCATGTGAGAAATTCTACGTAAAAATGTTTTTCAAATTTCGAAAATAGAGACCATTGGGATGGTCTCATTGGTCAGTCCACATACAATATGGCAATCAGCTGACCAGTTTGTGTTTGTTTGTTGTGCAGTTTTTAGAATAATTTTTTTAGTCTCAAGATTTTTAACCCCGAGGGGCTAAGCAAAGGTATTCCATTTCAGAAAATACCTACATTGCACCAATATTTGGACCCCTTAACTTGATAGATGGTGAGCCCATCGCTGGACCAGGTCTGTTACACACTGCCTTGTTTGATTTACGAAAAACAAACAAAATTAACTTTTTTTATAAAATGACATTGCACGAGCCACATTTCGTATAGGTACTCTGACGTTACATATATAATATGTAACAGAATAAGAGCAATTCCTGAAATTAGTTTGTTCAGTATCGACTACTTAATCGATTTCAGATATTTTTAATATGTGTAAAATTTTTGCGAAAAATTAATTAGTATAGCTGAATTTAGTGCTACGTAGAAAAACCGCGCTATTATTGCTCTTTATTTTAGAAAATTGGTAAGACACAACTAAAGTTCGAAGGCATCATATCTTTTTTACATTAATATACTTACTAATTGGGGTGTTTGAGGAATTGCGCTTATTCTGTTACGCGTTGTATTCTATGAAAGCTTTTGTTTATTAGGTCGTTGGAATCGACCCAGATACCAGTGGAGCTAGGCGAAGCTGTGATTCTGGTCACAAACACCAACGTGAAGCATCAGCTTACCGGCAGCGAATATCCTCAACGCCGAGCACAATGCCAGGAGGCTGCTGACAGACTTGGCCTGCCCTCACTCCGTGGAGCTAAGCCCGAAAACTTGGAAAGTAAGCCTGAAAAAATATAAACACGAAAGTGTAACAGTAGGGTGCTGCTGTCAGACTTGGCCTGCCATCGCTCCGTGCAGCTAAGCCCGAAGACTTAGAAAGTAAGCCTGAAAAAATATATAAACACTAAAGTTGTATAGCATGAAAATGTTGAAGAAACTTAGCAGATGGAATTGACCCTATTATTTAGGTCTGTAATTTTACGACGTCGCTCACTTGCTTCAGAAGATAATATCTGTCTTTATTTCGTTTACGTTCCGGGATATAAAAAAGCCTTTTTTTTTACTAACATTTACTTCTCTGCCAAACATCAAGATTGGTTCACAGATACCTAGTCGTAAAATACTAAAAAACAAACCCTGACCTATTTTCGACTCAATTTATATTTTTATCTTCGTTATTTATTTTTTTATCTTCGTTATTTTTGATAGATTTTTGGTTTATCTTCGTTTGGAAATTTTCACAAGATTACGTGGGGGCATAAGTTTGAGAAACCCATGTCTATATGAATCTCATTTTACACTTGAAACTTTATAACACATAGGTCCGTACCTATTACACAATGAGCCCCAAGCCAGAGGATGTCAGAAAGAGATGCCGCTATATGAGTAGCATAAGGCTGCCTCTTTCTATTTGTGCTATCAGAGTTTCATGGTTGAAGATCGTCTACTAAATCTGTTCCCCCACGTCACTTAACCGAAGTACCTACGGGTATTTGTAATGGATTCTTTTGTATCTTATTTAAAAAGAACAACAACAACGTCGTGGCAACAACGTGTTCGCAGTACCCTTCGCCAGGTATAATTTTACTTCAAATTCATTCTTTTATCGCCGTCAAAAAGCCTATAATACGCAGATATCTCACATTGATCCTTTTAGTAATACCTTGGAGAAATTTAAGAATGAAGTAAATGAATATTTGTTCCAACAAAGAAAATAAAAATAAACTATTGTATTTGCACAAAATTAGTATCTACACGACATTGTATCTCTTTTGTAACATTAAGACTCTTATTATGTTTAAATCAAGTACCTATTGGCTGGGTGCGCGATGACAGCGCCAACTAGTGGTAAGAATTAGGGCGGACTTTGAAATGTCAAATGTCTGGCTGTCATTACGAAAAGTAAGTAAACACAAAAATAATTTCAGTGAAACAACGTTATTTACTTAGGTCCTGTTGGATATTGTAAGTCTATAGCGTCGATAATAATGTTGACCGTTTTTATTTCCCGTCAAAAATGCCACAATCAGTAAATTTCAGGCAGTATACCTACACGGACTTTCTCATGGCTTCACGGTAAATAAGTAAAGAAATGGACAAAATTTATCGACTAGAGCGTTTCATGTATCTTGTAGACCATTATTTATAGCAGTACTGTCGATAATAATGCAGACTGTTGTGTAATTTCAGTTCAACATGGCCAAATTGATTATAAAAACTGGATTCCGGACAATAACGCACAATATAGTTTTTCAGTCACAAACCACCACAAAAGGCAAACAGTTAGTTTTGGCTCAACATGTGCAAGATGTAAAAGAAATAAAATGTGAAAATCAAATGAGCCACACCATTGAAGCTAGTGTAAATAGACCAACTTCAGTGACATCAACGCCATACAAAAGATCATTGAAGTCGTTGATCTTGTTTTCACCTTGCTCTTGGAAATTTTTTGAATTTCCGATCACTATTTTTGCCATTATTCTTGCAGTTGATTACGCAGCAGGTTTCGTTACCCATGTTCAAGTATTTATTTTCACTAAGAATGCACGAATACGCAAATTTCTCTAGTAAAAAGTGTCAGTTCGTAGGTTCCTAGTTCCTTTTTAAGCCACCATGGGCGCTGCGATCGATTCGTGGTTCCCCCACCACCTACTTCGCACCCAGCCAATAAATTCTTTTTTCTCATTGTATCTCTTCCTTACTCGATACTTACAAAAATATTGTTAACATTAAGCTAAAATTCGGCACTCCAGGTCTATCATTACTTAAGAATCTTTAAATATTGTTATACATGACTGTCTGTTGCCAAAATAAAATAAAATAAAATAAACAATATCTTTGTCTTAAATTGCTGACGGTCTTGCAAAAAACGCCTCTTTTCCGCCCTTATAAGAGAAGTTAATTTTTTTTCTGAATCCAAGTATTTTCTTAGTTTTCATAGATACCTACAGGATTTGAGATACTATCTATGTAGAATGTTTATTGACACCTACACCACAGATATTAGAATACTACACTTCTACACTAATATTAAGAGGGTAGATTTGTATGTTTGTAACGAATAACCATAAAAACTATAGGACTGATTTCAAAAATTCTTTCACCAAAAGAAAGCTACATTATTAGGTAGTAACATAGGCCCCCGTATTATCCTGCTAACGCTTACTATTCGGGTGAAACCGCGCGGAACAGCTGGATACTAGAAAATAATATAATAATAATATAATCTCACGCCTATCATCCCCGAGGGGGTAGGCAGAGGTATTCCATTACTGGATATACCCCCATTTCACGAGATACATTTGACCCCTAAACGTGATAGGTGGTGAGCCCATCGCCGGACCAGGTCTATTTACACATGTCTCAGAATTAATTCTGAGACCTGCGGGTTTCCTCACGATGTTTTTTTTCACCGTCGGGCTAGTGATAAATACCTATGTAGTTTTTGAAAAACTCATTGGTACATGCCAGGATTTGAACCCGAGCCTCACTGATTTTCGGCCGGCTCTTTAACCGTAAGGGCTATCACTGCAAACATCACAAAAAGTACTTACTTCCATAATAAACATAGAAAATAATACAACTTCATTCATTATACAGAATTCCATAAAACCAAGAGCTATTATTCCCTTACGAATCTATTACTGATAATTTTAATTAGGTACCTATTCCAAAATATATTTAAGGTATTTTATAACACATTTGCTCGTAAAAGGTGTCTTATTTCACCAATTTCAATATCGTATTGTATCTCATTACGCCCAAGTGCGGTAAGTGTAAAGTAAAACGCACGGTTTATCAAGATGATCCGTCTTAAAACGAACGTACCGTTCGTTTTAAGACGGATCATCTTGATAAACCGTGCGATGTGCCATTTTTTAAAATCTCAGCAAAGAGTTTTTATGTCAAAAAAGTTGTCAATGTTTTATGATTAAAATTAACTTTGGGAGATAAAATATAATAAAGAATTATTTATGTACCTACATAATTATTTTATTTAATTAATTTTGACAGTAAATTACAACCAATTAATCTTAATACTGGCTGTTTTTTATGCCTTGGCCTAAAAAAAATGATGATGCGCGCCACGCGCTTTTTCTTATCGCTGTATTGTTTTTATTTGTTTACCATAGTCGGAGTTTTATTTTATTTCATCGCAAATGTGTTATAAAACGTCGTATGACATACGTGCGCTTTGATAATTACAGCCTCTGCTTACTTGCAGCAATATCGCCTCGGCTGTAATTTTCAACCTACCGTACTTATATCATAATGTACTGTTACTTAACTTCAAATTACATGCAAAATATTCACATCAGGCTTTATCAACATTAAACATACTTACACTTTAAATCATCCACAGGATACACACAGAATTAGTCAAATTTGGAAGTTACATTCTTAGAATCCGCAACAAGCTTCGTCCAGGTAACAAAAAAAACATACATACATACATACATATGCTCATGCCTTTTTCCCGAAGGGGTAGGCAGAGACAACAGCCCGCCACCTGCTACGATCCTGGCATACCTCACGTGCTTCATCCACATCCATCAATCGGTTCATACAAGCTCGTCGGTTTCGGGTACTCTTTATCTGGCTTTTTTTCAATACATCGCCGATCTGATCGATGTAAGTACGCCTAGGTCGCCCTCTGCCGACTCGGCCACTCACAATCCCCGTATATATTTGTCCCGTTAGACGCCTTTCATCCATCCGCTGGACATGTCCAAACCACCTAAGCATTCCTTTCTCAATTTTAGTCACTACATCCTCTTTCAAGCCACAACGCTCTCGGATTACACTATTCCTCATTCTATCAATCAATCGTACTCCACTCATGCTTCTTAGCTAGCGCATTTCTACTGCATTTATTCGACTCTCGTGCTTCTTCTGCCATACCCAACTCTCGCTACCATACATTAAGGTAGGAACCAACACCCCATCATGAACAGCCAGGCGTGCTTTTTTAGTCACTTTCTGGCGCCTCATGAAGGCGTGCAATGCACCGTTTACCATATTACCTGCATTCACCCTCCTTTCAATATCACTATCACACTTACCGTCTCTACTAAACTTACTTCCTAAACACACAAATTCTGACACTTGTTCTACTTTCTCACCTACAAAAAAAAAACAGTCAAAAATTCAAAGATAGCTATCCTTTTGACCTTTTTTTGTTTTTATTATTTTCGAAAATAGCCGTCTCTAAATAGCTGAGCATTACCCACATATTCTGTGGCTGTGCACTTAGGGGGCGTCATATAATGTTAGATGTAAATGCTGATGTCAATTTTACCTAAGTACCTACCGTACCGTACCTAGGTACTGTGCAATAATTTAAATATAGATAAAAAGGGGTTAATAATCTCCATTATAAAAAGTCATTCGACTTATGATAAGGATTTTTGGAAATCCTACGGTAAAAATAGGTGTTCATCTGCATCCGTTGGTATTTCATATCATAATTAACACTTACAAGCCCACTGTTGAGCTAAGGGTATTTCCTCACACAAGGGAAGCGTGGGCGACAATCTCACTCTAATCACCGCTCCTTCGGTCGGTTAAAAATAAAATTCAAAGTCCACACAATCACAGCTACTTACAATGTTTGTTTTCATCTCTCCGGGCGCAAAGCGTCAATTTTCGGCCCTTTGCGATAAACGAAGTTGCCGCTTGCCGCTTCCGTCGAGCTGAAAAAGTATACACTCCTCCGGAAGTAATATACTATTTCACGTTTTTGATCTCATTTCAGAACTAAAACGTCTGAACTGTGACAAGTTGGTCATCATGAGAGCTGAACACGTCATCAACGAGATCGCCAGGACTGCGGAGGCAGCGATTAGTTTGCCGAAAAAGGACTTGAAACAGGTAAGATTCTATAACATTTTATCTAACACCAGCAAACCCAAAAATAATTGTTATACACTAGCGGCCCGCCCCGGCTTTGCACGGGTGCAGTGCTAATATTAAAACCTTCCTCTTGAATCACTCTATCTATAAAAAAACCGCATCAAAATCAGCTGAGTAGTTTTAAAGATTTAAGCATACACAGGGACATAGGGACAGAGAAAGCGACTTTGTTTTATACTATGTAGTGATTCTAGCGCCACCAATTTCAGGAAATACCAACTTTTTCCCAGCTACACTAATTTTTTTAAACAACAACTTTTCTCATTTTACCGGACGAATAAATACTTTTATTTATCCGATTAGCGGACTGCTAGCAACAGCGTTTGTCTGAGAGATGTCTAACAGCACCCAGGTCCGAATATAGGCTCGCCTATTACGTTTTTGGATCCCAAAATATCACAGACCATTAAGATTAATGATCTGTGCAAAATATACTGGTGAAACGTGGGTACCTATTTCCAGACATAGATACTCTGTGTACCGCGGGGATAAAAGTCTAGAGTTAAGTTATAGCATCTCCTTCAAACTTTAGAATTGAATGACGCGAATGAGGGTTTTAATGGAATTGCAATAATAGAATTGCTGTTTTAATTGGATTGCACTGGGAAGCCATTACAAGGTGATAACTTGATTGGTCGTGGGAGCGGCAATGTACACTCTGTTGCTGTCAGCTAAAAAGCACTTGTCTTAAAGTGTACAGAGGGTAAGCGTCAGGTCCGCTGGACCAAGTGCGATATTTTATGTGGAGACTATCAAAATTCAGTACCTTTTTAGTACTATTTAGTACCTCCATTAAAAAGATTTGTACCTCAAAGTACAGTGAAAAAACAAGAAAAGAAAGTTTGTTCACATAGTTAGAGACACTAAAACTTAATTGTTTCTTTGCTAATATTTAGTACCTTTTTAGTACCTTCACAAATCTTTTTTGTAAGCGTACAGAGGGCCTAGTCTAATGATTTTGTAAAACGAAAAGATTAGTCGAATAGAATGTAAGCGTCCGGTCCGCTGGGCCAAGTGCGATATGATGTTTGGATCAAGTTTCAATAAATTTTGATATCTGATGCCTCAATTAAAAAAAAAATACCTCGACGAACAGTAAAAAAACAAGGAAAGAAAATGATAAGCCATTCTGACGTCAGGTCGTCTGGACCCAAATGTATGGAATTTACATTAGCGCTCGACTTGTCATGGGCGTGGCTTTATAGTGCGACCAAGTAAAATTGACGCAACAATCTAAAAAAGTTGTCTCTGACATATACTTCTTAACAAAGAGATTAAAATATAATAGGTCATAGAGGGGGCATTGGGAATATTTTCATACAAAACTTTGAAGCATGTTTGAAGCTCAAGCGTCATGTCAGTTAGTGTATGAACGCGAGCTGTCATGCGGTCGAAATTGTACTAGACTTATTCCACTTGGAATAACTTTTGGCTTCAAATTTTCCTCTCTTTGTCCGCTTTATGCCCTATATATTTTAATCTCTTTGCTTCTTAATATTTCATCATCATTTTCTTGCCCATTTCCCGTTACTTGGGGTGTCGGTGCAATATATTTTATGCTTCCATTGAGATCTATCACCCGTCAAATCTACAGTCACTTCCTTCTGCACATATCATCCTTCTCACAATCCATCCATCTTTACTTTGGTCACCCCTCTTCCTATAATCTTCCACATTCATATTAAGC
The DNA here is from genome assembly GCA_963855545.1 of Ethmia dodecea. Lineage (NCBI taxonomy): Eukaryota > Metazoa > Arthropoda > Insecta > Lepidoptera > Depressariidae > Ethmia > Ethmia dodecea. Next base: position 13,948,007 of record OY979446.1, on the reverse strand, counting down.
ACTCACCTTACAGCATTATACTCTCATCCCTCTGCATTATATGTCCGTACCACGGCAAACCAAGGAGAACCAAGGTAACCTTGCAAGTAAGATTTGCAAGACCACATTGGTCGTAGAATTGATTACCGATGAGGCCACAATTTACTGGCGACAGCGTAACACGAGGACCAGTTTGAGTAGGCCTCCCACAAGGTGGACCGATGACCTGGTGCAAGTCGCAGTACACGCTGGATGTGTGAAGCACGAGACAGATCATTGTAGCGATGCTGGGGAGAGGCCTAAGTCCGTCTTTAATCAGATGAAATCAGCCTCATTACACATTATTTGTTCGCACTTCGCACCGCAGCTCTCTTGTTTCCTTTCGCAGGTCGGAGAGCTGTTCTACCAATCACACGACTCCCTGAGTCAGCTAATGGAGGTGTCATGTCCAGAGTTGGACCAGTTAGTGCATATACTGCGAGGTGCGCCAGGAGTGTACGGTGCTAGGATGACTGGAGGGGGCTTCGGCGGCTGCGTCGTTGCTTTGGTAAATAGATAACAGATGTCATATTTTTACGACACAAGTTGGACCAGGTTGACCGGTTGGTGTACATTGGCTGTGCTGTGTCCCTGCATTGGGTAAATAAGAACAGTGATACATACACATAATTGCGTATAATAATATGGTGCAGGTTCTAGTAGAGTTCAATTGTTGGTTGCTACTCTGTTTGTACACTACCTACTATAGTCCAATATCTTGTGATAAGAAAGAGAAAGCGACCTGGGTGTCAGCAATATTGAAACTTTTTTAATATGTCAAAATAATGTGTAACGTACAAAAACTCGAACAAGATTTCATTTGACACACTTATCACATATTCACACACTTATCAATATCACACAGCCCCACAACAAAATATTATATGTTCAACATCTTCAATTGGGTTGAGTACTACTTTCTAATGACTGACTTTCAATTTTTTATTTAAAAGTCGTAAGTCACGTCTTTGAGTAAAAATAAACAGACAAAAGATACCCCGAAGATATGAATGTTAGACGAGTGACATTATTTCTCAATTCTCAGGTGAAGAAGGAAACAGTTGAAGAACTGAAAAAGCGAATTCTGTCCCAGTACAGTGGCACGCCGACGTTCTTCGTCTGCCAGCCGAGTGACGGAGCCAGAATCCTCAGATTGTAGATTCTAGCCAGAACCCAGCGGCAGTACCCGCGGGAACACCTGTTTTTTGGATTTTAGAAAGAGTTGCAGATTGTATTGTTTTTTTTGGAGATAGAAATACTAAAGAGGGATTTACCAAAATATCAAAACACCGAGTGCATTTTGTCTTTATGTGATTTTTTTTAAATAATCATTTTTAGTTAAACCATATGGTTTGATTACAAATTATTATAATAATAAGTACTACTTACTACTGCAAATACTACAAAATTAGTATTGACTAAATAGTTAGTTTTGAGGTCCGGGGGCACATTGGCTACACATCGAATTGTGCAACTGATAACAATTTTGTAGGCAGTTTTAATATTCCAGCTGACATTCCAATATTGATTTTCTACCTAATAATAGATAAATATTTTTTTAAATTAATGTTTTTATCTGTGTTAAGAATTATGAAGATGGATATATATTGGCTCTAGTTGTATTATGAAATAGGTGCTATTATATTTATTTTTAATTATTTGGGTCCAATAATAACAACATCAATAAAACCAAAGAATTAACAATAAGGGATGTTATGAATATATGTTATGTCATATTAAATATGACATTATGTAACCTAATTAACTATACAATTATGTAATTAGCATAAATTATGGTTTGTAGTAAATAAGTAGTAAAACAGTTTATTTGAATGTTATACTTAGTTTATTAAAATTGTTATAAAAACAACTTTTACAAATACATGTCCTTTTTTGATTTACCTTTCTATAAGCAACAGGGTAAAGTGGAAGTTATACCTACTCTTACATGCACTTGCACATTGCACTAGTTAGTGCATTAAAATCCAATTTATTTAAATTTGATTACAATGTCATTAATGTAAAGCTTACTTTTCTGGGAGTGACATATAATCTAATAATATAATGATAAACTGACTGACTGATTATTGATATATCAACGCACAGCCTAAACCGCTGGGTCTAGAGACTTTAAATGTTGCACATATATAGCTTATACAGTGTAATCATCCACTAAGAAAGGATTTTGCAAAATTCAACCTCTAAGGGGGTGACATAAACGTGAGCGAGCGAAGCCGCAGGTAAAAGCTATTTAAGTTATAAGTTTCCCAAATACCCGGGTGAAGTCGCCAGAAACAGTGTGAAATAAATGAATATATATAATATAATATATATAATAATTATTGTATTACTTCATTTGTAACAAAATTAATTTAATAAATGTCTTTCAGAATAAAAATATATAAAAAAAAAATATATAAATAATTATTAATAATTAATAATTTCTGAATATACCCACTTTACACGATATAATCTATGGACCCCCAAACGTGATAGGTGGTGAGCCCATCGCCGGATCGGGTCTTTTACACATGTCTCAGAATTAATACTGGGACCTGCGGGTTTTCCTTCTCTTCACGATGTTTTCCTTCACCGTCGAGGTAGTGATAAATATGTAGGTTTTTAAAAACTCATTGGTACATGGCAGAATTCGAACTCTATACAAAGCGTAACAGAAAAAGCGCAATTCTTCATACACTCCAATTAGTACCTATATTAAGGTGCAATCGAACTTTAGTTGTGTGTGTAATAATAGCACGATTTCCATACATAGCACTGAATTCAGCTACGCTAATTCATTTTCGGGAAAAATTTAACACGTATTAAAAATAGCTGAAAACGAATAAGTAGTCGATAAGTAAATGTGGGATGTACTGTCCAAGTTTGGGTTGGAAAGCCGGTTGATAAATGCACTGAAATCACTCTACGAGGATTCCAGTGCATGTGTCAGACTAAATGGCGCCTGCACAGACTGGTTTAACATCTCAAGGGGTGTTAGACAGGGCTGTGTAGCATCGCCGTGGCTCTTTAACCTATTCATGGACAGCTGTTTGGATGATTTGCGTGAGAGTGATTGTGGATTGAAAATGATTGAGACCACCATCAAATGCCTCTTGTACGCCGACGACCAAGTCATCCTTGCATCGTCGGCGTCCGAGTTGCAAAAGATGGTGGATATAATGAATGCAGCTTTTGAAAAGAAGGGCATGAAAGTGAATGTTGCAAAAACTAAAGTGATGATTTTTGAAAGAGAAGAGTGTATGACAGAGTGTGATATAAAGATTGATGGTGAGAAAGTTGAGCAAGTGAAAGAGTTCGTGTATTTGGGTAGCGTGTTTACAAGGGATGGCAAGTATGAGAAAGATATTAAAAGAAGAGTATTGAAAGGAAATGCAGTGAATGGGGCCCTGAATAGCCTTGTGAGTAGCCAGGTCATGTCTAACAAGGCAAGGATGGCTATGCATAACGCTGTTCTGGTCCCGACGCTGATGTATGCGAGTGAATGTTGGGTGTGGCAGAAGAAGCATGAAAGCAAGGTGAACGCAGTGGAAATGAGGTCTTTGAGGAAAATGTGTGGAGTAAAATTGTGTGATAGAGTGAGGAATGCGGATATACGAGAGAAGTGTGGTTTGAAAGAAGATGTAGTGACAAGGATAGAAAAGGGTATGTTAAGCTGGTTTGGTCATTTAGAACGTATGGATGAAAGAAGAGTAACGAAAGAGATTTATGGTGCAAATGTTGAAGGATACAAGGCAAGAGGACGCCCCAGAAGGACGTTCACGGATCAAATTAGTGACGTCCTTCAAAAATCTGGTGTCAAGAGTGCAAAGAATAAAAGAGCGTGCATGAAAAGGCTTATGGATGTGAAGGAAGCGAGGGAAGTGTGCAAAGATCGGGCAAAGTGGCGATCCATCGTCTCTGCCTACCCCTGTGGGAAGAAGGCGTGAGCTGTATGTAATAAGTAAACTAATTTCAGGAATTGCGCTTATTCTGTTACATGTTGTATACTAGGGCTAAAATATAGGGGTAGAAAGGGCTACGTCTACTACAATGTGAAATTATGCTATAAATATTACTATAAATTATTCATAGCCGCGTTTGATCAACTTTGACTCCGGTCCTCCGCTACCGGTCGTTGATCTCACAGTTGCCTTATAATTTGATTATAATATTAGCATCACATCAAAACGTAGGAGATATTTGTGACTGGCCTTTGAAAATTATTTAATGGTATTTGTACCAGTCCGGAGCAGTGGTCCAACTGCTCTGTCCAACTAGTTGGACCATGGGTCTTTACTAGGGGCAGTTTTCCAACTTTAAAAATAGTTGGACCACAGCACGTCTTGAAAAACTTATAAATCTACACTTTTACACTGATATATATATATATATATATAATATAATCTCACGCCTTTTTTATCCCCGAGGGGGTAGGCAGAGGTATTCCATTACTGGATATACCCACATTTCACGAGATATATTAAGAAACTTTTAACATATAAAGTGCTGTTTAACAGTTATGTGCGAAGTCGATTAGAATTCGCTAGTTCTGTTTGGAATCCGCACTATAGAATTCATAGTGACAGGATAGAGCGAGTTCAAAAAAAGTTCGTGAAGGCAATTGAGTACCGTATCTTGGGTAATAATAAGTCAGATTATGTGGCTGCTCTTTCTAGTTTAAAAATTACATCCCTTTGCCATCGCCGTGAACGTACTGATGCGTTATTACTTTTTAAATTATTAAACCATCATATTGATGCACCTGCGTTACTGCACTTATTGTCATTTAGAGTACCTCGTAGACGTGAGCGAGCATGTAGAAAAAAGCCTCTATTTAATATAGCTCGTAGTCGAACGTCTTATGCAAGCAACAGTTTCATAAAGCGGGCTAGCAGGCTTTATAACGATAAGTTAGTAGATGTCGATATTTTTAGTGAGACCTTAAACAGTTTTAAAAAATTATCCCTGCAGTGTATCACTTAAATTAACTAAGATATCTTATTGATCTTTTATATAATATTCATCTGTACTTTATTACAGTTCTATCTTTGAGTTTTTATACATAATGAGGAAACTGTAAGTCTAGATCTTGTGTAATTTATTTACAATACTATTTATAACAATATGTGACTGTTTGTTTCTAAATAAATAAAATAAAAAATAAATAAATAAAAATAAAAATATTGGACCCCTAAACGTGATAGGTGGTGAGCCCATCGCCGGACCGGGTAGGAAAGATTTGTATTTTTGTACGTTTGTAACACATAAACTCAAAAACTATTAGACTGATTTAAAAAATTCTTTTACCAATGGAAAGCCGCAATATCCCTGAGTAACATCTACTGTATTTTATTGCCGTATTCCCAAGGGAAAGGTGAAACCAAATCAAATCTAGAAATCGTTATTCCTATTTTTTTAAGAGTTACTTGAAATAAGTGAATTAAAAAAAAATAAAAAAAAATAACTTAAACACTAATAGACTTAAAGAGTAGATTTACAATTTAGCAACTTAATAACTAGTGTGTTTACGTGTGAAGGAGAAGGAAAAAGATATTATGTGAAATAATTTTCTTGCCCTTCTCATTATTTGGGATTGGCGCAGTATAGATATGTCTTCACCTTCCATTTATGCACGGAGCAATAAGGATTCCTTATTGCTCCGTGCATTTTTGTCAATCAATGATAGTAGTAGATGGCAGTGAATGTAGATAATCCGTGATATCTACATTCACTGCAAGCATATTATTTATAAAAAGAGGTAGATACTCGTATCCTAATAGAGCGCGGAAACTGAGGCCGACAAATGTAGATAATAGTCTAATATTTCACATCATTGGGTCTAATTTTATTTAGTCACGTAGCATTTGGTTTGCATTTTTCAACTAGTCTTTATGTATTTTAAGCTCAACTCTTGACAGATAGCTATGTTTTTCTTTATCATTCGCTATTCGCTTTCATATCTTTCGCCGTCATTGTTGTATGAATACCGCAAAATGTCAAATTCTCACAATGTTTGGACAATTTGCGAATTGGACAAATTGCTAATTGGACAAGTTACTAATTGGACAATTCTACATTGTGAGAATTGATCATTTTGAGCCCACTGGACATTTTGTGAATCTTACATAATGCGACTAACCCATTCAAACGCGCGCAGTATGAATATAACTCATCCTTACTTTAATACCTTTGCTTGCACATATAAATCCATCCATTCTTTCGTTGGTCTAACTTCCACATTTATATCAAGAACACGCCTTACTCTCATCCGTCCGCATTATATGACCGTATATTGTATCATGAAAAGACACAGTGCGTGGGAAACAACAGCACGATTCGAAAGAAAAGAAGAATAGGTGTCGAAAAGCTCTATCATAAAGCTTATGACGATGTCATATCTAGTAAATAAATAAGTAAAGCCGTATACAGAAAGAAAGCCGAAAGCTTGTCGGCGCCGATGGGCGCCGGTCCATTCTACAGAAAGCAAGCAGATTGAAGCAGAGCGAGCAAAATGTCGTACGATGATTGGCGGGCGGCACCAGCGCCGACCGGCGCGAGTCGGCGCCGGTCGGCGCCCATCAGCGCTTGTTCATATAAATGCCTCCGCCGGTTAGCTGCGTCCTTGAATAATCTAGACGAGATCGTGGTAGTCCTACATGAAATATTTTTTATATTTTCTCCGGTAGTGTAGATTGTTATCGATTTAGATATCAAATCACAAAATTTTGAAATTTTGTGTCCGTTTCTCTGTCTGGTGCACGCATCACGCAAAAACTACTGGACGGATTTTGATGAAATTTGGTGTGGAGATAACTGAACTGGGTCAACGTTTAGGGTACTTTTTACTACAGAAAAATATCTAATTCCCAAAAACTGGTTTAAAAGAGAGAAAGGTATACTAGGTTTTGTACGTGGGAGAGGAGGCTCGACCGGAGTGATACCACGGCCTCACAGAAAACCAGCGTAAAGTAATGCATTGCATTTCGTTGAGTTAGTAAGGTAACCAGAGCCCCCACCACCCCTCCTCCCCCCTCTCCCCCTACTCCCGCAGTTGTGACTCTTGAGTTGCAGGTGTCCATGAGCGACGATAGTCACTTACCATCAGGTGACCCGTCTTCTCGTTTGCCCCCTTCTCTTATAAAAAAAAAACTAGGTACTCCATTATCCGTTATTTTCAGTGAGAGCAGTGTTTATCATTCGTGAGGATCGGCTTCAAATCCTGGAATGTACCAAAGAGTTTTTAAAAAAAAGCTTAAGCTTACATATTTATCACTATCTCTACGATGAAGAAAAATAAACTAATGTTAGATATCTAAGTAATTTTGAGGCGCCAAACAATCAATTCACTAGCTCGACTGTGAAGGAAAACAACGTGTGGAAACCCACAGGTCCCAGAATTAGTTCTGAGGCATGTGTAACATATTGTAAAAATTGTGTATTCAAACTTTGTAAATAAATGTGAAACAAATATCACATCGCCAGGTGGGTGGTTTATTTAATTAAATGTTATTAGTTCCATGAAAACCTTGGCCTTTAGGGAACCTATAATTTAGGAGGGCATTTTTGCTTATAAAATGGAAGCAAACAACAACGACTGTACATAGAGTAATTTGCAACTGGCGAATTCGCGGAAACAACAAATCGCACCCTGCGTAGAATAACGTTACATCTGCAAAATTGAGATTGTTCAGGACGGCCCGTTAAAGTTTTAAAATTTTAGTTTTGTTCATAGTTTTTTTACAAATAACAATTGATATCTCAATTTTTAAGATTTGTTATATGATTAGGCATATTAATAAACAGTACACCTTTTGAATGAATAAGTGTATAAATATCGAGAGTAAGAGGTCCCATGTGTAATAATGACGTTTTCGTACGGAAAATTGCAAAAAATTATGGGTCACATGTATATATATACCGTTGTTCAACGGAACATTACAAAAAATTAGAGGTCATACGTTCATATATAACGTTGTTCTACGAAAAATATAAAAAAAAGTGTGAGCACATAGAACGCTATCAAAAGCAAATCTGGTAAAAATATTGTTTTAAAATGGTATAGGTATCTACATAAGTAAAAAAATATATTTTCTAAATCAACTTTTATTCGGACATAAATCGCAGGTAATAATTTGATAAGGATACATCAAAATCTGTTCTGTAGATTATGCGTGAAAGAGCAACAAACATACTTACTTACTTTCATTTATTTATAAAGAAAATATACATTCATTTACAATAATTACAGATAAAAAATGTCCTCCAAAGAGGAACCATGTGGGACAGTGCCCAGACGACTGGCTGCATTCCCTCTCTGGATAGCTAGGCTGATCCTTTAACAGAGATAGCTGCCAGCCCTCTGGTCACCTGAAGCCAAACGCATTACTTTTATATTTATAATATTAGTAGGATGTATTAATATTTTTTATTGCAATAATTAGGTATCAATTAATAAGTCGAATAGAATATGTGACACTCGACTATATTACGTAGCCTAGTCTTTTTCTTCCAAATATTTAAAATTGAAAAACATAAATGATAATTACAATAAAATACTGTACTAATATTCACTTTCCCCTGGGGCTAAGTAACATAAAAATATAAAATCTATGAAAAAAAAACTTTGGAGAGCAACAAATAACCTTATATTAACTCAAGGAATATGAAAATAGATTGATTTCGTAACGTATTTATGAAGTTTTGTCATCACTTTCCTCAGGATTAAGTTCTACATTACGATGAGGCAAGCTTGAAAAAACCTCAACATAATTCTTTGGGTATAGTCTTGCCTTTTCATAAACTCTGCAAGTCCTTATATTTATCGTCAGAAATTGGTATGGGAGCATTGTATGCTTTCGAAATTTGAGAAATAGGCCTAGATACTCTCCAGTTTTTTATTGATTGCAGACAGCAAAGGTCGAAATGAATAGAACCGACGGTATCAAAAATGTCCTTATCAATAAACTGGTGACAGGTTGCATAATATGGTGATACAGGTAATGTATCTATATCATGAGTCTGACTGGCTGTTAGCACAGAGCGTAGGGACTGTTTCAGGAAACTTTTTTGAAAGGCGTTTTACACAAAGACGTGGTGTTCCTTTAAGTTGATAAATCTGCGCAACCACCAATTCTATTACAGATAATGAAGGAGAGTTTTCAAAAAGCGGTATTTCCTGACCGATACGACCTTCAAACCTTTAAGAAGAGAGCGTACTCCCACCTCGAAGGCCGGTAACGCCTTGTGACTCTTGAGTTGGTGTACATAGGCGACGGTAGTCACTTACCATCAGGTGACCCGTCTGCTAGTTAACCCCCAATACAATAAAAAAAAACGACTGGAAGATTCAATATTCAGCTTCGTCGTCGTTCCTGAATTATTTTTTTAATTGACAATAGGACTGCTAGCAAGTCTCTGTTGAATTTTGGACATGTTTTCTTTAATGTTTTTTTGTTCATCATCAGAAGAGTTATTATCCCAAAAACTTGAATATGTAAGCTTCCTTGCAGCCATATTGTCTGACATAATAAATATTAAATAATAAGATTATTAATCACTTCCCAAGCAATAAAGAACGCCTTTGAGCATCAGTGGTAAGTGGTAGTAAGGTAAAAGTGGTGAAAAATTCAAACCAAATATAGATCAGATTGTTCATGTTGCAAATAAGACGATAATTTTTCATTATATTTCCTAGAACAATGCCACATATGAAGATACTACCAATTTTTTACAACTTATTTCCGTAGAACAACGTACCATCTGTAAATGGAACTAAAACTTTCTTAATTTGTTCCGCAAAACAACGTTTCACGGGCAAATATAACATTTGAAAATAAAATAAACTAAAATTTTTATGTACGTCTAAAATTAAAATTAGATTGACAATAAATGTAGATTTTTAAACAAAAAATACTTATTAATATAATTATGAAGAATTTAAACAAATAATCGCAAAAAATAATCACTCACCTGTGGTTTTGCCTTGAACCATTTTATAAATGCATATAAGCGTACCTCCGCGCAACAACGAACCATGTGGTTTTGAAACGGCGCTCGCGCGCACACGGATGCGTTCCAAGGACGAACAAAACCGTCTCTAAACGTACATGTGTCCTTGTACTGCGGAGCACAAATCAGATAGAACGTTGTTCTATTCAAAATCTCAATAACTATAACTCCTATTGAAAAAAACAAAATTTTATCCGATAGATTAGACAATAATTAAGACTTTCCGACGATAAAATCAAATTCGTTCTATGGTAACATAGAACGTTATTCTACGCAGGGTGCGAAATGAATTAAATATGCGGCATAATCCTTTTGTTTTCCAATAAAATTCTAGGAAACCTCGGCTTGAAAACACGTACAATAATCAAAATCCCGACTGCCTATAAAATGAACTGAAGAGATTAACTATGTATCACCTTTTGATGCATCAAAAAATGGCAGCCTGTTACTCTGGACATACGGACTAATTTTACATAATTTTCACTTCAAAACACAAGCCGGGCTACAGGCTGCGATATGCTATATAAATAATATATATACTCACACACATAGAGCAGTGATAACCTTACGGCTATAGCCCGCTTCTCATTATGAGAATCAGTGAGGCTCGGGTTCAAATCCTGGCATTTGCCAATGAGTTTTTCAATACTTACGTACGTATTCATCACTAGCTGGACGGTGAAGGAAAACATAGTGAGTAAACCCGCAGATCCCAGAATTAAATCTGAGGCATGTGTAACAGACCCGGGCCGGGCGGTAGGTTCACCACGTATCACGTTTAGGGGTCGAATATTCTCGTGAAAAGTGGGTATTTCCAGAAATGGAATACGTCTGCCTAACTCCTCGGGTACAGAAGGCGTGAGATTATATATAGATAGATAGATCACTGTTATGCAGTAGGGTAATTAAAGCGAAGTAGTTGAAATCGAATTGAAATTACGCCTACCGCAATACTTAAGTTGTCTAATTTTGTTTACGTTGGGTTCAGATTCATTTTGACCAAAGAGATTAAAATATAATAGGGCATAGAGGGGACAAAGCGAGGAAAATTTGAAGCCAAAAGTTATTCCAAGCGGAATAAAGTCTAGTACAATTTCGACCGAATGACAGCTCGCGTTCATACTAACTGACATGACGCTTGAGCTTCAAACATGCTTCAAAGTTTTGTATGAAAATATTCCCAATGCCCCCTCTATGTCCTATTATATAGGGGGCCTCTATGTCCTATTATATTTTAATCTCTTTGATTTTGACAGTACCTAAGTATGCTGTGGCAACATTATCGGCCGAAGGCTCGTGTCACGTTGTCGCGATCGATAAAAACTTCGCGGGGCTTTTTGGCGGGAATCCAAAGAAAGACGTCATGTTTTTTGTAAAATTTTCGTTTTGCCGTATATTTTGGGCTTTAGCTCATAATAGTGATAGTATATTATGTGGTAAATGTCCGTGATAGTGTGCAGTGAATTGGAAATTCGATAAAATGCGTGCGATGGACTTTTCCGAATTACCTCAAGAAGCCTCTTCAAAATCTTCAGTAAAAGTGCATTATCGCTTTACTGTTGATAACCAAGTGACATTTCGATAAGTTTTGAAGAAACTCATGTATTTTTGTGCATAGCTCTGAAGCAGAGCTGAAAATCTGGAATTTCGTGCCGTGTTTAGTGCTGATGGCTAAAATGCCAATGCCTTAAAATAAAAAAAAAAATAAAAAAAACTTCGCGTTCGCTACGGCGAACTACATAACCTGATGATGATCCTGCAGGCCACATCTTGGCAGATTCGACGAAGGTTCGCACTGTCGCCCTTTAAAACTCTTTGATGTGCGGTGTAAAGCGACAGAAATTCATTCGAGTTCGCCTGAATGATTCGCGATAGACCGAACTATGATAAATGATAATTTATTTGGTAAAATTGGTTAACAGGTCACTAAGTCTAGATTTAGGTACAATATCACATGATTGTCACACTAAATTGCTAGAGGCAATTCGTTAAATGATTAGTATTATGTCAGAGATGCCACTTTTGCATCCTAATTTTGAAACATTGCACAGATGTATTTATTATTCACTTAGGGATGTTTATGGTTTGGATACTAGTCCTTTAAACCAAGTCTTTATTTTATAATATTGTATAAAAAAAGAATATTTAACACTTTATTCATCAAGTCAGACATAAATATCGCGATAGCGCGAACCTTCGGCGAATCTCGGGTATGGCCGCAGCTTGGCTTCCACAGTATCCTTTCAGTCTAACAGACGGTTTTTCAGTCGCTCGCGGCCGCTTGTTCTGAACGCATGTCGCATTGCGTGGCTCCCTTGTAAACAAACTTTGTCGAGTTTTAAACTAATTGTGTGATTTTGACGTGATCGTGTTGTGTTCTTTAAATTTATTAATTTTGCTTGAGATTGGAAGTTTTGGACTTTATAACTTTCGAAAATGTAAGTTGATTTATTAATTTGTTTTTGTAGGCTTTTCTACGAAATAACGTTCTAGGATTATATATATCTGTAGGATTTGTAAAAAAATTATAGTTGAATGTTAGTAATTCAGCTTATAAACTGCAAATTTACAAAAGATTGCTTTTGTGTTTGCGCTTAAAAAGTAAATAGAATAATTTACGTAAAAAGTAGTAATTATACAAGAAATTCTCCTCTAGCGTCAACTTGCAGACACAATGATATTATCTATTTAATTACGAGTTTTATTGGGACGTATTTTAAAATATTAGCTTACAAATGTAAGTAATAAATAAAAATTAAAACCCTTTTTATTCCATACAGGTATTCGTTTACATTGAAACTATGCATCAGTTCAATTTATCTAAATATGTGATTAGCTTTGTTTTTAAGCTTTGAAAATCTAAGAAAGTATTATATATTTTTATATGTTTATGACTTTTATTATACCTAATAAGGTACTTAATAAGAATTACTATGTATTACAAAGAATAAAATATTTTGTTCAATTAAGTACGTACTATTAGACAACCGTTACTACCTACTATAGATACCTATTTATTATCAGCAAGTAGTTTATTTGAACATTATAAAATGTGTAATTGAAAATCAAAATATAGAACAGAACTTTATCACGGCATAGTCATATAGGGTTGTTTTGTAAATTGTTTTCCGGAATTTTATAAAATACATATTTATTAATTTCCTTCAATTAAGAAATACTGCCATTTTGGTAACCCAAGTAGGTATAGATATGACATTGAATTTTTTAATTAATTCACCCGTTATTCTGTAGGTGTTTGTGCAAAAATTGTGTTATATTAAACTCTTTTAAGTATTTCTCCTACGTAGACTAGACTTGAATAGTCTGGAATAAATAATTATGTTATAATAATATTAGCTAATTAAGTATTTAATACAAGCTTTTATTATTATTCTTGTCAATAAAAAGAACTAAAAATTCATAGAAGTTTTTTTAAAACTGAATGCAAATATTTCTAAAAACTAAGTACCATTTATTACATGCAAATTTACAATTAATAATAATCCAAAATGTCAGTGCAAAATAGTCCACTCAGTCAAATAATCCGCCCCTTGTCGTTCCTGGGGCAAAGGTACCCATTATGCTAGCGGCATTTCCTTTGCTTTGGAATGTGTATTGCAGTTTCGTAAGTTACGTTGAACCTAATATTGGAGTTGACTATGGTTTAAGTATCCTAGGCAACTCTGTTATTGATTGTCATTATAGCAAACAGCCGATTGTGCATTCTGCAGTTTTATTTTACAATAGGTTATGGAAGCTGCGAAGGAAGCTGTGTATCTGAGGAAAGTTGTGAGTAGTCTGTTATCGTAAGGCCCTGCCTCACAAGTTACGATATACACAGATAATCAGAGCGCAGTCAAGATTGCTTCGAACCCCGTTTTTCACAAACGTACAAAGCATATCGAGCTTAGGTTTCATTTTATCAGGGAATGCGTTAGTGGTGGTGCTGTGTTGTTAGAATATGTTCCCACAGCAGGTAACTTAGCTGACCCGTTGACTAAAGCACTTTCAAAGGCTAAACTAAGTAGTTTTATACCAGGAATGTTTAATTGATTGATTATATGTACTTATGGTGTTTAGTTTAGCTGGTGTTGTTGAAGTTGTGTATTTATTATAGTAGATCTCTGTTTGAAGGGGTGTATTGGAGTTGACTATGGTTTAAGTATCCTAGGCAACTCTGTTATTGATCGTCATTACAGCAAACAGCCGATCTGTGCATTCTGCAGTTTTATTTTACCATAGTCTCACCAGTTCCTGGGCTAGTCCGACACTTGATGCAGCCGACTGACACACGATCACAATGTATTGGAGTAACTCAGGTAAGAGAGATTAGGAATATTAAAGAGAATAGATAAATATAGGAAGTGTAAATAATAGATAAGAGAATAAAGATAGAACACAATATGTAACACAAAAATTATAACTTAAAAACTTCTGGTTCCTTGACAGCCTTTTTGACAACCGGATAAAAACAATCTTCTATTTTTCCAGTCACATATCCGAATGTCTATCAAAAATATCATAGAGAACTGTTAGTGGCCAGTTTTAATACTTTCCCTCACCAACAGGGTTCTTCTGTAATCCTAATGACTCGCAGATCTGGACTAGCCTTGGTCTCGGCACAGCTTTTGTCATTATATCCGCTAGCTGATCCACAGAACTCGTACGTTCCACTTTTAATTCACCTCCTTGAACCATCTCCCGAACGTAGAAGTGTCTGACACGAATATGTTTGGTCCGTTTGTGAAATTCCGGATTGTGAGCTAAACGGACCGCAGCTTCGTTATCTACTTTCAAACTTGGCGGTTTCTCAAGACTTGTCAGATCGCTGAAGATCCTCATTAACCAGCTCAATTCCCGAGCGGCTTCACTGGCTGCTACAATCTCTGCTTCCGTTGTAGATATGGCTACAGAAGCCTGACGTTGGCTTAGCCATGATACAATAGCACCCGCAAAAAGGCATGCGACTCCAGTGGTGGATCTTCCTGTCGAGTTGTCTCCTGCGTGATCTGCATCACTGTATCCTAGAATCACTCCTTTTGCCTCCTTATCATTGCTGTACTTAATGCCATAGGACATAGTTCCTTTTATATATCGCATAATATGCTTTACATTTTGCCAATCTTTGAGTGCTGGGTTCTCAAGATTTCTTGAAACAACTCCCACAGCAAAAGCAATGTCTGGTCTCGTTCCAACCATGAGATAAGCTAAGCATCCTACAGCCTCTCTATAAGGAAACTTTTCTTTAGAATCAGTAGCTTTCCCTGCTTCAGTAGGACACTCTTTTTCAATTGGAGTAGACACTGGATTACAATCCAGCATTCCAAAACGTTGTAAGATTCTTCTAGCATATGACTCTTGTTTTACTTTAATGGAGCCATCATCTGCTCGTTCTATTTCAAGACCGAAGTAGTACGTCGCAGGTGTAACTGTGATCTTGAAGTGAGCTTGCAAATCTTTAATAAATGAGTCTGCCAAATCTTTATTTGTCGCAGCTACTAATCCATCATCGACGTATAAAGAGATTAGTATCCTTTTATCTTCAAATTGCTTTACAAAAAGGCAGCAATCAGCGTTGCTCTGTTTGAAACCCATGCTGAGAAGTGCGTCTTCAAAGCAGAAGTTCCAACAACGTGGAGCTTGTTTTAGCCCATATAGGCTTCTATTTAACTTGCACACTCTGTTACTCCCATCCTCAAAACCTTGTGGTTGTTGCATATAAATTTCCTCTTCTAGCTTCCCATTTAGGAAGGCTGTAGCAACATCGAACTGAATAAGGTAGAGATTTTCTTTAGCAGTAACACTGAGAAGTGCCCTTATTGTGGCCATTCTTGCCACTGGACTGAATGTTTCACAGTAGTCAAGTCCTTTCTTCTGTCGAAATCCCTTTACTACTAGACGGGCCTTATACTTATTCACAGAGCCATCGGGATATCTCTTAATTGTTAACACCCACTTACAGGGTAAAGCTTTCCTGTTAGGCGGCAGGTCACATAAAGTCCACACGTTATGGTCTTGCAGGGACTTCATTTCACTGTTCATGGCTCTCAACCAGTCTATTTTGTCTTCCCTTTCTATGGCTTCGTAATAGTCATTTGGAAATGACTCCATACCATCAACGAGGTAGACTTCGTAGTCGTGAAATCTTTTTGGGCGTTGGAGAGTTTCTCTATTTCTTAAATTATACCTTGGTTCAACAGCTTCAGAAACTTCCTCGGGAACGACGTCCTCTTGTACTATAATGTCCTCAGCATCGAAGAACTCGCTCTCTCGATTCTCAAACGTGACTGTTTCCTCCGGAATGTCTCCCTCTTGAACGTGATTTTCCACTTGAACGTGATCTTCCAACGTTACTTCTCCCTCTAGAGCACGTTCAGCAACGCAAGGTACTGTATGAGAGCTACTATCTTGACCATGTTGGTTATCTTCGGCTGGATGCAGTGTGTATGACGAAAAGGATTGCCGAGTCTCAGGTACACCTGTGGCAACTGCGAGCAAAGTGGCTGGGATCTACAAGCTGGACAACTGTGAGCCTGTTGTAGATAGTGCTTTGGCAGTGCAGGTAGAGAAGTCAGCAGTAATGCTATGGCATCGGCGTCTCGGGCATGTGAACTTCCAGGACATGCGACGTGTTCCAGGCATGGAGTTCACAGATGTAAGCAAGCTGGAGCCGTGTGAAGCCTGTTTGAAAGGTAAGATGCATAAACTTCCTTTTGATAAGAATCATGAGGCGGTTCGCGCGACGGCGAAGCTAGAGCTTGTTCACATGGATCTTTGCGGCCCTATGGAGACGAAGTCATACGGTGCGCATTCGTATTTCATGATAGTAGTCGATGATTTCACGAGAAAAATGTTTATTTATTTTTTGAAGTCAAAAACTGATGTTCTTGACAGGTTCAAAAATTTCGTGACGGAAGCAGAGACGTACTCAGGCATGAAGGTTAAAACAATTAGGTCGGACAACGGAAAAGAGTTTGTGAACTCTGAGTTTAATGCTTATTTGGAAAGCAAGGGGATCAGGCACCAATTAAGTGTACCGTATACACCAGAGCAAAATTCAGTTGCTGAAAGGTCTATAAGAACCGTGACTGAGATGGCTAGGAGTATATTGGCTGATGCTGGCCTGAATAAAAAATATTGGGCGGAAGCATGTCAGAATGCTGTGTATACAAAGAATCGTCTGCCACATAGTGCAAACGGAGGTGCAATCCCGGAGAAACTCTGGTCCGGAAGGGATGTGGACATGACATTTCTTAAGGTATTCGGTTCGCGAGCGTTCGTGCATGTTCCGAAAGAACAAAGGAAGAAATGGGACTACAAAGGAAAAGAGTATATCTTTGTTGGTTATTGCGATGAGACAAAGGGGTATCGTTTCTCTGATCCAAATATTCCCAGTCGCGTCATACGTGCGAGGGATGTTGTTTTCATTGAAGAAGAAAGAGAGAGGAAACCCAAGCAGGTCGTCGCAAAACAAAATGCACCTACAGGTCCAAATCATCCTAATAAAAATAATTTATCGTCCAAAATAAAACCTCAAGTAAGGGAAGACAACCCTGTTGTATGGGAGGAAGTATGTTTACCCAAGGCTGTTATCGAAAAACCGTTGGAGGAGGAACCATCGGAGGTATTCGAGGATTCAGTGGGGGTACCTACTGAAACGTGTGGACGTGATATTGACACTGAGTCGGAAAACGACTATGTTGAGTCAATGTCAGAAAGTGTTGCTGAAGAACCAGTTCCAGGACCTTCAAGTATTGCTAATAAAGAAGTGGAACTGAATCAAACAGAACATTCACTGCGAAGTGATGGACAAGTATACAACTCTGATTTTGCATACTTAGTTCCTGACGAGAAAGAGCCGTCGACTATTCATGAAGCTCGTAGTCGAGTTGACAAGAATCTCTGTGAAGAGGCTATACAGAAGGAACTAGATTCAATGCGTGAAAATCATGTGTGGGAGTTGGTAGATAAACCACCAGGAGCGAAAGTTGTTGGAAATAAGTGGGTCTTCAAGTATAAGCAAGATGCAGAAGGCGTAACGACTTATAAGGCGAGACTCGTAGCAAAAGGATTTACTCAATCTCTCGGTGTCGATTATTTCGATACATTTTCACCAGTCGTGAGAAGATCAAGTTTGAGAATTTTGTTGAGCCTTGCAGCGGCCCTGGATTTGCATATTCGTCACTTTGACGTGAATACCGCTTTTTTGAATGGCGATTTGCACGAAAAAGTTTATATGCGGCAACCAGAAGGTTGCATACAGAAAGGAGATGAAAGAAAAGTTTGTCTATTGAAGCGAGCAATATATGGCTTGAAACAAGCTTCAAGGAGTTGGAATTTAAAAATCAATGACGTACTGTTGTCACTTGATTTCAAACGTCAAGAGGTTGATAGCTGTATTTACACGAAAAATTTCGTAAATTCAGATAATTTTATTGCTATTGCTCTTTACGTGGACGATTTGATAATTTTCAGCAAAAATGAGGCTGTAAAGACCGCACTGTTAAAAGACTTGATGAAATCTTTTAAGATCAAGGATCTTGGTCCAGCGAAGCAAGTTCTTGGTATGCGTCTAGAACGGGATGAGTTTGGAATAACTTTGGATCAGTCGAAGTACATAGATGCGATGCTAACAAACTTTGGAATGCATGATTGCAAGCCGGTGAGTACGCCACTGGAGTTAAATATTCATGCTGAGCTGGCTTCAGCGCAAGTGGGGGATGCTGGTCAAGTGCCAAATCAGACCTTGATTGGTGCGCTGAACTATCTGGCGACAAACACGCGTCCAGATATAGCCATAGCAGTCAGTGCTCTAGGCCAGTACAATGCCAAGTATGGTATAGTACATTGGAAGGCGGCAAAGCGTGTGCTGCGCTATTTGAAGGGCACAAGAGACCGCAAACTTCGTTTCAGGAAACAGCCTGACACAATTTTAAATATTACAGGTTACTGTGATGCGGATTGGGCGGGAGACGCTCGTGACAGAAAGTCCTACACAGGATATTTATTCAAAGTTGGAGGTAATACTGTTTCTTGGGAGTGTCACAAGCAAAGGTGTGTGGCGCTTTCGTCGACTGAATCCGAATACATTGCACTAAGTGAAGCTGCGAAGTAAGCTGTGTATCTGAGGAAAGTTGTGAGTAGTCTGTTATCGGAAAGCCCTGCCTCACAAGTTACGATATACACAGATAATCAGAGCGCAGTCAAGATTGCTTCGAACCCCGTTTTTCACAAACGTACAAAGCATATCGAGCTTAGGTTTCATTTTATAAGGGAATGCGTTAGTGGTGGTGCTGTGTTGTTAGAATATGTTCCCACAGCAGATAACTTAGCTGACCCGTTGACTAAAGCACTTTCAAAGGCTAAACTAAGTAGTTTTATACCAGGAATGTTTAATTGATTGATTATATGTACATAAGGTGTTTAGTTTAGCTGGTGTTGTTGAAATTGTGTATTTATTATAGTAGATCTCTGTTTGAAGGGGTGTATTGGAGTTGACTATGGTTTAAGTATCCTAGGCAACTCTGTTATTGATTGTCATTATAGCAAACAGCCGATTGTACATTCTGCAGTTTTATTTTACAATACCTAAAATACGTATATTCAATAATATATGATTATCAACTATTATCTTGAAATACAAAGGCATATTTTATGACCAGAGGAAGTTAACAATCAATTATATAGCGGGTAACATAAAACATATTTTTATCGTTCAGACAATTTTTAGTTTATCTTTATGGTTTATAAAAAAAAAAATATTGAAAACAATGCATTGTCTGTAAATTTTTAAAACTCATTGGTACATGCCAGGATTCAAACCCGAGCCTCACTGATTTTCATCATGTGAAGCAGGCCTCTTTAACAGTAAGGCTATCACTGCTCTATATAAAAATCTTGTTCGCTCGATCCTACGTAGGTACCTATACCTATTTATCGTAGTGACCTGCCTTCTGAGTCTGAAGTCGGTGCCATGTTGCTGATGTGCTGGCCGCTTAGTTTTTATATGCAATTTATTTGGAACATTTTAACTTTTTTTACAATTTGACTTTATGTTCTGCTTTCAATGTCTATTAAAAATCTGTTGGAAAAAATATAGGTTTTCTTCAACCAGAACATTTGTTTGATCTCCGCTTGGGGCCAACGTTTGTGTGCACGAACGAACATGTCTGTTATCTTCGCGTCTGGCCCTTTAATATTTATTTAAATATGATTATCAGTTGCTTAATACTCATAGTACCTACAGGCTCTGCCTAGTTTGGGACTGAATAACCGTGTGTGACTTGTATCCCACAATTATTAAATTATTATTATAATTACTAGCTCAACGGTGAAGGAAAGCGTCTATATACTCTCCCGTTCAGAGATCCAAAAATTCAATGATGATTATTATTTTTTTTAAGAGATAATATACATTTATTTACAAAGAAAAACATGTACCTATGGACCTAGAAGTCTGAAATAAATAAATAATGATTATTATTATTATTTATTTATTTCAGACTTCTAGGTCCATAGGTACGTGTTAGTAACAATGTATCCTATAGAGTATGTTAGTTGTAATTGAATAATAAATAACTGAATAAATAACTAATAATAATATTGTAATTACTAATAAATAATAGACAAACACAAACATATTTTTAATTTAAGATTAGTGCATGCTATTTTTTACGAAATAAACATTTTTTTTTATGTCATTGCCATATCTTAGAATGGATCATTTCATGATGTGGCCGACATCTTCATGACATAGTCGAGAGAAAACTTTTTTCTGACGTATGTGGTCGAACCTATCCTAACCCTTTGAGTATTAAACCAACTAGAGACGCCACTGACAGGCGTTCCCCTCTGCCAAAAAAAAGGGTCGATCAACGATCATACCTGTTATATACCTACAACAAGTTTTTTTGAGTTCACGGAGTGCTTGAATTGGTGAATGTATTTGTGTGCATCTAGTTCAAGCTAGTGTTTAATTGTTTTGTCAAAAAATGCGTTTGTGTTAACATTATTTGTGTGCGTTTCCTCGTCCCCCTGCAGAAATTGGCACACTTTTTTGCAAAGAAACTAGTTCGTGTGACGTCTCCTGTTGGTTTAATACTCAAAGATCCTAACCACATCACGAATAATTCTAAGATATGGCCACGACATATGGGTATACAATACAAAGAATTTACAGTTAGGAATATAATTATGAAGGAAAACATCAGACGGATTTATTCCGATACGAGATTTTGATATAGATTGTAGGGATCAGTTCCTCAAAGGAAAAAAAAAAGAAATGAGCGGACATCAAAGTGGTTGGTTGTGGTATAATGTCTATGAAGATCTTTTTTCTCAGAAACGAGAAACACATAATAATAATAATATAATCTCACGCCTTTTTTTTTTATCCTCGAGGGGGTAGGCAGAGGTACTCCATTACTGGATATAACGAGATATATTGGACCCCTAAACGTGATAGTTGGTGAGCCCATCGCCGGACCGGGTCTGTTTACACATGTCTCAGAATTAATTCTGAGACCTGCGGGCTTACTCACGATGTTTTCCTTCACAGTCGAGCTAGTGATAAATATGTACGGAAGTTTTTTGAAAACTCATTGGTACATGCCAGGATTCGAACCCGAGCCTCACTGATTTTCGGCCGGCTCTGGGTATCACTGTTTTACGAAAAACATTTTACATATTATATTGTATATGAACAAAGATACAATACAATACTACGTAACAGTCTGAAATTAGTTTGTTCATTATCGACTACTTTATCGATTTCAGCTATTTTTAATATAACATATTAGTTTTTTCCGCAAAATGAATAGCTGAATTTAGTGCTACCACAATATAAGTAATAGTACTAAAGTAGTGCTACCTATGGAAATTTTAGGTACTATTGTTGCTGTAGTATTTAAGAAAATTGGTTAGACACAACTAAAGTACGAAGGCATCATATTTGTTTTATATTAATATACTAATGGGTGTGTACGAGGAATTGCGCCTATTCGGTGCGTTGTATACCTACTAAACTTATAAAGAAGCAAAACCGTGTGTTTGTTTGTTTGCATATCTGGTCTAATACGGGCACCCGTAATATGATACTAGTTACGTCTGTTTTTCAAAAACTCATTAGTACATGCAAAATGTTTAAAAAAATCATTTATTTTCTTGAGGTATTAAAGATACACTTAGACAGGTCAACAGTCTAATAACAAGGCACTCTAAGCTCGTCCATGAAGATTGGCTGAATGTAAACAGCAGCCCATCTCCACCGACCTGTTGCTGGTTCCAAATGCAGTACCCCGAGAAAAACCAGCAAGAAACTCAAGGGCAGCTTTATTAAATCTAATGTCTTAGTAGTAAATATGTATTAATTATGATTAATGCCCTCACCAGGGCTCGAACCCGAGACGCGTGAGAGCAAACTCACTAACCCCAGTGCTGTCACTAGTCTATTACACGATTGATTTATAAAACAAATAAATAAAGAGTTTTTGATACAACAAAAATACAATAATAAGTATAATTTTGCGCAAATAAATAAACTCATAAATTTACCTTCCCGAAACATTGCTCATAAAATTATTCAACTGGAAATCACTTTATTCCGTTATCAAAATAATGAATTTTTGATTGTTCATAAAGATAATTCATTAATTTTATGACGATATCTCTACTGCGCTAGATGTGCTACGAGACGGCGTAGTACAGTGCTACGCAGGCGTAGCTACTGCATAACACAAACAGTTAACTCGTATTGTCATTATATTTACTACTATATTCCATTATTCTTTTATTTTATTTAGGTTGAAACAGTTATGCAATACAATAACTATTATAATAGGGATAATAACATCGATATGTAAGCTATAATAATTGTATAATCAATCTCAATAACCACATATTGATAACGAGTGAAAGTAGATAATTATACTAATGCAAGAAGATAGATACTATTACTGAATTATTAATATCAAATTCGTGTATTAAATTGACGCTTCTATTTCCGAAATTATTGAAATTGGGGTGCATTTGAATGTGTGTAAGGATTATATTTATGTGTGAGAGTATATCTGTTTGTGACTAGGTTGTGCGCTAGCATAAGGAATGAAGACTACAATCTAGTGATCTAAAACGCCTGCCTACGTGTAAAAGGAATTGAAAAGTTTACTAACTTTGCCCTCTTTTGGAACAGTCTGTTGAAAAACCTATAGCCGTATACAGAAAGAAAGCTGAAAACTTATCAGCGCTTATCGGCGCTGGTCCATTCTAAATAAAGCATTCTACAGCAAGCAAGCAGATTGAAGCAGAGCGAGCAAAATCTTGTACGATGATTGGCGGGCGGCTGACCGGCGCCTGTCGAAGATTGTCGTCGATTATCGGCGCCGATAAGCGCCGGGCGCTGGTTCATATTAATGTCTGCCCCGGTTACCTGCGTAGACCGGCGCCTATAAGCGCTGATAAGTTTTCAGCTTTCTTTCTGTATACGGCTTATGACACTTCTGAGACCTCCATCTCAGAAGTAGGTATAGTTTTCTCAATCAATCTTCTCAACGAATCTTATTACACCTGTTTCTTTTAAATCTATCAACCTACATATTATGACCTTCATCGAAAAAGAAATCAACTCACATACATCTAAAAACAAATACACTCCATCTGACGTAGACGGATAAAAACCTTCTCTTTAGAGAGTTTTCTTTGTTTCCTATTTTTCTTCAGTTCATTAGACAATTAGAAAATTATAAAGTACTCTTCTACCTGCTATTATGTTTTGCTCTTCTAGGAAAGACGGTCAATTGTGAGTAGAATATGCGCTCTGAGGGATCCGTAAGTATTACTAACAAACGAATATTTTATACGAGTAGGTACATGTTTTAATACGAGTATGTCTGATTTTCGGTGCTTATATATAACTAGCAGCGCCCCGCCGTTTCACCCGCGTAGTTCCTGTTCCCGTGGGAATACGGGGATAAAGTATAGCATATGTGTTATTCTAATGTATAAGCTATATAACTGTAGAGTTTCATCAAAATCCGTTCAGTAGTTTTGTATAAACTTTTCTTAAATAAATATTAAACACCCAGACTAAAAACCAAAAGACATTTGTATTCACACAAATGTTGAGTCCGAGCGGGGATCGAACCCACGACCTCCGATCCACGATCTCAGAATGCAGGGTCACTAACAAACAACTGAGCCAACAGGCCTGTCGAGTTGTTCCTTCATTGTTCCTTAAAACCTCGTTTCGTTAAATAAATAAAAAAAAATACCTGGGAAAGAAAATAAACACTTGAATATTTTACAGAAGTGTGGACTATCGATTTGTCAAAATTAATTTCATCAACGAGGTTTCGTCGAATAGCTACTTCATTAACCGAACGTTTAATTTATTTAGTGCTCGCCATGACAAAGTAAGTGTGCCTAATCATTTTACGTATAACTGACAAAATTTTCAGTAACGCTATTTCCACTTATGGACATTTATAAACGTTAGTATTCAGCACTATTCCTCTCTTTTTCTTTTAAATTTATGGGTTTGACGTTATAGGACAAGTTCTTTTTAAGTCATTTGCTTCATCTGTCCATTTCTTACTATGCCCACTTCTGGTTATAACTATTTCTGTTTCTGACCAATTCTGTATTCGCCGACTCCAGGATTGGTCGACCCACGGTACAACCAGCATGTGGTTTACAGTTGGAAAATGACCTTTGGCTCCATAACCCACTCTTTCACCCCGGACAGTTGGACAATTATTTTTAAAGATAATACCTCAAGTAGTTTTCTTAAAAGGTGGTCTTGACACATGGGCCTCTGCCAACAAAGTGATCTTCTAAGAGTTAAGGTTTTTATTACGCGGTACGGAACCCTAAAAAATTCTAAGAAGTATAGCAAGATCTCATTATTTACAAGTAATCTCGTAGCTCCTACAATGTTTTTCTCTTGATACTTTATTAAAAGTAATACCTAGTGCCATTATGGCTCTATTAGTAGGTAATGAGCCCATATCTTATACCTAAGCTGATAAATTGAAAGTCTTGAGAAAAAACCTAACTTTTCATAGATAAGTCCCGACATTTATTTTCACGAGTCACACCGATTTAGGTAAATAAACAAATGGGGTAGTGTCCTGCCTAGTCAAATCAGTTACTTTTTATGATCTGTCAAAACGAAATTTTATTATGGAAAATGTACTGAAGTAGCAAGGTGTGACGTCATAGTTTCTAGTGCTCAATTGCAACATTACACTTTTAATGATTGTTTTATTATTTTTTAATTTGTAAAATTTTAAAGTGAAAACCGAAATACATGTTCAAAGGTGTTTCAATAATGGATAATCCTTCTAATGAATGACTACTCGCAATTAAATTTCGATGCTGTCAACTACCCAATTGTAGGTACGACACAATTCACACACGGTTATTCAGTCCCAAACTTGGCAGAGCCTGTACTATGGGTACTAAACAACTGATAAACATACTTCAATATATAAACACCCAGACACGAAGCCAACAGACATGTTCAAGTACATAAATGTTGGCCCGAACGGGGATCGAATCCGCAACCTCCGACTTAGAAGGCTACCAACCAACCATAAGACTGCCAACTGAGCCAAAACGCCCGACACACTTATTGGTGTACAATAAGGATTTGTTACTTACTTACTTACTTACTTACCGACTCAATATTACAGTACAATAGTACAGAGAGCAAAGTTTTATATTTTTGTATGTTTGAGAACTGAGTTGAATTCGATATGTTGCGGTTTGAGATATTCCTGTTATTGTGAAGACATAAGTAAATTCCACTGTTGTATCTGTTCACATAAATAGATTAAAACCGAAGCCCCATCCCAAGTATAATATTACTAGTCTTCGATGGACGAATGCAGCTTAATAAGTACCTACAGTCAAATAAACCAAGAAATCAATGAAACCCACAATTTTGTGTAAGTCATTAAGCAACAATATAGCTTACAATACTTATAATGGCTATGTGTATGTGTGTGTAACAAGAAAGTTAATTTAAATAGACAAAGAACACACAAATCCAGTGGTATGCCAACGTTTTTATGTTTAAAAGCTTGTTGCAAAATGTATTACTAAAAGTGAAGCTAATATAAAGAGTGTAGAACCATGTATCAGTGACTTCTTTGTAATGTTACGTCAATTTCACTTTCATTTTATTTTACCTACAATTGATAAACAACATGTCTTTTTTCTAGAGACTTTGATGTTTTTTATCGAATTCGGAGGGGAATTGTAGGAATATACCGCCTATTTTTTTTTTGTGTGATAGGTAGGTGTGATAGATTCATTTGGCATTGTTACTTAAAAAAATATTTTACAAATTTCTTATAATGTCATTATACTAATATTACATTACTCAATTAAAGTCAATATTACACCCTTAAATATTTTAAGAAGAAACGGCTCGTAGCTTCCATTCATGCGCAATCTACCTACAACCGCCAGCTGCTCCAACCAGTAACAGTGTCACCCGATGGAAATTAATTTATCGCCAACCAGAAACACTGTTACTCGATGACCAATCTTTTTCCCAGCCAGTAACAGTGTGACAGGAAGGGGTGTTACTGGATGGGCATATTATACCCTACACAGCAGTGTGCGTACTTTTCTAGACTTTGTAAATTGCGTTAAACATGACTATATTTAACAATTAATCTCGTGTATAACTTCGCCTCTAGATAGGTACCTTATACGTCATATTTTATTCCAGACGTTGAAAAAAAAACATACAGTATATTATGTGACATTGACCACCCGTGCCACGCTGACCAATCGGTGAAAGTGTTACAATTTGGTGAATATCTATATTTAATAAATAAATAAATATCATTTACTGACATGGTAAAAATCGATTGATCCACAATGTTACTGAGCAGTGAGCATACAGGGAAATTATAATATCAAGGCATTTATAATAACATGACAACATTATAAATGGTCATTTTAATTTAAGTGCAAGAATAGAAAGGGTAGATCAAATAATGAACAAGAAATAATTTTTGAATAGATTTTTAGTGAAAAATAAAACTAGCACGATGTACATAAACAATAGGTACACACTAGTTAATCAAAAATTTCTGTCGAAAATAGGTATCAAACGAAGCTGATAAAAGTGGCGTTTTAATGCGGTAGTGAGAATTTATGCGAAGCATGTTTCATCATACTCAGCCGGAAGACGTCCACTGTTGAATAAAGGCATACCAAAGAACGCCACAACAAACGGCAACTTGCTGCTTGCATCCAACCTTGACGATGTCATCGGTCCTCCTGGTGGCCTACCAACGCTGCGTCTTCCGGTTCGTAGTCGGCACTCGGGAACCTTTCTTCCCCATCTTGCTTACAAAATATATTTTTTTGTTAGAAAAGAACAAGAAAAATATTTTACAAAAAATCTTTCTTTATATGTATGTTATTTTTATTTCTCCTACATATCTGTACCAACCCTTAAAATATTTGCACTTGATTTAAAAGGACCTTGTACATATAATGTAATATATGGGATGGAAATAATAAGAATAATCTTAAGTTGCAGGTGTCCATGGGTGACGGACGTCACTTACCATCAGGTGACCCGTCTGCTCGTTTGCCCCCTTTTTACCATAAAAAAAAAAAAATAAGCCCGAGCAGAAAAGCTGTGTATTAAATGTATAAAAAATATAATAATATTCCGCCGTAACATTTTCGCATCTCAAAACAAAACAACCTCTTACACAGACAAAACATCACCCTCCTCCACCAAAAAGCGTGGACGCCTTTAAATAGGCTTGATAACCAATCTCATTCCTACACATAGAAGAAGCTTCATTTTGCAAACAACCTGTATAATTAAGGCGCTTGAAAAAACTTGAAAAAAGAGCAGTGATAGCCCGGACGGTTAAAGAGCCGGCCGAAAATCAGTGAGGCTCGGGTTCAAATCCTGGCATGTACCAATGAGTTTTTAAAAACTTACGTACATATTTATCACTAGCTCGACGGTGAAGGAAAACATCGTGAGGAAACCCACAGGTCTCAGAATTAATTCTGAGACATGTGTAAACAGACCCGGTCCGGCGATGGGCTCACCACCTATCACGCTTAGGGGTCCAATGTATCTCGTGAAATGTGGGTATATCCAGTAATGGAATACCTCTGCCTACCCCCTCGGGGATGAAAGGCGTGAGATTATATTATTATTATTATTATTATTATTATTTGAAAAAACTACACTCGGTAGAGACCCTGGCTGTTCCTTTGAGAAGAAAATTCAAGATGTCTTGAGAACTAGGAGGGAAACTTTTAAAGAAAGTACGAATTCCCTTTGAATGAAATGAACTAAGTACCTACACGATCACGTTAAACGAATAAGAAGGTCGTCATCGCATCGGTGACTTCTCTGTAGGCTTAGCACGCTAATTATTTTCCCGCTCTCACCTGTCACCTTAGCCACAAAACAGTATTAAGATGACGTCACATAGATGTATCTCCTCTGTGTGACGTCATCTTAATACTGTTTTGTGGCTAAGGTGACAGGTGAGAGCGGGAAAATAATTAGCGTGCTAAGCCTACTGGTGTACTGTCTGTCTCTGTCAAAATATGTTCGTTTGCGACTTCTAATCCTACTTCCTACTAATATTATAAATGCGAAAGTTTGTTTGGATGGATGTCTGGATGTATGGATGTCTGGATGGATGTTTGTTCCTCTTTCACGCAAAAACTACCGAATGGATTTTGATGAAACTTTACAGTTATATAGCTAATACATCAGAATAACACATAGGCTATATTTTATCAACGTATTCCCACGGGAACGGGAACTACGCGGGTGAAACCGCGGGGCGCTGCTAGTATTTTATATATCTATCTACGAGTATCTACATCTCTACATTAATATTATAAAGAGGAAATATTTATATTTTTGTTACGAATAAACTCAAGAACTACTGAACCGATTTTAAAAATTCTTTCACCTATGGAAACCTACATATTTATCACTAAGTAGCATAGTCTATATTTCATTCCCGTATGCCCACGGTAACTTAAACTACGCGGGTAAAACCGCGCACTACTATTATATAAAGAGAGAAAAAAAAATTATTTCGTCCATAAACTGGACAGATTATGACATATGAGCCTATCACCGAACTGGGGTATTGTTACACTTGTCTCAGAATCAATTCTTTATCCTGATTGATTCCTCACGTTGAAATCATCGTGAAATCCTTTACCGTCGAGTTATAGATGGACGTAAATTTTTGAGAACTTGCTGTTGCAATAAGTTTTAGGATAATAGGTATACATGCTAGTGAAGGGAATTTTTGCTACTTTTAAATCATTTTAATTTGATGAACTTTTTGCCTGTGATATTTTTGAAAATGAAATGTGAATTGTAATTTACATAAATTGCTTTCAATTGGAGGTGAGATGAAGGAGAGTTGCAGGTGTGACTTATGAAAATTCATTTTCATCTCTCCGCCTCAATTTTCAGCCCGCTGCCCTAAACGAAGTTACCGCTTTTCGAGTCTATTGAGCTGAGAAAAGTATAAACACTTTGGAAAGTAAATAAAAAAGCCTCAGATCACATGTTTGTACACCTCGGCTTCGACGACAAAATAATTACGTGTGATCATTTTACTTCCCTTGGTGTGTAAGACTATTCATTTACGATTTTTAACATGCTACCCATGAAATGACCCATCTTTAGTGAATGCAACTGAACCAATAGGCTCGTCAACCGTATTTCATACTACAATGCGGTGCTCTGAATATTCTATCACATGCCACACGTGCGAGCCTTGATAGAGAAATTTTATTAAATTATGTGCAAATGCTGAAATCGTTGTGATAGATATGTCTACCTGATTTCGCTGCGTGGAAGATGATAACCTATCCTCTCTTCTTATTAACATACTAGATGTTCACACTTGTAGTTACCATTCCCATGGGAATATGGGAATAAAACAGCCTATATTTCTCCCTGGTAATGTAGCTTTCCATTGGTAATAGAGGTTTTAAAATCGGGACAGTAGTTTTTTAGTTTATTCGTTACAAATATACAAATCTTTCTTCTTTATAATATTAGGGTAGAAGTGTAGATTGGTGTAGATGTAGATAACAGCCTAATTCACAATATAAACTTATACATTTTTACAAGCTTTTACATACGGAATTACGGAAAAAACAAAGTCGACTCTCGTTAATTTGAAACTCGAGGGACTCTCAAAACATTACGAAATATCGAGTGTTTGAAATATCAAATGGTTCGAATTTTTTTAAAAGTAAATAAATCGAATTTTGAATTATTAAGTGAAGATCAATTATTGTTATTTATTAAATGCTATTTTTTAACAATGAAAAAAGTTTAGATACATTAAAGAGCAGTGATAGCCCTTACGGTTAAAGAGCCGGCCGAAAATCAGTGAGGCTCGGGTTCGAATCCTGGCATGTAAGTACAATGAGTTTTTGAAAAAACTTACGTACCTACATATTTACCACTAGCTCGACGGTGAAGCCCGCAGGTCTCAGAATTAATTCTGAGACATGTGTAAATAGACCCGGTCCAGCGATGGGCTCACCACCTATCACGTTTAGGGGTCCAATGTATCTCGTGAAATATGGGTATATCCTACTGGATGGGGGTAGGCAGAGGTATTCCAATCCTTCGGGGATGAAAGGCCTGAGATTTTTTTTTATTTTTAAAAAGTTTAGAGGTACATTCGTGTACATATTCATAATGTGAATTAATTAATCTTTTGCAAGAACTAATTAATTGGGAGAAGTAATTAAATGATCAGCAATTATAAAATTTGGTGAGCCACAAAAAGACAGCATTTAAATTGTTTGGTCGGCATACAAAGATTTTGTTGGCAATTAAAAAAATCAGGCAGCAATCCTTGTTCCGCAAATAAAATAATAATGGTCAAATACAAAATAACTACTTGGTCAGCAAGATTTAATGATTGAACAGCAGAGAAAACATGTCTATCTATAAGCAGTGTATTTGATTGGTATGCATATTTAAAACATCGCGAGCAATTTGCAGATGGACTTGTACTTGGACTTGGATCTGGAACTGCACCTAGACCTGGACCTGGACCTGGACCTGGACCTGGACCTGGTCTTGGTCTTGGACTTGGACATGGAGTTGGACTTGTACTTGTACTTGGACTTGGACTTGGACTTGGACTCAGACTTGGACTTGGTCTTGGACTTGGACTTGGACTTGGTCTTGGACTTGGACTTGGACTTGGTCTTGGACTTGGTCTTGGACTTGGACATGGACTTGCACCTGGTCTTTGTCTTGGACTTGGACTTGGACTCGGACTCGGACTCGGACTCGGACTCGGACTCGGACTCGGACTCGGACTCGGACTCGGACTCGGACTCGGACTCGGACTCGGACTCGGACTCGGACTCGGACTCGGACTCGGACTCGGCCTTGGACTTGGACTTGGAGTTGGACTTGGACTTCCACTTGGACTTGGACTATAACGATGACAATTACAGTGACAATCGCAACAACAATAATATAAGTTGCATAATCTAAACTCTCCTTCTCCTATTTCACTTACCCTCTGAGTGCTTACCAAAATTTTACTAAACAGGAGCGGCTCATATAATTAATATGCTGTACAAAAATAATTACAGCCATCCAGAATGACATAAATTGCTGATTGATTTTGGAATGTTTCCTGGCCATGAGTTGCTGACCAATTACCTATTTCTGCTTACAGATTATATATATATAAAAATACGAATACTATGCTAACCATTTAAATAACACCCATTAATTGGTAGCTTAAGCAAACCTTGGGATTTTCATTATGCTATTGGTATTTTAATATGACAAATAAAGAAAAGAAAAAAAGTAAAGACAAATAATAGCTACATAATATTATACTTATTATAAGATTAGGTATGATTTTAAAACTGTGGAAAGTAGGAATTCAAAATTTGCAAGTTCGCAACACGGCTGACAACATGATACTTCTAAAAACGGATTCTCTGGGATATAACATAAACCAGCAAGAGCGGTGATAGCCCGGACAGTTAAAGAGCCTGCCTAAAATCAGTGAGGCTCGGGTTCGAATCCTGGCATGTACCAATGAGTTTTTCAAAAACTTACGTACATATTTATCACTAGCTCGACGGTGAAGGAAAACATCGTGAGGAAACCCGCAGGTCTCAGAATTAATTCTGAGACATGTGTAAATAGACCCGGTCCGGCGATAGGCTCACCACCTATCACGTTTAGGGGTCCAATATATCTCGTGAAATGTGGGTATTTCCAGTAATGGAATACCTCTGCCTACCCCCTCGGGGATAAAAAAGGCGTGAGATTATACTTATACTTATACAGCAATGTATTTTTTCACGACACCACAAAATAACAACTAATAGGAACGGAAAGAAACGAAGAAATATTTATATTCACATTTCTTGGTATTGAAAAATCCAATTTCCAGGCTATTCAAGCCGCGTATTTTATGCAAAAATACTTTACAAAGTTAAAGGAAACTAGTTTGTAGTAGGAAACTAGTTTGTAGTAGTGCGTAGTACTATTACTTATTCTGTGGTAGTGCCGAACAGATAGTTGTTATAAAAATAAAACAAGACTTATGTCGCAAGGATGTTATTATAATTGACAAGCCTGTTTACTTCATAATCATTTTGTTTTGGACTTTCAAAAGTGACTTAATTCTAGATTAAGTATCTAATTTATGTCGAAGAATTTGTTTAAATTACAGGCGTAATCACTTAAATATTTCTTTTGTTCCAGAACCTTCCTGCTCTGTCACTCAAAATGGCATACCAAAGAACATTCGTGTACCTTATGATCATAGTCATAAACGAAATCACAGCCAAGGTTAACCCAGTGTCCAAAACAAACGACACCATTACAGATAATAGCGCCACAAATGGTACAACAAATTGCAACACTACTTTTGAAACAGAACAAAACAATAATAATACCTCCCATAATTCAACTAACGAGGTTTTGGAGAATGAAATCGATGATGACACCATAGACAAAAGGATTTGTGACTCTAACTCGACTGAAGAAGAAAAAGATGCAGTGACTTTAAAACATTTGGAGTCTCTATTTCTGAGTAATATATCTGCTTACGTAGCCACAGAGGATATAGAAGTGAACGGAGTGAGTTTGTACGATATTGTTGACAGTGCGTGTGGGGGGGGCGATGTGTGTCCGGATTTAAGGGGGAACTGGACCAACGAAAACAGTGTTACTATTGGATTTCTTGGCGCATATGGACGGAGTCAGGTGAGTTTGCTTCTAGGGTTTCTTACAAATTTTTCGAAAGTTTATCCCTTACGTGCGCTTATTGAAATAAGCTCAGCTAACTGCAAAATAAAAAAATACCAGACTTGAAATTTTCATTTTTTAAATAATAATAATAAATTTGTGGAACACAATTCACACAAGGCAGTCCCAAACTAGGCAGAGCCTGTACTATGGATACTAAACAACTGATAAACATACTTAAATAAATATGAAACACCCAGAAACGAAGATAACAAACATGTCCGTCCATGCAAATAAATGTTGGTACGGCGATTGAACCCGCGACCACCGACTCAGAAAGCAGGGTCACTACCAACTGAGATAACAGGCTCGCCAAATGTTTCACCTCGCCACTTGTATCGACTTAAACCTAATATTGTGAATGTGTTACTGATCTAATTTGCAAATGAATTCAATAATTATTTTCAAAGAATATTTTTATTCTTCAAAGGGACCGAAGCGGGTGTCTAAATTGGACCCACTTTAAAAACTCGACACCCGTTTCGGTCCGTTTTAATGAAGTTGAACTCTACCCGTTAAAAGGGCCGTGGGGAATTCAAAAAAGGATTAATTCTTGAAATTCTTAATTTCAGTATTTCAACAAAATATTCTGTCATCCTTTATAAACATATTTCAAAAGTAATTAAGCTTGTCCTTTTCTCTGAGGAATTTTAAGATCCAAATTATATGTACTTCTCTAATCCACTGTATATTTTAGAATGCAGATTATTTAGTTTGTTTTATATCCTTAATATGATCTCCTCAATTTACATAGGTTATTTTATGTGTAGGGTTATTATTTCGTCAAAAAAAAATTGTTCCTAGTTACTATTTAGTGATTACTTTAAAATACGTTAGTAGTCCCCAGTAGTAGAATAAAAGGTTATCTGAACCCTGAATAAACTTTGCACTATTCCACAGAATTTAACCTAATAGTACTAACTATACTTAATTCATAGTATTTTGAAACAGAGTTAGCAAATTCTACGATTTAAAATGCAAAACTTAGAACAGAATAGAATAGAATATGTTTTATTTGTTCACTACGTACAATATGGTCTTAAAATTAGGTAAGTACTTAGAACCAACAGTGTGTCCTGTTCGGACGTACAAATACAAAATTTAATATAATTTTAATAATATAGAAGAAGAAAATAATGTCATAATTATATTAGATACAAGTAATTTAAATTAAATTTAAGATTAGGTACTTATGTCAAAAATATTTAAATAATTATTAATATATAAATTCAAATTTTATCACAGTCAGTAATTACTAACAAAATATTTATTCAAATTATAAAATCCTTTAAAAAGTACTTAACCAAAATTTTAGTTTTTTCTTAAATAAGTTTCCGCTTAGCATTTTAATTGACTGCGGCAGATGATTAAAAATTTTGAACCCTCTGACACATGAACTTCTTTCCATAACAAAACTATTACCTAATGTTGAGATTAGGGATATAATAATAATAATAATATAATATCACGCCTTTTATCCCCGAGGGGGTAGGCAGAGGTATTCCATTACTGGATATACCTACATTTCACGCGATATATTGGACCCCTAAACGTGATAGGTGGTGAGCACACCGCCGGACCGGGTCTGCTTACACATGTCTCAGAATTAATTCTGAGACCTGCGGGTTTCCTCACGATGTTTTCCTTCACCGTCGAGCTAGTGATAAATATGTACGTAAGTTATTTGAAAAACTCATTGGTAGGTACATGCCAGGATTCGAACCCGAGCCTCACTGATTTTCGGCCGGCTCTTTGACCGTTCGGGCTATCACTGCACGGCTTATGAGATTAGGGATACACATGTCATATTTATAATAAAATATTTCATATTTATAAAATAAAAAATAAATAGAAACTTTATTATTTACATACTTCTCTCTCCCTCTCGAATCTCATAAGAATAGAAAAGTAAATTATTTATTTTCTTGGACAAAATACATACACAACCAATATAGAACTTAAATAAAAAACGCACAAGGAAAAGTGTAAAGCAGGATGTAACAGACCATGGCAGAGCAATATATCATAGCCATTCATTCTGTTTCGTTCATTGCTAGATGCATTCTGATTAACGACCCGACTTCTTTTAGTGATCTTTATATACGGAGATGGAATACCTACGTTTCACCTATTATTTTATTAATTTTTATTTATTTATTAAACAAATTTCTTACAGTTCCCTGCAAAACTGTTTATGACAGTTTGTCTGCAGGTATGAGTCTCTGGTATAATATTACTTTTACATTTTAATATATTCTGTGTCTACAGAAGATGTTTTTTAAGTAAAATTTTAGACTTATTTTTGTTTAGCCCAAGGCTATATATTCTTTGGACCCTAAATGTGATAGATTTGGGCTCGTATCCTTGATCGTCTCATGAGTCTCAAAAACTAAATAGTTATCTCATCTCATAGCTCGACGGTGAAGGAAAACATCGTGAGAAAACACGCAGGTCCCATAATTGATTCAGAGACATGTGTATTGTGTAACATAACACCGGGCCGGGCGGTGTGCTTATCTCCTTTAGGGGTCCGCATAATGTACTGGTGAAAAGTCGGTAATGGAATATCTCAGCCTTATACCCCCGGAAATAAAAGAAGTAAGCACATTTTTTTGCTGCTTGAGCCTGCTTCACATGATGACAATCAGTGAGGCTCGGATTCTAATCCTGGCGTGTACCAATGAGTTTTTTAAAACTTACGTACATATTTATCACTAGCTCGACGGTGAAGGAAAACATCGTAAAGAAACCCGCAGGTCCCAGAAGAAATTTTGAGGCATGTGTAACAGACCCGGTCCGGGGATGGGCTTACCACCTATCACGTTTAGGGGTGCAAAGAATATCTCTTGAAAAGTAGGGTATATCCAGAAATGCAATACCTCTGCCTACCCCTTCGGGGATTTTTTTTTAAATATGTGTTTTAATTCCTGACACTGAATCAAACATACAGGCGTGCTATAGAAATTGCGAAGTAAAATGTTTTTATTTTATTCTTTTTTTTACAAAACATGTCAAGCAAAGATACAACTACAAGGGTAAGCTAAACAACATCCTACAGCTATTTCAGCAAGGATCTATTCGTACTTTACTCTATAATAATTTGCCTTAGCTCGTAAACGTCAGGACTATATCTCGTCTGACCAGTGAAGCTAAAACGTAATGTTATCAACTACGGACCAAGGGCAAGGCGGCTCATCTCATCAAAGGTTATGGTCACTCTAGGAAATTTGGCGTTGACGTCACACGCTCAATACCATCAGAGAACCAAGCAAACAAAGCTACCGCCAAATAATAATAATAACTCTTAAAATAAAATGAAATAAATATATTTTTATCTGTGAATAAAATTCAACGCTGTAATTCCTGAAATAAGTGCTATACAGATTTCTAATATTAATTTGTGAAGCATTTTATTTGTCGATCAACAAAAAAAGACTGTCCAGCTATGAGTTTCTTTTTGAGAAGTAATTGAATGAGCAGCAATTATAAAATTTGGTTAGCCACAAAAAATCTGCATTTAAATCATTTGGTGGGCATACAAAGATTTTATTCGCAAATAAAAAAATCAGGCAGCAATCCTTGTTCGGCAAATAATTTTGATAATGGTCAAAAATTAAATCAGAAATAGGCAGCTTACAATAACATGGGTTTGCATAATAAACATTCAGTCCGCAAAATAGTTACTTGGTCCGCAAAATAACTACTTGGTCAGCAAGACTTCATGATTGAACAGCAGAGAAAACTAGTCGTAAAAAATTATACTATAGCTACTTCCACTCCCACTCCCACTCCCACTCAAACTCCCACTCCCACTCCCACAATCAGATCCAGAATGACATAAATTGCTAATAGGTTTTGTAATGTTTGCTGGCCATGAGTTGCTGACCAATTAGCTATTTCTGCTTACAGATTATATTTTTCTGCTCACAAAAATACGAATACTCTGATACCCATTTCAATAACACCCTTTCTTTTTTATGATCCAGTCAAAATGCAAAACCATTTTTAATACACACTCATTTGAATAAAAACATATTTTTAAATATTGAAATAATATACGCTCACGGTTTTTTTTCCCGAGGGGATACCCGTATTTAATTCCTGAAAATACCCGCTTTTCATGAGTATAATTTTTGGACTCTAAACGTCATATTGGTGAGCCCATTGCCGGACTGGAGTGCCGCAAATACCTCGCTTGGCTCATCGCTAACGCCATCTGACGATCAGTATCCCTATTATTTTTATCGCTGTCTGCCGGTGAGTGGCCGTGGTGGCCGTATTATTTAATAATTATATTTTACTAGCAGCGCCCCGCGGTTTCATCCACGTAGCTCCCGTCTCCGTGGGAATATCAGAATAAAAAGTATCTTATGTCCGTCTCCTGGTTCTAAGCTACGTTCCCACAAATTTTCAGCCAAATCGGCCGTTCTTGAGTTATAAATAGTGTAACAAACACGACTTTCTTTTATAAATATAGATGTCTAAAATTTCGTTTTTACACGGAATTTTACATTGAAATACTCGTACACCTATGCAGTTGAACTTAATATACAAAACTTTATATTTATACAAAATTACATCGAAATCTTTAAAGCCGTTTCCGAGAATCAATACATACAGCAATTGCTCGTTTAAAGTAGTTAGTAGGATTTTGAAATTTTCCATAATAATGGATTCTCATATAATATGAAGTTTGGGTTCGTTAGCATCAGGGCATGTACAGTCAACAAAGTTGTTAGTGTTACATGGCCAAAAATTAAGATTCACTTTTCTCTTAAAGCCTTAAATGTATTTATAGTATTTTTTTGGTAAATTATAGGGATCAAAGATACCTTTCGAAATAAACATAAATCAATAAGATTTATTTATGACTTCCCCAGAAAAATGAATTCTTAGTTACTGGCCATGTAACCCTAACACTGACTGTACCAATGAGTTCATAAACATTTTAAAGACGAATGAATTGTACCCAAACCCTTTTGTTTCGACGGGCCTGTTAGCTCAGTTGGTAGTTACCCTGCCTTCTGACGAGGTAGCGGGTTCAATCCCTGCCTGGGGGCCAACATTTGTGTGCATGAAAATGTCTGTTGGCTTCGTGTCTGGCTGTTTAATATTCACATAAGTGTGTTTATCAGTTCTTTAGTACCTATAGTACAGACTCGGCCTAGTTAATAATCGTGTGTGAATGGGGAACTTGCACTAAAATTATATTGATAAATTATCTTAATAATTCAATAATGATAGTCGATATAAGTGCATTGCTGAAAAAAATATATAAAATTATGATTTTTTCGCGAAATATTTGAATTCTAAGTAACGCCCTACGAGACGTAATTTGAAACACCAATCAGCGAAGACTGACGTCACTCCATCACAAAGCGAAAAACAGGTATGGAAATACTTGTATGTTTGAAACGAATAACTCGAAAACTACTGAATCGATTTCAAAAATTGTTTTACAAATAGAATGCTAGATTGTCCGCTACTATTAAATAAAACTGAAAATATATAATTTGTAAAATAAATAATTTATTCACGCGCCATGAAAAGTTTATTCATAAGATGAGGAGTGACGTCGCGTCAAGCCGGTGGGCGTTTACGCCCGAAGTTTGAAATGTCAATTTTTGATTTGAAATAAATACATTATTTGTGCATATTTTAACTTTTTTCTTTTTCACAATCAATCACAGAAAACCAGCGTAAAGCAATGCAAGCATTGCGTTTCGTTGAGTGAGTGAGGTAACCGGAGGCCCCAACCCCCCCCCCCTCCCACTATTCCCACGGCCCACCTCCTAAGGGCGGCAATGCAGTTGTGACTCCTGAGTTGCAGGTGTCCACGGGCGACGGTAGTCACTTACCATCAGGTGACCCGTCTGCTCGTTTGCCCCCTTTTTCTTATAAAAGAAAAAACCATAAATTAAAAACAAAATTTTATAATTAAAAACAAAATTTTATGCAAGTTCCCCATTTATTTGAATTTGACACAAGACCTCCGAATCATATAAAATTCTCAGTAGGTACATTATTTTATTCATGAAAGGCGACAACTGATGAATTATTCAGGTCAGGAAACTTGGCTGCCAGATTATCCCTACACGTTTTCTTTGAAAAGCAGGATACTCAGAGAACATATTGCAATATGAGGCATTAAGTTCGCCATGTGTACATTCTTTTCGTACATGAAGATAAATAATAAAAAAAAATTAGGGGTAACAAGATGTTCGTAGAAGGCATCGTGAAATTACTACTTTATGATGTAGTTACTAGCGGGAAACCAGAATTTCATGATTCTAGAACTAAAGTTTTCAGTTCTCTTTTTATATAGTGCAGAAGATTAAAGACTAATGGTATTGATGTATGTATTTGAGTACCACAGAGTATTCATATCATTAACTAATAATAGTCCATATCGAATTGCTATAAATCTATGTATACATACAAAATAATGTTTTTGTTTATCTGCTAAGCGTTCCGAAACCATTTACTTGATTGCCATATAACTTTCTTAAGTTATTGTGGACACGAAGGGAAAGTTTCCTGAATAGAAAAAGATTCCTACGGGAACGGAAACAAACTGAATCAACGAGGGCAACGCTACTACCAGGTAGTCTCTTTTAATAATTCCAACAAATTAAATACCGTGCTCTAAATCTAAATATTAACTTTTTAATTAACAAAAATTAATTGGTGAACATTTTGTCCCGATTTTGAAAGTAAACATAATATATGCCGCCCCCTCGGGAGAAGGCATCATGAATGCATATTTATTTTCAATCTACGCTGGAAACTTCAGTTTCCAGCGTAGATTGTTTTATTTTGTAAACATCTGTTTACCCCTGTCTCAACATCTACATTTCCAGACTGTGTAGGTTGGGTACTCTACATATAAATAAGTCGTTCTTTGAAGTGTATATTTATGACTACTGTTTTTGTTTCTAATTTCTCTAATTTTGCTATTAATCTAAAGATGATTACTTATTTCTTAAGTTAAAGGCTTCTATTGTTAATATGAAGGCTAGGATGGAGAGCGTGGATTGTGCTGTTGGGAGGCGTAGCAGCTTATCAAAGAGCCATCACTTTCATTGTTCGAGGCTTCAGGTGACCAGAGAGCTGGCTACCTCTCTCAAAGAATCAGCCTAGTTATCTAGAGAGGGAATGCGGCACTGTCCCACATCACATGGTTCCTCTTTGGAGCATATTTGTTACCTGTAATTGTAGATGTACACACTTCTAATAATTATAAAGTGGAAAGATTTGTATGTTTGTAACGAATAAACTCAACAACTAATGGACCGATTACAAAAACATAATAAATACAATACACCTGAGTAACATAGGATATATTTTATTTCCCACGGGAACGGTAACAACGCGGATAAAAATGCGCAGAACCGCTAAGTAATAAATAATCTCACGCTTTTATTCCCCGAGGGTGTATTCAGCCCGAGCCTCACGAATGAGATGCGTCTATTTAATAAATGAATACAAAAATAATGTTATTTTATGTACGGTGCAATAAACCCATTGTTTTTTTGATCTTGTGTAAACTTGCAAAAATCACGTGTTTTTCTTACCTTACTTATCAAAAGAACATAAAAATGTTAAGTATTTCTATTTTATTATTCCAGTTTAATGCAGTGATAGCCCTTACGGTTAAAGAGCCGGCCGAATATCAGTGAGGCTCGGGTTCGAATCCTGGCGTGTACCAATGAGTTTTTCAAAAACTTACGTACATATTTATCACTAGCTCGTGAGGAAACCTGCAGGTCTTAGAATTAATTCTGAGACATGTGTAAATAGACCCGGTCCGGTGATGGGCTCACCACCTATCACGTTTAGGGGTCCAATGTATCTCGTGAAATGTGGGTATATCCAGTAATGGAATACCTCTGCCTACCCCCTCGGGGATGAAAGGCGTGAGGTTTTTGAGATTATTATTTAATCCTTGATAAGAATAAGTTACAAAAGAGATCGTATCAAATGTTAGCCGATTCATGGGTTGATGTACGATTTTCGATGCTCAGATTATTATTTATTCTTTACAGATTTTCAAATTCTCGAAAAATACACACACATTTTGCCTTTCGATAATTAAATCTCGGTAAAAAAAAATTAAGAATTTTGTTCTCTTAAAACCGTCTACCTAAGATGAAAGTATCTTAAATACAGATAAAATGTACATTACATAAATGCCGGTCTACCTACACAGGTATTTGACGTGTATTCTACACTTGGTCCATAGTTACCGAAGTCGCAATGATATCACCAGGGGCACAGAGGGCAGACAGAGCGGCGCGTCGAAGAATGAAACGCAAATACCAAATCCCTCAATACCTACCCCTTGAGTTTATAGGCTCATAGACGGTCAAGGATATATCTCTTACAAGATGCCCAAGAAAGTAGTAGGATGTGAATCCAATCTACTAGTAGGTATA
This sequence comes from Ethmia dodecea, assembly GCA_963855545.1. Taxonomy (NCBI): domain Eukaryota; kingdom Metazoa; phylum Arthropoda; class Insecta; order Lepidoptera; family Depressariidae; genus Ethmia; species Ethmia dodecea. The sequence continues at coordinate 13,906,220 of OY979446.1, read as the reverse complement.
CAATGTAACAGAATAAGCGCAATTCCTGAAATTACTTTGTTCAGTATCGACTACTTAATCGATTTCAGCTATTTTTAATATGTGTTAATTTTTTCCGAAAAATGAATTAGCGTAGCTGAATTTAGTACCTATGGAAATTTTAAATTATTATTGCTCTTTATTAAAGAATATTGATTAGACACAACTAAAGTACGAAGGCATCATATTTTTTTTATATTATTATACTGATTGGGGTGTATAAGGTATATATAATCTCACGCCTTTTTTATCCCCGAGGGGGTAGGCAGAGGTATTCCATTACTGGATATACCCACATTTCACGAGATATATTGGACCCCTAAACGTGATAGGTGGTGAGCCCATCGCCGTTAATAAGGAATTGCGCTTATTCTGTTACGCGTTGTATATGTTACACTTAGTCAAACATCGAAGCTCTAGCTCTAGGTTAGCTAGGTTTAAGTAGTCCTACCGACTAACACATTTTCGGAAAACTTTAATTATACCGCTCAGAGCACGCTACCGAAGCGCGATCGACACGCTTCGTATCGTTGTGGTCACAGTTCTAACTTTTTTTTTTGTTACCCTGGGAAAATGCATTACTGCATATGCACCCGACCCGGGGGGGCCGGGGGCTATGTGGGGCTCTGCAGCCTAGTGCTGCCATACCCACTAAAAACCCCGGTGTGTTCCTCCTTGCCGCTTCGGACCCAGCCATGGCACCGCGGTTGTGCATCCGCGGCTGGGTCACGGCCGCCCGCAACACGTTGTGGGGCCTCTCCGGGGGGGCTCGAGCGAACCCCCCCCAATAACCCAACTAATAGGTAGGAGCGCCATGTTTTCGAAGACAAAGAGACACACTATTGGTTTGGAGTTTCCCTAAGACTTTAAATCAGACCTGAGGATTGACTAGGCAAACCTAGGAGCGCCGGAGCTTCGTGGTTTCACTATGACATATACATATATAAAAGTAAAAACTGATTGTCTGACTGGGTGATCGACCAACCAACGCACAGCGGAAACCGCTGGGCTTCGAATCATGAAATATTGCACAAAGGTTCCATGTCGAAATGTAGAGATTTTTGGAAATTCCCACTGCAGGAAAGGGAATGACCAGAATCCGAAAGGGCAAGATTAAAAACTTTACAGTTATATAGCGTATACATCAGAATAACACATAGGCTATATTTTATCCCCGTATTCCTACGGGAACGGGAACTACGTGGGTGAAACCGCGGGGCGTTGGTAGTTTTCATACTATAGTTACAAGCAAAGAGGTTGGAAGAAAATCATTCTCAAAACTTTTTCTTTAAACGTCTTTGGTCCTCCATCTACCTTGTAGTAGATGGAGATTGTATCGACTTGATACCAAATCGAGTAAAATGTCAAAGTCCTTAGGTACCTACTAAAGTACTTAGGTACATACAATTTACCTGATAATACCTACAGATAGAAATGAGATAAGTACCTACCTATTTATTAGAGAAATTTTATCGATTGACCATATTATGGATGCTGTGTGTTACTTTCTTATAAAAGGTTCTTTTTCATATTTTCCTCGCTTTGTCCCCTCTATGCCCTATTATATTTTAATCTCTTTGACTTACTTTTACCTATAGATTTAAAAATTATTCCGTTGTGTACCTAATATATTTCGTGAAAATTCGTTAGCAAAAATTTTTGAAGCGAATTTTGGGGGCGATTCTGCTTTACAACGACTAAACTTATTTTGGTTTGGTCCTATCTTTATCTTATACTTATACCTCAAAAAAAGAAAAGGGGTTAGAAGATAACCTAACGAGTTTAGTTCTGTCAGAGGCTGTATTTTAGTCGTGACTTCTTTACTTATGCACTAAACACGTTACGAAATGCTTTAAGCCGTATACAGAAAGAAAGCTGATAGTCGGCGCCCATTACCAGCGCTTATCGGCGCTGGTCCATTCTACATAAAGCAAGCAGATTGAAGCAGAGCGAGCAAAATTTCGAACGATGATTGGCGGGCGGCACCAGCACTGACCGGCGCCTGTCGAAGATTGTCGGCGCTTATCGGCGCCGTTCGGCGCTTATCGGCGCTGGTTCACATAAATGCCTGTGCCGGCTACCTGCGTAGACCGGCGCCTATAAGCGCTGATAAGTTGTCAGCTTTCTTTCTGTATACGGCTTTAGTTGACAGGACTAATTTTAATTTGACAGGACTAAATATCTCTTGTCTCTTTTCTTTTCTAGGAGAAAGAAAATGACAGGAGTAAACTAAAATAAGTTAAGTCGCTGTAAAGCAGAATCAGCACCATTATCTCTTCATATTTAGGAAGTGCCGCACTCATCACTACTAAACCTTATTCATGGCACGCGAAACAATATTTTGGGCACGTCACCTATCACAAAAACTCATAATGCACTTATAAAAAAGTGTGAAATGGGTGGGCCGTAAATTTTTTCAAATAGCAACACTTGATTTCTCAAAAACCGTTAGAGATACGGGCGCGCGGGTAGCGGGAAACTGAGCGTCGCTTCATGCAGTTTTAGTCACGATGGAGCGCTTCACGGGACAACAGCGTGCTTTTTGTGTTAAGCAGTTTTACAAAAATAACGATTCCTACGTTACTGTACGACGCTTATTTAGAATTGAGTACGGATTACGTCGTGTAAATGAGTGTCCAAGTGTTAATTTAATCAAAGCTTGGATTAAGAAGTTCGAACAAACGGGATCGACAATGAATATTAAAAAAACAGGGCGGCCACGTTCAAGAAGAACCGATGAGAACGTTCGGGAGGTTGAAATTTCCGTAGGGAACGATCCAGAATCATCTACGCGTAAGCGTTCGGCGGCTTTGGCAATACCAAGGACTACTCTGCGGCGAATTTTGCATCTGGACCTTAAGCTGCATCCATATAAGCTTCAAATTGTGCTGGAGATGAAACCAAACGATTATATTCAACGTAAGTTATTGGCTGACACTCTGCTGGAGCGATTCTCTATTCTTGAGAATGTATTGTTTACGGACGAGGCCCATTTTCACATCAATGGACATGTAAACAAGCACAATTATCGATATTGGAGCACGGAAAACCCTCGTCTTAAACACCAAAAGCCACTTAATTCACCGAAAACGACAGTATGGGCTGCCATATCACCAAAGGGCATAATCGGTCCGTATTTCTTTGAAAATAATCAAGGAAATAACGTAACTGTGAACTCAGTGGAATATGTGAAGATCTTGCGAGAGTTTTTGATACCACAGTTACAGGAATTTGAAGGATAAAATAGCAGAACTTGGATGCAACAAGATGGAGCAACGTGCCATACATCAAATGTGAGTTTACCAGTTGTTAAAGAAATCTTTCCCAATAAATTGATTTCTCGCAGAGGTGATATTCCATGGCCTCCAAGAAGCCCCGACCTAACACCATGCGATTTTTTCTTGTGGGGATACCTCAAGAGTCGAGTTTACCTTAATAAACCGACGACTATATCCCAATTAAAAGAAAACATCACCGAGGAGATATCCGCAATCCCTCGCAGCATGTGTCGGCGAGTTTTTCAAAATTTGCGTAGTCGTTTGCAGGAGTGCCAACGACGAAACGGGGCGCATCTTGACGATGTAATTTTTAAAAAGTAAATTTCAATAAATGATTATTACATTAAATAAATAATCAAAAAAATAATGTATGTAGTTTAATTTCTATTCATGTTTCAAATGTGCAAAAATTTACGGCCCATCCTGTATAATAAACAGATATTCTATTTCACGAAGTCCGTTGGGCTATGTAATGTCATAGATTCTATGATATGATTCGTAACATATGTTACTTGTCAATCTTGTCATCTAATCTGCAACAACATAAGTCACACTAATTTTACTTGTTTCTTTAAACATTAGAGCGAATATATACAGATTTAGTCTAGGCAATGAAGCGGATTTTTGTATGAAGACCCCAACATTAATTCCTCAGTCGATGAAACTTTGCAGGATTGTAGTATAGTATGAGACAATACTTGCATAAAAAAATAAAAAAAAAAACCTAACCGAAGTTAGGTATTTTTACTGAAATACTTATTTATTTGATATCTTTGTTGGGAAAAATGCTCAGTCAAAATTTTCTTCACCAGCAATATTCATGTGTGTTAAGAAAGCTATATGCGAAATATCCAAAAAAATCTCCTGGTAGAAACAACAAAACTCAGACGTATATGTACCTTGCTCGGGAAAATTGCTCAGTCCATTTTTTTAACTGGAATGTCATTTAATGGTCGCTGTGGACTTACAATAGGAAAATCCAAAATAAAAACCTTCTGGCTACATTATTTTTAGAAATTATCAATGAAAAAAGAATTTTTTTTTTAGTATAAAAACCTAACTTCGGTTAGGTTTTTTTTTTGGATTTTTTTTATGCAAGTATTGTCTCATACTATACTACAATCCTGCAAAGTTTCATCGACTGAGGAATTAATGTTGGGGTCCACTACCTTTATTGCCTAGACTAATTGTTTAGTTATATACATAAATATAGAGAATACAATTTACTTGGATTAAAATTACGCGTTTAACTGTGACATCGCAAAAAGTATTTTTTTTGTAGTAAATGAGTTTTAAGTTATGAATAGTATTTATTACTATTATATTGTGAGCTGGCCCTAATTTGCGATGCTATTTGATGGCACGTCTATGACCTCATTTAACATTAATTTAGAAAAAATGGCACGTTTATACATAAAAGTTCGCCAACCCTGACATAGTATAATTCAAAGTCGCTTTCTCTGTCCCTATATCCATACATAGGTATGCTTAAATCTTAAAAACTACGCAACGGATTTTGATGCGATTTTTTTTAATAGATAGAGTGATTCAAGAGGAAGGTTTTAGTATAAGCATTGCACCCGTGCGAAGTCAGGTCGGGTCGCTAGTTAATATCATAAAATAATTTTGTAATATTTCTCCGTATACAGACGGTGCTCGGAGCCCTGCCGCTGGCAGTGGCAGCTGTGAACCGCGAACCAAGCCTGCTGCCGGGACTTACCCTGCGTTTCGTCGCCGCCGACATTGGCCGGTCGCGGCCCTCATTACCCGACAACCAGGACAGCCTATCCTTGAGGTACGACAGTCACATAGTTATCATCATCATCTACCCGTAACAGCTCACTGCTGAGCTAAGGGTCTCTCCTCATTAGGAAGTATGAATGTATTATGATCATCTATTATAATTAAACTCACAGGTATGATAGACCTGTGGGTTTAATTATAATAGATGATATATTCGGCACCAGTCGCCATGTTATATTAAAAACATATTAATAACAGTTCACTTATATTTTTCATTAGAATGCAGGAGGAGGAGAGGAAATATGAATAAAGTTTAGTAATATTCATTATTTTAGATTTTACATACAGTAATTTTGATGGAGTAGGGTACCTAGTTATAGTGAAATAATAGATACCTACCTTATGGATTCTATTTTCAGTTCGTTAGGGTTGTTGAAGCGGCGGTACCGGATAGCGGTAGCGGTAGCGGATTTTACTAATGAGTTTTATACTTAATGTTTTATTTTGGAATACATTTATTAAAATAAAATATGTTTGCCATTAGGGTGATGACCCAGATGCGTGATTTGGGTGTTGTATTTCCAAATATTCTAATGTATATCTTTTTAATTATGTATAAAAGAGAAATATCTCTGACTGACTGACTGATGAATCACTCATCAGAAGTGATTTTTTGGCAATAATAGGTCATAGAGGGGGCATTGGTTGGGAATATTTTCAAACAAAAATTTGAATCTCAAGCGTCATGTCAGTTAGTATGAACGCGAGCTGTCATTCGGTCGAAATTGTAGTAGACTTATTGGTCCAGTAATACCCCTTACTATCACACTGTTACTGGCTGGGAAAAAGATTCGTCATCGAGTAACAGTGTTACTGGTTGGTGATAAATTAATTCCCATCGGGTAACACTGTTACTCGATGAAACATTTTATTACCATCGAGAAACACTAGGTCATTTTATTTAAATTAGGTTCCATCCAGAAACACTATATAGCTCGTTATATTATGTAACTTATTTTTGTCTGCTGTGTTTTTTGTGTGCTGGGTTGGGATGAAATAAGATAATATATGTATAGAAACTATGCCATATTTGGCTTTGAGTCTGAAGTGATAATTAAATTTTCATCCAAAATATACATTCTGAATAGGATTGTATAATACTTAATATTATAATAGGATAAGTTTGAAATAAAATACATTAGTAAATAGAAAGCTTTAATTCGAAAAATCAGTTAGGTACGTAATGAGTTATATAGGTACTTAATGTTTTATTTTGGAATACATTTATTAAAATAAAATATGTCTGCCGTTAGGGTGATGACGCAGATGCGTGATTTGGGTGTTGTGGCATTCTTCGGGCCGGACGGCACTTGCCACACCGAGGCAAAGTTAGCAGCGGCGTGGAACCTGCCTCTGATATCGCATGTGAGTACCAACATTCGTCAATGGCTCATAAATGGCTGAATACTGGATAGATTTATTGAATTATGCGCATTTGGTACATTTCCTCAATTCGTACACTTCTCATTTCGTTCTAATGGATGCATCCCAGTAGTAGGTACCTCATACCTGTAGTTCTACAGAACTGTTGGGATATTCACCATGCTTTCAAATTTCAAATCGACATATCTTTAATTTTGTCCAAAGAGATTAAAATGTTCTATTATATTTTAATCTCTTTGATTTTGTCCCATTAGGACTATTTAGTACTGATGGGGTACTAAAAAATAATGAGGCCTCAACAGTTCTATAGAACTACAGGTATGTGGTACCTAATACTTGGGATGCACCCAAAGAGATTAAAATAAAATAGGACATAGAGGGGGCATTGGGAATATTTTCATACAAAACTTGAAGCATGTTTGAAGCTCAAGCGTCATGTCAGTTAGTATGAACGCGAGCTGTCATTCGGTCGAAATTGTACTAGACTTATTCCACTTGGAATAACTTTTGGCTTACAGGGGACCACGAGTCTGTAGCGGTTATTTTATGTATGAGGAAGGGTATTTTCTAGGGTGGGCCCACAGCTTCCTAGGATGGCCCGGCCCACCCTGCCCCCCCCCCCACTCCCCCCTAGCTACGCCTATGATGATAGTTTGTACAAATAGCTAAACATTATCATCAAAATTGTGACAAACTGACTACTTGTATAAATTGATAAAGTGTAGGTACAAATTGCTTATAATTCGATTTATTTGCTTCAATAATTCAGTTACTGAATTCAGATAAGTTAAGTCAATTACATGAGTTTTACCATTACTTTGGGTTCAAGCATCAGTGGTCCACGGACAGAAAAATCTCTCGTTTTCGATATTTGAAACGTTTCTATATAAACACTCAATACAATATTCTGTGCCACAGAATATGTAATACCTATTGGTCAGACAATGAAATACTCACATTTAGTCCAGGCAATGAAGCGGATTTTTGTATGAAGACCCCAACATAAATTCCTTAGTCGATGAAACTTTGCAGGATTGTAGTATAGTATGAGACAATACTTGCATAAAAAATAAAAAAAAACCTAACCGAAGTTAGGTATTTTTACTGAAATACTTATTTATTTTATATCTTTGTTGGGAAAAATGCTCAGTCAAAATTTTGTTGTGTTTAAGAAAGCTATCTGCGAAATATCCAAAAAAATCTCTTGGTAGAAACAACAAAACTCAGACGTATATGTACCTTGCACGGGAACATTGCTCAGTCCATTTTTTAACTGGAATGTCATTTAATAGTCGCTGTGGAGTGTGGACTTACAATAGGAAGTAAGTAAGTTAAAGTAAGGCTAACTTAAGCTAGGTAAATGTGTTAGTACATACACTAAGGTGCATCTGCGACCAGTGCCTGATATAGGAACTGTCGAACCTATTTGCGACTACAGCCAGAATGCTATTGGAGCTGGCGCGAACCCGTTGTATGCGGCGGCGCACCTCTTGCGGAGCACAGCGGGGAAGCCATCAACGCGTGCATCCGCGAACATGCCAGACGCACTACAGAAGCGCGGCAGCCCCAATAGCATCCTGAATGCATTATTAAACTTAACATGCAGATCCTGAAGCGATTTCAGCGAATAATAATAAAAAAAAACTAACAGAAGTTAGGTTTTTAGACTAAAAAAAAATTTTTTTTGGTTGATAATTTCTGAAAATAATGTAGCGAGACGGTTTTTATTTTGGATTTTCCTATTGTAAGTCCACACTCCACAGCATAATAATAATAATAAAAAAAAACATTTATTTCAGACAATTAATTTAGTCCATAGTTTGTTAACTAACAAACTATGGACTAAATTAATTGTCTGAAATAAATGTTTTTTTTTTATTATTATTATTATTTTTTAAGCAAGCATTGTCTCATACTATACTCCAATCCTGCAAAGTTTCATCGACTGAGGAATTAATGTTGGGGTTCACTACCTTTATTGCCGAGACTAATTGAAAAGTAAATAATATACTTACGGGCTACTTTGCCTGAAGTCTTTTACCAGACGATTTGTATGAAAAGACACAAAAGGTGGCAATTTTATGAAGATTACGTTATTTATATAACTAAAACCCGAAAAGTCTTAGCGAGGACGCCGGCGGCCCGATACAAAAATGTGATTTTCAGTCAAGTGTCAACGAGGACGCCGGCGGCCTCGCGGCGCGTCTGAGCATCACGGCGCAACTGCGCAGTGCGCCTGTGGTGAAATGTCAAATGTCAAGGTCAAATGTTTTGTTTCTGTAAGCTGGATGGGTCTCAAAATAAAAGTTTGCAACGACATTAAGTTGGATAAGTCTTATATATTATGTGATTATTATATCAATGATGATAGGCATTAGGGATGTTACCGAAGTTTTATGTTTGTCTATCAGGTAGTTAGTTATTGGATACTGAAATTGGTTGGTACATCCCTTTCATTAGCTTTAGATAGAACCCCGTCTCTCTCTACACAGAGTAGATTAATTGTCTCAATTGAAAGGAAGATTAATTACCTACCGGTTCCTGTTTTTCCGGACTTTCCGGGCTTTCGCTTGTAAATATTTGGCCATTCTAAATTACTTTGACCGCCTGAAATTTACATACCATAATAGAGTTGGTTATTCACTATCAAGTATAGTATTTCCAAAAATTCCAATGTATATATATTTAATTATGTCGTATAAAAGAGAAATATCTCTGACTGACTGACTGATGAATCACTCATCAGAAGTGATTTTTGGCTAAGAGATTAAAATATAACAGGATATAGAGGGGGCATTGGGTTTGGGAATATTTTGAAACAAAAATTTTATGCTCAAGCCTACGGCTCAAGCGTCATAATATGTCAGTCAGTATGAACGCGAGCTGTCATTCGGTCGAAATTGTAGTAGACTTATTCCACTTGGAATAATTTTCGGCTTGAAATTTTCCTCGCTTTGTCCCCTCTATGCCCTACATATTTTAATCTCTTTGTGTTTTGGCATTTTTATTGCATATGATTGGCATGTCTGTTCGATTCCAATGTGTGTCAAGGGTTTATCAAAATCTTTGAAAGAAGTTTTGTTTCTTTTTTAGATAAAGAAATGTTGAATTTTAGTAGAATTTTGAATTTTTGTAGACGTCCAGTATCTGGGGGTACGGCGAGTCGAGCAAAAAAGTGGCATTTAGATTACTTTCTCTCAATGTATGGTTGAAAGATGTAACCTTGTGCTCTTGTGGGAGGGAGCACACCCTCGGATCTGCTAGTGGCGTCACAATTTCTTAACTTTTGTATTTTTCAACAGACTAACATTTTACAGGTTTATTAATTTACTACTTAAAGCAGTGATAGCCTTACGGTTAAGGAGCCTGCTTCACATGATGAAAATCAGTGAAGCTCGGGTTCGAATCCTGGCATGTACCAATGAGTTTTTCAAAACTTACGTACCTACATATTTATCACTAGCTCGCCAGTGAAGGAAAACATCGGGAAACCTGCAGGTCCCAGAATTAATTCTAGGCATGTGTAAAAGACTCACCACCTATCACGTTTGCTTCTATGTCTAAACAACGCTAAACCTTGCAGAAATGCGCGGGGGCCAATGGTCCTCCTTTCGGGTCCGGCAGTGGATTGGGTGCGACCTTTGCGAGGACCCTGCCACCAGCCTACAAGGTCAGCAAATCCGTGGTGGCACTGCTCAAGGCCTTCGGGTGGACCAAGTTCGCCATCATCGCTGGAGATGACATGACCGCTGCTGGGCAACAGATGGATGCTATTAAAGTAATATTATACACTCCCCGAGAACAACCGCAAGAAACTTTTTTTCTCTTTTTAATCTCATGTTTTGTCACGTTATTAGTAAGCACAAAAATGCTTAGCATTTACCAAAGTCCACGGTGAAAAACATTATAAAACTGTGAAGACAAAGGCGACAAGAGCCATTGCACCTAATACTAACTAATCTTACGACTTGTCTAATCTGCTGATCAACCTTTTCTTTTTCCTGATCACACCTTACCTCTGTATATTTGAGAACAAAAAACAATTTTAAAGCTGATCAGCAGACGTATTCACGGAGATTCGATATTCGGAAAATCTGTCGAATCCTTAAGTCAAATATGACATCTGTGAATAGCCCATCCCATCTCGAAACTTTTCGCAGATTTTCCGATTTCAAGTCGAATAACGAATATCGAATCTCCGTGAATACAGAACTACAATATTAACTGAGCACTTAACGAATGCTAGACAAATTATATTGCAGCTAAGCGCATTTGACTAGTTCAATAATTCTAAATGCTATCATTTGTAAATGATTTCAAATCGCTTCATGCGTTTTGGCTCGTTTCATAAAGCAGAATTGACGAGCCTCTCTGAAATGAGATACGCATTAGAAATTAATGTTTCTGTTTCCATAACTAGAAATGTACGCGTAAATAAACATATCTAAATCTTATCGATAAGTACAATATTGTCGCCCAGAATTGATACCGTCTGGTAAGTGTGGGAGTGACATAGGATAAAAATGGCGTCAGTGAATAAAAAAACGGGACGAAATTAAAATAAAATTTCTATTCGATAAGATATTAATATTGCTATCAAATAAAATCTAGCAATAGCCAGATTTAAAATAAGAAAAAGATTTTCCCTAAAGTCTAGCAGAACTTTTCCATTTCTTGAAGCATCGACGTAATATTGAAACGTAGATTTCAAGGCATGGAATACCTGCCCTTTGGAGCTATGGCGTGACTACATATTTTATATCCGTTGCTTGACATGGTAATATTATAATCCGTACATTTGAAATGAGCTAGTCGTTGATTGATCGTTTGGTGATCAATGATCATTTTGATTGGCACAGGAGTTGGCGAATTCTTACGGTATGGCGGTGACGGCGGAACACCGAATCACGGATTATATCCCTCGGCACATCTCCAAGATGGAGCGGATCGTCGACCAGACACAAGACAATACCAGAGGTCAGTGTACTCAAAATATAATAGAACATAGAGGGAGCATTGGGAATATTTTCATACAAAACTTTGAAGCTCAAGCGTCATGTCAGTTAGTATGAACGCGAGCTGTCATTCGGTCGAAATTGTACTAGACTTATTCCACTTGGAATAACTTTTCGGCTTCAAATTTTCGCTTTGTCCCCTCTATGCCCTATTAAATGTTAATCTCTTCGGTTAAACCATAAACATTTTAATAAAATATTTTTATATACCGAGAACCAGAACACTGCTCTTTATAATAAACATATTAGAAAAGGCAGCCCCAGCAAATAAAATTAAAATCTATAATATAAACTGACTGACTGATTGGTGATATAGGTACCAACGCACAGCCTAAACCCGAATAAACCGCTGGGTCTAGAGACTTATGCACATAAATAGCTTATACAGTGTATATGCATCCACTAAGAAAGGATTTTGCAAAATTCAACCCCTAAGGGGGTGAAATAAACGTGCTCGAGCGAAGCCGCGGGTAAAAGCCAGTAAAATAAAATAAATAGGATAAACGTGTCATGTTATGCTTAGTACTAATTATATAAGAATCAGTAGGTGTATTCTGATGATGATGTACCTATGCAATAAAGAAATCGTACCCTTAAAGGCAAAACCAACTAATTGCAGTGAACATAGTTTCGAGTAAATTAGTTTTTAATATTTGATGAGAAAATTATATACCTAAATAGTGCATTTTGACTTTGTGTGTTGTTTTTTATATTACGCAATCTAATCAGCTATTGTATAGTGTAATAAAAAATGATAAAAAATATAAAGATCCCAAAAAAAAATTGGGAAATCCATCGCGGGGGGGTCACTTAGTTGGTTTTACCTGAATTATGTAAAATAGAACTTATTTCTGAAAGGAAGCCCTGTACGCTTCTGAGTCATATATTAACGTTTTAAATAAGAAAAAATAGATTACTTACAAAAACAGCAATACAAATATAGTAAAGGAAGCAGCCAAAATAAAAATAAAATAATTTTTATAGTTGGTTTTGCCTGAATAAAATTAAGACTGGTGTGCGGTTATCTACAGGTGCCAAATCTATTAGGGCTTCATTTTCTTTATTTTTGTATGTAGAGCTAGATTTTGCGTACCTCTTCATACCCTCTATCTTCCTATACATATAAAATCTGTAAAAATCGAATGTTTTAAGTAAAATTCACACATTTTTACAAAAAAAAGATAGGCAAAACATTCCTCTAGAGCGTAATAATGAAAGTATTAAAAGGAAGTTGTGAATGGAGTGTCAGTAGTGGCTGACCTAGGTCTACATGATCTTCTGAACTTCGATATACTGAAGACAGCTAGATACTAGCTTAAATGAGTCACTTGGTGGAGTACATCTTTTGGGTGAAGCGCAAAACATGTACAGGTTCATAGCAGGCAACGTTCTATCATCTCTACCTACCCTATGACCTGAAGAAGGTTTGATATCAATTAAAATATCAGAGGATCACATTATAAACGTTTATTATCAAATCAATTAAAAATACTTAATGATAAAAATCAACATTAAGATTCTTCGCCGGACCACATCTACAGAGTCTGAAGAAGCTGTTACATAAGGCACGTAATCAACACTATTTGTATCAGTCGGCAAAGTCTCAAACCAACCATGGTATTCATCAGGTATTACTCCTTTCTTGCAAAGATTCACTAGGGTCTAGGTCTTTCTTTTTTGCTACCGAGATAGGCAGGGGTCCCGAATATAATTGAGTTAACAAAACAGGCTCCAAGAAATTTACCCAAAACAATGACCATGTCAATCAATTCAAATATGACGAATTAAAAAAATGGAAAAGTCTGGCTGAACACATCATCTTGATTAGGTCAAAAAACAAGAAAACTTCACGACTTGTTGATTTTTATAATTTAGTACTTTTAATTGATTTGGTAATAAACGTTTATAATGTGATCCTCTGATATGTTAATTGAGATATAACCTTCTTCAGGTCACAGGGTAGGCAGAGATAATAGAATGTTGCGTGCTATGAACCTGTACATGTTTTGCGCTTTATCAAAAAGATGTACTCCACCAAGTAACTCATTCAAGCTAATATCTAGCTGTCTTCAGTATATCGAAGTTCCGAAGATCATGTAGGCCTAGGTCAGCCACTGCCGACACTCAATTCACAACCCCCTTTTTAATACTTTTATTATTACGCTCTAGAGGACTGTTTCGTCTATCTTTTTCTGTAAAAGTGTGTAAAGTTTACAAAAAACATTAGATTTTTACAGATTTTATATATATAGGAAGATAGGGGTATGTAGAGGTACGCAAAATCTAGCTCTAATACAAAAATAAAGAAAATGAAGCCCTAATAGATTCCGCAACTGTAGATAACCACACACCAGTCCTAATTTTATTCAGGTAAAACCAACTATAAACATTATTTTATTTTTATTTTATCTGCTTCCTTTGCTATATTTGTATTGCTGTTAAAAAAAACGTTAATTTTCAACTCAGAAGGGTACAGGTTCCCCTTTCAGAAATAAGTTATATTTTACATAATTCAGGTAAAACCAACTAAGTGCCCCCCTGCGATAGATTTCCCAAATTTTTTTTGGGATCTTTATATTTTTTATAATTTTTTATTACACTATACAATAGCTGATTAGATTGTGCAATATAAAAACAACTCACAAAGACAAAAGTGTGCGATGCACGCACGACATGCGAGCGAGAAAAACTAATAAACGCGGATAGTTGGTTTTAGCTGCAGCAATTATCAAAACTGCAAAACTAATACCTACAGTAAAAAGCAACTAAAGTGAGGATAAATTGTTTTACCAGTATACAAATTCAAAACATACATATTATGTCATCAGTTAAAAACAAATAAAGTTATTTAGTCTGTATTGCATCTATAGATAAAGTCTCTTTACTGGTAAACGTTCGGGGAAACAATAGTTTAAAGTAACGTTAGTTGCTTTTTCTTGTAGAAATTCTGAATATGTTTGCATTTAGCTGGTTTTTCACCTAGCTAACTTTGAAACTAAGCGGGATAGCGGATAACCGGTTTTACTAGGAGATAGAGCTCAAAAAGACGAATCGAATGGTATATTTAACTCATTTTTGAAAAAAGTGTCGGTTAGTTGGTTTTGCCTTTAAGGGTACGAAATAGCGCTATCTCGCCAACAAACTGTTCTCATTTTGGCGAGAATTTTGAGAATAAGTACAAAATGATGTTATTAATGAATAAATATACTTATATTAAATATATATATACTGGATGATTTTTTTACCGTCTGGAAAAAAATATGACGTATAAGGTATCTAGAGCCGAAGTTATACACGATATTAATCGTTAAATATAGTCATGTTTAGTGCAATTTACAAAATCTAGAAAACTACGCACAGTACTACGCGCAGCTGGCGGTTGTAGGTAGATTGCGCATAAATGGAAGCTAAGAGCCTGTTTCTTTGTAAAATACTATTTCAAATATCTCAGTGTGTATTATTGACTACAATTGACTAATGTACATTAGATTAATTAAGAAAAAAAATTTTAAGAAAAAACAATTTTTTTTAGTAACATTGCCAAATGAATCTATTACACTTACCTATCACACCACATTTTTTTCCAGACGGTAAAAAAAGTCACCCTGTTTGTAATTTTAACAAACATATACCCAACACAAGCTATTTGTGATATAACAATAATAACAATAAAAACCTAACATAAGATCTAAAATAAATAATGTAATAATAATAACAATTTATTTCATAAGCCAGTTTACATACTCCTATCATATACTTTATACTAATATTATAAATGCGAAAGTTTGTATGGATGGATGTATGGATGTGTGGATGGATGTTTGTTCCTCTTTCACGCAAAAACTCTGAACGAATTTTGATTAAACTTTACAGTTATTAGCTTATACATCAGAATAACACATAGGCTATATTTTATCCCCGTATTCCCACGGGAACGGGAACTACGAGGGTGAAAACGCGAGGAAATGAATTTTCATAAGCAAGCACAAGGCTGGTACAAAAAGGATACAGAAAGATTTCCCCTGACTTTCATGTTAGGAAGCCTGTGTTATGAAAGTCAGTAGTACATGTTGCGACTAGTACCCATACAAGCTTAAATAATGAATTTGTTTTAACGTCATAAATATCGTTTGCATATATGTCATATTCATACATTGTAAATAATTTTGTGGATCTTCATAAGAAACAAACACAAATGAAACGGAAACCTTGAATTTTTGTATAGACATTTAAAAAAGAAGTAATTTTTTCCACGTATTTTCAAAACAATTGCGATTGAGATGGTAAAGCATTCTTTATAACTATTTCAATTTTAGTATATCCTGAGCCCCTAGCCAAGTGGCATTGTACAATCTAATCGAATGTTCTTTTAGATTGACATGTATGGGATTGACATAAGCACTAACGCCAACCCAACGAGCGCTAACGCTGTCAATCCCATACATGTCAATCTAAAAGAACATTCGATTAGATTGTAAAATGCCACTTGGCTGGGGTGGCTGGACGGACAGACACAAATATATAGTAGAACCATAAGGTTTATTTTTTTATTGAGAAATGGGACAAATAATACTTAGATTTCTTCCAAAGCATCACATCGAGGCAGGGTTCCCAATAAGCTGGCAGCATTTCCTCTTTGTATTGCAAAGCTTATTCTTTGGCAAAAATAGCTGCCAGCCCTTGGTTTCTTATTTTCCATTTTGTTACGAAATCCTTTTAGGTGACGTGGAAATGGATAACACGTGGACTCCAAGCAGTGGCGGACTAAGCCTTTCGGAGGCTCGGATCGGAAAAACTGAATGAGGCCCCCCCGGTATTAGAACTTTTGGATTGGGGGCTCCAAATGCCCAGACCCAGAGCGGGCCTCTGGTCCTGGGAGCCTCTAAATTTAGCGTAGCTTTAATCATATTTGTATCTATGAAACCTCCAACCAACACCCAACTGCCTCTTATTCTTGTTTAGGATTTAATCAAGAGAGCTTATGGCAAAATTTTGAGAGCCCCCCAGGACCAAAGGCCTACCTTAGTCCGCCAGTGACTCCAAGTAACAGGAAAAGTGTTGTGCTATTAAAAGTGTATGTGAATTGTATCCCACAATGTTACTTGTTATTTACTTTGGAATTTTTATTTCCAATATTTAAATTATCGTTTCATTTCACGACGACGAATGAAAAATCGACAGGTATTATTAAATCATTTTGTTTGTCATGTTTTTTTATGGAATGTATTAAATCACTAGCATAACCACCTGTGTTCATTTTTGGAAGAGTTTCCCTAACATTCTGTATATATCTATATACCTATACTAATATTATAAAGAGGAAAGATTTGATTTTTTGTTTGTTTGCACTGAATAGGCTCCAAAAATATTGGGCCGATTTTAAACATTATTTAATTAATGGGAAGCTACATTATCAGGCAGTAACCTAGGCCATAGGTATTTCATCTCCGTATTCCCACGAGAACGGGAACTACGCGGCATAAACCGCGCGGAACAGCTAGTAGAATATAAAAAGGCTGTTTAAGTACTTAGAGACTGGTTTAGGTGATGTAAACGTGAAAGAACTGCGCAAATAAACCAACTTAAAATTATACTGTCATACCACCAGCCATGGTGTCTAAAAAGTCAAAAGTCAATTTTTTTTTATTCAAAATAGGAACTTACAAGTCCTCTTATAAATCAAACTAAGTCTCATCTGAATAATGAGGAATAATGTAATCAACATCAAAGTGACGGATCAAGTGGCCGCTTTTATTTATATTTAATCGTCCAGTAGTTTCTGAGCCTATTCAATACAAACAAACAAACAAAAAATCTAATCTTTCCTCTTTATTTATTACACGATTATCTCATATAGATGTACAGACGTTGGCCAGTGACAATTTTAATATATTTATGTGTATAGATTCAACCCTACAAAAAAAATTCTAAACCGATCTACAATAATAAAGGTATTTATATAGTGGAAAGGCTTTCAGTCTGCGGTATTAAAATTTGAGTTCGCGTAATGGATTAATATAGGACTAGATAGACCCGCCACTTTACTTTAGAACTTCTTTCTTTGTTTGTACTTTATTAAAAATATCTCTACATAGTCCGGCGCGATTTTGAAAAATCCTTCCTTAGATGATGCCTAATACGTGTGAGAAATTTTAAGTTTCTAGCCCTAAAGGTTTTGGCCTGTACGTTTATTTAATTCTTTCATCCACTATTTTAGCCTCTTAAGGGTCCAAATTCATACGAAATTTCATGCAAATATGTCTAAGGTATAAAAAGTTTCATACAAACTTTTATCCACTATTTCTTCTCTTATTTATTCTACCGCTGTAAAAAGTACTCTAGATGTTGACCCGGTTACCCAGTTATCTCCAAACCAAATTTCATCAAAATCAGTCCTGTAGTTTTTGCGTGATGCGTGCACAACCAGACAGACCGACAGACAGAAATTTAAAAAAATTGGTGTTTTCAAAAATGGTATCTACGTCGGTAACTATACAACGCGTCATACACGCCATATAAAAAAAATAAGGAAGTAATTAAATGGGCAGCAATTATAAAATTTGGTTAGCCACAAAAAATCAGCATTTAAATCATTTGGTCGGCATACAAAGATTTTGTTCGCAAATAAAAAAATCTGGCAGCAATACTTGTTCGGCAAATAATTTTGATAATGGTCAAAAATTAAATAAGAAATAGGCAGCTTACAATAACATGGGTTTGGATAATAAACATTCAGTCCGCAAAATAGTTACTTGGTCCTCAAAATAACTACTTGGTCAGCAAGATTTCATGATTGAACAGCAGAGAAAACATGTCGTAAGAAATATACTTTAACTACTACTCCCACTCCCACTCCCCCAACCCCCATTCCCCCCCCCCCACTCCTCCCCACTCTCCCACACTCCCCCACCCCCCATTCCCCACACCTCCCGCCACTCCTTACCACTCCTCCACACTCCCCCACCCTCCCCCACTCCGCCCCTATCGCCCACTCCACTAACTGGGTATGGAATATGGGTTCTGTCGAATGTCGAATTCGGCCGAATGTTCGGTTTAAAAATCTGCCGAAGACAATGTTCTATGTTCTATGTTAGGGGGTTTGGTTTCCGCACTTAGTCCTGAAGTGGACCATTGTACGTGAGCCATGGCGGCCGGTTACTCCAACCATCCTACCTCCTTCCAAAAGCAGATCAAACTTCCGAGTCTACTCAGGGCGTCCGCAAGAGATTCTGGTGTTCCGAGAATCTTCTTGCGGATCTGGGCAACGCCAACGCACTCAAGGAGCACGTGCGCTACCGTCTCCTCCGCCTCCATGCACGCTCTGCATAGGGGGCTGTCTGTGATACCTAGGGTGTGTAAGTGTTTGTTCAGTGAGCAGTGTCCGGTGATGGTCCCCGACACCATTCTCAGGCTGTCCCTGTCCAGGCGCAGAAGGCGCTTGGTTAGTTTCTTATTCAAGGATGGCATAGCCTCCTTGGATTGCCTACATCCTGGCGTCGAAGCCCACCAAATCTCCGCTTGAGTTTGAGTGTGTACCCTTAACCAGCTCCTGAGCTGGTTAAACGGGATGGGTACAATGGGTTCGGGTCCGATGGGCTTAGTGTCAGAACCCCTCCTGGCGAGTTCATCCGCTGCGTCGTTCCCACGTGAGCCACTGTGCCCTTTAATCCATTGTAGTGTCACTGTGTTGTAGTTTGGTACCGTAATGCGTTCTAGTGCATTATGGCACTCCAATATAAGTCTCGAGGTGATCTGGTTTTTCTTTAGGGATTGAAGGACTGAGGCACTATCTGAGAGTATGAGGATATGAGTATCCGTGACTTCTCTGGCCTCTATGGCGTGTGCTGCCTGGATAATGCCCACACATTCTGCCTGGTAGACAGTGTTGAGCATCCCTAGTGGTCTGGATATTCTGATGTTGAGATCATCTGAGTAGACTCCGACTCCTGTTCCAGTGTCGGTCTTTGATCCATCAGTGTAGATCCTTAGCTCTTTTGGACCTGGGTGATCATGCAACTCCGCTGTGAGCTCCACGTTGTAGTGTTTTACAAAACAGTGTGTTTTCTGGGTTCTATCGCTCGGTGATGCCATCATCGGGTGTCGCGAGAGGGCATCCTCTTTTATGCGTGTGTGTTTGATTCTGGAGTCCTTGTTTAGGGTTCCGGACAGCTCCAGCCTTAGTGTCGCTAGGGTTGCTTCCTCCCTTACTACGAGATGTAGGGGTGGCAACCCCAGCATCCCCTGTAGGGCAGCCGTGGGTGATGTTCTCATGCTGCCGGTAATTGCTACGCAGGCAAGTCTTTGTAGCTTCTCGAGGTCCTTCTGGGCTGTGCTCATGTTAGTCCTGGGCCACCACACTAAAGAGCCGTATGTAATAATTGGTCGGATAACTGTGGTGTATAGCCAGTAGGTGATTTTGGGGCTTATGCCCCAGTTCCTACCTAGTAGCCTTTTGCATTGCCATAGGGCCATGCTGGCTTTTGTAGTGATGTGTTCGGTGTGTTTTGCCCAGTTCAGCTGTTTGTCCAAAAATATGCCCAGGTATTTGGATTCAGTTGATAGGGTTAGGGTGGATCCAAAGAAGCGCGGTAATTGTAGGGTTGCCAGCTTCCTTTTCTTTGTGAATAGAACAAGTTCGGTTTTGGTGGGATTCACTGTTAGTTTGCATTCCTTGCACCAATCCTCTACTACCTTCAAGGCTTGGCGCATGAGGTTGCACAAAGTGTTTTCGTGTGCACCATTTATTATTATAGTTATGTCGTCAGCGTAGCCCACAGTGAAGTAGCCTTTATCATTTAGTCTTTTGATGAGGCTATCCACCACTAGATTCCACAAGAGTGGCGAGAGGACGCCTCCTTGTGGGCATCCCTTCGCCACAACGGCCCTCGTGGTGCTGTTCACTGTGACTTGTACGGCTCTGAGTCTGAGCATGTTTGTGATCCATCCTCGCAGGGTCGGGTCCACACCGTGCTCCTCGAGACCTGCGCTGATGCTGTCGAAGATGGTTTTATCAAAGGCACCTTCTATGTCGATAAAAACCGCTAGTGAGGAGCATTTGTGGTCTACTGCACATTCAATCTTGGAGATCACACTATGTAGTGCGGATTCTGTCGACTTTCCTGTGGAGTAGGCGTGTTGTTGTCTGTGTAGTGGGAATTCTCGAAGGGGCCCGTCCCGAATATGTCGGTCACAGAGTCTCTCCAGGGTCTTCAGTAGGAATGATGTCAGACTTATTGGTCTGTACGCCTTTGGTTGAGTGTAGTCGGTTTTGCCTGGTTTGGGGATGAAAATGACTTTCACCTCTCTCCATGGGAGCGGCATGTAGTTCTGTGCTAGACAGGCTTGATAGATTACAACCAGCCATGGTGATAGGAAATCCACTCCCCATTGCAGTAAGGCAGGGAAGATGCCGTCTAGGCCTGCGGATTTATACGGCTTGAAGGTTGTAATTGCCCATTTTATTCGTTCTTCTGTTACTACGGTACGGGCTCTGGACCAGTCTTGGTCGTTGGGTATGTGTGAGGGTTCACTTGCCCATGTTCTGTCCTCAGAGAGGCTGCAGTCTGGGAAGTGTGTTTCTAGGAGAATTTTACTCGTCTCGTGGTCTGATTTAGTGTATGTGTTGTCTGGGTTTTTCAGCGAGCCAAGGGTGCGGTTATGGTCCGTAGATAGGATCTTCCTTACTCGCGCGGCCTCGCTGTTTGATTCGATGTCTTCACAGAATTTTCGCCAGGCTGCTCTACCGGCTTTCCTGATTTGTTTTTTGAAGGTGTATTGTGTACTTTTGTAAAGCTCCCAGTCTTCTGGGAGCCTAGAGTTTTTGGCTCTGTTGAATTGCTTGCGTACCGTTTGTCTGAGTTTACTGAGTTCCGTATTCCACCAGGAGTTTCCCATGCTCTTGGTGTTTGGATCTATTAGTTTACAGCAGGCGTGGTATGCTTCTGTTATATATTCTGAGAGTTTTCTTATAGTGTTCTCGAGTTCTTTGGGGTCCGTTAAGTTTGAGGGTGTTGGGTGCCTGGATAGCAAGGAGGCCAGAAGGCGTTTGTAACCAGGCACGTTGGTTCGGCGCGGATTGCGTCTAGGTTCAGGTTTTTTGGTGTTGGCTGACAGTGAGAATCGAATCCACCTATGATCGGAACATGAGGGTTCATTGGACACGTGCCAGTTGGAGATATGGGTTGTTACGCTTTCTGAAGCTAGTGTTAGATCGATAATTGTTTGTCCGCGAGATGTGACCCAAGTGGGTTCCGAGCCGCGATTTAGGATGTTAAGGTTAGTGGAAAAAAGGTATGTGCATAGTACCTCACCTCTATGGTTGGCTTTGTTGCAACCCCAAAGCGGGTGATGGGCGTTCGAGTCCGTGCAGATGACCAGATCCAGTTCAGTCCCCTCACCTTCACAGTACTTCACCAGATCGGCCATGTCTTCCGGTGGGCAGTCCTCGGTCTCGCCTGGCATGTACACCGAGGCTAGGACGATGTCAGGTGCGTCGCCATCAGTCATGAGTCTGACGGCTGTTAAGTCTCTGGAACAGAATTGGGTGAGTGTCGTGGTAGGAATATCTTTGGGTATGTAGGCACAGGTTCGTGGTTTGTCCGTGCCCTGTGTGTCGAGAATTAGCTTACCTCCGATGTTACTGAGGCCGCATATTCTGTTGTTTCTGATCCACGGCTCTTGGATCAGTGCAATGGTTCGGGGTTGAACCTCCAGCGCTCTGCGTAAGCAAGCCGTTGCAGTCTGGCTGTGCTGGAGGTTGATTTGTAAGAAGTTGAGGGGGCTGGGCGTGGGTGACGGCGGCTGTGAGGCGGGGTTAGGAGGAGTCCGATCCATCGGAAAGTACTCCCCCCTCCTCCATCCCAAGCCGGTCGTCTCCCGGCGACGAGGCGAGCAGTTGTTCCGTCCACCTGGGTGATGTGGGCGGCACGCTCTGCGCATCAGCCATCGCCGTTCTGGCCATCTCCTCCTCAAGTTGAGTCATGTCCGTGGGGTCCGCTTCCGGTTGTTTCGGTGCGGGGTTTGGGTTAGTAGTCGGGGTGTTTGGGGGTTGGGTATTGGGGTAGAAACGCACGTATATCGAGCCAAGTAGGTACGATACACGTCGTTCCCGCCCCAAGACCTTTTCGACTTCGTCTGGTGGGATACCCAGGGTCAGGTAGGTCCCGTGGTTTTCTCCACCGACTGAAGTCGCCCTGTACAGCGACCACCTCCCGATGTCATACCAAGTGTTCTGACGGGTCAGAACACTCTGGAGCCGCGCTATGTCTCCGTTATACCTCGGTACGAAGAGCGCTGCTCGGACACGGGTCGGTACGTCTGATTGTTTCATCACGACTAGAGTGTCGTGTGAGTTGGGGAGCTTTATTTTGGGCACATTTTGGTACAACCAGGTCAGGGCCATTTCGTCCTCGCACCACATCTGTACCGTGCCATCCGCTACCCGTGGGTAACCACGGAAGGCCGGGAGCGGTGTTGAGGGGTCGGTGTCCATGACGAGGTCTTCCAGGCTGAGCTTAATGTGCTCGGCCTCCTCTGTGGTCATATCACGGGATGGAGGCGGGAGGCAGATCGCTACGGCGAGCCGCGCAGGAATATCCTTTGTGGCCCGTGCGTAGGTTCGCTGCTCCCCTTGGGCGGTCTGGGTTCTTACGCGTTTGGCGTCACCCTGGAGCGTACCCGGTGAAGCCGAGTCGTCCGGGCGCATCCTCTTCGCCGTTCCCTGGCCACTTGGGCCAGGTTGCGGTTCCGAGGTGCTTGGCGTGGTGTTGCTGGCCAATGACGCTTTGCGCAAGAAACCACCTCGCTTTCCTCGCTTCTTTTTTGGTCGGGATTGGTTTTGGGGCATACGACTTGCGTTGTTTGTCCCTGATGGTCCTGGTGCTGGAAGTGATTTTCCGCGCTGAGTTTCCCCTTCGCGTACTGGTCCCTTCCCGCGTGTTTCCGCGTCCGGCCGCTTTTCGCGCTGGGTTTCCCCGTCGCGTACTTGCGGCTGGTCGCGTACTTCCGTTTGAGCAGCCGTTTTCGCTTCGCGCTGGCTACTGCCTTCGCGAATCTTGCGCAAACGGTTGTTCAGTTCCCTTTCTCTGTTTCGGACTTTTTCGCGCTTGAATTCCAGCGAGCGTACTTCGTCCTCAGAGGTGCGGGCAGAACCACCGGGTCCAGTGTCTCTTAATCTCACTTCGATCTTCTCGCGCTGGAGTGCCAGCGCGCGAAGTTCGCCGTTGAGACTGGAGATTCGTGCGTTCTCGGTGTCGTTGTTGGGGTTGTTCGTCACGCTGTTCCTTACAATGCTCTGTTGCCAGGCACTCGTAGAGGGAACAGCGCGTGTCAGGATGGTAGGCGCAGTAATCGCAGCCATTGGGGTGTCGCGGGGCGCGGTGATCGCAGCCATGTCGGTGTCGTGTGGCGCGTTGGTCGCTGCCAGTGTTGTGGGCGCAAAAGGCGCCGCCCGCGCAGAAGGCGCGGGGCTAGAGAGCAGATAGGTGCCCCCTCCCAGAATACGAGGGGGGCTGACCGACGAGTCGGCATGGGATTCCCCGGCATTGCCGGGACCCACCTGGGTAGTTTTTTTTTCTGTCTGCTGCATTGCACACACGGTACAAGTTTGGGTTGGCTTTTTTGGAATCGAGGTTACCACTCCTCATGGACCGAAGGGAAAACAGGGGAAAAGGAAGGAAGGACTTGGGTAAAGGATCATGGGAGTGAGGGTTTGGGTTACCCTACGCCTGGGATTTAGCGTTCGGGAACTTCTCTTGTCCGGGGCCACAAAAAGGGGGCACTTCGGATGTGGGATCGACTACAAAAAGTCGGTCCCACAGCCGGAGCTAGGCTATCCGCAACCTGCCATCCCGCCCGGTGGCATGAGAAGAGATGCCTGGCGGTCTAGGTCTGCTCATCGCTGAACAGGGCCCAGCCCGCCGCCGGGCTGCCGAAGACAAACTTCGGCTGAAGTTCGTCAAGGCTACGCGCTCTTATATGATGGACAGGTCACGACTCGTTACGAAGTGTTTTAATCACCGCTTCCCTTTTCTCTAGTACTCGTACACTACTGAACCGATTTTGATGAAATTGGGCAAGTAGGACTAGTACCTACTGCTAAATTGCTAATATCCTGAAAAAAGACATAATATCTAGGGGTTAGGAGTCATCGGTTAAATCGTAAAATGCACGCGGACGGAGTCGCGGGCATCAGCAAGTAGGTATCAATTTATTTTACTTGTAAAACTTGAGAAGTATCTTAGTGCAGAAATTGTGTGTCAATTAGTATAATTTGTTTTTTTTTTCAACTAACGAACATTCGGTATCTATCACCGAAGTTCGGTATTTTTTACTGAAATTCGGGCGAAGCCAAAATTCGGTAAAAAACAAAATATTTTAGTCTGACTGTCGTTAGTAGGTACCTACTCGTTTGGTAGTTTTGATTGCAGAAATGTTGTTGGCTTATAAAAACTTACAAGCTGTATTATATTGTTTACACCTTCATATTATGGTTTTAAAAGTAATTTGTTTCCATATAATCTGTATAAGACATGTTATAAACTTATTGCAAAGTTACTTATTACTGAAGGCACACAGATAAAAATGACTCGGGTTTATTTTATGTGTACTTTTTCTTATACACGCAGCGAATTTATTACACTCTCACAATAACCTATTCTATTATTAATATTATTATTTGCTTTTATGAAATTTTAATCAATTGATAAACAAGTAATATCTGTTTACTATCAGAATTCTCGAGGCTTAAGAACTAAATTACATAAACTGTATATGAATATTCTCTTACACAATGGAGAATGTTACTAGGTATGCCAAATTGGTTGAAAGTTTGTTACAGTAAAGCTTGTATGTATACAAATACAATAGTTTTTGTTGTAGTCAAAATACCCATTAGTTTTGATTTTACAGGCATTTAAACTTACGATAAATATCGAGTCCCGCTAACAGTCACGTGACCGCATGTGACGTCATTTTACAACGCTCCGCTTAGTAGCAAGTTGCCAGCGGTGATAGTGGCTCAGCGGCTAATGAGCTTGCGTAGTATTTTGTTTTGTTATCATCCGCGCATTATGTTAATAGTGTTTATATCCGATTAATGAAATGTATGAAGCATTCGAAAAAGGGCAATCTGCCTAAAATAGATGCCCTAATGGTTACCCATTATTTATAATATATAAAGCTCGACTACCACTCACTCACTCACTGATTGACATAATTGTTCTCCCAGAAGGAGTCGTTTTGGAGTCAAGTCATATATGAAAAAAGTGTTCAAGATGGCGGAGTGACCTAGGGAAAATTCCGACTTTTCAAAAAAACAAAATGGCGGCCAAGCTTGCCTATCGTATCTCTTTTGTTTTCCGGCCGATTGGGTTCAAATTTTAGGAATCTGTAGTATTGCTTAGATAATTTACGAAAATAGTTAAAAAAGTTGAAAAAACAAAATGGCGGCCGCGTAGTAGTGTTTCAAAGTTGGAGTGGTTTTAGACCCCACTTGACCCGAATTGATCTCCCAGATGCCAATATGCTAAAGGGATGTGTTTGGTGTCATCGCACAGGGCATATCCTGTAGTTTACCAGAAAATCCCGAAAATTTGAAAAACCAAGATGGCCGACCGGTGATTTGCTCCCAAAGAAAAGTATTAATTTTACCACATTTTGATTGTCGATTTTCGGCGAGATGGCGACACCTGAGCGAGTTGGCTTGTATAGCGGAGTTAGAGGTCTCGATACGGCGTGTTGCCATGTTTAACAATTTTTCCAAAATTTTGGGTATTTTTTTACTTTTAATGCAAAAAGTCAAAACTCGGAATTTTACCATTTTGCAAAAACGAGTAACAGTCAACGGTACATTTTATCTCTCCGTATGACTTTTTGTAGGTTTTTTGATTTTTGCCTGGCAACACTGAAAGTTATGGTTGATTTAATTTTTAGGGTAGACCTCAAAAGACCCGAATTGATCTCCCAGATGCCGATATGCTACAGGGATGTGTTTGATGTCATCGCATAGGGTATATCCTGTAGTTTACTAGAAAATCCCGAAAAATAGAAAAAACAAGATGGCCGCCCCGTTATTTTTGTTTTACTGAAAAATTTAAATTTTCTTAATAATAATCGGCTTTTTTAGCCAGTTGGCAATACTTTGGAAAGTTGACTTGTATGGAGCGATTGTGGGTCTCAGTAAACAGTGTTGCCATGAAAAAAAATATTTAACAAAATTTTATTATTTTTCGATTTAAAATGGCTAAAACAAGATGGGCGCCCAAAATTTGACTCTATTTTTCTGTCAAAATAAGACCCCACAGAGACACGCGTGGCCGCTTGCGGCCTCGCGCACCGCGCGACATCTAGTTTATTTATAATATATAAAGCTCGACTACCACTCACTCACTGACTGATTGACATAATTGTTCTCCCAGAAGGAGTCGTTTTGGAGTCAAGTCATATATGAAAAAAGTGTTCAAGATGGCGGAGTGACCTAGGGAAAATTCCGACTTTTCAAAAAAACAAAATGGCGGCCAAGCCTGCCCATCGTATCTCTTTTGTTTTCCGGCCGATCTGGTTCAAATTTTTGGCATCTGTAGTATTGCTTAGATGATTTACGAATATTATTTAAAAAGTTGAAAAAACAAAATGGCGGCCGCGTAGTAGTGTTTCAAAGTTGGAGTGGTTTTAGACTCCACTTGACCCGAATTGATCTCCCAGTTGCCAATATGCTACAGGGATGTGTTTGGTGTCGTCACATAGCTCATATCCTGTAGTTTACCAAAAAATCCCGAAAACCTGAAAAACCAAGATGGCCGACCGGTGATTTGCTCCCAAAGAAAAGTATTAATTTTACCACATTTTGATTGTCGATTTTCGGCGAGATGGCGACACCTGAGCGAGTTGGCTTGTATGGCGGGGTTAGAGGTCTCGATACGGCGTGTTGCCATGTTTATTAATTTTCCCAAAATTTAGGGTATTTTTTTACTTTTAATGCAAAAAGTCAAAACTCGAAATTTTACCATTTTGCAAAAACGAGTAACAGTCAACGGTACATTTTTTCTCTCCCTATGACCTTTTGTAGGTTTTTTGATTTTTGCCTGGCAACACCGAAACTTATGGTTGATTTAATTTTTAGGGTAGACCTCAAAAGACCCGAATTGATCTCCCAGATGCCGATATGCTACAGGAATGTGTTTGGTGTCATCGCATAGGGTATATTCTGTACTTCACTAGAAAATCCCGAAAAATAGAAAAAACAAGATGGCCGCCCCGTTATTTTTGTTTTTTACTGAAAAATTTCAATTTTAAAATAATCGGCTTTTTTAGCCAGTTGGCAACACTTTGGAAAGTCGACTTGTATGGAGCGATTGTGGGTCTCAGTAAACAGTGTTGCCATGAAAAAAAATATTTAACAAAATTTTATTATTTTTCGATTTAAAATGGCTAAGACAAGATGGGCGCCCAAAATTTGACTCTATTTTTCTGTCAAAATAAGACCCCACAGAGACACGCGTGGCCGCTTGCGGCCTCGCGCACCGCGCGACATCTAGTTTTTATAATATAAAGCTCGACTACCACTCACTCACTGACTGATTGACATAATTGTTCTCCCAGAAGGAGTCGTTTTGGAGTCAAGTCATGTAGGAGAAAAGTGTGCAAGATGGCGGGGTGACCCCAGGAAAATTCCAACTTTTCAAAAAAACAAAATGGCGGCCGGGCTTGCCTATTGTATCTCTTTTGTTTTCCGGCCGATTCGGTTCAAATTTTCGGCATTTGTAGGATCGCTTGTATGATTTACGAAAATAATTTTAAAAGTTGAAAAAACAAAATGGCGGCCGCGTAGTAGTGTTTCAAAGTTGGAGTGGTTTTAGACCCCACTTGACCCGAATTGATCTCCCAGATGCCAATATGCTAAAGGGATGTGTTTGGTGTCATCGCACAGGGCATATCCTGTAGTTTACCAGAAAATCCCGAAAATCTGAAAAACCAAGATGGCCGACCGGTGATTTGCTCTCAAAGAAAGGGATGGATTTTGCCAGATTTTGATTGTTGATTTTCGGCAAGATGGCAACACCTGAGCGAGTTGGTCTGTATAGCGGGGTTGGAGGTCTTGCTACGTAGTGTGGCCGTGTTGAAGAATTTTCCCGGAATTTTTCGTATTTTTTTACTTTTAACGCAAAATGTCAAAAGTCTAAATTTTACCATTTTGCAAAAACAAGTGACAGTCAGTGAAACATTTTATTCCTCCCTATGACCTTTTGTAGGTTTTTTGAATTTCACCGGGCAACACTGAAAGTTATGGCCGATTGAATTTTTAGGGTAGACCTCAAAAGACCCGAATTGATCTCCCAGATGCCGATATGCTACAGGGATGTGTTTGGTGTCACCGCATAGGGTATATCCTGTAGTTTACCAGAAAATCCCGAAAATCTGAAAAAACAAGATGGCCGACCCGTTATTTTTATTTTACTGAAAAATTTCAATTTTCTTAATCTTAATCGGCATTTTTTTAGCCAGTTGGCAACACTTTGGAAAGTTGGCTTGTATAGAGCGATTGTGGGTCTCAGTAAGCAGTGTTGCCATGAAAAGTAATATTTAATAAAATTTTATTATTTTTTGACTTGTACTAAAAAATGGCTAAAACAAGATGGGCGCCCAAAGTTAGACTTTATTTTTCTGTCAAAATACGACCCCACAGAGACACGCGTGGCCGCTTGCGGCCTCGCGCACCGCGCGACATCTAGTTTATCAATAAAATTAGTGATTTCGTTGCCGCCGAAATGCAAGGAATAAAAATGCACTTGAAAAAGGAGGAGGTTATCAATTCGACTTTTTTTTTATGTTGTTACCTCAGAACATTCGACAGGGTGAACCGATTTGAATGATTCTTTTTTTATTTGAAAGCCTGGTGGCCAGATTGGTCCCATTTTTTTTTTTATTTCGTTCAGGTCTGACAATGGCATCCATGAGAAAACCCTTTAAGTCTTCATTTTACATTAAGTATGTGCGCGACATATGGACGAATAACTTAATATCACGTCAAAAGATTTAGATGATTCTTTTTTTTAACCGACTTCAAAAAAAGAAGAGGTTCTCAATTTGACTGTATTTTTTAGTATTATTCGTTGAAGTTGTTTTTTTAATCTTTAGAAAAAACAAAATACCCAACTAATGTCATATTGTAACTCAAATAGGCAGAAGTACCAAACCTTTTTAGTTTTACGTTGTAGACAACCAATATGTATTAAAGTTTTATATGTATAGGTGTACGTATGTACATATGTGTATATAGGTACCTCTTCTTACTCGGAGGGATTGATTTATTGCAAATGTAGTGGGTTGAACAGATGTACTAAATCTTTTTTAATTTTGATTTGTCTTATTGATAAAATACGTAAGGCCGTTTTATTTATTTTTATTTGTAACTAAGAGCAGTGATAGCCTTACAGTTAAAGAGCCTGCTTCACATGATGAAACACAATGAGGATCGGGTTCAAATCCTGGCATGTACCTACCAATGAGTTTTTCAAAAACTTTCGTACATATTTATCACTAGCTCGTTGGTGAAGGAAAACATCGTGAGGAAACCCGCAGGACCCAGAATAAATTCAGAGACATGTGTGAACAGACCCGGTCCGGCGATGGGCTCACCACCTATCACGTTTAGGGGTCCAAAGAATAATTAGTAAAGAGTGGGTATATCCAGACATGGAATACCTCTGCCTGCCGCCTCGGGGATGTAAAGCGTGAGTTTTTTTTTTATTTTTTTTATTTGTAACTTATTCCATATCGGCAAGAGACAGCAACAACATTAAACTGTGCTTTTATCTACAAATTGATCTAACCTCTTTATAGCTTTTATCTATTTCTTTCGTATTTTTAAGTCCTTTTGGAACCATAAAAAACAATTTATAAGGCGCATTGGTTGTTGTATTTATACATTTCGGCACAACACATGATTTCCTAGTATTTGGATTGGACATTTTTGAAATTATTTATAATTTCTAATGAAACGTAAGGCGGCACCCTGCTGAGAGCGCGAGCGGTCTGAGCGAGTGTTGTGAGATGACGTCACACCGGCACACGCATCGAGTACGAGTCGGCGTCGCACGTTTACTTCTATATAAATCGGAAACTATTTGACGTATCGAAATAATTCTTTCACTTGTATTTTTTATTTTTGACAGAGAATACGGAGAGCTAATATAAAAAATTTGTTAACATTCTTCATTATGATGTACTTAATTGTACTAACAGAAACCTGGCTTCACAGTGATAGGTTTATCTAATAATGAATAAAAAGATGCCATCAAAAACAAAACTTGTCAAAAACCCAAGTCTCGCAACTCAGTTCTTCTACCGTAAAAAGTTATGACATCCATGTATTACCAAGCCGTTTATTTTATTTAGTCCCTAAGAAGGGATCTTCTGTCTTAAATTATTACGTAATTAGCTAACCTAACAACATCTTATAGTAACCATATCAATAATAAAAATATTTTAAGTTTTGAAGAAACAGAATGAATTGCTTCGAGAAAAGGATGGTACGGCCGTGCCGCTTTTTTTGCTCGACTTGGCGGGGGCACTGCCGTGCCCCCAGATGAACGTTATCGAGTATTCGAGAGTAATGACAGAACAGACTTTATTATTAGTGAAATCAGTATTAGCAAAGATGACGTGTTAAAAGTGCTGCAGGCACTTGGTATCTCTAAGGGTGTTGGATTAGAGGATCCCTCCTATAGTTATCAAATTTATATCCAAGTTAATAATAAATATACATTTATTTACAAAGAAAATATACATTGATTTACAATAATTACAGATAAAAAATGTCCTCCAAAGAGGAACCATGTGGGACAGTGCCCAGAAGACTGGCAGCATTCCCTCTCTGGATAGCTAGGCTGATCCTTTGACAGAGATAGCTGCCAGCCCTCTGGTCACCTGAAGCCTCGACCAAACGCACTGACAGCTCTTTGAGGAGCTGCCGCGCCCCCGGACCCCACGGTCCCATGGTCTCCACCCCAAACGGCACAAATATGTAGCCCTCATTGAGGTCGGCATATTTGCGCCGCTTCAGGCGTTCAGCGGCCGCAGCCGCCGCGCCAGCGCCCACAGAGGTGGCATCGATGTGGGATGGGGCCAATGTGTCGGCACATGTGGCATCCCACACCAGCGACCTGCCATGTCTCCATGGCCCGACAGTCATACCATCAGGCCTCCCGCCACCTATTCGTGTGATGCCGTTAGGCTCAAGAATAGCTGGGATACCAGCAGTGGTGAGAGCCCTGCGGATGATGTCGTTGAGGCATGCATGGCGCGACAGGCGGCCGGCGCTACGTGCGCAAGAGAGGCCGTGGTGTCCGAGTCGATCGACAGGCTCCCCACACTGTTAATATGTCAGCCATTACAGTACATATATAACCTCTGTGCGCAACAGGGTGTGTTTCCATCAATATGGAAGGCTGCACGTATTGTGCTGGTAGGTACATAAGGGAGGATGTAGGTCTGATGTAGAGAATAACCGCCCCATATCCATTTTGCCTGCATTGTCAAAGGTCTTCGAAAGATTAGTTGACAATATTATTTACCCTTCATTGCATAATATAATCATTGAACAACAACATGGCTTTGTTAAAAAGCGATCTACTACTACCAATGTATTACTTTACACTACCCATCTTTTTGAAAACTTAGATGCTAATAAGCAGACCGACATTGTATGCACTAGGGCTTTCGAATACCGGATTTTTTAAATACCGGTATCAATACCGGAAAGTTTTTTTCCAATACCGGGATCCCGGGATCCCGGTATTGAAATTGTGTTCAGATTTTTTTTTCTTTTCAAGCAGCAAATGCCAAATTTTATGAAGAAAATAACACAAACTATCAGTTGTTTTACTGAAAATCAACCTTTGTTAATAATATCACTTTAAATGTAAACGAAAACCTATTCCAGGATTAGTCACAACAGAAATTAATGTCTTTTTTTATGATTAATCGTATTCTATGTAGAAAATATAACAAAAGAAAAAAATCTCTTTTATTTGCGTTTATGATAATTTGCTAAGTATTGTGTACAATAAAGATGCTGTGAATATTCAGTTAATCTTCAGTATTTGGTAATTTTGTTTAAGATTCGATATTCGGTCGAATATTATGAACAAAGTTGCCGAATAGCAAATTATCAATTAAACGGTACGATGTTTTCCTTTGGACGAACTGAAGTAAAATAAAGAAATAATGCGTGTGTGACATGATTAATTCCTAAATGAAACAAATAAACCCCTTTGCACGCCCTATTTGTGTTGCTTGCACAGCGCATGCATTAGAAAGAGAATGTAGGTATTTCCATCAAAGCAGAATATTCGGCGCTTGGGTCAAGACCGTGACCG
The DNA here is from genome assembly GCA_963855545.1 of Ethmia dodecea. Taxonomy (NCBI): domain Eukaryota; kingdom Metazoa; phylum Arthropoda; class Insecta; order Lepidoptera; family Depressariidae; genus Ethmia; species Ethmia dodecea. Next base: position 13,873,346 of record OY979446.1, on the reverse strand, counting down.
GTTATTCGGTATTCGGCCAAATCACTATACGTGTCATCTCTTATGTACAATGTATGACTGAAAAATTACATAGGTATCTATTTATAATTAAAACTTTAAAATATCATCTTTAATAGTTAAACCAAGTACTTAAGTACCTACTTCAGGTAAGTTTCATTTTCATATCCAAAATGTTGAATGAACTACTAAACTACTGATAAAAGCAAATAAAATAAGAGGCACGAATTGTGGAATCACTAACTTTACTTAAATCTGACCCCTTAAAAATATGAAAGGGAAAAACAGATAGGTTATACCGTAAGAATAAACTGTTTTCTTCAGGAGAATCATTTTAGACAAAAGATTATGCCTAGCAACAACGAGGATGGGCGTGCAAACCTTGATATGAACTGAATAACTGGTGTAAAGCCTACATTTATACAAAATAAGTACAATAAAATATGTACAACTATTATTAATATGCTCGTGTATGTGTAACTGTAAAGTTTATACTAAAAATAAAACTAAATAACCAATACCGGGATCCCGGAATTAGACACTTCAATACCGGTATTGAAAAAAGGCAAAAAAAGTCCGGGATCCCGGTATTAGCCAATACCGGGATCCCGGTATTGGAAGCCCTAGTATGCACTGACTTTCGGAAGGCCTTTGACAGAGTGGATCACAAAATGCTATAGAAAAACTTGCCTTTAATGGCATTCGCGGAAACTTGTGGCGGTGGTTCAAGTCATACATTTCCAACCGCACGCAAAAGGTTATTATTAATGGTTTTGAATTAGATTGTGTGACAGTATCCTCTGGTCTTCCACAAGGATCGATCCTTGGTCCCTTGCTATTTGTATTATTTATTAATGATATACACAATTGCTTTCATTTCTGTGACTTTTTGCTATATGCCGATGACCTCAAAATTTTTTACATAATAGACACCACTGATGATCATCTCAGATTTCAACAAGATTGTCACGATAATAAACTGAGCCTTAGTCTAAATAAGTGCAAATCTATTAGTTTCACAAAAAAGAGGAGTATTTGCCAATATACATATTCGCTGTGTGGCACCCGCCTTGTTTCTGTTAGCTCAATAAAATTAAAGATTTGGGTATTGTTCTCGATAATAAGCTACACCTCAACACACACACATAGACAATATTATAAGCAAAGCATACAAATTGTATGGTTTTGTCTTTCGCTCCTGTTCAAAATTTAAAAATCCATCTACTTTTCTATATCTATACATATAATAAAATCATCTTTGACACGGAGTTTGGAGGTTAAACATTGTTTGAGTGGTTCTGATGAGTATATTTACGTTTCATAGTGTAAAAACTGTTTTTAGTCTTGTGAAAGTGCTGGATAATTATAACCAATAGTGCGTTACAGGATTTTCAATAATTAATACGTGTGTAAAACTAGTAGTTTTTAGCGAAAAATGCCAATATTGCATAGTGAGAAGTGATCAGTTGCGTGGCCGGTAATTTGCATCTCTAATCACAGTGCGGAGGAATCTCGCCCTTACGCCCATAGCGCAACCGTGCAAATCGTGTGCAGCACTCTTCGCTTAGCACTGTATTATAGATAACGTAGCACAGAAGAGTCATCGTGCGTTAATCGTTTTTATTTTTCTCTGAGAGACATAAGTCCAACAAATTTAAATAACTTGGAATACCTACTCCTTTTCTGAAGTTCGAAATAATGGCTGATTCTCCCGACACTTTTGGGTGTTGTACTGGAGGTACCGAAATTGGTAATTATATAAAGTGCAAAAAATGCAATCATCTTTACCACAACATATGCATATCGCAACCAGAAAATTCCATCTCGCATGATATAATTCCCTTTTGGGAATGCCCTCTCTGTGTAAATCAAGCTCCCAAAATTCGTAAGGATGACGACACTCCCGCGCGTAATATTTCTATTACGCGAGGTAATAAGAGACCAGCCATTAATTCTCCCCCCCAAATGTCCCCTACAATTACAAAGGAAGACATTAATGAAGTTGTTCATAATGCGGTTGGGAATGAGCTGGAAAAAATGTTGCAGAAGTTTAATAGCATGCTAGAGCGTAATCTAGATCAGAAACTTAACCCTATTAAACAAGAAATTACACAAATGAGCGAATCAATGAATTTTCTAAGTGATTAATACGATGATCTACTAAAAGAACATGTCATCGTAAAAGATAAAATGAAAGCGGTAGAAGCGGACAATGTAAAAATGAAGTCGAATATCTCCCAGCTTAACGCGCGTATCAATCAACTAGAGCAACAAGCGCGATCCAATAACATTGAGATACAGTGTTTACCTGAAAATAGGCAAGAGAATCTCGTAAACGTAGTTACTGACTTGGGTAAAGTAATAGACTGTAAAATTGAGGAATCCAACATCTTGCACTGCAGCCGTATAGCTAAACAAGATAGAAACAACCCTCGTCCACGTTCTATAGTCATCCAGCTGTCATCACCAAGACTACGTGATGAGTTTATCGCTGCCTCAACAAAATATAATAAATTGAACCCCAATAATAAGCTAAACAGCACCCATTTTGGTCTTCCTGGTCCCGTAACTCCTGTCTCTGTGACCGAACATCTATCGCTCGCCAATAAGGCTCTGCACGCCGCTGCAAGGCTCAAAGCCAAAGACAAAGGGTATAAATATGTGTGGATCAGAAATGGAAAAATTTTTGTTCGTAAAAATGAAGAGTCGGAATACATTTTGATAAAAACCTTTGAATCTTTGGAAAACATAATTTAAGTTTTTTTTTTTTGTTTAGTGGCTTTTTAATTTGTATGTACTGGACTTCTTATTTTTAAAATTCAGTAGTTTAAATATCTATTACCAGAATGTCCGTGGTCTAAGAACTAAAACAAATTATTTTTATAGTCAGTTGTGTTGTAGTAATTATGATGTGTTGATTCTAACTGAAACATGGCTAAATGGAGGCATTTTGAGCAGTGAGCTGTTTGACAGCAGGTATAATGTTTATAGGCGCGACAGAGAAAACTCAGGTTTCCACTATAATAAGGATGGAGGCGGTGTCCTAAAAGCTGTATGGAGGAGCGGAGGTGGAATGCTCCTCCATCGTGAAAAGGGAAGATCTTCCGCCAGGCGAGGTGATCGTGCCTGGGGACCACGGTCCAACGGTTGATGTTGGACAGTTGTATTTATACAAACTCATTAGAAAACTCCGATAGCGCGGTTTAGAACTCGGCCGTCTATTGGCGCGTTCCATGTAGTGTCGCTACATCACTCCCCCTCCAAGACCGGAGGTCGATTCGATTTCTTGTGCTGCGTCGTTGTTTCATAGATAGCTTGCAAGTGCCAGTGCTGCTCCAAGTCTGCGGTGAGTCGAGACTGAGCGGGTTGCTGCGACTGTTGAAGTGCCCGTAGTAGTTCAGTGTGCAGAGACCGCCACGCCGGCGAGGGTGACCAGCCGCTGTAGATCCGGACGTGGGCTGCGGTGAACTGTGCGTGGGCCAAGTGCTGTCGCTGTGAGTGATGAGCCTGCAGGACCAGGTAGCACGGTGCGTCGGCTGCGTATGGACCTGATTGGGCGGAGTCTGGCTTGCTGTGCGACTGCTGCTGCTGACCTTGAGTGAAGGTTGTTGTGGGAGTGACGTGTGATGGCGATGCGATGATATGCTTCTGAAGTCCAGGTGTTCCAGAAGGTTGCGCTGATGTCCAGGTGTCGAGGGTCACCAGTATGGAGGAGCGGAGGTGGAATACTCCTCCATCGTGAAAAGGAAGATCTTCCGCCAGGCGAGGTGATCGTGCCTGGGGACCGCGGTCCATGTAGTGTCGCTACAGCTGTATCCAAAAATATAATTCTAAGCATATGGTTGAATGGGATAGCAAATGTGAAGATCTTTGGGTGGTTATTGATGTTTCAATTACAGAATCTGTGAGTCAAATAGTTCTCTGTGCTATTTATCTACCTCCACCAGTACAAATTTCTTTACTTGACCATTTTGTTAAAAACTGTAATGCTGTTTTTGAGAAAATTGAGATCCCAGCCTGCATTGTTGGCGATTTTAATTTAGGAATTATTCAGTGGTCCTTATTGAGTGACTCAACTTATATTCATAATAATTTACCTAATATTTGTCAACTTTTGATTGATTTTTTGGATTTGAACAGATTGTCACAACGAAATACGACTCCAAATCATTTTGGAAAAGTACTCGATCTGGTTCTTACAGATATTCCGAATTGTTGTATCAATGAATCGGTGTCAGCTCTATGTAAAGTAGACAATTATCATCCTCCACTTGAGATGGTAGTAACCTTAGCGGAATTACCAAAACTGCCTTACAATAAAAATAATAAAAGACAGAACTTTTTTAAAGCAAATTATGATCTAATTCGTGAATATTTGCAAAAAATTAATTGGGATGAATTGCTTTGTGATATTAATGATATCAATGATAATATGGTATCTTTATTTTATGATGTCTTACGTAAAGCTACAAACGAATTTGTTCCCCTAGTGAAACCTAAATGTAATAAATACCCAATTTGGTTTGACCGAAATCTTAAAAGAGTTCTGCGAGAAAAAAACAATGTAGGAATGAGATTCAAAAAGTATAAAAATCCTAGAGACGAACTGGAATTAAAGCTATTGAACAAGAGATGTACTACGCTAACAAAAAATTGCTATAATAAATATATTAATTTTGTAGAAAACGCTATCAAGACCAATCCCAAGTTATTTTGGACGTATGTTAAAACCAAACGCGGTGGAGCAGGCTCTTATCCTTTGACAATGACTGATGGCATGACTATAACTTCAGATGGCAAAGAAATTTGTGACCTGTTTGCTTCACACTTTACATCTGTATATAACACGAGCAGTGCCATTAATCTTAATAATATGTTTTTACAACACATGTCAAATTATAGCGAGTGTTTAACAGCCCCAATTATAGATTCTGATACGGTCAAAAAGACATTAAAAGCTCTTGACATAAAGAAAGGAGCAGGTCCGGACGGGATTCCTCCAATTTTTGTCTCAGTTTGTGCCTCAGAATTGGCAAAGCCGCTTTGCTTGCTCTATAATAGGTCTCTTCAAACTGGCATATTCCCCGATATATGGAAGATTGCAAAAGTTGTACCTATACACAAATCAGGTCAAAATGACATTGTATCTAATTATAGACCAATTTCCATTTTATCAATTTTTGCAAAAAATTTTGAATCACTAGTTTGCCCTTTGATTCAAACGCATTTTAAACAATATATAAGCCCTAACCAGCATGGTTTTGTGAAATCAAGATTCACTTGTACTAATTTGATACCGTTTACAGAGACGTTAATAGAGACTATTGATTCTCATAAACAGATAGACGTAGTTTATACAGATTTCAGTAAAGCCTTTGACCGTGTTCCTCATACATTATTAATAAAAAAATTTGCATCCTACGGAATTACTGGAAATCTTCTCAGTTGGATCGAATCTTATCTAGGTCACCGTGTATTTTATATAGTTGTTAACGGTTACGAATCTTTTCAAAAAAACATAATTTCTGGAGTACCTCAGGGTTCTCATTTGGGGCCCATTCTATTCAACTTCTTTGTTAACGACATTCCTATGTGTTTCGAGTATTCGCAAAACTTTATGTATGCCGATGACCTAAAAATTGCTAGAATTATCGAGACACCAGAAGATATTAAGTTACTACAGAGAGATCTAAACAGCTTGGTTCGATGGTGTGAAGATAATGGGATGGATCTGAATGCAAAAAAATGCGTACACATAAAATTCTCGCGTAAACATCATGAAATCCTATCTACATACACCATTCGAAGCGAAATTGTTGCAGAGTCTGATACTGTTAAAGATTTGGGCATACTGTTTGATAAGAAACTTACATTTATTCCCCATGTAAATGAGATCATACAGAGAGCCTCAAGAATGTTAGGATTCGTAATTCGTAATGTAAAAAGTTTTCACGATCCCAATACAAAAATTTTGCTCTATCAAAATCTGGTCCGTAGTGTTCTTGAATATGGGAGTCTGGTGTGGCGTCCACATTATTCGACACATTCGTTGCGTCTAGAACGTATTCAAAAAAGATTTTTGTGGCACCTTGCCTATTCCATAGGAAAAGCGAGAAGAAGTTTCACATATACCAATAGACTACAGTACTTCAAGCTAAGCTCATTAGAAAACCGTAGGAAATTATTAGATCTTCTGTTTTTATACAATCTTTTTAGAAATAAGACAGACTGTGCCCAACTTCTTGCTCGTTTTAAATTTCGTGCCCCATCAAAGTACCCTCGCAAACAATTAACACCTCTCTGCCCCCCTTTTCGCCGCACTGTATTGGGAACTAGCTCACCTGTGCCAAGACTGTGTAAACTTTATAATAGTATTAGTGATCTCGTAGATGTCAATGTTGACTCACTCAATAGGTTCCGAAAAATTATTGTTATGAACCTTAATAATATGTATATAAGTAGCTTTATTCCTTTATCTTTTTTTTTTTTATTCTCTGTGTCTTTAAATTTATTTTTAGTGTAAGCGGTGTTTACCTTTAAGTGTTGGTTACGCTAAGCATGAATTTGTAATATTATAATGAAAGTGAATGATTCAGTGTAAACTAACGTTGGTAAACCAAATAAATAAATAAATAAATAAATCTATACATATAATAAAACTCTAACGGGGCCGTGTCTGTACATTAAATATTTTTTGAAAATTTTAACGGTAGTGTATATAGTTATCGATATAGATACCAAAACACTAATTTTTGGAATTTTTGTCTGTCTGTCTGTCTGTCTGTCTGGTTGTGCACGCATCACGCAAAAACTACTGGACGGATTTTGATGAAATTTGGTGTGGTGATAGCTGAGTACCCGGGTCAACATCTAGGGTACTTTTTATTCCAGAAAAATATCTCATTCCCACGGGAAAATATAAAAACTGGGTAAAAAGAAAAATACCTACTACTCTGAAACGATAACACCTAGAATCTTGAAATATGGTGTGAAGGTGTCTTATACATCGTAGCCAACCCATATGAAGGGATATTCGTAATTTCCCAAGGGAACGGGAATAATCGGGATGCGCGCGGGCAACGTCGCTATGGGCACCCGCTATTTGAAATATGGTATGTAATGTAGGTGTCTTATAATTATATATATGTCATAGGCAACCACTATAAAGGGATTTTTGGAAATTCCCACGGGAACGGGAATAAACTGAATCCGCGCGGGCAATGCCGCTGGTGATAGCCCGGACGGTTAAAGAGCCTGCCTAAAATCAGTGAGGCTCGGGTTCGAATCCTGGCATGTACCAATGAGTTTTTCAAAAACTTACGTACATATTTATCACTAGCTCGACGGTGAAGGAAAACATCGTGAGGAAACCCGCAGGTCTCAGAATTAATTCTGAGACATGTGTAATAGACCCGGTCCGGCGATAGGCTCACCACCTATCACGTTTAGGGGTCCAATATATCTCGTGAAATGTGGGTATTTCCAGTAATGGAATACCTCTGCCTACCCCCTCGGGGATAAAAAAAAAAAAAAAAAAGGCGTGAGATTATACTACTAATGCCGCTGGGCACCCGCTAGTCTTAAATAAAGAGCAACAATACTACGGTTTCCATAGGTATCCCTAAATTCAGTTACGCTAATTCATTTTTCGGAAAAAAATCTCACATATTACAAACTAGCGGTTCTGCGCGGTTTCAGTCGCGTAGTTCCCGTTCTCGACGGAATACATGGACTATATACCCTATGTTACTCAGGGATATTGCAGCTTTCCATTGGTGAAATAATGTTTTAAATTGGTCCAGTAGCCTTTGAGTTTATTCGTTACAAACATACAAAAATCTATACATATAATAAAACTCTAACGGGCCGTGTCTGTACATTAAATATTTTTTGAAAATTTTAACGGTAGTACTATATACACATATAGTTATCGATATAGATACCGAAACACCAATTTTTGGAATTTTTGTCTGTCTGTCTGTCTGTCTGGTTGTGCATGCATCACTCAAAAACTACTGGACGGATTTTGATTAAATTTGGTATGGAGATAACTGAGTACCCGGGTCAACATCTAGGGTACTTTTTATTCCAGGAAAATATCTCATTCCCACGGGAAAATAAAAAAACTGGTTAAAAAGAGAAATACGTACTACTCCGACACGATAACACCTAGAAACTTGAAAAATTGTATGAAGGTGTCTGATATGTCATAGGAAATTGGTATGAAGGGATTTTTGGAAATTCCCACGGGAACGGGAATAAACTAAATCCAAGCGGGAAAACGCCGCTGGGCACCCGCTATTTGAAATATGGTATGTAGGTGTCTTAAATATGTCGTAGGCAACCACTATGAAGGGATTTTCGGAAATTCCCACAGGAACGGGAATAAACGGAATCCGCGCGGGCAACGCCGCTGGGCATCCGCTAGTATTATGTATAAAACCTTAATTCGCTCGCAACTTGAATACGCCGTGCCCATATGGAACCCTTATTGCAATAAGTATACTGATGCATTAGAATCTGAAGAAGTATTTGCGTCGAATGAATTATAAGAGTTTCAGTAACCGATTGTCTTACGACAACCTCTTAAAAAAATACAAAATATTAACACTAAAATGTAGACGTTTACAGCTCGAAACAATGATGCTTCATAATCTCTGTCATAATAAATACGATTGTATACCGCTTAACGACAAGATATTTTATAAAATACCTAATAAAACACATTGCCGCCGAATGCACCACATGTTTGCTGTTAAGTCATGCAGGACCAATGCAGGTAAGCGCTCACAACTGTACCGTATGACTCACAATTACAACACCTATTTTAGTAACACTGACATAATGGCTACCCGCATTGGTTCCTTTAAAAACCAACTATTAAAAATATTGGATGCTGTTATTTAAATAATTGATACATTACTCTATTTGTTCAGCCCGTACTAACGAATCATTATGAGTTGTGTTAACTTTTAAGTAGTTTTTTATAATTTAACGCTGTGCACCACTCAACTCTCAACGTTACTTAATCTGCGGTTAGCGATGCTGGTGACACAATAAATACCAACTTTAATGTTAAGTTTATTAATTTAAGTCAATATTGTGAACACTGTTTGTTAACCCAAAAAAATACTAGCACCGCCCCGCGGTTTTAACCGCGTAGTTCCCGTTCCCGTGGGAATACGGGGATAAAATATAGCCTATGTGTTAATCTGATGTATTTATAAGCTATATTAAGTGTATGAGCAGTGATAGCCCGAACGGTTAAAGAGCCGGCCGAAAATCGGTGAGGCTCGGGTTCGAATCCTGGCATGTACCAATGAGTTTTTTATAAACTTACGTACATATTTATCAGTAGCTCGAGGGTAAAGGAAAACATCGTGAAGAAACCTGCAGGTCTCTCTTGAATTAATTCTGAGACATGTGTAAACAGACCCGGTCCGGCTATGGGCTCACCACCTATCACGTTTAGGGGTCCAATAATCTCGTGAAACGTGGGTATATCCAGTAATGGAATGTCTCTGCCTACCCCCTCTTGGATAAAAAAGGCGTGATTATATATAACCCCTAAGGGGGTGAAATAAACAAGCGCGAGCGAAGCCGCGTATAAAAGGTAGTTGTATGTAGGTATAGATGTAGATATTTTTTAATGATTTTTTTTACTTGATATCTTGTCTACAGTGTACGTGTTCCTGGGAGAGCATATAGCCTTGGTGGATTTTGTGAGTGTACTGCAGCGGCGGGGTCTGCTCGACGCCGGCGAGTACGCCGTGGTGGCGGTCGACGACGACATCTACGACCCCAACTCCTCATCCATCACTCACGCAGGTGTGTATTGTAAAAAAATTCCCTCCTTTTATCCCAGAGGGGGGAGGCAGAGGTATTCCATTTCTGGGTATACCCAATTTTCACGAGATAGTCGTTGGACCCCTAAATAGGTGAGCCCATCGCTGGACCGGGTCTTTTACATGTCTCAGTATTAATTCGGTATTAATTCTTTAAAGGTGTATTGGATAAATATCTATCCTCAAGCCAACACCAACGGAAAGCTACATTATCACAGAGTAACATAGGTTATATTTAATTCCCGTCTTCCCACGGGTACGGGAACTACACAGATAGAAAAGATTACTTAGACCAAGAGTCAAAAATCTCTTGGAATAATTGCTCCAAGCAAGTAATATATATCTTGGTATAAAATACTTTACTTGAGTTAAATGGGTCCCAAATATTGCCTCAAAAATTATATTTATTTAGTTTGATTCCGAGAAATTTTTGTTTGAAGAAACACTGTTTTGATGTAATAGTTACTTATTCCAACCAAAAGTTTCCCATTCTTAGCGTTAAAGTGAAAACTCTTGGCAATTCTTATTTAACCCAAGATTGTTACCATTTGCGTTAAATATCGCCATTTTCCATTCAAGAACTATCAAAAGTCTTCCTTTAAAAACGCACGCCACTTTGAACGAAAACAGAGCTTTTAGAATAAGATTCACTCTATCTTCATTCAAGAGTTTTTAAATCTTGAAACCAGTACTTAGGCCAAGAACGTTTCATTCTTGTCTCAAATATTTTTGTTAGGTATTTCATTCAAAATTCATTCTTCGACCAAAATCTAGAACCAAAATTCTTACTCGCACCAAGAGCGTAAGGTTTCTTAGCACAAGAACTAGACATTCTTAACTCAAAACTTTTTTAGTATTTATTGTTTCGATTAAAATTTCTTTTTTTTTCTTTCTTCGACCAAGGAAGTTTCACTCTTGGACGGAAAAATTAGTAGGTTACTAATATTAGTGCCTTTTTGGTGTTGCTACTATATAAATTTTCCCTGGATCTATGGTAAATTGGACGACCGTCGAAATTGGGCTCATTTGATTCGTCTCGATGAGAAATTTCGACCTGGGTGATTCCAAGGGTCTGACGACGGAGCCGGGAGGTGGACATGGGAACTATAACCTTTATTTATTTATTTATTTATTTATTAGGCATGCTTACAGCAAAACATAACGTGACATTTTAAACTTAAGGTAGACTAAAACTATTACATAATATGCTCGCCAATTAGTAGCACGCACAACATTTGCGTAAAATTATAAGACAAGTTAATAATAAAAACATATAAAAAATTCTAAGAAACTATAAAAAACTATAAAAAACTTAAAAAAGGACGGTTCAGGGGGACGGTTTTAAATCTTGATATGATTTCAGCAGCTTATGTTTGAATGTAACTTGTGAGTCATGGAAAACATCGATGTCAGGTATTTTTTTAAGTTTTTTTTATAAGATGAAACCACCCAACTACGTTGAACTTGGGCTCATTTGATTCGTATCGATGAGAAATTCCGACTTGGAACATAGTGATTTCAAGGGTCTGATGATGAAGCCAGAAGGTGGCCATGGGCACTCTAAGATGGAACCACCCAACTACGTCGAACTTGCTCTCGTACGATTCATCTCGGAGAGAAATTTAGACCTGGGTGATTTCAAAGGTCTGATGATGGAGCCGGAAGGTGGCCACGGGAACTCCAAGATGGAACCACCCAATTACGTTGACTGGTGCTCATTTGATTAGTACCGGTAAGAAATTCCGACCTGAAACTTGGTGATTTAGAGGGTCTGATGATGGAGCCCGAAGGTGGCTATGGGAGTTCCATCTTCGAGTTCCCATGACCACCTTCCGGCTCCATCATCAGACCCTTGAAATCACCCAGGTCGGAATTTCTCACGGAGACCAATCAAATTTCAATTACTTGACTGGTTGTCGGTCAGTTAGGACTTAGGTACGATAGTCAGTTACTACTCAGTTAGGTATGATAACTAGTGAAGCTAAAAAATCATAGCCACAACAAAAAGAAAATAGCGGCCCATACTTCGGCATTTTCGGTCTCGCGTATATCGGACTGCCGTACATTCGGTCAAACGTACGTCGGTCTTTTGACATTCGGTATTTCGCACTTCGGTCAACCTTAGCTGAGTCGATGAGCCCAAATTCGACGTAGTTGGGTGGTTTCATCTTAGGGTTCCCATGGCCAAGTTCCGGCTCCATCATTAGATGACCCTTGGAATCTACCGGGTCAGAATTTCTGATTGAGGCGAATCGAATGGGCCCAAATTCGATGTAGTAGGTTCAATAGTAAACATAGGTAGGTATACTAGGGAAAAGTTAATAGGTGACTTGACAGCTCTGCAAAATACATATCATAGACAAAAAGATGTAAATTGTATGTATTTGACAGAGCTGTCAACTCACCTATTAACTTTTCCTTATTATAATATTATTTGTTATGAAGATGTATAAGTATCTTAGTGTAGATACTCTATGGTCTTATTATTGTCTATGGTGTTGCTATGATAGATTTTGTCAAAAACAATATATCGATTCTATCCATTTCCTACAAATGTTTATTTTATTTTTCAACACAAATCCTAAACTTAATATTTGTTTATGCGAGTTCATACTTATTATGCGTATTCATGTTTATGCGCATTTATTTAAACGAATTTTAAAAATGGGAAAATGTTAATTAGTTTGGCGGAATCTGAACAATCATATCTGGCCACCCCGATTTGTCACTGGCAAGTTGGCAACTGGCAATTCAAATTTTACGAGTGCACGTCTATTTCTTGTGTCGTAACGGAAAAACCAGCAAACAGCAAATTTTTGTGAAAATTAACTCCTGAAGTCCTGGACATAACTGTTACTGCTTTGAGCCTGAAGTGAAAGCAATGGAATCTGCAGAGGAGGCCACGCTATCCTTACTTTCCTCTTTAGTTTAGGCAATAAAGGTTAATTCCTAACATTAATTCCTCAGTCGATGAAACTTAGTATAGTATGAGATAATACTTGCATAAAAAAATCCAAAAAAGAAACCTAACCGAAGGTGAATTCAGCAGACACTGAAGAAATACAAGGTAAGTTCTCTTCTCCGTGATAGTTAAGCAGTTGAATATGTGTAAAGTAATTAAATAATCATTGCCTATCATCACTACAAAATATAAATTGAAGGCGCATGTCTGTTGTTATCTGTTATCTGCTAACTCCTCCTAAACCACTGAGACTTCAATGTGGTTTTCACTGTTAGCTAGGAAATGTTATTAGGACCAGCATAAACCCACCGTGTTTGGGTTCATTTAATTCATCTTGACCAGCACTTTATACTGTGGGTGTCATGATGGAGCTAGGAGTTGCATAAGTAGTTGATAATGTTTTTTTTTAAGTTTTTATGAGTACCTATTAGTCTCTTAGGTTATTATTGAGAAGTAATTAAACGAGCAGCAATTATAAAATTTGGTTAGAATAAGCATTTAAATCATTTGGTCGGCATACAAAGATTTTGTTCTCAAATAAAAAATTCAGGCAGCAATCCTTGTTCGGCAAATAATTTTGATAATGGTCAAAAATTAAATAGGCAGCTTACAATAACATGGGTTTGCATAATAAACATTCAGTCTGCAAAATAGTTACTTGGTCCGCAAAATAACTACTTGGTCAGCAAGATTTCATAATTGAACAGCAGAGAAAACATGTCGTAAAAAATTGTACTATAACTACTACTAATACTACTACATTATTACCACTACCGCTACTACCACCAGTACCACTGCCACCACCACCACCACAACCACCACCGCCACAGCCACTACCACCACCACTACCACCACTACCACTACTACCACCACAACCACTACTACCACCACTACCATCGCTACCACCACCACCACTACTACCACTACCACTACCGCTGCCACTACCACTACTACTTGTAATCGTAATAATAATCATAAATCATAATCATAAATGTTGCATAATCCAAACTCCTTCCTAATCTTTGTAAGGAATGCGCCCATTTTGCGCATGACAAGTTTGCTGAGATAATTTTTGCAACTTTTATATGCAGCTCAAAAAAATTTTTTTGGCTTCCCCTCTGAGTGCTTACCAAAATTTTATTAAACAGTAGCAACTCATTGTAGCTCAAACATAATTACAGCCATCCAGAATGACATAAATTGCTGATTGGTTTTGTAATGTTTGCTGGCCATGAGTAGCTGACCAATTAGCTATTTCTGCTTACAGATTAAATTTTTCTGCTCACAAAAATACGAATACTCTGCTAACCATTTAAATAACACCCGTTATTATTATGGTTAGGTTAGGTTATATTCCATTCTTCAGTTATCATCACCTAGCCTAACACTAGACTATTTGCAGCCATAATATTTTTGTGTGTTTAAATTAATGCAAGTACTCTTTTATTTTAGGAACATCTGATGATTCACTATGGCTTATGCAAAATTATGAGCCGTGGGACGAGCTCTTAAAGAAGTGGGAAAACACATATGTGGAGCGACAGAATTCTAAAACCTTGACGGTGTATGAGTACATAGAAAAGTTTCCAATACTCAAAAGCTCCAAAGCTCAAACGCTGGTAAGTAACCACGATGTAGCATCCTTGAGAAATCTTTGACCAAGTGTCCTGTTTTTTATACTTAGTATTTTTCTGATAAATCATGACAGAGTAACGTAACACATGTTTTGTTATTTCAGATATCCTGGGACTTTGAACAAAAGTACAAGAATGTAGATAGTGACTTATTAATTTAACTTTTGATTATTCCTAACAAAATTCCGAGTCAACTTGGTCCGAGCCTTGCCACGTGTATGCTTGGATGCGGAGATTTTTTAAAATTTTTTAACCCATAAGTACCCTTCGCCTGCATCCGGGCGTCGCATGGGGCAAGTCTCGGACTACGTTAACTCAGAATTTTTACCGAAATATTATATGTAGGTATGTGCAAAAAAATTGAGGTATGTCGCTTACTCGACGGACTATTCATATTTTCGATATTTTACCGACGATCGAAATACTACATACATCTGTATTTCAGTAGGTATAATCAGTGAAATCGACAGTAGTTTGTTTACTTTAAATGCACAGTAGTTTGTTTACTTTACAAATGAATAAAATTGAATATAAAATAACTTGAATACAGCTTTTTCAATTAATAATTAAGTACCTTCCTTTAATATAATAGTTTTAGGACTTAATTTATGAAAGATTCTGATTGTATAGATATTGATTATGCTTTGCTTTTCCATATTTTATTGTTACCTATTGGAACGTTTTTTTTTTCTTTCCTATTTCCTATATTCTGTGACGGTTCTTCAGTTTTGTGATATGACTCAATTCAATACCTATGGTTTTCGTTTGTAATTGTACCCGATGTTGATTTGGTTGTTCTTAGTATATATCCAAGAACGACCAAAACAAAATCGTGTACTTTTTCTCCTAAATTAATAATTGCACTCTTTTAGACCAAACTTTTATAAAGTTTAATATAATTAACAGAATCTTTCATATCAAGTAATAGGCTCTTTTCACCCAAACTAACATAAAGTTTAATTGAAGTATCAGAAACTTTCATATTGAACAATAGGTTCTTTTCGCCCAAATTAATATAATGTTTAATTGAAATATGCGAATCTTTTATAAAAAGCATTCGTCTCTTTCATACTAAAGATTCACAATTTTAGGATAAATATTTATCGTATTTCCTGGAAGCAATGCGCAATCTCACGACAAAGCAGAAATATATTTAATTTAAAAGCGCAGTTGTTAGTGTCAAGCATATTAGATACTTCACGTCAAATTTTTTAAATCTTAAACTAAGCTTTAAACCTTAAGGCAAGACACACCAATTATTAAATAAAGAGTCGATAACTCTTCATTCAAGCATTTCTCGTTCTTGCTTTGTTATTTGAAATGAAGAACGACACAAATTAAATCTAAAATTTTTATTTATTCGGTCCAAGAGCGTAAAAATTTTAGATAAAAGTTTCATGCGCTTTTGTAGAGAGTATTTTATTGTTTGATTTAAATAATAAACTCTGAAATCTTTTCACTCTTGATCCAAGAGATTTACGACTTTCCTCATATACGAATATGAAAAACTCTTGGATCAAGTAATATTACTTGAATTAAGTAATCTTTTCTATCTGTGTACGCGGGTGAAACCGCGGGGCGCTGCTAGTATCAAATAAAATCATACGCTCCCTAAAGGGTAAATATTATATTCCGTTTGTTTTCTAGTAGCTCGTTAGACTATGGAATTACATTCGATACGTCACGACAGATGGAGGTTGAAAGCATTTTAGATCGTTATACCGAAAAAGCTTACAATAATCCTTTTTTTTTAATTAGATGAACGTCAAAAGGACCTTATGTGGTTTTAATAAAGATCAAAACTGATCGTTACTTTTGCCATAAACTTTTGTCTTCGAGGACAATGGTTTTATGTATTTAAATTCTTGCTTTAGGTTACTCATTCCTGGAATCACCAAGTTTTTACCAGCATATTTTTCAGGCCCCTAAATATGTTACAAGTGATGAGCCTGTCGCCAGACTAAGGTGCTCATGGCTCACTCTCTAAGATGGGGAATAATTATCCTACGGGAACGGGTGCTGCTATTTGAAACGTGGATGTTGGTGTCTTATAATATTATGTCGTAGGCAACCGCTATGAATGGATTTTTGCGGAAACGGGAATAAAATCCGCGCGGGCGACGCCGCTAGGCACCCCCTGTCTATCTATATTTATAAAATGATACACTGGCTGACTGATTGCTGATGTATCAACGCAGAGCCTAAACCGCTGGGTCTAGAGACTTGAAATTTTGCACATAGATAGCTTATACAATTTAGGCAGCTCCGAGAAAGTTTTTGCAAGACTCAAACCCTAAAGCCGTATACAGAAAGAAAGCTGAAAACTTATCGGCGCTGGTCCATTCTACAGAAAGCAAGCAGATTGAAGCAGAGCGAGCAAAATGTCGTACGATGATTGGCGGATGGCACCAGCGCTGACCGGCGCGAGTCGGCGCCGATCGGCACTTATCGGCGCTTGTTCATATAAATGCCTCCGCCGGTTACCTGCGTAGACCGGCGCCTATAAGCGCCGATAAGTGCCGACAGGCGCCGGTCAGCGCTGATAAGTTTTCAGCTTTTTTCTGTATACGGCTTAAGGGGGTGAAATAAACGTGCACGAGCTAAGCCGCGGGTAAAAGCTAGTAAATAATAAAATCAAATTAATAAACCTTAATTTTTATCTTTGATGGCGCAGGTGCCCTACCTTACCCCACAGTTAGTATACGTCCATGACTAAATTTAAACTAGGCTACTGCGCTTATAACATCTAATTTGTTTAACAGATCACCTGGGCCAGAACAGCAGTATAGACATCCAAGCGTTCCGAGCAGTTCTCAAGCTGACGTCTTCCTTCCCGACCAACCCTCACTATAGGTACGTAAGTATTTGCGTCATCATCATTTCACAAATAAGACGTCCACAGCTGAACATAGGCCTCCTCAGGTTTGTTTATTTTATGTTTTAAAAGACAATATTTTAAAACATAAAATAAACAAACCTTCTACACTAATATTACATACGTACATACATAAAGCTCACGCCGTTGTCCTACAGGGGTAGGCAGAGACGATGGAGCGCCACTTTGCTCGTTCTCTGCATACTTCTTTCGCTTCCTTCACAAACAGGTAGGTACTTCTATTTCAACGGCGCCACGCATCCGTAGCAAACTTTCGTGCAAGATGTAAAAACATCACACAAAACGCTGCCCTACGCACTACGGATATACAAAGCCGATATAAAACAGAAACTCTCCAGCCTTATAGAATGTATGGCTACTATAAACCTTACTATTTTTATAGCCTTGAATATTTATAATAGCATTAATCCCGACTTTTCTAGGTCAGTTATGTATTGTGCGTATTAGCATAGAGATTTGTTATTATAATGATAAAGGGGGAATCACCATCGCTCATTGTCAAAACGAGGCAGACCCTGTGAGTCTGATCCTAAAATATATATAAACTAGCAGCACCCCGCGGTTTCACCCCCGTAGTTCCTGTTCCCGTGGGAACACGAAAATAAAATATAGCCAAATTCTGATGAGTAAGCTATATAACTGTAAAGTTTCATCAAAATCCGTTCAGTAGTTTTTGCGTGAAAGAGGAACAAACATCCATCCATACATCCATCCATACAAACTTTCGCATTTATAATATTATTAGTAGGAAGTAGGATAGGATATTATGAACCTGCTGACCCGACAGATTTTGTCCTATTTAAATCCCATAAAAAGGACGTAAAGTTTTCCCACTTTCCTGGCTATTTTTAGGGTAGAAGGAAGGGTAAAACGGGACTTTTAACGGGATTACTAAGATTCCGCTGTCCGTCCGTCCGTCTGTGAATCTGTCATCAGGCTTTAGAGACAGTTGAAATTTTCAGATGTATTTATGTTGCCGCTATAACAACTAATACTAAAAAGAATAAATATTTAAGAGGGCTCCCATTTTTTTGCCGTTTTATAAATACTGGACCATTTAAGGGGGCTCTCATACAAAACAAACATGATTTTTTGCCATTATATTAGGTACTGGTACGGAACCCATCGTGCGTGAGTGCTCGACCTTGGCCTGTTTTTTGTTTGTTTCTGTTGAGTGTAGTGGAGAATGTACACTACGTAAGTATTTCATTTTATTATTTCTGCGCAGTGTACACACTGAATAAGAATTACGCGGCAATAAGATAATAACATTACCGACCCACTCTTATCCCTTTTTCAAATGCCCTAAGCTTGCCCTTCATAGAGTTCTTAGAACTTTAAAAGAAAGCCTCATATTTAATCTATCCCATCCTACTTAATATTATAAACGCGATAGTTTGCATGTAGGTATGGATGTATGTTCCTCTTTCACGCAAAAACTACTGAACGGATTTTGATGAAACTTTACAGTTGTATAGCTTATACATCAGAATAACACATAGGCTATATTTTATTCCCGTATTCCCACGGGATCGTAGATTACGCGGGTGAAATCTCGGGGTGCTGCTAGTAATATATAAAGCTCGACCATGAATATCTACAACATTTAATATACCTACCAAAGAGATTAAAATATACCTTATCTCTTTGTAATATACACAAAAAAAAATGTAAAAATTTCATCGAATTTCAATGAATATTTCGCACATACCTCACGCGTGACCCTTCCTTTTTGAATAATTTTAGGTGTAATTTTTCGTCAATGAAAGAAGTTTTCAGGACATTTCGATAGAAGTCAGGCTGTCAGAAATTTTCTGGTTCTGTTACTAAAACATTTACTTACATCAAAGAGATGTAAGAGAGATAAAAGGGCATAGAGGGGACAAATCAAGGAAAGAACAATGGCAAAAGTCCATGTGTTTTGGGTACCCCACTTACACCTGCCCACGGAAGACGAAACCGTGTCAAATCGATAGTTCTTGGACATACTAAGATAATATGTAATCATACCACATTTTTATAACTTGGGGTTTAAAAGTTATTCGTTACCTAGTGTATTTTGTAGGTTATTATGAGATTTTAGGTACCAAAGACGTGTAAAGAAAAAGTTTCTCTAGGAAAGAAAATGATTTTCTTCCAAGCTCTTTGTTAGAAAATAGCACTGCCTACCACATGCCATATAAGTTACTCTATGCCACATAGTGGCAGTGAAAAATAAAAATATCGATAGGTACCTATATTAAAATATAGATATTTTTCCAAATACATAATGAGAGGTTTTTTTTTTTGAGAACTAAAAAAAAAACATAGTTTGCATGAACTCTGTAGATGGCGTTGAACTGACTACGTTACTACTAAATGCGGCACGTCACCATAGAGTAACTTATAACCGCGACTTCCTTATTCTGTGAACTTATATTACTCGCGAACGACCTAATCTTCATAATCTGTGATTACGACACTTTCGAATGTGCGAATGCTTTTTTATGGTCCGTCCAGGCTTAAAATGTACGATGGCTTGTACCCATTGCGCTTTACGACTTTCATCTTTAGGAAAAAGGTGTATTCCTTCATTTTTACATAAATCCACAAGGCACAGACTTCTCTTCTTTTTTTCTTGGGACATTTTCTTTTTGGCGCGGAAAACCCATAAAAATACTGCTAAATATTTATTCCTTGTTTTTATTTATTTGCTCTTTAGCTGAGTTATCTGAGATTTATTTACTTTCAAAAACAAAATGTCATTGTGATGTGTGATGTGTGTGACAGTGACATATTTTACTTTTATATACGTTTCGTTTTACGATATCAAAAAAAATATGTGACGTTCCGTTCCTAGCAGTAACATAGCAAGTTCAGCGCCATCTATCCAGAGAACAGGGAAGAGTAAAAAAAAATAAAAAGAAAAACTCCCATTAGCATATTATATCGTCGATATTTTTAATGGCGATATATCGACATTTATTTTACAGTACCTATCGAATTCGTATCAATTTTAATATATTTTTAACGCAATTCTGGTTTCGTGTTTCATTTCATGTTAGGTACTAGATACTTGTTTAGACTCAAGCATTTATAAAAAAATACTATTTCCATCGTCCTTTTTTACGAATTTGAGAATATGTATAAATAATAATGTAAAAACTGACGATATATCGATATTTTTCACTCGATTTTTATCTATAGTATTTAGAAATGTCGATACGATAAATATCAATTTATTTTTTCACTTGGCCATCCCTAGTGAATGACATGCTTGACGTGATGACACGACGTTCAATTTTACCACAACAACAAAAAAGTTTTTGTATTAATCAAAGACATTAAAATATACTTAATAGCATAGAGGGGGCATTGGGAATATTTTTATACAAAACTTTGAAGCTCAAGCGTCATGTACTTGTCATGTCAGTTAGTATGAACGCGAGCTGTCATTCGGTCGAAATTGTACTAGACTTTTTCCACTTGGAATAACTTTTGGCTTCAAATAATCCTTGCTTTGTCCCCTCTATGCCTTAGGTATATTATATTTTAATCTCTTTGGTATTAATAGATTTCCCAATCGATCGATTCGTGTTTCTATGATATTTCTGTTTTATTTGACTCAATATTTCCAACTGCTAGATTAATTAAAAAATATGGGAAATTTCGACTTATTATGAGTCAATAAGACAAGCATAGTGTGATACCCCGTGGGTGTCTATTTCAGTGGGTACCAAAGCTGCCGATGTTCTTTGAAGCCGAAAAGTTATTCCAAGTCGAATAAGTCTAGTACAATTTCGACCGAATTGTTTTGCTTGAGCTTCAAAGTTTTGTATGAAAATATTCCCAATGCCCCCCTTTAAGACAACTTTTTTTTAACAATACTAGCGGCCCGGTACGTACTTCGCAACGTATAAATGAAGAACCACTCGACAGATTTTAAGCAAACTTCACTCGTAAAACATCTGCTAAATAGTCCGAATAAACCCTAAAAATTTGGTTTGGATATAGGTGAGCCCGTTCTCGAGTTAAAATAACAATGAAAAGTGGCATTGATTTATATATATATATATATATATACTAGTGGCCCGGGCAGACGTCGTTCTGCCACCGTATAAACCATCCCTGGACCCACTCTAACCCACACAAAAAGTTTCATCAAAATCTGTCCAGCCGTTCTGGAGTTTTAATCAGACTAACGAACATCAATTCATTTTTATTTATATAGATATACATACATATATATATATATATATACTAGCGGATGCCCAGCGGCGTTGCCCGCGCGGATTCCGTTTATTCCCGTTCCTGTGGGAATTTCCGAAAATCCCTTCATAGTGGTTGCCTACGACATATTTAAGACACCTACATACCATATTTCAAATAGCGGGTGCCCAGCGGCGTTTTCCCGCTTGGATTTAGTTTATTCCCGTTCCCGTAGGAATTTCCAAAAATCCCTTCATACCAATTTCCTATGACATATCAGAAACCTTCATACCATTTTTCAAATTTCTAGGTGTTATCGTTTTGGAGTAGTACGTATTTCTCTTTTTAACCAGTTTTTATAATTTCCCGTGGGAATGAGATATTTTCCTGGAATAAAAAGTACCCTAGATGTTGACCCGGGTACTCAGTTATTTCCACACCAAATTTCATCAAAATCCGTCCAGTAGTTTTTGAGTGATGCGTGCACAACCAGACAGACAGACAGACAGACAAAAATTCCAAAAATTGGTGTTTCGGTATCTATATCGTAACTATATACACTACCGTTAAAATTTTCAAATAATATTTAATGTACAGACACGGCCCCGTTAGAGTTTTATTATATGTATAGATATATTTCCTGATAAAAAAATTACTAACCTGATCATACGATAGAGGTAACTGCTAGCCAGATCGAGGCTTCACGACTCTGAAAACTTACGTCACGAAGTCAGGACCCCCCGGTCCCATGGGCTCCAACCCAAACGACACAAACATGTAGCCCTCATTGAGTTTGGTGTATCCTCCACCAATTTTGCACTAATGTAGAATGGAGCCAATGTGTCGCAGCCCTACATTGCCCAATAGGCCGTGTAGGCCGCAGATTTCAGAGTGAGTTTTTTTGGTAAGCCCTGAAATTCGTTCGCGATTATGAACCTAATTCTAAAACCACTTAGTTGCGGATAAATAGGTTTCAGGTCCGCACTGAAGCGGCCTATATTTAATTAAATGAATGGGTGTTGGGCTGGGTGTTATAATTGGGTAGTTGACAGCATCGAAATTAAATTGCGAGTAGTCATTCATTAAAAAGATTATCCCAAAACACCTCTACACATGTAAGTATTTCGGTTTTTAATTTACAATTATAGAAAATTTAAAAATAATAAAACAATCAAAAAAAGTGTTGCAATTGAGTACTAGAAACTATGACGTCACACCGTGCTATTTTAGTACATTTTCCATAGTAAAATTTCGTTTTGACAGTACAAAAAAAGTAACTGATTTGACTAGGCAGGACACAATCCCATTTAAATAAGTCTCCTTTATCCAGCCAATGTAAATAAGTATGCAAAAAGTAGGAAGTAAGGTCTAATCCCGCCCTGATGTGGCATCCCACACACAATCCATAGGTGCCCATTTAAAAATAATTTTAATCCTTCATGTTGTCCGCAGGGCCCTCTGTCAAATGATACGGGAACTATCGGCGGCGACGCCTTTCTGCGTACCTAACTACCACAAGATTTTCGATGACACATCTGTGAGTATCCGTAGCGTAGTGGTAATTTTTGCTTATCTGCAGTTTAAACATTCACACGGTTTCCGACAAAATTAGTTTTTATAAGGGAAAACGCTTCTCAATAGTTGAATAACATTTCGTTCTGTTGACTTTGTTGTCACAGTTCTAACCCAATTATCTTATATTAGTCAAAGTCTAACCAAATTAGACAATTTATTTGGACTTGAAGTTGTTCGTAGGTAATGCTAGTTTTAACAAAGGTTTTTACTAAAAACTAGTTTACACTAGTTTAACATTTTGCTGGGTTAACATTGCGTTTTTACTAAGAAATACCTATAATTTTTATATAATTTAATTTACCTATCGTTTCATTTCACTACTGGAACCCGATTGTGAAAGAAAGAAACATACAAATAACGAAAATCGTTTTTCTTTTTTGTGGAATTTTGTCGAAAATCACAAGCACAGCCACCTATATTCGTTTGCGGAAGCGTTTCCCTAACACTATGTAGCTATAGGACTCGCCCTACTCAATATCAGGAAGGTAACAGACAGTAGGACAGTACCTATTACTTTCGCATACAGAATATCGGAATATCATTCCATACAAAGAGATTAAATAGAGACGAAAAAGCGAGGAAAAATTGATGCCAAAAGTTATTACCTACAAGTGAAATAAATCTACTACGATTTCGACCGAATAACAGCTCGCGTTCATACTAACTGACATGACGCTTGAGCTTCAAACATGCTTCAAAGTTTTGTATGAAAATATTCCCCATCCCCTCTATGTCATATTATATTTTAATCTCTTTTATTCCATACAATACAATGCCTTGAAAGTAAAATATGCTTACCTCACAACCTTGTTATGTTAACTTTGTACCATTACGAAAACATTTTATCAAAGACAACTTTTGCCAACCATACATTTTAAATTGCGCGGATAGTAAAATGATGTAGTTGGGAAGCTCAATTTTCTTGTTTACCCAAACGCGCGCAAATGAAACTAGTGGACAATACGGCTAGAAATTTAGAATGGACACAGGACTAAGTTTAGGGTTTGTAATTTATATCAGAGTTATAGTGCAAAGTCGAGCCTACTAAGCAATTGGAGCAAGTGCTCAAATCGAAAGGGCCACTGCAACATGTGAACAATTTACAAAAGAAATTTATTCGGGTAATCAGCAAGACATACAACGCGTAACAGAAAAAGCGCAATTCCTCAAATATCCCAATTAGTATATTAATATAAAAAAAAATATGATGAAATCCAACTTTAGTTGTGTCTAACCAATTTTCTTAAATATCGATCAATAATAGCACTAAATTCAGCTAACTATGCTAATTCATTTTTCAGAACAATTTAACACATATCAAAAATAGCTGAAATCGATTAAGTAGTCGTTATTGAACAAACAAATTTCAGGAATTGCGCATATTCTGTTACATGTTGTATACACTGAAATAATAAATACAGTCATTATTAGGAATAGCTGGTGGTCGGGACTCAATTTCCTTATTTGAACAGGGAATATGTTAATGCGTCCCTAATGCCGTAGGTATGTCTTTCTGTAAGTTACAAACAATTCTTTCAGACACATAATACGTAAACCTATAGGTGTTTTAGCGAATAATTCTTCAGTCTTTCAAGAGTTTTGTCCCAGGTCTTAATACAGAGATTTGTATTGTATTGCAATGATAGCTTGCTACGTCATAAATGTATAAGGTATTTGATCCAAAGATCTTTAAGTCCATTTAGGGTTTAGCCTATTTCAGCATATACCAACATCGATTTAAGTCTAACTCTCTTTATGCCTACTTTGCGTTACGTTTTAGACGTAACGCTAATTAGTCTATTTACGAATTAGGTACACCTCGCGTAAAGGAAATTATATACGTCGTGTAATTTAAAAATGGAACGATCTTTTACCCCGCAACATGGCAACCAAAGAGGTAACTCAGCAAAGGTTTTATTTAAATTTCGAATAGAAAGCTGTTTATTGAAAATGAAAACAAAAATTATTGTTGTTCGGTGTTCGTCATTGATTTTGAAAAGTCTTCTATCTTGAAGATTGAAGACTTTCAATCTTCAAATAAGTCAAATATCATCACTACATAGTATAAAACAAAGTCGCTTTCTCTGTCCCTATATCCCTATGTAGGTATATGCTTAAATCTTTAAAACTATACGCAACGGATTTTGATGCAGTTTTTTTATAATACATAGAGTGATTCAAGAGGAAGGTTTTAGTATTAGCATTGCACCCGTGCGAAGTCGGGGCGGGTCGCTAGTTTTCAAATAAAACGTTCTGCCAAGATACCTACTTAGTTTTAATTTCCGCGCATTATTTGAGAAAAGTACCTACTATACAAGCCTTGGCCACAACTAGGCATTGTTGGACTTTACACGTCCCTCAATGCCTCTTTTGCTGGCCGCTGCAGTAATGTACTATTACCAACTTAGGTGCCAATAGAAGCTGCGCACTTATACGACGCAGTGACGCTATGGGCGCGCGCAGCCACAGCGGCGATGCTCGCGGGCCGATCACCGACCGACGGCGCAGCACTCGTGCGACTCATGCGACCAACCACCTACCGATCCGTGCAGGGTTTCGACGTGAGTATTCACAATCTGTTCATCGGAGGCCTCCTATCTGAGTTGTTTAAGCTTTATTTGGCATACTTACACCCCTCTTTATGACTGAAGAGGCCTATAAGGTGTGGCTGTTCAGCCACATAATTTTAAGAGGGAGCGAAATCTAGTCTCGACTCTCGATCCATTTACCAATGAATTATTCAAAAACATATTCCGCAGAATTAACTTTTTTAGGGCAGTGATAGCCCGAACGGTTAAAGAGCCGGCTGAAAATCAGTGAGGCTCGGGTTCGAATCCTGGCATGTACCAATAAGTTTTTCAAAAACTTACGTACATATTTATCACTAGCTCGACGGTGAAGGAAAATATCGTGAGGAAACCCACAGGTCTCAGAATTAATTCTGAGACATATGTAAACAGACGGTCCGGCGATAGGCTCACCACCTATCACGTTTAGGGGTCCAATATATCTCGTGAAATGTGGGTATATCCAGTAATGGAATACCTCTGCCTACCCCCTCGGGGATAAAAGGCGTGAGATTATATTATATTATTATTTTATATTAACTTTTAGGCATGTGTTCAGAGCCCCTACCAGCGATAGGCCGGTAGAGGTCAGAAAAATTTCACGTTTAGGGGTCAGAAAAATATACTTGTAAGAAGTGGGTACTTCCAGAAAACCAATCTGGTAAGTCCTGGACTGGATGCAAAATATGTAAATCCCAAGGTTTTTCGTATTATTTCGCAAAGGTCGTCAACAGTGACTCCCCTGGCATTGCAGATGTCCATTTACCATCAGATGGCTCGTGTGCTCGTTGCATACCTTATAAAAAACTTTATAGATATATAAAATAGACACATTTTTATTCATGCAAAAAATTTCTTTGCCACTGGTAATAATTTAGCGTACAGTATGCACGCTCCCTGCCTACTAAATGTTGGTATAATCCCGTAATAAGGGTTCCTCACAACTTTAATAGATACGCTTAGCCTATTGTGATATCATGAGAGCATTTTATAGAACTAACTTTTGCCGATATACAATTCAAATTACCACTGAGATTGAGGGCGAATAATGTAATGATGTAGTTGGGAAGGACAGTTTTCTTGTTTACACATACGCTCGTGTAAATTATACTAGTAGCTGGTTTATTCTGTTGGAATAATATAAAAAGCAATTTAAAATGAATGCAAGATTAGTTGAGTTTGTATTTATTTATTAATTTATTATTACTCTCTTTTGTTTCCTATCATTGACCTCATTCCAATTTTGGAATAAACTACTACTAATTGTGACTTTGTTAAACGTAAACAGCAATCCAATAGAATTATAAATGGAATTGACTTAAGCGTTCGACTTGTCACCGTCGCCATTATTATTAAATTCTTTTTTATTTATTTAGTTCAACAAACAGTGATCACAATAAATATTCACTTAAAGTAGAGATTCATTAACATGAGTAATTGTGCCACCAGCACCGTTAACCACAGATTACAATAAATCGAGTATGCTAGGTTGATAAATGGTGGTACATACTGTTACGGAAGTAAACAAAAAACGAATACATGAAGTTAAAAAGTAAATGTCTTACAATAAAGAAAAATTAAATCAGAATGTTTTCAAGGCAGATATTAACATAATAATGCTTATATGAACCAACGCGTGTAGCGAATATATCAAAGGAGATAAAGTTATTATTATAGTTGTGAGCTAGTCGATTGGGCGACCAAGTAAAATTGACGCAACACTAAAGAAGTACAGTCATTGACATTTAACGCCAGCTAAACAAATGAAGCTTCGCTTGTCACTTGGACATGGGGATGTGACTGTAGTCTGGTTTCCAGGTAAACATGGATATGGCAGGGGACGCGGAAGGCAACTTCACGGTGATAGGGCTGGTGGAGGACCAAGGATCTACAGCCGGCTGGAGCGCTCAACCCGTTGCTACCTTCAGATATACAAACTGCTCCAGCCTGCTACCGGTTAGTATGTCGTTTGTGCAAATGGGACCAGGGTATTCAGCAATACATATTCGAAATTCAACGTACCTACTTGTACGTTAGGTACAGTCAAGAGCACGTGGAGTTTGACACATTGAACTTTGTAACGTTCTTATTACAATCGCGCCTTAGAGGT
Organism: Ethmia dodecea; assembly: GCA_963855545.1. NCBI lineage: Eukaryota > Metazoa > Arthropoda > Insecta > Lepidoptera > Depressariidae > Ethmia > Ethmia dodecea. Next base: position 13,845,572 of record OY979446.1, on the reverse strand, counting down.
CAGACTCGCACTACAAGTGTCAAGCTTCATGTGCTCTTGACTGTACATATTTATCATTAGATCGACGGTAAAGGACAACATCGTGAGGAAACCCGCAGGTCCCAGAATTATTTCTGAGGCATGTGTAACAGACCTCATCCGGCGATGGGCTCACCTACCTATCACGTGAAGGGGTCCAAAAATTATAATGGTGAAATGTGGGTATTTCCTGAAATGGAACACCTCTGTCCACCCCATCGGGGATAAAAGGCGTGAGATTATTTTTTATTTTTATTTTATAGTGGAAATTTACTTGGGGATCCCGGAGTGCTATACCGCCTGATTTTTTTACCGTCTGTAAAAAAATATGGCGTAATAGGTAAGTGTAATAGATTCATTTGGCATTGTTACTTAAAAAAAATATACATTACTCCATTGTAGTCAATATTACATACTGAAATATTTGAAACTAGCTTTTACTAGCTTAAGGGTTAAATTTTGCAAAATCCTTTCTTAGTGGATGCCTACACTGTATAAGCTATATATGTGCAAAATTTCAAGTCTCTAGACCCAACAGTTTTGGCTGTGCGTTGATACATCACCAATCAGTCAGTCAGTTTATCATTTTGTTTATAAATATTGTATTTTAAAAAGAAACAGACGTAGCTCGTAGCTTCCATTCTTCATGCGCAGTCTAACTACAAACGCAAGCTGCTACATAGTAGTGTGCGTAGTTTTCTAGATTTTGTAAATTGCATTAAACATGACTATAATTTAACATTTTTTTGTATTTATGTGTATTGGGATATTGTAGTACAATTTATAAATAAAATCAAGCATTAATCACGTGTGTAACTTCGGCTCTACATACCTTAGGTATACGTCATATTTTTTTCCAGACGGTAAAAAAATCACCCAGTATAACATCATTCGCCCATTGTGATCAAAAACAAAGTATTTTCTTCCACTGTTCCTAAAAAAAACAGTGCATCTCGCTGAATAGTCGTAACTTTAGATAATCTCCAGAGAAATACATACTTAAAACTAAAACGTTTTTTTTGCTATTTCGGAACTCGATCTAAATCTCGGGTAAGCTATAGTCTTGGGCATAGTCGATCGCCATTGGGAGCGCTCAATTTAGTTCGCAGTCCTACCACGAACTAGTTCGCTCATTTAGTTCGTTTTTTTTAAATATGTGGAGATAATTCTATAAAGAAATGTTTTTCATTTTATTCTTGTGAAAAAACTTTAACCATAGATAGACTATATTTTATATAATTTATTATGAATCTCTTGTAAGAGCGGCAAGAGTAAAAAAAATTAAGTTGGTTAGCCATGCAGCGCCACTCCATAATAGAGCAGACGCCAGAGAAATACATATTTAAAAGAACTAAGAGCAAGATTCTGGACGAACTAGTTCGCACAGTTCACCAAAAAGCTTTTTCGCTTTTTCGAACTAGGTCGTTCGCAAACTACCCAAGATTAAGCTTCTCTAATAAATTCGTCCTCATAAAGTTTGGAGTCCGTCTTGTTTTGTATTCCCAAGCTTTGCGTGAGTTTGTACATGCAGATATTTTTAAATTGCCAAGCTAAAGTGAACCTTTTGATTGTTGAAAAGCCTTTTGACGAAATCATCCAACCTTTTTAGTCGAGCCTTGTGTAGCAATTATCTACTAGTACCTATACACTTATTATAATAGAAGTCTAGTCTTTTTAACGCTACATCAGAGCAATAGTTCATTCTCTGTTCTCTGAGGTCGCTACCGTATTCATTCACCCCAATTATTATATTAATATAAAAAAATATGATGCATTCTTACTTTAGTTTTGTCTAACGAAATTTCTTAAATAAATAGCTTTAATAGTACGGTTTCCATAGATAGCCCTAAATCAGTTATGGTAATTAATTTTGCGGAAAAATTTAACACATTGGAAATAACTTAAATCGATTAAGTAGTCGATACTGAACAAATTAATCAGGAATTGCGCTTATTCAGTTACTTAGTATACCTTTATGTTTATTATCTACTAAATTTATGTAGTCTTTACAGAATCGTGGAGTTACGATGCGTCGTGATTCCTCTTTATCCATACGAGGGCTTATATAGGGTGTAAGGGGAACGTTTGCGAATCCAGGGATCAACTTGAAAACGTGTTCCCTAGTTTAGGAAAGAATAACTGGATGAATTGTGGCCCACAATTTTATTGTTATTTTGATTTTAATTTAAAAAAAAATGTTTAGTTTCACGATAGTTAATGAAAAATTTAAAAAAGATATGTGTCAAGAATCACCAGCATAACCTGTCTTCGTTTTCGGAAGCGTTTCCCTAACACCCTGTATTTGGAAACCATGAAAATCGTCAATAATAACAACTTCTTTATCCAGGAACTCATTGGAGGTAGCACCATATCCTGGATCGGAGGCTTTCCTCCCGCTGCAGAACCAGCTTGCGGCTTCGACGGTACCAAGTGCTCCTTACCTCACGACCCTGGGATCATATCCGCCATCGCAGCCGTCACTGCAGCCGCTATCCTAGCCGCTGCATTGCTGGTCCGCCATTACCGCTACGAGCAGAAGCTGGCGTCAGTCCTGTGGCGGATTGAATCCAAGGACCTGACGTTTATATCGACGTATGCGCAAGGGGCCGAGTCGAAGGTAAAGTTTGCTTGTAAAATAAGTAAGTATTCTGATTTAAAAAACTGTGATTCATAGAGACATCTTTTATTTTTCCTGTAATATTTACATATTCTTTAACCTTAATTATAAGTGATATTTCGTTTCGCAGACACGTTTTCTTCGGAAATAAAGGGGAGAGGGGGAAAAGTACTTTTTAGAATGTTTTTTTTTTTCGAAATATAGAGGGCTGCGACTGAAACTGCAAATGAAACATTTAATATAATACCCTCCAGGTGTGTCCGTTCTACTTACTATAAATAGAAACTACCAAATATATTTTTGTCTCTATCCTAGACGGCGATCCAGCAAGATGTGGAAGCGAGACGGGCGCACACAACCATCGCCCTATACCGAGGCAACATCGTAGCGGTGAAGAGGCTGCAAAAGAAGAGCATTGACGTCACCAGAGCCATCCGTAAGGAGTTGAAACAGGTAAAGGTATTATAATTAAATAATAATAATAATCAAATATATATTTTGTCACTAGCTCGAAGGTGAAGGAAAACATCGTGAGGAAACCCGCAGGTCTCAGAATTAACTCGGAGACATGTGTAAAATAGACCCGGTCCGGCGATGGGCTCACCACCTATCACGTTTAGGAGTCTAATGTATCTCGTGAAATGTATATCCAGTAATGGAATACCTCTGACTACCCCCTCGGGGATGAAAGACGTGAGATTATAATTTTTTTTTAATAATCAAAACATGCAACAAAAATATAAACCGACTTCAATAGCACTTAAAAGACTATTTAAAATGCATATTCAACATCTATTCCCTACTGTTACTAAACCTATTACGCTAATGGCGAGGTATTTGCTGATTTCCGTTCTCCATCTGAATGATTTTCACCAGATTTTCGCAAAACTGAATTCAAACCAAAGAGATTAAAATATAATAAGGCATTGAGGGGACAAAGCGAGGAAAATTTGAAGTCAAAAGTTATTCCAAGTGGAATAAGTCGAGTACAATTTCTACCGAATGACAGCTCGCGTTCATACTAACTGACATGACAAGGACTTAGGCTTCAAAGTTTTGTATGAAAATATTCCCAATGCCCCCTCTATGCCCTATTATATTTAAATCTCTTTGATTCAAACAAACAAAAATTTTGAAATCGGTTAAAATTTGACTGATATAGGGTAAAACCCGGATAGTTGCCCCATTTTTTCAAGTTACTTTATATTATCTCCAAGAAAAGCAAGATTGTTTCAAGATTCTTCAAAAAGCACCAACAATAAGAAGGAATTTTCAGAAACTCCTTAGTAGGAGTGAACGGGAAAAACGGATACTACGCAGGCAAGGTCACTCGTTAGTAAATAAATAAATATCTATCTATAAACATGCAGGCATAAAGACTACGAAAATCCATCGTTAACCTGCTGAGTGGTTATAAAAAGTATAAGAATTTTGCACCACGTTGATAAGATAAAAGGTGGTCAAGCATCACGGGTTAGTATATTGGATCCAGATCATAACGACGTATTGTAGAGGTAACTCCCGAGCGTAACGAGACTCTTTATGCCAAAGAGATTAAAATATAATAGGACATGCCCTATTATATTTTAATCTCTTTGCTTTATGCTGAGCCTTCTGTGAAGCGACGGATTCATGCCACCTAAGACGAAGACAGGCTTTATTTCAGAGGTGAATAGGTACTCTAACTTTCATACCATCAGCGAACAATAAAAAGCCAGGACTGCATAAATACATTTCTAAAGTGTCTGAGGCAAATCTTATCGCTCGACGACATTTTTGTGTCAACGTGAAAATTATAAAATTCAGAACTAAAACACCGTCTTTTGTTTCACATTCGTTGCAATCGCGCCTTTTTCTTTTTTTCGGTCTGCCTGCGTAGGTATTCACGGAGACTCGATACCGCTTCCGTTCGATTCAGATCGAGTGAAAAAATTTCCGATGTCGAATCTATCGACTTTTCGAAACTTTATTCTAGGCGTTTCTGACAGCCACGGAAAATTTTCCGAATTCTTATGCCACTTATGACATTAGCTTTCAATACCAACATCAGCCCATCTCGAAAGTTTTCGATACCAACATCAGCCCATCTCGAAAGTGTTCGACAGATTTTCCGATATCGAATATCGAAGCTCCCTGAATACGCCTGCTGTAGTGGCCAGTTAAAATTAGAACAAACTCTCTTTACAATGCCATGCAAAAACAGTTTTCATACGAATTTCAACGTTCCAAATAAAATTTATATTCCTACTAGATTTTCATACAACTTTATATTCCTCGGTAATTGGTAAACTTGGTAGACTAGTAGTAGAAGTTACCTTTTCAAAATTTACAGAGGTTTAATCAAACAAAATATTTTTTAACAGTAATGTCTTCTAGTTCCCTAAAAAAGAGTAGACATTATTGGAGATTTATAAATTTTATTGACAACTTTTTTATTGTTCTAAAAAATAAGTCGTAGAAGACACGGTTCGTGGGTGTAAATATTGCTCCTTATAATATATAGTACTTAGAACCCTTGCGGCCAGATTATATCAGATTATTCTGTCTACAGATCCGCGAACTGCGCCATGAGAACCTTAGTGCGTTCGTGGGAGTTTGTGTCGAAAGCGGCTCAGCTTGTATCGTCTCGACGTACTGTTCCCGAGGCTCTCTTGCCAGAGTCCTCGCCGACCGAGACCTCCACCTCGACGACATGTTTGTGGCCAGCCTAGTAGCAGACTTGCTCCGCGGATTGACGTATCTACACGATTCTACGCTCGGGAGTCACGGGAACCTTACTTCGAGCAACTGTCTCGTAGACAGTCGCTGGGTGCTGCAGATCAGCGACTATGGACTGCACAATTTGAAGAGTGAGTTGGTTGATATTGAACTTTATCGCTGAGACTAACTTATGTATGACGAGTTGAGTAGATTTGATAAACTTAGAACTAAGGCGCAGCGCGAAACCAAGTCAAGAAGAAGTAGGTGAAAAGTAAGAATCTTTTGTGTTTTGTGTCGGATACATACCTACTACCATCACTGGTCAAGTATCCGACACAATAATTGTATTTGTTTTATTTTGTGTCTTGGTCAAAATTGCTCTCTATTTAGTGGACTATAAGTCAACATAGGTCGGTGGACATTTGAACCACTTTTTATCATTGTCCTTTGGTTAGGTCCAAGAGATTTAAATATAATAGGGCATAGAGGGGGCATTGGGAATATTTTCATACAAAACTTTGAAGCCAAAGCGTCATGTCCTTGTTATGTCAGTTAGTATGAACGCGAGCTGTCATTCGGTCGAAATTGTACTAGACATCTATTAAAATAAGAAATAAAGGCGCGGCCTTGTGAGTGTAGAAATAAAAACACCAAAAAATACCCCGCCGCGGTGATGCGGTGTGTTTCATATTTAAAATTTATGTAATCATTGGAGGAACACTCTGTAAGCTGTTTTATATTCATTTTTGTATTTTTGCATTTTTACTTTCCTTATATTCGTAATGAAAAGTAAGTAAGTAAGTAAGTAGGGTGGTAAATAGAGTGGCGGGTAAAAGTTATCTTTTACCTGCTATATATATAATTCCTACTCGGACTATAGCTGCACTCGGGCGTCTAAATATACCTCGTATGGGAATTGATTGCTTCCAACTCTTGTATATCAATCTACTATTTCGTTTAATAAACAGATTTGTAAAGATAAAGTGCAGCGCGGTTTCACCCGCGTATTTCCCGATCCCGAGGGAATACGGGGATAAAATATAATCTATGTGTTATTCTGATAGATAAGCTATATAACTGTGAAGTTTCATCAAAATCCGTTCCGTAGTTTTTGTGTGAAAGAGGAACAAACATCCATACATACAAACTTTCGCGTTTATAATATTAATAGGCTAAAAGTTATACGAATAAAATTTATTTGTGGTTTTGGGGGTTGGCATATATTCTGTCCGTCGCATGACGAAAACAGGAATTCTTAATTTAAAATTTCATAATTATACAGTGAGAGATGACCTATTTAAAAATATACTTAGAACGTAAAAAATTTGGTGGGCTAATTAAAAAGTAAAAAAGCTTTTGTGTATTGCATCATTTATTTTGAAATGCATAGTTTATAATTTATTTATATAAATATGTAAATAATAGTTTGTTCATAGTTTAAAACATCCGAAAATTCTTCAGCGATAGCTTAAAAATTTTTACTCAACCTTAAGTACCTACCTATCAAGAGGTATTTATATAATAATAATCCAGACTGATTCACAGTAATGCATGGTCGGGGACAGACAAAAAATATACGAAAATCGAACATTTCCCTTACGTCTGTAACTACTAAGCTCAGCCTCATTCATATTTCATACATAGATCAAAGGAAAAAAAATACAAAAATAACATAATAAAGTGGGTACCTATCTAAATTCCCCCGAAAAATACAAAAAGGGAAAATGTCTCGTCATTAACGATCTCGCTAGCACTCTGCGAATCGTCTTTGAAGCTATAACTTTGATTTATATCTACACTAGCAGCGCCCCGCGGTTTCACTCGCGTAGTTCCCGTTCCCGTGGGAATATGGGGATGAAATATAGCCTATTGTAGCAATAAAAAAGGAAAACACATTTGCCACTTTTAAAAAAGGTTAATTTAATATAGATTAAAACCTAAATATATTTATAGAAAGTACAAAAAATAATTTATTATTATTAACTTTAGTATTACTCGCGCGAGAAACTTTTTACAACAAAAAAGAAGTTTGCCAGTTAAAATTTAATTTAAATCGAAATTAATTCGAAATAGGACCTGGGAACATGAAGGAACCCTAATTTAGAATTTGGAGGATCGTAAAAAGTATGCAAGACGGCAAGAAAAAGACAACTTATGGCTAAATAACTAAACTACTGCGCAGCGGGTTAGTATTAACCTAATGTCTGAGGAAAATTAGAAAAAGTCGTAAAATGTTTCCTAATGCCTGATAATATAAAAATAATACTAAACTATATGCGTACCTAATCAAATTTGTTCTTATAAAATGGTAGATAACGTGGCGGATATAAAAATACTGAGTCTCTTAATTAGGGGGATACGTTCCTGTGAGTCGAAAACACGTAGCCAACGCTTGACAGATGTAGTCTGCTCGAGATGTAGGAGAAAAACCACGTTGTGATCGGTCGTGGATCGCCAGTAGTAAAAAAGGGCACCGAGGTTAGATCCCTTGGGGTAAGGGTACGGCCGATGCGAAATCGGCCGGATAAAATTCAAATCCAGATAGGAGAGAGATCAAGTGAACTTCAGCTATATATTATTATAATCACAAGGATAAGTTGGATCACAAGCTCGGATTTTCGTGCAGAAGAGCAAAATTTCATGACTTGTCCTTATCGTCAATATATCGGTAATCCCAAAAAATGATTTGTTTCGAAGTACCGAAATTTGAATTACAAAATATTTCAACCAGAGCATCTCAAAGAGGACTTTAATGGCCAGTAAAACAGGAAGATATAAACAAAAAGTTTGTATTCAAATAAATCAATGTAGCTGATAATGCTGCACTATGTGTTATTCTGATGTATAAGCTATATAATTGTAAAGTTTCATCAAAATCCGTTCGGTAGTTTTTGCGTGAAAGAGGAACAAATATCCATCCAGACATCCATACATCCAGACATCCATCCAAAAAAAACTTTCGCGTTTATAATATTAGTAGGATTAAAATTGTTTTGCTATTCGTAAAATATTTTAATTTCTTTTCAAATAATTTACCGATAGAAACATATTTGAATTTTCCTCCAAACCCCTTTTCTCCCCTCTCACTTTGCCTATTTTTATAAGTTTATATTTTGAAGTTTATAAAGCTGTTCTCTAAACACAATACATTTTGTGTAATTTTAGATATGTTTTAAGGATTAGAACTGACAGAAATTCTGAAAAATGGATAGCTATTACTATAGTGAAGCCGCCCCACGACCACATCGTTGTCAAAATGATGTAGGTATCCTAGAATAGCTGGATTAAGCAAAATGATTGTTTCCGTTTCCATATTTTGTCTGGCACAGCTGATATTTTTTTTGTGGCTTTTGCACCTTTTGTGCTTTATGCTAATGTCGAGTAAAAACGGGGAAATGAAATAAATTGAAAAAACCGGCTAAGTGCGAGTCGGACTCGAGTATGACGGGTTCCGTAACATTATCATAAAAACGACCAAAAAAAACTCGTTTGTTGTATTCGAGCCCCTCTAAATATTTATAGTTTTAAGTACTTGTTGTCATAGCGGCAACAGAAATAAGTACATAATTTGTAAAAAATTCAACTGTCCAGCTATCGCGGTTCTTGAGATACAGCCTGGTGAAAGACAGACGGACTGACAGACAGCGAAGTCTTAGTAATAGGGTCTTAGGAATTTGGATATGAAAAAGGATCGGTTGAGTACTTAATAAGATACAAAAAATACAAAATACAAAATAGTTTATTTCAGTAAAAATATAGTTTAGACAAAATATCAGATATAGATACAAACAAATAATATAATAATGTTGTTGTGCTATAATAAATAAATAATTAAATTATAATTAAATTAAATTTGGTATTAATAAACAAAATAAAACGTGCAACAATTTTATAAATAGATACATATATCTAAATTATGTAGCAGATAGGATACGGAAGACGCAACGATAGCATAGCCTTACGGATAAAGAACCTGCTTCACATGATGAAAAATCAGTGAGGCTCGGGTTCGAATCCTATCATGTACCAATGAGTTTTTCAAAACTTACGTACATATTTATCATTTGCTCGACGGTGAAGGAAAACATCGTGAGGAAACCCGCATGTCCCAGATTTAATTCTGAGACATGTGTAACAGACGGTCCGGCGATGAGCTCACCACCTATCGCGTTTTGGGGTCCAAAGAATATCTCGTAAAAAGTGAGTATATCTAGAAATGGAATACCTCTGCCTACCCCCTCGGGGATAAAAGGCGTGGGATTATTAATTATTATTATTAGGAGAATGAAGCCTTGATAATACTATATTTGGAGCCATGCTATGTGTAGTAACGTCCTGAATACGTCTCCATTTGTACGCATTAGATAGGTCATAAATTCGGTGCCGTATTTACGGATACTAGCTATGAATAAACCAAATCTCTTTTATAGGTGATATGCCGTTGGGCGGTTACGTATTTAAATGTCTAAAATTAAAAAACCTAACGTTAAATAACCTAAGTTCAAAATACCTAAAATCAAAATACCTAATGTTTTAATATACATACATACATACATACATATGCTCACGCCTTTTTCCCGAAGGGGTAGGCAGAGACAACAGCCCGCCACCTGCTACGATCCTGGCATACCTCACGTGCCTCATCCACATCCATCAATCGGTTCATACAAGCTCGTCGGTTTAAGTTTAGTAGAGACGGTAAGTGTGATAGTGATATTGAAAGGAGGGTGAATGCAGGTAATATGGTAAACGGTGCATTGCACGCCTTCATGAGGAGCCAGAAAGTGACTAAAAAAGCACGCCTGGCTGTTCATGATGGGGTGTTGGTTCCTACCTTAATGTATGGTAGCGAGAGTTGGGTATGGCAGAAGAAGCACGAGAGTCGAATAAATGCAGTAGAAATGCGATCGCTAAGAAGCATGAGTGGAGTACGATTGATTGATAGAATGAGGAATAGTGTAATCCGAGAGCGTTGTGGCTTGAAAGAGGATGTAGTGACTAAAATTGAGAAAGGAATGCTTAGGTGGTTTGGACATGTCGAGCGGATGGATGAAAGGCGTCTAACGAGACAAATATATAAGGGGATTGTGAGTGGCCGAGTCGGCAGAGGGCGACCTAGGCGTACTTACATCGATCAGATCGGCGATGTATTGAAAAAAGCCAGATAAAGAGTACCCGAAACCGACGAGCTTGTATTTTAATATACCTATTAAAATAATACATACCCACGAAATATCTAAGATTACAATACCGGCAATGTTATCAGTCTGTCGCGTCAGTTTCGAAGACTGTCTTTTACGGAAATGGAAGGCCAAAGAGATTAAAATATAATAGTATGTTTTAATCTCTTTGTGAAAGGCTTAGTAATCGGATTTTTAATTATACCTAACGCTCAATTTTGGCTAATCAGTCAGCTATTTATAAGATGGCGATGCTGAATAAATTAATAAAATTGGTAGTGGTATCCGTTTAAAAAAAGCTGTTGCAAGATATGGTCAATCTAGAATTTGTAACTGTTCTTTCAATATAAAAGCACTAGTACTTATATCATTATTGAATCACACTATCAAATACATAAAATATAATAATAATAAAACGTCACATTAGCAAAATGCCGTTACCAATAATTATTACAGCTTAGGTACGTATTTGATGCTGTTCAGTATTAATTATTATACTCCATCTCCGAGGTTCTTCACTCAGTCCTTACAAAATGTATATGGGACTAACATGGTAGTAAAGTAAAAAATTAAGAAAGCATCTCAAAATTTTGTTGTGATTTGTTTAGATTTGCAGGAAATCTGAAATGAATTGGGGGTCCCAAAATTAGGTACCCATGTGAATTCATTTGCAAAAATGTATATAGAAATCTTATTGAATTTACTGCGTTGACCCTTTAGAATAACAAAACGGCAAGATGATCATGATACTCGTAGCTTCATGATTTATTGCAGTAGTTCCCAAACTTATTTTTCTCGTGGACGACTTTCAAAATTTTACTGGTTTCGGTGGACCCCCTGCTGCTACATTTCTACCACATTCGTCGCCAAAAAATAAAAATTGTGTCGCTTCTGAGTTCTGTCCCTATATTCCGATAGGTAAAATAAAAACGAAAAATGGTACATTTTATAACACTTTATTTATTAAAAGAATAGAATTACAAGAATTTATTAAAAAGGGCTCAAGCCCCGCCCTTTTCCCGTCGCCCGCGCACCGCTCGCTCTTTCCGAAAAGGAATAGTTTTGATAAAATAGTTATTTCAAAATAAATTTAAAATGATTGTGAAATTAATGTTTTATAAAATTGGTAGTTATTTGCAAGAAAAATTACAAAATTAAGTGCTCTGCAATATTGCGTATTCGGCCTTTTTAGAGAGGCAGTGCTTCTCTCGTTAAAAAACAATTGAATAAAACGTTCTGTGTTTGTCTTCAAATCGAAAGAGGACAGTTAAAATATCTGTAAGTTACTAAGTTATCTATCTATACAAGTACTGACTTTTCTCAGGCACTAGCAAACACTAATATAAATTTTCTCACACGTTTTTTTCGAAATTCTGGAAACTAATAAATGAGTTTGCCTTTGGCATCAAGTATTTATAGTGGTGATCAAGTTCATGTCTGAACAAGCATTAAGCATTGTCGGGCGGATAGCGCTTTGCAAGTCTGTGCACGAAATTGTAATATCGAATACGCAAGTTTGACCAAGTAACTGTTGCTTGCCTTATTAAAATATTATCTGCTTAGTTAGGTACTTAAAACAATGTAGGTAGGCCCTTATAAAAACTATGCTTACATTTTTGCTCTTTACTATCAAAAGCAGATAAATTTTCGTGGACCCCCATTAACATCTTATGGACCCCCATTTTCTATTCACGCCTACGTAGACCCCCAGCAAGTCTCCCGTGGACCTCTGGGGGTCCACCTGGACCACTTTGGGATTCACTTATTTATTGTGAAATTTTTTTTATTGTTTCCATTTTTATTGTTACAATTTTTTTATTGTTACCAGTTCTATAATTTCTTATGTGCCAGGTGGTTGCGCAGACTCGGAAGATGCGCTGCGCATGGAGCGCCGCATGCTCTGGCGCGCCCCGGAACTCCTACGCGACCCCAACCCCTCCCCGCGCGGCTCCCAGAAGGGGGACGTTTACTCCTTTGGGATCATCCTATACGAGATATTAGGGAGAAACGGTCCCTGGGGAGATACCAGTCTCACTAGCGCAGGTAAGCATGGTCTTTATAGACAGACTACATAAGTCACAAGCCCGCTAAGCTAAGCGCCCGCCTAAATAACTGTAGTTGCGTGAGCGCTAGACCGTTCTTTTTTTCGCAACTACGAGTAGGTAGTTGCGTAGGCGCTCAAGTGGCTACTAGACCAAGACGGGATTAACCGACTCGACGCTATGTCAGGCTTTTCATCATAATTATTATATTGAACCATAATACTAGTAAGACATGGGATTAAAAAGAGCTGCCCTTGAGTTTCTTGCTGGTTCTTCTCGGGGTACTGCATTTGAAACCAGCAACTCGTCGGTGGAAATAGGCTGTTGTTTACATTTAGCCAAACTTTACGGACGACTCTAGAGTGCCTTATTCAACGAACGACGTTTCTGAGAGTATTTTTTTACCTACAGAAATACATGATTTTTAATTTTGATTAGAATTTTGAAATCATATAGAAGGTGATGTTTTTCAGATATAATAGTTAGGTATGACGCAGTTTTATTGTTAAAGCTAGGATATTATAATTTTACTAGTGGTATTACGATTGCACGGACTTAGGCAAAAGTTGATTACGTCGATAAGTTGAATGTCCCTCTACTGATACGTAAGTTAATAAATTTATTTATTTTATATACTAACGTAACTTACAGAATATATCTAAGGCATTATACATTTATATCATATACATATAAATCTACTAATATTGCATGCTGTGTTTACTTGATTGTTATTTTGTAATATTATTGTGTAAGGTTGTACACCGTTGTTGTACAACCTTACACAATAATAGTGTTGTAACGTTGTTGGTAGTTGACTGTAAGTGAACCAAATAAATAAATAAAATAAATAAATAAATATCCTACTTAAAAATGTTATACAATATCTTATTAATAAATGAAACAATAGAGAAAAACAAATTAATTTGCTTTAGTCTTTCGGTTTCCGATGTCAAAGAAATAAAGGTAACAATATTCTTGTTCATTTTACGTAATTAATTAGTAAATGGTTCACGTACGTAAATGTCTTGTAAATAAATACTTAATTATGTAAATATTTCATTAAAGCCGAAACCTTAGTAGCTTCTTTTTATTCAATTATATAGTACACTTGCAGCGCGCCCCGGGAAATCGGGAAGGTACTTACGTTGCTGTCTTTTTCCTGGTATTTTTTTTGTAGCCCTTAACGTATTAAGTGATTTTTAATTATATATTTAGCATAATATTTTACAACGACTTTGTATGGATAAATCAAATTACCTACTTAAAATTTGTATACCGAGAACCAGAACAGCCGCTTTTTATAATAAACACTATTTTGAATTATTGTTAACTAGCAGCGCCCCGCGGTTTCACCCGCGCGGTTCCCGTTCCCGTTTGAATACGGGAATAAAATATAGCCTATGTGTTATTCTGATGTGTAAGCTATATAACTGTAAAGTTTCAACAAAATCCGTTCACTAGTTCTTGCGTGAAAGAGGAACAAACTTCCATACAATCTTTCGCGTTTATAATAGGGTTGTGTCCTACCTAGTCAAATCAGTCACTTTTTACGATCTGTCAAAACGAAATTTTACTATGGAAAATGTACTGAAATAGCAAACCGTGACGTCATAGTTTGTAGTACTCAATTGCAGCACTTTTTTGATTGTTTTATTATTTTTAAATTTGCTATAATTGTAAATTGAAAATCGAAATACATATTTTAAGGTGTTTTGGGATAATCTTTTTAATGTATGACTACTCGCAATTTAATTTCGATGCTGTCAACTACCCAATAGTAGGATAAATGTATTTTTAACGAACGCTTTTAATTGGAAAAGGTCTCGTTGTTTTTATATCACATGGTAAAAACCATTTGCTTAATACATCGCGAAGTAAATAATAATAAGTTAATTCAGACATATTCCATATAGTAACAATAACTTACGTGCTAGTGTCAGTATTTAAAACAGCGATTTTATATTAATAATTTAATATCGGTGTGGAGCTGCATCCATCTGTGCAGCAGTTGATTCGAGAGTCCCACCGATATGTAAACACACGTAGGACACTGTTGGTGCTGCCTCGAAGGCTTCCAAGCGCGGAGGAGCACCGTTTCCTCATAATGGCATGGAAACCTAACGTACTCATGTAGTCATTTTGCGTATGGTCATTCTGCGTATTCAAAGCTAGAAATAAAGTTGTCATTTTGCGTATTGGTCATTGTGCGTAGAGAGCCCATCCGCCATCGGTATGTGCTAGACCGCCCGCCACGGCAGCTCCAGCAAATAAAATTGAAATAGTTATAATAGTAATAATTTATTTGGATTCACAAGATGTTATACAGATTAATTGTGAGACAAAATTCACACACGGTTACCTACTTAGTCCCAAACTATAGAGCCTGTACTATGTACTAAACAACTGATAAACATGCTTAAATAAATATTAAACAACCAGACACAAAGCCAACAGACATGTTCATGCACACAAATGTTGGCCCCGAGTGGGGGTCCAACCCGCGACCTCCGACTCAGAAGGCAGGGTCACTACCAACTGAGTCAACAGGCCCGTCTTAATAATGGCATGAAAGCCCCGATGGCTTTCATGCCATTATTATAACGCATATTCTGTGCAGCCCTAGCAAATTACATTAAAATAATAAACATACATAAATACACATACATAATGCTCACGCCATTGTCCCACAGGGGTAGGCAGAGACGATGGATCGCCACTTTGCTCGAACTCTGCATACTTCTTTCGGTTCCTTTACATCCATAAGCCTTTTTATGCACGCTCTTTTATTCTTCGCTCTCCGGACCCCTGCTTTTTGAAGGACGTCACTTATTTGATCCGTGAACGTCCTTCTGGGGCGTCCTCTTTTCTTGCAAATAGTAAATAAAATTGCTTGTCAGCAAGGCGTCAACTTATCAAAGTTAAGGTGTTGATGAACTAAGACCTGAGAAGCTCTTGATCGTGTTAATCTGAAATTAACTTTACATGTTCAATAGGGACTCGTCGTTTTCTATTGGCGTTGGTAAGTAGGTACCTAACTAAACGGGAGATGAAAATGGAAAGGACATTGATTGATCAGAATTAACGAGCCTCCAAGAAAACACGATTTCTCATTACTTAGGCGCCTTTTTAATGGACTCAATCGACGTTCTGGAAGAAACAGGTCTGTTAGTAATAAATCAAAATATGTAAGTAGCAACACTATTGTGTCTATGTCTTTATTTTCTTAATAAATGATCTCAGTCATCCTGCTGTCATTGCAAGCGCAAGCGTTGTTTTATTTTAGGTTATGGGCCCAGTCCCTGAAAATCTCTCGGCAGATAGTTTCTACCGAATTTGGAGTTACTGTGATATTGTTGTGTTCAGTGTAAAAACAAATTTACAGGACAATATAATATTACGTACCAAGACACAAAGTGTAGTAGTGTTTCGTAGACTGACAAAATGGCTGCTGGTCAGAACTTTATAATAAACGTGCCTAAGCTCAAAGGTCGCGAAAACTACAGTGAATGGTGCTTTGCGGTAGAAAACGTCCTAGTGTTGGAGGGCATGGTTACATGCATAAAACCAGACCCGGCCAAACCAGTTGGAGCCGATGATGATGCCAAAACTAAAGCCAAAATGATTTTGATGATTGATCCGTGTATCTACGTACACATCAAGAATGTTACGACAACTAAGAGTCTATGGGATAAGCTGAAGTCATTGTATGACGATTCTGGATTCACAAGAAGAATCAGTTTGCTTAGAAATCTCATTTCAATTCGTCTTGAAAATTGTGACACGATGTCATCATATGTTACGCAATTAGTGGAAACTGGTCAAAAGCTGGCGGCAACTGGATTCAACATAAATGATGAGTGGATTGGCTCATTATTACTTGCTGGATTGACTGAAAAATTTTCGCCAATGATAATGGCCATCGAACATTCTGGTATGTCTATCACAACAGACGCCATTAAATCCAAACTATTGGACATGGAACCGGAACATAAAGAAGTAGATGGCGCTTTTGCATTGTTTCAGAAATACCAACATAAGAAAAATTGCAAGTCTATGGTCAAAGGAAATCATGATGGCGGACAAATGTCAAAATCAAACGTCAGTGTCAACAAGCAGATAAAATGTTATAAATGTAAACAAGTTGGACATTATAGGAATCAATGCACAAAAACAGATAAAATCGAAACAAAGACCAAAGAAAACTCACCGAAGCAAACCAATGCGTTCAGTGCAGTGTTTTTGAACGGCAGTTATAGCAAAACTGACTGGTACATTGACTCGGGAGCGAGTGTTCACTTGACAACAAATAAACATTGGATCAAAAATGGATCGTATGATTGTTTTCCGAAGGAAATAATCGTTGCAAATGAAAATAAAGTACCTGTTGTGTGTTCTGGTGACGTGCAGATCAAGACATGCACGGAAGAATGCAATTATGAAGTGACAATTGAAGGAGTATTATGTGTTCCGAGTCTTACGACGAATCTTCTATCAGTGAGTCGATTAATAAGCAAAGGAAACAGAGTGTCTTTTACAAACGATGGTTGTGAAATATACAACAGAATAGGAAATCTGGTGGCGACAGCTATACTTGTGAACGGAGTGTACTAACTGAACACACCCGTTGATTTCATGGCTGCTGCAGCGGTAACCAGTGAAACTTGGCATCGAAGGTTAGGACACGTGAATAGTACCTATCTGAATAAAATGGTGAATGCAGTCAACGGTTTATCAGTCGACAAGAAGGCAGAAATAACGAAGAATTCCTGCACAATATGTTGCGAGGGCAAACAGAGCCGCCTGCCGTTTCCCAATGAAGGCAACAGGAGTGCTGATCTGTTGAATATAATACATGCAGACGTCTGTGGGCCAATGGAGGATGTGTCCATTGGAGGATCAAGGTACTTCATTCTTTTTGTAGATGACTACAGTAGAATGACTTATATTTACATCATGAAAAATAAAAGTGAAGCCTTACAATGTTTTATAAACTATAAAGCTAAGGTTGAGAACTATCTCGACAGAAAAATCAAGGTTCTGCGTACTGATAATGGTAGAGAATTCTGTAATAATGAATTTGATAAATTTCTAAAAAATATGGGAATAATTCATCAGAAAACCAACCCTTACACGCCAGAACAGAATGGTTTGTGCGAGCGAATGAACCGAACGCTTGTTGAAAAGGCTAGATGTCTTCTATTTGAGGCTGGTTTAGGCAAGCAATTTTGGGCAGAAGCAACTAATACTTCTGTTTATTTGCAGAATCGAATATTAGCGCCTGCATTGCAAGATAAAACTCCATTTGAGTTATGGACGCAGACCAAGCCTGATATAAGTCACCTCAGAATTTTTGGCAGCACTGTAATGGTACATGTGCCAAAAGAGAAGCGTCTCAAGTGGAATAAAAAATCAGAAAAGTGTATACTCATGGGTTATTCTGAAGACACTAAGGGATACAGAGTTTATAATCCTAAAACACAAATAATAACCACTAGTTGAGATGTGATCATCATAGAAAAAGATCCTCAGCCACAAAATGTAATTGTTATTCAAGAGAAGAATTGTTTGAAATCAGATGCTGAAGAGACAAGTCCAGATTCAGTTGGGGATGAAGATCTATCTGATGACAGTTCATATATTTCTACGTTTAGTGATCCGAACGATAGTACATATGTGCCGAGCGAAAATGAAGACTTCAACAATGTTGTGTCTAAAGAAACTGAATTACAGAAAAGAGAGAGAAAAAGACCAGACAGGTATGGATTCTCAAATATGTGCGTGACCAACAATGAATTAGATACGAATGAAATGTTAAAATAAAATAAAACAACGCTTGCGCTTGCAATGACAGCAGGATGACTGAGATCATTTATTAAGAAAATAAAGACATAGACACAATAGTGTTGCTACTTACATATTTTGATTTATTACTAACACCCCCACTATCAAAATATTAGACAATCCCAACACCCAACATATACATAAACTTATAATGTTTAGCTGGACATAAACTTTTTGTGAAAATGTCTGCTGGCATGTCAGCAGTCAGAAAATACTGCATCATAACAATTTTATTTGCAATTACTTCTCGGCAATAGTGACATTTAACATCTATGTGTTTAGTTCTATTGTGAAATACAGGATTTATCGACAGCTTTAATGCACTCTGATTATCGTTACATATATTAATAGTATACAACTTTCCAGTAATTTCATATTGCAAATTTCTAAGATATACCGCTTCTTTACAAGCTTCTGAGATTGCAGTATATTCTGCCTCAGTACTGGAAAGGGCTACACATCTCTGTTTTTTACAACCCCAAGATATTACAGACCCCATTAACATAAAACAATAACCCGAATATGATTTCCTATCATAAGGATTATTTGCCCAATCGGCATCAACATAACCTTTAATATCTGGATTTCCAGTTTTACAATATTTTAAACCAAAGTTTTTAGTTTTCTTTAAATATTTCAATATTCTTTTAGCATATGACCAATGTTCATTACCATGACAATTATTGAATTGACTGAGATATCCTACAGCATAAGCTATATCTGGCCTTGTAAGAACTGCAAGATACATCAAACTGCCTATAAGCTGTTGGTATGGAATTTGACCTTTCATATCTACATATTTTTCAACATTTAATTTAATTTCCATTGGTGTATTAACGACTTTACATTCTGTCATATTAAATTTAGATAACAACTGATCTATATAATTTTCTTGACTTAAAGTAACAACATTTTTATCTTTGTTAATATTAACATCTAAACTAAGACATTGTCTTATCTGGCCCAAATCTTTTATTTTAAACTGAGAACTTAAAATTTCTTTTAACTGTTTCATTTCATTTTTATCATTAGAAAAAATAAAGAAGTCGTCGACATACAATGTAACTATGGTTCTCTTGCCACTGACAATTTTTGTGTATAAACAAGGTTCCAGTTTAGACTTTTTATAACCATTATCTATCATACAGTTATCAACTTTCTTATGCCAAGCTCTAGAGGACTGTTTGAGACCATATATAGCTTTCTTTAATTTAAGAACTTTGTTTTTTCCATTATCGGAGCATACAAAACAATCTGGCTTTTGCATATATATAGTCTCCTCCAGTTCTCCATTGAGAAAAGCTGTCTTAACATCTAAATGTGCTGTATCTAGATTTAGTTGACGGGCCTGTTGGCTCAGTCGGTAGTGACCCTGCCTTCTGAGTCGGAGGTCGCGGGTTCGATCCCCGCTCGGGGCCAACATTTCTGTGCATGAACATGTCTGTTGGCTTCGTGTCTGGTCGTTTAATATTTATTTAAGTATGTTTATCAGTTGTTTAGTACCCATAGCACAGGCTCTGCCTAGTTTGGGACTAAATAACCGTTTGTGAATTGTGTCCCACAATTTATTTATTTAATTTATTTAGTTGAGAACACAAAGCAAACAATAACCTTAATGTGGTGTGTCTCACCACTGGAGAAAAAGTTTCATTGTAATCAATACCACTTTTTTGACTACAACCTTTCGCAACGAGTCTTGCACGATACCTAATATTATTGTCGCTATCACTTTTCTTTTTTAGAACCCACTTGCACTTCACAATTGTTCCATTACTTGGTACATCGGCTAGCTCCCAAGCGTGATTGTCCTCAAAACACTGCAATTCATCTCTAACAGCCTGCAACCAATATTCTCTTTCAGGTCCCTGCAACGCTTCTTCCAGTGACATTTCATTCGTATCTAATTCATTGTTGGTCACGCACATATTTGAGAATCCATACCTGTCTGGTCTTTTTCTCTCTCTTTTCTGTAATTCAGTTTCTTTAGACACAACATTGTTGAAGTCTTCATTTTCGCTCGGCACATATGTACTATCGTTCGGATCACTAAACGTAGAAATATATGAACTGTCATCAGATAGATCTTCATCCCCAACTGAATCTGGACTTGTCTCTTCAGCATCTGATTTCAAACAATTCTTCTCTTGAATAACAATTACATTTTGTGGCTGAGGATCTTTTTCTATGATGATCACATCTCAACTAGTGGTTATTATTTGTGTTTTAGGATTATAAACTCTGTATCCCTTAGTGTCTTCAGAATAACCCATGAGTATACACTTTTCTGATTTTTTATTCCACTTGAGACGCTTCTCTTTTGGCACATGTACCATTACAGTGCTGCCAAAAATTCTGAGGTGACTTATATCAGGCTTGGTCTGCGTCCATAACTCAAATGGAGTTTTATCTTGCAATGCAGGCGCTAATATTCGATTCTGCAAATAAACAGAAGTATTAGTTGCTTCTGCCCAAAATTGCTTGCCTAAACCAGCCTCAAATAGAAGACATCTAGCCTTTTCAACAAGCGTTCGGTTCATTCGCTCGCACAAACCATTCTGTTCTGGCGTGTAAGGGTTGGTTTTCTGATGAATTATTCCCATATTTTTTAGAAATTTATCAAATTCATTATTACAGAATTCTCTACCATTATCAGTACGCAGAACCTTGATTTTTCTGTCGAGATAGTTCTCAACCTTAGCTTTATAGTTTATAAAACATTGTAAGGCTTCACTTTTATTTTTCATGATGTAAATATAAGTCATTCTACTGTAGTCATCTACAAAAAGAATGAAGTACCTTGATCCTCCAATGGACACATCCTCCATTGGCCCACAGACGTCTGCATGTATTATATTCAACAGATCAGCACTCCTGTTGCCTTCATTGGGAAACGGCAGGCGGCTCTGTTTGCCCTCGCAACATATTGTGCAGGAATTCTTCGTTATTTCTGCCTTCTTGTCGACTGATAAACCGTTGACTGCATTCACCATTTTATTCAGATAGGTACTATTCACGTGTCCTAACCTCCGATGCCAAGTTTCACTGGTTACCGCTGCAGCAGCCATGAAATCAACGGGTGTGTTCAGTTAGTACACTCCGTTCACAAGTATAGCTGTCGCCACCAGATTTCCTATTCTGTTGTATATTTCACAACCATCGTTTGTAAAAGACACTCTGTTTCCTTTGCTTATTAATCGACTCACTGATAGAAGATTCGTCGTAAGACTCGGAACACATAATACTCCTTCAATTGTCACTTCATAATTGCATTCTTCCGTGCATGTCTTGATCTGCACGTCACCAGAACACACAACAGGTACTTTATTTTCATTTGCAACGATTATTTCCTTCGGAAAACAATCATACGATCCATTTTTGATCCAATGTTTATTTGTTGTCAAGTGAACACTCGCTCCCGAGTCAATGTACCAGTCAGTTTTGCTATAACTGCCGTTCAAAAACACTGCACTGAACGCATTGGTTTGCTTCGGTGAGTTTTCTTTGGTCTTTGTTTCGATTTTATCTGTTTTTGTGCATTGATTCCTATAATGTCCAACTTGTTTACATTTATAACATTTTATCTGCTTGTTGACACTGACGTTTGATTTTGACATTTGTCCGCCATCATGATTTCCTTTGACCATAGACTTGCAATTTTTCTTATGTTGGTATTTCTGAAACAATGCAAAAGCGCCATCTACTTCTTTATGTTCCGGTTCCATGTCCAATAGTTTGGATTTAATGGCGTCTGTTGTGATAGACATACCAGAATGTTCGATGGCCATTATCATTGGCGAAAATTTTTCAGTCAATCCAGCAAGTAATAATGAGCCAATCCACTCATCATTTATGTTGAATCCAGTTCCCGCCAGCATTTGACCAGTTTCCACTAATTGCGTAACATATTATGATGACATCGTGTCACAATTTTCAAGACGAATTGAAATGAGATTTCTAAGCAAACTGATTCTTCTTGTGAATCCAGAATCGTCATACAATGACTTCAGCTTATCCCATAGACTCTTAGTTGTCGTAACATTCTTGATGTGTACGTAGATACACGGATCAATCATCAAAATCATTTTCGCTTTAGTTTTGGCATCATCATCGGCTCCAACTGGTTTGGCCGGGTCTGGTTTTATGCATGTAACCATGCCCTCCAACACTAGGACGTTTTCTACCGCAAAGCACCATTCACTGTAGTTTTCGCGACCTTTGAGCTTAGGCACGTTTATTATAAAGTTCTGACCAGCAGCCATTTTGTCAGTCTACGAAACACTACTACACTTTGTGTCTTGGTACGTAATATTATATTGTCCTGTAAATTTGTTTTTACACTGAACACAACAATATCACAGTAACTCCAAATTCTGTAGAAACTTTCTGCCGAGAGATTTTCAGGGACTGGGCCCATAACCTAAAATAAAACAACGCTTGCGCTTGCAATGACAGCAGGATGACTGAGATCATTTATTAAGAAAATAAAGACATAGACACAATAGTGTTGCTACTTACATATTTTGATTTATTACTAACATAACTACTCTTTCATTAGTGCAAATCAATAAAATTATTTATTTCAAAATTTCAAAAAATGCCCGACCGAAGTTTCGATTTCGGTTTTGGTCTAAAAATCTAATTTGGCTCCTGTTTCAGTTTGGGCCAGATACTTATAGCCAAAACTTGAGTTCGTGACTCGTATATTCTGTAATCATGTTTGCTTCACTTCAGATGCCTCATAGATGACTATAATCAAACTATCTAGTGATACTTATCTGATTTTTCTATTTCAAAGATATAATTTGTTTATATACAAGTTAATAATTATATTTGTTCTACTCTATATGTTGCCCATCCATTGAGAGGGGAGGATGGTGATATGATATATAAATATAGGTGTTATTTAAATGTTTAGCATAGTATTCGTATTTTTGTAAGCAGAAAAATATAATCTGTAAGCAGAAATATCTATTTGGTCAGCAACTCATGGCCAGCAAACATTCCAAAATCAATCAGCAATTTATGTCATTCTGGATGGCTGTAATTATTTTTATACAGCATATTAATTATATAAGCTGCAATGAGCTGCTCCTGTTTAATAAAATTTCGGTAAGCACTCAGAGGGTAAGCAAAACAATTCATTTTGAGGTGCATATAAAAGTAACAAAAATACGTTACTTGCCATGGGCAAAATGGGCCCATTCCTTACAAAGATTATTTAGGAAGGAATTTAGATTATGCAACTTATTATCATCATCATCAGCTTCGTCATCATCATCATCATCATCATCTCATCATCTCATCATTATCATAATCTCATCATCATGTCATCATCATCATCTCGTCATCATCATCATCTTATCATCATCATCATCGTCGTCATCTCGTCATCATCATCTCATCATCATATTATCATCATCATAACCAAAGATATTAAAGTAAGGATGAGTTATATTCATACTGCTTGCGTTTGAAAATTGATCCCCTACGAGTGTGCCACAACATGTACATACTTACTTCTTAGCGTATTTATAGGATACAACAATGACGGGGAAAGATGATACGGAACGAATAATAAAGAAAAAGAGAGCTATATGTTAACAGTTGCGCTTAAAATACGACTTAAATACAATGCGACTAAATAAAATGTGGTTAATTAGCTACATTTGTCGGCCTCATTTTCCGTGCTCTAGTAACATATCTACGTCTTTCTATATATAATATCTTTGATCATAACCATATCATCATTATCATCCTCATAACGTACATTGCCGATTTTTCAACAAAACACAATCCAATTAGTTATTTTGCTCGCCATGTTTTAAATATGCATACCAATCAAATACACGGCTTATAGACATGTTTTCTCTGCTGTTCAATCATGAAATCTTGCTGACCAAGTAGTTATTTTGCGGACCAAGTAGTTATTAGTTTGCGGAACAAGAATTACTGCCTGTTTTTTTTAATTGCAAACAAAATCTTTGTATGCCGACCAAATGATTTAAATGCTGTTTTTTTGTGGCTCGCCAAATTTTATAATTATTACTTACTTTACTTTATGGCGAGATATCTGATGAAATAGTAGAAAATTACGAAAATATCAATGACTCACAGATACCGACGGTAGTCCATTTTACTGTTGCTGTCCAATTGCTGATCAATTAATTACTTCTCTATAAATATTATTATCATAATCGCCACGCTTAGCGATCTAGTGAAGCGGGTACACGCAGCATAAGGAAAGCACAAGACCAGTCACTGAGGCGATGCTGGGGGAGGCATATGTCTAGCAGTTGACGTCTTCCGGCTTATGTGATGTTATTTTGTATTTAATTACCTATAATATTTAAGAAGATTCTGCCTGCAACACTAATCTAAAAAAAGTTAGTAGATGCCAAAAAAAAGTTAGAAGATATTAGAATTATTAAAAAAAACTTAGGTTATTATGTATATACACCAAAGAAAATGTTTTTCTATACCTTGTATAAATAAATTTTTCTATACAGTTTAAACTACTAACTGCTAATTATGTTTTCAATTTGTACTCTGGATTCTGGAATGGAAAGTTTTAGTGGCTTCTACTCCATCCAATGCGAAGTTTGGAGAAAGGTATATCAAAAGTTTTTCTAGATTGCCTTCATTAAAGACAAAGTTAAATTATTAATTGGTACCATTTGTTTATCTACCTCGTACCAAGAATCAGAAATATATCTATTCATTTTGACGAGAATCAACGTAAGAATGTAGATTCTAGTTGAACCCAATGTCCAGACATTGGACTCGATTCTGGCTGACCAGCTAAAATTCCTAATTTTAAGTTAGCCTATCCTTCTCCATAAAATACAGAAGAAAAAGGACAGAAACAAACCATAGATTGAAGAGTTAATGTCAAACATGTAAAAACCAACTAATATGAACCTTATGAACGTGCTTATTTGTCACTTCCATGACCTTGTTACATCGTCGCTAAAATTGCGAAACACGCCTTATTTGACAGGACTAAATATCTCTCGTCTCTTTTCTTTTGTAGGAGAAAGAAAATGACAGGACTAAACTAAAATAAGTTTAGTCGCTGTGGAGCAGAATCGAACCCATTGACTACGGACGGTGCCATCTGCCACCATTGGGACTTTATTAGAAAGACAATAAGTCATATTTTCTGTCTCAGTCTCCATGTCCCATGTCCCTCTCTGTCTGGGCATCAAGACAAACTACTCTCATGTCGAAATGAGGCGAAGGTTGGCGCCTCCCTATGAAATACAATTCGAGTTCGCCCAAACCACAGATCATTAATTAATGGTCTGTGGCCCAAACTATTCGTTAAGTACCTAAATAATTGTCCAGACCATGTCGTGACATCGCAAACCTTTGCCGAATTTCGACAGGGTAGTCGCATCATATAGATGCTAGTGCAGGGAGTCCTTCGATCAACAATAATCGTTGATCGAAGAGAGATTCTGTTGACCAAGTCGGATACCAAGCGCAGAGATCGCAGCCAGTCTTTTTGGTTAAAATTCAAGGTTACTCCCTGAGAGACATTCTTACATGTAAATTAAAAATATATACAACATGTAACAGAATAAGCGCAATTCCTGAAATTAGTTTGGTCAGTATCTACCACTTATTCGATTTCAGCTATTTTTAATGTGTTAAATTTTTTCAAAAAATGCATTATCGTAGCTGAATTTAGTGCTTTCTATGGAAATCGTGCTATTATGAATCGATATTTAAGAAAAATTTTTAGACACAACTAAAGTTCGATTCCATCATATTTTTTTATATTAAACTAGCGACCCGCCGGCGTTTTCCCGCGTGGATTCAGTTTATTCCCGTTCCCGTGGGAATTTCCAAAAATTCCTATATACCAATTTCCTACGACATATAAGACACCTTCATACCATTTTTCAAGTTTCTAGATGTTATCGTTTCGGAGTAGTACGTATTTCTCTTTTTATCCAGTTTTTTATAATTTCCCGTGGGAATGAGATATTTTCCTGGAATAAAAAGTGCCCTAGATGTTGACCCGGGTACTCAGTTATCTCCATACCAAATTTCATCAAAATCCGTCCAGTAGTTTTTGAGTGATGCGTGCACAACCAGACAGACAGACAGACAGACAGACAGACAAAAATTCAAAAAATTGGTGTTTTGGTATCTATATCGATAACTATATACACTACCGTTAAAATTTTCAAAAAATATTTAATGTACAGACACGGCCCCGTTAGAGTTTTATTATATGAATAGATAGATTACTAATTGGGGTGTATGAGGGATTGCGCTTTTTCTGTTACGGGTTGTATACGAGTATCTAAACTAATATGATAAAGAAGAAAGTTTTTTTTTTAATTGAATGGGCTCCGAAACTACTAGACCGATATAAAAAATTCTTTCACCAGTGGAAAGCTACATTATCAGGGAGTAACACAGGCTATATTTTATTCCCACATTCCCGCGAGGGAACAATTCTGGTGAAACCGTGAGTAACAACTAGTACTGAATAAATAAATTGAAGAGATAAATAGGGAGACGACTAGAAGGCGTCTTAATATTAAAAATGGTAAATTAATTTTATTCAGAATCTGATTCAAATATTCATTCAGCTGTCTTTCATATGGAAATATAATTTCCATTAAAAACATCTTGAGACTTATTACATTTCATTTTATTAGATATTATTTGAATAAAATCTAATCTAGAGAACATGCCATCTGAGACGTTGCTCAATTTTCATATACTTAATATTATACTTAAATCAAATAAATAATCTCGCGCTTTTTTCCCCGAGGGTGTGGGTGAGGGTGTGGAGATATTATATTTCTAGATATAACCACTATTCTATATTCTTTTCACACCACATGCTCGACAAAGCCGGATTATATATCATATAAACGTCACCGAAAGCAAGATATTATATCCCTTGGCTTTAACCGGGTTATAATGTTGTATGGAATTTCATTATAACCCTAGGTCAATAATGTAATTTTCACTTTTCATAATCCTTATTGCTATGACGATATAGTCTAATTTCGTTAAGCAAAATGTGGTGCAGTCGTGGCCAACTCGATTTTTGAAAACCGAAGCCGCGACCAACTAGATTAGCACGATCTTCAATTGTTAAATCAAGTAGGTCACGCCGGCAGAAACAAGTTGCTGTATCCATTTTATAGCTTTAACATTTCAAAAAGATTATCGAAAATGTCGAGTGATGAAAGTACTTTGACTTCAGAGTCTATTATACTAGATGGCATAGGCATTGTCAATAATCTACTACCATGCAATTGCATTTTATGGTCTCGCATAAGGTGAGAAAAGTAGAGTATATAACTCGGGAATAAAACTGTTTTTGTCTTGGGCGCTTAAATCCCTCACTAAACTCAGGACTCACTCTTAATTCCCTCGCGGGAGTAAAACTGGGAGTCCTTCGTTACGTTCAGGATTCAATGTCGCGCCCGTGACATAAAACAGTGCTTTATTCCCTTGTTGTATAATCTACTATTGAACCCCTAAACGTGATAGGTGGTGAGCCCATCGCCGGACTCCGCGGGTCTGTTGCACATACCTCAGAAAAAATTCTGGGATCTGCGGGTTTCCTCGTGTTTTTCTCCACCTTCGAGCTAATGATAAATACTCGTACACGTACATGCCCTCATCAGGATTTAAACGCCATTGCTATTCTGCTCTATAATAAAATTGAATTGACTGTCTTAACCGATTGAATTAACCGACTTGACGCTATGTAAGGCTATTAATTATAATTATTATTGTAAACTTACGTACATATTTATCACTAGCTCGACGGTGAAGGAAAACATCGTGAGGAAACCCGCAGGTCTCAGAATTAATTCTGAGACATGTGTAAATAGACCCGGTCCGGCGATGGGCTCACCACCTATCACGTTTAGGGGTCCAATGTATCTCGTGAAATGTGGGTATATCCAGTAATGGAATACCTCTGCCTACCCCCTCGGGGATGAAAGGCGTGAGATTATATTATTATTATTATTATATTATTATTGTAAACCATATTAATTACTAGTAAAACATGAGATTAAAATGAGCTGCCCTTAAGTTTCTTGCTGGCTCTTCTCGGGGTACCTACTGCATTTGAAACCAGCAACTCGTCGGTGGACATGGGCTGCTGTTTACATTTAGCCAATCTTCATGGACGAGTTTAGTGAGCATAGTGTATTTTAGAATTAGGAATTTTGAATTTTCTGCTTGTGTATTATACCTCCAAATGTCCATGCAGAAATAATAGGCCGAGTCCGCCACCCAATCGGCGGCGTGTTGTTCCGACCGCCTCTGGGCGCTTTGGTGGCCCGGCCATCTGTGCTGGCTGTGCTGAACGCCTGCTGGAGCGAAAGGCCGGAGCGACGGCCGGACCTGCGTCTAGTGCGGCTGCGACTCAAGGACATGCATGCTGGCATGTGAGTGACCTTACTCTCCTTCTGTTAATTCATTATAGGGTGCCATCCGTCCGGGTTTCCCCGGATTTGTGCTAGTTTAGAGGGGAGCGTCCGGGCGGGGCTTCATTTGTATTCTGGGTTCCGGACACACGCACTGTGCCCGCACGCCGCGATTAACCAACGAACCAAGTCGCTAAGTTCACCGAAAAACACTAAATTAAATTTAATTTCTGAAAATAAATAAAAAGGTGATTTAAGACATTTTCAACTGTTTTTTTATTACGCTGACTATATTTAAGAAAACCTATTGACATGTCCGGGTTCTGGGCTCTAAAAATCGGGGGTTTAACTCGTGTTGTCCTGAAAATTTTAGAGATGGAAACCAGGGACGGAGCTTCGACTTCGATTCCGATATGTCGGAACTTCCGATTGATCTCACACCTCCGGTTCCGATACTTTTAAATAGGAGGTAGGTAATCGGAGGGCGCGCGGCGGCTCCAGTCAACGTGTAGGTACGCACCGGTTTACGGATCTCGCCCGGGGAACACGCGTTCTGTCATCGATTAATATTTCACTTGTTCTTACACCATACATATAATATGGTTTGTTTTGTTTTGTGCGGCGTGTCAATTAATTAATTTCGTCCAAAATCAAGTGTTATTTGGACACATCTTTCTTAACCACCATCTCCGATTCCGACTTCGACTCCGAAAAACCAAATTTAAAAACTTCGGTTCCGATAAAACCACCTCCGTAACATCCCTAATGGAAACCCTAGTCATGTGAAGTTTGGAAGGCAGAGTTGTGCTGACTGAGTGATGGAGTGACTCCTATGTGGTAACTGCTGTAGTACCAACAGCCCACTGCTGAGCTAAGGGTCTTTCCCCACACATGAGGAAGTATGGGCTATAATCTCCCACGCGAGCCCACCGCGGAGTGGGAGATGGTGTTTCCTACCTAACTGTCAGAATTTTTCAAACCACCCAAGGATATCCGACATGTCATAACGATTGCGTAACAACGAAAACCGGGACCAACGAATATGAACGAATTCACTCCAAAGAATACTCTTAAACGTGGATAATTGAAGGAAAGGAATATCTCTGCCTCTCTTGAGGATAAAGCCGTGATATTATTATTATTATAATTTATACGATATTATTAGGAAAGTATTCATAAAAAACATTTTTAACGCGTGTGGAAGTGTTTTGGTCACACCGAAGTTTATAGACCACAAAAAAGGCGATATCGTAAACTGGGTTATATTGCTCTGAAAGCTTTCGCGCGATTATTTCGGTACATATACTTTTATTTACTATTGAATAGGTACCCATTCACTTGTTACCAGCGTTATACAGCATGTCCAATCTATAATATAAAAATGAATCGCAAAATGTGTTGGTAAGCTCATAACTCAACAACGCCTGGACCAATTTGGCCAATTCTTTTTTTAAAATGTTCGTTGAAGTTCAAAGATGGTTTTTACGGCAAGAAAAAATCAAATAATTGCCGGAAAAACCCTAAAAACAAGCGGGAACGGTAACTACGCTGGTCTCAGCTAGTATATAATACAATTACAAACTGCTGTTATAAATTAAGACGAGGCACTAAAAATGATGCGGTAGGTACTTTGCATTCATATTCTGAGTGTAGAACTTACTATTTTTGTATTGCGACTTTCATTGCATTTTTTATATTTAATTTCCTGCGGCAAGTGTGACTTTTCATCGTTATTAAAAATCATTAGTACCTTTGTACTTGCACAGATAAAATCAAATGTGAAAAAGAACTAATTTTATCAAATGAAAATTATTAAAAGTAGCAATTATACCTATACTAGCGACCCGCCCCGGCTTCGCACGGGTGCAATGCTATAACTAAAACCTTCCTTTTGAATCACTCTATCTATTTAAAAAACCCCATCAAAATCCGTTGCGTAGTTTTAAAGGTTGAAGTATAAATAGGGACATAAGGACATAGGAATATAGGGACAGAGAAAGCGACTTTGTCCTATACTATGTAGTGACAGTAATAGTGATAATAATATGTCTAAGTTTTAAGTCCCCTTACCGCGGTACAGATTACAAGAGGCCATTTAATGATCTAGATGCTTGTTCACCAGGAAGACGAATATATTCGACAACATGCTGGCGATGATGGAGAAGTACGCGTCCAACCTGGAAGCGCTGGTTGCCGCCAGGACCGAGCAACTGTTGCAGGAGAAACGCAGGACCGATGACCTGCTCAACCGGATGCTGCCCAGGTCAGTTGCAGCCGCTGCAAGTTGTGTAAAGGAGACGTTTCATGAATGTATGGAGACTGAGCCTGCACCTTGTACACCAGTTTTTTAGATAAATATAAATAAAATAACTATAGTTTTATTCATGATTTTGCTCATATTTGTCTAGTTTAGTTGTACAATAAACTTTAATTTTCATTGAACTAGCATGGCCAAAACCAAAAAAAATGCGACCTGACCGGTAAATCACAATTGACATTAGGTATTTTGATGTTTGTCGAACTAATTCACAATAACATAGAAATTGGGCTTAAAAAGTTAGAAATAGTATTTTTCAATATGATTTAATGCGGATCCATAGAAGTTGAATTACTTTTGTGCAAGTTAAATAGATGTAAATGATTTTTTTTAATATTTTTCTGATAATCACTAGATTTTTCTCTATATTTCACGATGGTGTACAATTTGCAGGCCCAAAATGAAACGTCTCCTTTAGTTGGAGTATGGGTAAGAAAGTAAATAAATCCACTGTGAGATTCTCACGAAACTTTTTGCCTCGCACGACCGATCGCACAACGTTTCACTAGTATATTCTTCGGACCGGTGGTGAGCCCATCGCCGGACCCTGGTCTATTACACGTGTGTCAGAATTATGTTCTCCTTCACCGTCGAGCTAGTGATAAATATGTACGTAAGTTTTTAAAAAGTCATTGGTACGTACAACTAGGATTCGAACCGGAGCCTCACTGATCATGTGAAGCAGGTGTAGCCGTGAGGCTGTCACTGCTCTTTTTTTGATTTTTTTTTAGAAAAAATTTGAGTCGTGGCGTGTTACGTAGAAAGTGAGCGCACCATATACTCAAAGGGGCGCACTGTCGTCGGTCGCAACTGCTTTACCGGTTTTCCCGACGCTGTGCTTTGACCTTTTAACATCAGTGACAGCTTAGTATATCAAAGTCTTTTAGGTAGTTTTGATATAATCGCATACAGTAGCCTACATAAATACATACCTACTTAGTTACATAGAGCCTTTCGGAGGTCAGAGTCTATTTCTATACTTCTATACTAATATTATAAAGAGGAAAGATTTGTATTTTTGTTACGAATAAGCTCAAAAACTCCTGGACCTATTTCAAAAATTCTTTCACCAATGGAAAGCTAGAAGATTCCTGAGTTACATAGGTTATATTTTATTCCAACCTATCACGTTTAGGGGTCCAAAGAATATCTCGTGAAAAGTGGGTACCTATATCCAGAAATGGAATACCTCTGCCTACCCCCTCAGGGATAAAAGGCTTGAGTTTATTTCTTTTCTTTTAAAAGTCATGTTCCGAATCGTCACTTTCCCGCCACGGTGTACGTTGACCTTTAATATCAGTTTTTTAAGCGGATCCTGGGATCAAAACAGTTTTTATCCAACCTGACGCGTAAGAAGGTTTTTCTTTATTGTGCGGAACCCTACGTGTGCAAGTCCGACTCGCAATTTTCCGATTTTTTAATCAGTCAAGAACCGCGCTTTTCCAATGCGCACCGTAGCAATTAAAAATCAATTGTGTCTCAGATTATTGGTTTTAGAGGTTAAGTAAAGCAAATAAACTGTACAAAAAAACTGCATCAAAGTACGCACGATGACTTTCAAACATAATTTATATATAACTAGCGACCCGCCTCGGCTTCGCACGGGTGCAATGCTAATACTAAACCTTCCTCTTGAATCACTCTATCTATTAAAAAAAACCGCATCAATATCCGTTGCGTAGTTTTAAAGATTTAAGCATACATAGGGATATAGCGATATAGGAACAGAGAAAGCGACTTTGTTTTATACTATGTAGTGATGATGTTCCGGGACCATTTGTAAGTAATCAAATGTGATTGCACAGGACGGTGGCAGAGGCTCTCAAGCGAGGGGAGCGGGTGCAAGCAGAGAGCTTCGACTGTGTGACGATTTACTTCAGCGACATTGTGGGGTTCACCAGGCTAGCGGCCACGAACACGCCGATGCAGGTGAGTCTACAGCCTTTACTTTATTCCACAACCAACTTAAAGATTTTTTGCTAATAAACAATTTTTATACACTACAGGAATTTTTAATTAAAAAAATGAGTAATTAAATTGCTATTTCAATATATTTTTAGTAGTTTTTTTTTGTTTTTAATCTTGTAGTTCATTTTGTATATTTTGTGTTTTAACATTTTTTCTATTTTCATCCATTTGGAAAACTTTTTTTGACTTGCAAAGGAGAAATATAAAAAAAAAAGAGGCGGCATATAGTTAAAAAAAAGTCTGCGAGTAGAGTCAGAATTGTGTATTAATGTGTAAATATATAATTCGACACTCTACAACGCGTCCGTTAAGTTTTTTCGGGATAAAAATCTAGTATTTTACATACTCGTAGGCGCTACGAAGTGCTACGCTAAATACTTGTAGCTAGTGCAAGGCATATCCAAAATAATCGATTACTGGCTGAAATAGCCATCTGTGTCATAGAGACAGAGGAAGTCATACATTCACTGTTTAGAAAAGAAAGGTTCGCCCTAGTAACCGCGCGTCTTTTTTGTCACAATATATCCTAATCCTAAATTTCCTAACTGATATCATCATAAATGCGAGTGAGTTTGTTTGCCTTCACGCTAAAACCGCTGTCCCGGTTTTAAAAAATCTTTCACCATTGGAAAGCTATATTATCAATAACATAGGCTATATTTTATCCCCGTAAACCCACGAAAACGGAAACTACGCGGGTGAAACCGCGGGGCGCTGCCAGTATAAAATATATTAATACTAAGTAATAATCAACATACCACTTGCACTTAGCCGCACTTACTTAGGTATACTTCGGAGCAGGTAATATTATTGTCTCTGCATATAGCCCTTTGGGAAAAGGCGTGAGCGTGTATGTATGTACTTACACTTTTAAAAGAAGAGAAATAAGTTAGTAAAATAACCATTTCACAACTTTAATTGAGTTTATTTGCTCGACTGAAGCTGAAAACTGTTAAACTCATCTCAGAGAAGAGTATTGGTCTCGGGGCTTCATATTTAGTCATCTGTGCTTCATGTAATCAAAGTTATAGCAGTTATCTCAGTGAAAGATTAGTTTGCTAGCTAAATATTTATTAGAGGTTTTAATTTTTTAAGTGCCTTTAATTCATCAGCTCTATTACCGCATATTACCAAACCACCCTGTACTTTTGTGGTAATAAGCAGCATCTTAATTTGATTATCTCTTCGGCAGGTGGTGGAAATATTGAACGACCTGTACACATGCTGCGACGCCATTATTTCTCATTACAACGTCTACAAGGTAACTTAGCTTCGTAATAACCACACTATACCTCAATATCATTCATTTAATTTAATTTTTTCTCAAACAATTACAATTGCATGCGACATATAAATAATAATAAATAATCTCACAATTAATAATTAAGATCTGTAACACTATAAAACTATTTTTCCACAAAAAGCGCCTCGGCTACCGTTTTATGATCTTTAATTTCGTTAGAAGACCGTTAAACATTCTGATCACATTTAAGTTGGAGCACGTTTATAATTTTATGTTTTTTTACGCGATTGCAGACGAGAGCCTTTAATTTCTTATAATGAATAATATTTTAAGTAGTTTTTGTACAGGTACAAAGTTTAATAAGTTTTTTTTATGATTCATTACGAAGGGTAAAAGTTTAATTAATAAGTTAACGACAACAGAAAACTTTCCTTTTCGATATTAAGAAAGTTTTGTCTTCGAGAAACAAATTAGGCTAGAAATTTTCGAAAGTGTTATTACAGTGATTGTACAGTCAAGAGCAACTCAAGCTTGACACTACCAGTTTAAGCTGAGCTCTGATTTGTACTGCGAGCCATAGAATACAGGGCCGGGTCAAAGTCCAAAGTGTCAAGCTTAGCGTGCTCTTGACTGTACCGTCCGTCACCAAAAAATATATATATAATCAGTATCATGAATTACCATTACTTACAAGTTGTTGTCGTGATACAGCCTTTTCCGGCACCAATATTTTTGTGTGCAAAAGAACATAGCCGTAGGTAGGTGTTACCTATATCTTGAGTGTTTATTTGTAACAAGCGGGTGCCCAGTTACGCGGGTGGATCCAGTTTATTCCCGTTCCCGTTGGAATTTTGTTAGTTGTTGCCTATGATATATAAGACACTTACAATATCATATTTCAATAAGCCCAGAATGCAGGTTTATTTATTAATTTAATTATTTAAGAGAGCAACGATAGCCCGGACGGTTAAAGAGCCGGCCGAAAATCAGTGAGCCTCGGGTTCGAGTCCTGGCATGTACCAATGAGTTTTTCAAAAACTTACGTACATATTTATCACTAGCTCGGCGGTGAAGGAAAACATCGTGAGAAAACCCGCAGGTCTCAGAATTAATTCTGAGCCATGTGTAAACAGACCCGATCCGGCGATGGGCTCACCACCTATCACGTTTAGGGGTCCAACATATCTCGTGAAATGTGGGTATATTCAGTAATGGAATACCTCAGCCTACCCCCTCGGGGATAAAAAAGGCGTGAGATTATATTATTATTTATTAATTATTTAATTAATTTTAGGGAGACCTACAGCTAAAATAATATTAATACTAATTAGTCTTCACAAGTACATAGAATTATCAGAATGGTTTCCCACAATTTAATGATAATTATAATTTTACATAAACACACCAAATGGAGCTCCTTGTTTATGTTTTCGCTAAATAACGTTGGATACAACGTAATCTGGCGATATCTGGTTGTCATTAAGGCTCCCACGGGAGTGTTTACTCCCCTTAAACGTCCCACGCCCTTAACTGCGCAATTATCATCTAATGCAAATATATTATATATAGAAAGACGTAGATATGGTACTAGAGCACGGAAAATGTAGTTAATTAGCCACATTTTATTTAGTCGCATTGTATTTCAAGTCGTATTTTAAGCGCAACTCTTAACAGATAGCTCTCTTTTTCTTTATTATTCGTTCCGTATCATCTTTCCCCGTCATTGTCGTATCCTATAAATACGCTAAGAAGTAAGTATGTACACTCGCGGTCTGAAAATGTTTACCACCTTAAGGTTGGTAATTGCATACATAAATCTATGCCACTAGGTCGATGATATTATGTGATAGAGCATAGATTAGGCATAGAGCATAGATTAGGCATAGAGCATAGAAGGAGCAATAGAGATTCACCCAAATGAAATCGAACTTGTTACTAAAAATTAAAAAAGGAAGAAATAATCAAGTATAATTTGCAAAAAAATGTCTTTATTTTTTTAAGGAAACTATAACATTGTTTTAATAACTAGTATAGCCTCCATCACCAGCTATGACGGCACGTAGTCTTATCTCGCATAGATGCGACAAGGCGCGCGCATAAATCAGTCCCCTGATGTCATCCCAAACCCGTTGCACAATGTGAACTAAGAGCTTCAGGGTTTCTTTCGTTCTGACAGTCCCAGCGTTGAACCATAATGCTTCATAGATTTTCAATCGGGTTCATATCTGCTGACCGAGCAAGCTATTGAATGAGACAAATGTCACGGTGCAAGTTGAACCACGCCATAGTAGCCCGGGCCGTGTGTATCGGTGCATTATCCTGAACCCAATCAATTTGTACGAATTCTGCTGCAGGATACACAACGGGCACAGTAGGCAGCATCACTTATTCCCAAAGAGATTAAAATATATTGCTTCTTCCAAAAGCAACACATAATTATTCACAGTAGCTCTACTTTCTAACGACGTCAGTTCTCCGACGTCGTCATGGCTCATCCACCCCCATAAGCACTAATATTCAAGCCATCTTCATGGAAAATTAATATTTCAGCCCTTTGTTGCCGGGATAAACTTGCCATGGATTTTCAAACAATTTCTATTATTTCAATCCTAGTATTTTTGATATATGTCACTGTAAAAAATGCAATTTTGACAACTTTTAAATAAAGAAAAGAGTTTCATCATCAAAACGTCATGAATACTATTTTTGTTAGAATCGATGCTACAACTATTAAAAAGTAATATGTACCTAGGTATAGCATTTTAGACTTTACTGCACACAGCGTGCTAAAGAATCTTATTTGAAAACTGATAAACATTTTCAGACCGCGAGTGTACATGTTGTAGCATACTCGTAGGGGATAAATTTTCAAACGCAAACAGTATGAATATAACTCATCCTTACTTTAATATCTTTGATCTAATGGATATTAATATCTTGCCTACTGATAAAGAAACAGATAAACAATATACTCGAAAAAATACAATTTATCATTGGAAATGCCCACTATTCGCAGGCAACATTTATCTGAGATAATAGCTTAGGTAAGAAAAAATTAAAGAAACTTTATTCGGTATTACACAAAAAAAAAACAAAAATTAAACTTTTTCATTAAAGTTTTCTGAAATAAAAGATTTTTTTTATTTACTTTTTAGAAAAAAAAACTAGCACATAATGTTATAAAAACAATGTTATTTTAGCTCAGCATAATGCCACAGCCTGGTCTGAGGCGCTGATTATCAGCTGCAGCCGTTAATGAGGCCAGATGACCACAAACAAAATAAACAATGACAAATATTGTATTATATAACTTATATTCTACTTATTAATCTAATATAATCTTTATTATATACCTATATAAAATGATAAACTGACTGACTGATTGGTGAATGGTGATGTATCAACGCACAGCCTAAATCGCTGGGTCTAGAGACTTGAACATTTGCACATAGATAGCTTTACAGTGTAGGCATCCACTAAGAAAGGATTTTGCAAAATTCAACTCCT
The DNA here is from genome assembly GCA_963855545.1 of Ethmia dodecea. Classification (NCBI taxonomy): domain Eukaryota; kingdom Metazoa; phylum Arthropoda; class Insecta; order Lepidoptera; family Depressariidae; genus Ethmia; species Ethmia dodecea. Next base: position 13,807,730 of record OY979446.1, on the reverse strand, counting down.
AACGGGGGTGAAATAAACGGGCGCGAGCGAAGCCGCGGGTAAAAGCTAGTATACTATACGTGTGTGTAAAAATAGTATTTTAAAAGATGTATAATATGGAGCATGTGTACGATATCTTGGTTAGTATGTATGTATCTTGCACCCATGAATTCTCGCTGCTTTACCGGGATAATTTTTGGACCTCCAAACGTAACAGATTGTGATCCCATGACCGGATCAGTGTGATATTACACATGCCTCAGAATTAATTCTGGGACCTGCGGATTGCCTCACGATGTTTCCCTTCACCGTCGTGCTAGTGATAAAAGCAAGTAAGCTTTAAAAAAAAATAGGGAGACGTATCACACACGGTTATTTTGTTCCAAACTAGGCACAGCCCGTACTATGGGTACTGAGCAAAAGATTCGGCGTCATCCCTAAGCTATCTTGGGGCTGTCAGTCATCTTTTAAGTTTACATTAAAATATTAAAATCTTGGAATTAGTTTTATCATAGCTTCCTACGCTTCCAACTGCGCAGTAAATGATAGAAGATAAACAACAACTCGCCCACTCAGTGTGCGATTAGGTATTCTAATTTAAAAGTCTTTAATATTATAATATTATCAAATCTATTATTTTACCACAACAGCAAAAACAGTAACGGTAATTTAATTCCAACTGTTGGAGTTCTTTACTGTAGATGATGCGGCCGTAGTGCGATTCACGTTTGTATCGAGTTCTTATAGACCAGGGTCGATAATTTTTAAAACCAAAAAAAACTATTTACTAGATTTTTGTCGTTAAGTGTAATACATTTAATTTGGCCCCCCTGGGTGCCATATTACCCTCACTTGATCTCAAATTGTCAAATTTCCATATTTTGTAATAAATTTATTTTAAGATTATCTGTTGCTTTTTTATTTGTTTCATACTATGTCGTGTATTGGCAAATAAGTAAGAAAACTAATGATGTATTTATTACATATGCTTTCCTTTATTTTTTACATGAGACCTCAAAAACAAAGTGGGGGCCCACATTACCACCTTCTCCTCTACTATTTTTTTTCACTTTTTATTATTTTTAAAGGCTTCTGCCCTGGTCTATTAGGATAACCGGTATTAATTAAATTTGGCAGCACGCTAGTGCATATTTTGTCGAGGGATATTATGCAAATTTTTATTTCCTTTAATCCCGGAAAAACAAATAGGGTACCTACGCAATAACCTAAAGTTGCGGGCCACAGCTATTTAAACTTTACCGATTTTAAGAGCTTTATTGCGGCGTAGTTATCCAAATCCAATATTTATCTATTGGAAAAACTATTTTCATACTACATTCAAAATTCCGATAGTAAACACTGAGGTTTAACTATCCATATTATGTCGGAATATTATGTAATTCGTATGAGCGTTCCGTAATTTTAGATGTTTACCCACAGAACTGCATTTCTATTTAAAAATAAATAAAAATAAATAATCTCACGCCTTTTATCCCTGAGGGGATAAGCAGAGGTATTCTATTTTCCACACATTTCACCAGTATAATCTTGGGTCCAACGAATATCTCGTGAAAAGTGGGTATATCCAGAAACCTCAGAATTAATTCTGGGACCTGCGGGTTTCACGATGTTTTCCTTCACCGCCGACCTAGTGATAAATATGTACTAAAGTTTTTGTAAAACTCATTGGTACATGCCAGGATTCGAACCCGAGACCTTCACGCATGAGGGCGGGGTCTTTAACCGAAGGGCTTTACCCACTAAGTAAGGATTTGCTGAAACACGAAAAGAAAGGATAAGGGGGTCACGCAACTACGCCTGAAACGTGCCAAGATTAGAGAGATTTAAGACAAATTCTGTAAGGCGTGTCATAGAACTCGAGCACGATATAATAATACAACTAACAAACAGCTAGTAGGGTAACGCTCCAAGATTTCAATCTTACGAATGTTCCTACTTAACAGGCTAATAACAAACAATTATGTAATTATTTGTGCGGTAAAATCTTGGAATTGTTTTCTCAAATTATAAAAATATAAACAGTTATTTAATTTATAGACCAGGGTAGAAGCCTTTAAAAATAATAAAAAGTGAAAAAAATAGTAGTAGGATGAAACCCATTAGAAAAAGAGGGGAATATTATAAAAATGAAAAAAATAAAAATTACGGGCGATCTGGGGTCGGGAAGGGGATGGGGGTGCGTTTTTTAGGGTAAAAAACGGTTTTTCTCTGTTTCCGGCAAAACCAAAACTCCTATCGAAAAAAGTCAAATGGCAAAGTTGTAGGTAATAAAAAGATCTACAACTTTAGTATTTACACTTTTTTTACATAACCTCAAAATTTATGTGAAAAATTCAAAAAACCAAGTTTTTGGTTTTTTATTTTTATTTAACTTTTTATTAAAATATAAAAGATCTAACTTTTTATTACCTACAACTTTGCCATTTGACTTTCTTCGATAGGACTTTTAGTTTTGCCGGAAACCGAGAAAAACCGTTTTTTACCCTAAAAACGCACCCCCATCTCCTTCCCGACCTCAGATCGCCCGTAATTTATTTTTCCTTTCATTTTTATAATATTTCCCTCCTTTTCTAATGGGTTTCATCCTACTACTATTTTTTTTGGTTTTAAAAATTATCGAGCCTGGTCTATTAACTTTTAATGTAATTCAAAAACTATAAGTCCTTATGACCTACAAGCCAAGGACTTTTTATTGCATATAGAGAGATAAGTTAACATTTGAGAGGCTTCTAGAAAGCCAGCACTGTAGGTATTATAATCAGAACATCAAAACTAGGACCTGAGCAGTTTCCTCACTACGCCCGGTTTAAAAGGCAAGTCAAAATTAGCTGACTGACTGTTAAATCTCGTGTTAACTGTTCTGATTGGTTGAAAAAATCATTAGGCTTTTCAGCAACCAATTAAAACAGTTAACATGAGATTTAATAATCTGTCAGCCAATTTTATTGAAACTCGGGAGTCACCGCAAGCAAATTATGTTCTGATCAATATTATGTTGCTCTTTCCTAATTTCAACGGAGCGACATTGAGTGACTTTAGGGTTTTGTAGTGGTAATCTTGCTCTTCTTGTAGTCTGTCTTTCATAGTTATCAACTATTAATGGACTAATAGACCAGAAACGTATAGTACCTAGTTTCGAATAATGCTCGGCTTGCTTACTTATTGCAAATGAAAGAATTTATTCATTTATTTTCGACGCGGTGTTCGGACAAACGTTTTTAAAATAAATTGTTCTCTTGTAAGTAAGTATTGCGAATATAGACTTTGCAAGCAGTTTAAATATTGCAGTTTACAGTCAAACTTTTGTATCGGAACACAAAAGTATACATTAAACTAAAATCAACTTTATTTTGACTATGACTAAAACCAACAGAAATTTTTATCGCAAAGTATATAAATATTTTCGTAAAAGGGCTCTAAATTGGGTGTCGAAATTTTTAAGTGGGAGAGTGGTCTCATGTAAAAATACTGCAATATAGATAAAACGTTTATTTATCATTTATTTACGTTGACGCACATCCAGAAGCAATTGTCTGTGTAGAAACGAAGCACAACTTACCATATTGTTTTACGTACTCAAAAGGATTCCTGCTGAAAGGAAGCCTGCTATTTTGATAGCCAAAAAAACTGAAATAGAGAAATATTTCAGTTTTTTTGGCTATCAAAATAGCAGGCTCAAGCTAATCCCGCAACCCTATAAATAAACCCACATCATACGTCATGCAGATTAATATCTCCACCGAGTTGAGTCATGAGTGTGTCTGCGTTTATAGCCATAAATCAACACGACAAATAGGTGCGCAGGGACGAATTTCTTTGTACACATTCCTGCAAAAGCAACGCCAATATCGAATGCGAGTGTAGATGGAGTGTTGGTCTATATTGATGTTGTTTCGTTGATATTGGCCTAGACCACTATTTCTTATTAGTTACCTACTTACTTATTACTAAATACTTTGGTTATCTTAAGTATAAATATAAAAAAAAGCCTTTTATCCCCGAGGGGTTAGGCAGAGGTATTCCATTGCGAGTAATACCCTCGTTTAACCAGTAGGTATATTCTTTGGACTCCTAAACGTGTTAGGTAGGTGGTGAGCCCATAACCGGAGCGGGTCTGTCATACATGTCTCAGAATTCTGGGAGCAGCGGGTTTCCTCACGATGTTTTCCTTCACCGTCGAGCTATCGATAAATAAAAAAGAAACAAAAACGTTAAGTTATTCACAATTAAATTTATGTAGTAAGCATCAGTACCTATCTAGACACTGATTTCGATATTTTTATAATTTACAGACCTTCGTTACATATGTTTTTACAATATTTAATTATTATATATTTTTGTTTCTTTTTTTAATATATATATATATATATATATATATATATATATTAAGTTATTGTGTCACTTATTGGCTATTGCATATTTTTTATTGGTGACTACTATAAAGAGACTTACTTATACATCACTAACGGTTCTGCGCGGTTTCACCCGCGTAGTTCCCGTTCCCGTGGGAATACGGGAATAAAATATAGCCTATGTTACGCAGGGATCTTCTAGCTTTCCATTGGTGAAATAATTTTTAAAATCGGTCCAGTAGTTTTTGAGTTTATTTGTAACAAACATACAAAAATACAAATCTTTCCTCTTTTATAATATAAGTGTCGATTAAATGTTACGTGCTTTACAGGGGTGGAAATTTCCCATTGGCCTAAACCAGCCAGAGAGTATCAAATCCTCCCCTAGGGCACGTCAACATTTCCGATGTTAGCCATCGTGGTGCAACTAGTCGGACAACTGGTTTGGTTGCCTCTCCACGTCGACTGATAAATTTAGGGTTGACAGGTCGCCGAACCTAACCGGACATTTGGGTCAAAAGGCAGGACACCCTACATTATTGAGGATTTTGTGTCTCAGTATTAATAGGTACAGTCAAGAGCACATGAAGCTTCACACTTGTAGTGCGACTGTGTAAAATCAAACTTTTTTTATTATTAAAATAGATCTTGTTAAATTCAATATAAATAAAATCAAAACCCCAATCAGTCTAAATACTTTATTCTTAATCAGTCAAATAAAGTAATCTGTTAAAATTTTACTTTTTTGCGTAACTTAATGTAAAAAGCCTAACAAGAAGCCGGACAGGCCGGACACCGTAGTATATTTTGGCCGGACACGCAATCAAACGGTCTTATTAATAAAAATGGCCTATTCCTAGGATGATCAGAGGTTACGCTAGAACTAGTTAATCCCCGAGTAACCAAGTATTACCTCAGTTTTTTTATGTCATTACTCATTAATAAACACGGAGTATCCTCGGACTAACTATACATTCCTTACACCTAGCTTACACTTAGATTACGTCTGAAATGTGGCAATACTGATGAATTTAAAAGTAAAAAGAGAGATAATATAAGAACTTTTCCAAAATGGAAGAAATCCGGCCAAGTGCGAGTCGGACTCGCGCACGAAGGGTTTCGTACTATTACCTATAAAAACGGCAAAAAAATCACGTTGGTTGTATGGGATCCCTCCTTAATTTATTCTGTTTTTTAGTATTTGTTGTTATAGCGGCAACAGAAATACATAATCTGTGAAAATGTCAACTTTCTAGCTATCGCGGTTCTTGAGATACAGACTGGTGACAGACAGACAGCGGAGTCTTAGTTATAGATGGTAATAGGGTCCCAATTTTACCCTTTGGGTATGGAACCCTAAAAAAATGTGTTTCACAAGTGACAGCTGGCTATCTGACATTCGTATTTGTGGTTGATGAGTAGCAAAGAGATTAAAATATAATAATATTTAAATCTCTTTTATCCCATCGCCGTTACCGTCATCCTTCTGTCATCGATTAATGTCACAGTAATTTTTAGGTTAGCATAATACCTACACTATGGCTAATCCCTGCTTAAACTAGGTGACACCAAGGCGTAACTTTTACTCCGGGAGTAGGCATGGATTAGGTTACTCCTTGCTTACTCTGTGTTTATTAATACTGAAATTGGTTAGTAATGAGTTAATACTTGGAGTAAAGTTAATCTTTCTCTAGTCGGAATTTATTAATAAGACCGAAAAAGATTAACTATGTCCGGCTTTATCCGGACGCCTGGCAACGCTAATTGGATCGATGCTTCATTTTATCGAAACATTTTTCAACGAAGCTTTTCAGTTTTCGGTACCCATAGGATACCGACGGCAAAACAATAAAAAAACTATAATTGTATGGTAATTGACTTACTTAGTTTTATTTAGTCACAATATTGACTCACCTACCTATAATTGACTATCCTAAAAATTATAGTACCGAAGAAAATCAAAGAGAAACACAAGGAGCACTACGACAAACTTTTTGAATATTGTAATGTATTAAATGTATTTCATAAAACTAAATTCCAAATTTTAACAGAAACGAATCAACCGAACTACTTAATCGCACGAAAAGGCTCTGCCGGCCTAAGACCTAATGTCAAAGGTGATAAATATCTTCTACCTAGGACTTGCAACACTTACGGAGCCAGAGTCTTAGGATATCTTATCGTCCTACATCAACGAACTCCCACAAAACTTCCAACAGTTGTATTTACAAAATAAGTTACATGATTATAGGCTAAAAAAATTCTATGTTCGTACAAATCTATATCTATACATATAATAAAACTCTAACGGGGCCGTGTCTGTACATTAAATATTTTTTGAAAATTTTAACGGTAGTGTATATAGTTATCGATATAGATACCGAAACACCAATTTTTGGAATTTTTGTCTGTCTGTCTGTCTGTCTGGTTGTGCACGCATCACTCAAAAACTACTGGACGGATTTTGATGAAATTTGGTATGGAGATAACTGAGTACCCGGGGTCAACATCTAGGGTACTTTTTATTCCAGGAAAATATCTCATTCAAACGGGAAAATATAAAAACTGGTTAAAAAGAGAAATACGTACTACTCCGAAACGATAACACCTAGAAACTTGAAAAATGGTATGAAGGTGTCTGATATGTCATAGGAAATCGGTATGAAGGGATTTTTGGAAATTCCCACGGGAACGGGAATAAACTAAATCCAAGCGGGAAAACGCCGCTGGGCAAACGCTATTTGAAATATGGTATGTAGGTGTCTTAAATATGTCGTAGGCAACCACTATGAAGGGATTTTCGGAAATTCCCACAGGAACGGGAATAAACGGAATCCGCGCGGGCAACGCCGCTGGGCATCCGCTAGTTCTAAATAAGTAACTAGTGTCAAATCCTTACCTAGGTACTTCTATTATCACCTTATGTAGGTAGAACGGCTCACTGGCACAGATAAGCCCTGTCAGGTTTTCGTGTGGTGGTCACTTAGTTTATGAACAAATTGTGTTTATGTTGAAAAAAAAAAATATGCATTTTTCACTCAGTCGTATTTCAAGCGCAACTCTTGACAGATTGCTGTCTCTTTCTTTATTATTCGTTCCATACCATCTTTCGCCGTAAGAAGTAAAACATGTACATGTTGTAGATACGTAGCGGATCAATTTTCAAACGCGAGCAGTATGAATATAACTCATCCTTACTTTAATATCTTGGTTTTTAATTATAACAAGATTAGTAAGTATATATATAGGTACATACTTATGTAACTCTTGTATTTTCGCATAGAGTGCTGACATTGGCATGTCTGAAGCCCATTAAACCTTAATCAAAGAGATTAAAATATATTAGGGCATAGAGGGGACAAAGCGAGGAAAATATAAAGCCAAAAGTTATTACAAGTGGATTAGTACAATTTCGACCGAATGACAGCTCGCGTTCATACTAACTGACATGACGCTTGAGCATACTATACTCTTTGGCTTGAGCTTCAAACATGCTTCAAAGTTTTGTATGAAAATATTCCCAATTCCCCCTCTATGTCCTATTATATATTTTAATCTCTTTGGCCTTAATATAACGCTTTTAATTTATTGCTAAAAGCTGTAAAGATGTCACTTATAATTTTGCTGGAAACAGTATTACTTAAAGGTACTACGAGTTACGAACGTTAGGCTATCTTTACGAATAGAAATTATTGAGAATAACCATTATCATAATATTTTCTTTTTCTCTTGTAGATTATTATTTCGTTGTAGCTAAAAATATTTTAATATTCGCATTTTAACATCACGTCCTTATACAAACTATCCGAATACTATTCAAATATGCTTGGGTACGTTTTTTTTTATTTCTTTTTATAGTCAGCGTCGTAGATACCTACCTGTAAGGGCTTACGCATACATACCATTTTCAAGTAATAATAACTACGGCAAACGAACGTCACACTATTTGGTTCCTCGTCTGTTAAATAACATGTGTCCTAATTTCTTAAATAGTGTTACAAAAAGTAATATTAATCAACATTAAAGTCACACTTTTTTGCCGGACTATGACCTTCCTGCTGACTGTACTTGTCATAAACGTGTTTCCATATTTTTGTAAGGTAGATGAGATGAGGGTGGATTAGCATTAGAGTTAGGTATGTGTTGCGTTCAAAGAGATTAAAATATAATAGGTCATAAAATATTCCCAATGCCCCCTGCATTGGGAATATTTTCATACAAAACTTTGAAGCATGTTTGAAGCTCAAGCGTCATGTCATTTAGTATGAACGCGAGCTGTCATTCGGTCGAAATTGTACTAGACTTATTCCACTCAGAATAACTTTTGGCTACAAATTTTCTTCGCTTTGTCCCCTCTTTGCCCTATTATATTTTATTTAATCTCTTTGGTTGCGTTGCGAGTTGCGACCGCCTACATTAAAAACTGTTATGTGTGTGAATGTTTTGTTTACCTAAACTTGAACTTGATGTACTTATCAAACCAGACAAATCTTTGTGATATTCAGTTTGTTTCGTAGGTATATGTTGTGTCTATGTAAAACCCGCAGGTCCCAGAATAAATTCTGAGACATGTGTATGCGGCATGTGTGGCGATGGGCTCGCCACCTATCACGTTTAGGGGTCCAAAGAATAATACTGGTAGAAAGTAGGTATTTCCAGAAGTGGAATACTTCTGCCTCGGACATAAAAGACGTAATAAGTATTATGTAGTGAAGGTAGTAGGAGATTTGCTACTTGTCAATTAGTTCTGCAATAAATGAGCTAACGGATTGACGTGGTTTCCTTTGTACCGTACTACCTGCCTATAAACATACATACATAATCTCACGCCTATTTCCCATTGGGGTAGGCAGAGACAACAGACCGCCACTTGCTACGAACCTGGCAGATCTCTCGCGCTTCCTCCACATCCATCAAACGACTCATGCATGCTCGTCGGTTTCGGGTACTCTTTATCTGGCTTTTCTTCAACACATCGCCGATCTGATCGATGTAGGTACGCCTAGGTCGTCCTCTACCGACTCGCCCATTCACAACACCCTTGTATATTTGTCTCGTTAGACGACTTTCATTCATCCGCTCAATGTGACCAAACCACCTGAGCATTCCTCTTTCAATCCTAGTCACTATATCATCTTTCAAGCCGCAACGCTCTCGGATCACACTATTTTGCCTATAAACATTACAGATTATTTATTTTATATAACCAGGTAGAGACGATAGGCGACGCTTACATGGTGGTGGGCGGAGTTCCGGAGCGGTGTTCGCGGCATGCGGCCGAAGTGGCCTCCATGGCGCTGCATGTGCTGGACGCCGTGCCGAAGATCCACGTTCGGCATATGCCGGCCGCGAAGCTGAGCGTGCGGATAGGTTGGTACTCGCATATCTTTGAAATAAGGCGATAAACACAAAGCGTAAAGCGGATCTCCGTGTCGCATTGATCTTTGATAAATCCGTTGATGCCAAACACACGTAGGTACACCGCCAGTCTGCACTGTCTAGCGGTGCTCTAGGCGACGTTTTCCAGAAATGGAATAGATACCTACCTCTACATACCCGGGGGGAGGGATAAAAGGCGCAAGATTACTTATTACTTATTATTGACGTGATAACGTAATCCGTAGTGCACCGTCTACCCTAGTTCTAAACTCTCGATCGCTAATAGCGATAAAACCGCCCATTGTACTTTAGTTAATGTTGGTATCCATATTGTGTTGTTTTTGGTGTACAATAACGAGTTATTGTATTGTACTGTATTGTAGAAATCGATGAACGCCGGCTGCACTCACGAAAAAGAATACCTAACTCATTATCACGTTCCGCTAGAGCCGAGCGTGCAAGCGAGAGCGCGAAACAAGCGATGGAGAGGCACGATCCGCCTAAGCGTTCGGCTTGTGACGCATCTATTTCTCTTCCACTCCAGTATGCAAATTTTCATCAATGTTTTCTTATGACCCGTAAAACGACTTTACAGACAACAATTTTTTTTGTATCCACAAACAGGGATCCATAGCGGGCAGTGCGCAGCTGGTGTGGTCGGCGTGAAGATGCCGCGGTACTGCCTCTTCGGGGACACGGTGAACACAGCCGCGCGGATGGAATCCAGCGGGGAACCGCAGCGGATACACGTCAGCAACGACACGTATAGGCTGCTAAAACAAGTTGGCGGATACCACTTCAAGGAGCGGGGACTTGTCAATATTAAGGTTGGTATTTTTGGACACATTAAAAACGCATGTTAATTTTCCATAATATGATGCATGTAAAATCACATTGGGCGCGGTCAGCCAGTGAATGGGAAGCCACAGTAGCCAAATTCTGAAAGGTGGCCCCTAGACAACATCTCCCAATCGTCGGTGGGGTCACGTGGAAGATTATAGCCCACACTTCCCCATGTGTGAGGAAAGACCCTTAGCTCAGCAGTGGGCTGTTGACGACGGGTTGATGATGATGACGCATGTAACAGCACCGTATATGGGGCCTAAAAATATGTAGCGACACTACATAGAACGCGCCAATAGAAGGCCGAGTTACATGGAACGCGCCAATAGACGGCCGAGTTCTAAACCGCGCAATCGGAGTTTTCTAATGAGTTTGTATAAATACAACTGTCCAACATCAACCGTTGGACCGCGGTCCCCAGGCACGATCACCTCGCCTGGCGGAAGATCTTCCCTTTTCACGATGGAGGAGCATTCCACCTCCGTTCCTCCATAAATATAAACCTACTGGTGAAAAGGGGGTATTTCCATCAGTTGGATACCTCTGCCTACCCCACAAGGATAAAAGGCGTGAGCATACTATTATTATTATTATTTGTTAAGAATACACACGAAGTCAAAAATTAAATATTTATTGTGCAATTATTCCCAGAGTCGAAAGGCCCTTGTGAAAATAAACCCATGTCCAAACTTCCATGTATGTAGAAAATTTATATAATTCACGCCTTTGAAAATAAACCCATGTCCGTTCTCCATAAAATAACAGAGATTATCATTTTAAAATTTTAAAATAATAATAATCATCTCATGCCTTTTATCCCCGAGGGGGTAAGCAGAGGTATTCCATTACCTACTGGTTATACCTACTTTTCACGAGATATATTGGACCCCTAAACGTGATAGGTGGTGAGCCCATCGCCGGACCGGGTCTGTTTACACGTCACAGAATTAATTCTGGGACCTGCGGGTTTCCTAACGATGTTTTCCTTCACCGTCGAGCTAGTGATAAAATACAGTGTGTCTCCATAAAGTGCACATATAAAAATGGGTAAAACTTGACACATTTTTATCAACGGAAAAAATGTTATAAAAATCTGAGATTTAATTTTTTTATATTTTATAGATATTTTTTCTTCTGATTACCAACTGTTGACTTTATGTAAAGAAAACGTTATAACTTTTAAACTAAGAAGTATATCGTGATAAAATAAAAACAGTACCTAATGATGTCAAATAACAGAAGATACTAATAAAATAAAAATAAAACCCAAAAACCGTACTAAGAAATAATATCAGATGTTTGGCTATGGCGCTCTCAACGTTTAATCCGCCTCTATTTATATTATCATTTCCTAACAGGGCAAAGGAGAAATGAGGACTTGGTGGTTAGTTGGAGAAAAACACAGAAGGAGAACCAACTCTCTATATCAATACCGTGAGTACGCTTTTAAGTTAACTTTAGTTTTTTAAACTGTGAAATCTACAGTATAATATTATAAAAAGGAAAGATTTCTATGTTTGTTACTAATAAACTCAAAAACTACTGGACCGATTACAAAAATTATTTCACCATTGGAAAGCTAGAAGATCCCCGAGTAACATAGGCTATATTTTATTCCCGTATTCCCATTCCCGTGGACGGGAACTACGTGAGTAAAACCTCGCGGGACAGCTAGTTCATAATAATCCGACTACTACATACATCTACTTGTATGTATTTATTATTATTAATTCGGGATTTTGGCTCACGTCAGTTGGTGGTACCGCTCCATTCAAATAGTGTTCGTAGGTTTATTTACCTCGCCAACATTTTTGTACATGAACATTATTGTGGGTTTTCCAATTTTCCAATTGGATTCACTGTCAATGTTTCAAGTTTTTCGCTTTCCCTGAAAACATTCGGACGATAACAAACATTTAAAAAATATTGCCAAACTGTTCTAGCCGTTCTCATGTGATGTGGTTATCTAAGACCAGCATTTATGATAGAAAATTTACATATATAATCTCACGCCTTTTTTTTTATCCCCGAGGGGGTAGGCAGAGGTATTCCATTACTGGATATACCCACATTTCACGAGATATATTGGACCCCTAAACGTGATAGGTGGTGAGCCCATCGCCGGACCGGGTCTGCTTACACATGTCTCAGAATTAATTCTGAGACCTGCGGATTTCCTCACGATGTTTTCCTTCACCGTCGAGCTAGTGATAAATATGTAGGTACGTAAGTTTTTGAAAAACTTATTGGTACATGCCAGGATTCGAACCCGAGCCTCACTGATTTTCGGCCGGCTCTTTAACCGTCCGGGCTATCACTGCTCTTTTTTTTCAAATTTACATATTATATAGATTAATTGCTATAACTAAGTTTTCGTTATAAGTATATATATATATATATATATATATATATATATATATATATATAATGAAAACTTAGTTTATAACTTATATATCTATGAATTCAAATGACGAATCACTCCAACAGTCCACATGTAGCTACTTAAGTAAGCCCCTACAATTTAGCAAAATAAATTATGGTCCTCCTGTTACCCAATTATAAACTCAAAGGAACCGAAATTAGACGTTTACAATATGAATTAGTGTACTGCGTAATACTTGTATTTTCCTTTATTACCCGGACACTCTTAAAAGGGCTTTTAAAATGTCGGCCCCCTAAGGTAGCACGTGAGCACACATATTAACTCGGTCATGGATCGTCAATGCCTCGGCTATCACGTATCGCCTTCAACCGAGATATATATAGATTTAGATTAAGTTAGATTTAGATAGTTTAGTTTAGTTTTAGTTGCTACTAGCGACCCGCCCCGGCTACTCACGGGTGCAATGCTAACACTAAAACCTTCCTCTTGAATTACTCCATCTATCAAAGAAAACCGCATCAAAATCCGTTGCGTAGTTTTAAAGATTTAAGCATACATAGGGACATAGGGATCTAGGGACAGAGAAAGCGACTTTGTTTTATACTATGTAGTGATGCCCCCTCACGGGGTGTCACAATTAGTTAAAGAAGATCTGTATTTACACGTAAGAATGTACTTATTAATCATGATTTGCAATAAATGAATTGAATTGAATTCAAAAACCGGGGACTCTATATCATTGTTCTCCGATTTCGGTAGGTATATTTCGGCTGATGGGTGATACGGCTGTAGTAAAACACGGTCGTTGTGTCATTGGTGACAAATCGTACATTGGAGAGCCGCGGTAGGCTCCCAGGCGTCAAACGAACGGAAGCACATCGACTCGGCTACGGCTACGTGACGCTTACTGCTCGTGCACGTGATTAAGCGAGAAGGCCGCGGCATTGGCTCGGGAATGGCGAGACGTACGTTCGGTGACCGCGGGGACTACGAACGAATTGACCACGCACAGTTTCTTGTTTGCAAACTTCTCCCGAGTCGAGGCGATGCCGTATTAGAGTGCGTGTAGTAAGGAATTTCAAAAAAAGAATAGATACCAAAGGCTTTGTTGATCCGTCTGAGTTGATAGTAGAGGATCCGAGTTTAAGACGATCTTTACCGAGCCGGTTAATGGATGAAAAGCATTGTATATCAAATTTAATGTGTTAAATAGTTGATTAATTATGTCCTGGACTGAAATCTTTCAGCCAACCCACTCGCGATATCATTTTTAACATATAAAATTTTATATGAAGGTGACGGTCGTCTTATATTCGTATCGACTATGATATGTGTTCGATAATCATCATAGTCAACAACCGTATTAACCATTGGAAATTTCTAGAACAAGGTCTCAACCGGAGCATAGATGGCACCAGCTACGACGAGACGTGGTGGGGAATGGAGCGGTCCATCCTAGACATCCGAGATAGGGCCAGACTCTCGTGCGGGGGCTCCATGGGCCCCGGGTCCGCGCTGTCTTCGCCGGGGCCCCCCGCCTGCGCCTGCTTCGTGCCCCCCCGCGACCACCACTCGGCCCCAGCCGTAACCTTCTGCGAGGACTGACGCTAACCAGGTCAAGACTCATTTTTTTTCTGGAGCCATGACGAAGAACTAACTGAAGGTCCAAGCCAAGTGTCGGCCAAAGGGAAGAGGCAACAAACGAAGGTGACTTTCAATGAGGTAGCAACAGATTCTAGTCAAAACAGTAGTGACTATTTTGTAGATAGCTCTAAGTGTTACAATATGGTTTACGAGAAGTTAGGTATAGAGGAAATTATGAAGTTTGAAGAGGACGCGGCTGATAGAGCCAGGGGCTTAGCTGCGCTCCAGCGGTTGTATTCCGTCGATTACGATCTTGGCACTTGGATTTGAAATAGGAATGAGTTTGAAAACTTTTACATTTGCCGAAAATCCAGACTGGGCTGAATAACTTCAGCAAACAGGGGCTGCCGCTGTTTAATGACACCACGGCGGTGTCACTTTTACTATTAGGTATGCATGTCACTTTTTGACACTGTTCGGAAATATCGTAATTCTTAGAACGACTGTATGCCCTTGGGTTAAAGATCTATCTAGACTTTGCCGTCTACCTTCGATCAATTGAGTGCTTTTTTTTTAATAAGGTTAGATTTATCTGACAATTTCTTTGACTTTTTTGTCATCGACAATTTAAATAATAGTACCTATTCGACTTTTACTGAAGATAATCGTGGGAGAGCCATGCAATCGTGGGAGAGCCATGCTTCAGCACGCTTGAGCCGCGTCGACCAGAGTGATACCACGGCCTCACAGAAAACCAGCGTAAAGCAATGCTTGCATTGCATTTCGTTGAGTGAGTGAGGTAACCGCAGGCCCCAACCCCCCCCCCCCCCCCCTCCCCTCCCCCTACTCCCACCTCAAAGGCCGGCAACGCAGTTGGGACTCTTGAGTTGCAGGTGTCCTTGGGCGACGGACGTCACTTACCATCAGATGACCCGTCTGCTCGTTTGCCCCCTTTTCTCTTATAAAAAAAAAGATAATTTTGTGACTTCTTGAGGTAAGTAATCCGATAAACGTCTATCCCAACTATTTTATCGAATTTTCTATTAATTGCAATGAAGTGAAAGTATTCACGTACACTTACCATATTATTATGAGTAAAAGCTCAATATTTACAGCATAACGATAATTTTACAAAACATTTGACGTCTCTCTTCAGATTCCCGCCAAAAAACCCATCTATGAATCTATCTTGTTTATATATATACTTTGCGATTTGATCACTTTCCACAGTCGACCACCAAGGTTGGTGGCCTGCATAATGAGCCATTTACACGAGGCCATTCAAGTGAGTTATTCCAGTAAGCTAATCCACTAATGGCCTCGTGTATGGGCCATTTACACGAGGGCAATCCACTAAGACAATCCAGTAAGACAATCCACTAACTGCATACAAAAGAAACTTGGGGACAATCCATTCCACTGTCCTCAAGGTTTTTTTGTATGCAGTTTGGATTGGCTTCGTGGATTGGCTCATGGAATGGCCTCGTGTAAATGGCAGATAACGTATAATACCCAATGATGTTAAATTTAAAAATAAAATAATTCTTAAATGGCGAAAAGGTAATCCGTTCAATTTCGCAAAACAGCCGAATTTCTAAGAGGTATTGAACCTTAATTTAAAAACAAACAAATTCCCTTAAAGACGATTAAGTGTTAGCTATTATTTTTTTATGAATTTGCGTAAGGTTCTACGAACCATGTCTGCGCATTCATAAATAGGCTTCGTATTTCGCAGAAGCGAACCAATAATGTGCTCGATAAATAATCTCAAGACACAGAATAAAGAAGATACTAGTACCTAGGTACCTAAGCTAAAGAAGAGTACTCAAGATTTTCGAATTTGAATATGGTGTCATAAAAAGACTGCTATATTATATATTGATAGCCCGGACGGTTAAAGAGCCGGCCGAAAATCAGTGAGGCTCGGGTTCGAATCCCGGCATGTACCAATGAGTTTTTCAAAAACTTACGTACATATTTATCACTAGCTCGACGGTGAAGGAAAACATCGTGAGGAAACCCGCAGGTCTCAGAATTAATTCTGAGACATGTGTAAACAGACCCGGTCCGGCGATGGGCTCACCACCTATCACGTTTAGGGGTCCAATATATCTCGTGAAATGTGGGTATATCCAGTAATGGAATACCTCTGCCTACCCCCTCGGGGATAAAAGGCGTGAGATAGTTATTTGAGTCTAATATTTTAATAGAAACTATTATTCTAATATATTATGTAGTAAGTATACTAGTAGGTATATACCTACCTCTATGTTGTGAAACATTTGTCTTACCAGGCATAGCTTTTTAAATTTTACATTGGTTTTGAATCTTATTTCAATGACATAGAGTTCCATTTAAAGTTAACTATTCGTCCATTGCCTGGCTAAGGGGTAAAAAAAATAACTGTATTCACATTAAGAAGTACCTACCATGGTATTACTAAACGTTTTAAAACTTTAAATAAATTTAGTAATGATTATTACTGGTACTTTTTGCAATTAATCTTGCCCATCACACGTCCAAAAAGACTCGTCTACTTACTAACTCAGTCCTCCGGGTATGTAGCCACTAGCCGGGTAAGTAGGTTTACACGTATAATAGTAGGTACATTATAATATAAGTGCGGTAGGTTGAAAATTACAGCCGAGGCGATATTGCTAGCCCGAACCGTAGGCGAGGGCTACAAGTAAGCAGAGGCTGTAATTATCAAAGTGCACGTATGTCATACGACGTTTTATAACACATTTGCGAGGAAATAAAATAAAACTCCGACTATGCTAAACGAATAAAAACAATACAGCGTTAAGAAAAAGCGCGCGGCGCGCATTAGCATTTTTTTTAGGCAAAGGCACAAACAGCCAGTATTACTAATAAAGTAAATTAATATTTTTGTGTTTTTGTTACAGATTAATTGGTTGTAATTTACTGTCAAAATTAGTTAAATTAAATAATTATGTACATATTTCTTTATTATTATATTTTTATCTACCAAAGTTAATTTTTATCATAAAATGTTGACTTTTTTTACATAAAAACTCTTTGCTGAGATTTTAAAAAGTACCGTTCGTTTTAAGACGGAGCATCTTGATAAACCGTGCGTTTTACATTACACTTACCGCACTTGGGCGTAATGAGATACAATACGATATTGAAATTGGTGAAATAAGACACCTTTTACGAGCAAATGTGTTATAAATTATATTTACTATGTCCACTAATATCCCGATATAATCAATATAAACTGCGGTAGATAGATACCTTCTCTGTGCAATATGGCAACATTGAAATCCGCCACCGGAAACTGCTAGGTAGTCGCTGAACATAACATCGAAAAATTAAGTAGTATTACTAGCGACCCGCCCCGGCTTCTCACGGGTGCAATGCTAATACTAAAACCTTCCTCTTGAATCATTCTATCTATTAAAAAAACCGCATCAAAATCCAATGAAACATAGGGATATAGGGACAGAGAAAGCGACTTTGTTTTATACCTACTATGTAGTGAAGTAGGTACATATTCTCAATCGTTTATACCTAGTATCTTAACGTGTCTTAGGAGAGTAGGTATACTGTATACTGTGTAGTAGGTAGTATAATGTTTCTTCTTTGTTGAACAATTCATTATCTATTCCGTGCCGACGCTTAGTATTCACAAGCAACAATGGATTCTATTCGCACGCAACGTATGTTTATCAAAGTTCGCAACCTGATATTATTAGATGCCATATTGTGTGTACTTAAAGTAACATATTTACGAGTAAAAATGATGAAACTCGAGTAATTTGAAAAGATGTTTAAAGTACGCCCCAGTACCTCCTAAGTGACATTCGTTAATAATTACTTAATATTCAAACGACTAGTAGGTATGTAAGTATATTAAATTCATGGCCGGACCGTGAGTTTAGGGGGCCCTGGCCTAATACTATTTAGGGGCCCAACTAAAGCCGTATATCTACAGAAAGAAAGCTGAAAACTTATCAGCGCTTATCGGCGCTGGTCCATATAAAGCAAGCAGATTGAAGCAGAGCGAGCAAAATGTCGTACGATGATTGGCGGGCGGCACCAGCGCTGACCGGCGCCTGTCGAAGATTGTCGGCACTTATCGGCGCTGGTTCATATAAATGCCTGCGCCGGTTACCTGCGTAGACCGGCGCCTATAAGCGTGTGCATCTGGATTGAGGGCCCACTTTTTAAATTATTGCAAAACGAAATGATACTTACAGGGCATTTACTTAAAATTTTGTAAAACCAAGGTGAAAATTCAGTAGGGTGACCATAATGTTTATCGTAAGTATAAACAAGTATTCGTCGTGATCATGTAAGTAGTATTTTGTAAAGCGCAGATACAATATATATAATTATACAACGCGTAACAGAAAAAGCGCAATTCCTCATACACCCCGGTTAGTAAATTAATATACTAAAAAAAAGATGCAATCGAACTTTAGTTGTGTCTAACCAATTTTCTTAAATATCGATCAATAATAGCACGATTTCCATAGATAGCACTAAATTCAGCTATGCTAATTAATTTTACGGAAAAATTTAACACATTAAAAATAGATGAAATCGAATAAGTAGTCGATACTGAACAAACTAATTTCAGGAATTGCGCTTATTCTGTTACATATTGTATATAATATATAAAGCTCGATATAATTATACAGGGTGAAATTTTCAAGTGGGCGTGGTAGGCTAACTCAGAAACTATGAGGAATATCGAAAAGTACTTAAAGGAGTCTCGGGCCGGATTTCGATGAAAACTAAAACTGCATCTTTGGATTTTTGAAAAATCAATAATACTATCCAGGAATCGAACCCGTTGATTTTGGAAAAAAAAACTCAACCTGTATTATTACACCATTCGATAGTGTCGCTAATAAGGATCGAATTCTGGGAAGAAATGATGCATGAAAAACTTAAGGAAAACGTTGGATTTTAATAAAGTGATTCATATTTTAAAGTAATGCCTTAATAGCATATCTGCATTACCTGTACCTTGTCCAAAATTATGCTCAATAATTTTCTCAACATAGACCCGTAGCGCTGTCATCTTCACAACCTTATGTTCTAATAATATTTTTTTTATTATCTCTTCGCGGTTAGCCCCTAACCGCGAGAAGATAAAAAAAAACATATTCCATAAATTACGTTACACGTTAAGAAGGGGGGAGGGGGTCGACGAATTCGCATTTCAAAATCTTTTTTTTTTTTCAAATTTATTAAAAAGAATTTAAATGGAAATAAAACTAATTACGGAACTGCTGTTTTAATTCAACGTCTAGTTCATCATTTTGGACAAGGTACAGGTAATGCAGGTATGCTATTAAGGCATTACTTTAAAATATGAATCACTTTATTAAAATCCAACGTTTTCCTTAAGTTTTTCGTATGTCATTTCTTCCCAGAATTCGATCCTTTTTAGCGACACTATCGAATGGTGTAATAATACAGGGTGAGTTTTTTTTTCCAAAATCAACGGGTTCGATTCCTGGATAGTATTATTGATTTTTCAAAAATCCAAAGATGCAGTTTTAGTTTTCATCGAAATCCGGCCCGAGACTTCTTTAAGTACTTTTCGATATTCCTCATAGTTTCTGATTTAGCCTACCACGCCCACTTGAAAAATTCATCCTGTATACGCCTAGCTGTGCTGTGCCCTCACCTACGTATGCGTGGAAAAATAAAATAAGAAAGTGCCAATAATCAATGAAATTATGTATTGGACGTATTAAAATTATAACCCTGTATATTAACAACTAGCAGTGCCTTGCGGTTTCATCCGCGTAGTTCCCGTTCCCGTGAAAATACGGGAATAAAATATAGCCTTTGTTACTCCCTGGTAATGTATCTTTCCATTGGTAACAGAACTTTTTAAATCGGTAACGTGGTTTAGGCCTGTTCCCGTGGGAAAATTATAGCACATGTTACTCCCAGAAAAGTACGCTTTCCACTGGCAAAACATTTTTTTTAAATCGGTAAAACCGGTAGTATTGGAGCCTTTTCAATACAAAAAATCAAAAAAATCCTCAATCCAATATATTCCAGTTCCCGTGGGAATATCAAAAAATCCCTTCATAGCGGTTGCCTACGACATATAAGACGCCTACATAACATATTAGAAATTGCGGGTGCCCATCGGCGTTTCCTGCGCGGATCCGGTTTATTCCCGTTCCCGAGGAAATTTCCAAAAATCTCTTCATAGCGGTTGGCTAAGATATACAAGACACCTATATTTCAAGTTTCTAGGTGTTATCGATTTCTTTTTTCACCTGTTTTTATATTTTCCCGTGGGAATGAGATATTTTTCTGGAATAAAGAGTACCCTAGATGTTGACCCGGGTACTCAGTTATATCCATACCAAATTTCATCAAAATCCGTCTAGCAGTTTTTGCGTGATTCGTGCACAACCAGACAGACAGACAGACATATATAGACAGACGGACAGACAGACAGACACAAATTTAAAAAGATGTTGTTTTGGTATCTATATCGATAATTATATAGACTAGATAAAATAGACTCGTTAAAATTTTCAAAAACATTTCATATACAGCCACGGCCCCGTTAGAGTTTTGTTTTATGTATAGATAACATTTTTACATACTTTAACCTTAATTTGTTTTTAACAAGAAAATAAAAATAATATGAAACCCTGCCAAAATCTTTATTATTTTACATTATAATCTGCCAAAACATATGAAATTGTATGTATATAATTATATTATACTATCACTAATATGAGTCAAAACCCGAAATACACAGCAAAATGAAAATTAAACAAAAAACATGACGGGAACGCGCGTACGTCAGGCGTCAAAAATACGAATACTATGATAACCATTTAAATAACACCCTATAATAATTATTGGATCACACAAAACGTAATCGCTTCCGACAACAACTATTCGCTTATGAAATATCTTATATGAGGATACATGCTGATTTGTCTCAAAAAAGTAACAAAATCATATACACCCTACTGAATTTTCTCATATAAAACATCGAAAATCAATTTTCTCCTAAAGTACGGCATTTAGAAGAATGGACGCTTTGTAGCCTTTTAGTTAAAAATTTGTTAAAATACTTAGCCTAAAGTGCGGTAGTGTAGAAGGCTTAGCCTAGTCAATACTGACAAAAACCTTGGGCCCTCAGTTCAGACGTTTTGAAAAAATACGAATTTCAATAACTTTTTAACAATTAACTTTTGTGTCGTTATTTCTTTTTAACAAATTTTCCGAGATATGGAACTCAAATATATTATAGTCGTATTAATATCTTTCCTTAGAAAAACTCATATTTTTTGCTGATTCTACAATATCAAAATTGCTGAATTGAGGGCCCAAGCTAAACCGCCATAAATCTGTATTGTCGCATTCTTAAGACTTGACAATTTCTTAATGTATTTAACAAATTCCTAACTAAATACTCGAATAATAATTATTATCCCAGGGATAGTACTTTCTGAGATTCGACTATGCCGTTTTATGCAGGCGTCAGGATTGAGGGCCCAAGCTATTTGACCATAACTCTTTTGATTCACGTTTAAGAAATTTAAGAATCTTTGCTTTAGGTTTTACAAAATTTTAAGTAAATGCCCTGTAAGTATCATTTCGTTTCGCAATAATTTAAAAAGTGGGCCCTCAATCCAGATGCACACCCTATAAGCGCTGATAAGTTTTCAGCTTTCTTTCTGTATACGGCTTAATTACTCAGTTCAGTTCGAAGTACCAACACAACGTAGACTTGAATTAAACTGGAAACTTCACGATCAGTTTAATTTTATAATATTATAGATTTTTTCGCATTATCGTCTACGAGTATTTTTTACTTTGACTTGACTTAACAGGGAGCCCTGGAATCCACGGGGCCCTGGGCTGAAGTACAAACGCCATATGATACATCCGGCTGATTAAATTTACTTATAGAATATGTAACTTATGTATGAATACCTACTAAATAACAATATATAGCTCTGCTTATACCTGTGTAACGTATTTTATTTTAAGCAACGATGTGCTCAATGTAATGAAAATATGTATTGCGTTTAAAATAAAAGTATTACTATTACTACTAGTACAGTGAATAGAGACCAAATAAGGGGGGTTACCTTACAAACGGTCCGGTAGTTCTAAATTTTTTACATGTTGTCTAGGATGGTTGTTAAGTGTAGAGTAAATGAAGGTAATTTGGAATACAAGTTACAAAAAAAAACATCTTTACCAAGGTTTAAGAGAAATAAGAATGAAAACCACGTAAAATGTTAGTGAAACTAATGTATTATTAGCATAATAATAATCAACAGTATTATTCTTCTCTATATGGGATAAAGTTTGGTTTATTCATAAAATCACAGGAAGGCACTGATAACCTAATGTGAATATAATTTGGAATAGGGTATTTCAAATTAAATTCATGTGAATAAAATTTGGAATAGATTAGGCATTCCAAATTAAATTAACGTGCATATAATTTGGAATGTGGTAGGTATTCCAAATAATATTCACCATTCTACTTTTCATCCATAGTCTTAAAACTCCTTTTTTAAAGTCGGTTAAAAACAAATTGAAAATCGGTTACATAATAACAACAGCATTTGATATTGACATTCTTATTTTGAGTTCGGTTAAAAAAGATAAGTACAGTCAAGAGCAAGTCAAGCTTTACACTACCAGTTTAAGCTGAGCTCTGATTTATGTTTGGTCAAAGTCCAAAGTGTCAAGCTCAGCGTGCTCTTGACTGTACAGTAATAGTGCACATAAATTGGAATATTCCAATTTAACTTCACTTGTTGTTAATTTGGGACATTCCAAATTAGCTTAACCTGTCGTATACCAAATAACCAACATAACCTTGCCTAACCTAAAAATGCTATCATGTATATATGTCTATAGTTTGATTAAAAATAAGTGTTAATTTCGATAAAAATAAATGCCAAACTATAGATTTGTATCAATGAAAACAAATAAATATGATTAATATGCGAGATGCAAACTGATTTACTACTTACTTAAAAAATTTCAAAAACAGCACTTTCACTCGGATGACATTTACCAACACGCTGACATAATGGCGCAATCTAAGCCATGCTACATGAATTGAATAGTACACAGACTACCTAATCAAGTTGATTTCTAATAGATGTCGCTATTAGAAACTCTAATACTGTAGTATTCCAAATTACCAACCGTATTCCAAATTACCTGCATTTACTCTAAGTGTAAATATCATCTATACGCGGATGATACTCAAATATATTTTTCTTTTCACGAAAAAGATACAGAACAGGCGATCTTTAATATCAACCAAGATGATCTGCAGAAAATCTACGAGTGGGCAACGCGTAATTCTCTGGTTTTGAATCCCGCAAAATCTAAAATGCTAATCTTAGGTACCCGGCAGCAGATAAAGAAGGTCTCAGACCATAACCCTAAACTGATCATAAATAATACCGAGGTGCCCATGGTCACCGAAGCAAGAAACCTAGGTCTCATAATGGACGGTGAACAGAGATACATTCAGCACATAAATGAAAAAGTCAAATACGCTTTTTTTAAGTTAAAGGTGCTTTACAGTATCAAAGAATATATATGTGAAGACTTGAGAATTTCCTTAACAGACGCGTTGGTGTTGTCCCCGTTTAATTATTGTAGTGCAGTCTACGGGCCCAGGGTGCAAGGTAAAACCGAAAGAGCGATTCAGAGGGTTCAAAACGCATGCACACGTTTTTGTTTTAGGATACCAAAACGGGAACATATTACCCATTACCTTAATCGAAAAGGCATCCTAAATATAAGAGCAAGACGTGAACTGCACCTTGCATGCACGACTCAAAGGGTGATCTGGAGTAAGACCCCGGAATACCTGTTCGAAAAGCTCACTTGGGTGAAAAATGTATGCGGAAAAAACACACAGGCGGTAATAAACAACCAACTTATTATTCCTCCACATAGATCTGCAGGGTTCAAAGGAGGTTTCAAATACAGGGCAGCAAAGATATGGAATGATTTGCCCCCACCTATGAAAAACCAGACCACAGTAAATTTGTTCAAAATGAAATACAAAACGGCTTTATTAACAAAACAAAAACAAACTGAATATTTGAAACACCCATATAGTGACTCGATAGAGATAAAAGCACTGTTATACAACCTCTTCAAGGAATAGTTGCCATTACAACATATATATACACACACACATTTCACACTTACAAACATCACACACTCAACAATTGACATCTTAGCAAAATAGATTATGTTGAGTACTTGTATAATTTATTAACCAATGTATAATTTAACTTTTTTTTGTTGTTGTTTTATGTTTGTTTCTTATGGCTGCCTACTAAAATATAAGTGAAAATCTAAAAAAAGTGCCGATTTTTTTCGGTTTTTTTAAGATGGCGGCGGGCGCGGAGGGGGGGGGAATTGTGCATTTTGCATTTTAAACACTTAACAACCATCCTAGACAACATGTAAAAAATTTAGAACTACCGGACCGTTTGTAAGGTATCAGCTCTCTATTCACTGGGTTATACCACCCACATAAAATGTGTTACATTTTTTAAGTGTCAAACTTTATATTTAATATAAGTAGGTACGTAAAATATCATAGCATATAGCTTCAATCAATTTATGTATCTATGTAGGTACCAAAGAGTTTAGAAGAAAATCATTCTCTTTCCTAGAGAAACTTTTTCTTTAAACGTCTTTGGTAGGTTGGTATCTACCTTCATCAACGGGGAATGAATGAACACTCGATGGATGTACTTACCTACATAGATATTAGACACAGTGTCTCAACGAAGTAGGTAGGTACAAAAAAGTTTTCCAGAAATAGAAGTCACGACATTTCGTTTAAATTATACATACCTAAATATTATGTTCCAAAGTCAAAATGAATATTTTTTATCTTAGTTTTTTATGGTAGATAGATAGGCAATGGCAAAGAACCAATTGAATGACCATTACTTTTAATCCGATTAAAGCAAAGAGATTTAAATATATACCTATTTAAATCTCTTTGGATTAAAGCATGTGATGGATACTTTACCTATGTAAATGTAATGAATCAATTAATAAATTATCATATGTTTATATATCATACTTGTGAACGTTACTAAAAAATACAAATACTTATGCATCGTCAAATTACTTATACATAGTCATACATATAAAATATACACCTATCAAGATAGATACGTAAATAAGTACCTTCTTATTTCATGAAATATCTATTTCTTAATAATTCTAGCAGCGCCCCGCGGTTTCACCCGCGTAGTTCCCGTTCCCGTGGGAATATCGGAATAAAAAGTATCCTATGTCCGTCTCCTGGGGGCCAATTCTACTAAATGACAGCGGTGATAGTTGTATGATTGTGGTCACTCAATGGTGATTTTATGTCAAATTTTGACACTTTTCGTATTCTGTTAACAGTCAGTTTTCACAATCATTCAACTATCATTGTTGACCACTTTTGGTATTCTACTATTCCTACCATGGAATGGCGCTGTCCAGTGATTGCTTTTTTTCCCTTATTTTAAGGCATTGGCAATTTAGCCATCAGCCCCAAACACGACACGAAATTCAGATTTTAGCTCTGCTTCAGAGTCTATGCACAAAAATACACAAGTTTCTTCAAAACTTATCGAAATGTCACATGTACCATAAATAAAATCAATCATCTAAAGATTTTAGTGCCGAAAACCCGAAATAAAACTAATGACACGCATGGTAGTAATAGTTATATATGGTAGGCAACACCTAACGTAGTCCATAGTCATTCCATTGTAATGCCACTATGATTTTAGTGGAATACAAATTAGATGTCATAGTTGCCAGTTGCAGCTTAATGGAATGATAGTTCGATGACAATGGCTGACATTTAGTGGAATTGGCCCCCTGGTTCTAAGCTACCTCCCCACCAACTTTCAGCCAAATCGGTTCAGCCATTAACGCGTGATGCCGTGACCAAGGTATTCATTTTTTTTCTTAATAATATTACAAAAATATATTTTCTTTGACATTTCATTGGAATACATAATAGGTATATTATATATTCATAAAAATGAGGGGAAAAAACATTTATTTACAAAGAAAATATACATTCATTTACAATAATTATAGATAAAAAATGTCCTCCAAAGAGGAACCATGTGGGACAGTGCCCAGAAGACTGGCCGCATTCCCTCTCTGGATCGCTAAGCTGATCCTTTGACAGAGATAGCTGCCAGCCCTCTGGTCACCTGAAGCCTCGACCAAACGCACTGACAGTTCTTTGAGGAGCTGCCGCGCCTCCGGCCCCCACGGTCCCATGGTCTCCACCCCAAACGGCAGAAATATGTAGGTAGCCCTCATTGAGGTCGGCATATTTGCGCCGCTTCAGGCGTTCAGCGGCCGCAGCCGCCATGCCAGCGCCCACAGATAAATAGTTTTTCAAAAAAATACATACTTACATAAAGCTCACGCCATTGTCCCACAGGGGTAGGCAGAGACGATGAATCGCCACTTTGCTCGATCTCTGCATACTTCTTTCGCTTCCTTCATAAGACTTTTCATGCAGGCTCTTTTATTCTTAAAAATAGGTACATATTATGAAAATATTATCCTATTTATATTAGTAGGTACCATAATTCATAATTTATGCGTGTCAAAGGCTAAAGTAATATCGCAACACTCGTGAAAGCGTAACTCCCTCGTGATTTACGATTACTGAGGTAAATATATTGTCAGGATTAAATTTTGTGTAGGTACTTTTGATGTTTTCGGATTGTGTAAACCAATATTTTTTTTTAGCTTAATCTTAATTTTTTTAAGTGATTATTACAAAATATAAAGAGAATAATGTATCTACTAACCTACTATCCATTGCATGATTCGAGTTTCTTTATTTAAACTAATTTTAGAAGGAAATGAATGATGTAGATAGTTATCGTGTAAAACTACACACGGTGCTACTCGCCGTTCTGCTACTAGAACTTGGCTTGACACGCTACCGCGTTTCCAGATTGTATATGAAGTAGTAGGTAGGTACCTACTAATGTTTGGGTTCACTAAAAATTGTTGATGTTTTTATCTATCCCATATTAAATGTATGTAAGCAGATAAGTAGGTACTTATTGTGTGCTAAAATTTACATTGTATTCAACTAGGTACTGAGTAGTATGAAAGGGCCTAGCCAATTTATTTATTGTGATGAAATTAAATGTTATATTCTCCGAGGTAAATTGATGTTTATTGTTAAATAAAAATGTTCGACGTTTTTAATCTGTTTTTTTTTTACATGACACAACAAATCTTGTTGCCTTTTACAACCTTCTTGCTTTTTTTATTATCATTATCCGTGCGCTATTATTAGTGAGTATAAAATGTAAAACGAAACGTTATAGAGATTACAATATAATATTGCAACGAAATTGTTTTTCAAGCATATACCTAGTCCTGTTAGCATGCATGAGACGAAAGTTCTAACTTGGGTTGGTACATACAACTACAAATAGATATCTATACCTACCTACTTTATGCTAATATTATACAGTGGAAAGATTTGTCTTTTTGTTACGAATAACTCAAAAACTACTGGACCGATTTAAAAAATTCTTTCACCAATAGAAAGGTAGAAGATCCCCGAGTAACGTAGGCTATATTTTATTCCCGTATTCCCACGAGAACGGGAACTACGCGGGTGAAACCGCGCAGAACCGCTAGTTTTTAATAAAAAATAAGGAAACATCGTGATGAACCTAAGAAATTCACACCGACCACTAAAAAGCTCGGTAATAGGAAAGACATGAAGAGAACGAAATGAGATAAGATGATCGTAGCCCTGCAGTACCAGTTTGTAACGATCACCTTATGCAAATTTGGGTGCGGTCAGTCGTGAATGGCATTATATCACGAGAGCCTGCAGTACCAGTTTGTAACGATCACCTTATGCAAATTTGGGTGCGGTCAGTCGTGAATGGCATTATATCACGAGAGCCTCCGTGTTTCGGAAGGCACGTTAAACCGTTAGGGCCTGGCCCCGTGCCGCGGAACGTTGCCGTGCCGTGAAAATACACGGCGCCGCACCGTCGTTATATTCCAGTGTGATGTTTTAGTCTGGAGATAGTAAAGTCGTAGTTTCTTGCTAGATATAGACCGCACGAGACTTATGATATCAACAAATAAGTATTAATATTGTGTACGGATTGTTCGAAAAGTATATATTAACTGAAAAGTGACACGTTAGCCGCACCGTGTATATTTACTGCATGGCAACGTTTCACGGCACGGCGCCGCCACCGTACAACGGCGCGGCACCGTGATCATGGGGCCAGGCCCTTAATCCTGGTTTTCTTTGTGTTTACTAGAACGATTTTTAAAATTCTTCTACCAAGCGGCTTTT
This sequence comes from Ethmia dodecea, assembly GCA_963855545.1. Taxonomy (NCBI): domain Eukaryota; kingdom Metazoa; phylum Arthropoda; class Insecta; order Lepidoptera; family Depressariidae; genus Ethmia; species Ethmia dodecea. The sequence goes on along the minus strand of OY979446.1, from coordinate 13,778,806 downwards.
ATCCCCGTATTCCCACAGGAGTGGAAGCAAATCAGTTTTTTAGTATCTATTATATTCATAAGACACTCATTTTCCAAAAGACTGCAACGGTAATCGTGTCCTGCCACAGAAATTTAAATAAAAACACTCTCATATAATTGAGATATTCACACCTATATTTGTACACCTATAATCTATATTCTATAAAATTACCTTATAATGTACTAAATCAAGTGGTCTTATAAACCAAAAACAGGCTAGGATACTCAAAACCTGCTTTGTAATTACAATTCAAATATAAACTTGTAGCATAATATTCACAATAGATATTTAGAGAAAAGTTATATTAGTTATTGATTATTAGTATGTAGGTTGTATTTCACTATTATTATTTTTTTATTTCAAGAGAAAAACTAGTTTTTAACATTATATTTTCCCATCTGGCTGAGCTGCTAAAAGACTTGCACACATCTTATACAATATTGTACAAGCTCTAGGGGAACAAACTTTCTAGTTACTTCCATAGTCCAAAAACATCACTATTTCTTTAAACCTCGAATCTTCAATTCCATTTCCAAATAAGCCTTCAATGACGGGTCATCCACCATCTTAAGTATTTTTTCAGCTATCTCCGGGGCAGCGTTCTGCATCTTCGCAGATAACGCTTCAGCCCACACGATAAAAACACAGTTTGCACACCCAGACCTGCAGCATGAAGTCGGAGGGTCATCTATGGATGCCTTTAGACAATACACAAAAGTTATTTAATGGCAAGCTATATAAAAAAAGCTTTGTTGGAAGCACCTATATAGAAATATTTGACACTGAAATTAAATTATATTCCATATAAACTGAAGTAAATGTGTTGTATTCAGTCAGAAAAAAATTGGTAAATCAGCGGAAATTTTATTTGTATTGTATTGTCTTTAATATTTTTGTTCTAGTTGTAATCTGTGGTCAGTCTGTAGACTATTATGCAGATATAGCTGAGTTCAATGCCTATGAATTTGTTTTAAAGAAATATATTTTTTATTTAATTGTATAGAGAGTTAACAGCCTTCATCAAAGATCCCATGACCACGTGATTTAGTGAAATAATTGTATGACTGTTCTACTTTGTACTTATTGGTTAAAATGACACTTACCTCTTTGGAAATTCTTTCAAGTTCCTTCTCTTTTTCTTCTTCAGTAGAGGGCTGAGACGTAGACATGGTTTGTTGTTTATACTGATGCCTCAATAAAGGCAGCGCCAAAATTCTGGATTTCTGAAAGCAATGTTTCACAATTGCATAATCAATCTTTCGGATTCTGAATATCAAGGCAATGTTGTAGTTACTTACAAGCATTTTATTAAAGTGATGTTTTGTATAAAACGCCAATTTTTTACAACTTTTTAATAATCCTCTGTGCAGCGAGCGACTTTTTTTTATTATAGGTTATGTTTTTGTTTTGAGTTTTGACACTTTGTTTGACATTGACATTATGAAATGTTGCCAGACCGTGGGCAACTGCCCATATCATGGGCAATTTTAAGATTTTTTTTTAAAAACGGCAAAAAGGCAGAAAGGTTTATATGGGCAATTACGTTAGGTTAATTAAATGAACAAACTACATTTTATTTCTCTAGTAAAATAAAATAACATCGATAATACATATTTTATCAGATGGCACTCTGAATGAAACATCTTCTCACACACAACTAACTTCACGTTGGACTTGTCAAGCTCTTTTAATGCGGGAGTTTCGAAAAATTAAGATTCTTTTTTAAGGAGTGTATAGTTTGGCTGTTATGCCAAGTCTTTATTTTACACTTTTATCTAAATGGCTCTGCTTCAGAGTCTATGCACAAAAATTCATTGTCTTCAACACTTTCTACATCCCTCCCTTGGTTATCAACAGTAAAATGATAGCACTTTTATTGATTAAGGCAATCCTAAAATGTCCAACTGCATACTTTCAAGGACACTTGCCACAAAATATATTATCTATACTAATATTATAAAGCTGAAGAGTTTGTTTGTTTGTTTGTTTGTTTGAACGCGCTAATCTCCGAAACTACTGGTTCGAATTGAATAATTCTTTTTGTGTTGGATAGTCCAGTTATCGAGGAAGGCTATAGGCTATATAAAATCACGCTACGACCAATAGGAGCAAAGATATTGTGGTAAATGTGTAAAAAACGGGAGAAATTATTTCATCTTACGGGAACTACGCGGGTGAAACCGCGCAGAACCGCTAGTCACTAATATAATATGAGTCAAAACCCGAAATATACAGCCAAATGAAAATTATACAAAAAACATGACCTCCCTCTAATGGTTCCCGCCAAAAAGCCCAATTAAGATTGTTCTAGGTACACACAAAGCCCCTTTTCACACGTACCGGTTTCCGCCGGTCCGGCGATGGCGGCGGCCAAGTATATGGCCATGTACGTGCGCTTTCATACGTACCGGCGTAATTTGCCGGGAAATCGGTCACCGGGTGCACGCCGGATCCACCACTGCTGGTCCGGTTCGGTAAACCGGCGCCGGACTCACAGTAGTGTATGGAACTACCACTTGGCTTTCAGACGCACCGGGCGGCCAGTCGCCCAGGTACAATCGCAGAGCGCACACGCATGACGTTTTGTCCCACACCCTCGTGTCGCCATATACGTATCTACATTATTATGGAGATAGATATTGAACTTCTAATAACATTAGTTGAAGCTAGACCGGCTTTGTGGGATAAAACCACCGAAGATTATAAAAATAAAACCCAAAACGCATGGAGAGAACTATGTTTATTTCTGAAAACTAACTTTGAAGAAATAGACGACAAAGAAAAAAACGCTTTTGATATGTAAGTCAAATAGTATATTTCGTACCGAGTACAAAATGAAGCTTTTTCTTACCCGAGGAAGGAAGCTAATTTAATTGCAATGGCCAACATTTCAATAGGCTGAATGCAGTTTCTCATCATTGAATTCTCACGTTGCAAATGATTTTTTAAACGGTTATGTACTGGGTCAAAAGAGGATATTGACATTCGAAAGTACCTACGTGAAAAACCTTTCTTCATCTTTTAGTAGGTCTGGAAATAAGGTATAAAGAATGCTCCATACTGTTCTCTTTTCATGTTAATCGGATGAACCCAATAATTCTTTGTGTTCCTTTTCCGGCGGCGGTATCTTCGGTACAAAATCCACAACGAAATAAATTTTTTCACTATCCATTATTAAAGCTACGTCCACGCAACTGTAGTCATGTTGACGGTCTAGACGCTACCGGATACAAAATCGGGTCGTGTGAAAGCTGAATGTGTTACCGGGTAGCTGGCGCCGGTCCGGCGGAAACCGGTACGTGTGAAAAGGGGCAAAGGGTGTCAAACAAGGTACAACAGAATCCCCTACACGAACGTTTATGGGCGACTTAATGTCGGAAAGGGCAACTTTAATGGGCCATTTACACGAGGGCAATCCACTAAGACAATCCACTAATGGCTTCGTGTAAATGGAGAGTCCACTGCAATGGATTATCCTCAAGTTTTTTTTTGTATGCGCTTAGTGGATTGTCTTAGTGGATTGCCCTCGTGTAAATGGCCCATAACAACCTGTGTGGGCAAATCGGGTCTGGCAAGTGGCAACACTTATCCACTTTAGCAGTTTTTTTTATTGACACTGATAGTTTTTCTTTTCTTTGTGTATTGTAGATTGCCGTATGGAGTGTATGTTATTACCGAGCTCTAGATTATTATGTATGTAGGTACCATCTTATGATTTCTCTAAAACGTTCACAAAGATAAACGATGTCGTCTGCATATATGCTTGGTGAACTGATTTGGTGAGTACCTACCCTATTTACTTTATCAAACATAGCTGGTCCCCTAGATTTCCCCCGCGTAGGTAAGTCCCGTTCCTGTGGGAAAATTGTAACTTATGTTACTCCCGAAAAAGTAAACTTACATTGGTGAAAGAATTTTTTAAATCAGTGCAGTATAAAAACAATCTCTGATCCAAATAAAAATCTACAAATAGTAGATTTTATAATGTAAAATTGTAGATAAACTATTCATGAAAAAAATTCTATTAGGTATGTGTTTATAAATTTTCAGGGCAAAGTTAAAAGGCTTCAGTTGGTGGCCAGGCATGGTAAGACACTACAATAAATTTAATTTTATTTAAGTAAGTAAGCAGGTAGAGTACATAGGTATGTAAGTACATAATTATATTATTTATTTTATAGCCTAAGATCCGGCAGCAGAATTATTGTAGGGATCGAGTATTCTATGTTATGTTCTATGTTAGGGGGTTTGGTTTCCGCACTTAGTCCTGAAGTGGACCATTGTGCGTGAGCCATGGCGGCCGGTTACTCCAACCATCCCACCTCCTTCCAAAAGCAGATCAAACTTCCGAGTCTACTCAGGACGTCCGCAAGGGATTCTGGTGTTCCGAGAATCTCCTTGCGGATCTGGGCAACGCCAACGCACTCAAGGAGTACGTGCGCTACCGTCTCCTCCGCCTCCATGCACGCTCTGCATAGGGGGCTGTCTGTGATACCTAAGGTGTGTAAGTGTTTGTTCAGTGAGCAGTGTCCGGTGATGGTCCCTGACACTATTCTCAGGCTGTCCCTGTCCAGGCGCAAAAGGCGCTTGGTCAGTTTCTTATTCAAGGATGGCATTGCCTCCTTGGATTGCCTACATCCTGGCGTCGAGGCCCACCAAATCTCCGCTTGAGTTTGAGTGTGTTCCCTTAACCAGTTCCTGAGCTGGTTAAACGGGATGGGTACAATGGGTTCGGGTCCGATGGGCTTAGTGTCAGAACCCCTCCTGGCGAGTTCATCCGCTGCGTCGTTCCCACGTGAGCCACTGTGCCCTTTAATCCATTGTAGTGTCACTGTGTTGTAGTTGGGTACCGTAATGCGTTCTAGTGCATTATGGCACTCCAATATAAGTCTCGAGGTGTTCTGGTTTTTCTTTAGGGATTGAAGGACTGAGGCACTATCTGAGAGTATGCGGATATGAGTATCCGTGACTTCTCTGGCCTCTATGGCGTGTGCTGCCTGGATAATGCCCACACATTCTGCCTGGTAGACAGTGTTGAGCATCCCTAGTGGTCTGGATATTCTGATGTTGAGATCATCTGAGTAGACTCCGACTCCTGTTCCAGTGTCGGTCTTTGATCCATCAGTGTAGATCCTTAGCTCTTTTGGACCTGGGTGATCATGCAACTCTGCTGTGAGCTCCACGTTGTAGTGTTTTACAAAACAGTGTGTTTTCTGGGTTCTATCGCTCGGTGATGCTATCATCGGGTGTCGCGAGAGGGCATCCTCTTTTATGCGCGTGTGTTTGATTCTGGAGTCCTTGTTTAGGGTTCCGGACAGCTCCAGCCTTAGTGTCGCTAGGGTTGCTTCCTCCCTTACTACAAGATGTAGGGGTGGCAACCCCAGCATCCCCTGTAGGGCAGCCGTGGGTGATGTTCTCATGCTGCCGGTAATTGCTACGCAGGCAAGTCTTTGTAGCTTCTCGAGGTCCTTCTGGGCTGTGCTCATGTTAGTCCTGGGCCACCACACTAAAGAGCCGTATGTAATAATTGGTCGGATAACTGTGGTGTATAGCCAGTAGGTGATTTTGGGGCTTATGCCCCAGTTCCTACCTAGTAGCCTTTTGCATTGCCATAGGGCCATGCTGGCTTTTGTAGTGATGTGTTCGGTGTGTTTTGCCCAGTTCAGCTGTTTGTCCAAAAAGATGCCCAGGTATTTGGATTCAGTTGATAGGGTTAGGGTGGATCCAAAGAAGCGCGGTAATTGTAGGATTGCCAGCTTCCTTTTCTTTGTGAATAGAACAAGTTCGGTTTTGGTGGGATTCACTGTTAGTTTGCATTCCTTGCACCAATCCTCTACTACCTTCAAGGCTTGGCGCATAAGGTTGCACAAAGTGTTTTCGTGTGCACCATTTATTATTATAGTTATGTCGTCAGCGTAGCCCACAGTGAAGTAGCCTTTATCATTTAGTCTTTTGAAGAGGCTATCTACCACTAGATTCCACAGGAGTGGCGAGAGGACGCCTCCTTGTGGGCATCCCTTCGCCACAACGGCCCTCGTGGTGCTGTTCACTGTGACTTGTACGGCTCTGAGTCTGAGCATGTTTGTGATCCATCCTCGCAGGGTCGGGTCCACACCGTGCTCCTCGAGACCTGCGCTGATGCTGTCGAAGATGGTTTTATCAAAGGCACCTTCTATATCGATAAAAACCGCTAGTGAGGAGCATTTGTGGTCTACTGCACATTCAATCTTGGAGATCACACTATGTAGTGCGGATTCTGTCGATTTTCCTGTGGAGTAGGCGTGTTGTTGTCTGTGTAGTGGGAATTCTCGAAGGGGCCCGTCCCGAATATGTCGGTCACAGAGTCTCTCCAGGGTCTTCAGTAGGAATGATGTCAGACTTATTGGTCTGTACGCCTTTGGTTGAGTGTAGTCGGTTTTGCCTGGTTTGGGGATGAAAATGACTTTCACCTATCGCCATGGAAGCGGCATGTAGTTCTGTGCTAGACAGGCTTGATAGATTACAACCAGCCATGGTGATAGGAAATCTACTCCCCATTGCAGTAAGGCAGGGAAGATGCCGTCTAGGCCTGCGGATTTATACGGCTTGAAGGTTGTAATTGCCCATTTTATTCGTTCTTCTGTTACTACGGTACGGGCTCTGGACCAGTCTTGGTCGTTGGGTATGTGTGAGGGTTCACTTGCCCATGTTCTGTCCTCAGAGAGGCTGCAGTCTGGGAAGTGTGTTTCTAGGAGAATTTTACTCGTCTCGTGGTCTGATTTAGTGTATGTGTTGTCTGGGTTTTTCAGCGAGCCAAGGGTGCGGTTTTGGGGGATCGAGTATTTGCTACAAACTAAATTTTTACGCATATTTATTACTTGGCATGTATATCTACCAGGGTGCCCTATGGAAATATTGCAGTGAAGTGGACAATAGGTATTTTATGTAAAAAGCAAGTGAATGAAAATTTCATCCCAAAGATCAATAAAAAACAATTAATTAAATATACTAGCGGCCATATTTCGATAGGGCATCCTATTTCGATAGGGCATATATAATTCTCTTAATCATAAATATGCGTAAAAATTTGGTTTGTAATATACTCAATCCCTACACTAATTTTGCAGCCTAATCTCGTACTATTATGAATAAATAAAAAAAAAACAATTTATTTTAGATAGGGGCATTAATATTTTGTTAGTAAAGCTTATGAAATATTATGTTTTATGGAGTATTTTTATTACAAATGTAAGTAGGTATAGGTAAATACTAGGCTACTAGGTACCTACCTACATAAAATTTATTTCCATTCACAATTTTGATTCCCAGGTTTGTGAACCCCTGCCCTCTATGAAGCTACCAAAAAGAATAGCCCGCTTACATTGTGTTTATTTTTTTGGTTCCAATGATTAGTAAGTACAATATCTTTGAAGGTTTTGTTTTTTATGTACTTATACATTGCTCAAAAAACTCAAGAAATAAAGATGATATGAATTAAGCACTCCTAAATCAATAAAGTTCTGCTTTCAGTTCTGCTACTGAATATGCATGTTACTTACTTTAGAAGAAATATTTACATACTGCACTATAAAATTTACAATACTAATTATAGAATAAAGGAAAAAATACATTTTTTTTTTATAGAAAGAGTGATTCAAGAAGAAGGTTTTAGTATTAGCATTGCACCCGTGCGAAGCCGGGGCGGGTCGCTTGTTTATAATAAATTACACACAACTAAATTCATAAATAAATTATGTATAAGTAGGTATGTTATTGTTTAAGTATCTTTTTGCAGTTTTTTTTTTTTGATTCATTATTTTTTGTCAATAGCGGCTGGGTAACCGAGAAAGGTATCTTGCCATACCAAGAGGCAAAAGAGAAGATGGTAAGACAATGCAGCACAGCTGCCTTCATTGAGGCCGTCAATGAAAGCGAGAAGTACATCGAAAATGCTAAGGTGCGTTATTTTCTTCAAATCAAATAAATAATTAAAAATCAAAGTGAGCAGTGATAGCCTTACGGTTAAAGAGCCGGCCGAAAATCAGTGAGGCTAGGGTTCGAATCCTGGCATGTACCAATCAGTTTTTCAAAAACTTACGTACATATTTATCACTAGCTCGACGGTGAAGGTGAAAACATCGTGAGGAAACCCGCAGATCTCAGAATTGATTCTGAGACATGTGTAAATAGACCCGGTCCGGCGATGGGCTCACCACCTATCACGTTTAGGGGTCCAATAATATAATGAAATACCTCTGCCTACCCCCTCGGGGATAAAAGGTATGAGAGTATTATTATTATTTTCTTCAAAATAAACAAAAAAATAAAAGCCCCATTTTGTATGTATGGCACTCCTCCAACAAATGAAATGAGGGCAAACTCAAGGGGTTTACAAATTGTTATTGAGGTGTTCCATTATCCACCTCCTCCGTCATTAGACTAACTAGATTATACTAAATTATTGGATTGTCATCAAAACTACATTACTCAAAACATGCAAAAACGACCATTAAAAGCAAGTAAAATTCGACTTCCAGGATTGGTTTACATAAGTACATAGGGACTGCAGTCCGAGGTATAAAAAGAAAAATTTGAAAAATTATGGTGGAAAAGAATAGAGCTAATTTAAAATTAGGAATTTTAGGTGGTTTGCAGAATCAAGTCCAATGGTACTCTTAAACCACTCGAGTTTGGGCTCATTTAATTTTTTATGACGCGTGCCATACATACAAAAGGTTTCATGAACTGTATTTACTTACTTATTTCATGTATAGCTAGAAAATATATTGTCTAGATACCTCTACTATCATCATCATGACCTAAAAAAAACTTGTTTAATTAATAAACAAAACAAAATTTCTTCGTAGTTTCGAGACTATGATTTGAAACAAGATGATCTCAATACTAAAAATGTGATGATAAAAAATGAAAATGATAATGGGATATGGCACAATGATAATGGGATAAAGAAAGAAGATAATATAGATGATGATCATATGGATAAATTGACATTTGAATGCAAGAAGGAACATCCCTTGTACATCGTTCCTAAGGTGAGAATAATATTTTAAAATTGAAAAATCTTCAACATATTTTCACATAATTATACACATCAATCAATCATATTCTTTATATTTTTTTATTGACGTGACAACCTCTTATAATTCGATGGCGCCGGCTGCATGCACGAAAAAGTATGACGTATGTGGCGTTCCAGATAAAGAAGATATGAACATCGTAATATAAACATATTAAAATTTTACAGCAGATTTTATTGAGCAGTGATAGCCCGGACGGTTAAAGAGCCGGTCGAAAATCAGTGAGGCTCGGGTTCGAATCCTGGCATGTACCAATGAGTTTTTCAAAAAACTTACGTACATATTTATCACTAGCTCGACGGTGAAGGAAAACATCGGGAGGAAACCCGCAGGTCTCATAATTAATTCTGAGACATGTGTAAATAGACCCGGTCCGGCGATGGGCTCACCACCTATCACGTTTAGGGGTCCAATATATCTCGTGAAATGTGGGTATATCCAGTAATGGAATACCTCTGCCTACCCCCTCGGGGATGAAAGGCGTGAGATTATATTATTATTATTATTATAAAATTTTACAACTAAACCAACTTATTCGTAAAGATGTCAGTAATGAAGGAGGTAGTAGTGACAACGTTACACGCTCAATGCTGATAAAAATAGCCCTCCCCATTGCCTTCTATCACAAGTATTGCTCCAACCTAATAATACACAATCTTTAATATTTAAGATTAATAAGCCCCATAATGTTAGTTTTTAAGATATTATTTATTGAAATATACAGTTTAATATTTTTTTTTTTTTTTTTTTTAACCAGTACCAGCATATTTTCCACCTTGGATGTAATACACTCGGCGTAAAAAAATCGCACCTTTGGAAAATAATACTTCAAACCACTCTTGATCCCATTTAGAATCAATGATGATGGGACTATTAGGTATCATTTTAAACTGCAAGCGGGCTCTACGATGATGTGCAGTCAATTTTGGGCCTGTAGCGGCGTTGTGGGCCACTATCTTCTTTTCTTTTAGCCTTCGTCTAACCGTAGAGACGCTTAAGGTGGTTCTGCGAGTTGCTTGAAGTCGCTGTTGCAACTCAACAGCATTTGAGAACCGATTTCGCAGTGATGTTGAAACAATAAACCGATCGTCTCTCTCCGATGTACAGCGTTTTCTACCAGATCCCTATCTTCGGATGTAGCCACCAGTCGCTCGGAACCGCAGGAGTACTCGCCGATCCGAAAAACGACTTAGGTTCAGTTGCCGAGCAAAATCACACTATCGTATCCCCGATTGCAGTAATGCGATCACTTGAGCGGCTCCATCAGGGGTGGTATCCATCTTAAGGAGTTTTTTTTGTCAGTTCTTTTCATGTGTCGTCCTCAACGTCCGGACAACGAATGATTAACTTTTGACCCGTGTTGACCCTTTTATACCCCTAAAGGATAGCGCAACTAGCGGCCCTTTTGGAGAGTAATTATGCATTATTTTTGTATAACGTCGTTAATTGAGTGAAATGTTTTTTTCTTATGGCATAAATGATTGTTAATTTCAATGTCGTTAAATTAATGTTTAAAATGATACCTAATAGTCAAATCAGCATTAATTCTAAATGGAATTAAAAGTGGTTTGAAGTATTATTTTCCAAAGGTGCGATTTTTTTGACGCCGAGTGTAATTTAATCTTTATTGCTTTCAGATGTTTGACCCAAAAGTGATATTGGAACGAATAGACCTAATTAAATGCAAAATTTGTACCTGCTACTTCTTTAACCTCAAAGACTATAAACTCCATACATTAAATCATGTGAAAAATGAGTGAGTATTATCCAAAATTCTATTTATTATCACTACATAGTAGAACAATGTATTGACTAGGCTATGATAAATTATCAGTCATGAATTATTTCAGAAGTGATTATATTTGCACAAACTATAATGATGGGGATTTGAAGAAGCACAAAAAATTTCAAGCAACTAAAATAGAACCTAAAATATCTGCAGCGAAAATCGCATCAATCTCTGAAAGTACTAAAACAAAAAACCCACCAATGCAAATACCTAAAACCAAAGATGGCAAATTCAAGTGTCCAATTTGCAACAAAATATTGAAGTCTAAAAGAAATGTTGGTTTGCACTTGCGGATCCATACTGGTGAGAGGCCTTACAGATGCGACGAGTGTGGGAAAGGGTTCACGCAACCTGGTTCCCTTTCTCTCCATCAAAAAAGACATGTTGGACTAAGGGACTTCTTTTGTGAAACCTGCCATAAGGTGTTCTACGATAAAGGAGGTCTGACTCTACATGAACGCACCCATTCTGGCGTTAAACCCTACAAGTGTAAATATTGTGAGAAAATGTTCAGTGATCCCTCAGCATTTGCTAGACATCTCCGTACCCATACAGGCTGCAAACCATACAGCTGCAGCAGTTGCCCAATGTCCTTCAGCGACGCAAGCGCGTTGATACAACACAGAAAACGACATAGGAAAATTAAAGAATTTTCCTGCAACATATGCGAAAAGCCGTTCTACACAAAATACTCAATGAACAAACACATAACAGTCGTTCATATTGGGCGGAAGAATTTTGAATGCTCAGCCTGTGGTAAAAAGTTTGCTTCGAAGCAATACTTGAAGACACACAAATCAAATGTACACGTTACCATAAAGAAATATGAGTGTGACCACTGTGGGATGAAGCACATGCATAAATATGAACTGTCTAGGCACATTACGACAAATCATTCATTGGTCTTGCATTACTGCAAGAACTGCATGCGTCCATTTGGATCTGATAGTGTATATAGGAAGCATAAGGTGAAGTGTGCCAAGTCCTACAAAATGCCTCAATGTAAAATCTGCAATAAAAAGTTTGCCTATCCTTTCAAATTGCGGAATCACATGAGTGTCCATACCGAGAGACAGATATAAATCCGAAAGCTATATTTAAGGATAATTTAGGTTCTCTCATAGAGTCGCAATGGTTCGGTGACAAATTAGTGTATGTGTGGATTGAGTGAGCACCCCTCAGAAAAAAAAGGAAAAATGATCTTCATTTTGTAAAAGTTCTAAAACAATTGTAAAAGTAATCCCTGAATTTGTAAAAAGATAAAAAAAAAGATACAGGGTTTAACGTATGCTCACTCAGTTCTCCCAAACTACCAACGAAATCAGCGAATGTATTAATGCAACATATAATATTTATATACTAGGATTTAGTAGAACCTAAGCTAACTTACCTTTATAATTTGTAGATCACCTAGTAACGTATTTAAGGTTTTACAAAAAAAATAAAATGCTCACTCAATCCGCACACTTTTGAAAACCCGATTTCTGATAAAGAAACTGAATATTGAAACTGCTATGTATGTGTATAGTGTAGTAAAATTAATATGGGAATTTGTAAAATAAAAAACGACCCACTAACGTGGCAGGTTTTTGGATAATAAATTTTTTTAAATGCTCACTCAGTCCACACATTTTAGGTAAGTTAAAAATGTGAATATCTTAAGATTTATAGTATCAAAGAAACTAGAAATTAGTTCAACTTTTTGTAAAAATTTTTACAAAAGATCTACCATCTCATATTTCATATTCGTTGTCTGTTTTTAAAGATATTCACATTTAATTTTCCTGATGTAAATATATCGTTTAGGGTGACCACACTTCTTCATAATATTATGGTCATATCCATTATTTTGACAACCTTCTTCGAGATCTAAATTGCTGTACTGGCCAAATACATGAGCAGCGGTTGGTAAAACATGTATGAAAATCCATATCTGTTGTCTTTTAGCGGCCAAATAAATTGCATAGTAAGTGTACGTGTAATTTTAATAGTATATTTCATTACAAGTGCGGAAAGCCTGTCATCGCAACGAGTTCCGACAAATGTCTACCCGAGCCGAGGCGCAGCCGAATGTGAGGGTTGACAGTCGGAACAAGTTGCAATGACGGTTCCGCACGTGTACTGAACAACTATTTTTAATACAGTTGCGAAAAAATTAAGCAATTAAAAATAATAAAAACACAATAAACTCAACTATCATTTTTGGAAAATGGCGCCAACCATAAAAATAAGCAGAGATTTTTTTTTTGCTTACTTCACCCATTCTGGGTAGGCAAAGGGAACTATGCCCAATGCCCATACAGCCAAGTCTTCGGTAGAATTTTCTTATTGATATGAAATGAAAATGAAATCCTAAGTCATTGAATCAAATCATTAAATTTGATAATGAAACAAATTAATAACTTCTTTTTAGAAATATTTATACTTCCCTGCAATACGCCACTTTTTGAGTAACTGTATTAAAAAATCTTTTTCTCCAAAACATGGCAACCAAGGAGGCAACTTATCAAAGGTTTTATTTAAATTTCGAACTGGCTTGCAAATAGGAAGCTGTTAATTGAAAAAATAAAACAAGTGAACACTTCAAAGTGGGAAAAAATATTGTTGTTCTTCATTGCTTTTGTTAACATATTATGTACTAATACATTTTCAAAAACGATGTTTTGTCTCTGCCATACCTACCTAGTTATATAAATTTCAAAAAAGAAATTTTTATGAAATAGAATTAAATGTTGACTTGTCATCGTCGAGAGGTCGCCTTTGCTGATCGATCACAGCATCATCCTGCCTGATCTTTCAGTGGTTCGACGAGATGAAATTAATTTCGTTTTGTTAATGCTAGTGTCTAATAGCATAGCCAAGTTGTATTTTATCGCATACTAATAGTGCCCCACGGTTTCACCCCGCATCAGTTCCGTTCCCTTCGGAAAATTATAGCCCATGTTACTTTTTTTTTTTTTTTTTTTACTAATAAATGGACTTGCTCTTGACCCCAGACTAGCCCGAGAGCAAAGACGGGGCCTACGTTGGGACGAGCTTGCCCAGAAGATGCCTGTTCACTCGATCCTTAAAGGCTTGTGGGTTATATGAACTCGGAAATACAGACGCCGGCAGGTAGTTCCACTCCTTGGCGGTGCGCATAATAAAAGAACTTGAAAAGCGCTTTGTGCGTATAGATGGGATATCCACCAAGTAGGGATGAAATTACTCCCAGAAAAGTAAGCTTTCAATTGGTGAAATATTTTTCAAGTCTCGCGTGTAAAATTTTGTTACAAATAGCGGGTGCCCAGCGGCGTTGCCAGCCCGGATCCAGTTTATTCCCGTTCCTGTGGGAATTTCCTACAATTCCTTCATAGTGGTTTCTTTAACCATATAAGACCATAATAATGTAAATAGCGGGTGCCGTGGATCCAGTTTATTCCCGTTCCCGTGGGAATTTCCTATAATTCCTTCATAGTGGTTTCCTCAAGCATATAAGACCATAATATTTTAAATAGCGGGTGCCGTGGATCCAGTTTATTCCCGCTCCCGTGGGAATTTCCTATAATTCCTTAATAGTGGTTTCGTCAAGCATATAACACCATAAACGAATAAAAACAATACAACGAAAAGAAAAAGCGCGCGGAATAATTTTTACTTGTTCACAAATAAGCGATACGCGCTCATCTGCATTTTTTTTTAGCCAAGGGCACAAAAAACAGCCAGTATTACTAATAAAATCAATTAATATTTTTTGTGTGTTTGTTACATACAGATACATAAATTGTTTAAATTAAATGTTTATTTATTGTATTTTTTCTCCCAAAGTTAATTTTATTCATAAAATGTTGACCACTTTTCTGACATAAAAACTCCTTGCTAAGATTTTTAAAAGTACCTTTCGTTTTTAGACGAAGAATCTTAATAAACCGTGCGTTCTACATTACATTACCGCACAAGTGCATAATAAGATACAATACGATATTGAAATTGGTAAAAATAAGAGACCTTTTACGAGCAAATGTGTTAAAAATTATATTAAAGAGTCGTAATCAGCAGAGGTCGTATGTCAAAAATTTACTTGGAAAACCAGAAAGAATATTCTTTTAAAATGTCCTGTATTTTTAATATGACCATAATATTATGAAGAAGTGTGGTTACCCTAAACGATATATTTACATTAGGAAAATTAAAATTGAATATCTTTGAAAGCAGACAACGAATATAAAATATTAGATGGTAGATCTTTTGTAGATTTTTTTACAAAAAGTTGAACTACTTTCCAGTTTCTTTGATACTATAAATCTTAAGATATTCACATTTTTAACTTACGTAAAATGTGTGGACTGAGTGAGCATTTAAAAAAATTTATTATCCAAAAACCTGCCACGTTAGTGGGTCGTTTTTTATTTTACAAATTCCCATATTAATTTTACTACACTATACACATACATAGCAGTTTCAATATTCAGTTTCTTTATCAGAAATCGGGTTTTCAAAAGTGTGCGGATTGAGTGAGCATTTTATTTTTTTTGTAAAACCTTAAATACGTTACTAGGTGATCTACAAATTATAAAGGTAAGTTAGCTTAGGTTCTACTAAATCGTAGTATATAAATATTATATGTTGCATTAATACATTCGCTGATTTCGTTGGTAGTTTGTGAGAACTGAGTGAGCATACGTTAAACCCTGTATCTTTTTTTTTATCTTTTTACAAATTCAGGGATTACTTTTACAATTGTTTTAGAACTTTTACTAAATGAAGATCATTTTTCCTTTTTTTTAGGAGGGGTGCTCACTCAATCCACACATACACGACAAATTATTGTATTTTTATAATGAACAAATAATTATTTTTAATCCTAATATTTTGATTAGTCGAAAGTAATAAGCGTAAAACGGAAAAATGTGAACTGTTACCGAACCCATGCTGTGAAATAGCCTACAGTCAACACTTGGTTCTTAAAAAATTTAATTTTCCCAAAATATTTTTATGGTGCACAGAACATTTTTGCAGGAAGGTAGGTAATCGCTCACATTTCACTTAAAAACTCAGGTGCATGAAGAAAATAAATTGCAATAAATAAATAAACATTAGGTATGTGAGGTTGAGTAAACTGTAGATCTGGTATGTAAATTTTCTAGATCTATCGTATATCGTGTGTGACCGTGTGTTCTATTTGAGTATATCTTAGGAGTAGGCGTTAAGTTCAAACATCAAAGTTATTTTTCAGTTATTTAAATCAAAACCTAAAATAATTTTGTTAATTACAGTTATTGAAATAAATATTTCTTATGATTTGATTCAGTATTATTATTTTTATTCAAATAACGTAATATTTTTACCTTTTCCTAATTAAATAAAATGAATATTCCTTCGGAAATCTAGCAACTATAATGTAGTTTTAATGTTAAGGTCTACTATATTTTCATCGCCTTTAATGGAGGGTAAAAAATGTCGATCTAGTGAAGTAAGTTTTTGAAAAACTCATTGTTACATGTCCTCACTAGGATTCGAACCCGAGCCTCCATGAGAAGCGGACTCTCACTGCGCTCTTGATTTTCGTCAACTCAAAAGATAATCTCTTACTTTGTATTTTAATGTTGCCTACAGGCTTTGAGTATTAATCCTACCGGAGACGCCACTGACAGGCGTTCCCCTTTGCCAAAAAAAAGTGTCGGTCAACACGCTTACCTGTTATATACATCTAGTTTTTTTGAGTTTACGGAGTGCTTGGATTGGTGAATGTATTTGTGTGCATCTAGTTCAAGCTAGTGTTTAATTGTTTTGTCAAAAAATGCGTTTGTTTTAACGTGTTTTTGCGTTTTTTTTTTACTTTTTTGCAAAGAAACTAGTGCGCGTGACGTCTCCTGTTGGTTTAATACTCAAAGCCTACAGGTAGGTATATTCTGTTAAAAATCAACCGCAAACCGATTAAGTAATTAACCCCAAACTATTAAAAAAAAATCTAACGCCTTTTATCCCCGAGGGGGTAGGCAGAGGTATTCCATTGCAGGATATACCCACTTTTCACGAGATATATTGGACCCCTAAACGTGATAGGTAGTGAGCCCATCGCCGGACCGGGTCTATTTACACATGTCTCAGAATTAATTCTGAGACCTGCTGGTTTCCTCACGATGTTTTCTTTCACCGTCGAGGTAATGATAAATATGTACGTAAGTTTTGAAAAACTCATTGGTACATGCCAGGATTCGAACCCGAGCCTCACTGATTTTCATTATGTGAAGCAGGTTCTTTACTGAAAATTACCTATATTGTACCTATACTGAAAATTACCTATATTGAAAACTCCAGTATTCTTGTATACTTTTAACATTTCTACACTACGCGTGGAAACTGGCGGAGATTCGATATTCGACACGAAATCGGAAAATCTGTCGAATCCTTATGCCAAATATGACGTCTGTGCCCATCTCGAAACCTTTCCACAGATTTTCCGATTCCGTTTCGAATATCGAATCTCCATGAATACGCCCGCAGGACTTAACCCTTGAAGCGCCCAATTCATTGATTTTAACGCGAAGCGTCGCGCGGCGGCTGCGTGCGTCGCCGCACCGCGCCGCTCGATACGCGCGTGGCGCGCGGCCCGCACGGCGCCCCTCAGTGACGGCTGTGGTCCCCGTCACAACACTCCCTTGCTAACCCGGTTTAAAGTCTTTACAAGACATTTTTACATACGTCATACCCTATTTTGAGCTTAAAAAGTCGGGCCACTAAAGTATTACGTTTAAGGCTCATTTTTGATCATCAAAATAATAATATTCGCCGACCTTCAGATCTAGACTTTTTATAAAAAAAAAACGTTACATTTTATAATCAAAACAAAGCTCCGAAGCAATGAACGAGGTCGACTTGATAAAGGAAGTGGAAAAGCGGCCGATTTTGTATGATAAGTCGGTCAGCGGATTTAACAAAACCAAACTTAGGGACGACGCGTGGAAAGAAGTTCAAGAAGCTCTCAATGTATCCGGTAAGTTTACCCTCAAATAAGTACCTACCTACAAACTAACTAGAAATATAAATAGGTAATAATATAATATAATAATAATAATATAATATAATCTCACGCCTTTCATCCCCGAGGGGGTAAGCAGAGGTATTATTCCATTACTGGATATACCCACATTTCACGAGATACATTGGACCCCTAAACGTGATAGGTGGTGAGCCCATCACTGGACCGGGTCTCTTTACACATGTCTCAGAATTAATTCTGAGACCTGCGGGTTTCCTCACGATGTTTTCCTTCACCGTAGAGCTAGTGATAAATATGTACGTAAGTTTTTGAAAAACTCATTGGCACATGCCAGGATTCGAACCCGAGCCTCACTGATTTTCGGCCGGCTCTTTAACCGTTCGGGCTATCACTGCTCACTAATATAAATAGGTAACTACCATAATAATAATATAGATAAAGCTGAAAATAAAGCAAGTAGGCACTAATAATAGAAACGGTCTCGTTAAGGTTTTATAATTTATCACCAAAAAAAATTTACTTACAGGAACTCTGCTAATCCTCCGTGATAACACAAAACTCTTTAATATGATTATACTTATCCTAACTTCTTTTATTTCCGACAATAGAGGCAGAATGCAAGAAACGCTGGCGCTCGCTCCGAGACTCGTTCATCAAGCTGCAACGTACGCACGGCGGGCGCACGCGCTGGCCTTATCACCAGGCAATGCGGTTCTTGCTACCACACGTAGAGCCCAAAACTGACAGGTGAGATGTCACTTACAGGCCGACTTCGGTCGACGGGACGAGTGGTTGAAATGAAAAAGAAAATGTATTTTATTCTGTAGGTAATAATAATTACACTTACAACAGTCAATACTCTAATAACAAGGCACACTAAACTCGTCCATGAAGATTGGCTAAATAAACAGCAGCCCGTCTCCACCGACGAGCTGCTGGTTCCAAATGCAGTACCCCGAGAAGAGCCAGCAAGAAACTGGGCAGCTCTTTTTAATAGTGGTAAATCAAGCCGAACGAGGAGTTAGCGGATCGACTGCCGTGTGTGCTGACTAACAGGCCCCAATCGATTATGCCCAAAAGTAGGAGTAGGAGGGGTAGAAGTAGTCTTGGGTAGTTCACGAACGACCTAGTTCGAAAGAGCGCTCTTTTAGGTGAACTATGCGAACTAGTTCGTCCACAATTTCCCTTCTTTTAAATATATATAACTAAATTAAGCGCTCCCAATGGCGACTATGCCCAAGACTAGTAGCAATCGTGGCGGGGGATGACGGGGCGGGCGGGCCCCTGCTGCCCCAAATGGGGGGAGAGCATAGCCTGCCGAGTCACGGAAGAAACTGTTTCCCGGGACTCGGACTTAGGGCGAGAGGAGGAACATGGGGAGTTTTTAGTCAGTGCAAGCCTGACATAACCCGCAGTTTTAATTTAACCCTAGACTGTGAAGGATGTTAAAAAGAAATAGGTACTAACACGCTGTTGCATCTGATATGCCCTCAATTTTCAAATAGAAATGCCTTTTTTTATAAAAAAAAAGGGGTGCAAACGAGCAGACGGGTCACCTGATGGTAAGTGACTACCGTCGCCGATGGACACTTGCAACTCAAAGTGCTTTACCAAATAGTTGTTGGTATTTAGACTATTTTAGAAATTTCCGGGTCACTCGCGCGTTATACTACCAGATTCAACAAACATGGCGTCTTGATTCGAAAAGAACTTGACGTTTAGAAAAGCTCAGCTAATGTACAAAGCAGGGTGAGCATGTGGTCCTCCGTACCACCTCTTAATTCTTTTCGAAAACCACCTAGAAGTAATGTGACGGTGATTGTGACGCTGATTTTTGCTATCATTTTGATTGTGACGGCTTCCTCGCAGAAGGATGGATCAAAATAGGTGGCACGGAGGTTCACATGCTTTGTCTATGGTTTTCAGACAAATCGTCGAATTCCAAGAGAATCACACCATGCACCGGCGAAATTAACATTTTAAACCAATGTGACGGAATATGTGACAGCTACAAACACATTCTTTACATATGTGACGCAATAGGGACAGAGAAATAAGCGATCTTTTTTTCAGAAGCATGTCTTGAGTTTGGCCACCATTTTAACGTCAAAAATCCTAGTGAAACATGCATTTAAATAAAAACCTAACAGGAATTCGAAACTATTTAGTCAAGACAAAATAGCTCATAATATTATTTCCACGACTACTTCATTATTTTTTAAGAAAAACTTGAATGAATTTTTCATATACACGAATTAGGGTGACCAATGTCTTAGATCACTTTGGGACATTCATCTATAATTAAAAAAATTGAACTCTCATCGGCTCTAAATTCAAAAGAATGTTTGTTGTCAGTACAACGAATAATAATAATTTAAAAAACGAATAAACACGCTGTAATGGTAAACTGAAATAAAGCTAAAGAAATATTTATAGAAAGTATAAGAATTAATGGAATCCCTCTGCCTCCTCGGGGATAAAAGGCGTGAGATTTTTTATATTCTCCAAAATTATGTATGTATTTTAAATAAAGATTTATAAAGATGGTAAAACAGGACAATAAATCATTTCGATTCTATCCGCCTTATATCCCCGAAGGGGTAGGCAGAGGTATTCCATTTCTGGATATACCCACCTTTCAACAGATATTTTTTGGACCCCTAAACGTGATAGGTGGTGAGCTTTTCCCCGGACCGGGTCTTTAACACATGTCTCAGAATTAATTCTGGGACCTGTGAGTGTCCTCACGATGTTTTCCTTCACCGTCGAGCTAATGATAAATATGTACGTAAGTTTTTGAAAAAGTCATTGGTACATGCCAGGATTCGAATCCGAGGCTCACTGATTTTCATAATGTGAAGCGGGCTCTTTAACCGCAAGGCTATTACTGCTCTTGAGATCACATTACATTAATTACTTTAAAAATAATTTTGTAAAGTTCATAATATAATTTGAATTAAGTATGTTTATTTTTTTAAATTATAATCAAAATTAATAGTAAAAAAATAAAATAAAAAGACCCCAATCCGATTTAAATAATAGTTTAAAATAATCGTCATATGAGCAGTAAGATGTATAGATAAAAGAGAGGGTAGATTCTTTTTATTTTGTCTATGTAGGTATTTTCAACTTTAATAATTAACCTATCACGTGTAGGGGTCCAATATATCTCGTGAAATGTGGATATATCTAGTAATGGAATACCTCTGGCTACCCCCTCGGGGATAAAAGGCGTGAGATTATATATATATTTTTTAAATAATTTGCAATCTTTTTCCACCCTGCTCCGTGGTGACAAAGCCCTCTCTTATAGTAACAATGACAATTACAAAAAAAAAGTATTTCTTTCATGTTTATAACCATTTTGTGTCGAATGGGTGGGAATGGAATAAAAAGACCGTGTTACTGGCTTCTCGTTGTTTAACTATAATTAGGGTCCTGGAGTGCGATTTTTGAATCTCACTGTTGATATCAAAATCACCGGTAACTAAAATTGTCACCGATGACTTTTATGTCACCATTTTCCAAAAGCCGTATTTTTGAAAGTCACACACTGTTTTCAATAAATCGTCGCAATCACAAAATATCACAATCGAGCCCTGCTGCTAATTCTTTCAAAATCATACTTTGGCACTTTTGGCAGATGGCACTACGTCAACTGTCAAAAACAATCGCATGGTGATTTCAATTACGAGTGGGTAGGGGCACTCGTAAATCGATATCATAGGTATGACAAATGTAAGTCACCGATGAGTTTCAAAAATACGATCTTTCGGAAATCACTCACATCGGTGAGAATTAGTCACTTGGTGAGATTCAAAAATCGTACTCCAGGTAATAAAGCTTGAGCTTACAAGCGACAATTCTACAAGATGTTTCAATAAATAGTATAATAAAAACTTACTATCTTTTATTGAATTCTTTATTTTCATTGAAATTGTTGATTCTATATAATTATTGTAAATAAAACATACTTAGATATTGGTAGGTAGACAATAAACACCCCTCCTTTACCATTTGCGAAGTGCCTACCGCACTTCAGTATGAAGTACTTTCAGTCAAGAGGGTCGACTCTGAATCAGTCCCAACAAAATCATAGTCACCCTATACAGTAACTTTCCATAGTAATGGACAAATCCAATTTTCTCTTAAACGAATAAAATAGTCGTAGAAATAATATTATGAGCTATTTGTCGTGACTAAATAGTTTCGAATTCCTGTTAGGTTTTTATTTAAATGCATGTTTCACTAGGATTTTTGACGTTAAAATGGTGGCCAAACTCAAGACATGCTTCTGAAAAAAAGATCGCTTATTTTTCTGTCCCTATTGCGTCACATATGTAAAGAATGTGTTTGTAGCTGTCACATATTCCGTCACATTGGTTTAAAATGTTAATTTCGCCGGTGCATGGTGTGATTCTCTTGGAATTCGACGATTTGTCTGAAAACCATAGACAAAGCATGTGAACCTCCGTGCCACCTATTTTGATCCATCCTTCTGCGGGGAAGCCGTCACAATCAAAATGATAGCAGAAATCAGCGTCACAATCACCGTCACATTACTTCTAGGCGGTTTTCGAAAAGAATTAAGAGGTGGTACGGAGGACCACATGCTCACAAAGCAGGGATGTTACGGAGCTTCGACTTCGATTCCGATATGTCGGAACTTCCGATTGATCTTACACCTCCGGTTCCGACTTCGGTTCCGATACTTTTAAATCGGAGGTAAGCAGAGTTTACACGAAGCCAGTAATGCTGGCGCCAGTCTGCAGTTAATCGGAGGGCGCGCGGCGGCTCCAGTCAACATGTACAGTCAAGAGCACGCTAAGCTTGACACTTTGGACTTTGACCCGGCCCTGTACTCTATGGCGCGCAGTACAAATCAGAGCTCAGCTTAAACTGGTAGTGTCAAGCTTGACTTGCTCTTGACTGTACGAATAGGTTTACTCATCTCGCCAGGGGAAAACACGTTCTGTCATCGATTAATATTTCACTTTTTGTTAGGCCATACATATAATATGGTTTGTTTTGTTTTGTGCGGCGTGTCAATTAATTAATTTCGTCCAAAATCAAGTGTTATTTAAACACATCTTTCTTAGCCACCATCTCCGACTCCAACTCCGATTCCGACTCCGACTCCGAAAAACCAAATTTAAAAACTCCGACTCCGACTTCGGTTCCGATAAAACCAGCTCCGTAACATCCCTAGTACAAAGATGGAAGTAAAAAGAAATCGTACTGATTCTAGGAAAATTCGTCAACTTTGAAAATTATGACTAATTCCTTCACTTTACAGCGTATCGAAACGCGAAGCAGATGATTCGGACCCTGAAGAAGAAATCCGTCGTTCTCAGCCATCCCTCCCAGAAATCTGCTACCAGGACAAGTACACCGACGACGAAGAATCCCAGCCTTCCCCAAAAAAGGCTCGGCTCAGCTCTACTGAGGAAGAAAGCCCTTGCCAATGCAATAGGACCGACCCCGACGAGCTATTCCTCCTTAGCTGTGCTCCCACTCTAAAGAGATTGAATTCGAAACAAAACGCAGTGGCCAGATTGAAAATACAGCAAGTTCTGTACGAAGCAGAGTTTGGGACACAGATGGAATTGCCTTACGTGACGCCGGCGAGTGATTGCGGGTTTGACAACATTGAAGGCGCTGTAGAATAGACAACTTTTTATTTTTTCAGTAAAGCAAAGGTGACGTCAACAGCACATGAAGCTTTACACTTGTAAGCGAGTCTGACCTCTAAGACGATTGTAGTAAGAACGTTACAAAGTCCAATGTGTCAAGCTCCACGTGCTCTTGACTGTACCTACTTCCAAAAAGCTGTTATAAGTATATTACACTTCAACGAAACAACAGATTTTCTTATTGACCTTGTAAGTGCAACCACTGAAGTTTGTCTTTGCACAATAAATGCTGCAAGTCCAATAAGATACGAATATTTTTCCCTTCTGCACTCGTTGAGTGCAACTACATAGTCTCTCCTCTTGTAAACAGTATTTGTTACCTACAATAAGTAGATATCAAATCCGATCCTGCGGAACCTACCTAAACATGACAAGTAAACAAATTCGTAATAAAAAAATTACGAATTTAATACTTTACACTTGTGAGAGTCTGAGCTCTAAAGCTATTGTCAGAACGTATAAAAATCAAATTTTTAGGTACTACGTGCTCTTGACTGTAGGCACATGAGTAAAGAAACGGAACAGAGACAAAGCTTCATACAACCGCGCTGTCGTAGGTACACTACTACAAGCATGCAATGCTTGTGTGCGTTTCTACTAGCGCTGCGTCACATACGCGCCGCAACTGGATAAAACCGGCTCGGTCAGTAGAAATGCCGAGGGCCGCGCAATGGTTGCCGTATTTGTTTCGCGCTCCTGCTTAGTGAGAAATGGTTATTTTAAATTGTTTATGGTAGAATAAAGTATTAAACTAAAAAGTCAAGAAAGTGTAAATAATTAGATTCGGAGGTGTAAAATGGTTACCTACTGTACAGTTTGCATGAATGTCTCGAAAATCACATATGTGACGAAATAAAATTGTTTGTTAATAGACCTGAACAACCTATAAATATGGGCAAAGATTCTTTAATTACTCATTACAATAAACTCGACGTAAACATTGTAAATATTGGTACCTAATTATATTCTGAATCGAGTGTAAGATTGTAAAAATATTATGCCATGTGGAAGCGTCCTTAATGATTATTTGAAAAAACTTTATATCCATTAGATTTAGAATTCATCATTAGATTAAAAGATTTAATAATTTATTAAAAATAAAAAGTTATAAAAAAATATTTAGAGTAGGTAATTTGTAAATAATCTAATGTACAAATAAAAGTCTAATAAACGTTTTGTTTATTTTATTCTCCTTTGCCAACCCTACTAAAATAGGTAAGAATTTTGCACGCTCCTTAGAAGCTTTGTCTCTGTTCCGTTTCTTTACTCATGTGCTGTAGGTAGGTACAGCTACTGTTACATTAGTAGGTACCTACATACCTACTTATTTGTTTTGAGACCCTTTATAGGTAAGTACATTGATTTAAACTATCTAAATAGTTACCTACCATTGTGAATTGATAATTAATTGAATAAGTAGTTACGCCTTTGAATACGAAAACTCACCTACAAAGAAACTAAACAAAATTTAAGACAGATAATATAAATCGATTTTATTTATGTATGACTTCCTGTCTCCAATAAAGATTTTACCAATTTTAACGTTTTATTATAATTTTCAGTAGGTATATCCAAATGCGAAAGCGGGTTTTGCCCATGTAGGTACTATCGACAAACGCTAAGCTCAATGTACCTAACAAGCTTTTATTTATAAAAAATTGTAAAAAAGCTATTGCATAGCATTTTGTATCAACAAGACTGCCGAAAAGAAACGACCTTAGACAATGCACGGCCTTCAAGCCACACCTCCGTCCGTGCCCGTCGGAGTAGGGAGCGTGAGGTTTTTTTTCGTTACGGAATTTCTGGATTCGGTCCCCGCGCTCAAGGCCCTCGATAGAAGCTATGCAATAGCTTAAAAATATATTTTTCTTTTCTAGTTTAAATGGTTATTTTTTTAATTTTTAGTTCTTTTTATTGCCAATAATATAATAAAAGCTTGTTTTTAAAAAGTGTTTTTTTTTCTTTTCATTTTATTTGTAATTGTCATCACTACATAGTATAAAACAAAGTCGCTTTCTCTGTCCCTATATCCCTATGTATGCTTAAATCTTTAAAACTACGCAACGGATTTTGATGCGGTTTTTTTTAATAGATAGAGTGATTCAAGAACAAGGTTTTAGTACTAGCATTGCACCCGTGCGAAGCCGGGGCGGGTCGCTAGTTGTTACTATTAGAGAGAGCTTTGTCGCCACGGGGTGGGAAAAAGATCTGCTCGCAAAAATTACACTTAGGTGTATCGGGCAGAACGTTTACTGATAGTACTTATTTTTTCTTGATATTGAAAGCTCTGCAACTGTGCAAAGAATCTGGGGTCACGTAGCTTAGTGACCCCGCCAAGACGAGCGAAGAGAAGCACAAGGGGGCGCTAAAAGCCATAAGTAGGTATATTTTAACTAAGGTGTAAACTGTATAAAGAAATAAAAGCTTTAAAAATAATAAAACTTTACTTACCAACTGTTTTAAAAACTTAATCTAACTAATCCAAGATCGAAACGTGGAACGATAACAAATATATTTTGTATATTTTGAAGAAAAAAATTACCTACTAGGTACAGATGATTGATATTTTCATCAATGCCCGTGACGAATTCATTTTATAGCGATCAAGTTGACATGCGCAAAGTCTCAAGGACCGCCCACACTAGATCCAGTCTATGGATGTATTTGAACCTATAGGTACCCGAATAAACACAGCCGAGCTGGTGGTTGCATACTGGATAAACGGGGGCTTTATTAACCCTTAAATTAACTAAGTATATCATACAATAAGACCGCCTATTGTATTCAGGTACCTACCTACTTATTTTGGTATCTGTTTTGTTTTTGGTGTAGGTAGGTACCTACTACAATGATGAAGAGCTGCAGCCAATTTCCACTAAGTCGATCGCTGTCGACTCCGATGTCCAAGAGATATTGAAACGTTTATATTTTTTTATTGTACTTAGGTACAGTCAAGAGCCCGTGGAGCTTGACACATTGGACTTTGTAAAGTTGTTATCACAATCGCTTTAGAGCTCAAAAAAAAAGACAAAGAAAGTTCAATAGTCTAATAAAAAGGCACTCTAAACTCGTCCATGAAGATTGGCTAAATGTAAACAGCAGCCCCATACCGACGAGTTGCTGGTTCCAAATGCAGTACCCCGAGAAGAACTCAGACTCGCACTACAAGTGTTTAAAGCTTCATGTGCTCTTGACTACGTATACATACATACATATGCTCACGCCTTTGTCCCGAAGGCGTAGGCAGAGACAAGAGCCCGCCGTCTGTTACGATCCGGGCATACCTCACGCGCCTCATCCACATCCATCAATCTGTTCATACAAGCTCGTCGGTTTTCCGGTAGGTACTCTTTATCTGGCTTTTTTTTCAATACATCGCCGATCTGATCGATGTAAGTAGGTACACCTAGGCTAACGCCCTCTGCCGACTCGGCCACTCACACACAATCCCCTTATATATTTGTCTCGTTAGACGCCTTTCATCCATCCGGTCAATACGTCCAAAATATTAAGGCGTAGTCAGAACGGGCCTTTATTTTCGTCCTATTTGCTCGGTATCCAGTGATAAGGTGAAATAAGGAAGCGTGAACAACACGAGGTCTTTCTGCTTTGTATTACTTTTGAGCCTAACTAACAAGATTTATCACGTGCGACGGGTCATGGCCCTATATTTGTTATAAAACCATATCAGCAAAATGAAATAACATACAACTATAATGATATATTATTTAGATGTCGGATTTCCTCATTAAATTTGATTTGTATACCTACAATATGCAACTGAAAAAGCGCAATTCCTGAAATTAGTTGGTTCAGTAGACTACTTAATCGATTTCAGATATTTAAAAATGTGTAATTTTTTTCCGAAAAATGAATTAGAATAACTGAATTCAGGGCTAGCTATGAAAACCGTGTTATTAATGCTCTTTGTTTATGAAAATTGGTTAGACAACACAGAAGTACCTACCTACGAATGCATCATGTTAATATACCTACTAATTGGGGTGTATGAGAATTTGCGTGTAATCTGTGACGCGTTATAGAATAATGAACGTAGTGACTATTATCTGCTACCTACTTACTATCTAATCTGTATAGTGTTGGATTTAGATAAGCTTTAGAAAAGTCACGTGATTTAGTCTATAGATTGTCGCGATTATCGATTTTCTAGAATAGCAACAAATGTTTGCAACATCAAAGATATTATATATAGAAAGACGTAGATATGTTACTAGAGCACGGAAAATGAGGCCGACAAATGTAGTTAATTAACCACATTTTATTTAGTCGCATTGTATTTCAAGTCGTATTTTAAGAGCAACTCTTAACAGATAGCTCTCTTTTTCTTTATTATTCGTTCCGTATCATCTTTCCCAGTCATTGTTGTATCCTATAAATGCGCTAAGAAGTAAGTATGTACATGGTGTAGCACACTCGTAGGGGATCAATTATCAAACGCAAGCAGTATGAATATAACTCATCCTTACTTTAATATCTTTGTGCAACATCTATTTTTCGCACAAAATTTTTAAATAAGTATATTTATTTAGTTTACAAAAATTACATAATATGTAGAACATACATACTGCTCACGCCAATTATCCCACAGGGGTAAGCTGAGACGATGGATAGCCACTTTGCTCGATCTCTGCATAGGCACTTCTTTCGCTTCCTTCACAAATCACATCCATAAGCCTTTTCTTTCTTCTATCACGGATTCTTTTATCACGGATGAAATTAGTGACGATCAAAGAGAAAAAAAAATATAATAGGACATAGAGGGGGCATTGGGAATATTTTCATACAAAACTTTGCAGCATGTTTGAAGCTTAATGCGTCATGTCAGTTATTATGAACGCGAGCTGTCATTCGGTCGAAATTGTACTAGACTTATTCCACTTGGAATAACTTTTGCCTTCAAGTTTTCTTCGCTTTTAGTTTTCCGCGATTAAAATATATTAGGGCATAGAGGGGACCTCTATGCCCTAATATATTTTAATCTCTTTGGTGACGATGAACTAATTTGATCCGTGGACGTGCTTCTGGGGCGTCCTCTTTCCTAGCATCCTTCAACATTCGCACCATAAATCTCTTTCGTTACTCTTCTTAAAATTATCATGTTCATAATGTTGATAAAAAAAAAAGATCTTGGAAAAAGGCCAGGTCAAGAATACCCTAAACCGAAGAGCATGTATGAAAGGAATAATGAAAGTGGACGAAGCGAAACAAGTAGGTATGTAAGGATCGTAGCAAGTGGAAAGAAGTGGTCTCTGCCTACCCCTACGGGAAAGAGGCGTGATTATATGTATGTATGTATACCTAATGTTGATTTGAATTACATTTTAAAGGGGGGCTAACTAATGATGAGCTAACAAATAGCTCTAACTCTTGCAATTTGGAGTTTATAAACACAATAAAATGACTGTTTATTTTTCTCAAAAACAATACAAAGGTAATATAAATAAAGTACCTAACTACTTAGGTACAATTCAAGGAAGCGGTGATCAACAGTGAAACTATTGGGGAGTTTGTTAGCCACTCGATTCTTCCTTTCAGCTAGAACACTAGAAAGTGCCACATACCTGTACGTACCTATCTCTCTTACAGATTAAGATTGTAAAAGAGTAGGAAGGTACTTGTTATTTTGTTAGTTTGGCAATAGATTACGTAGCGAGTCATAGGAACCAGAAGGCGGCCAATGAGGGTGTTTACGAAAATTTACGCCACTAGTTGGCGCCACTTAGTCATGAGGTCATGCGCGCTGTCAAAACACATAGTTTCGGCAATTCTGCATAGCGTTTTTCAGTTTTTTGCAATGATATTATACACACACCGGCACAATTAGCGGAACAAAAAAAAGGGAGTATTTACGCATTTTTGCGTGTTACTGGCCGGCTAAACAAGCTTTTTTTAAATTTGGGTTTTAATTTAAAAATGGAATACTAAGCGACTGCCCTTTTTTTCATTCTTTTGTTTTAATTTTCATTGATTCATTTTTTCCACCGCTTGTCCGTTTTTAGAAGGTTCGTGAATTCCATTTGAAAAGCTTTGAATTGCAGTTTTTGAGGCTTTTGAGTTTTTTCGCATATTGATAATTTACGAGCATCTAATTATGCCTGATTTAACGCCATCAGAAATCATTAGGGCAGATCAAATGAGGAGAAATGGTCAAACCTACAGATCGATTGCCAGAAGCCTTCGTCGATCGTTATCAACGATTTATCGTAGCATCCAACGATACAGATTGACGAATGCTCTAGTGAGAAGGAGAGGACAAGGCCGGAAAAGGTGTACTTCAAGGAGGGATGACCGTTTTCTCCAACTTCAAGTCCGACGGAACACGAGACTAACGGCGGTGCAGGCTCGAAATTTACTGGAAGAGGTACGAGCAGTAAGGATGAGTGAGCGGACAGTTCGTAGAAGATTCGAAGAAGTGGGTATAGGCTCGTATGTGCCCGCCAAAGCCCCAAAACTTGAGAGACATCATCGCACAAACCGTCTACACTTTGGTCGTGAACATCGTGATTGGGACTTCGACGACTGGGGACAGGTTCTTTTTACTGATGAATGCAGAGTTATGTTAAATCAAATTGATGGAAGGCAGCGAGTATGGAGACGCAAAGGAGAACGGTATATCCAGTCTAATTTTGAAAATACAGTTGCATATGGCGGCGGTTCAATTATGGTCTGGGGAGGAATATGTTTAGGAGCTCGTACGGAGTTAGTAGTGGTCGATGGCGGGAATCTGAATGCTGATCGGTATATCAGGGAGATTTTAGAAGAACATGTTGTGCCATTTGCCCCCTTTATTGGTAACAACTTCATTCTAATGCAGGATAATGCTCGGGCTCACAGTGCTCGCACAGTACAGACATACCTAAACCATGTTGGTATAACGGTGATGGAGTGGCCAGCACGGTCCCCCGATATGAACCCTATAGAACACGTCTGGGACTTGCTAAAGAGGAGTGTAAAGTCAAGAATGCCCCCTCCCAATAATCTCAACGAGTTGCGAAACGCATTACTTGAAGAATGGCAGAGGTTGCCCCAAGAAACCATTGATAACATCATCCGCAGCATGCCCAGACGGATGGAAACCCTCATCAGAGCACGAGGAGGAAACACTCGATATTGAACAGTCATTGAAATTGTTGTTAAACTTTGGAAAATCTTGAATTTTCTGCTGTTTCTCTATAATTAAAAATCGAAGAAAAATGCATTTTGTTTAATTTAATTATTTATTTTTATAAAATTTTAAGTATGGTGTTACAAATGAATGTCAAAACATGTTAATTTAATTGTTGTTTCATTTTAAATAATATATTGTTTAAAAATTACATTCATTGTTCTAAATTCCCTCTTTTTTCTCCTTTTTTTTTCTGTTCCGCTAATTGTGCCGGTGTGTGTATGTTAGTGTCTGGTTTTTAGTTCCTAAAATTAATATTATCTAAATGGATCGTGCGTATGGACAAAAAAGGGTTGCCGAATTAAAACTTTACCTTATACTTTTGGAAGTTAAATGTCCATTTTCCATAAAGGATGAGTGTATAGGGCTAGAAAACTGTCCACATGTGGTTTACAGTTTAAATTGTTTACAACTCAAAGAAAACAGTAGCTATTACTACAAAATTCAAACACAATTACTTGTTACGGGTAGAGAAAGCTGTGATTTGTTCATATGGACGAATGTGGATGAAAAGATAATAAACATCAAAAGAGATGATATTATATTTATTGAAAATATTATAGTTCCACAAATAAAGGAGTTTTATTTTAAATACATTTTGTTACCAACAATAGTAAAAACAAAATATGATTGTTAAAGTTCTGTCAAAGAATAACTATAGCTAGCTTGTCCAGGTTTTGTAGTGTAGAAAGGAAAGTAAATAATAAAACTTATTTATACATTGTTTCTATTTTGCCAAAAAAATCTATTATGAAATAACTAAATATTATAATGTTTTTATAGATATGTCGATCTACATAATAATATTACTTTTAAAATTTGTCATCAAACAAATATTATGTGGTCTGCAAGAGGCATCAGTTTGGAATCTAACATGCCACTTAAAATCTCAAATGTTTTAGTTAAACCAGCAATTAGTGTTTCAACGTGTATTTGTCGTGTCAGCTGATCAGTCTTAAACTGTTCATCGATATTTTTGAGAAATTGTGGTACCTATATTATAATCTGGTAAAAGCATATCACTTGTATGAAGAGATATACATTTTGATATTTTGATCTTGTATCGCGATCCAAACAACAACGTTGTTGTTCTTTTCTTTTGTGGTGTAATAAATCATAGCTTCATTCCATGGAAATCTACTCGGTACTGCATTTTTTTCAAATTTAGCCTGGCTGAAACATCAAATAAATATGGTTTTATTAAGAAACTAGCGGTTCTGCGCGGTTTCACCCGCGTAGTTCCCGTAAGATGAAATAATTTCTCCCGTTTTTTACACATTTACCACTATATCTTTGCTCCTATTGGTCGTAGCGTGATGTTATATAGCCTATAGCCTTCCTCGATAACTGGACTATCCAACACAAAAAGAATTATTCAATTCGAACCAGTAGTTTCGGAGATTAGCGCGTTCAAACAAAAAAACAAACAAACAAACTCTTCAGCTTCATAATATTAGTATAGATTCACTAAATCAAATGAAGGCATTAGTCTCCATTTACATACTTTACAATGAAATAGGATACCAAATTATTATTAT
This sequence comes from Ethmia dodecea, assembly GCA_963855545.1. Taxonomy (NCBI): domain Eukaryota; kingdom Metazoa; phylum Arthropoda; class Insecta; order Lepidoptera; family Depressariidae; genus Ethmia; species Ethmia dodecea. The sequence continues at coordinate 13,746,520 of OY979446.1, read as the reverse complement.
GATGTAGCAAAAGCTTTAAAAGTTGAGTGCTATGGTACTTGCACTTGAGCTTAAGTTTTTTAAAATTACACAACAAGAAAGACTTAATTATGCTTATAAAACTTTAAAATACTTACGGTTCTCTAACACTGAGTCTGTTGGCAGCTCGTAATCGTCTTTACTAAAGCGATCTTTGCATATACGACTATTATTTGTAGACGTAAACCCAGTAGTAACATATAATAACATTGCGTAAACCGATCTCGACGAAAAGCTACAAGCCATTGTTTTAAACGTATTTTGTCCTTAGGAAACTTATGACCACTCGGTTTTTTTGAGCACATAGGAACTGCACAACATTGTGGCATTTCGATTTGGAGAGAATATTCGTTATACTTGTTTAATTTTATTAGAAAATTCAAAAAAATCAGACATAGTAATAGAAAATATACGCGCTCTGACAGTTTTGACAGCTTTCTGGACCAAACGCCTAGGTGCTGCCACCTGGTGGTCGTCATTTCAGAACACCCTCATTAATACGTGCGACGCATCGCATTGGACAAAGGTTAATCTTCATTGTTTATAAACAAAAAGGCCACAATACTTTCTCTAATTTGTTATGTAAATTACGACCTCGCCTCTTCAAATGTTTACTGGATAACTACATGATTCTACGTAACTAACGACTAACGTTGAACCACATGCGACTATTCCGTCTGTATGTGAAGGTATCCACAGAATACCTACTGCAGACCTACTAACTAAGGCAAAATTTTGAATATCCGACAGTGTCAAACGGCATTTGGTTACCATATAACTGACTCGACGCTATGTAAGGAAACCATAATTACCAGTAAGACATGAGATTAAAAAGAACTACCCATGAGTTTCTGGCTGGTTCTTCTCAGAGTACTGCATTTGGAACCAGCAACTCGTGGAGATGGGCTGCTGTTTACATTTAGATAATCTTCAAGGACGAGTTTAGAGTGCCTTGTTATTAGACTATTGACGTTTCTAAATGTACTTTTTGTAGTACTTACAGAAAATAAATGAATTTATTTTATATCAAACGTTCAATTTGACCGAAATCACGTTAGGAAATATGTTATGTGCCTATGTGTTATTCTAATGTATAAGCTATATAACTGTAAAGTTTTGTGTGATAGAGGGACAAACATCCACGGATACATCCATCCATACAAACTTTAGCGTTTACTTATTAGTAGGATAATTACTTTTGCTTTTATCTAAGTAGGTAGTTAATTAACTAACTGTTCTTCTTTGAAAGTGAGAAGTTATGCATCTGCTACGTTTAAGGACCCGAAGAATCGAGTGACACCCATATTTTATAAGATCTATCAATCATTAGCAATAGATCTCATTTTACACTTACACCTAGGTACAACATAAAAACAGTAGCATTTTTGTTTTGATGACTGTATGAAAATCGCTGAAACTTAAAAACATGATTATATTATCTAGGTGCCTACTTACTTGTAGTACACTACTTTCACAACAATTTTCGCATATGAAGCAATTAGTGTGATCTGCCTGATCAAGCACTTTACCTTAGACACTTTTTACGTTTAAACGTTTTAAACGTTTTATTTGCTGAGTTGCAACTTAATAGAGGAGTTGGAGGTCGATTATTGAAACATTATTTCTTACAATTACACGATTAGGAAGGTATCTACTTACCTATATATCTATGTGAAAAACCCCTCTAGGGTCTACATCGAGAACTGATCATTTTTATAATTTACTAGCTTTTAACCGCGGCTTCGCTCGCGCACGTTTATTTCACTTCCTTCGGGGTTGAATTTTGCCAAATCCTTTCTGATGCCAGCGTTGCCAGATTTTTTTTTGCCAAGTCGGGATTTTGGAACTTTTTGAGTGGAAAAAGCGGGATTCTTTCATTGAAAGCAGGACATATTAAAAAACGTATAGGTATATAATAAGTTTTTAAATATTTACCTTTTTATTTGAGTTCAAATTACGTTTACGCGACAATAGATAGCAAAAACAGCCATAGAAAATGTAATTTAATAAAAATATGATATTTTAAATCAGATTTACCCTATCGTTAAGTAGTTGAGTCATTGAGTCTTATTCGTCTTCTGATGAAAAGGCTGAAAATAAAATACCCGAAAAGCGGGACTGAGCCTGTCCAGCGCGGGACATTAAATTTTGATTTAAAAATCGGGACGTCCCGCCAAAATCGGGACGTCTGGCAACGCTGGTGGATGTCTACCGCGCTGTATAATCTAACTATGTGCAAAATAGCAAGTCTCTAGAACCAGGCGGTTTAGGCTGTGCGTTGATATACATAAATCCAATCAGTCAGTCAGTTTATCATATTTTATATATACTTAGGTATAGATAGATTTGGTAAACTTTATATAATCATTACTTAGGTATTTACTTCGTATGACAGCAATCAAATACGCGAATGACATGCTTATATAATACAATGCTGTATCTATTTTTTATTTAGATTTACCCATTAATGTAATTATTGTAATCGATTAAAGATTGTCTTGACTGACTATATCCACTCTTTAATGTCATGCAATTAACGAACACTTGCTTTTGCATTTGAGTTAAGTTTTATTTGAATTTTGTTTAGAGACTTAATTTTAGGAATTTTAGTTGCGATATAATAATAATAATAAATTGTGGGACACAATTCACATACTTACGGTTATTTAGTCCCAAACTAGGCAGGGAATGTAGTATGGGTACTAAACAACTGACAAACATACTCGAAGCCAACAGACGTGTTCACGCACAAAAATGTTGGCCACGAGCGGGGATCGAACCCGCGACCTCCGACTCAGAAGGCAGGGTCACTACCGAATGACCCGTCACATGAACTGGTGTTGCTGCCTAGTCTCCCTATAAGTAAATTGTTAAAAAAAATTAGTCGAAGTCAAGTTTAAGTACTAAATGTACCTAAGTATCTAGTAACTGCACTATCAGATCAAATCAAATCAAATTTTATTCATTAACAATAATAACATTGTGTTTGAAATAAAATCCTTAAAGCTAAAATTATTAACAATGTCAACATTAAAAATTAAATTGTATGTAAATAAATAATAATAATAATAATAAAAAATTCCACGAATGTCAAATACAGTTACGTATTTGACATTCGTAGAATTTTTTTTTATTATTATTATTTTTCTTTTTCTACGAATGTCAAATACAGTTACGTATTTGACATTCGTAGAATTTTTACGTTAGTACGAAAATTCATTAATATTGTAACAGCACCTTTCCAAAAGATATGTTCTTAATGTATGTTTAAACAGTTTAACACAATCAATATTTTTAAACTCAGTGGGCATACTGTTATTTTATTTTATTGATAGACATACACAACAGTTAACAATCATATAAGTAATAAAAAAACATGTGATATCAAGTGAACAGATTGCCAACCAGGAGGGTGTATGTACAACATGATTGGGCTACGGCAAAAAACAAATGCTACTTGCTATATAACATAATAATAATAATAGTTAAACAGCTTTACAGCAGAAATACTTATTTATTCAATCAGAAATATTTTTTAAGGTCAGACATTAGATATATTATGCCTAGGTGCCACTCTACGAGTCGTTAACTTACCTATACGTTTGCGAAACAACAGATTATGGAAATTACTAAGAACGACATTTCTAATTACTTAGGTATCTGTACCTACACTACACGTGATTTTTTGATTAATTAGAGCTACGTATTATTTTAAGTGGCTAGTTGTTTGGTTGCCGACTCGGATCCCGTTTCTTCCCGTTCCAGTGGGGATATCCGAGAAACAGCTACTCGGCTAATTTTGGTTTCTAGAGGATTTTTCAATTTTTTGCAACTAAGTAGGTAGGTACAATTAAGTAACTAGTGTTGCAAAGAATCGGGCGATGATCGATAACGATGTTGATGATAAACCATGATCAATATGCATTTGATATGGTTTCCATACTACCTACACTCGCAAACTCGAGAATACTTCTTATGAAGGAATTAAAAAAAAGAATTTTGCAAGTAAGTACATGGACGTCCTAAAGGCTTACATTACAGGCATAGTAATAAAACATCTAATAATAATTTGTTATTAATAATAATAAATTACTTTCAATTGAAAGTCAAAATGTTGAGATCTTAAAAAAAATCACGATTTATCAAACCGTGATATTATAATTTTACTAGTTGTATTACTCTGTTACTGAAGAAAATAAGACTTGACTTATTACCATAATTATTATAGCTTTTATTGTTCACCATCTTAATTAATACAATAAATATCACATTTATCTTAAAACTAGCTTATCAATAAATAGTGATTTATCACCAACTAACTGTACAACCCTATTTCATTTACGATCATCTCTACTATACATGACACAAGTCGAAAACGGCGGCAAAAGCAGTTGTTTAACAGCTATTTTGGTCAAGGCCCCACGGTTGAGTCTAAGATTTTCTCACGACCTGCCTCACGTAAGGCAGCGAAGTCTGAGCAGTTTCCTCCAACGTCAAATCTCTTCCGTACCGCTGCAGTAACTCTAACGCCACACCGTTGGTCCACCCGAAGCCGTCTTGAACGCCATATTCCCCCCCTCCCCCCTGGTGCCCAGGCTGTACTGCGCTGTACTTCTCAAACATCTTCTGATAGGTGTTATAGCCCATGTAATTCGACCGCAGCCATAACCTTGCCAGCTCCCGAGCCAGGCGTCTCGCTTCTTCTTGTCCACTGCCGTCCAAGCCTGCTATTAGGATGCTCTGGGATGGCGGCCACGCGTTAGGATAGTCCCACTGCTCTCCAGAATGGAGTATCGAGGATGGCACCCCTCCTGGGAAATCTAAGGCACCAGATGACAGCAGGTATCTGACCACACGTGCCGCGTACTGGGGTGCTTCGTACTGTTCCATAGCGCCAGCCCATAGAGGCGTAACGCAGCTGGGATAGAAGTGCCTTCTAGGAGACCTGGACTGAGTGTCATAGTCATACCACACGCCATCTGTCTCGTCCCATAGAACGTTCTGAATAGCGTTCCTCCAGTACTTGGCGAGGCTCCACCATTTCTGCGCCGCCCTTCTGTCTTTTAATCTGTTACGGAAGTCACCGGCGAGTTCTAGGGCGCCTGCAAAAATGGCGTTGAGGTCTACAGGCACGATTCTGGTGACATGCAGGTCAGTGAGGTTGCCGATGGCGTCTTTAGCTGAGACAAACCAGCGGGACGAAAAGTCCCAGCCGCTCTCCGCGGCGCTCCTAACCTCAGAGTAGAAGTCCTCACGCATATCTTCACTGGGTAGTTTTAGGGAATTCGTGTAATCTTCGTAAAACGATTCGGGTCTTGGACCTGTCTGGTTCTTATCGGCTACATAACGCAGTAGCACGTATTTTTTGCCGTTAACTTCCACTGTTACTTTTTTATTATCCAACCAGTACTGTAGCTCCTTCTCCACGGTGCCGACTTGTTTCTCCAGCCAGGCCAGATCCCTCGTGGTGGCGAAGTAACTTGCTACCATGGCAGTCAGGAGTGGAGGCTGACTCCTGCCTAGATAGTACACCCGACTACCATTCGGAATATAGCCAATTTTATTAACAATGTACAGCAGATTCTCTATCATACCTCTGGCTGTCTGTACCATATTGCTAATGAGGAGCCCACGCACTATCCAAAACGAATCCCAGTAGTACAACTCTTTGAACCGTCCTCCAGGAACTATGAACCCGTTTGGCACATAAAGAAAACTGTATTGACTAGGATTCTTATCCACGTCAGGGTCGACCGTTCTGCCGAGCCTCTCCCAGATCCCGATCACACCCTTGGCGAACTGTCGTAGCTTCGGGTCGAGGATTTGCGCCAGAACGGGAGGCTCGGCATTAAAATCGGGTGGCTTCCAATCCCGTAGCTCATTCCCTTCAAGGAAGTGGGTGTCGATGAAGCTCGCTATCTGATCGCGTGTTGGATTCTGGTTGGTATTCTGCAGCAGCAGAGCAAAATCGGCCAAGGTCGCATTCTCAGGATAAGAAAGTCTCAAGTCGACGAACGTTTTCGAGTCCGGAAAGATGCGCGCGAGCTGGACTCTGCGAAGCAGTTCTCCGGAGCAATATATGGAGGAGTCGCAGGTTGGGGCAGTCGATAACGCCTGCGCACACCCCAGCAGCCCGAGCACCGGGTACAGGTGCACTATGCGGGGCAGCCGCCGCGCGAGCATCGCCGGTTCTATCACCATTCAGAGTTCCCGTCGCGCACTATCCGGCGCGTCGAGTGCGGAGTGCGATAAGCATAACCTTTGAGCGGGCGACGTGGGTCGGGTGCGAGCGCCGCGGGGCGAGTGGCCGCGCGTCCGGCCCGCGACTGCTAATAAACAAATCGAGGGAGCCATGACCAATGTGTGTCAGTCAGGCAAGCGACAGTCCCGCACGGCCGAGTCTGCGCTGCATCTCGCACAGCTGACGCAGCCACCGCGGGGCAAGCACGCGCTTTCACTGACAATTAGCTGAGTAGGTATGCGTGCGCCAGTAGGTCACCGCTCAAGGCTCTGACCGCGACAGGTTGAGAACTGGATAACTCGCCAGGAATCTGGAGTAGGTACGGCAGACGACACGCGCTCTGACAGAATCACAGAACACTATACTTGGACAGAATACTATTACTCCTAGCGGAGCGCGCTCTCCCCGGGGAGAGCTGTCCAAGTGACTGACGTGCTCGGTTCCTGTGTTGTCTATGCCACGTTACACTTACAGCACCACGACGAATGAGATCGGTTGTTTACGTGCCGCATACTTGACGTTGCGGTTGAATCACTGATTCATACGAATACAAGTGTACCGCACAAGATTATGTAGTTCTTTATTACTTATCAAAACCAGTTATCATGTAAACAAATCAGCAATAATAACATTATCTTCATTATTGCTCCTATATGCTCTATGATAAAACTTTATCATAGAGCATATACCAGATAGCTACCTACCTACTTCTAATTTATTATAATGACTATGTTCACCAGCTTATATAATTCTATTCGTAAGTACTCCGATTAACAATTATAATGCTTACGGCAGATTGCGACGTAACGTACCTAACGGGTAGCTGATATGAGGGCCGAATGCGCGATGACCGCTAAGTGAGATAATATAAAAATAAAAAGGCGTGAGATTATATCACTTCACTATCACTACATAGTATAAAACAAAGTCGCTTTCTCTGTCCCTATATCCCTATGTCCCTGTGTACCTAATTCTTAAATCATTAAAACTACGCAACGGATTTTGATGCGGTTTAGAGTGATTCAAGAGGAAGGTTTTAGTATTAGCATTGCCCCCGTGCGAAGCCGGGGCGGGTCGCTAGTGTTATAATATAAAAGACGTACCTAAGTGATTCAAGCTTTAGGTTAGGTCATTCCGGGAGTCCTCTTTGTATTCCGGTACCGACCTCTTTTTGGGAGACCCGCAACGAGCGGCCGTGGATTAAGGATGAATCCAGTAGCATAGCGGTAACACGACCAAATCTTAATTGGCGAAAAAGAATGCTCCACAATGTTTTGTCAGTACCTATTGCAGCACTATGTATAGCCCGTGGAGTCCACGTAACATCTGAAGTCACCCAACTACATTTTTAAAATACTTTTAAGACACTATGAGGATGTAGAGCTTCGTTAGTTTGGTGCAGTAATTTCTATGTGCAAGACTGTTTAGGTACTATTTGCTTGGAACAAGGGCATCGTGATCGTACTAACTTGCGAACATCTCACTAAAAACATGATACTTACCTACTTAGGTACTACCAGAGGTACTACTTATTAAATATTTCAACTTTGAGATCAGGAGGTTCAGTTCTAAACGTCTTATAGGTACAAAAAAAACCGGCCAAGTGCGAGTCGGACTCGCGCACCGAGGGTTCCGTACAACCTTGCAAATTTATGGTTTTTGTAATTTTTCCTTTATCTATGCTATAAGACGTTGCTTCGTACCAAATTTCAAGATTCTGAGTTCACGGGAAGCACCCTGTAGGTTTTGATTCCCTTGCAAGTGTCGAAAATTTGCGGCATAAACGGCTGTATCTTTTGATTGCGTTGGCTTAGAAGTTTGATTTTTTCACAGCTTCAAGGGACAGTAGACCTGAGTAATTGATATAAATTTCAGCTTCATACCTCCACGCGTTATTGAGAAAAAGGGTCTTGACAGACGGACGGACGGACGGACAGACGGACAACAAAGTGATCCTATAAGGGTTCCGTTTTTTCCTTTTGAGGTACGGAACCCTAAAAACGAGGTTTATGCCAGAACTATTGAGGCAAATATTTGCCCAGATTTTACCAGGTATAAGTAAACCAAATATTGTTTCGTTTTATGTATGAGTTTTTGTACTAAACTGTAGCATACATAAGTACCTATACCAGGCTTTAACTTATGACACTTAGTTTAATCTTCTGCTAATAAGACATCATTTATGTATTATTAACAGAAGGACTGGCTTATTTCAATTCCTAAAGAATGTCTTAGTAATTACTTGTGAGAAACTCTGAATTTTCATGCGCACGATTCTTAACTTAGCGTGATCAACGGAACGGTATACTTTAGTTAGATTACACAGAATGAAACCAAGATATAGGTACCTGCCTAGACATAAACACTGTTTTTATATTGATTGCGGATAAAAAAAGGTTGTATATAAACTCGAACATTACAAAAATTCAAGTACCTACCGGATCGCGGTCTTTACAGCAGCGCCACCGCTGTATCCCGGTAAGACTTAGGTATAACATATTTCTGCATTTGGGCTACACGACGATTTTGTACTATTTCGTACTTTTGGAAAGAGACTAGAACCAATAGGTAAGTACATACTAAAAAATAAATTAATAAAAAAATATATAATCTCACGCCTTTCATCCCCGAGGGGGTAGGCAGAGGTATTCCATTACTGGATATACCCACATTTCACGAGATACATTGAACCCCTAAACGTGATAGGTAGTGAGCCCATCGCCGGACCGGGTCTATTTACACATGTCTCAGAATTAATTCTGAGATCTGCGGGTTTCCTCATGATGTTTTTCCTTCACCGTCGAGCTAGTGATAAATATGTACGTAAGTTTTTGAAAAACTCATTGTACCAGGATTCGAACCCGAGCCTCACTGATTTTTGGCCGGCTCTTTAACCGTATGGGCTATCACTGCTCAATACATACTCAATTCCCCCTTTAATTTTCCAGTTACGGCCAAATAGATTTCGGGTAGGTTCCTAGTTGGTCGGGTAGTATGTCTATCTGAACTAGTTTTTACATAGATAGCGATATTTTTTAGATTTTAATATAAACAAAGATATAAAAAAAAGTATAGTTGTAATAAATATGGTAGCCATCTAGGCGATTAATATAACATCATGATCGAATAGAGGAAAACACTAAGCTGATCATAATAAAGTAATTAAAAAGTACAACGTGTTTCTGCTAGACGGCGCTGTTTCATCTTTTTAACACTATATATTTTAGACCAGAAAATTTAGCTATAAAGCTAGTCCTGTAATAATTGAGTTCACCCCCTCTCACAGGGGTCCTACAAATTCATTAGCGAAGACCCGGTAACAAAAAGAATGGAATTCCAAAACTAGGCAGAGCCTGTACTATGGGTACTACTACACAACTGATATACATACTTACTTAAATAAATATTAAACGACCAGACACGAAGCCAACAGACATGTTCATGCACACAAATGTTGGCCCCGAGCGGGGATCGAACCCGCGACCTCCGACTCAGAAGGTAGGGTCACTACCAACTGAACCAAGTAGACCATCCTGATAAGCCGTGCATGAGCTTATCTATTTTGTTTATGTATAGGTACAGTAAAAAGCACGTGGAACTTGACACATTAGACTTGGTAACGTTCTTATTAGAGGTCAGACTCGCACTACAAGTGTAAAGCTTCATCTGCTCTTGACTGTACAAATTATGGTTCATGGACCACACTTTTTGCGAACCTTATTAAAAGGAGCGGTGTCCTATACCTTCTTCTCTATCTATTTATTCTATTCTATTACTCTAAACGAGCAATTCTTTTATGTACTACGTCGTTCAAAAAGTAGTGAGAATGACGTAGTAATGGGGGGTACTTGAAGAAAAAAATTAGTGTGACGGAAAGATTAGGTCTTTATCTTACCCTCAAATAATTAGCTTTCTATCTTGTCTGTGTCAGTTGTATTAATTATTTGTTTGTGACGTGTCGATATCTCGTGCTAAAAATGGATAAAATTTAAATTCGTGCGGTGACAAAATACTTTTGCTTGAAAAATTTTACTACGGAACAAATTTTTAAAGATTTACGTGAAACATTGGGGGAGTCGGCTCTTCCATATTCCACAGTGGCTCGGTGAAGTGCAGAGTTTAAACGTGGTAGAACATCGGTTAAAAATGACCCGCACTCGTGCCGCCCTTCGACATCAGTCACTCAGGAAATGATCGAAAAAGTCGAAAAAATTGTTCTGGATGATGATGATAATGTCTACGCCGAACAAATAAAAAAATTACGTCAAGAAATTTTTAAAAAGCGACGAGGAAAACTAGCAAAAAAAAGTTTTGTTCCATCAAGACAACGCGCCAGCGCACAAGTCTGCAGTTGCCATTGCAGCAATCCAAGATGCTGGCTTTGAGATCCTCGATCATCCACCATATTCACCGGACTTGGCCCCTAGTGATTTCTACCTATTACCGCATTTGAAAGAGCACTTGAGAGGCACAAAATTTGAAGATGACGAAGAAGTAAATGCCGCCGTAAACGATTTTTTAAGTAGGTAAGGATTTTTTAAAAAAGGGAATTTTGGCTCTAGAAAAAATATTTGCTAAATGTATTGACCTAAAGGGTGATTACGTTGAAAAATAAAATAATATTGAATAAATTCATTTTCTAACATAGCTATTCTCACTACTTTTTGAACACCCCTCGTAAGTACGAGTATGTATATTTCGGGTAGAATATCTCGGAAAAGATTTTGATGAAATTTTGTAAAGGTCGAAGCTTGGTCAAAGATCAAAGAGGTTTTTAATCTTTTTGGTACAGATACAGTTTACAGCCGCCTCATGTAGCACTGGGTCGGGCTGCACGGGCAGTTATTTGTTCTGTTACGTGTATTTTTGTTTTTGTTTTGTTATAGTACATTATGATAAAAGTGCGGTAGGTTGAAAATTACAGCCGAGGCGATATTGCTAGCCCGAGCCGTAGGCGAGGGCTACAAGTAAGCAGAGGCTGTAATTATCAAAGCGCACGTATGTCATACGACGTTTTATAACACTTTTGCGAGGAAATAAAATAAAACTCCGACTACGGTAAACGAATAAACAATACCTACAGCGCGTTAAGAAAAAGCGCGCGGCGCGCATCAGCATTTTTTTTAGGCAAAGGCACAAAAAACAGCCAGTATTACTAATAAAGTAAATTAATATTTTTGTGTTTTTGTTACAGATTAATTGGTTGTAATTTACTGTCAAAATTAAATACCTAAATTAAATAATTATGTACATAAATATTTCTTTATTATATTTTATCTCCCAAAGTTAATTTTAATCATAAAATGTTGACAACTCTTTTGACATAAAAACTCTTTGCTGAGATTTAAAAAAGTACCGTTCGTTTTAAACCGTGCGTTTTACATTACACTTGGGCGTAATGAGGTACAATATGATATTGAAATTGGTGAAATAAGACACCTTTTACGAGCAAATGTGTTATAAAATTACTAATATAGTTTTTCTTATGCCTTAGGTACTAACAAAATATGGATGCCTGTCTGAATTAAAGTCTTTTTATTTTAATTTTATTTATTAAATAAAGATAAATAATTAATAAATTGTGGGAGGATAAAGATGTTGATGATAATAATATTAAAGACGCTTACAAGTGCCCTTTTCCCGTCATATACTCCTATAAAGTTTAAGTTCGATAAGTAATACATTTGTATATTTTTAGGTACCTACTACCTATGTCCGTTGAGGTCTTTAGCATGCATCTTATAATTTTTATGTAACCTAGGTGTTAATCCAGATTACAAAGTATCTGAGTGCCAAATTTCAACCAAATCTGTTCAGGCATTGTCATGTGATTGAGCAACAAACTTTTATTTATACTACTCGACCCGCCCCGGCTTCGCACGGGTGCAATGCTTATAAGATTTTCCCGCTTTTCTGTTGAAATTTTTCTTAGATTTTCTTTGCTATAAACCTCACGGAGCCCGAGACCTTTCCAACGAATGCAAAACCATGGAAATCGGTTCGTGCGTTCTGGAGTTAATATACCTATAGCGTCAGGAAGGAAAACCCGACTTATTTTTGTATAGTAGAAGATTTAGTAGGATTTCTTTCGCAAAATTATTTTATTTTCTTAACTGGATCCTTAAATATAAACAAAATAAATATCATCGAAACAGTAACAATATATATCTATAGATAATAAACAGGTATGTCACAGAGTTGAAAAAATAAACCCCAAATTAACACACAGCCATTTATTTCGTAGCATAAGTATAAAGCAATCCATAATTCCTAATAACAAATATTATTATTTTAGTGAAATATTATTAATTTAATCAATAATAAAATTGGTAACTACTTATGTATTTTTATAATAATATTATTTCTCACTTTAATATAAGTACATACTTATTATTGCTCAACTTTAATGATTAATTACTATTAATTAGTATTAATTAATAGTAATTCCTAGAACTCATAAAGTCATTTAATTGTATACTTAGTTTATAATTAATAGGTAAGTAAGTAATTTAAATTTTACACCAAGAATTAATACTAAAGTAACATTTACAATTCTTGTATCTATACATTGTTTTTCCGATTAAACAGATAGATACACCTTCGTACTTTAAATAAATTCCAACCGCCTCGATTTGTACAAAAAGTGCCAAATAATATAATGGTCAATATCAAAATACAAGCTGCATCATTGTAAAAATATATGTAGGTATGTATATACTTGTTGTACCTATATTATTTCTTTATAGTCTAATGTAACTTACCAAATTGTAAGTTTTATCAAAAATCGTAAAGTCGTAGATTATTTACTACCTTAATGATTACTTATAAGTAGATAAGTAATTCTTAAATACCTAAAAACTGTAATATTTTAACAAATAAATACATTTTTATGGCACTGTTATAAATAAGCACCTATTAATAATTTCATATAAAATAGCTATTCATATAAGTTTTCACAACCAAGAGAAGTTGTAGGTAACCTCATTTTGTACTTACTTAACATATCATTAAATGCATTATCATTAAATACTTTCTATTTCCCATTACATACTACATTTGTAGTAGTTATCTCCCTAAAACTTTATAAAGGAAATTTTTAATTTATCTTTCTAAAATTATACTTTTTTTAAAAGTGCGACCATTCTTTTCACAGCTTTAAAAAACTTAAGTAAGTACCGATATGTATACCTATATCACGATCACAATTGGTATCACTGTTTCAATTATTGATAATTCTAATTACCTACACATTTTATTGTTTTTTTTCAGCTCTATGAGTCAAACCTTTTACTAACAATAAATCTTCGTCGCTCTCGGTGGTAGAAGGATTGTCATACGCGGTCATTCTATTGCCGTATTTAGCTAGGAACTCCAATACCACTCCGTTGGACCACCCGAATCCATCTTGCACGGTATACTCCCCCCCACCCCCCACCAGCCCCGGTGTTTCTACGTCATACTTCTCAAACATCTGCCCTTTATCGAGAAAACCTTTTCGACACGCACGCACCCAGTTTTGAGCAATCTTGAACGCCATTTCATTCCCCTCTGTAGACCCCAGAGCCTCCATAGAGTCGACGACGATGCTCACTAGTGGAGGCCACGCATTAGGGTAATCCCACTGCTCCCCGCTCTTGTTCAGGGACGCTGGGATTCCGCCAGGCAACTCCAACGCTCCAGATTTACTCAAGTACTGTAGAACACGTGGCGCGCGCTTTACAACCAGCTCCTGTTCAACTGCCTCCATCCACAGCGGCGCAACGTTGCTCGGATAGAAATACTTACGGTGCTGGTTGTTCTCAATATCGTAGTCATACCATATCCCATCTTCTTCGTTCCACAAAACTTCCTCGATTGTGGTTCGCCATTGTTTAGCGAGGTATGCCCACAGAGCCCCTTTGCGTGGATTGTTTAACAACCCTTGGAAATCAGCTACGGTTTGCATGGCATTGGCAAAGATTGCGTTCAAATCGACGGGTATGATGCTCCTCGTGTGGATGTTGGTCAAGTTTCCTCTGTTTGTTCCGTCGTCCCTTACAAACCAGCGAGTGGAGAAGTCCCAGCCACTTTCCGCGGCGCTTTTGATATCAATATAGAATTCTTCCTGACTCTCTCTGGTCGCAAATCTTTGGGCATTGGTGTAGTCTTCGTAGTATGATTCTGGACGTGGCCCAGTGCTTGGGGCATCATACCGTAGCAGCGTGTGCGATTTGCCCTTCACATCGAACGATACCGCTTGCGTATCCAGCCAATACTCTATCTCGCTCTCCAAAGAGTCGATGTGGGTCTTCAAGAAATCAATATCACCAGTCTCTTCGATGTAAAGCATCATCATAGCAGTCAATAGCGGGGGCTGGCTGCGCTGCTGGTAGTACCACCTGCTCCCATTAGGAATGTGTCCGATCCTGGTCAACAACTGTATTAAATTGTCAATCTTTCCTTTCACTGTCTCCTTCATCCCACTTATAAGTAAGCCTTTGATGATCCAGTATGTGTCCCAGTAGTAGAGCTCCGTGAATCTGCCTCCTGGGATTATGAATCCATGTGTGACTGGGATCAAACTGTACTGATCAGGCTTATCTAAAACTTCTTTCTTAACCTTCCTGCCGAGGGTCAACCAAATGGCGTTGATGTCCTTACCAAACTTCCTCAGATCTGCATCTTTGATACTAACCAGAAAATCAGGGTCGGTTTTGTAGTCTGTAGGAGTCCATTTCTCGAGTTCACTGGAGTTGGTAAAGTGGTTGTTGACGAATTCAGAGAGCTGATCTCTGGAAGGGTTCTTGTTGGTTTGGTCTAGAAGGGTCTGAAAGTCTTGGAGCGTGGACTCTTCGTCTTGCAGCATGTGCTGGTCAACGAAGGTCTTGGAGTCATGGAAGAGGCGAGCCATCTGGACGTGATGCAGCAGCTCGCTGTTGCAGTAGACGCGGCGGTCGCATGATGGCGGCAGCTCAGCGACAGCTGTTGCTGCTAGTAGCAGCAAGAGATATAGCTTCATCTGGAACAAGAAAAACTTGATTTTAGGCATGTTTTGTTTAGGTAGGTAGGTAAGCGGTTTGCTTTACCATTTACTCAGACTTTGCTGAATCATGACTCACATGAAGAAGTAATTGTATTGAGAATTAGGCCATGAGCTTTGGCTAAACTAGCAGAGATACCCAGCGTGGATACCGTTTCAATTTTTCAAATTTCCTATTTCGGTAAGAATATAAAAAAAATCCTTTGCGGAAACTCACATCGTGGAACCTCACTGTTAAATTTCTAGCTTCTAGTTATAGGTACTTTCGGGGATTTTGTGTTAAGCTAGGCAGTTACTTAGTCTTAAACTAGGCAGTCTGTGTACGTACTAAACAACTGATAAATATACTTAGATATAAACACCTAAACACAAGGTGCCTAGTGTACAAGTCACCTAATAGTTGTCAACCGGTGCTAGAGTAGGATACCATTAAAATGCGACCAAGCGTCTGTAGAAACGGCACTAAAGAACTTTCGTTATCATCTTGTCTATGATCTTAACAGACTTCATTAAGATACCTACTTATTGGGTTATCTTACGCCACGCACTCGCAACGCAATAGGGTATTTGGCTGCTTGGTCAAATGAGTTACTTTTATCGATGTATCAAAACGAAAATGTACCTAACCCTGAGTGCCAAAATTATAAAATGTAGTAAGTAAGTTCAGTGACTGTTTTAAGATTCTTTAAAAATTTGCAATTTTGGTAATTGTAGAGGTACCTACTGAAAATCGAAATGAATTTTCAGAGGTGTTTTGGGATAAGTTTCTCAATGAATATGTTTACCTACTTGCAATTTAGTTTCGATACTTTTGCGTTTTATTATACGTTAATTTCGATTATTGATTATTCCGCTTAGAGGTACACACGTGGCTCTACACATGTATAGGTAAATATGGACGGTCATGGACCGGTTTGCCAATTATTTAGCGATTCGTGGTGATTTTTTATTACCTTGACCTATCGTTTTGGAGGCGGGCAGATTTACATAAATCAATCTAACAAGTTTGTACCTACACATTCTTTTTGAACAAGCCTGGAGACAAAATTTGTGTGTGTGATCGTATGATTCGTGGCCTGGGTGGTAATATTTATTAATGTAGATGTGTATTATCAGCCTAATAGAGATTCTGTTAAGTTTGGGACTAAACCGTCGTGTTTGAACAGGTTGTAAAAATTTGTTGAATGCCAAGGTAGTTTGCTTTAAGCAAATACCTATGCAAAACATCTTAAAAGGAACTAACTGTCTATTATTTTTTCACAGCTATACCTACCGCTTAACCGATATGAATTTCTGATAGGTTCTCTAAAGAAGTAGGTACTTAGTCAATATATCTACTTTCGAAGAAGTACATTGACTAGGTACTTTCATTACGGTAAAAACTGGTCATTCATGAAAAAAATACCTTATTTAGGTAGGTATATAATAATTTATTTGCGATAGATAATAAAAATGAATTCATAAACAACAGAACAATAACAACACATGCGTCGTCATAAATAAAGGTAATCAAGGAGCCCAACACGGATCGCGCCCTGCCACAATGTGCCCGGCGGCGCTGGATGGCTAAAGATATTCTTTGGACGGGGTACGACCCGGAGTGGCAATCAAAACCCTTCAATTTAGATGATTATAATTTAATTTTTTATATACAACATATAACAGAATAAGCGCAATTCCTGAAATTAGTTTGTTCAGTATCGACTACTTATTCGATTTCAGCTATTTTTAATATGTGTTAAATTTTTCCCAAAAATGAATTAGTTAGCGTAGCTGAATTTAGTGCTTTCTATGGAAATCGTGCTATTATTTAATTACCAAATCGATATTTAAGAAAATTGGTTAGACACAAGTAAGTTCGATTGCATCATTTTTTTTTTAATATTAATATAGGTACTAATTGGGGTGTATGAGGAATTGCGCTTTTTCTGTTACGCTTTGTATATCAATATTCCATAGTACCTACCTAAACTCCGAGGTTAACGCAAATGGTTATGGTTACCAGCCGACCTCTACTAGCGCCGCCTGACGACGCGACGTAGAGTTTTTACCAACTTAATGGTTGGTCGAGAATTCCCAACAAAAACTTGTGGTTACCCAATGACGACGAGCATCTGTAATTGCTATACTATAATCTGCTATTTTGACAATCATACCTATTAGATAATCGTGCCATGCTTCTTCTAAAATGGTCGTTTACATACATGCAGTTCTTTTCTATTCTTTGGTACCTACTTCCTGAGGTAGAAAGGGATAGTAGGCGAATCTAAGCAAAGGTTGTATGCAATGCAAGGCCCTGTTTCAATCGGCATCGGCAGGGACCATACCATCCTGGTTTATGGAATCCCTACACTATATCCTTACATATACACTTCTACACACAATAGGAAAGGTTTGTATGTCTGTAACAAATGAACTCAGAAACTACTGGACAAATTTGAAAACTTCTTTCACCAATGGAAAGCTTATTTTTCTAGAAGTAGCGGCTATATTTTATTTAGTTAAGAGCCTGGCCAGAAAAGGCGTTTTACGCGCGAGTCGAGAATCCCGCTCATTGCAAGCGTTTTACGCGCGAGTCAGGCTACGCGCGATAGCATCTGGACCTACGAATAAGGAATTCCTTAATCGTAGATCTGGACGGAATGTTACTCTAGAGTCTAGTATCTCGACTACGCGAACGTCAGTTCTCTAATTAGTTTGTGCTACGCTTGCGCGTAAAACACCTTTTCTGGCCAGGCTCTAAGCGGCTACTATCACCGAAAAAAACATATAAGTACTTAGTTAATGGACGTAATGGGTGATTATTTGAAAACGAGTGGTTTTGACTAATTCATATGGCTCACATTTTTTTCGGTTGTATGTTGGATTGCTTAAATTATTTATTGCGAGAAACTCACTAATATGTATATATCACGAGGGCCACGTTTGGCTTTCAGCAGAACAAGAGTTATATTGTACAGATAAATTAGTGAACCAGGTGAATTAGAAACGAACCAGACAAATGATATTTTCTTACCATACAAATGAGGGTCTACCAGTTAAATGATAAACCCATTGAGATTTACATACAATTTAATACATTTTAATCAGTGTGGTATCCAAATACTCATTCTCTTAACTATTAATAATTAAATACACCTTTTAGATTTATTTATCCAAAAGAAACGGCCAAGTGCGAGTTCCATACCATTATCTATAAAAACTTAAAAAAATCACGTTTGTTGTATGGGAGCCCCCTTAAATATTTATTTTATTTTGTGTTTTAGTATCTGTTGTTATAGCGCCAACGGAAATACATCATCTGCGAAAATTTCAACTGTCTAACTATGACGGTTCATGAGATACAGCCCGGAGACAGACGGACAGACCGTCTGTCTCTGAATCAGTCTTAATAATCGGGGCGTGTTTTACCCTTTGGGTACGGAACTCTAAAAATACTTGTAATAAATGCTTAGTTTTTTATACATGTTTTGACAAAGCTAACTAGAAATTTATAGGCAGCAAGAAAGTTTAGACTATAAAAATAACCAAAAAATTTGTACTAGATCGCAAATAATCATAAAAACACTTAAACTAAGAGAAAAAACAAGTTTAATGAAAGAAGTAGTATGAAACGCTTTATTCCTTACTTTTAATATTATTGAATTAAGCAAATAGTAGTTATCCTTTTAATCAATCTTATTTCCACAATCTAGAAAGTTTTAATAAACAAATTTTTAAAAAAATAATTGAGTATTTGTCATCATCGTCGATTACATACGGATCTATATTTTCCAAATTAATATTCAAGCCTTGATTGCCATCTTAAGAAAAAGTCAAATATTCTAGAATCTAGATCACGTGGTTTTATCTTCTGCACGTGTTCTTTTTTTTCTATTCGTTATTTCATAATTTTTTTCCTTTCTGTAATTTCTTTTATAATGGCGGTTCTTTTTGTTTAGTTTATTTGTTGAATTCGTCTTGGGAACATCAGTAGAACCTACACATCCCGCTTCAGTATTACTTTGATTGTAATGTTCCCATGAATTTTGGTCTTCGTTTTTTTGTTTATTGATTTGTCTTTTATACTCGTATGTGCTGTAGTTGACTCTTTGCGTTTTATTTATTAGTCTTGTTTGTTTCCTTCTTTTCTTACGGGTTTTATTTTATGTATTGTACTTTCCTATGTATATTATTTATAGGGTTTTAATGTAGTTATTAGATTAGTGATACTCTGTGCAGCTAAGCTTTCGAATAGCAATCATTTTATATCCCACGTTCCATATTACTTTTTTACAAAAAGAAAATCATTTTCAGAAACGTCATATTTAGAGACTCTTCTTATAATTATCAAATTTCAGTTCATGAGCTCTGAGAACTCGTCAATATCTTTAATATCTTTTCCTTTTAGTATGTCTCAAAATTTGAACCAAGACTTGATCTTGAGGGGTATATTAGGGATCTACAAGATCCAGTGCAAAAACAGATATTTTTGTCTATTCTTCTCTTGTATTTCTCTCCAAAATTACTTGTAAAATTTTAGAGAGATATATTTTTATGAATACGCTCATATTTTTTTTCTCAATCAGTAGTTTTTTTATATCTCTAGTAATATTATACATGCAAACGTTAATAAATTATTCAGTCTCAGGTCCCAGCTAAACGTCTGATCATATTTTATCAAAATTGGGCACAGTAGACTAGGTTCTAGAACTTTAATTAATAACCAAATTACGGGTAATATATAATTAATTATACCTTTGTTCTATTTGCTTTAATATTTTCATAATTTATCTGGCCTATACTAATTCATCTGCCTAAATCGGCCAGACAAAAACAGTTTAATGAGTACCAGACTTATGAGACTTTTAATGAAAATAAATTCTAATATTAAATTGAAAATAAGAAGAACCCTTTTGCTTCAATTTCTAAAAAGCTTAACCCTGGAGAAATATTATAAAAAATCACCAACTCTAACGGTTTTAGATTATTAAAATAAATAAAGACATATTAATTAGGATACTTACCTTACAAAAGCCAGATCACGAGATATTATCAAAATTATCTCTCCCAAATTAGCTGCAATCGGACGGCCTCCCACTCTGACATCTAGCGGATCGTTGGCGCAAGCAGATGCGCATCGGTATATTTGATTTGGATATTCTATAGACACAGTACACACAGCGACGTACTAGCCCAGACAAATGATGATTTCGGCCGCGGACATTTTTAAAATTACCGTAGCTTCCAAAACTAAGTCTTTTGTAGGCAGTTATACATAGAAATCGTAAAAGCAATTTCTGAAATATCGATACAGCTCAATATCTCGTCTTTACCGCAGTTTGTAGCTCCACAAAATATATAATAATCCGGAAAAAAAGGGGGTTGGGACATACCAGATTAATGAGATTTGGGGTTGTCTGACGACTTAAATCATACAGTTATCTATTGAGAGTAATCTTACCAGTAGGCCTCGATAGTCAGAGTAACGTTACATACAACATGGAAATATAGTCAAAATATATAAATATTTTGATACGTTCTTTGATAAAAAACACAATAAAACCGTGTTCCAGAGAATCACCCTAATAACCTAAAGTTTACGCTGATGGTGTCACAAGGATCTGCTAGTACCTACCTACTTACAAGTTAAATCTCAGCCTGGCGTAAATGACCTCCAAATATTGTACAGTTTAGCGAAATTATTCCTAGTGGTCCTTTCACACTTCTTTCAAATTTCCGAAAGTGTAAAGGACCATTCGAAATGGTTGAACATTTATTTTTTTATTTGGTTATTAATAACTTAGATCTTTAAAAGGCTTTGTTGCGGTTTTTTAATAGATAGAGTGATTCAAGATGAAGGTTTTAGTATCAACATTGCCCCCGTGCAAAGCCGGGGTGGGTCGCTAGTTGACTATAAATACCACAAGACCTGTTGTTTTGAATTTTTATAAGTATATTTAATACAACGTTTTAATCAGGCTTCGAATGACTGGATAAACCTGTTAGAGGTCTACAAGGATAAATTATCTAAATTGATTAGAGTACCTACTCACATACTTTTTGACTTTAAAAATAAAGTTAAGGAGAAATTTAGTAGTAGAATTTGAGTTCGTACCTACTAAGAATATTTTTTCATAAAAGTTTTCGGGGGCTTTCAGCAGATGTTTCCTCCCCTGAAGTTCACATTTCAGGAGTATACTTTTTTTAGATTTTGTACCCCTGTGAAGGCCATTGACGGACTGACTCATGCCTCAGAACGAATCCCCGATATGTTTTTTTTTATGTTTTCCTTCACCGTTGAGCTAGTAATAAATAGGTAACTATAATATTACCTATGTGGCTCCGGTTTCCTTATAAGTAGCTCTTTTCGACTGTTCTTATAGAGTGGCTCCAAGGTTTATAGATATATAATATATACTATCTATACCTACTGATATTATAAAGAGGAAAGATTTGTATTTTTGTATGTTATGAAATCGTAATTTTGTATGTTTGTTACGAATAATCTCAAAAAGTACTGGACCGATTTTAAGAATTTTTTCATTTTTCAAAAATAAAATAAATAAATAAAAATAAAATAAAAAATATAGAATAATCTCAAAAACTACTGGACCGATTTTAAGAATTTTTTCAATAAAAGAAAGCTAGAATATCCCTATATATTTTATTCCCGTATTCCCACGGGAACGGGAACTACGCGGGTGAAACCGCGCAAACCGATAGTAATATTATAAAGAGGAAAATTTGTATTTTTGTATGTTTGTTACGAATATACTCAAAAACTACTGGACCGATTTTTAAAATTCTTTCACCAATGGAAAGCTAGAATATCCCTGAGTAATATATTTTATATTTTATTCCCGTATTCCCACGGGAACCGCGCAGAACCACTAGTATATCATACGTCTACGAAGCTTTTGAAAAACTCATTGTGCGTTGGTACCATAGACCTATTAATGGTTGGTACTAATCAATGGAACCCGTTTATTATGAGAATAATTGATATTAAAATAATCTACTAATATTACACAATCGATCGATTTTAAACATTGTATTACCTATATCAGTTACTCATAGCATAGGTCAGTCACCAATGAGCCTTCCGTGTTATTAAAGCAGAATAATTATGTCAATTAATTTCCGATTAAATTGAATACCGCCGTGTTATTGATACAGTAATTACTAATAAACAATTTGTGGTTTCGGATAATATGTGAGTTATTTATAGAGTCCACTTTGCACGAAAATTCAATGGCACACGTAGAAGAACTGGCCAAGTACGAGCATTATAAAGAAAAATCCTCACGCATTATCCCCTAAGGAATCGGCATAGGTATTCCAAGTAAATACCCACTTTGGTAAGGAAATCGCCGATCCGGGGTTCTTTTACATATGACTCAGAGTCATTTCTGGGGCCTACGGGTTTCCTTACGATGTTTCCTTGTCTCATGTTTTCACTTAGGCGGACGAAGCAACGACCTTCGTCCTAACAAAATCCTAATAATATCCTACTAATATTATAAATGCTAAAATTTGTATGGATGGATGTATGGATGTTTGTTCCTCTTTCAAGCAAAAACTACTGAACGGATTTTGATGAAACTTTACAGATAAATAGCTTATACGTCAGAATAACACATAGGCTATATATATTTTATCCTCGTATTCCCACGGGAACAGGAACTACGCTGATGAAACCGCTAGTATAAAATAAGAATAAATAATAATCTCGCGACTTTTGTCCCCGAGGGGGTAGGCAGAGGTATTAAATTTCAGGAAATTTTACCAGTATAATCTTTGGACCCCTTAACGTGATAGGTGATAAGAGCATCGCCGGACCGGGTCTGTTACACAAGCCTCAGAATTAATTCTGGGAGCTGTTTCCTCACGATGTTTTCCTTCACGTCGAGCTAGTAATAAATATGTATGTAAGACGTAAAGTACCGACCTACGTAAGTTTTTAAGAAACAAAATCTATACTTGTTCCTTTTCTATAATTTGTAGCCTTACCTGCTATAATAAATTAAGATCAACTAATAGTGCAATTTTTGTGCATGAAAATTATTTTCGGTATTAATAATAAAATCGGTAAAATAAGTGGAATATCTCGTATCAGCGTGAATAATAAAATTACCTATGTTTATTAACGAACTTTACTTTATCTAACATACCTAAATTAGTATTATTATTCTGAATCGAAATAAAATAAAACTATATATCAAACCGTAACAAAAATAGATATTATGATATTATGAACTGGTGAATAAAATACAGAGTTAAATGCAGCATTCAATTTTATACAGAAAATTAAATGTAACAATGTCTTATATAATTTGTAATGTGTGATTTTTGTCTGTGTAGGGTTCCGTTATTCCAAGCCTCGTTATCCGTCCGTCTATATTTCTGTCTGTGGGCTGTATCTCATAAACCGTATAATAGGTAGAAGTTTATTTTTTATTGAATGTGTAATTTTTATTTCTATAGCCGCTATAACAAAAAAATATAACAAGAAAGAAAAAACATATTTGTTATTGTAAGAATACGGAAATCTTCGTGTTCGAGTCCGACTCGAACTTAGCCTTTTATTCCCTCTCCATAATTCACATAACAGGCCTTGCCCTGGCGTGTTTTCATCAATGGCACCACGTGCTCAATGTCGCGCCTGCGCCTTCGTGACGAGCCTCGAGTGATCTATAACAATACCTACTATCGGCATTCTAAAAGATCGTAAAAACAATTATCAAAGAAAAAGATAAATATCTACTATTTTCTTCGTCGATTTATTTTCTATACTTGGTATGCTTTTTCACAACTGACTATAAGTATAATATGTGTAGGTACCCTTATCGTCAAGATATAAAGCAAAAGCTGTACCTTGGTGAGTGCATCATGAATAAGTAAACAAAAACTAGAGAAACAAAAAGTTGCCACGAAAAATTGAAAATTCGGGCAATACCTACTGAAAGTGCTAATTTTGACAGGTATATCGTCTGTCGGGTTAGCTGGTTACAAATAAAATTGCAAATCGATGAAGACCCTCGAGCAAAAAAAATCTAGAGTATTGATTGAAATTAATCATGACTGTACAGTCAAGAGCAAGTCAAGCTTGACACTACCAGTTTAAGCTGAGCTCTGATTTGTACTGCGCGCCACAGAATACAGGGCCTGGTCAAAGTCCAAAGTGTCAAGCTTAGCGTGCTCTTGACTGTACCTACAGTAGGACCAGCGTTGCCAGACGTCCCGATTTTGGCGGGACGTCCCGATTGTTGCAATTTGTTACCTACACTCACTCCTCAGACTAAGTAGGTACCTACTTGAAACGCCATAATTTTCTAATAAATAAAACTTTTGATTTCTGTTTTTTTTTTAAATTCAGAAGACGAATAACTATTTAACGATAGGGTAGGTTAATCGGATTTAAAATATCATATTCTTATTAAAATACATTTTCTATAGCTATTTTTGATATCTTTTGTCACGTAAACGTAATTAGAATTTAAATAAAAAGATAAATACTTATTTACAAACATCTGATTACTTATATTTATATTTATATACCTATACGTTTTTTTTACTATGTCCCGCTTTCGACGAAAAAATCCCGCTTGTTCACTCAAAAAGTTCCAAAATCCCGACTTGGCAAAAAAAAAATCTGGCAACGCTGATAAGTAGATAAAAATCAACAGTTACTTTTGTTTTATGATTGTTTATCATTGCTAAACTACCCCGTAATTAGATTTAGATGGGACGGCTGCCGCACGGTAACTCTCACGCCAAGTCGATCTACAAAAGATTTTCCGATAAGCAACGAATTTTATGATATGCAATGTTCCTAACATGATTTTCCTCAGAGCAGACGATGGATAGCTAATGCAAACAATGGTTCCTAAGTACCTATTGTCTTTCAACGCGCAAAATTATCGGTCAACACCTTAAAAGATGTAACTACTGCACTATTTTGGTTATAATGGTTGAAGAACGTGTGCACTCTGCCTATTATGGATAGGGTAGTTGACTGCAGTCACAAATTAAAGCTAGAAATACATTGCCCGTGTGGTGTCTGGTGGCGTTATCTGTTTCATACATTTACTAATTTTAGGAATTTAGGAAAGCGGTAGGCTCGATCGAAGTGCGACACATCAAGCCATTGCAATGTAGTTTTATAGCTTTATAAAAAATAAAAATTCTCACGCCTTATATCCCCGAGGGGGTAGGCAAAGGTATTCTTTTTCTGGATATACCCACTTTTCCCCAGATATTCTTTGGACCCAAAGATATTAAAGTAAGGATGAGTTATATTCATACTGCTTGCGTTTGAAAATTGATCCCCTACGAGTGTGTTACAACATGTAC
This sequence comes from Ethmia dodecea, assembly GCA_963855545.1. Taxonomy (NCBI): domain Eukaryota; kingdom Metazoa; phylum Arthropoda; class Insecta; order Lepidoptera; family Depressariidae; genus Ethmia; species Ethmia dodecea. The sequence goes on along the minus strand of OY979446.1, from coordinate 13,720,907 downwards.
ATACTTACTTCTTAGCGTATTTATAGGATACAACAATGACGGGGAAAGATGATACGGAACGAATAATAAAGAAAAAGAGGGCTATCTGTTAAGAGTTGCGCATAAAATACGACTTGAAATACAATGCTATTAAACAAAATGTGGTTAATTAGCTACATTTGTCGGCCTCATTTTCCGTGCTCTAGTAACATATCTACGTCTTTCTATATATAATATCTTTGTTTGGACCCCTAAACGTGACAGGTGGTCAGCCCATCGTAAGATCAGAACGCAGTGTTGTTCTTTTCTTACACATGCCTCAAAAGAGCTCAGAATCAATATTGAACCCTGAAGGTTTATCGTCGAACTCCTATCAAATATTACTTATTTCATTCAATGGACTAAAGAAGCATTCTTACTTACTTGTAGGCAAAGAGATTAAAATATAATAGAACATAGAGGGGAATATTTTTATACAAAACTTTGAAGCTCAAGCGTTATGTCAGTTAGTATGAACGCGAGCTGTCATTTAGTCGAAATTGTACTAGACTTATTCCACTTGGAATAACTTTTCGGCTTCAAATTTTCCTCGCTTTGTCCCCTCTATGCCCTATTATATTTTTATCTCTTTGCTTGTAGGCAACGGAATGATCTCAAAATTCCACACCCAGACAATATATTTTAAGAAAAAACCGGAAACATATTATGTTTATATTAACTTTATGGGTAGAGTGAACTCTATAGATAGGTAATACCTATCTATAGAGTTCACTCTACCCATAAAGTAATCAGACTGACATAATCAATAGGGTTGTGTCCTACCTAGTCAAATCAGTTACTTTTTACGATCTGTCAAAACGAAATTTTACTATGGAAAATGTACTGAAATAGCAAACCGTGACGTCATAGTTTGTAGTACTCAATTACAGCACTTTTTTTGATTGTTTTATTATTTTTAAATTTGCTATAATTGTAAATTGAAAATAGAAATACATATTTTGAGGTTTTTTGGGATAATCTTTTTAATGTATGAATACTCGCAATTTAATTTCGATGCTGTCAACTACCCAATTGAATAATAATTCTTGTGTGAAACTTGATTTTCCTGTAATAGATGGTAATTTTCCAACAACATAATAAGTATACAATGTAGGTAGGTACCTACTTTTATTTAACGTAACAAAGTATTTAGTGTTAGTTTTAGTGTAGTAATTTAGTAGTAGTGGTACAAAAAGTGCTAATCCAAAATCCATATCACCAAATGACCAAAAAATAATTCAAACTTTTATGTGACGTAAAGTAGTAGGAAGTATTAAACGTTGGGATGCTACTTATTTAATATTATTATTTTATTTTTCTTCTAATTTTGAAACCATTAATTATTTTTTTTATTGAATATTTATTTAAGTACATATGTCTATCAGTTATTTAGTACCTACAGGCTCTGCCTTGTTTGGGACTAAATAACCGTGGGTATTTATTATTATAATTTTAAAGCTAAAAGGTTTTTTTCTTATTATTTTATGGAACGCATCCTTGCTCAGTAGCAAATTAAATTCAAATGCTTGCAGTAGGTATTAAATTCCCTCCTAAATTACTTTGTAATCTGTCTCTGATCAGTTAATGACACAGTAGACAAAAACTTTTTACTGTGCTCGTTTTGATGAAGTTGTAGACATAGTATATAATTATGTAGTTAGTTACTAAATTAACGGTATATTTGTGCCTAATACCTAGTCATTTACTCAAAATTTGAACAAGGAAGGGTAGAGCGCAAAAACTGAGAATTTTATTTACCTTTCACAAAATTAAATAAGCAATGAGGCGCGACTTCATTCACTGGTAACATTAACTAAAATTCTCGCAACAGCTGTGTTACCGTGTATACAATAGAAACTGATAATTTTGATAATATCTACTTAGATAAGGAAGGATTCAAGTGGGAGCAAGTAAATAACTATTGCCTCACAGTTTCCGTAAATAGCCTTCGTAAAGACAAAACTATCTATCTAGGCTTGTCAGTGTTTCATATGAAGCATTTAGTATAAGTGGTATTAGAAAGAACCTACAGATTCACGTGCTTGACAATGTGCAGTTTTGTAGTAAGTATTTTATGAGGTAAACTTAGTCATGCATGTATTATGTGGTAAAAAGATGGTCCTATTTATTTATTTTTTTATTACCGGATATAGATTCTGCGTTTAGCAGGTAGGTAGATGTTACCGAAAGTACCGATGTGATCTGTCTGCGCAGATATTAGTCTTTATGAAGAAAATAAATAAATAAATAATAAATTTTCACTTCTCATGCTCTAAAAGTACGCCAATATAGCCCTACGAAGCGCCCTAAGATGACTAAAGTGAAGTGACCACTTTAGTCCCTAGGGATTAAAGAAGTAATTAGTTTTTTAAATTTCCTTAATAACAAAGATATTATATATAGAAAGACGTAGATATGTTACTAGAGCACGGAAAATGAGGCCGACAAATGTAGCTAATTAACCACATTTTATTTAGTCGCATTGTATTTCAAGTCGTATTTTAAGCGCAAATCTTAACAGATAGCTCTCTTTTTCTTTATTATTCGTTCCGTATCATCTTTTCCCATCATTGTTTTATCCTATAAATACGCTAAGAAGTAAGTATGTACATGTTGTAGCACACTCGTAGGGGATCAATTTTCAAACGCAAGCAGTATGAATATAACTCATCCTTACTTTAATATCTTTGCTTAATAAGATCAAGATATCTGTGGAGTGTAGACCATCTTCATTGCGAAAATGTTGAGAGTTTTAGTTTCATGGTTTTTCCCTCAAAGGTTTTTCCTCATAGAAGGTAATACCATGTGTTTTAATAGTATATTTTAAATCGAGGGACTAAACGAAGCTATTATATACCAGAGGTGGTTTGACTCCCGAGCTTGCGAGGGAGTCATGAAACCGAGGGTATATTAAGTTGGCGTTTAGTCTCGAGGTGCAAACTGTACTTTTCACTTTGAGTGCGAGAAAAATTGTCAATTTAGTACAAATTTATTTAAAACCCAACAAATTTACACTCGACAAAAATTCAGAAATTTTCGCGGTCAGTTTTTTCTGTCACAGACTAACAAAGAGATTTAAATCTCTTTGCAGGTAAACAATTTAAAACACATGGCGCCACCTTCTTCGCGGAAAAACCATGGAACTAAAACTCTTCACATTTTCGCAATGAAGATGGTCCACACTCTACAGATATTTACTGGCTGTTTGAGGTTGTCTTTTTCTAATTAAGGAAATTAAAAAAAAAATACTTTATACTCCCTAGGGACTAAAGTGGTCACTTTAGTCCCGCTTCGTAGGGCTATATTGGCGTACTTTTAGAGCATGAGAAGTAAAAAGAAAATTTAAATCTCTTTGTTAATCTGTGACAGGTTTAGAAGAAAATTTCAGAATTTTTGTTGAGTGTATTTGTTAGGTTTTAAATAAATTTGGTTTCCCTATAATAGCGTCGTTTAGTCCCTGGATATAAAATATACTAATTGATGTTATTTAGAAGTTTTAGATCGGAAGTATTAATAACATTAATTTTGTATTTTCTAAAAAGTGAGGAAACTTACAAGTCTCAGAATTAGTTCAGAGGCAATGTGTAACAGACCCGATCCGGCGATGGGCTCACCACCTATCACGTTTAGGGGTCGAATATTCTCGTGAAAAGTGGCTATTTCCAGAAATGGATAACCTCTGCCTATATACCCCCTCGGGGATAATTAAGGCGTCAGAGGAGATTATTTATTTTGTAAAAAGTATTATATTGCAATAAAACGCAGAATCAACGTATGAGTACTTCTAATGCATAGAAGTAGATACCTACCTAGGTACTTAGCTTCGGAATGAATTGGAAAAGGATAGCGGAAAAACTAGTCCGATCCTTAAGATAACATTTATATGCTGAAGTACCAATTATTATCAATTTACAATCGATAAATGATAGCAGGAATTCCCTCTACGTATTTATTAATCTATAGGTAGGTATATTATATAAAAATCAATGCCACTTTTCGTTGTTATTTTATAACTCAAGAATGGGATCACATATCCAAACCAAATTTTTAGGGTTTATTTGGACTACCTATTTAGCAGATAGTTTATGTGAAGTTTGCTTAAAATCTGTGGAGTGGTTCTTCATTTATACGTTGCGAAGCACGCACCGGGCCGCTAGTCACTTATAAAAACTTTTTATTTTTCTTTTTATCCTATTTATTTAACCTATAACTCATATAGAGATAACTTAACCGTATTTTTTTATTTTTCTTAGCCACGATTTTAACTTTCTTTAGGTATTTAAAAAAGTATAAGTACCTAGATGAATCAAAGATATTTAAATATAATTAAATTTTAATATCTGTGAGATGAATATGTTTTTATATACACTTTGCATCTGGCGGCCTGTGGTGAAAAATAAAAGACCAACAAAAACATACGTAAGAAAAATAATATAATTTTTCTTGTGTTTCAGCCAGGTTTCAATAAAGTACCACATACACTACATAAATACTCAATCAAATACTCTAATCAAAAATAATTCTGGCCACATTTACCTAACTTAAAAAAATACGATGTATTACGTATATTAAAAAGAAAAATAAACTTTTTTTTTGCGTTTCATTTATGCCAGTCTTTAAAAACTAAACTATACACTTTTTTAATTCTTGACAATGTTATCGGAAAGTGCCTACCTAAATACCAAAGAGATTAAAATATAATATATTTAAATCTCTTTGCTAAATACCGTAATTATAAATAAAATTGCTAACGAACAAAATTTATTAAACTACTTTATTATTCGAACCACAAACAGCATTTGAATCATTTTCCGGACATTAGTGGTACGTATTCGGATCGTACGTGACGTCAAGTTCGAGCCCTTGTGCTGGCAATGAGTAGCTACCTACTGAATGACGATCTACTATGATGAATACGTGCCCTCGACAATGTATTACGGTACTTCCACAAGGAAGACCACATTTTCCTGCTACCGTCAATAAAATGGCGTTAGGCTGTTATCTAATGAAAACTTTGCAAGAAAAAGGAAACTTGGCAAAATCTCTTAAAATAAATTTAAGTACCTATACCTATATTATGATCAGTTTTTTTTTTTCATTGAAAAAAATATGTGACATTTTATTAAAAGTGCTTTTATTTGCTTCAAAAAAAATATGTATTGGTGGCTGCTCGTTTCGGCGGGGACACTGTCATGGTCCTCGGATAATTTACGTAAGTATTCTATCCTACTATTCTAACTAACCTTGTAGGTACTTATCTACTTTTTTCTTTGACAACGAATCTAAGGAAACAGAACAATATTCATAAAATGGAACCTTAGGTAGGTAATTATTAGAAGAATAAAAAGCGACTAGGGTATGTGTAAAATGTACTGAACATAAAAATACTTATTACATATGTACCTACTGCTGTTGCGTTATAAGTAATTTATTTACGAGTCTATGACGCATTGGAGATAAAGAAAATCACGAAAACCAAACCCTCCTGTCAATGGGAAATTGTTTATAAGATGCACCTAGGTGATGAAAATTACGAAATACGATATAATAGAATATGGATAATATTCCATTCCTGGAGAATGAGACAAGTGGTGAGCCCATCCTCTGACCATATGTCATATGTGACACCAACTGTCATATGTGACATTAGTTTTTGATACCAACATCAGCCCATCTCGATAGATTCGTTTCCGATGTCGATAGATTCGACTCGAATCGAACGGAAACGGTATCGAATCTCTGTGAATACGTCTGCGGATATCCTTACGATATTTTCTTTCACCGTTAGCTAATTACTTATTTAGGTTGCGATGTTTTTTTTTTTAATTCATTGTTTCACACCAGTCAAACCTCGGCCTCATGAATGAGAGACGGTCTCACTTTATCTCTTATTCCTATTTTGTAGAATTGTAGTTCCTAAACTTAGGTACTTATGTTTAGATACGTCCTAAATATCTAAGTAATACCAATTTTCCCAAATAAAAGGCAAGAAGATGGACCATTTTCTTGCTGATAATGATAAGAAGATCAGTTGTTGTCTTTAATCTGATAGGTATCTACTTACTCTGAAACAAATAACAGATAATAAAAAATTTTGGTATTATATTATATCCGTTTTTTGCCATCTTTACAAACCGTTGCAGTTATTTTTTACTTCATCAGCTTATAACCCAAAGGGTTTAAGCTTAACTGCGAATCCTGATCCCGTGTTAAATTACCTAATTTGTTTTTATTTAGAAACTTACTTGCAAATGAAATGAATATTTTTTTTCTCCTATCAGAAGACTAGCTGGTCCCCACGATTTCATCTGCGTAAATTCCATTCCCTTGGGAAAATTATAGCTCATGTCACTCCCGCAAAACTAAGTTTTCCATTAGTTAAAGAATTTACAAAATCGGTCCAGTAGTTTCGGATCCTATTCTTTAAACAAACAAACCAAAAATCTATTTTTACCTTTATATATACGTATAAGTGTAGATAAGGTAATCCCTCAAGGTTGTGCTTTATGTTTACAAGTTATGAATTATGTAATTGCAGAAATATTCTTAAAAGCATACCTACAATTGACCATAAATTTTCTTCACAACTTTGTACAACTTCTAAATATTAAAATAGGTAAGTAGTACTATAAAAAAAAGATACTACGAATAATAATATTAAATAAATATTAATAATTGTAAATTTTCTTCACTGCACAAGGTCTACAGACACCTAATTAATTACCTATTTAGGTAAATAAATATAAACTCACGACTAATCCCCGAGAGGGTAGGTTTATACTCCTAAACGTGACGGAAGTAAATCAATCGCTGGACCAGGGTGCTATCACAAACCTCAAAGGCAATCTGAGGATCCTACTTACAATGTTTTCCTTTACCGTAAAGCTAGCGCTAACTGTAAGTTTTCGGAAAACTTGCAATCGAACCCAAATCTCGTGCTCTATTCAAACAGTTTATCCTTGCTCTACCTACTTATCTTAATATCACTAACTTTATTAGGGTCTTGATAATTACTTTAAAATTCATATTATATTGTACTTTATGTATTTAAATAATAAATTTGGTGTCCAATTGTTAGTTTTTTTGTAGGTTTTATACCTATGTTACCGGTATATATATATAAATAGGTAGGTAAACATATAACTCTTACCTACACAATCCAGTAACAATATACGATATACTTATACAAGAAAAAACTTTTTTGTCTCAAAGAGAAACCACATGGGACAGTGCCCAAAAGATTGGCTGTATTCCCTATCTGGCAGAGATAACTCCCACCCTTCTGGTCACCAGAAGACTCGACCAAACGCCCTGACAGCTCTTCAATAAGATACCGCTCCTCCAGACCGCACGGTCTCATTGGTCCTAACTCCAAACGACCCAACCCAAACATGTAGTTTGTTCCTTCACTGTGATGGCATATTGGTGATGAATAGGCACTCTGGTGCTGCCGTCATTAATTGATTTTTTAAATAATACAGTAGTAGGTAGGTACTTACGTTTGAATATGCAACTGCAAACAGGTAAGTTGTGGATGGCTTCCTTATTTTTTCTTCACCAATTTTTTGATTAGAGATTTTATTTTGTTTTATTTTACACCAAGTATTTATTTCGATGACTAAAGTCACAGCTAATTAAAATTTCTAAATTAAAATACTAATAAAAAAAAGTATTTTGTACTTTTATGGTTCTGTAGAACTGTCGCGAATAGATAATAACTATTATAAATTCATTGTTTTATTATAGCGAATTTGCGTATTCTTCGTGCGTCTCGGTCGACAGCCGACGATCGACTGCGAGAGAGGTTATTGCGAATTGTAGCGTTCGATGCGTTTGCGCCCTATTTATACTGAAGTTAACGCCGTTAAATCCTGAAACGTTTCAGCGGTTACGGCATAATTTTATTTAGAACTATCCTGATATTTTCTATTTGGACAGCTACGCTGATCCTTTGACGCAGCTATAATATATGGTTACTAAAATAGACATAAATATTAAGAGTTAGTAATAACATTACAATACAACGAGCGCATTAAACTATGCCAGTTCTTCTAGGCACATGAACCTTTTTCTTTTTTTATTTCTCCCGCATCCATCGCCTTCAGTGGTGGGGGTCTGGGAAGCCGGCAAAACCTTTACTACCACTCCCAAACGGCGATGGGCCCTTTACGCCCCTCCCAAGTATGGGGAGAGGCCCGAGGATGACTGCGTGAAGCACAGTCGTCCTCGTACGGCACATGGGATGGAAGGCGGTTGTGCATCCACCTTCTCCGGCCCCTCCTCCGCCGCGCGCCGGAGGCACATAACCCTGACTAACTGAAAGAGCTAGCTAAGTAGTTATCCGAGGAGACTAGGTATGCGTGAAATGAGCAAAGTAAAATGTTCTTGCTTACGTATAAAGCTGGGGTTCGAACCCCTGGCGATGTGATGTGACAATAAGTTTTTCAGAATCTGACGTATTACCTAACCTACAAAAGTATTAATCCCTAGCTCGACGGTCGAGGAGAACATTGTAAGGAATCCGCAGACCCCAGAATTAATTCTGAGGCATGTGTGCAAGAGCACCGTTCCGGTGAAAAGCTCACCACCTGTCACGTTTAAAGGCCCTAATTTGTACTGGTGCAAAATGGGTTGGTCCAGGAATGGAATACCTCTACTCGGGGACAAAACGGGTGACTATAGATATTTTATAAATTTTATTTTGTGTGATTTTTTGTGTTTACTTCCATAAAGCCTACCCTCAGCTGCGTCAAGCTCAAGCTCCTCCCAAACAATCCTGGACCCGCCACTAAAATAGCCGAAAAAGTCTCAACGTCCGGGACCGAACTAAATAACCGAACTACTGATACACGGCGGTTAGTAACAAGTTTTGTGGTTTTCAGTACAAAGTGCATGCAGCACGTGACATTTTCCTGTTGGAGGTGGAGTTTGTTTTACGATAACATGGACTTTCCGTGTAACATTTCCTTAGCATGTCATCATATTATCAAACACCCATGTCCATCATCACGTCCGTAGTCTGAACTGGGGACTGATTTTAAAAAAAAGATTTATTCATTGTGCAATCCAAAAACGGTCTAGCAACAAATAAGGTTTTTAAGTTCATAAAGAATGTTTTTAAATACAAGTATGACGCGATTGCTCATGTGCGCAGATGACACAGTCACACATCAAACTTTGAAGTTTAGAATGTGAGTAAGATTTGTAACGCACTATGGAGTGAGATTAATAAAGCAATAAACTCGAAACATCTATCTTTGAGACCAGCGGGTTTCCTCACGATGTTTTCCTTCACCGTCGAGCTAGTGATAAATATGTACGTAAGTTTTTGAAAAACTCATTGGTACATGCCAGGATTCGAACCCGAGCCTCACTGATTTTAGGCAGGCTCTTTAACCGTCCGGGCTATCACCGCTCTTAGCAGCGTATCTATTGTTATACTTATTTTAGTTGGCAACTTGTTAAGTGCATAAGAGATGCCATTGCATAGGCAGAACCCTGAACAATCCAACATTATTGTCAGTTTATAATTGTAATCGATGTCGTCTTTATTTGACACTAGCGGTTCTGCGCGATATGAATAAAATATAGCGTATGTTACTCAGGGATCTTTTAGCTTTCCATTGATGAAAGAATAATCAAAATCAGTCCAGTAGTTTTTGAGTATATTCGTAACAAACATACAAAAATACATACCTCCTCTTTTTACAATATTAGTAGGTATAACGTCAGTTTCGTACTTATACTCTGGCGCGGGCGGTAATGACAGATGTACAGAAGAAGCAACGTATCTAAGTCAAAATGATGCCAATAAGAGGATAGGCCTGTAGAAGGAAAACAGTTTTTGGGAAATCACTTTCGGCAAAAACAATAAAATATCGTTCCTTCCTCGTGGTCAAACTTAATTGGTCAAACTGATTTGACCACGAGGAATTCAGTTCCGGATAGTCAAACTAAGAAAAATATCCACACCTGTCAACAGTCCTTGTCAATTGTTATTTTACATGTTGTTTCACTCTCATAAAGCCACTTTCCCTGTGTATTGTAATCAAAGAGATTAAAATATAACAGGGCAAAGAGGGGACAAAGCGAGGAAAATTTGAAGCCAAAAGTTATTCCAAGTGGAATAAGTCTAGTACCTACAATTTCGACCGAATGACAGCTCGCGGTCATACTAACTGACATGACGCTTGAGCTTCAAACATGCTTCATAGTTTTGTATGAAAATATTCCCAATGCCCCCTCTATGTCCTATTATATTGGATATTATATTGGATTATAGGCTCCGTATTAAATATCTTGGAAAAATAGTTTTATCGTTGTTATTGACATTTTAAAAGTATAAATAAGTTTATATAGTGATAAATACGTATTACTAATGTTTGTGGTGGATTCAGTGTTGTGATATAAAAGTTATAAGGTATGTTTGTGTCATGAACTAACTTTGAAATTTAACAGCATACTTATATGTGTAACCCATCGGAACTATAAATAAAACAAATTTATAAACTTAAGGAAACAGCTCAGTGAATAATTATTCATACTTAAAGTGATTTCATGATAATTTCTCTTCGGTTGATTTTGTTGACATATTTCAAAATTAACCGTTTCGCAAAATATATACCAATAATAAATAAATACCATCCCTATATTTCATCAGTCATTCAATTAGATCGGATAGCTGTTTTTGCATTAGCAGTGGCTTTCACATCAAGAAGGCCTGGGTTCAAATCCCAACAACCTACCTACTGCCAATCTTATTGTTAATTTTTAAAAATATCGTGATAGTTCTGCTACGTCGAACATTAATAGATGTCACCGCTGAGAAAGGAAGATTGGTACACCTAATAAAAGATATTCTTCTTTCGTTACAAATTTCAATCGATAGATGGCGTTTGAGGCGAGGTACCTAATAGAATATATAATTAAAAGTACGCCATCTGCTGTGGAGTAGTGAAACTACGAATTTTGGAACTAATTTTGAATTGAGAAAATCCCATGATGGCGTTTAAATGCGCCGGATGTCTACAAAAAATACCTAATAGGGAGTATCTTGCCTGTTTATTTTGTCATGAAAAATACGATTTGCAGTGTGCTAATGTTTCTATTCAGCGTTTTTTGAATACAATGACTAAAGATCACAAAGCTCAATGGAAATGCCACGCTTGCCGGTCTAAAGTGCCAAAAAAAGATAACAGTAACACTCCAATTCGTCCTTCCCACCAGTCAACGTCCACTGATAAAGAAAACACACCAGAATCTTTTGAGGACCACATCGAAGGTATTTCTAGCCAAAATGTAACAATGTTTCGATCAAACAGATTTAAATCTTATGAAAACAAAATTTCATCTTCCGAAGATGAACTAGACACCCTAAGTGATACAGTTCGCATTGATAAACCTGAAAAGAGTCAAATCCCACTGCACGCCTTATCCAATACAGTAACCTTGGCGCAGATTGAGGCTCTCCTTGATAGGAAGCTAGAAAACATAAAATCCTCTCTTCTGAGCGATCTAAAATCTACAATCATTTCAGTTACAACACGAGAAATAACTAAACTAAGGACAGAAATAACGGAAACTACAAACACTCTCGAACTAGAACAAGACTCAATAAAAAATGATTTAGAAAAAGTTAATAAAATGATTACCGAACTCAGCAAAGAAAACAACAAATTAAAGATTGAAATGAATAACATACAAAAAAAACTGTGTGACGAAAATATTATAAACCACGGGGATATCAAATATGCTGAAAATAACGATAAAAAGATTGTACTATATGGTCTGATAGAAAATAAATACGAAAATGAATGCGATGTATACGACAGAGTGGTAAACATATTCCAAGATATATATAACATCAACCTAACAGGTTACACCGAGGATATGAAGCGGCTAGGAAGACAAACTGGACGAAGACCACTGGTCATTGAATTACTAACCAAAAATTTAACTAAGAATATATTACAAAACCGTCATTACTTCAAACGCTCTGGACTAGCTGTCTCGGAATTACTGGGGCCAGAATCACTACAAACCAGGAAAAAATTAATAGAAATCCTTATCGAATCTCGCAAAAAAGGACATCGAGCCAATATCATTAATAATAAACTTTTTATAGATGGAAAAGAGTATATTTCACAAGATTATACTTTAAACACAAACAATAATTTTACAACCCCGCTACAAAACAAAACTCAGAATAATACTAATGAGACTAGCCAAAGCAACAGCGACCACCGATCATTCCCATCTACAACATATGCCGAAATTTGCTCCGAAATGAAAAAATCTAAACCTAGCAACTCTCTTCAGTTTTTTCGGAGATAAGTTTAGTGTCTTGTATCAAAACATATTAAGTTTAACAAGAAACGCCATCTACTGGAAGCTGCTTCCGAAGATACTAATTTACAAGCTCTATGCCTCTCAGAGACATGGATTACAGAAAATAAAAAGGATCTTTTACAGTTAGAAGATTATAGACTCGCATCATCATATTGTCGACCGAACCATGAGGGTGGAGGAGTATGTATTTTCCTAAAAGATGATATCGAGTTTATCGAGCTCGAAGAGATTTCTAAAATGTCTATAGAGCGATTAATTGAAACTTGTGCAATAGAAGTTCCAAATTTGAATCTAGTTATAGCTATAGTATATTGACCCGATAGGAAAAGATCGCCAGAAATATTTTTTGATGTCCTTGAGAAAGTCTTACAGTACTTACAAAGAAAATTCAATAAGAAAGATATCTTAATTGGGGGCGATTTTAATGTAAATATTTTAGAAAAATCTACCTGTACCTCAACTCTATTAAATTTAATGAAAGTGTATAATTTTTACCAACATGTTGATGAACCAACAAGAATCACTCCCAATAGTGCTTCAGGCATAGACTTACTCTTCACAAATTTTCAGACTAACCGAATAAAGCACACTATTCATGAGTTTGGATTTTCCGACCATAAAGGAGTCTTATGTAATATTGATACTAATGAAATAAAGCCATCAAATACAAGATTTATTTACAAAAGAATATTTAGTGACCAAAATATAAACACTTTTAAACAAGAGTTGAGTAAAGTCAATTTCAGTGATATTATTTCCCAGTCAAAATCCGCAAATGAAAATTATATTACATTTATAAAAACAATAACAAATATATTAGATCGATGTGCACCAAAAAAAAGAGTAAATTTAAGTAAAAAAGTTAGAAAAGCTTGGTTGACCCCTGGAATAAAAAAATCCTGTAGACACAAACGATTGTTAAAAATAGTTATATCTCAAATAAATAATCCCATTCTCAACCAAAATTATAAAAACTATGAAAAGACATTAAAAAAAACTGTAACCACGTCAAAAAAACTTTATAACATAAAACGAATTAAAAAATCTGATAATATGATAAAAACTGTTTGGCATATTGTAAAGGAACACACTAATAAACTCAATCGTAAAAGTAAAAAAAATATAAAATTAAATATCAATAATAATACAACTGACGACCCCGTAGTAGTTTCGAATACATTCAATGACTTTTTTTCATCAGTAGCAGTTTGTCGAGACTGTTCATTAGCACCACCGATCGGACGACCAGTAGTCAGTACATCCGAAAACTCTATGTTCTTGCAACCTGTAACTAACAAAGAAGTGTATAAACTAATCCGCAACCTTAAAAACAAAAAAAGCTTTGGTTATGACGAATTGCCCCCTGTACTGATACGCCATTGTGCAGAGGAACTTGCTCCAATATTAACATTTTTAATAAATCAGTCATTTCAGGAAGGCAGTATCCCAGACTTATTAAAAATTTCAGTTATCAAACCCCTCTTTAAAAAAGGTGATGTAACTAATTGTAATAATTACCGACCCATTGCCCTTCTCCCCACTTTTGCCAAAGTATACGAAGCCGCTATGTCTACGCGACTCTACGCATTTTGTGAAAAATATAAAATCTTAAATGAGTGTCAATATGGTTTCAGGAAAAATAGGTCTACGTCACTAGCTGTCTTTAAATTCATCTCCGATACTTTAAATATTATAAACAATAAAAAATATGCATTAGGTATTATGCTTGATATGAGCAAAGCCTACGACAGAGTCTTATATAACATACTCTTAAAAAAATTACATGGTATTGGTGTGAGAGGTTGTCCTCACGAGTGGTTTGCTTCTTACCTTAATAACCGAGTGCAATATGTAGAAGTAGAACACTACAATAGTCTCACAGGCCTTATAGATAGAGTCAAATCACGAAAAGTACAAGTGCCCAAATCTATTCCGCAAGGTAGCGTCCTTGGCTGCCTACTTTTCCTTATATACATTAATGATTTGCCACAAATAATAGAGACCCCCTGCACTGTATTCGCAGACGACGTTTCAGTTATTATATCAGCCAAAAATGACTCGGAAGTAAATTGTCAACTTGACAAAACCTTTTCGACAATAGTTAACTGGCTTAGCGAACATAATCTACAATTAAACTTTTCAAAAACTAAAATCATACAAATAAAACCTTACCAAAAAAAACCATTAATATAAATTTTTCATTCCAAAATATTACAATAGAATGCGTAAACACATATCCATTATTAGGCATAAATATAGACGGTAATGTAAACTGGAAAGACCATATATCTAAAATCATAACAAAATTATCAAGGTTTACGTATGCTTTATACCAGTTGAAAATATGTACAGATAAAAAAACTGCGCTCTGTGCATACTATGCATATGCACACTCTTGGCTGCAGTATGGCATAGTATTGTGGGGTAACAGTGTTGACGTAGACAAGTTATTTAAGCTACAGAAAAAATGTATTAGAATAATAGTAAATATAGATAATTTTGTGAGCTGCAAACCATATTTTGTAGAATTAGAGATACTGACACTGGCAACAATTTATATATTAGAAGCATGTTTACTAGTCAGAAATAATATACACCTCTTTCCACAATATTCTAGACCGCAGAACCTTAGACCGCAAAGTAGATTAGCCATTCCTTTCTCCTCACTAAAGATGTATCAAACCGGGCCCTACGCTATGTGTGCAAAAATTTATAATAAGATTCCTGGTGCAATAAAAGAGGAAAGTAATCTTCAATTGTTTAAAAAATCTTTAAAAAAATATCTTTATAAGAAATGTTACTACACGGTAGAAGAATTTTTAAGTGAAAATATATAAAATAATAGATGTGAAATAACTAATTAAAAACTGTTTTCGATATGAATATGTATATAAATTACATAAGATGTTATTTTCTAATTATTTTCTAATATGTTTATTTTTACCTAGTTTATAAGTAAGTACCTCTTTAGTTTTAGTTTATATTGCTGTGCCCTATCCGGGTCTATGTTAACTATAAAACCTCTGTAAACATAGATAATGCAATAAATGATTGAGTATTGAGTATATTATAATCTCTTTGATTGTAATGTAGTCCTCTACCTGTTTTGAGTGCCGTAACTAAGCCTTTAACTTTTAACTAAAAACGTTCTAATCTTACCCGGCTCTGATAATAAAATGGAAAATGTCTATAAAATTAATTTTATAGACATTTCCTATTATAGTACATTATGATATAAGTGCGGTAGGTTGAAAATTACAGCCGAGGCGATATTGCTAGCCCGAGCCGTAGGCGAGGGCTACAAGTGAACAGAGGCTGTAATTATCAAAGCGCACGTATGTCATACGACGCTTTATAACACATTTGCGAGGAAATAAAATAAAACTCCGACTATGGTAAACGAATAAAAACAATACAGCGTTAAGAAAAAGCGCGCGGCGCGCATCATCATTTTTTTTAGGAAAAGGCACAAAAAAACAGCCAGTACTTATTACTAATAAAGTAAAATAATATTTTTGTGTTTTTGTTACAGATTGTTTGTAATTTACTGTCAAAATTAATTAAATTAAATAATTATGTACATAAATATTTCTTTAATATATTTTATAACACATTTGCTCGTAAAAGGCGTACTATTTCACCAATTTCAATATCGTATTGTATCTCATTACGCCCAAGTGCGGTAAGTGTAAAGTAATACGCACGGTTTATCAAGATGCTTTAAAATCTCAGCAGAGTTTTTATGTCAAAAAAGTTGTCAACATTTTATGATTAAAATTAACTTTGGGAGATAAAATAATATATTAAAGAAATATTTATGTACATAATTATTTAATTTAATTAATTTTGACAGTAAATTACAAACAATCTGTAACAAAAACACAAAAATATTATTTTACTTTATTAGTAATAAGTACTGGCTGTTTTTTTGTGCCTTTTCCTAAAAAAAATGATGATGCGCCGCGCCGCGCGCTTTTTCTTAACGCTGTATTGTTTTTATTCGTTTACCATAGTCGGAATTTTATTTTATTTCCTCGCAAATGTGTTATAAAACGTCGTATGACATACGTGCGCTTTGATAATTACAGCCTCTGCTTACTTATAGCCCTCGCCTACGGCTCGGGCTAGCAATATCGCCTCGGCTGTAATTTTCAACCTACCGCACTTATATCATAATGTACTATTATCTCCCAAAGTTAATTTTAATCATAAAATGTTGACAACTTTTTTGACATAAAAACTCTTTGCTGAGATTTTAAAAAGTACCGTTCGTTTTAAGACGGAGCATCTTGATAAACCGTGCGTTTTACTTTACACTTACCGCACTTGGGCGTAATGAGATAGGTAACGATATTAAAATTGGTGAAATAAGACACCTTTTACGAGCAAATGTGTTATAAATTAATTTCATATAGACGTTTTCCATTTTATTGTGATGCAAATATATCATCCAAAATCAAGAAATGTTTATATAGGTATGTGTATGTACTTTTGTAAGAAAAAATATCATATCAGTTGTTTACACTGCTGATAGGAGGGCGTACCTACGTCCTACACCCATATTATGCGATAATTATCGCACGCAGTGCATGACACAATTCTTTGGTCCTGGCAACATTTCTGCGCCCCTGCGGCTGGCTGAGTACCGCTGGCACCGCCCTATTACGGCACTGCCTCTACGGAATTTCAAAAATATGAGTAAGTAGGTAGGTACCTACCTATTTTCCTGTTTGTTACCTTTACAAACAATGTAAGTTACCAGAGTCGGGCCCCCGCAATGACGTCTGACTAAACCACATGTTTTGCAATAAAGTGACGTTCAAGGATACAGCTAATACAAGAGAAGTATAATAATAAAAATATGCTAAACCTTTTATTCAAGAGGGAATGTGTGGATGTAGGAAATACCCACTTTTCACCAATATATTTTTTTACACCCTTTTTTTTCGCTTGCGGGGAAAATAGCGTTGACGACAGCCAGGTTATGTCAAGGATGCACTGACTGAAATCTCCCCATGCTGTTGATCCTCTCGCCCTGAGTCCGACTCACGTAACGTCCGTAACGTGACGTTGGTCACGTTACGGAAGAAACTGTATCTACATGCAGGCCTCACTGTCGGTGAGCCCGGGCTATAGGTACATACCTCAGACTCAATTCTGGGAGCTGTGGGTTTCCTCACGATGTTTTCTTTCACCCTAGAGCTATTTTACACTTAATATTATAATGAGGAAAAGATTTTTATTGTAACGAAAAGAAGAAACGATTTGTAACGAATAAACTCAAAAACGATTGGACCCATTTTAAAAATTCTTTCACCAATGAACTACTCAGTGACAATGGACTACATTATCACTAAGTAACAAAGGCTATATTTTTGAGTAAGTTTTTGAAAAACTCATCACACTCAGACAACAATGAATCAAAATACTTTACTACCGTTAAAAGTCGTAAGTGACATTATGTCACAGCTTGTGAATCCCCTCACCTGTGACAAAACGTAATGACACGCCACGTGTATAGGTATGTAAGTATGTACTTAAATGCACAATATATATTATTTACTAGCCTTTACCCGCGGCTTCGCTCGCGCCCGTTATTTCACCCCCTTATGGGTTGAATTTTGCAAAATCCTTTCTTCGTGGATGCCTACACTGCATAAGGTGTTTATGTGCAAAATTGCAAGTCTCTAGACCCAGCGGTTTAGGCTGTGCGTTGATACATCACCAATCAGTCAGTCGTTTTTTTTATAAAAAAAAAGGGAGCAAACGGCAGACGGGTCACCTGATGGTAAGTGACTAACGTCGCCCATGGACACCTGCAACTCAAGAGTCACAACTGCATTGCCGGCCTTTTAGGTGGGAGTACGCTCTTTTCTTGAAGGTTTTGTACGCTCTCTTCTTTATTTACAATAAGCATTACAAGATTTAGGTACAAGTTGCTGCCTCAAAATACTGCATAGCAGTTTGTTTTCAAGCTTGCACTAAATAGCACTTATTGGGATTTTTTTATTGAGTTGATTGAATTCATTGGGTATTTAACTTCATGTATTTATAATAAGTTAATTATTTTTATGTATTTATAATAATAAGGCATTATCTACCAGTCAACCTTCAGGCCTATAAGCAGAAACCATTTGGCGGAATTGACCGCAAATAGTAATAATTAATAAAACATAACATTACGGTAAATCCTAATACTTGTAGCGACACTACATAGGACGCGCCAATAGAAGGCCGAGTTACATAGAACGCGCCAATAGACGGCCGAGTTCTAAACCGCGCTATCGGAGTTTTCTAATGAGTTTGTATAAATACAACTGTCCAACATCAACCGTTGAACCGCGGTCCCCAGGCACGATCACCTCGCCTGGCGGAAGATCTTCCCTTTTCACGATGGAGGAGCATTCCACCTCCGCTCCTCCATATACTTAAACGTCATATCGATAAAATAAACTAATACCACAGAATAAGCAATAGTACTAATAAATACTTATATATCGTAATAAACATAAAAACAAAAATACTTACATAAAATAATCTAAAGATAATGATTTTCTTTCAAATAATATGTCTGACCATACGAATAAGGAATAAGTCCCTTATTCGTAGGTCTGACCTGATAAAAACGCACGAATTTTCCTCTTAAAAGAAAACTTGCATTGGGAGTACCATGATTACTTCTTTACCATGATCGAACCCCAGTTAAGTATAATCATCAAATGGGTTATTTGACGGACTCATCATCATCATCATCAACCCGTAACAGCCTACTGCCGAGCTAAGGGTCTTTCCTCACACATGAGGAAGTATGGGCTATAATCTCCCACGCGAGCCCACTGCGGATTGGGAGATGGTGTTAAGCTAGTGGCCGCTTAACAGTCAGAATTTTTCAAGCCACCCAAGGGTATCTGACATGGCTTAACGACTTCCATTGTGCGTAACACAACGAAAACCGGGACCAACAATTTAACGTGCCTTCCGAAACACGGAAGCGCTCGTGATATAAATGCCACTAGGCGGTCACCCATCCACTGACTGACCGCACCCAACTTTGCTTAACCAGTGTGATCGTTACAAACACACTGGTACCCCAGGGCTACGAGCGTTTGACGGACTAGTTCTTATCAATTTATATGTATAATAACATAAAACTCTAAAGAGTAAAAAACCGACTTCAACGAATAATACTAAAATAAGACTTGAGTAAGTATATGGTTTTCTCATGGATGCCACTATCAGAACTGAACGAAATTAAAATGGGACCAATCTCGAAGCACAAGCTTTCAAATAAAAAAAGAATCATCAAAATCGGTTTACCAAGTCGAAGGTTCTGAGGTAACAAATAAAAAAAAAGTCGAATTGATAACCTCCTACTTTTTTGAAGTCGGTTAAAAATGAATGCCTATTTTCCTTGGTCACGGCATTACGCGTGAACGGCTGGAAATTCTTTTGAGAGGAAGAAACTGTTTCCACAAACAGAATGGAGTTTTTTTGTCAGTGCAAGCCTAACATACCTACCTAACCGGGTTGTCCCAGGATGCCACTAAAGGGTTCTGTGCACCAATAATTGAATTTGCAAATAAATGCATGTCGTCTTTGCATATAAGTAAATGGGTACCTACTAATGATGTGAGAAAGAAAGAAAGGGATAAAGTGTAGGTATTTCTGTCTTTCTTATGTATAGATAATTTACCATAATAAATTGGCGTTTGCGTCCGTGCCAATTACTTAGGTAGGTACTTTTTAATTAATTAGTTAGGTACTTTTTATGGTAAAACTAACTAATTATATTATAGATATCCTCACAATCCTCCACAACCAAACGGTTCTGTGGTAAACCTGTTTCGTAATCGGAAAACCTCGTTGTTAAAGTCAACACATTGAATTATTTATTTATTTTCCTTGACTCTCCGCTGCTATGAGGGTATAGACAGGTACTAAGGTTATTATGTGTCAGATATTTTTATGCTTACGTCAAAATTTCTGAACACGCCCGTATTGTAAGCTGTAGCTGCACATATCATTCATTATCGTTAACGTCACCTTAATATATATATAATAATCTCACGCCTTTCATCCCCGAGGGGGTAGGCAGAGGTATTCCATTACTGGATATACCCACATTTCACGAGATACATTGGACCCCTAAACGTGATAGGTGGTGAGCCCATCGCCGGACCGGGTCTATTTACACATGTCTCAGAATTATATCTGAGACCTGCGGGTTTCCTCACGATGTTTTCCACCGTCGAGCTAGTGATAAGTATGAACGTAAGTTTTTGAAAAACTCATTGGTACATGCCAGGATTCGAACCCGAGCCTCACTGATTTTCAGCCGGCTCTTTAACCGCAAGGGCTATCACTGCTTTTCGCTGCGTCACCTTAGTAGGTACGTAAATATAAGAAATTAGACTTAGCCGCCGTGTGTAAACATATTAGTAGGAAGGAGAAGTAGGCGGGCCGGGGGATTACCTTAAAAAAAAAATGTCACGCCTTTTATCCCCGAGGAGGTAGGCAGAGGTATTCCATTACTGATATACCCACATTTCACGAGATATATTAGACCCCTAAACGTGATATAAGTAGGTGGTAAGCCCATCGCCGGACCGGGTCTATTTACACATGTCGATCAGAATTAATTCTGATACCTGCAGGTTTCCTCACGATGTTTTCCTTCACCGTCGAGCTAGTGGTAAATGTGTTAGTAAGTTTTTGAAAAACTCATTGGTACATGCCAGGATTCGAACCCGAGCCTCACTGATTTTCGGCCGGCTCTTTAACCGTAAGGCTATCACTGCTCTTACCTTCCTTCTTACCTTACCTTCATTCTACCTTCTTTATTTATTAGGGATTACCTTCTTTTCTTATAATGGATTTTAACGAGGAAATATCATTGTTGCTCATGCTTTTGCTCGTTTGCAGTAGATCGCCAGTCGCGCTGCAATGCCCTGCGTTCGACTTAATGTGCTAATGTGAAGGAGCTCTTAGGGCAAGAGGAGGAACAGTATGGGAGGTAAAGTCAGTAGGTAGGTACCTGTGCTTAAGGCAAAGAGATTAAAATATAATAGAACATAGAGGGGGCATTGGGAATATTTTCATACAAAACTTTGAAGCTTAAGCGTCATTGTCAGTTAGTATGAACGCGAGCTGTCATTCGGATGAAATTGTTCTAGACTTATTCCACTTGGAATAACTTTTGGCTTAAAATTATCCTCGCTTTGTCCTCTCTATGCCCTATTATATTTTAATCTCTTTGGCTTAAGGCATTTTCCTAGCACGCAAAACAAACAAATCTCTTACCTACTACTAGTACTACTAGCATTATTAATCTAATTTGGCTTTTGTAAGTAGATAAAATCTTGGACAAAACCTTTTTTAGGGTATATACCCTTAAAGTGAGGACCGAAAACGCTAAGTCTAGGAGCATGAAATTTTGCACAAACGTTCCTTTGCCGTAACGTTAGTGAACTAAAAAGGAGAAGCATGGCCAGACGTCCCGATTAAAAATTAAATGTCCCGCGCAAAGAGATTAAAATTAATCTCTTTGGTCCTGCGCAAGTCGCGGCAACAATAAGCCTGTTATTTGAACATTCATTTATTTATTTGAACAACCTACATCGACGGTTTGATTTTTTATTAATTCCATGATTATAATAATAAAAAAAAAATACGTCTTAAAATTTTTTCTTTGTATTTTCTTACATGACAGGCAGGGGTGTCCAAGTGCATAGCTCTCAGAATATGCAAGTTGAAGTAACAATGGGTAGGCCACATCGCTCGAAGAACCGATAAGCGATGGGGAAGGAAGGATCTCGAGTGGCGGCCACGATCCGGAAGACGCAGCGTTCTTAGGCCTCACACCAGGTGAACCGACGACATTCTCAAGGTAGCAGATACGGGGGGATGCAAGCAGCAAGATGTCGTTCGTTGTGGCGTTCTATGGGAAATGCCTTTGTTCAACAGTGGACGTCTTCCGGCTGATGATAATGATGTGCAAGTGCACCTCCTGCACCCCCTTCCCGGCGCCCATTCATGCATTATATTCAGCATGTGCAAAATTTTAATGGTTAAGTTAAATTAATTAATTTTATAATACCTATCCCACAGGAAAAATATAATTAAAACTGATAAGAAATGTGGCGAAAATTAAATAATTTAAATAAGCGTAATTGTCGGTACAAGCTGATAGTCACGTACCTACTCTCACTGCAGATGAGTCATCAGAAGATTCAAAACGTAGGTACTGAAAATTTCAGCAAATAAAAAACATTGTTTAGCCAAATACGATACGGGGTTGTTTGTGTTTACCATGTCGTCAGCTGTGTCTTAATTCCTTGTAAAGTTGGGTAGTTTTCGAAGATACTGGGAAAAAATCAAGAAAAACAACAAAAATTGCAAAAAATTACCGAAATTTTCCGATTTCTTTGTTTAAAATGTCAACGACACGACCTACAAGTGATGTCAAAATTCTATAAAGTAGCCTAACCATCTCCCAATCACCTGTAAGTTTATACTTTCACATTATGTGCGGAAGAGTCACAGCTCGGCGGCAGGCTGGTATACGGGTTGATGAATGAAAAGGTTTTTCAAAATTGAAAGTTAAATCCCCTATTACTTTGCAATTTGTATCAGGTACCTAGATGTCAATTAGCAAAAAATTATTCCTGAATCTTGTCAACTAAACGCCCCTGTACCAAATGCGGGTGAGCCAACAAGGTTTTTGTGTCAATAATTGCTACCATTATCATTAGCAATCAACATCGATTAGGTGATGGCACCGTCTGACCGTGGCCATGAACACTATTATTCTATTAAGTACTCATTGAACACAATATTATCTTAATGATGTATTTTGATGGCATGAGCGTCAGTGGCAGTATTTTCCGCACTCCACTCCAGACACGTGATGAGATACGTAGGCCATATATTAGAGTATGAGCCACAGTACCTACAGCACGGCCGTTTTAACTTGACATCTCTGAAGTTGCGCAAATGGCTGCGCAGTAACATTTTTTAGCGACAATATGGCGGTAGGAGGGGGACTTGCGCAGGCGAAGTCTATGTTCAGAGAAGCCAAGTTAAAACGGCCGTACTGTACCTTTCTATTATACGGGAAGTAATAATAATAATAATTCATTTATTTCAACAAAATACAGCAGAAACAATATACAAGAGCAATAGTGTTCAGGGTAAGAGCAAAGGGATAGTCTGACCTCTGCACTAGGCACGGAGCCTGTATCGGAGGCCAATCTTTGTTTATCCTGTCCAATTACATAATCAGGCAAACGGATCAATTCAAACATGCTCTACTAATATTATTGGGGACTTAAACGATGAACAACATTTTAAAAATGAGTCAATGAAGTGAGTGATTTATTAAAATTGCAACATTTTAAAGTGAGTAAGTATTCGAGTCACCACTCGTCTCTGATAAATAGACGCGGCGCTCCATAAAATTCAATGTTACCCTAAATCAAGGGCGGGATTTGAACCCGAGCCTCACGAATGACGAGCTCATTAACCGCTGGGCTATCATATCACTGTTGTTGGGATGAAATTGTTGAAATGGTTACAAAAACTTCACAATATAGGTAACATAAAATAAAAAAACATGAAAAATTTAGACACCTTATATTAAGTAATTAAAACTAATATAAATAACACTCGACATAAGCAAACAAAATTACATAAAATAACCACATAACGTTGTACTTTTAGCCTTTGAATTATATTTATACTTAGTGCATAACTTCAAATATAAAATGATCACTAAATCTGTCACTGCACACTAAATCTATCACTATTAGGTACTTGTGACATACGGCGGTTGGTTGTCGTAGCCAAGTTTCCGCAAATCCTTAGATACCATTGAGAGGGCAGCGCTTACGCTACCATAAGACTCTGTCCTCAGTACTGGAACAATAATAATTATTATTATCATAATAATAAATTGTCGGACACAATTTACATACGGGTTATTTAGTCCTAAACTAGGCAGGGCCTGTACTATGGGTACAGTACGGCCGTTTTAACTTGGCTTCTCTGAATATAGGCTTCGCCTGCGCAAATAAAAAATGTTACTGCGCAGCCATTTGCGCAACTTCAGAGATGTCAAGTTAAAACGGCCGTGCTGTACTAAACAACTGATAAACATTACTTGAATAAATATTAAACACTCAGACACGAAGCCAACAGATATGTTAATGCACACAAATGTTGGCCCCGAGCTGGGATCGAACCCGCGACCTCCGACTCAGAAGGCAGGCCTCCTCCTTGGTTGCCAATTTGACTGTATGTTTTTTTTATGTTTGTTACCTCAGAACTTTCGACTGGGTGTACCGATTTTGATGATTATTTTTTTATTTGAAAGCTGGTGCTTCCCGTGTAGTTCCATTTCAATTTGGTCGTTCTGACAATAGCATCCATGAGAAGATTATATAAGTTGAAGTCGTTTTTTTTTTATTACTCTTTAGAGTTATATGTTATTAGTTGTTGTTGATGTACCTTTATTATTATTAGGGAACCATCGCAAAATGTCAGATTAGCAAAATGTCGGATTCGCAAAATGTCGGAATTCTGACATTTTGCTAATCTGACATTTTGCGATGGTTCCGTTATTAGGTGTACAACGTACAATAAAGAGTTGTTACTTATAACATCACGTATTTGTGTAGGTACCTAATGTAGTCATTAGTGTATTTCCCGACGGCTTCGGAAGAAGGTTAATTGGTATTTAGATTATTTCCGACGCATAATAAAGATATAAGAACGTTGTCAGAGCCGTACCAACCTAATTGAATTGGCAATGAGCAAATAGTGAGATAGCATTTGCCCGCGACTTCCTCCACATTCCAGATACAGTTTCCATTTCAAGTGCAACTGCATAGTTGGATGTTGCAATTTTACTCTTTTCTTTTTAACCGACTTTAAAACGGAGGAGGTTATCAATTCGTCTGTTTATTTTTTTTTGTATGTTTGTTACCTCAGAACTTTCGACTGGGTTATATTACATCCAACAATTTGGATGATTCTTTATTTATTTAAAAGCTGGTGCTGCCAGATTGGTCGCATTTTAAATTCACTAATATACACACTTTCGCATTTGTAATTTAATATTATATATAATAATTCAGTAGTATACATTCAAGTAGTGGTTTAGGGGTCTCATCTAGAAGTCTAGGAATATTTCCCATCAATGATCAAGGTCTGTTTAGAAATTCCTCTTCATGGTGTAAGGAACACAGCCTTAGATAAAATGAATCAAACTTTGTACTATAGCCGACTAAAGGACTTCGACCATAATTATACCATTAACCATTAACACTATTTCGCCCCTTGGGTACCACAGTGGTGTAAAGAGGAATCGAGACAAAGGAGAGGTGAGATGATCGTGCAGGAGGGCTGATCTACCTCTGCGTTTCGCTGCACAGCTACCTAAGGCATGGTGTAGCTCTAGCGTTTCAGCTTTAGTTGTTTTTTAATTTTAAATACTTACAATAATTCTCTTTCCCGTTGGCCAGCATCTTCGGGTCAGCCAAATCCGGGTATCTACCTGTTAACCATGCAAGCCATTCTCCCAGCATTGTGGCAGCTTGTGGGCGGACTAGTGGGGCTGTGACCATTCTGGTGCCAGTTGTAGGAGGCATCAGGACCAGTCCGTACCCACTGAGAGTGTCGCCGCTGAACGTGTTTTGAGCCCTGACTGTTATTATTAGTTGTGGCCCTATAGCAAATAAAATAAAATATTATAACTTTATTTTTCTTCAAAATATTTTTTCTTTGTTTTTATCAAACAATTATTATAAGTTGTAAACTGCTTGCCTGATTAATAATAATAATAAATATCTTTCATCGACAACAGTCTCATCAGTTACTGAAAAACTAACTTTATTTACTGTCTTACTGTGATCTTAATTTGGTAAAAAATAAGTAAGTTTAATATAATATGTATAAATTGTGATATTATAATTGCAAGAACTTTGGTCAATCGTCTCCATTTCACAAAAGTCCGTGCAATTATAATATCAAGACTTTTACAGTAACACTGCGACATAATAAAGTGTTTTCTATTCTATAAATAATTTAAATTAAGTACTGCCTTAATAGGTTTGTGGAGCTGAAGTCTTCATAATGGGAGAAAGCAGTAGCACTCTATGCTACGATAGGCTATGT
Organism: Ethmia dodecea; assembly: GCA_963855545.1. Lineage (NCBI taxonomy): Eukaryota > Metazoa > Arthropoda > Insecta > Lepidoptera > Depressariidae > Ethmia > Ethmia dodecea. The sequence continues at coordinate 13,694,369 of OY979446.1, read as the reverse complement.
TCATGGTAAAATGGTTGATGATAAAAAGGACACAAATTTACCGCAATCAAAAAGTACTCACAACCAGACACATTGGTGCTACTGAAGACTGTTTCCACAGGCATATTGAAGACAACTCTCTCAGGGTCCTTGCCAGAACGTGACATCTGACTTGTACCACTGGTTAACCCAGAAACAGGGTCCCAATCGGGGCCCCAAACCATCTCGTACTGAATGTACAATTGATCATCGAAAACTCCACCGGGAAATGTTACATATTCTATCTGGCCACTAAATGAAACTAGGAACTTGGTAATCTCACCCTCTTTCATTGGAAACTGTTAGTTTTTGTCAGTAAACTTCTAAAATCCAATACCTACTAACAAACCAGCCGGCCAATTTGACAAGCAAATAGCAATATCAAAACAAACGTTGCTAAGCGACGAGTGTGTGTTGCCATTTGAAATATTAAGCAAAACCGTAAAAAGGGTGATTTACCGTAATCTAAGAGCAAACGCTCAAAAGGAAATATTTTTTGTATAAAATTCCAACTAAAAAATATTGTGGTGCTGGTTTACAATATGTCAATCGAAAAAAAGCGCGGGAAACGTGAAAGTTGGCGGGTGTTTTTTTCGTTTCGGCCCTTTTCTAAAAATAATTTATATTGTTTATAGAGGATTAATTGAGTATTTTCTGTGTATATATTGTTTTAACTTCTATTTTGTTGTATGTAGTACTTTAAAAACTTACCTGGGGACCAGGTAAGTAGCTTTTTCATTTTCATGGATCCGCCCGAGGATCCTGGGGGCACAGTCCCCCAGGTTTCTCATTACGTTACTGTAGATAAATCTATCGAATATGAATCTAGTATGGACACGGATGGTTCACTGAATACTGGTAATAATGATATTGGACGCAAGCGAGTTACAGCTCGCCGTATTTGCAAGCATTGCAATAAAAAGAGGAGAAAACATCATGACTCACGAAAAAACCGACCTAATGATTGCCGATGCGATGATTTAGATATTGAATGTAAAATTAGCAAAGTCCCATCCAGCACCCAGGGTATCGTACTTCCCATTTCAACAACTGAACTTATACCTGAAATTAATCGTACTAACAATGGTACTGCTAGTGCCTCCAATAATACGAATAAAAATATCCCTTTATCTGGTGAAACACCATCAAACCCTAGTTTCTCACGTCCTACTATTGGTCGTGTTCTTTACCAATCTTCTGACGCCTCACCTTACATAGTTCATGTTCAAAAAATAACAACCTCTCCAAATGATCCTGCTACTCTCCACCCGATCACATTTGGGAGATTTCTGAAAAACAGATTCTTCCAAAACATAGTAAATGGTAGCCTAAAAAGAATAGGGCGAAACAGACTCTCCATTTCTTTTTCGGACTTTAATCAAGCGAACTTATTTGTTGAAGATGAAATTCTTTCAATGAACAATTTTAAAGCATTTATCCCAACCTTCAATGTAACCCGTATGGGGCTGGTAAGAGGTGTACCCTCAGACTGGACTGAGGAAGAGGTGTTGGAAAACATGACAGTGCCTATAGGTTGCGGAAAAATTTTAAAAATACGACGTATAAAAAGGAAAACTTTTAATAATGAAAATGCTCCTCAATTTCAGAACACGGAAACTGTAATAATAACTTTCGATGGTCAGGTTCTTCCCAAGAGGGTTTACATATGCTATTCTGCTTTGCCAGTTGATCTGTACATATATCCCACTATCCAGTGCTATAACTGCTGTAGGTATGGTCATGTTAAAACTCAATGCCGCTCCAAACCCAGATGCTTTAGATGTGGGCAGGGTCACTCGGGTGCCAGCTGTTCAGTAGACGATGATTGTGTGATATGTTGTTTGTGCAATGGGTCTCATGTAGCAACTAGCAAAGTATGCCGAGAACATGAAAGACAAAGGTCTATTAAAGAATCTATGAGCAAAAGTTGTATTTCTTATGCAGAAGCGTCAAAACTCCACCCATTTATTCAAAAAATGTCCTATGCAGAGGCTGTAAATTCTACTAATAAATCCCCCAACACTTTTCAATCTGTGTACCCTGAAGATCGGTCTCCATCACATAATATGTCGCAACCGTCTTCATATAAAAAAACTGTATTTTTAAAACCTCGACCTCCTCCTAAGAATACCAAAGGCTTTGACCAGGAGGCTCATGCTGCCTTAGTTAAAGATTACAATATTCCTGCTCCTGCTAATGGATGTGCCTTTAATGATGAACTGAATGTAACATCCAAAACTTCTATATCAGATCTAATTATGCTCCTAATAAATCTTTTATCCAAATCTAATATTTTTTCACCGTCCAACGTTGCTTCTTCTATAGATATATTAAATGATATTAATATCAACAATAATGGACCTACTCGCCAAGGTAATTCAGTGGAATTGCCGAAGTATAACTAATAAGAAAAGTGACATTATCTACTTAGTTAACAAATTTAATCCTTTTTTATTTGCATTTCAAGAGACATGGCTTAAACCAGATTCCATCTTTAGGATTCCTGGTTATGCCTGTGTCCGAGAGGATAGATCTGATGGGTATGGGGGGGTTGCCATGCTCATCAAACATTCTTATAATTTTTCACTTGTTCCTATTCCTGTACATAATGATTCCTATTGTATAATAGCTGTAAATATTAATAATGTTTGTTTTGTATCTATATATATTCCTCATCCTTCTTCTGCCATATATAAAGAAATTTGTAACATTTTTGCCACTCTGCCTAAACCTTTTTTAATATTAGGAGATTTTAATTGTCAACATGAATCTTGGGGCAGTAAGTCAAGCAATTCTTATGGTTGGGAACTTCTAGATATTTTAGACACACACAATCTTTGTCTTCTGAACACAGGCGCCCCAACACGTCGCACTGGACCAGAAGTAGGAAGTAGTGTTCCAGATTTGTCCATAGCTACTCCAAATTTAGCTTCTTCTCTTTCTTGGAGCACGCTGTGCTCTTCATTTGGTAGTGACCATATTCCAATAATAATTTCATTTCCCTGGAATAATAAATCAAATACAAAACATACTCCGCGTATGAAATATCAGCTTTCTAATGCAGATTGGAATTTATTTAGCACCCGCATAGATCACAAAGTTTCTTTACTGCCCAATGTTGTTGCTGGTAATGAGATTACATGTGTTGAATTACTCACTAAAGCTTTCATAGAGGTTGCAGATGAGACCTTTCCACTAAAAAACAGTTCATTAGGATTCCTTCCCTCCCCTCCATGGTGGGACTCTGAATGTTCGGAAGCAGTTAAGAAAAGAAAAGAGGCAGAAATTAACTATTGCAATAGTATGACTCCTGAAAACTTTGATTCTCTTTGTGAAATAATATCTGGCACTCGTAAATTGTTTAAAAATAAAAAGTTTGATAGTTGGAGAAACTTTTGTTCTAGGATTTCTCCTGATGTTTGTCCATCTGAAGTTTGGCGCAGTATACGAAGATTTAGGTCAGCTTTTCGGGATTCTACATATAATGCTCTGCCCTCTGCCTTAGCTGACAACTTTTTAGATAAATTGGCTCCTCCGTTTGTTCCTGATGCAGGCTCATTACCTTGCTCCTTGCCTCCTGAGATTACTAACTGTTTGACAGGTCTTAATTCCCCTTTCTCTATTTCTGAGCTTAAGAATATAGTCGTTAATCTTAAAGACTCTGCTCCTGGTTGTGATGGTATTCCTTATTCCTTTTTTGCTCATCTTCCCGACACTTCGCTCAATTATTTTCTGGATATTATTAATTCTACTATGATTTCTGGTAATATTCCTGACATTTGGAAATGTCAGATTGTGTTGCCAATTTTGAAACCAAACAAACCTCCATCTGACGCCTCTTCTTTTAGGCCAATTGCTCTCTCCTCTGTGTTTGTTAAAATTGCTGAACATTTTTAGTTAAAAATAGATTAGAGTGGTATCTGGAGAGTAATGGTTTATTGCCTGATAGCCAATACGGATTTAGAAGGGGTAGGAGTACTTTGGATAGTATTAGTATCTTTATTACTGATATTCGATTGTCTTTTTCTTGTAATGAATCAATTGTTGCTGCTTTCCTGGATATAACCGGTGCTTATGATAATGTAGTTTTATCAGTACTTAAACAAAAATTAAACGAATTACTAGTTCCAACAGTTTTACTTAATTTCATTATGAATATCTTGTCAGAAAGAACCATCTCGCTTACTGTAGATAATAGTACTTACTCCAGATTAGTTTGGAAGGGCCTGCCTCAGGGATCTGTGTTGAGTCCTTTATTATACAATATTTACACATATGATCTAGAGTCGTCCTTAGGTGACGTCAAAGTTCTTCAATATGCTGATGATCTCCTTTTATATGCACCTGATAAGTCCATCGATAAGGCCTCTGCCTCACTGGGTTCCTCCATGACTTTATTAAAGACTTGGCTTGATTCGAATGGTCTGGAATTATCTCCCCTTAAGAGCAATATTGTATTGTTTTCCAGAATGCGGCTGCCGCCTCCAGTTATTATCTCTTTCAACGGAAGTGTAATCCCTGTGAAATCGCATATAAAATTCCTTGGAGTCATTTTAGATTCTAAGCTCTCTGGTCTTCCGCATTGTGATTATTTAGTTTCCAGATGCGAACGCGTTTTGAATATGCTTCGTTGTCTGTCAGGTGTCTGGTGGGGTGCGCACCCCTATTCTTTGAGATTGCTTTATAACGCTTTAGTTCGTAGTGTTCTTGACTATGGTACTTTTTTGCTAGAACCCTGCAGTTCAGCTGGACTGAGGAAATTAGATGCCATTCAATATAAGGCTCTAAGGATAGTCTTAGGTGCTATGAAATCTAGCCCCACTAATGCCCTTCAGGTTGAAGGTGGAGAGCCTCCTTTAAGTATTCGCAGGCAGTATTTATCAGATAGATTTCTTTTTCGTGCCTTGCAAAACATTCGTCATCCCCTTTTTTCAGGCCTTTCTGCTCTTTCTCATCATGTTCTCTCTTCTGGATACTGGACCCATAAGTCTACGCCCTGTTTGGTCCACAGTTTTAGGAAATTTATAGCACTTTGTGCCCCTACTCACAGATCTTTGTATTATCCTCTTTTTAGTTGTGAATACGAGTCTCTAGTGTTGTCTCCAAATGTTCGTTTAAACTTAGGAATTATTAAAGACTCCCCTGATGCCTGTTTTATGTTTAATATTGCTAAAAATGAAAATTGGTCGGACTGGCATCATATTTATAGTGACGCATCTAAGCACTCTGCGAATGGCTGTGTTGGTGTGGGAGTATTTCATTCTCAATATAATGTAGTTCAAAAAATTAGATTGCCACCCGAAACATCCACTTTCACTGGTGAATGTTTCGGCATTTTTAAGTCGGTGGAATATGTCACGATAATGAAACTTAGGAGAGCTGTTATTTTTACCGACGCAAAAAGTGCTTTGGAAGCCTTAGTTAAATCTCCCTTTAAATCAAAGCCAACCTATCCTATTATAATCGAAATTCGGAAATTATTATTGAAGTGTGCTTTTAATGGCGTCGATGTTTCGTTTGCTTGGATCCCAGGCCACTCTGGTATCCAAGGGAATGATAGAGCAGATCGTCTTGCTAATGAGGCTGTGGAATGTGGAGACTTGTTTCCCTATAAAAACTATACTCATGATCTGATAACCTTGTCTAAAGAATATCTTGTAGATTCATGGCGCGATGATTGGATAAGAAGTAGTGAAACTAAGGGAAAATATTTTTACAATATCCAACCCGATGTATCGTTGAAACCATGGTTCTATTTATTTAATTTTCTTAAAAAACCAACAACAACCCTAATACGTATGAGACTTGGTCACATAGTGTCCCCAGCTCACCTTGCTAGACTCCATATTGTGGACGACCCGGGTTGCGAATGCGGGTCGGACTTTGCTGATGTCAATCATATTTTCTTGTCGTGTCCTTTGAATGATTGTTCTTCCCTTTTTACCTCGTTACTGTCCTTAAAGATTCCTCTGCCTACATCCATCCCTGTCCTCCTTGCTACCAAGGATATTATTGTTTATAAATTGTTAGCCATATTTATTTGTAATAATAATGTAAATATTTAATTTTATTTAGTAGGTAGTTGTACTTATTAATTTGTATATAATATATAATAATTAATATAGTTTTTTATATAACCTTTTAGAGGATAATATGTTTTTCCTTAATTAATCCTTTTCCTTTCCAAATTCCGTTCCTTTGTTTTTGTAAATATGAATCCGTTTCCCCGTTTTATGAGTGTGGTAAATGCGCAAGCCGCGCGAGGCCATTTAAAAAAAAAAAAAAAAAAAAAAAATATGTCAATCTCGATTAGACCGATTTAAAAAAAATCGGTATATCTTTTCATTTAAAACCAAAGACAACAGAAGCAATGCTTCCGTTAAAAACTGTTTTACCGACCCCGTTTCTATTTATCCACACAAGATGGCGCTACACGTGCTTTCAAATAGCAATCGGCCACCATTGTTGAACGTGAATTTGCTTCAAGTTTGATGAAATTTACATTTTTTGTGACTGTTTTTGGAGAAATAATGAATTTTTCTCAATAGGATAAAGTGACCAACATTCTTGAAACGATAAACAATCCCAAATAAACCGTAGGAGTGCATATTCTCGAAAAATAAAAGCGTTCAAAATGTCACGCGAAGTGAGCATCAGATTTGTGAACACTATACCATTCTGGAAATAATCTCGGTTTTCTTCGGAATAAGTGCCGGTAGACATTAGAAGACTGTGTTTTTAAGTTGCGGAAGCTTGTGGCATGCGTTGGATGGCAATTTTTTTTGAGTGCGTTCACGAAAACGTTTCAGAAGTTTCTGTACACGTCGTAAGACATCGCAGTTACGCGGCCGAAGGCTCGGAAGTTGCCGGCATCATTATGGTGGACTGAGGGGGGCTGGCGAGGGACGGAGTTGAGTACGCGTTGTGAAGCGAGCTGAGGGCCCGGCGCACGATGTCTGGCGGGTCGCAGCACAACCCGAACGGGCGGCAGGCGCAGCTTGGCCCCGGCTGGAGCCCCCTGCAGGTGGTGCCAGCGAGCCTTGTTTTGTTGTAGTACACACGCCTAACCTATTAGCGATTTCTGCTATCCTGGTACTTATTGCCTACTTAAGGCTCCAAATTCCCTACTATAACTAAAAGCCTATATAAAATTGGTTCTGAATAAACATAAGTAGGTATGTAAATGTTTTATTGTTAGTGGTGAGTTTGGTATTGGACCAGTGTTTATAGATCAGCTGTTTCCATTGAACTTTTTAATTGCCTACTTATGCAGTCTTGAAGTAAACATTTTCTACAGAACATACCATCATGTAGGTAAAACAGATAAGTAAATAACAGTGTCCTTGTAAATTAGAAATTTTATGAACCAGACTACTCAATGCCATTGTTGCAGAAACTAAGTTAAATTGTTAATAGAATTGTCTTGATGTTTTTTGCTAAAATGAGAATAAATGTAGCTAAAATACATACAAAAAAAGGATCTACAGTTCAGTTATGTACAGCTCACACCTAGATTATAGTAAGTAGCTGTAACATTCAAAACAATTAGTGAGTAGTGAATTTTGTGTATCCTAAAGTGAATGCTATAAAATTTGTATCTTTATTATGAATAAAGTCAAAAACTACTTGACCGATTTTAAAAATTCTTTAAACAATTGAAAGGTAGAATATCCCTGAGTAACATAGGCTATATTTTATTCCCGTATTCCCACGGGAACCGTAACTAGGCGGGTGAAACCGCGCAGAAGCGCTAGTACCTACTTTATAAGATGGATAAGTATTTGTTATCTGAAGCAAGTTGAAATTTATCTTATTTAATTATGGCTATTATGTGTGTCTCTTTTAAATTATAATCTTATTATCACACAGATGTAATTAAACTTTACTGACACTACAGCTATCAATTATTCTTAGGGATATTAATTAATTAATACAATTAACTGTATTTGGCTTGAATTTTACTATTGGAATAAATATATAAGTTGTTCCATTCTAGTTAAGTCTCTTTTATGAGCTAACAAAATCATGATCAACCCATAACAGCCCACTGCTGAGTTAAATCTTACATCATCAATTGATGATCAAATCTAGAACACAATTCTGATACATTAATTTAATCCCAAATTAAGCAGGGCCTTATTTACATTAGTAGATATTAAATAACGTAAACAGAGTTATATCGGTACGGACAATCTGATAGGTTAGTAGGAAATACCTCCTTGCTAATCGGAGGTGGGCGGTTTGAACCTCAACTAAGTCCACCATTTGAGTTTCCCTAGTGCCAACTAAACTACTTATATAAAAGTCGATTTTTAATTTTGTTTATAAGTTGCCCCAAATTTGTCTCAAAGCATCCAGGGGTATCACTCTGGAATAGTGTAGTTTTGTAATGAGTACATTTTCAGAATGGGATCAGTACTTCCAGAAACTACCTTCTACAAACATACAAACACTTTACAACCAACATTAAAAAAAGAGGAGGTTCTCAATTTGACCATGTATTTTTTTGTTTGTTACCTCAGCAGAACTTTCGACTGGGTGAACCGAAAAAAAATAATCATCACATGATTCTTTTTTTTTTATTTGAAAGCTGGTGCTTCCCATGTGGTCCCATTTCAATTTAGTCCAGTGCTGGCAATGGTATTATGGTATCATGAGAAAACCATTATAAGTTGAAGTCAGTTCTACTTGTTGTTCCACAATACTATTGTAGAAATACGTACATAGGTATTGCTCTTGTATGCTACTACAGTAGTAGATGTAGTAAACCAGCATTGCATCAGTTACAGGTGGCCAATTTCCTTGGGCGGGCGCCTCAAGCGCACATGGCGTCGGAGCGTGGCGTGACGTGGCACACCCCTACGCCTCCGCCCCACCTCTACCACGTGCCAGCGCCTTCGCCCCCGGACCCACTACAGGTAATTTTCTCACTTCTTGGTCCATACCATAGAGTAGTCACCATAGCTGCTGCAAGTGGAACATTTGATACATGAAATATGTCGATTCTCCAAGTGCTATTGGAGCTTCCTCATAGGCGTACCCAGGGTGGCAGCTGCTCCCCTGGATTTTGTTTACGTCCCTACTAACTATTTCGACGAGACGTCATAAACCGTTACTGAAGACCATAAAATAGCTATTGTATAATTAAAGAATTTATATAAAAAATACTTTTAAATTTTTTACTGAAAACGAAAGTGGTCCATGGTTAGATTGATCTGACTAAGCGATCTGATCATGGATACACAACGAAATAATAATAATAATAAATATTAAAAAAAATATATATTTTACTTCACTTCTTTATTTATTTGACTAGGTATAATCTCACGCCTTTTTTTTTTATCCCCGAGGGGGTAGGCAGAGATATTCCATTACTGGATATACCCACATTTCACGAGATATATTAGACCCCTAAACGTGATAGGTGGTGAGCCTATCGCCGGACCGGGTCTGTTCACACATTTGCCTGACCTGCGGGTTTCCTCACGATGTTTTCCTTCACCGTCGAGCTAGTGATATAAATATGTACGTAAGTTTTTTTGGAAAAACTCATTGGTACATGCCAGGATTCGAACCCTAGCCTCAGTGATTTTCGGCCGGCTCTTTAACCGTCCTGGCTATCACTGCTCTTGACTAGGTACTTACAAAAAAATGTGATTTGCCCCACCCTGGTCCAGAACCTGGGTACGCCCATGAGCTCACTCATTGGGCAAAAATGAGTTCCTGCCCAATGTACGAGCTACTATAGTTTTAGGACGATCGGGATAGTTCATGAACGTTCGCACGACTTCAATTCGCACTAAAACTCGCCAAAAATGCGGCAAGCCTTACTTTGAACCGAGATGGTATTGATGTCTTGAGGAGGATTTTGATCAAAATATGAATTCTAAGGAGACGTGATAACGCGAATCGCAGGCAACAGCTAGTCTATACTTCTATACTAATATTATAAAGAGGAAGGATTTGTATTTTTGTATGTCGATAGTAAAAAAAAGCTAGTTAAGCTAGCGCTTCATCACGTAACGTGGGCTATATTTTATTCCCGTATTCCCACGGGAACGGGAACTAAGCGAGTGAAACCGCTCAGAACCGCTAGTATACCATAAAAGTCATATCCGGCAACAGCAACGCTGTACTGGATTTCAATGCCGAGTTGAAAGCAATCCGAACTTAACATTGATGTCGCTAACAGCAGATTCTTAATGGTTGGTAATTAAATTTATTCAAGCATCAGAAAAAAGTTACAAAATAACGCTCAGGCGCCAGAGGTCTACTTCTCAAACTGAGTGATCTATTGAGCCTAGTGGCTCTGTCATAGACCCTGCTTTAGTCCCGCCCGGGACCAACGCATGATGATATTATACTAATTTTAGTATTAGTATCGTATGTAGTATTAGTAGATATTAGCAGGCGTCCAGCGGCGTTGTCTTCGCGGATCCAGTTTATTCCCGTTCCCGTCGGAATTTCCAAAAAATCCCATCATAACGGTTGCCTTCGAAGACACCTACATACCATATTTCAGGTTTCTAGGTGTTATCGTCTTGGAGTAGTACATATTTCTCTTGTTAGCCAGTTCTTATACTTTCCCATGGGAAAGATATTTTCGTGTAGTAAAAACTACCCCAAATGTTGACCCAGTTAGTCAGTTATCACAACGCCAAATTTCAAATTATGTTTTGTTATCTAAATGGATATCTATCTACACTACTGCAATTTTATTTTTATACTAGCGACCCGCCCCGGCTCCGCACGGGTGCAATGCTAATACGAAAACTTTCCTCTTGAATAACTCTATCTATTAAAAAACGCATCAAAATCCGTTGCGTAGTTTTAAAGATTTAAGCATACATAGGGATATAGGGACAGAGAAAGCGACTTTGTTTTATACTATGTAGTGATAAATATATATTTCCCGAAGCATTAATCGTACCCGTGACGTAAGCTATACTTATCCTATATGACATTATACAAATTTTAGACACACCATGTCGTGTTTGCGTAGTTGTTTTACTATTTGTATAAGAAGAATATAAAGGATTAATCTAAACAATTGTTTGGCGTGCAACGAAGCTCCACTTGATCAAACTCCCAACTAGTGTTTACAAAAATAACATGGAGAGACACTATTGTTGCTACATGTTTAATAGGATCAAAATAGCATAGCAATAGATCTATCTATACTAATATCATAAAGATGAAAGATTTGTATGTTTGTTAAATTTGTTATGAATAAATTCAAAAACTACTCGACCGATTTAAAAAATTCTTTCATCAATGGAAAGCTAGAATATCCCTGATTAACATAGACTATATTTTATTCCCGTATTCCCACAGGAACGATAACTACGCGGGTGAACTGCTAGTATCTTATAATATGAAAGGACAAACGAGTTATTAAAAAACATCGTGAAGAAACCCACAGGGTCCATTTGTTAAAACGCATTGTGTTACAGAACCCCAGTCTGTATTAAATTTTAGTATTGTATAAAGTTTAAGTTTAAACTTACTAGTAGACAGTCGCCGCGTGATCTGAAAAGCTGAATTTTTAAATGTAGGTCTATTTCAAGGTGATGTAGGTACTGACAATTGGATTGGGAAAATGAGCTTGAGCTGGGAAAATGAGCATGGTAACAAGCTGGCTACCTGCTTATCAAGCCATTTATTTACTTATTATGTTTAGGAAGACTGAGACAAATTTTATGACAATAAATTTAATAAAAAAGTTAATTTAAAAAACCAAAAACCTGACTGCCTAACTACCCTACTGCAGTATCTTCTAAATTCAACAACAAAGACTTATTGCCGCCGATTGCATGAGATTGTTGTAAGATTGTGCAGCACATGGTCTTCACTTCCTACTTCTCTAATAGGTCTTGTTTCCAGCTTTTTAGGCAGTCGGGTTTTTAAATTAACTTTTGACGTGACAACGTCTTATTATTCGATGGAGCCGGCTGCATGCACGAAAAAGTATGACGTATGCGGCGTTCCAGTGCAAGCGAGAGCGCGCAACGAGCGACAAAGAGGCACAATCCATTCCATCAGTATTTTCTTATAACGTTGTCACGTTCAACTATCGTCAGTAAAACGACTTTACAGACAACCGATTTTTTTAGTTAGTACTTTAAACTGTTAAAAGTCCAAAATGGTCATTCGAAATGGAAAATGGTAAAAGAAACCTCAACATAATTTTCAAATACCTATCCAATTATACCCCACTTAAGGCTGGGTGGGCCAGCGGAGACCGATTTTAGTGATTTTTTTAAATCATCTGAGACACAGAAAATTGTATTTAAAATTCTGAAAAAAAGATATATATAAGATAAGGACATAGTCTAGTCAAAGTCGCATTCGGTTACACGATCTGATGAACTTCACGAAGATACCCCTTTTTACTGTGTTTTTTTTATGTCATGACTGAACTATTAATATTTTACATTTGTTTTTTGTACTAAGCTAAAGATACTAAATATTTCTAAACAAATTCGCAGAGTGTGCCTTGTTAAAATTATTTTTACAATCACTTTGTTGAAATACCTACAAAATGCACGAGCCCGGTGACTTGGCTGGCGTGTTCAGTTGCGCGCTGGCGCTTACTAAATGCCTACTGCCTACTCACTGAGCAAGCAATCTCTACGTTACAACTGCTGCGGGAATACCTGGCCTTAACATATTTCTTCGATTTTCTTATTTTTCTTTTTCACAATTTGGCGCCAAAAATCCGCCATTTTGTTTTTTTCTAAATTTGATATACCCAGTGTCACTCTCACTGTAAATACGAATCTAACGACACCTCTCAAGCTAAAATCAAACAATTATACATAGTATACATACATACATACTCTCGAAAAACATAACCCTCCTTCTGGCGCAGTCGGGTAAAAACTAAGTAGTCAAGCTGCTGACGATAAGTCTCCGCATATAGCTGTCAAAACTAACTACCTAAAATCATAACAAATTTATGGTAAAAAAAAAATTAACTACACTAATCAAAACTACAAACTTAATTAGGTGAGCAGCCATACATTGAATTCCACAAATAAAGCAAACCAAAGATAAGTTTATTTAAGGTAAATAAATATTGTGGAACTTTGTGATTCAGACCAAGAAACAAGGCCAGTCCTTACTACTATAATATTATGAGTATATTAGTTTGTCTATAATGCTATCTAAGTACGAACTCATTCATCTGGTACAGTGCTGTTTACGTGATCGTGTAAAATAAAATATGTGTGATGATGGACTATCACGTTTAGGGGTCGAATACACCCGTGAAAAGTGGGTATATCCAGAAATGGAATACCTCTGCCTATCCCCTCGGGCATATAAGGCGTAAGTTTTTTTTATAAAGTTTTTTGTTTAAAATTGCAATAGAATAAATTATGCACCATTGTTGCTCACGATTATACCCGACCCCAAAGATATTAAACTATATATGAGTTGTATTCATACTGCCCGTGTTTGGAATAGTTTTTATTTGTTCCGCTATGAGTGGCTACAACATGTACAGTCAAGAGCACGCTAAGCTTGACACTTTGGACTTTGCCCCCGCCCTGTATTCTATGGCGCGCAGTACAAATCAGAGCTCAGCTTAAAGTGGTAGTGTCAAGCTTGACTTGCTCTTGACTGTACATAGGTATATACCTCTTAGCGTATTTATTGGATTCAACAATGACGGCAAAAGATGATACGGAATGAAGGGACAACTATCTGTCAAGAGTTTCTCTTGAAATAGGACTTGAAATCCAATGCGACTAAATAAAATTGACCAATTATCTACATTTGTCGGCCTCAGTTTTTGCGCTCGGTACTATTACTTATTCTGTGGCTCTAGTAAGATAATATATATATATATATATATATATATATATATATATATATATATATATATATATATATATAATATAATCTCACGCCTTTTATCCCCGAGAGGGTAGGCAGAGGTATTCCATTACTGGATATACCCATATTTCACGAGATATATTGGACCCCTAAACGTGATATTAACTAACTAGTAAGATATTTACCTCTTTTTATATATAACTAGCGGTTCTGCGCAGTTTCACCCACGTAGTTCCTTTTCCCGTTTGAATATGGGAATAAAATATAGCCTATGTTACTCAGAGATGTTCTAGCTTTCAATTGGTGAAATAATTTTTAAAATCGGTCCATTAGTTTTTCAGTTAACCAACATAAAAAATACAAATCTTTCCTCTTTATAATATTAGTATAGATATCTTTGTCCTACCCTATATTATATTTTGTCAATGCTATATCGATGTTAATTGTAAACTAACGCGCCACGTGACTATCGCAGGGTCTCTTGCAATTGCAGGCGATGAAGAGCGCCGGCAACTCGGTGTTCCGGCACACGGCCACGCCGCCGGAACTGTACCGGCACACGCCGACTCCGCCCGACAAGCACCACATGAGGTAAGACCCAAGTTTTGATTTCGGTCAACTAATCGTCTAGTTTGTCGTATGCAGTCGGACAGATAGGCACAAATCTGCACTAACTGGGTCCCAACAACTGGTCGTCGACACCGAGGCAGACCCCGAACGAGATGGCGAGATGAACTGGACGCCTTCTCGAGGACATGGGGGGAGGAGGCACAGGATAGGGATAAATGGAGGGAGGAAGGAGAGGCCTTTGCTCAGTCGGACAATACATAGACTAATAAAAAAAAATTGTCTAATAATAATAATGTTATTAACAACTTTGCAACAGTAATATATAGGTAACTAGCGACCCGCCCCGACTTCGCACGGGTGCAATGCTTATACTAAAACCTTCCTCTTAAGTCAATCTATCTATTTTAAAGATTTAAGCTTACATAGGGATATAGGGACAGAGAAAGCGACTTTGTTTTATACTATGTAGTCATAATATATGTAGCTAATGTGTATAGTGCTGTGAGATGTACACCGTCATAAGTGCACATAATCCTACTTTGTTAGATCGAAAAGAAAGAAATAAAGATATTTTTTATTGCAGGCACAAGAAATCCACATTTTACAAAAAGTGCAGTAGTACAAAATTACAAAAGCTTTTTTTCTATTTGGATTTTGCACCCAAGTGTGTAATGTCCAGTGTCTAAAAATAAAAATAGGGCTAAAGAATATGTAATGTAATGAATTGCTCTTGTTCCAGACACACACCGTCGCCGGGTGACGTCAAATCGAGCGCGGCGTTGCCGCCCGCCGATCTATTCCCGCACTTGGGACCAGGCAGAGGTAAGGGATATTCATATATTTTTTCGTTACAGTATATTCTTCAAAATACTACACAAAAGATGTTCTCGCCCCTTTTAAAATATCCCTTTTATATGTATGCTTATCGAGTTGTAGTTAGAAATTACATTATGTTTAGGTTGAATTACTCCTTATCTAATCGTCGTTGTCGTTGATGGACCTGTTGGCTCAGTTGGTAGTGACCCTGCCTTCTGAGCCGGAGGTCGCGGGTTCGATTCCCGCTCTGCCAACTGGGTGCATGAATATGTCTGTTGGCTTAGTATCGGAGTGTTTAATATTTATTTAAGTATCATCATCAACCCGTAACAGCCCACTGCTGAGCTAAGGGTCTTTCCTCACAAATGAGGAAGTATGGGCTTTAATCTCCCACGCTAGCCCACCCAGGGCTGGATTTAGGTGTGGGCAACCGAAGCGAAAGCCACGGACCCCCACAATCGAGACTTCGAAAAAAAAAACTTTCAAATTCCGACTAATAAACACTAGTTAACATCTTTTCCTTTGATATATTTTTTTTGCTGTTTCACTGGTACCTACAGTACTTTGTTTGTACGCATATCAAATATGTTTATGAATACTAAGAGAATTTACTTGGATCCACAATAAATTATTTATTGAAAAACTCGACTGAAAAAAATTGTTCATTTTATTTAGACAATAATTTAGGGCGAGGGGGCCTCCGCTCCTTTGTTGCCCCGAGGCCTCCAGACCTCTAAATCCGGCCCTGAGCCCACCGCGGATTGAAAGATGGTGTTAAGCTATTGGACTCGATTCTAGCTGACCACCTAAACCTCTTAAAATTGCTAAACCTCTTAAAAACGATTTTGCTATTCTATGCTATCTGTCAAATTCAAATGACATGATTAAATTTGAATTTGACGTTTCTAAAAATTCTAAATTTAGCCGGTCAACTCACCTTAGCTTTAGCGACTTAAACGCTATTCCTTGTGTGTCATCTTAAGCAGAAAAAAAAGAATTTAGACTTGTCAAACTCCTAAATTGCGTAAATTTAGCGGCGATTAAAAAGGTCCCTCCTAAAATTAAGTTACTTCTAAAATCGGCCATTACAGTAATTTTATGTGCAAGTTGAGGTGGAAAAAACTAATTATCCAAAATCCAAAGGAAGTTTAGAAGAAAGAATGAGCCAGGACCAGAATTTTGTTGTGGGTGCTGCCGTATAGTGCGCAGTCAAAATATATATTTTTGTGTTTGTGTATTACAATTCTAAATATATTCATCCAAGATGGCTCTTAGGTTATTTTTCAACTTTCATTCCAGAAAACATGGTGAGACCGAAAAAATATATCTCAGAAGACTAAGAAACGCATTGGATCCATTTCATAGGTCCGAAAGAAAATTTTGAAAAATGTTTAGGGTGTCCTATATGAATAATGAAGCATCATATTGCAAATGTCTGAGGGGTAGGTTCAGAGTAAAATGAGCAGTTATGTTATAATAAATACAATTTTATGAATCTGTAGTTTTGTTTAAAAATAAAAAACCGCAAAACTCTCCAAACACAGTTTTTTATCTTCAAGTATGTATCCCCCTAAAATTATTTCCTCACCCTAACGTTTTTGGGGAGAAATCTTGCAATTTTTATCTTATTTTAAGGCATTGGTAATTTTGCCATCAGCTTAGCTCTGCCTATGCACAAAAATATAATCAGATTCATCAAAATTTATTGAAATGTCACTTTGATTGATAGTACACTTTTACTGAAGATTGAAGCGGCTAGTTCTTGAGGTAACTCGAAAATGTTCATCCTACGCTTCTTATCGAATTCCCTATTTCACTGTAGGTACACTATCACGGACATTTGCCACATAATACACTATCACTACTATAAGACAAAACCTAAAGTGCTAAAATACAGCAAAATGTTTTTTTTTAAAACGTGACGATTCCTGCCAAAAAGCTGAAAATGTTACATAGTAAGATAGAAAAAGTTAAATAAGAAGTATTTTTTTATATAAAATTACGCTTTAAAATGTACGAATTTGATATAAAATTAACAAATGAAAAACAATTATTTCAAACAAGTTATAAATTTAATTATTTTTAACGTTTTTATTAATATCGTTTATTCTTTCAATTATATATTTTTTATGTAGCAACACAAGATCAATTCAATTTAAACAATTTAGCTCATGCTAAAATACCTTCTAAACTGACTAAGTTTGATGTTCCTGGAATAGAGTTGTTTTTAAGACTCACTAAATTTAATTTTAAATTTAAGAAATTTAGCTTTAGGCATTTTAAGCGACGTGCTGGTAGAATTGAGTCCAGTGGCCACTTAACAGTCAGAATTTTAAGCCACTTAAAGGTATCTGACATGGCTTAACGACTTCCATTGTGCGTAAACACAATGAAAACCGGGACCAACAATTTATCGTGCCTTCCGAAACACGGAAGCGCTCGTGATATAAATGCCACTAGGCGGTCACCCATTCACTGACTGACCGCACCCAAGTTTGCTTAACCAGTGTGATCGTTACAAACACACTGGCACCGCAGGGCTACGAGCGCTTTATTTAAGTATGTCTATCAGTTATTTAGTACCTATAGTACAGGCTCTGCCTAGTTTGGGACTAAATAACCTTTTGTGAATTATGTCCCACAATTTATTATTATATTGATATTGAACGATGTCGCACAACCCACAGTAAGTAACGAATCGTTTCCAGACAAGCTGGTCCGGCCGGAGGAGTTGCTCGCTTACACGCGCGGCGGCGTGGACCTCTCTCTGGGTGCAAGGAGCAGCAACGCCAACGGCGCTCCTCCCGCCCACGCGCACCACACTCACGCGCACCCACCGCACCCAACGCACCAGGCGCACCCACCGCACCCCGCACACCCGTCGCACCCATCGCCCGCGCTGTCGGTGCGCGACGCACCCACCATCAACAGCCTCATCGCCCGCGCGCAGCCCAGGTACGTATACTAGATACACATTCCGTCATATTAGTACACAAACAAACATTGAGTTAAATGCATTGTTAAACTTATACACACTCTTAACATTCATACAAATCCTCACTTACACGCACTCACACACATCCTCACTAACATGCACCTATATTCTCACTAACACACACCAACATAAATACTTCCCCAGACATTTGTCACATAAACGCATAAACATTCGAGTGATTTTCTTAAAATTGGAGCAGAGTTACTTGAACACAAAAAAATCTAATTGCCATTAAAGAAGGTCTTCATTTCTTACATTACATTTCTGAAAGTTTAGTTAGCCACTTTTCATGTGTTATTTTTACCGTAAGAGTAAGCTTCTTTTTAAAGAATAATATTTTTATTATTTTATTTTATTACAATTAGTTATACTAACAAATCAAAATAGAACAATCATAAAAGCCCTTTTTTTCAAGATAATAGCTTATGTATTGAACTTTTTCGCCTGCGGTAACCCTCTGCGTTACAGGCAAAAAAGGCAAAGATAAAGTTACAGGGAATACTAAAATTCAGTACGTACAGTCAAGAGCAAGTCAAGCTTTACACTACCAGTTTAAAACAAGCTCTTACACTGCGTGCCATAGAATCCAGGGCCTCAAGTCCAAAGTATCAAGCTTAGCGTGCTCTTGACTACGTATGCTAGACACCGGTGAAAACCCAAATTTTGTGTGTCAACTTAATTCAAATACTTTATTTGCATGCCATAGGTTTTACAAGGTGTTTTCGTACATGGTAGCTCTATCCTGTAAGGGTGTAGCAAAGACAATCTATAGAGAGACCAATCACACTCCAATATTGTCCCTATTAATGTTAATTAATTTTGGGTGTTTTGTATGCACTTAGGCACCCAATCGCCCGCGTGGATGCGCTGCTGGAGCGGCTGGCGCCTTCGCCGGTCTCCCCGCACTCCGTCATCATGCACTCGCGGGCCGCGCACACGCCCTCCCCGCCCTCCTCCAACGAGGTGAGCAATACCTATATACATAAGTGTACTATGGGTGTATACTAGATGGAGTTATGGGTGTATACTGGGTAGAGTTATGGGTGTATACTGGGTAGAGTTATGGGTGTATACAGGATTGGATGGATTTCGCGCACACGCCCTCCCCGCCCTCCTCCAACGAGGTGAGCAATACCTATATACATAAGTGTACTATGGGTGTATACTAGATGGAGTTATGGGTGTATACTGGGTAGAGTTATGGGTGTATACAGGATTGGATGGATTTCGCGCACACGCCCTCCCCGCCCTCCTCCAACGAGGTGAGCAATACCTATATACATAAGTGTACTATGGGTGTAGACTAGATGGAGTTATGGGTGTATACTGGGTAGAGTTATGGGTGTATACAGGATTGGATGGATTTCGCGCACACGCCCTCCCCGCCCTCCTCCAACGAGGTGAGCAGTACCTATATACATAAGTGTACTATGGGTGTATACTAGATGGAGTTATGGGTGTATACTAGATGGAGTTATGGGTGTATACTGGGTAGAGTTATGGGTGTATACATGATTGGATGGATTTTGGAAGAGTATCTACCCCCTATTATCCTACATGTCTCGTAGAGTTAATATAAGAAAGAGTAAAGTATCACTATAGGTATAACGACAACATCCTGTAGTTTTATGGCACCAATCAATAGATCAAATCATAAGAAACAAATCTCTCTAAAAAACATAATATTATCTCAATTAAGGAATGGTTTTCATCTCAGTTTCATCCCCATTCAACATTGCTACTTTTAAATGAATGGTTTTTTTTAAATGAAATTCACATGTTTGGCAATGAAGGAAAGTAGCAGTTACGACGTACGAAAATTCGTTTGATTTTTCCCATCTACTCATGAAACCACCTGTCTCTATTGTACATTGCGTCCGCTAACATTATCCAATTCCCAGGACTCTGCGGACTCGTGCGGCGCCCCGCCCGGCTCGAAGCGGAAACGGAAACCAGAGCGCACGATCCGCGTGCCCACGGTGCCTCCCCCGTCTCCCCCTCGACCCCCGTCCCCCCCTCGCCTAGCGCCCCCTTTGGCCCAGCCGATCGAGAACGGCGACACGCACAAACACAACGGGCCCGACCCCGACTCGACCACCCCCGCCCTCCCTCCCCCCTCTCCCCCCAAACCCCCCAGGAGAAAAACGAGGTCCGGCTCAGCGGAGACGATAGACGACATCGCCGCCATGATAGCAGGCACCGACAGGCCAGAGGAGCCCCCGAAACCGGATACGGAGCCCGTAACCATAGACAAGCTGAAGAGCGTCCTTGCCAGCCCCGACAAGAATCAGCCCGACCAGGAAATCGAAAAGGTAATAATAATAAATTTATTACATAAACTAAGGGCTGATTGTTCAATCGTCAGATAAATCTTATCTGGAGAATATATTGATGCTGTCACTGTCTGACACAATAGAAAGGAAAAGTGATGTGATGTTTATTCTTCAGATAACTTTTAACTGACTATTGAAAAATCACCCCTTAGTATAATTATAATGGTTAACAGAGTAAAACTCATTGCCAATTAAATTTTAGTGATACCTAAACTAAGCAACTGAATACTTTGGTATCATGTTAGTAACACAGTAAACGGTTACTACAAAAAGGTTTTTTTTTTGTTAACAATAGAGTAAAACTATTTTACATTAATCAAATTCCTTATTCACAACCATGGCCAGTAAGTTTTCTGTGTCCTCGTATGTATTACTTTTCACTTTTGTACGGTTTTATAACATGACGTTTGATTAAGGTGGACCAATCCCCCCCTAAAATGGAGGAGGAGAAACAAGAGCTAGTGGAAGCGGCCGCTCCTAAGAGAAGGACCACTAGGACTTCTAATTCGGAATCGACGAACGTCCCAGTGGAGTCCCCTTCGGAAGCGAAGCCGGCGGAGCCCGAAGCGAGTGAGGGGCGAAGCGCTGAGCCCACTGCGGCCAGCTTCGTCGAAGTCGAGAATCAGCTGGAGAAGATGTTCGCCGGTCTCGAGGAGGAGCCGAGGAAGGAGAGCGGGGGCACGGAGAAGGTGGTTAAAGCGAAGAAGCGGAGAAAATCAGCGCCGACCAAGGTTAGTGAAGTGATACACTATCTCTCGATGTTCCAGGCCTGTTGCAAAACACTCGCAGTCACTGTTCAGTGGTCAAGTCTCTCCGGAATGCATAATGCTCACGCCATTGTCCCTTCATTCCCATTTGTTTTCATGCCTCTTCTGCCACACCCAACATTCACTCGCATACATCAGCGTCGGAACCAGAACCGCGTTATACATAGCCATCCTTGCCTTGTTGGACACGACCTGGATACTCGCAAGGCCATTTACTGCATTTCCTTTCTTTACTCTTTTTTCAATATCTTTCTCAAAATTGCCATGCCTTGTAAACACACTACCCAAATACATGAACTCTTTCACTAGCTCAACTTTCTCACCATCAATCTTTATATCACACTCTGTCATACACTCTCCGGAATACCCGTCCAAAAGTCCGGCGTTCAAGTAAAACTTCAAATTGTAATGTCCATCCAAAATTAAAAAGAACCATACGTGAAAAGTGATCTTTCATGTTAACCCCCTCCAATACGATAGTTGATGAGTCCTTAGTGTATTGTATTTAGACTCTAAAGTAATATAATTTTATCTCTGGAACCACTGATCCGATTCTAAATATTCTTTCACTGATAGAAAGCTACACAATTCCCGAATGATCCCGAGGAAATCGCTAGCTTTACGGGTTAATAGTAAATAATTTTTTTCAGGGTGAGGCTAAGGCGGGTCGGCGGTCGAGTCGCGCCGTCACGACGGACGAGAGGCGGAAACCCGCCAAGAAGAAGGGTGCGGCGAAGACGAGGAAGATCAAGGACGCGGCTGTCAAAGACGCCTATGACTCTGGGTCTAACGCCAGCTCGAGTCGGTCGCGGGGGCCTTATATACAGGTATTTATGAATCATAATCCTTCCTGTTTCCGAGACAAAAAGTAGGATACATCACTTCCCGGATCTACAACTATCTCTATGCCAAAAATCAGGTTGCTCCGTAAATGTCGGTTAACCAAAGTAGGCATGTTCACTCACCGTTATTATTATCATTCACATTGATACAATAAATCTAATATTTCCTCTTTATAATATTAGTGATTATTCTGTTTTACTTTATATTTGTAATGAATAGGCTTCTGAACCGATTATAAAAGTTCTTTTACTAATGAACAGCTTACTTTTGTGGTAGTAACATAGGCTATAATTTTTCACTAAATGTTATGCATTTTACTGAAACTATAAAATTAAGGTAACATAACATAGAGAACTCTAATGAGTAAAACACCTACTTTAACTTATATGGTCTTCTCATGGATGGCATTGTCAGAGCTGGACCAAATTGAAATGGGACCACACGGGAAGCACCAGCTTTCAAATAAAAAATAATCCTCAAAATAGGTTCATCCAGTCGAAAGTTCTGAGGTAATAAAAAAAAATAAAAACAAGAAAACCTCCTCCTTTTTTGAAGTCGGTTCAAAATAACAAGAGAGAAACAAACTCACGCCTTATATCCCTGAGGGGGTGGGCAGAGGTAGTTCCATTTCTGCATATACCCACTTTTCAAATAACAAGATTTGTGGCCCAAATGGCAATTTTCCTACAGAAACGAGATCCAGTGATAGCCTTTCGGTTAAAGAGCCGGCCGAAAATCAGTGAGGCTCAGGTTCGAATCCTGGCATGTACCAATGAGTTTTTCAAAAAACTTACGTACATATTTATCACTAGCTCGACGGTGAAGGAAAACATCGTGAGGAAACCCGCAGGTCTCAGAATTTATTCTGAGACATGTGTAAACAGACCCGGTCCGGGATGGGCTCACCACCTATCACGTCAAGTCCAATGTATCGTGTGAAAGTGGGTATATCCAGTAATGGAATACCTCTGCCTACCCCCTCGGGGAAAAAAGGCGTGAGATTATTTATTTTTATTTTATTTTAAACGAGATCCATTTCAAAACGCATCGTTCCGCCAACAGATCCGCGGGCCCCGCGACTCCCCGCTATCCGTGTCTGTGATAAACGCGTCGACCGGCGACGAGGAGGGCGAGGCCACCGCGTCCCGTCGGAAGGGCGGCGAGGAGTTCCGCAATGGTCTCCGCGCGAGGGGCCTCCACGCGAGCACTCTAGGCCTCCGCTACGACGCAACCACGCCCGACGCCAGCTGGCTGTGCGCCTTCTGTGAGCGGGGGCCCCATGCCGCGGGCCTCGGGGACCTCTTCGGGCCGTACACCCTCGACAACGACTGCGAGGAGTTCAGGTAAATAGATCGAGAGGCACAATAGGGTGTTTTGCTGTATGGAAATTAGATTTCTTGTAATCTATAATTAAAAAGCTTATTTCAAAACACCTCTAAAAATGCATTTTGATTTTTAGTGTACAGTATCATAATTAAATTGCGAATAGTCGTTCATTAAAAAGATTATCCCAATACCTTTGAACAAGTATTTCGGTTTTCGTTTTACAATTATAGCAAGTTGAAAAATAAAATAAAACCCAATTTTGGCCGAAACCGAAACTGCCGCCGAAACTTGATTTTTGGCCGAAACTCTGCCGAAACCGAAACCGAACTTTCGGTCGAACACTAATAAAAACTAACTGATTTGACTAGACAAGACACTACCCTATTAAATACATTAAAACTGATCCCGATGACACTGATGACAGACCGACAGCGAAGTCTTAGTAATAGGGTCCAGTTTTACCCTTTGAGCAAGGAACCCTAAAAAGTGATGCAATTGAGTACTAAAGTCAATACTTAGTACATTTTCCACAGCAAATTTTTCTTTTGACAGCTAGTAACACATTTGACTAAACAGTAAAATACCCTATTCCTATTCAGACACGTTTATTTACCCCTTTTAAGAATTTATAAAATCGATTTTGTAGTTTTGGAGCCTATTCAAAACAAACAAAATATGTTTCTTTATAATATTAGTGCAGAAAAAACAAAATATAAAACATCGTTATTGTGTTCAGAACGCTGGACGAGGTGACGCGGCGGCGATACGAGAGCTGCCCGTCGCCGAACGAGGTTTGGTTCCACGAGGCGTGCGGCGTGTGGGCCCCGGGGCTGGTGGCTGCAGGGGCTCGGCTCTGGGGGCTCCCCTCGGCCGTGTGGGGCTCCCGGGCTGCGAGGTGCGCCGCTTGCACCCGACCTGGGGCTCCTTTGGCCTGCGCCACGAGAGGCTGCCGGGCTAGGGCCCACCTGCCCTGCGCCCGGCAGGGAGCCTGGGCCCTCCAGGAGGAAGAGTTCCGGGCCCACTGCCCCCGACACGCCTAGCCTCCGCGAAGTGACCTATGAAAGTGACCGCCAGTGACCTAGTGTAATCAGTGCAGTGTCCAAACTACGGATGTGTTGTGCGAATTTATTTTTATGCTCCGAGGATTTTTTGTATGTCGCTTTATTTTTCTGTAAATTTGACTGTAATATACTCATGTACGCTTATCTGATGGCGGAATCTCGTCTATGCTTCGGGCACGGGGAGCAGTGATTTACAGGAGCGCTGGTCGCGTGGTCTCGTAGATGTACTGTTATGTAAATGAACTCGTCGGCTTGATGCACTGTCTGAATATTTTCCGACCGACCTTTAAACGGGTTATTCGATGATGTAAATTGAAATTAACACTTTGTTGAGTTGCGCGTCGGTTTTAGCGACAAAATCCGGTGTTCTGATGCTAAGTAGGTGTCACAATGAAGTGAAAACTTACAAAAACTGGTCAAGCTTGCCTTGTAATAGTGTATGTAGCTGGCCCATAATTATGAACCATTGCCCTATGGAACCATACAACAAAGGCTTATCAATGGTTTAGCTGATGCATTATAAAAATTGTTTAGAATAATATGTTATGTGCAGTTTTGAAAAAAGAATGACGTTTATTATTTGGCAAAGGCTGAAGACTGGCAGAATGTCTATGTATCCCCTAGCCTATCCCATTGTTAAAAAGGACCAAGGCAAATGCAAAACACAAAATTATTATAGAGATTGTCTATACAATGCCCTTCCTATAGGCAATATTATCTATGCCATTAAAAAAATAACATTGAAATATATTTTATTTGCAACCGAAAAACTATTTCCCATATGCCCATATACCCAATTTATATTTCAATACTAGATGTTAACTGTAATATAGATTGTAGATAAATTTGTCGTTAATATAGTCGCTAATTTATTCACCTGCCGACATCTGAAATGAATGCATGGTTACATAATTATATGTACAGAATATTTTATGATATACAATTACGAATGTATTATGTACACAATTGGTAATCTGGATTTTAGAGTTTATGTAAATATAGTTTTAAAATGTAAATAGCAGAATGCATCAGAACACCATTTAGTAAAACTGCGTGGTACGGGCATAATTGACGTAAAACAAGTGAAATGCAGTATTTCATAGCATTAACGCTATAACAGAGGTTTACAGTGTTTACATTGGATAGAAAATATGCAATTTGTATAATAAATTCAGATGACTGTTGCACATATTTTTTACGATTTATTTCAAGTTTTTTTATTTGTATTGTAAAATTTTTGATTGCATATCGCTCTGTTCCTTGTAAACTCGCATTGTAAGCCTCTATTATTATTATTGTTTACATACCTTATGTAACAATGTGCCGTGATATTAAAAGTAATAAATTGCAATTTTACTTACCATGTAAAAATTATACTTAACATAATGTCGATACAACTATTTAGTTGCCATTTTAGAATGAAACTAGTCTAAAGAATAGTGTCTTGTGGTTTTAAAAGTTTATGGAAGTAACAAACATCGTTTCGGGGTCTATTAAAATTTACAATTACGTACATTTTTAGCTTGGTAAATGATAAATATTATTATGTCTACCATTGCATTGTTATTGGTAATAAATAAAACACTATCATGTGTAGGGTCTATACTTAATGGTTCTTAATACCATAAATTTTACGCTTAAATTTTAAATGGAATGTCTTTGTTTATTTTGTGGAATCGTTCCTGGAACATAATTGAATAATTGTGCGAGTTGGACATTTTGTTAGCTTGAAGCATTGTATGATTTCTGGAAACGTCTTAAATGGAATGAATCAAAGAAAATGAATGAATTACAAAAAAATGAGAAATAAATGAACAACATTTTTATATGAATGAAGTTAGCCAATCTTCCATGTGACAGGCATTGACATAAGAATTCTCTTTATTAATAAACTCAGAATAACTTAGAGGTTAATATAAGCGTGAGCTACATCTTTAACACTAGCGGACCTATTACAATCTAAAACATAATTAAAACAGTGTTTCCTTGGTACTATGATCGCAAAGTCAAGAACTTTCTGTATTTATACCTGTTTCGGAACACAGTACGGACATTATATAGCGATATATTTAATGAAACTATCTCATTCTCCAGAAAGACCTTTTTTTTTCAGTCAGACCATAGTGAGAATAATTTGTTTGTTAACACATTACTAAAGAAGATTGAAACAGTTAGTTTTACGAGGTTATGGTACTAATCTGAGTAATGTTTTAAGCTTAAAACTTTTCCTAACTAAAATACATTCGAAGCTCACTATAGAAGCACTGGCGGACTAAGGTAGGGGCGGAAGGGGCGGTCCGCCCCGGGCCTCTGGTCCTGGGGTACCTTCAAATTTAGCAAAAAGTTGTTTTAATCAAATCCTAAAAAACAAGGATAAAAAGCAGTTGGATGTTGGTTGGAGGCACCATAGATACAAATACGATTAAAGCAACACTAAATTTGGAGGCCCCTCAAGACTAGAGGCCCAACCCAGGCCTGAGGGGGCCAACAAAACCAAAAGTTCTAAGACCAGGGGGGCCTCATTCAGTTTTTCCGCCCCGGGCCTCCGACAGGCTTAGTCCGCCACTGTATAGAAGTCCTCAAGTGATTCTATTTTTATTAATAAAGGGGAGAGAAATTACGCTTAAAGCTCCCGATAAAAGAGGAAGTAAAATGGAACTAATTTATAAGTGCTATTAAAAGCAATAATATCTGTGGGATTCGATACTCTGAAAATTATTATGTCACGCCTTTTATCCCCGAGCGAGTACGAAGAGGTATTCCTACTCTGTAAATACCCACATTGGCAGTATATTCTCCAGTATAAATTATTATTATGCTCTACACTTGAGTTTCACGTGATTCCATAAAATATTCATAAGAGTTCGTGTATTATCGGGTGGACGTTCACCACACTGCAAAAGAGGAGGTAAAATAAAATAATTGTATGTACTTTAATTCCAGTGGATAGAAAATAGACTGTATTTAGAAAATATTAAGGTACAAATTTATAGTAGGTTGGATCAGGCCAGTTAAGTTTCTAAAATGTAAGCAGCGACGCGGTTAGAACAAGTGAACGATCACATCCCAAAGCCTTCTTGTAAATGGTGTAAGAATTTTTTTATCACTTACGGCAAATGATTACTTTATTAAGTATGTAATTGTTATAAATTATATTTATCATGACATTATAAGCAAATTGAAATACAACATGTTTAAAATGACAATGGTTACTTTTTGTATTTGTATTATAGTATCGTCATTCAACACATTGAGCGGATGAATGAAAGTCGTCTAACGAGACAAATATACAAGCGTGTTGTGAATGGGCGAGTCGGTAGAGGATGACCTAGGCGTACCTACATCGTAATCCATTTTTTAACTTGTACATATTTCTATATTCTGCATTTATTTCTAAAATGAGATTTTTAGGATATAATACTTTAAACATACAACAATGGCTTTAAAATTTTATTTACAAATTAACTTCACTTACATGCAACTTGCAGTCATTAAAAGAACACGTAGCTATAACAGAACGCTCGTCAAACTTCCAATCTGCACCATACGCTATACTTTCATGTTCTAAATATTCACATAAAATAGACATAGGGTCGCTCTGGCCTTCATTCCGTAGTATGCGGAACCCCCCATACATGCAAGCGGCTAAAATTGTGGTGGGTTTATAAGGGTGCCATTTTAGCCGCCACACTCCTCCGCTGACGTCTGTTTCGGAGATGCAGCTCTTTAGGTGCCTCGCGTCCCAGAGACGGACTTTCTCGTCGTAACTGCAAAATAAATGGCAAATAGTAAATAAATTGTGGGACACAATTCACACACTGTTATTCAGCCCCAAACTAGGCAGAGCCTGTGGGTACTGAACAACTTATAAACATACTTAAATATGAAACACTCAGACACGAAGCCAACAGATATATTCATGCACACAAATGTTGGGTCCGAGCGGGGATTGAACCCACGACTCAGAAGGCAGAGTCACTAGTAACTGAGCCAACAGGCCCGTCAATCTTATACGAACTTATTTCTTTAGAATTTGCTTATAGCGTCGCCTGTTAAAACTCCTTAGAACTACTTTAAGAATTAGGCGCGCAACCTAGCAGACTAGAGAGGGAATTTTTTAGAGTCATTTCCAGGTTTCTTAGGCCTATCCATATGCAGTCATATATCTATGCGGCAAATAACTTGTTGAGGTATTAGATGGAAATAACATTGTTATGTTGAAAATAAGATGGATTGGATATGTCTGGTCTGGATATATCGTGTTTACAGTTTGTACTAAAGTGTACCGTGAATATTTAAACCAAATAGGTTGCTTCATTGATCACGTTTTTAATTAATTGCATTTTCGAGTACCTGTCCAGGTTATTTCATACAAAGAGAGACGCGTGGATCGTAAACTAAAGAAATTGAATCTTAAAAATAAAGTAAGTTCAATTATATATTTAGAAATTATTCTATGCTTATGCTTGAAATATTCTGTACTTGTTTTTGTAACAAGCTGCAACAAGCAGAGAAAACTATCATAGATATATTAACACAAAACTATAGAATGCGAAATTACAAAACTGTATATTTTTTATTCTTGTTGACAAATAGGTACAACAAACCTGCCAGTCAGTAGCTGATGCTCCACCGCTGTGTGGCTCCTGACAGCAGTGACTCCGGCATCATGTTTCCTGTTGGTGCCCACCGCCACCTCTGCCACTCTTAAGTCGTAACTCTTGAACAGGCAGTCGTCGCCACCTCGCCAAAAACATTTAGTAAAGTCATCATCATCAACCCGTAACAGCCCACTGCTGAGCTAAGGATCTTTTCCTCACACATGAAGAAGTATAGGCTATAATCTCCCACGCGAGCCCACCGCTGACTGGGAGATGGTGTTAAGCTGGTGGCCACTTAACAGTCAGATATTTTTCAATCCACCCAAGGGTATCTGACATGGCTTAACGACTTAGTAAAGTAATTAGACCCAACTAATCTCGCAACACTTTAACGGGCAGAGGCCAAATAGTGACGGACCTGTTGGCTCAGTTGGTAGTGAGCCTGACTGTTTATTCTCCATAGTACCGGCTCTGCCTAGTTTGGCTCTAAAGGGCGCTACTCACACACCTGCCACAGGGGCAATCTAGGGTGCATGGCGGTTGTGGCGATATCGGGAGTTATCTCTACACACTTGCCTGCCGTGCAGTGTTTCCGAGTAAGCTGAGCTGAGCACACGTATTGAGAATGGCACCCGTATTATCGACCCGAAAAAAGGAGGTCCGCATATTTTCAAATTTTTTTTTTGAAAGCCGGCAGCTTCATGTTGGTTTTGAGTTCCCCGAAAATTTCAAACATTAGTGTGAATGTTTGCTGCCTCATGTCGCGGTTAAAATAATGTTTATGATTTTTATCCCACATGTGAGGTCGGTCTTGATAAACTTCTATAATTCGCGTCCAAACTTCGCGTTCGTTGTCGACCGCCATTTTGATTGTATGCTATGTATACGTGCACTCCGTGTGACAGATACTGACAAACTGACTGAGAAATTGCCCCAATCGCGCTACACACGCAGCGACGGCAGGGACGACTTAGGGATCAAGGATGGTCTCGCGCCCCTGCCGCCCTGCCGCAGGGCCAATCCTCCAAATTGCCCCTGCATGCCTACACACATCACAATTAAGGATGCAATTAAGGGTCATCCCCACTCCTACACCCTAGATTGCCCCTGCGGCAGATGTGTGAGTAGGGCGCTTAAATAACCGTGTGTGCTTCTCGTGACTTCAGTTTTAGTTACCACCAAATATTGAACTCTATGTAATTAAAATAAGATTCAAAATGAAAGAAAAATATCAACTACTTATGCCCGCTAAAGGGATACCTAACGGAAACTGGGGCTTAATGAAATTTGGCAGGATGACAGTTTATTTTCATGACAAATAGACTATAAGTATACGCCGTTATTTTTTTTTACTATGTACCTACCTAATTCGAAGTAATAAACCAACAAGTTCATAGAGGCGGTTCGACTCTGTTTGGAAATGATTGAAAATGTCTTATGGATGCATGCATGATCCATTAAAATATCTGACTTTATCCTCTGATCCATTTATCGTCATAAAAAGCAAACATTGAACTAAACGTCTCCAGCCGCAGCACCTCGCCCAGTATTGAATTGGGATTATGAGAAACTTTTGCAATACCTACGTATGTAAATGCCTACTAATATTATATATGGAAAAGTAACTGTCTGTTACCTTTTTACGGCTAAACCGCTAAAGCGAATTTTACAAGGTGATAACTTTATACCGAACGGCGAACTTCGAGCAGAAGCGAATTAAATATTAAGCTATATTACAGAAACCATACTATTGAACATACCTGAGTAGAAAACATCAGTATTCCAATAATCAAAGGCAGCGATCCACGCTTCGAAGCCATGGCCTTTCCACACACCAGTCTTCTGAAGTCCATCTTGAACTACCCTCAAAACCGTCACGCAGCCCGACGAATCACTGACCACTAAACAAGGCTCCTCAGACTCCATTTTATTTGTTGACCAATCGAGAGACAGCGCTAGGACGTTTTGACCAATCGCTTCATCGATCCATAAATTCAAATTTAACGTTGCATCTTTATCTACCAATCGGTACAGTTGGAGCAAACCCTCGGAAGTGACTGTAGCGAGAACTGGGTAGCCTTGTAGGGTATGGTAGCACCATTTTTGGTCTAGTATTCCAGTGGTATCTATTTTTTGAATGGGAGATAGTTTGCTGGTGTCATTATTAATAATGAACAGGTAAATTCTTCCGAGTCTTTTCTGCTTTGCAGCTGGAGCATCTGAAAAGGTAATAAAATACATTTACTTAGGACAGAAGTTGGTAGGAACTCGCCACAGTCAATTTGACTTATTGCCTATCTATCGTGTCATCGTATAGATTAGGTACTTAGTTATATATCTAGGAGTAAGGTAAGGTAAGTACCTACCTATCTCATAAAGTTGAGGTGACAAATATAGAAATTTGCTATAATAATCAATAACATTGACAGAGGTATTCCATTTCTAGAGGTCTTAACTTCTCACCATTGTTATTACCTATATTTTTCGGCCCCTAATCGGTTGTCCATGTCTAAATTACGGTAGCAAATTGAAGCAATCTGCAATAGCAGAATCTTGACATGCCATCCCATTATGAAGTTCGATAGCTACGATTGATTGGCAGCGCAACAGTGACTATAATTTGACCACAACCGCTGTACCGCGTCATCGGTATGCACTATGCATATGCAACGACACGCATGGACAAATCCCCCACAAGCTCTACTCACCTCTACTGTCACTAGCCTACCCACTCGCCAGCAAAAAAACCTGTTACCTACTTGTCTACACTAAACTAAAGAGGACAGATTTGCTTTTTGTATGTTTGTTTGTATTGAATAGGCTCTAAAACAATTGGATTGATTTTAAAAAACCAAAATTCGATCCCATTTTCCCATGCGAACGGGATTTCGCGAAACTGAAAAATCGTGAAATCGCGGGGAACGGCTAGTTAGCTAAGCTAAATATAATCTATTCACAAGCGTAGGTACCTCCGTCACCCTCTGTCTTATCCAGCTGATAAGTCCCACAGACCAAGACGTTGCGGAAAGGCTCCACCGGACACCACTCCACCGAATCTGCGTTGAATCCGGTATCCCACCGCCATTTTGTCTTCCACGCCGCCATCGCGCTAAGAAGTTAAATATCCGAAATTGAAAAATAAATAAATATTCTCACGCCTTTTATCCCCGAGGGGGTAGGCAGAGGTATTCCATTTCTGGATATACCTACCCAGTTCACGAGATGTTCTTTGGACCCCTTAACGTGATAGGTGGTGAGCCAATCGCCGGACTGGGTCTTTTACACATGTCTCAGAATTAATTCTGGGACCTGCCGATTTCCTCACGATGTTTTCCTTCACCGTCGAGCTAGTGATAAAAGTGTGAAGTTGAATATCGGAAATTATTTTTTAATTAACATCATTGATCATACCCGTCTCCATTGGCAAAAATACAAATTGATATTATAAAACCATAACAATATGTATTGCAAGTTACCTACTTACGAAATTGAAAAATAAATAAATATTCTCACGCCTTTTATCCCCGAGGGGGTAGGCAGAGGTATTCCATGTCTGGATATACCTACCCAGTTCACGAGATGTTCTTTGGACCCCTTAACGTGATAGGTGGTGAGCCAATCGCCGGACTGGGTCTTTTACACATGTCTCAGAATTAATTCTGGGACCTGCCGATTTCCTCACGATGTTTTCCTTCACCGTCGAGCTAGTGATAAAAGTGTGAAGTTGAATATCGGAAATTATTTTTTAATTAACATCATTGATCATACCCGTCTCCATTGGCAAAGATACAAATTGATATTATAAAACCATAACAATATGTATTGCAAGTACCTACTTACTTAATTAAAACTTTATTAACGTTTTTCATAAGTAGGTACCTACCTACAGTCGAGAGCACATGAACGAGTGAGTCTACGGGTCTAAAATGGCCACTTTGAGCAATTCCTCCTTTTATGAATTCCCAGAAAATCCTAAGCAATTCCTCTAAATTTCGTAAAATGGTCCCTCATTTTGGTGATCCACTGACAATTCAATTCATTAGCAGATTCGGATTTGGTGAAAATTTCGAATATGAATTGTAATAGGATAGGATCCTATAATGATTCACACGAAACGGCCTTTTTAGACCCCCTGACCCCTAAGGCGATTGTAATAAAAACTTTACAGAGTCCAATGTGTCAGCTCTACGTGGTCTTGACTGTATATATGATCGCAACGTAGGTATAAATAAACATGGTCCCTTCATCAGCGGAAAACACGTCTCAGCTAATAATCCACTTCAACTAGTCACAGTGGGTATAGGTAGTTGGTACGCTAACCCAACTATCAAGGGATTCCACTCTAGGGCGTAGGCTAGCTACCTATATAGCGTATAGCTTTGCACAATGGCAAAATAGTTATCGCCCGTGCGTGACAGACCATAGGACTGAAGAACTGACCCCTTAGGCATATAAGCCCATGATAACCATGTCACCATTAATTATTACCTATGGGCATTCCTCATTCCACCATCATCTCAGAATTGCTCCGTCAAGCAACGGAATGCAGACATTCTGTGGACACCCAGGCTATTTATTATACTGTGCCCAGGGAGCGGAGCTGCAGAGCGCAAGAAATTAATAATCACTGCTTGCAGTAACTCTTTAAGCCTTCAGTTCTATTAGATTGTAATTAATCGTGGGAGAGCCATGCTTCGGCACGCTTGGGCTGGCGCGACCGGAGTGATACCAAGGCTTAAAAGAAAACCAGCGTAAAGCAATGCTTGCATTGCGTTTCGTTGAGTGAGTGAGGTAACCGAAGGCCCCAATCCCTTCCCCCTCCCCTCTCCTCACCCCTCTCACTATTCCCACCTCCTAAGGCCGGCAACGCAGTTGTGACTCTTTAGTTGCTGGTGTCCATGGGCGACGGTAGTCACCATCAGGTGTCCCGTCTGCTCGTTCGCCCCCTTTTTCTTATAAAAAAAATAAATAAAATAATAATAATAGAATTGCTTCTGAAACGTGTGTAACTGCAACCCGGTTCAGGGATCAGCTCACCACCCATCACGTTTAGGGGTTCAAAAAATATACTTGTGGGTACAAGTAACGATATAATCTATTACATACTAGTGACCCGGGCAGACGTTGTCCTGCCACACAGAACAGTGCCACCTATCGGGTCCAATTGTGAATATAAAGCATCCAGGGACCCACCACTCAACCCCCCCACACAAAAAAAACTTTTTACCATTATTTTTGTCTGTCTGTCCGTATTTTTGTACTGCACCAAATTTGATGCGGTTTTTACATTTGTAGAATAAAAGGTCTAACTTAAAAACTAGTATATATTTCATCTTGATACGCCTTCTAGCAGCTGAGGTGTTTTTTATTAACTGAGTCAGTACGGGGACGAAGGAAGTCGCGGGCCAAAGCAAGTTGAAAATAAAACTAAATTCGCTATCATAGACCCATTTATTAATTCATAATAAAAATATGTCCATACATGAATAAATACAGCAGACTAACGCTATATTATTATCTCGTAAACCGGGAGTTTATTGTATATTGACAACCTTAATCGCAATCGGCTTCGTTTTGACGTTATCTGACATGGCAATGACATGTCAATGGTGTTATTTTGGCACTTTTCAGAGCAAATAACACCATCGAGTGACCATTGATATGTCATTGTCATCCAACTGTAACCGTTGACATTTAGTGGAATTGCCCCCCGGGTTATGTCAGGCTTGCAATTAGTAATACACCCTTGCTCTTCCTCCTCTCGCCCTAAGTCCGAGCCAAGTGAAACAGTTTCTTCCGTGACTCGGCCGGCTATGCTCTCCCCCCATTGGGGCAGCAGGCGAGGTTATCCCCCTACCGTCAGTGCACATAGAGCAAGCGCTAAAGCTGTATTTTTGACTCGTGACAATGACTATGGTCGAGCGCTCTGTAGAATAATTATAAAAAATTACATTATTTTTTACAAAAAGGCATAAATATTTCCAAACAGCCTTATACATTTCCATACTATTTTCAGTTTTTTTACACATTTCGAATTAAATTGGCAGCACCATTCCAAAATACCGGAAATCAACAACATGCGACTTGCAAGTCGAAGGTGACTAAGCTCTTATACAACGACACTATGTCAAAGTCACGAGTCAAAAAAATAGAACTACATGTCGCAAATAAATGTCAAATAAAGGCGATTCCGATTACAATTATAAATATACAATAAGGCCTCTGTATTGAATCAACATCAACCGACCTCTACGGGTCACAACACACCTCTTTACATTAATTTGCTAAAATTTGTACTGTCTTATGGTTCATCACTTACAATTACATTGGGGATTGGTAAACACAATTTGTAACGGGAAAAAATGCCCCTTATTGTAGAGAAAATGTCCTACTAAATCACTGGAAACATTAACAAAGTTTCATCGACAATTTCTTGCCCTTTTCCCATTATTTGGGATCAGCGCAATGTCTAGATAAAGTTTATTATCTTACCTTTCATAAGTTTTTTAGCACTGTTAAAATGCAGCCAGAAATTTATTATTGATTACATTCCCAAATCCCTATCAATTTAAGAAAATCCTTTAAAATATTTCCAGTAAAAGAGTACGGCCAAATACATTTATGAGGTAACAATTATCCTGTCATTTATAGACTATCAATATCCTTATATTATATTATGATCTGATCTCAGATATAATCTATATCTTTTTAGATTTTAAAATTTCTCGTATACTTATAAATTGTCTAGAACTTTTTACTAGTTACTCCTATGTAAGAGCTACTTGACCAATTAAGAGAGACAGTTCAAAAATTCAGTTTTTTTCTTAGTTTCATCAGCTTTCCAGAATGTTTATTTAAAAATTAATATTAATATGGGGCACGTAATTAAAAAGGCATTTTATAAATACAAAGCCCAGTAAAATAATTCCACAATAAAATTGCAAGATTGAAGATTAAATATACAAAAATAGATTGCTTTAAGACAAACAATAGACAGCAAACTTAGTGCCGGTAGTTAAGAATGTATTTTCTTGGGTTAATCTTAAATTCATCAACTGACTCTTATTTAACAGATATCTTTGAATGCTACAATTTTTGAAAAAATATTGAAAACACAATCACTACTTTATAACAAAACTACATTCTTAGTTACAAGCCGAGAGCAGCTAGCTTTTGCTGTACAAATAAACAGATACAAATATTGAAATGGACTTCAGAAATTACTTCAGTATAACATTTATGTAAGTACATTATTCATTAATGGTAACTTATTTGATAGAGTTAAAAACTATTTCGTAAAATTCTCCTTACGTCTAATTAGATTAGAAAGTATACTTCACGGCAGTTGGGTTGAAGTATGGTGTTTTTAATTTACTACACGGACAGGATAAGAGAGGGGCTTCTGAGCCAAAACTGCAGGACAAATCTTGTAATAAAATAGTGTACTTACCTATTTTTTGACATTCTTTACAATCTTGAAAATTTGCATGCTTGTACCTACTTTTAGTTGAAAACACTGTACTAATAATAATTAGCATTTTTTACTGTTTTTTTTTAAATAATTTTATTATTTTTTATTACATTAACACCTTCATGGTTACGACGCTACCAGAGCCAAGGTGCCTACGATTTACGATTTTCGTGACTAACGACACTTCGGCGGTGTCCCTTTTTGACATCGATCGGTACGAAGTACAAACTGACGAAATATTGTAAATGGGAGGATTCAGAATCGGAGGTTCGGAGAAGTGTTGATTTGAAGCATTCAAAAGTATACATTGAAACTAGCAGCGCCATATGTATAAGCTATATAAGTGTAAAGTTTCATCATCGTTCAGTAGTTTTTGCGTGAAAGAGCAAGAAACATCGATACTCTCAAACTTTCGCTTTATAATATTATTAGGACAGTAGGATTATTTTTATTGGTGGGTGGTGGGCATGCCCTTGACCTCAATTTAGCCCAGACGATACATGAGGTCAACCAAGATCACCCAAAAGCCTATGCATTCGGGTGTGAACTCGGAAACAAAGACGCCGGGCGGGAGTTCCACTCCTTGGCTGAGCGCATTATAAAAGATGTTATAACATTACGAATTCGTCTTCATAAATAGTCAAGTGACTGTTATTTGTTGAAAGAGAGGAATGAGGTTGCTCTATGATCTATAAAATAGATACCATTCATTTCAACAAGCTTCATTGCAGCTAATTATCTTGAAAACACTGATTCGACATTACTATGACCGGACTCATGTACTAATAAGTCATGTACATAAAAATTATTTTCATTTATCACTAAATACTCGTAGATCGTCCCGCAGTTTCGGTGTAGCACTAAGAAGTGAATTTAGTTCGTAACTTTCCTATAGATATCCTAAAAATGCATTAGTTTGGTTGAACTATAAAAAATTGTTGTTCCATGATGGATTGATAACTAGAAACTAAATTATATACAACTTAGGGCTAATACAAATAATAATATTAGCAAATCAATGAGCACTTTCTTATAAGCTATTTTGAGGTCACAAGATTGGCTTGGGTAAGGGCTTATTCATACTAAGTCTACTACTACTACTCTTTGCAGGAGAGCTTGGTAGTCTTGAAACTCCTGCTTTAGTTGATTGTGTAGCTAAGCATGTTCCTTCAGGCGCTTAAATCGCCACAAAAACTTTTAGAAATAGCCCTTATTTCAAAACAATAGTATCAAAGCCGAATCCATAAAATAATATCAAACAATTGCTTAAAATTTTAGTTTTAAAAGTGTTAGCTATAACATTTTAAAATACTGTGTAATATTATTGTATTTTAATTTCTAATCAAAGTTATGACAAGGTCTAAAATATCATTGTGTCACATGAGTATATTGTGCATTTAAAATGGCATTAAAAATATATATTCTGTGGATTTGAAAACATCAGTCACGATGCCACTGCTTATTATACTACAACGACATATAAACATTAAAAATATTAATATTTTGTTTGCTTTTGAGGTAGATGTCCACAATAAGTGTTGCAATCACAGCCTGTTAAAACCAGGACACGTATTCATTCCTTCTGTATTGAATTCTCAACTGCCAGTCCCCTTAATGTTACCTTAACACTAGTTCAGATGATATTGTTCATTAAAAACAAAATATGACATCCGTATAAATAAGATTCTTTGGAATCCTGTAACATGATCGTAAATGTAAATTTACCACCAAAATGTTGTTTTACGATTCGAACAAATTTACAAACAAAGGTACATCATAAATTACAAAAATTAACATCATAGTCTCTTACATTTATGCCTAAGTACCCTGAATTATATATTCTTTTTAAATTCTAACAAATTAGTCGCTAAACTCTTGTTAGAGAACATTGTAAAATCTTTTGTTACTCAATAAAATTATGAAAATATCAATCACAAAATGTACAATCTATCTAATGGTGAAAACCAGCGATTGAATGACTGTTACGTGAACCCAAGTATATTATTGTTATTAGTGAAAACATACAACTCCATTTACATAATTACAGCTTGATTTGTGAATCAGC
Organism: Ethmia dodecea; assembly: GCA_963855545.1. Taxonomy (NCBI): domain Eukaryota; kingdom Metazoa; phylum Arthropoda; class Insecta; order Lepidoptera; family Depressariidae; genus Ethmia; species Ethmia dodecea. Next base: position 13,655,664 of record OY979446.1, on the reverse strand, counting down.
AATGATTTCAATCTAAGATTATAAACAAGGCAAAGGTGAAATCCCCTACTACTAAATGAATAAGTTTATTTTTATGTTCTGATAAAAGTTGGGACCAAAAATTCTTAATTGGAAATCAAGTACTTTTTCTTTTAATGTAGGGTAGTCAAGTCATGGTTCCAGATATTAGAATACTATAGGTTCTGATGTACTTTTTTTTATCATGGTAATGTATGCTATATGTATTTTTTTGTTTTATTGCATTCACACTATGGTAATAGTGAATTGTTCATAAAATTTTAAAGCTGTAAGCTGAATGTATTCACATGGACTGCCTTCATGTACCAATAGATTGTATGATGTCAGCTTAAATTGGGTATTGTCTACAATCGTGATTCATTTCCAACTAAATGAGACTGTTTTTTGATAGGTAAGTCGTGAATACTGTGTCAATAGTACAAATTTGATACTATATCAACCTTTGTATAGAAAAGTGTTTCTATTTGATAACTTTCTTCCAAATATCAAAAGATACATTTGTGTCTAATTATTGTTATTGTTATAAATAAATGTTAATATTGTCTGCATGTGTACTGATAAATATATTGGCAGTCGTAACTTCTATGACAAGCTATATAAAAACTTGAGGTACTCTAAAAAATTGACTGTGACGATGCCGCTATTAGCAATCTACTGTCGTGCTGACCGCTCAGTTTCGATCAAACATTCCCTCACAAGGATGCGTGCGTGGACGATTCCACGTTTCAAGCGCTCAGCAGAGCTGCGGCTCCCGGAATAACTAGGTCGTACCTCCTTACCCATTTCTTCGATCACGGCGAGTAGTTGAGCATACTTCGACATGCTGTCTTTGTCTTTTCCGGTTGAGGAGGGCGAAGACGCCGGTACAGTGGATATAGTGGCGTGACTATTCCCGCCTTGACCTAAATCCTTGTGCACGTTCTTCCCGCTCATAGGTATCGCTGTAACGGTGACGTCACTCAGTTTAGACTCTACAGCCTGAATGTCCATTGCCTCCATATCTGAAAAAGTTACGCGGGATTAGCAAAACAAAAGAAGCCGAAAGAATCGATCAACGGAACTGAAACTTACCGATCTTATAACTAATATATACGAACTGGCGAGCTACAAACACGTCTCTATCGCGCGACAAAAGCGATAACACACTAAATTAACACTAAAATATAGGTAATGTAGGACATACCTAATCCGATCACCTTCAGTATCCCCGAAACAAGGAACGGATGTAAATTATCTTCCAAACTTATAACTTACAGCGGTCGCAGCAAAAGAAACTGGAATGTTTTAAGTTTTATGTAAATGCAAATGAGTTTCCTATATAAAACCCGTATTTTTTTAATTTACTGCATAAAAATAACAAACAACTCCACAAATTACCACCACATTGACAAGTAATTTTTTTATGGAAAAAAATGAGTGCACGATAAGCGTGCTTTTTTTTTGTAATTTACCATGATCGTTTCTTTGCGAGAATGAGATAAACAATCACAAAACATTCGAATGAAACCAAAATTCATATGAACAGTAATACACTAATGTTGTTATAGCTTAAATTGTTATTTCTCTAAAGTACATATTATCTTCAAAGTGAACAAATATCATAAATCATTGTTTATTAACATACAAACAATAATGTAGAGCGAGATAAAGATGCTAGCATAGCCTCACTTACGTTTCGTTATACGCATCAAAATATTCCAAACGCAAACGGAGCAGCTGTCATTTGTCTGTCAATGTCACTTGCCCCTTCTGTCTCCCTCAGTAAAAAAGTGAAATAATGGCTGGGATCGGTCAGCTTTCTTTCTTCATGTTTTTACTTTTGTCCCCAAAAGCCTAATAATAATACAAAACAAATATAAACTCCGGATAGTAGCACCGCGCTCGCATTCCTGGTTGAAACCTCAAATAAGTTATCCAACTGATAGCGGGATTGTAATGGGCTAAATTGATCAAATGAATGTAAATAATAAAAGGAGAAGTTGCCAAGTGATTTGTCCGCCCACAGCGATGTATCAGTGCGTGAAGTGCTAGGAATTCGATCGGGATGGCGGGAGAAGGCGAGCGGGCTTCACGGCCGAACTCGTTGCTCCTGGAGACTCCGGCGCCGGAACGCGAGCCGCTCCGGTTCGACGTGCAGCTCGTCGGCGCACCGCCTGAGGTCGAGCAGCTCGTCAATAACATCAAGCAGGTCGCGGAAGACTTCCTGTATCATTGGAAAACTTTTCCCATTGGTGAGAACTGTTCTATTGTGGTTTTGTTCCCAAAAAAGTAATCTTTTTTATTATAAAAAATTGGGTAGAGGAACTATTAGCAAACGCTAAGCTTGATACATTTGGAAGAATTGTCGCTTGTAAGCTCCAATTTTATTACCCCAACCCTAATTAGAGTTACACAAGGAGGAGCCAGTAAAACCATCTTTTTTTCTATTCCGATCCATACACTAACTAAATGGTCATAAACATGAAAGAAACACTTTTTTGTAATTGTCATTGTTACTATTTTTTCGATAAACAGAAAGCCTCGAACGGAATATTTATCTACACTTCTACACTAATATTTTAAAGAGGAAAGATTTGTATTTTTGTACGTTTGTTATGAATAAACTCAAAAACAAAAACTACTGGACCGATTTTAAAAATTCTTACACTTATGGAAAGCTACAATATCCCTGAGTAACATGGGCTATGTTTTATTTCCGTATTCCCACTGGTGAAACCGTATAGAACCGCTAGTTAGGTATATGTTCGACTAGTTCCCATCACAATGTTCTTGGAGAATCAAGGCACAAACTCGATAAAAATGCAAATGGAATATAACTAACTATAAATTATGAAATCTTTAATGTATTGTTATCTCTGTGTGTCTGTATGTTACAGACATTTAATTTTACATTATATTTAGCTGAGTGTACCTAGTGTTCTAAGAATGTTGATGAATGCAACAATGTTTCAATTACATCAATTAAAATTGCAGTTTCTAAGTTAATTGAAACTACACACATATTTGTTTTTTTTCAACATTACAATGTAAGACATGTACAAAATCCTTGCTAGATTTTCTTGTTATTGATTAAACTGTAAAAGCCTTGCTGGTAGTGAGATTATTCATGTAGCCTGGTGGTGGTGGTTCTATAGGCCATCAAGGAAAATTTAAAAAACGTATGGAAATTTTACATAAGCTTGACAATGAAGGATTAAACCCCAGATTTTATTCTAAAGCAAGGTGTTACAGTAAATCAATCTTGTGATAGCAACTCAGTCCAGGCAGTGGGCTCAACACCACATTTATAGGTCTTTCTAAAATTTTAAACTTTTTTGAAATTCAGTGATTTAGAATTCTGCCTTTGTAATACTGTAAAGTTTTTTCTTCTTTAATTGTCTCAATATTTAGGTACTCATGTCTCTCACCAACAGCCTTATCTGGCAACCTTGCCTTGCACTTAAGAGAGATTATCTCTTGTTCCCAGTTCTCCCCCAGTCCCGGTTCACGGGCCCCGGCAACCGACCCTCAGATATCATCATCGCGCCGCCATGCGACGAGCTCGACGCGGCAGCCCTCGACGCCGGCATGGAGCCCCATCCCCTCTCACCAAAGCAGCTCCATGCCATACGAGAGAAAGGGTGAGTGTTGCCATGGAATAATGTTTTGATTTGTTTAATGTTGCCAGATGCTGATAAATGATTGATAGACAATTCGTAAAACTTTAATTTGAAATCACTACTAACATTGTATTCCTTAGAAATGCAACTATTACATTACAATATACAAGAAGTGATATACACGCATCAGCTGAATAGCTGCTAGTGTATTAAATAATTAATAATAATATTAAAATTACACAGAATTGAAACATAAAATAGATAGCCTAGGAATATTTCAGGAAAACTGTATTTTCAATAGTTTACATTCCCCATTTATCTGTATATACAAAATGATAAACTGACTGATTGGTGATATATCAAACGCATAGCCTAAACCACTGGGTCTAGAGACTTGAAATTTTGCACATATATAGCTTATACACTTATACAGTGTAGTAGGCATCCACTAAGAAAGAATTTTGCAAAATTCAACCCCTAAGGGAGTGGCAAAAGCTAGTGGTACATAAATACCTCTTGTATTATGTAAAATAAAAAATATAAAATAATACTACTAGCTTTAAAATCAAACATATTGCACCAATAAATGTTCAAAAGAGCTGCAGTGCATGTGTGACAATAAAAAAGCAACAGCAAAGTGACAGGAAGTCTCTCACATATGGGCCCTTCTCTTGTTAAGTTCAATTATTGTGCTCCCACAAACACATGAGTGTAAAAAACATAATTATTAACGTCCACACAATTTATTGTCATTTAGACTTTATCTCTTGCTTGCTGTTAATGTGAGGTAATTGACGCGTTAGGTTAGTTTTTAATTGATATATTATTAGTAGAGATATTATCATTATTATTAGTGGTGAGCTATCTTGGGAGATTAAATATTCCTACTAAAACGCGAAAATAACTCCGTCAGTCTGTTACTTTTTCACGCCTAAACTGGTGAACCGATCTTGATTACAGTCAGGATAATAGTTTACATCTTGACTAAGGATTCCAATTTCATCCCTAAAAACATCGTTTCTAGGGGACGCGATAGTTGCACCGAGTCGCAATGATATAAAAAAAACATAATGGCTCGTCTTGGCAGGGCACTACCGTGCCCCCAATCATCTCACAGATCAATAGTGGGATTTTCAGGTTTAATGGTATTCTGAAGATTCCCAGATCTTATAAATTTTATAACACTTTTATATTGGAAAAAGAAAACATCCTAACTCTATGCTAAATAAGTAACTCTATCTATTGGTTTCCTTTTCGCGGCTAAACCGCTGAATCGGTCGTAATGAAATTTGGTAGGGAGGTACCATGCTTGAGGAAGGACTTAGGCAAAAGCTAGTTTCCGATAAATATATCATTTTATAATACTTATCATAATAATACATTATTATTATGTAATTTATGCATTATAATAGCATCATTATGCTAGTGTCGCGTACATGCTGCTTCATAGCGCATTAGTATACAATAGATATCAATTACATTGTTCATTATGTAATTTATACACACCCATACATGATTTTATTTGTTTAAAATTTAAATCATACCTACTAAATGCATACGAAATTAAGTAATAAGAACACATTTACTGGGTGATCCCGTTATTCGATAATAAGCTAAGTATTTTTTGGTTACTTCAACATTTTAAAAGTTTTTGACAACTCAGATTAAGGCCTTGTCTTACCACTTGCTGATAAAGGGCCGAATAGACTATCCGCAACTTATCTGAGAGATAACGACAAGGTTCCTTTTTCACCAAATCAGTGTCTAATAAGACTATAGCAGATAAACTCCGATTTGAGTGGTGAAAGCTAAAACATATGAGACAGACTTATCCAGCAGATATTCTATCAGTTATACAGTTTATATGTATAAATAAATTCAGAATTCGTAGTAAAACATACACACACAATGAAATATAAATAAATAATAAATAATTTCAGAAGAAACATTTTTATTATTATAAATGTACAGCACACTACCAAATCGTATATAGTATGTACATATACTAACATGGTACAATAGCTTCCATAACGAGTTTTCAGTATAGTAGAGTATAATTTTTCTGTGAAGCTTGCACAAGGAGAGAATGTTTAAGCCGAAGAAGCTCAATGCTAAGCAATTGGAATCGATACGCGAGTGGGGGTATGTGGCCGAGTATCTATCATATGTATGTTATATGTGTATTACATTGTTATTGTTTATAGAACGACGGCGCTAATATTAATGTTATTAATATTATTACAAGCTTTCATTTTACTTGCAATGTATGTTTGCTCCGGTGGAATCTTGCAACTCCATTTTGAAGCAGATTTCTTCAACCGATTTAGCTGAAAGGCATACTTATGTAAGTTAGGTGACAATGCAATATTATGGTACCACCGTGCTGATCTGATGATGGAGCCAGGAATTGGATATCGCAACTCCTCAATGGCAACTCGTGAACCAATCGATTTTGGGCTCGTAGGTTTCGTTTTGCTGAGTGCTAAACATAAAATAATCTTGAAATTAGTTTTTTTAAACTATAATTTTATTAAGTATATAACAATAACGTAGGTACTTGACATGAAACCGCAAGTTTTGCTTTCGGAACATTTACTTTTATTTTAGTATCAGACTGTCTGTGTCCGGTTACTGAATAAAATTATGCTGAGTACGATCGCGTGATCTTTAACGTCTATAGCTAGTAATTTTAGTATACAGGATGTAACTAAAACTACTACAAATATTCAAACCACATATTATGATAGTAAATAATTTTTTTTTTAGTTTGAAGATATTGTTAATTTATTTTTTTATCTATTAGACACAGTAACCACGCGTTACTAATACTTCATAACGGTTTGTATTCCTTCACACAATGAAGCTGACAGTGAAAATAAGTGAAATTAAGTAATAAAATAAACCTTGCAAAGCTTTCAAGAATTATCATAAAAATATATTTATAACATAACCTATGCCTAAAACTGTTGGAATAGATTACATACATACATACATATAATCACGCCTCTTTCCCGTAGGGGTAGGCAGAGACCACTTCTTTCCACTTGCTACGATCCTTACATACTTCTTTCGCTTCGTCCACTTTCATTATTCCTTTCATACATGCTCTTCGGTTTAGGGTACTCTTGACCTGGCCTTTTTTCAAGACGTCCCCAATTTGGTCTCGAAACGTCCGCCTAGGTCTACCCCTTCCCACACTTTCATTCACACTCGCCTTATACACTTTTTTCGTCAATCGTTCGTCATTCATTCTCTCGACATGGCCAAACCATCTCAGCATACCTTTCTCAATTTTTGTCACTACATCTTCTTTCAGACCACATCGTTTCCTTATCTCACTATTTCTTATCCTGTCACTCAGTTTAACTCCTATCATACTTCTTAACGCTCTCATCTCAACTGCATTTATTCTGCTTTCATGTTTCTTCTGCCATACCCAACTTTCACTTCCGTACATGAGTGTCGGAGCCAACACCCCCCTATGCACAGCCAAACGAGCCTTGTTAGACACCTTCCGGCTGCTCATAAAAGAGTGCAAAGCTCCATTCACCATGTTTCCTGCATTCACTCTTCTTTCAATATCACTCTCACACTTTCCATCTCTTGTAAACTTTGAACCCAGATACACAAACTCATTCACCTGTTCAATTTGTTCGTCTCCAATCACGATATTGCACTCTGTCACTGCCTCATCTCTTTCAAACACCATCGCTTTCGTCTTCTTTACATTCATCTTCATTCCCTTTCTAACAAAAGATCCACTCATAGCAGTTACCATCTCCTGCAACTCCTCGGCCGAAGACGCAAGTAATACTTGGTCATCAGCATAGAGAAAACATTTGACGAGTAACTCATTCATTCTCAACCCACTTTCATTCTCTTTTAAATCTGTCAAGCAATTGTTCATGAACAGATTAAACAGCCACGGTGACGCTACACATCCCTGTCTAACACCTTTTTCGATATTAAACCATTCAGTGTATGCCCCGTTTATCCTCACACAAGCACTGGAATCCCTATAAAGAGATTGCAATGCTCGTATGAGGATACTGCTCACACCGTTCACGGACAATGCTGACCACAATTCATTCCTCACCACTCTATCATAGGCCTATTCCACTCCTGATTCAGAAGAAACTAACTTCATGTTTTGCGTTTGTTATGTTACACGTTGTATAAATCTTACGATTCTTTGTACAACGATATTGGCGCCATCGTTTGACCCCTTGACCCCCATACATAAAGCATGTTCATCGTCATACATTATAGACGCTTTCTAAAATATCTATCATTCTTGTAGTGTACTCGTATTAGTATATTTTATTGTTATTTATCTGCCTTGTACGTGTACTGTAGTCTCATTTAAATAGTAAACACATTGAAAAATAGTTCTTTGACGGCATGAAAGTTGCGCCATATTGATGTTGTTGGTATTTCGAGAAGCCAGAACACTGGGTTGCAAATCGTTTGAAGATATTTTTTTAGGACTCAACTAGGTACGCCTCCCACAGTCGAGTCGCCAGGACGTAAGTTCTTTGTTTTACCAAAGTGTCACAATGTAAGTTCTATTCATTACAAGGGTGTTCGCGATATCTTTGATAAAAGATAGAGCCGAGTAGCTGCAGTGATGTGATTTGTTGGTTCAAAATCTTCTTATTAAATGTTGAAATAAAATAATTTGATAGAGTTGAACCAAAAATAACTCGTCAGGTTATAAAGTAGCTGAAAACTTGAACTGTCTTCTCTAATGTAAAAAAAAAGACACGTCAAGCAAAAAAATATCTAAGATGTCTTTGCGTACCAGAATCACCAGAACACAAGTTCTTTCCTAACCAAATCCACCAGATTACAAGTTCTTTTCTATACCAGGGAGTTCGAAGTGCCTTCGCGTCACTTTCCTGGTCAAACCCATGTGTGGCGCGTAGCCGGATGGCTGCAGCGTGGGCGGGTGCGAGCGAGAGAGCATCTGTATTGCCATATTGCTCGCGCCACTGCCCTCCTTGTAGTTGTGGCTCGTGATAGGATCATGCGCGATGAACCACTGTCGGCTATTGGTGGAGCCAAGGCGTTACTTGTAGGTCTGCATAGGTGAGTTTCTTTTTTGTTATTCGACGTTTCATTTACCATAACCATAACCTAGCTTAAGACACCGCTACAACAACTAATTCGACTTGTTAGCTTTTATGATGAAATCTATCAAGCAACAGATGACAGGCACAATAGGTTCTTGACCTCAGATTTGAGTTAGTGATCCTTAACAGGTTTATTTATTATGCAGAGACTTAACTCGTCCCTCACAGAAAGTCTGCTCATCAATGTCGTGTATTATTTTAGCTGTAAGTTTTCCGAAAAATCCTACTGTGGATGTTTGTTGCTCTTTCACCCAAAATCTACTGAACGGATATTGATGAAACTTTACAAATATATAGCTTATACATCAGAATAATACATAGGCTATATTTTATGCCCGTATTCCCACGCGATCGAGAATTACGCGGGTGAAACCGTGGGGCGCTGATAAATAAATATTTATTATTGTAGACTTCTAGACCTGGCTGTGGGAATGCCTTCGCTGGAAGCGAGAGACCTCGAGAAGAAGATTCGCGAGGAACGATCCCGGTATTTGGTTGCCGAGCTTATTTGTAAGGTAAGAATTATGGCTGTTTGATTTAGAGCTACGACATTTTTGACCGGTCTGGTCACAATTCCTAGACAGAATAGGTTTATGTTTTGACGAGCCTGTTGGCTCAGTTTTTTAGTGACCCTGCCATCTGAGTCGGAGGTCGCGGGTTCGATCTCGGCTCGCACTACATGTCTATTGGCTTTGTGTCTGCTGTTTAATATTTATTTAAGTATGTTTACCAGTTGTTTAGTACCCATAGTACAGGCCCTGCCTAGTTTGGGACTGAATAACCATGTGTGAACTGTGTCCCACAATTTATTATTAATTATTATTATACTCTACATACAGTGACCTGTGGCGATTCCATGTTCAAATACAAGTTATTAGAACACTCTCTGCGTTGTTTGACGGTGGACGTGTTCGCAGCCGGAACACTCTGAGGACGTTTCGGCTCTGGCGGCGTGGACGTGGCGCGCGATGCGAAGAGCCGCGGCTGAGAAGCACGATGCCAGCCAGCCCACGCGCGCCTCTCCGCCCGTGCCCTGCCTATACACCACTCCGCAACGCACACAGGTTAATACGCATATTAATGAATATATATTATACTAGTTGTTATATCATACAAGAACTGTAAAGAGTAAAAAACCGAAATATATTACCTACACTGTCGCATTGAAGTAAAAGAAATAAATAAATATGGTTTTCTCATGGATGCTATTGTTAGAACTGGACCAGAATAAAATGGAACTACACGGGCGGAGAGCACCAGCTTTCATATAAAAAAAGAATAATCAAAATTATTGTGAACTATATTTACTAGTAAGACATGAGACTAAAAAGAGCTGCCCTTGAGTTTCTTGCTGGCTCTTCTCGGGGTACTGCATTTGGAACCAGCAACTCGTCGGTGGAGATGGGCTGCTGTTTACATTTAGCCAATCCTCATGGACGAGTGTAGTGTGCCTTGTTTATATTGACATTTCAAAGTGTATTACTAATACCTACTGAAATAAAAGAATTTTGACTTTGACTTTTGGTCCACCCAGTCGAAAGTTCTGAGGTAACAAACATAAAAATAACCTCATTTTTTGAAGTCGGTTGAAAAGCACCCGTCGTCACTGCGTTTCAGTGGCGGATCCAGGATTGGGGGGAGAATGAGCGCCTAGCCCCCTTGGATCCGCTAGTGCCCCTAACTATCACTTTCTTTACAGTAGCAGGTGGACCTGCGCCTGTACGTTTTATGGGTTGGGGGTCGCATAAGCCTCTAACCACTCTGGATACGTTAGTGCCCCTGACTACGGTTTCCTTTGCCATGACACGTGGACCTTCAACTGTACGTTTCATGGGTTGGGGGGCGCATGACAGTGGCAGGTGGACTTGTGGTTGTACGTTTTGGAAGTTGGGGGGGGGGGGCGCATGAGCTCAGCCCCCTTGAATCCGTTAGTGCCCCTGACAATGATTTTCATCGCCATGGCAGGTGGACCTGCGTCTGTACCGGCGCGAAGTGCTCCGCCGAGCGGCTGCACCGCTGCAGGCGATCCTGGAGAGAGAGTCTCGCGGCTGGTTCCTGCACTTCCGCGAACGGCGCGCCGCACTGCTCGCCAGCCAGAAGATGCCCATGAAAGACATCGAGGAGGTACTTATTATCTGACATTACTATCAGCCATCCTATTAGTAAGGCTTATTGTGCAATTCGCAATTCCTGAATAGTCTGTTCAGCGGGTTCGATTCTGCTTTATACCGACTAAAATAAGTTTAGTCGCTGTAAAGCAGAATCGAACCCAGTATCGACTACTTAAACGATTTCAGCAATTTTTTATTTGTGTTAAATGAGACGTTTCAGGAATGTATGGAGACTGGGCCTGCACCATGTACACCAGTTTCTTAGATAAATATAAATAAAATAATTATAGTTTTATTCATGATTCTGCTTATGTTTGTCTAGTTTGGTTGCACAATAAACTTTAATTTTCATTGAACTGGCAACGCGACAACCGAAAAAAAAATTACGACCTGACCGGTAAAATGACAATTGACATTATTTTGACAATTGTCGGACTAATTCAAAATGATATGGAAATTGGGTGTAATGAATTAGAAATAGTATTTTTTCAATATGATTCCATGGACCATCATTGAAGTACAATTACTTTGGTGCAAGTTAAATAGATGGAAATGATTTTTTTAAATATTTTTCTGAAAATCACTAGATTCTAGATCTTTTACGCTGGTGTACAATGTGCAGGCCCAAGACGGAATGTCTTCTTTTTTTGAAAAATGAATAAGCGTACGTGAATTTATAACACATTTGCTCGTAAAAGGTGTCTTATTTCACCAATTTCAATATCGTATTGTATCTCATTACGCCCAAGTGCGGTAAGTGTAAAGTAAAACGCACGGTTTATCAAGATGCTCCGTCTTAAAACGAACGGTACTTTTTAAAATCTCAGCAAAGAGTTTTTATGTCAAAAAAGTTGTCCACATTTTATGATTTAAATTAACTTTGGGAGATAAAATATAATAAAGAAATATGTATGTACATAATTATTTAATTTAATTAATTTTGACAGTAAATTACAACCAATTAATCTGTAACAAAAACACAAAAATATTAATTTATACTTTATTAATAATACTGGCTGTTTTTTGTGCCTTTGCCTAAAAAAAATGCTGATGCGCGCCGCGCGCTTTTTCTTAACGCTGTATTGTTTTTATTAGTTTACCATAGTCGGAGTTTTATTTTATTTCCTCGCAAATGTGTTATAAAACGTCGTATGACATACGTGCGCTTTGATAATTACAGCCTCTGCTTACTTGTAGCCCTCGCCTACGGCTCGGGCTAGCAATATCGCCTCGGCTGTAATTTTCAACCTACCGCACTTATATCATAATGTACTATTAGTGCCTATGGAAATCGTGCTATTATTACTATTGATTAAGGAAAATTGGTTAGACACAACTAAAGTACAAGGCGTCATATATATTTTTTAATAATATACTAATTAAATTGGGTGTATCAGGAATTGCGCTTATTCTGTTAAGCGTTGTATTATATCGTATGTATATTTTGGGTTTTTACCGCGGCGGGTTCGCGTGGGAGCTTGTGGCCCCAACTTCCTCATGTGTGAGGAAAGACCCAGCAGTGGGCTGTTACGGGTTGATGCTGATGTATTTTGGTGTCCCAGGAAGTCCGCGTGGCTGCGATGCGCGAGTATGTATCGCGAGTGTGCAACGCGGTGATGGCTTGCGAACAGCTGCACGCGCTAGGCCCCGACATCCCGGCGTTGCTCGCCGCACAGCTGAGGGCCGCAGCCATCATCAACAGGTACCTTACTGTACAAGATTTTAAAGGCCCGGTTCGACATAGAATATTATATTACACATCTAGGGAAGTAAAATAAGAAATGTCTCATATAACATCTGATCTGAGGCTTTCTTATTTACTTCCCGAGGTGTGTATACTTTTTTGTTTTCGACGGAGGCGGAAACCGGCAACTTCGTTTAGCGCAGCGGGCCGAAATTTGCTGCTTTCCGCCTGGAGAAATGAAAAGGTTATTTTGTTAGACGAGTAACGACTAGTTTTAAGTTATAATATAGTCTTTTGCACGTAGCATGACTTCGGTGACCGTTCACAGTTCACAATTGAAATTATAGTCTATTTCACACCAAATGGGTTCGGTGACAGTTCACTGTTGACAATTGAAGTGATGTGTCCCAATGAAATCCAATCGATTTTTCTAAAATTTCGAGTAAGTTTGTAAAGGAAATGGAATCGATTTTCTACTTTATTGATAGAATGATTTTTCAAGTTTACTTTTTATTGAATATGTTTAAATTTCATAGGTTATATATGGGAAAAACATGGTAAAATAAAATAAAATGTCATCGACTTTTTGATGCAATACGAAAATAATCATACATTATCGAATCTACAAATCACGGTACACTTTCACAGACCCCTGCCACATAATACACTATTACTATTTTAAACCCAAAAGATACAACAAAATGAAAATTTTACAAAAACATTGCACCTTTTTTCGGATTCCCGCCAAAACGCTTCGATTCATCGATTTAATGTAGATTAAGTTGTGTCAATCCCTATGAGTAAAAGTTCCGTTCCACGCAATACGTATTTTTAGGATATCTTATTTATCTATTGTTTTTTATATTTTTCTTGATTTTGATTGTCTGAGATTTTAATTTAGAATTTTAGAGGCGACAATTATTGTATTTTAGCAATGACATAATAATAAATTATTCATTATTTTTGGAACCATCTATTTTTCTTACTAGAAAGTTGTATGCGTAAAAAGGAAAAATGTGAACTGTCACCGAACCCATTTGGTGCGAAATAGACTATAGGTACCCCAAAGTAATCCTATCGATTTTTTTAAAGTATCGAGTATGTTAGCAAAAGAAATTAAATCGATTTTTAAATTTATTGTTGAAATGATTTTTTACTGTAACTTTCTACAGATTTATGATTTCATTATACAGGTTGTATAAAGTGATATAAAATTATAATTATTGAATATTAAATTTTGACTTTTGAGGCAAAACTATATTTTCGTACTTTATCGAATCTCCCAATCACAGCACACTTTCTGACAGGGAGACAAAAATTCTAAAAATTGACATTTTTGATAAGCAGCATAATATATGAACTCATTCATTCATAATATATGAATTCTCACTGAAATTTTGGCATTTATTTTTTAAACCACATACAACATTTAAATTTTAATACATTACAATTTAATTGATGTATTATCATTTATCATTATATAAGGTACTGCATTTGAAAATTGCAACTCGTCCGTGCTGATAGTCTGAGTTAAACAGGGGACCCGATTCTGCAGACCAGCTAAAATTCCTAATTTTAAGTGAGCCTATCCTTTTTCATAGAATACCGAAGAAAAAGGACAGAAACAAACCATAGATTGAAGAGTAATTTCAAACATGTAAAAACCAACTAATTTGAACCTTATGAACGTGCTTATCTCTCACTTTTATCCAAGACCTTATTACATCGTCGCTAAAATTGCTAAACACGCCTCAGTTGACAGGACTTATTTTAATTTGACAGTACTATATATCTCTCGTCTCTTTTCTTTTGTAGGAGAAAGAAAATGACATGACAAATCGAGCCGAATGCCTTGTTATTAGATTTATTAATATTTTTAGGTGTAAGTTTGTATCTAAAATTGCGAAACACGCCTCAGTTGACAGGACTAAATATCTCTCGTCTCTTTTCTTTTCTAGGAGAAAGAAAATGACATGACAAATCGAGCCGAATGCCTTGTTATTAGACTTATTGAAATTTTTAAGTGTAAGTTTCTTTTCGGGGCATACACTGAATGGTTTAATATCGAAAAAGGTGTTAGACAGGGATGTGTAGCGTCACCGTGGCTGTTTAATCTGTTCATGAACAATTGCTTGACAGATTTAAAAGAGAATGAAAGTGGGTTGAGAATGAATGAGTTACTCGTCAAATGTTTCCTCTATGCTGATGACCAAGTATTACTTGCGTCTTCGGCCGAGGAGTTGCAGGAGATGGTAACTGCTATGAGTGGATCTTTTGTTAGAAAGGGAATGAAGATGAATGTAAAGAAGACGAAAGCGATGGTGTTTGAAAGAGATGAGGCAGTGACAGAGTGCAATATCGTGATTGGAGACGAACAAATTGAACAGGTGAATGAGTTTGTGTATCTGGGTTCAAAGTTTACAAGAGATGGAAAGTGTGAGAGTGATATTGAAAGAAGAGTGAATGCAGGAAACATGGTGAATGGAGCTTTGCACTCTTTTATGAGCAGCCGGAAGGTGTCTAACAAGGCTCGTTTGGCTGTGCATAGGGGGGCGTTGGCTGCGACACTCATGTACGGAAGTGAAAGTTGGGTATGGCAGAAGAAACATGAAAGCAGAATAAATGCAGTTGAGATGAGAGCGTTAAGAAGTATGATAGGAGTTAAACTGAGTGACAGGATAAGAAATAGTGAGATAAGGAAACGATGTGGTCTGAAAGAAGATGTAGTGACAAAAATTGAGAAAGGTATGCTGAGATGGTTTGGCCATGTCGAGAGAATGAATGACGAACGATTGACGAAAAAAGTGTATAAGGCTAGTGTGAATTAAAGTGTGGGAAGGGGTAGACCTAGGCGGACGTTTCGAGACCAAATTGGGGACGTCTTGAAAAAAGGCCAGGTCAAGAGTACCCTAAACCGAAGAGCATGTATGAAAGGAATAATGAAAGTGGACGAAGCGAAAGAAGTTGATCGTAGCAAGTGGAAAGAAGTGGTCTCTGCCTACCCCTACGGGAAAGAGGCGTGATTATATGTATGTATGTATGTAAGTTTCTTTTACTGCAGAAATATATGAATTTCACTTTGTCTTAAAGGGCAGAGGAGGGCGTCCGACGCAAACTCGAGGCAGGCCTAGCGGCAGCAGAAGCGAGGATATGCGCAATGCATCCAATACTATCCCGCGCAGACGCCTGGCGAAAGGAAAAGCTGGCTATAGCAGCGCAGAGACTAAGGAGTGAGTTGCAATGGGCCCCGCTAGAGGACGCCGCTGCAGCCATGCAAGCTCACAAGCTGCACCAGCACAGATACTTCTTGCTGAGGGACTTGGCGTTCCTGAGGGACAGGGAACCGCTTCTGATGAAGGTTAGTTGTTGGAAACTGGCTGTCACAGTATTTCCTTGCTGTCACAGCATAGTGCTTTGCTGTGACAGCATAGGTCCTTGCTGTGACACCATCTGCAGCGACACAGAAATTGGTGTTTATGAGGAACAGGAAGCTGCTCTTGATTAAGGTTAGTTATGGGTAGACTAGTTGTCATAGCACAAGAGCGAGTTACAATGGGTACCGCTAGAGGTCGTTGCTTCAATCATGCAAGCTCGCAAGCTGCACTAGCACAGATACTTCTTGCTGAGGGACTTGGCGTTCCTGAGGGACAGGGAACCGCTTCTGATGAAGGTTAGTTATTGGAAACTAGCTGTCACAACATTTAATTGCTGTCAAAGTATTTACTGGCTGTGACAGCATATATCCTTGATGTGACAGCATAATTAGTAGCCTAGTTCCTTGCTGTCACAACATAGATCCTTGCTGTGACACCTTCTGCAGTGACACAGAAATTGGTTTTTATGAGGAACAGGAAGCTGCTCTTGATTAAGGTTAGTTATGGGTAGACTAGTTATCATACCTAGCACAGAAGCGAGTTGCAATGGGCCCCGCTAGAGGACACCGCTGCAGCCATGCAAGCTCACAAGCTGCACCAGCACAGATACATCTTGCTGAGGGACTTGGCGTTTCTGAGGGACAGGGAACGGCTTCTGATGAAGGTTAGTTATTGGAAACTAGCTGTCACAACATTTAATTGCTGTCAAAGTATTTACTGTATGTGTACAATACTTACAATGGTAGAAGATAAAATCCTACTCCTACTAATATTATAAATGCGAAAGTTTGTATAGATGGATGTATGGATGGATTTTTGTTCCTCTTTCACGCAAAAACTACTCAACGGATTTTGATAAAACGTTACAGTTATATAGCTCATACATCAGAATAACACATAGGCTACATTTTATCTCCGTATTCCCACGGGAACGGGAACTGCGCGGGTGAAACCGCGCGGCGTTGCTAGTATAAAATATTATCCTCCTAGCTTTCATGAATCTTCTCCACAGGAACTCCGCGCCGCCAAGACTCCCACCAGGGAGTTCACGTGGTCCACCCGCATCTGGTTGCCCCAGAAGTGGGTGGTGGTGCGCCACTTCCGCGGGAGGTCCGAGCGGATCCCCACGGTGCTGTCCACGAGGGCCACGTCCATCGTGACCCCCCGCTCGGACCCCAGCCAGCCGGTGTTCCTGGTGGACAAGGAGACGGTCCGGACCACCACCACTAGGTGGCCGGGGTGGCGGATCGTCAATTTGGCACATAGGTGAGTCGTGTAATTAGAACTATTGTAAACGTATGTGTGTATTGTGGGGGTAAACGCCTACAAGTGCTGATAGATGATAAGTGGATGATAATAGGGGCGATTAGATACTTAAATGAAAAATGATAAACAACCACTACTCGCGACGAGAGCTTTGTTACTACTATTACATTTTAAAATTCATCTATAATAAATAGTTGAAAAATGTTGACTCGCACCACCGCTGTTTATGTATAAAACATCAATAAACTGTACAGCTGACTGTACAAGTATCAAAACTTGTGTAAAAGGCACTGAAAAGATTCCTTTTCCCAATTTGAAGTACATCATATTACTTGCTCTTTTTCCATTATTTACAACTAGCGACCCACCCCGGCTTCGCACGGGTGCAATGCTAACACTAAAACCTTCCTCTTGAATCACTCTATCTATTAAAAAAAACCGCATCAAAATCCGTTGCGTAGTTTCAAAGATTTAAGCATACAAAGGGACATAGGGATATAGGGACAGAGAACGCGACTTTGTCTTATACTATGTAGTGATGTACAGGTAATGCAGGTATGAATTAAAGCATTACTTTAAAATATGAATCACTTTATTAAAATCCAACATTTCCCTTAAGTTTTCCGTATGTCATTTCTTTACAGAATTCGATCCTTCTAGCGACACTATCGAATGATGTAGTAATAGTGTGTTTTTTTTTTTTCAAAATCAACGTGTTCGATTCTTGGCTAGGAATATTGATTTTTCAAAAAACCAAAGAATCAGTTTTAGTTTTCATCAAAATCGGGCCGAGACTCTTTTGTGTACTTTTCGCTATTCCTCATAGTTTCTGATTTATCCATCCACGCATACTTGAAAAATTCACCCTGTATATAACGCCCCAGAAGGACGTTGACGGGTCAAATAAGTGACGTCCTTCAAAAAGCTAGGGTCCGGAGTGCGAAGCATAAAAGAGCGTGCATGAAAAGGCTTATAGATGTGAAGGAAGCGAAAGAAGTATGCAGAGATCGAGCAAAGTGGCGATCCATCGTCTCTGCCTACCCCTGTGGGACATGGTATATGGTAAAATTTCCCGTTACCCCTGCGTCCAGGACATGGTGTTGGAGCTGGAACATGATGTTCCTTCTGGGAGTGCTGGTGCCCTGGTGCTCGCCCATCTCGTTGAGGACGCTGCTCAACGTCAAACCGTTTGTGCCCGACTACGAACTGTCACAGGTTTGTTTTTACAAGCTTTTATTTAACTTTAGAGCAGTGATAGCCCGGACGGTTAAAGAGCCGGCCGAAAATCAGTGAGGCTCGGGTTCGAATCCTGGCATGTACCAATGAGTTTTTCAAAAAACTTACGTACATATTTATCACTAGCTCGACGGTGAAGGAAAACATCGTGAGGAAACCCGCAGGTCTCAGAATTCATTCTGAGACATGTGTAAATAGACCCGGTCCGGCGATGGGCTCACCACCTATCACGTTTAGGGGTCCAATATATCTCGTGAAATGTGGGTATATCCAGTAATGGAATACCTCTGCCTACCCCCTCGAGGATAAAAAAAGGCTTGAGATTATATATATATATATATTATTTAACTTTCAATGTATGTTTTCATCTCTCCGGGCCCGCTGCACTAACCAAAGTTGCCGCTTTCCGCCTTCGTCGAGCAGAGAAAAGTATACACGCCTCGGGAAGTAAATACAGACATTTCTTATTTTACTTCTCTATGTGTGTAAAATACTATTGTTCGGGTGGAATCTTGCAAGTAAATTTTGAAGCAGATATCTTCAACCGATTGAGCTGAAATTTGGCATACTTATTACAATATTATGGTACCACCGAGCTGATCTGATGATGGAGCCAGAAGGTGGATATCGCAACACCTCAATGGCTACTCGTGGACCCCTGGAGTTAGGGCTTATTTGATTTTTTATGACGCTTGCCATACTTACAAAAGCTTGTTTTTTTAGTTTTCATGAACTACAATTACTTGTTTTGTTTCATCTTTAATCTCTCATCTTTCTCTCTATATATACCTACATGTGAAATCCGTGTATTTCCAGAAATATCTCTATATTCCCACGGGAACGTCAACAATGCGGGTGAAACCGCGCGGAACAGCTACTTTTATTATATGTAAAGATATTGTATTGTTTATTATCTGCCTTTCAGGTGAACGGAACCCTGTTCCCGAAGCGCAGCAGCGAGACGCAGACGGTGTGGTCTCGGCTCTTGAAGCTGTGGCGGCACGTGTCCAAGGAAAGGACGCGCTTCGAGACTGAACCGGACACGGGTGGGTACTATGACCGTAGGCTAACTTAATAATAATACAGGGTAAAACCCAATTGTTGACACCGCACCAATTAATTGACACACCGACAGTTTAATTCAAAATTAACAAAAAATCGGGGTTTATTTGATTATTCTAAATATAATCGTGTATCGTAATTTGGTTTATTTTGAGTAAAATTTTTGGGGTGTCCATTAATTGGTAGGGTGAATTAGGGTGTCAATAATTGGGTGTTTTACTCTGCCGGATAAAATTTATTCCGTTTTTCCTTTCACAATTTTAGCAAATTTCAAAATACATAATAAATAAATAATTAAAAATGTTTAATGTTCAGTATATTTTCCATAATTTTACGTTTTCACAGACGATAATTATAAATGTGACAGGTGGCATAATCTTCTTCTAAAGGTCTTCTAGGCAAAGGTCTCAGCCGACAAGCGAACAGGGTCTGGAACTACGGACTCGTGGGCGGGTTGGGGTCTCTGGCTCTGCTCCTGGTGTTCCCACTAGTGGCCTTGGTGGCCAGTGGGCTGTCGCTAGTGGCAGCAGCCACGGTGCCCCTGTGGATGCCAGCGCTCACCTTGGGGGTCCACGCTGCCAACGCCGTGGTTTTTGACCTCGACTGCCCAGCTCCTCAACTTAACAGGTACACTACACACATCTAAATGTAAATCTACATGTCAATTGTTGACACCCCAACAGTGTTATTCAAAATTAACCTCTCATATGCTTTGTCTCAGATCTGTGCAACCTACTTCGACTGCTTAGTCTCAGATCTAAGACAAGTTTACTTTGGTCATCTTTTACGCAAATATAAATCTTTTTACAATGAAATTAGGTGTTTAGTTCTTTGTATTCGATTCCTAATAAAATAATCAACCATAAACAATAATCCAACCTTCAAATTTAAACTGCCAACTGGCCAAAGGGCCCTTTTCAAGTTGGTACCTCGTTACGCGGTTACAGCGGCTCAGTGCTACTTGTAAAAATGGTGATTTTGGTCGGAAATTTATTAGAAGGGTAGTTAGATGTTACTTTTTGTAATTATTTAGCTTATTTAGAAGCTATAATATGAAAATTGCGTCGGATTTCTTACAAATATTGATATAAATGACAAAAAACATTGAGACTGTTTCATATGAGTTGTAATGGTACGATACGTTGTTAGTGTTTTTAGGCGTATTTATAACACTGTAGATGAAATACTCTCTGTAATTTTGATGGAAATATTATTATAATTGTAATTTATACTTGTTTGTTTACAATAAGTACATATAACATAATATTCTCAAAAATCTATGTTTTTCATCTAAGAGGCATTGAATTACACGCACACATAAACACGAAGTCCGCCATTTTTTTCTTGTGTATACACGACTTACTGAGACGGACCGTTAGGGATATATAGGATGCTCCTAAAATTCGAATTATACTCCAAGAATGTACACAAATAATATTTATTTTTATATTATGGGTTCAATTTAGATAGCTGAATATGATTTTTGTCATAACCCCGTTTGCTGCAGCCAGGGTTGTCTCCTCATGAGGGAAGTCCTCAACGGTAAACAGCTCCACCGCGAAACTTTATATGAGCTTTCTATTGAGGTACCAGAACCTGAATTTGTCATGTCCTACTGCTGCAGCCACGGTTGTCTCCTCATGAGGGAAGTCCTCAACGGTGAACAGCTCCACCGCGAAACTTTATATGAGCTTTCTATTGAGATACCAGAACCTAAATTTGCCATGTCCTACTGCTGCAGACAGGGTTGTCTCCTCATGAGGGAAGTCCTCAACGGTGAACAGCTCCACCGCGAAACTTTATATGAGCTTTCTATTGAGATACCAGAATCTAAATTTGCCATGTCCTACTGCTGCAGCCAGGGTTGTCTCCTCATGAGGGAAGTCCTCAACGGTGAACAGCTCCACCGCGAAACTTTATATGAGCTTTCTATTGAGATACCAGAATCTAAATTTGCCATGTCCTACTGCTGCAGCCAGGGTTGTCTCCTCATGAGGGAAGTCCTCAACGGTGAACAGCTCCACCGCGAAACTTTATATGAGCTTTCTATTGAGATACCAGAACCTGAATTTGTCATGTTCTACTACTACAGTAAGGATTGTCTCCTCATGAGGGAAGTCCTCAACGGTGACCAGCTACATCGCGAGACTTTATATGGGCTTTCCATTGATACTATATTTTACAAGTCAAGCCCTTTAATTTGATACCCATATTAAGGGAGTTGTCAAAAAAATATATTATATTATTATATATTATCATACTGAATATATAAAATTGTATTTTCATCAGAACTAAAGGTGTGTACCAAATATCAGTACTATTATGTGTCAATACGAGCAACCTGTATAAATGCCCAGATCTGAGACAAAGCAAATAGGCGACAACAAAAGGACGCCATCTTGGATCAGATCTGAGACTAAGCAGACAAGAACACTATAGAGTCACGCACACATGCACAAAAAATCGAAATAAAATCTGATTATATTTTGCCGGTTTTCTAGAATATTGTCTATGAAAGCTATGATGGTGTATTATGTTGTAGGAAAGACCGTTTTTCAAGCTTGTCACACACGCTTTTGGTTAGAGCATAGACCAAAATATACCGAGAAAAAAACGTCAGTAAAAAGGTTAGGTCAAAACGTAAACATTTCAGTTGTTACTTTGTTTTGCTATGTAAATGCAATAAATAGGCATATTTTATATGTTTTATTAGAATACCAATATATAATTATGTATTTGAAAGTCTGCACGTGGTCTAATTCCAAATAATTGACGTATAAAATCGAAGTCAAAGTTCAGTGTGAAGAAATACAAAATGGCGAAATTGTGAATCCGTTTTGCTATTTTCAAAGTTATATTTATAGGTCTATTACTGTTATAAATTAGTAACTGTTTACTTCAATGGATTCCTCAGACGTTGTATGTATGTCAGATAATAAACAGAACCAAAATTGGTGTATAACAGTTATTGAAAATCCTCCATGTTTAGTAATCGGTAAACTTTTGGTCGAATGTCTCTGTTCAAGGGCCTAGGGAATATAAATAAACAACATTTTATTGTTAGAAAAAATACATTTAGATGCGTTATGAACTTAGTTTTCAGGAACAATAATCAGTTTGGTGTGTGCCTAAAGATTCTCTAGAGATTTTCTATTATTTCTAAGACAATACGCGCGCGTCAGTTCGCCCGCGCGTAACCCCCGCAGTCCGCGGTTGCATTTGTGCGCGGCTCTATCGCAGTCCAGAGGTTAATGAAATTACTATACACAATTATATTTAGAATAATGAAATAAACATGATGGTTTTATATAATTATTCTGAATATAATTGTGTATCGTAATTTTGTTAATTTTGAATAAATCGATTGGGGTGTCAATTAATTGGTACAGTGAACTAGAGTGTCAATAATTGGGTGTTCACCCTACTTATAAGGTCTATACAACTTCTAACATAATAAGCGCAAGATTTTCACCATTCGTTTGTTGTAAATGATTAATAGATTTCAAGAGATTTAGTATAAATAAAAATTATGAACGTAAAAGTTAAAAATCAAAGTTATTAAGGAGCTGAGTATGAATACTCCTCCATCGTGAAAAGAGAAGATCTTCCTTTAAGTGATGTGATCGTTCCTGTGGACCGCGGTCAGACGGTTAATGTTGGTCAGTTGTATTTATAAAAACTCATGAAAACACTTCGATAGTGTGGTTTAGAACTTGCCGTCTATGGCGCTTTATAAATAATCTCACGCCTTTTATCCTCGAATGGGTAGGCAGAGGTATTCTATGTTTCGAAATACCCTCATTTAAGCGCTTTAGTTAGTTCTATGTAATATCACTAGATGTCGCTACAAAGTTTTCTCAAGTGTTTGTATAAATAGAACTGGCCGTACACCCTTTGGATGGGGAACCCTAAAAATGGCAAAGATACCAGGCTAATGATGACTTTCTTCCAGGTTCCTGGTATTGCTGGAGGTGTTGGTGTGGCAGATCGGTGTTCTGGGCTTTCTACAGCCCATCGCCGCGGTCGTGGTCGCGGTTATACTGTGCCCGCTCTGCGCTTTCGTCTTGCTAGTCGGTCAGTGCCTCATCATCAACCCGTAATAGCCCACTGCTGAGCTAATTCCTTCCTTACACATGAGGAATTCCTCATATATGGGAAATATCCCACGCGAGCCCAACGCGGATTGGAAGATGGTGTTAGGCTAGTGGCCACCTAACTGTTAGTGTTTTATTTAATAGACTTCCAAATGAGCCTAAAATTATAATCAGCTGCTGATGCAGAATCTATTTTTATTTTACAAAAAAGGGCTATACGCGCCATTTACAAGTTAAGATGTCGTGATTCCCTAAGAGAACTGTTCAAAGAAATTAATATTTTAACAATGCCTTGTCAGTACATTTATGAAAACATTATGTATGTACGGAAAAAACATATTACTGTATACTAAAAACTGTGACAGGCATAATTGTAATCTAAGGAATAAAAATAAACTAGAGCAACGTCAGTCACGATTAAGTAAAATTAATAATTCCTTTGTGGGGCTTTGCATACGCTTTTATAATAAAATACCAGAAGATATTTTGAAATTGCCTGAAACTGTGTTCAAAACTCATGTTAAACATGTACTTTGTAAAATGGCATATTACAAACTAGACGACTATATAAATGACAATGATGCTTGGAACAGATTTCCTCCAGTCCAGCGCAATACGATAGCGAAAAACAAACGAAATTATGTAACCCAATCTAGTAATATGTAACAATTGATTAAAAGAATATTGTGTTGAGGAGTTTCTTGCCCCGCTTCTTCTCCTCAACCATACATGCTGAAGCGGTGAAGTTGAAATGACGTTCAATAAGTGGACTTGTAAGTTCCTATTTTGAATAAAACATTTTGACTTTTGACTTTTTGACTTTTTTTTGAGCTGTGAGATATTAAAGAATAGATTAAAAATGTTATTATAGCATAAAAAATGTTTTTAGATAGATGAATTTAAAATTGTCATATTTCAATTATTGTAATTGTGTGTATTACGTGCGAACTTATTTCAATCAAATACCCATTTTTCACAAGCAAATTTTTTGGACCTCATTATGTGGTTGTGGTGTTTCGTAGGTGGCGTGACGTGGTGGGCTCTCCGCGGCTTGTGGGAGGAGGTGGCTTGGCGCGCCATCATCTCGAGAGGCGCCCGAGTTCCAGCGCACGACTCGGCCTTCTGCCGGCGAGTCAACGGGCCCGGGCTCCATTGCAAAGCCTACTACCAGATCACGTGGGTATCGCGCTTTCAGCGACATCTATTGGTCCTACACAGAACTAAGGGCTATTTAACTGCCTAGTCAAATGAGTTAGTTTTTATGATAATAATAATAATCTCACGCCTTTTATCCCCGAGGGGTAGGCAGAGATATTCCATTACTGGATATACCCACATTTCACGAGATATATTGGACCCCTAAACGTGATAGGTGGTGACCCGGTGAGCGGACCGGGTCTATTTACACATGACCTGTGGGTTTCCTCACGATGTTTTCCTTCACCGTCGCGCTAGTGATAAATATGTATGTAAGTTTTTTTTAAAACTCATTTGTACATGCCAGGATTCGAACCCGAGCCTCACTGATTTTCGGCCGGCTCTTTAACCGTCCGGGCTATCACTGCTCTTATGATAGTGCAACTCAAATCAAACTGATGTTGATGTAGTCTTCGCCTTCTGCTGCCGCGTCATCGGGCCCGGCTTGCACTGCCGAGCCCTCTATCAGACCACGTGGGTTTTATAGGATTGTAGCGATATCTATCAGTCATACACAGAACTAACTTAGGTTGCAGGGCGGGTTTTGATCAGGTATCAAAACTAATTGAAATTTCTTTAATTTTTAATAAAGCTGTAGGGGTGTCAATTAATTGGTACAGTGAAGTAAAGTGTCAATAATTGGATGTTATAGTACCTACACATTTGCAACACTTTTTTTATTGTTTTATATTTAAAAATTTGCTGTAATTGTAAAATGAAAATCGAAAAGCGTTTTAAAGGCATATTGGGATATGCTTTTTAATGAATGATAACTAGTAATTTAATTTCGCTATTGTCTTTGAGTATTAAACCAACCGGAGACGCCACTGACAGGCGTTCCCCTCTGCCAAAACCAGTGTCGGTCAACGCTCATACCCGTTACATTCAAATAGTTTTATTGAGTTCACGGAGTGCTCGGGTTGGTGAATGTATTTGTGTGCATTATCAAAAAAATTGTTTTAACATTATTTGTGTGCGTTTCCTCGTTCCCCGCGCAGAAATTGGCAGACTTTTTTGCAAAGAAACTAGTGCTCGTGACGTCTCCTGTTGGTTTAATACTCAAAGCGCTATTGTAGTAACAATAATCCGGGGTGCGTTCGTAGGTGTGCGCAGGCGTTGGCGGCGGTGTGTGCGCGAGGCGAGCTGGAGGCGTTGGCCTCGTGGGCGGCGGCCGTGGAGGCGCATGCCGAGCGCCCTCTGCACGACTACGCGCACTTCGTCGACGCTTGCTTCGGCCCGTTCTCCGTCACCATCGCCAAGGTCGCTGCTTGTTCCTTTTTAGGGTTCCTACCAAAGAGATTAAAATATAATATGGCATAGAGGAAGCAAGGAAAATTTGAAGCAAAAAGTTATTCCAAGTGGAATAAGTCTAGTACAATTTCGACCGAATGACAGCTCGCGTTCATTCTAACTGACATGACGCTTGAGCTTCAAACATGCTTCAAAGTTTTGTATGAAAATATTCCCAATGCCCCCTCCGTGACCTATTATATTTTAAACTCTTTGGTTCCTACCCAAGTTAAACTATCTATTAGTTAGACAGTTGACATTTTCACAGATGATGTATTCCTGTTGCCACTGTAACAACAAATACTATAAAACAGAATAAAATATTTGAGAAGGCAGAAACACAACAAACGTGTTTTTTTTGCCGTTTTTATAAATAATAGTACACACGCAACCCTTCGTGTGCGAGTCTAACTCGCAATTGACCGGTTTTTTTTTAAAAACCAAGTCTCCATTTTATATTAAAGTCCTTGTTAAACAGGTTTAGTGTCTATATCCCTTTTTTGGTTATCGATAGTAAAATTATAGTAACTTTTACTCAAAACTTCATTGTGACTTCTTGAGGCAATCTAAATGAAGGCAAAAATGTGCTTCCTCTGCATTTTATCGAATTCCCCATTCACTGCACACTTTCACGGACACTTGCCACATAAAAACTAATATGAGTCAAAACCCGAAATATACAGGAAAATGAAAATTATACAAAAAACATTGTCCCTCTTCGGATTCCCGACAAAAAGCTCTAATGTAATATTATTTTCTGTTAACCAGACGGGTGCGTATAAGCAACTGGAGAAAGAGTGTTCAGAGCTGACGGCGTCTCTTCGGGAGAAGGTGTCGGCGAGGCGAAGAGAGCTTTCTCTGGGGCTGGGGGACGCGGCTAGGGCGAGAGTCAGGATGACCACGCACGACTTGAGGGTGAGTGGCCACTGACCGTTGGATGGCCGCCGGAGTAGAATAGAATAGAAATAGGGTAAAACACCCAATTATTGACATCCTAGTTCGCCCAACCAATTAATTGACACCCCAACAATTTTTTTTTAAATCAACGAAATAACGATACAGAATTGTATTTAGAATAACTAGATAAAACCACCATGCTAATTTGATTATTTTAAATATAATTGTGTATAGTGATTTCGTTAATTTTGAATAAATCTAGTGGGGTGTCAACAATTGGGTGTTTTACCCTAGTCTGTAAAATAAAAAAAGTCAACCGACACGGGCATCTTAAACGGCGCGCTTGGGGTGACACCATAGTCCATAACGATAATGCTAATGCAATGCAAATGTACTATCTGTTAGCAGTCCAATAAAATGAGAAACAAGGCAAACACCTACCAACTACAACATTTTGTTGTAATAGACTTTTACGTCACATTGTAACTCTCGCTGACTAATGGCGATGGCGTCTCGTCTCAAATATTTGAATTCATACAGTTTTTTCTATCTATATATTTCTAATATCTGAATATATTTTAAGATAATTAGAATTATGTGAGTTAGTCTGTAGTGATGTCGCCTAAAACAAAGAATTATAAATTTATTATTACATAAGTGACTGTGGACTAGGGACTGTGATTTTGAAGTCTACAAACGGACTCTTTTAAACTTATCAATTTTATCACATATTTTTCTAAGATTTTTCAATCTTCAGATAAATCTTAACTAGAGAATATGATGCTGTCACTGTCTGACACAATAGAAAGGAAAAGTGACAGGTGATGTTTATTCTTCAGATAACTTTTAACTGACTATTGAAAAAAATTTGCTCTAAATCGATTGTTCTATAAATCCTTTGTTACCATTAGCGAGCGGTCCAAGCTTCAGCGCTGGAGTTAGCTCGGCTGTGGAGCAGCGCGGCTCGAAGTGAGGAGTGGTGGACGGCGAGGGGGCTTGAGCCGGGCGACTGGCACGCTCTTGCTGCCAACACGCTGGTTGAGGTGAGTCGAGTGGGGACGGGGGGAGTTTGGGACAGGGATAGAACTGGTAGGGAAAGGTGACGCAGGTACTGTGACCTGGTCAAGGTCAGTCGAGTAGGAACAGGGATGGGCCTGGGGGACAGTGGGGATTAAGAGAGATAGGTGACGCAAGGGCTGTGCTGCCAACACGCTGGTCGAGGTGAGCTGAGATGGGACTGGGGGACGGGGGGGAGTGGGGGACAGGTCCAGGACGGGGGGACAGTGGAGACTGGTAGGGAAAGGTGACGCAGGGACTGTGACTGGCACGCGCTTGCTGCCAACACGTTGGTCAAGGTCAGTCGAGTGGGGACAGGGATGGGACTGGAGGACAGTGGGGATTAAGAGAGATAAATGACGCAAGGGCTGTGCTGCCAACACGCTGGTCGAGGTGAGCTGAGATGGGACTGGGGGACGGAGGGGGGGACTGGGGGACAGGTCCAGGATGGGGGGACAGAGGGGACGCAGGGACTGTGACTGGCACGCGCTCACTGCCAACATCCTGGTCGAGCGGGGATTAGGGGACGGTGGGGAGTGGGGGACAGGGCTAAGAAAGGGGGCCAGTGAAGACTGGTAGGGAAAGGCGACGCAGGGGCTGTGACTGGCACACGCTTGTTACCAACATGCTGGTCGAGGTGGGCTGAGATGGGACTGGGAGACGGGGGGGGGGAGTGGGGGACAGGGCTAGGGCCGGAGGACAGTGGCGACTGGTAGGGAAAAGCGACGCTGGCCGAATATAACTAGAGGACAGTAGAGAGTAGGAGCAGGTGCGGTCCGAAAGGGGGGAGGGGGTCACAGGGGACATTCCCCCCCCTCTAGACTTCCATTTGTACATAGTGTGTGCAAGAACATTGTGTATTATGCAATAAAGTTTAGTAAGTAAGTAAAGTTTAGTTAGTCATATTTTGTTATTAGTGATCCCTTCTAAAATTGTTAAAGTAGCGCGCGCGCTTAAGTAGGAGTGACAGATGTTACAGAGGCTAGTACTAGGAGATTGTCACGTTCTAACGTTGAGTTGTGTTTGGGGGTCGAGTGGTGTTTGGGGGACAGTGATACAATTTTTAAAACAACCTTTAATCCATATCTTTGTGAGTATGATTTTTTGTTGCTCTTTCACGCAAAAACTATTGACCGGATTTTGATTAAACCTTAACAGTTACATAGCTTATACATCAGAGGCTATATTTTATCCCGGTATTCTCACGGGAACGGGAACCGCGGGCTAGTATGTGATATACATGCAGGTGTTCGACGCGGAAGTGCTGGTAGCGCTGGAGGAGAGCGAGGCGCGATTGCAGCTGGAGAGCGGGGAGGGGGCTCGGTCGTGGGCGGCTCGATGCGGCCGAGACGAGGCGCCGCCCGACGTGCTGGCAGAGAGGGACGACTGGCGGCTGGACTCCAACGGTAAAGCCTAGTTCGCACTAGGCCTACTACCTACGGAAATAAAATGTATTTGTTTCCGTAGGTAATTGATAATTACACTTAGAAAAGTCAATCTACTATATAAAAATAAGTCGGGTTTTCCTTCCTGACGATATAACTCCAGAACGCACGAACCGATTTCCACGGTTTTGCATTCGTTGGAAAGGTCTCGAGCTCCGCAAGGTTTATAGCAAAGAAAATTCTGCATTGCACCCGTGCGAAGCCAGGGCGGGTCGCTAGTCGTCTAATAATAAGGCACTTGGAACTTGTCCATGGAGATTGGCTAAATGTAAACAGCAGCATCTCCACGAGTTGCTGGTTCCAAATGCCCGTGAAGAACCATCGAGAAACTCCAAAAAACGGATTAGGCGCACAATGCCACATTCGCAAAATGACACATTAGATTTTCGCAGAGTGTCACATTCTCAAACCGCCACACTCTCAAAACGCCACATCGCAAAATGCCACATTCTCAAAATGCCATTTTCGCATAATGCGCCACACTATCGAACATACTGCAAGAAAGGGAGTTGAACAAGTATGGCACTTTGTTAGTGTGGCATTTTGCTAGTGTGGCATTTTGAGAATGTAGCATTTCGCGTCAATGTGGCATTTGGCGAATGTGGCATTGTGCGCCTAATCCCAAAAAACAAAAAGTAATTTAGTCCTTGTTCAGTATGTAGTACAGGAGTAGTACCGAAAGAGCCTGATATTATCGAGTTGTATAGGTGTATGCGTACTACGAACAAGGACTCGACTAAATTACTGGCATAATGCGAACTAGACTAGGCTCATTCAACATCATTTACGGCCGTTTTAACTTGGCTTCTCTGAACATAGGCTTCGCCTGCGCAAACCCCCTCGTACCGCCAAATGGTCTCTAAAATAGTATATTACGTACCAAGGGAAGTAATAAGAAATGTCTCAGATCACAGATGTAATTGTCGACGGAGGCGTAGCCGAGGTCTACAAACATGTGATCTAAGGCTTTCTTATTTACTTCCCGATGTTTGTATACTTTTTTGTTATCGACGGAGGCGGAAAGCGGCAACTTCGTTTAGCACAGCGGGCCAAAATTATATTTTTACAAAATATTTTGTTAGAACGTTTTTTTTCTCTTTATCTGGTAATTCTATCTGGGGGCACGGTAGTGCCCCCTCCAAGTCGAGCAAAAAGCGGCACGGCCGTATTTCTCTTACATATTTGTACTTACCCTTAAAACATAATAATATAATCTCTCACGCCTTTTTTTTTATCCCCGAAGGGGTAGGCAGAGGTATTCCATTACTGGATATACCCACATTTCACGAGATATATTGGACCCCTAAAAGTGATAGGTGGTGAGCCCATCGCCGGACCGGGTCTGTTGACACATGTCTCAGAATTAATTCTGAGACCTGCGGGTTTCCTCACGATGTTTCACCGTCGAGCTAGTGATAAATATGTACGTAAGTTTTTGAAAAACTCATTGGTACATGCCAGGATTCGAACCCGAGCCACACTGATTTTCAACGGCTCTTTAACCGTCCAGGCTATCACAGCTACCTTAAAACATTTGCAACTGCAATTTGTCAACCTTAAAACATTTGCACTTGATTTGAATGACCTTATATACGCCTACCGTCCTGGCAGGTGTGTGGGGCGAGTGGGGCGGCACCCCAGCGCCTCGCGTGCCCCCTCCCAGCCTGGAGGCGGGCGCCTTCAGCCCCCGAGCGCCCCACCACCCGCCCGTGCCCCACCCCGCCACCGTGGCGCTCGTGCTGCACAACAGGTGAGATTGTGATACGTGCCAATACATGAAGCGGGGGACGTGCCACGCGAGATCGTGCCACGTGGCGATACAAGAAGCGTTGGACGTGCTCCAGAGTACGTGCCACGAGATATTATCGTGCTACGTGCCAACACACGAAGCGGGGGACGTGCTCCAGGGTATGTGCCAAGTGAGATCTTGATACGTGCCAATACATGAAGCGTGGGACGTGCTCCAGGGTACGTGCCACGCTAGATCGTAATACGTGCCGATACAAGAAGCGTGGGACGTGCTCCAGAGTACGTGCCACGCGAGATCGTGATACAGTGCTACGTAAAGTCAAAGTCAATATTCATTTCTGTAGGTCAAAATCCGTGATGATGATACTTGCTAATGCATGCTTCCGTACCACACAAGACTGATAATCAACTAACTATATTAGTCGTTAATGCAAGTGCAGTGTAATTATTTAACATACACGTTTCACGTGAAACCAGCAGCCGACAGGATTTTTCACAACTCACCTATTTCCCATTGTAGGGGATTTCCTAAGACATTTTTTCTTTCTAAGGAATCAAACTCAAACTCAAAATTCTTTTATTTCAGTAGGTATAAAAATACACTTTGAAATGTCAATATAAACAAGGCACACTAAACTCGTCCATGAGGATTGGCTAAATGTAATCAGCAGCCCATCTCCACCGACGAGTTGCTGGTTCTAAATGCAGTACCCCGAGAAGAGCCAGCAAGAAACTCAAGGGCAGCTCTTTTTAGTCTCATGTCTTACTAGTAAATATGGTTCACAATAATAATTATAATGAATAGCCTTACATAGCGCTGAGTCGGTTAAACCCATGCATTTTGGTCTACTAAGTAGTCGGTAATTTTATAGTAGCCTTTTTTATATAATGTTTGCTTAACTATTGTTTTAAATTTGTCAAGAGGCAAATTTTGTAATGCAATAGGAATCTTATTGTAAAAGCATATACATTGACCCTTATTTGATTTGTTGACTTTAGATAATCGACTAACATAAGCAGCCAGTTCATTCTTATTTCTAGTGTTGTCACTATTTTTTTGTAAAGTGTTATATTCTTTTTAACATACAATAATGAATGTACTTGTATTTGCAGAGAGTCAGATAACCCAGTGCCATTGGACTCGGAACTGTGCGCGGAAATACTGAGGAGCTTAGAAGACGCGCCAGACTGCGACGACAGGCGGGGTATAGTGAAATATATACATTTTTTTTGTTTGGGACCCTAAGCAGAACTTCCTCTGTCCGTCCGTCCGTCTGTCAGTGAACTAATGAACAGACTCAGAACCGTAATTGAATGGCATGGAACCCTATGTGTGCTAGTCCAAATCGCACTTGACCTTTTTGTTTTTTTTAGTGTACAAGCACCCGACTGGGAACTCCTTTATTCTAGAAAAACTCGTCACAACTCAACTCAGTATTTAGTATAATTTTCATAGTAAATATACGTTTTGACAGATCATAAAACGTCACAGCCCTATTGCTCTACTTACACTGGAGGTAATGACCAGTGATCGGAATAGGCAGAGTATATTTACCTAAACTTCGAGGAACAGAGACACAAAATGGAGACTTCCTTACGACATTTTTTTGCGGGACATTTTCCGGGACATTACTTAAGAACGTTTGAGTAAACAAAAATGTATACACACATACATAAATACATTGCGGTGCCTCCGCGTCGCCTTCCGTGCCTGCTGCAGCGGCCGTCCGCTCGTACGCGTCACGCTAGGCATGCGCCCACTGCGCGCGCTATCCAACTGATCAATGACATGCTCACTCAGCACGGGGACGTTGACATATTCGCAGATCGTTTACCCCACTTGTATATCAACGCTAAACGGTTTCTCGCCAATTACATCTAGAAATTATTATTGTGTAAATTGACTTTTGTAATTATAAAATTGATACTTATTGACATTCTATATCTGACATTTTATTGACATTATTTTGTAATTATTTGTTTGACATTTGTAGTCTTTGTTTTTGTTATTTGTGTTCAATTTCTGACGTACATGTGTTTTGGTGTTGACTGTAAACCTGTATTGTATCTGAATAAATAAATAAAATACATATTGGCTATTGCTTTATGTCAAATTTTACAATAAAAAATACTTATTTATTGAATAAACACTTTTATTTATATTTTAAGATCGTGTTGAATAAAACCAGGGATTGATTGTATTTTCTTCACTGTATTACATTACTTTAAAAATTCCTAAGTAAGTGTCCCGGAAAATGTCTCGCAAAAAAATGTTGTCTTAAGAAAGTCTCCATTTTATGTCTCTATTCCTTGAAGTTTAGGTAAATATACTCTGCCTATTCCGATCACTGGTAATGACAGATGCCCTGAAGAAGCAACGTTAAAAATGAAGACGATTGCGATCAAGTTTGTAAATACACAATAGGCCGGCTGGTCAGTCGTTGTTACAAC
The DNA here is from genome assembly GCA_963855545.1 of Ethmia dodecea. NCBI lineage: Eukaryota > Metazoa > Arthropoda > Insecta > Lepidoptera > Depressariidae > Ethmia > Ethmia dodecea. The sequence goes on along the minus strand of OY979446.1, from coordinate 13,622,003 downwards.
ATAATTTCACATAACAAATCTTTCGGTTAAAGCAGTCATACTCAACCTTTTTTTCATAGGGGCCACAAACATCATTTAGTCATGGTGTCGAGGGCCGCAAGCAAAAATTATTTAGGTCTTAATTAAAACGTAATTCCAAGTTAACAATATTACCTGTTTACAATAAATTTGTAACTTCAGACGGGCCAATAACAAAGGCCTTGAGAGCCGTATGCCGCCCGCGGGCCACAGATTGAGTATAGCTGGGTTAAAGAATATCTCGTGAAATGTGGGTATATCCAGAAATGGAATACCTCTGCCTGCCCCCTCGGGGACAAAACGCGTGAGTTATTTTTTCATCTGACGTTTTTCTATGCAGAAGGCGTAGAGCGGTATCGCGGTGGCGGAAGTGAGGGCACCAGCGAAGCCACTAGTGAAGGGACCCCTGACGATGAGGACGCGAGGTCGCACGCCACCAGGGACAGCGTTGACCCCGACCCTGACCCCGAAGGCGGCCTGTGCAGGTAAGGGGACGTCCATAAATCACGTGAGGCGTTGAGGGGGTTCTAAATCTCACCTAATTTCAAGAAAGAACAAAGGGGCTTTTCTTCGTATGAATAAATAATTAGTATTAGATAAAATAAAAATTATTACTTAAGAAATACTTTTTTAATTAATCCGATAACGTATTTACTCTCTAATAGAGAATCTAGATAATCTTACGACAACTCGCTAAGGGAGTCGGGAGGGGGAGTCGTAATCACAAAAACCGGAACCAATGGTTTAAAACTTTCGCTGCCAACTAAAATATAACAATAGATGTAACAATAAATCATTATATCCGATAATTAGGTCCGACACCGCTGCTTGTATTTTATACTATGTTAAAATTATTTTAAGGAACCTCCAGGTCTTTTGTCATACCTAACTCGTTTTTAACATGTTTGTATACGTCTGTAGTTCGAAGAGTTCTAAATAAATAATTTTAGGAACCAGAAGCAGAACTATTTAAAAAAAAGATATTCGGAAATAACAAACTATTTATTTAAGAATTTTACAAAGCTTTCATTATTTTAGATAGCAACTAAGTACATAACTATAAATCGAAATTACGACAAGAGGAATACGTCCGCACAACACAAAGTCTCGATCGGTAATGACCGCGCGCCACGAAGTCCGCTGCTTTTATAGGCGACGAGTGACTAATCGCTCGAGTCTCCTAACACGGCCTCTCCTGATACCCTGACGTCCTCGTCAGGTTCATCTATTACGTTAAGGTCGATTAATGGCATAGACCTTTGTGTTGACCGGGGGTCGTCAGGTCGTGAAGATGGTCCCGGTTCATTTTCTGTAGATATTGGTCGGCCAGATTGTTCGCTATCATCTTCATGGTCGGAATCAGTATCGGCATCTGAGAAAAGGCAACCAATTGTTATTTCATGTCAGTTTAAGTGCTATCGGTACCCATGTAAGTAGGTTAGTGTCATGTTAGATAAATTATAAATTTCAGGAACCCAACACCAAGATTTTACAACGTGACCAGATGAAAATTAATTTGTATTCCTTGTGAAACACAAACGAAAAGTCCTGGTCATATAAAAATAAAAGAAAAAAAAACATAGAGTCGACTCTAAAAAGTAAACATACGTAAAAGGAAAACCAAAGCTGGCATGGGATGGTCCATGGCATAGGCACTTGCCCGAAGGCAATACAGGTAGCGTACCAACATGGCATAGGCACTTGCCCGAAGGCAATACAGGTTGCTTACCAATCAACGATTCAAGGTGGCATAGGCACTTGCCCGAAGGCAATACAGGTCGCTTACCAATCAACGACGCAAGGTGGCATAGGCACTTGCCCGAAGGCAATACAGGTCGCTTACCAATCAACGACGCAAGGTGGCATAGGCACTTGCCCGAAGGCAATACAGGTCGCTTACCAATCAACGACGCAAGGTGGCATAGGCACTTGCCCGAAGGCAATTCAGGTCGCTTACCAATCAACGACGCGGACGTAATGGTAAAATAGTAGTTAGGACTTTAGTCTCACCTTCGAAGAAAGCGGCACAGGTTTCAGGGGTCCTAAATCCCTTCCAAGGAACCATAAATTGGGCAGCGGCATAAGTTGTCTTTCCATAAGATCCGGCTAGCCGCTTCAGTTCATACCGTCCATTGCTTAGGGCTTTGATCACACGGTAAGGCCCCCGCATGCCAGGGTCCAATTTCCCCTGAGACTGAGAATACTTTATAACGAACACGGTGTCATCCTTCTTAAAAACACGAGGAGGGCGTCTGTCTTCATTGACAAGAGTATCTTGTTGTGCCTGATTCCTTGACAAGCGTTCGGCCGTCCTTTGCCTCAACATTTCTCGATGAGATTCACGATTAGACGTCAAAGGATTTATAGCGACATCTCTAATCAGAGCTCTTATAGCTGGTGTAGCGCTTTCGTGACCAATCAAAAGATTTAATGCGGAGGTCTGGGTAGTTTTCTGTTTTGTGAGGTTAAGGATGAGTTGAAGCTGCCATAATTCCTCCGACCACTCTTTTCTTTGGTGGTTAACTATAATCCGGAGCATGTTTAGAATGGTGCGAATATAGCGTTCCACCTGGCCATTGGCGTGGTGCATTTCTGGAGTAATATGATGCAACCGTACGCCCAAGACTTGCATCCACGACGTAAAAGCTGCGGATTCGAACATCCTACCCCTATCCGATACAATGAGTTTAGGTGTACCGAACAGAGATATGACCAGCCTAAAAACTCGTTTAAGTTCGTTGACATCTTGATGACAAATTGGCATTAACAAACAGTACTTAGTAAATGCGTCGACCACAAGCATGACATATTTATGTTCTTTTGACGCGGGAAGAGGTCCCAAGACGTCAACATGTAAGGTGTCAAATGGGGTATCCGGCTTTTCCCATGAAGTAATTGGTTGAAGCGGTGCGCGTGGTACACGCTTGTGGGCGATGCATGTCAAACAATGAGTTACATATTTATTAACAAAGGCTCTAAGGCCTGGAAACCAAAAGTGTTTTAAAATTAAATCAGTCACTTTCTCGGCATTGATGTGACCGTGCTCGTCATGAAAGATCCGGAGAAGGCTCAAGCGATGACCCTTTGGTATGTAGCAAAGGAGTTTTGATTCTTCACCCACTGGTGTATAACGGTAATAAAGGATATCATTTTGCTTCACATACCTTCTTGAATCCAGATTACCCTGTTCCAACGACTGGATCATATCTTGAGTCTCCTCATCTCCAGCTTGAGCAATTTGTGCCCAATTGCGTGGACGTTCGATGTTGTTTACAGTATCACAAGGGTTACGGCTAAGATAGTCCGCGTGTGGCATCATGGCACCTTTTCTGTAAGCAATCTGAAAATTATAATCCTGCAAATAGATCCACCATCTTGCCACACGCGGTAACAAGTCTCTCTTATTTTGAGTTGCCTTTAGGGCGTTACAGTCGGTCACAACAGTAAAATGTATGCCTATCAAGTAGTGCCTGAAATGTTTCAGGGCCTTTACTACAGCTAAGGTCTCAAGTTCATAGGAATGGTACTTCTGCTCAGCGCCTTTAGTTACTTGACTGTAGTAGGCCACAACTCGTCGGTTACCATCCCCATGAACCTGATGCAACACTGCCCCATAACCATGACTACTTGCATCAGTATGTACCTCGGTAGGTAAAGAGGGGTCGAATATTGCCAGTACTGGTGCATTAGTTAAAGTCTTAATAATTTCCTGACGGACAGATTCTTGCTCCTTTCCCCAGCAAAATTCGACTCCTTTACATGTTAAACGTGCGATGCAAGCAGTCTTGGTCGAATAATTCGGAATATATTTTCGGAAATACCCCGCTAGTCCCAAAAACTGCCTAACCTGCTTGACGTTCTGTGGCTTAGTAGAATCAACAAGGGCCTGAACTTTTCCAGTAGACGGTCTTACCTCACCGTTAGATATTACGCGACCCAAGTACTCAATCTCAGTGCACAAAAACGAACATTTTTTAAGATTGATAGAAAATCCAGCCTTAGTTAAGGTAGATAATACCTTGCGTAAGGTTTCCAGGCCCTCATCAACAGAAGAACTTAAAATTAAACAGTCGTCGATGTACACCAAGACTTTTCCTTCGGCAATTAGTTCTCGCAATGTCTTGCTGATGATGCGTTGATAGACTATTGGCGCGTTTGCAAGGCCGTAGGGCATCTTGACATACTCATAATGGCCCTCCGGCGTCACGAACCCAGTGAGCGGGATTGAGGTTTCATCGAGACGGATTTGGTGAAACCCTGTCGCCATGTCTAAAGCTGAAAAGTACCTGCTTTTACCTAGTCGGTCAACGTGGTCATCTATCAGGGGTAACGGGTATCGATCCTTCACCGTTACCCTGTTTAAAGCACGAAAGTCCACGCACATGCGGTCGGAACCATCCTTCTTTTTTACCAAAAGAACAGGGCTCGAATATGGAGACTCCGACTCTCGTATGATACCTTTAGAAAGGAGATCTTGAACTATACTACGTACCTTTAACTTTTCATCGTGCGACATTCTGTAGGGCCTGTAGTATATCGGGTTATCGTTATTCACTCTGATGTGCATCTCACCTGTAGTAACCGTCGAAGTGGCTGTACCCGAGATCATGTACTCTGAATACTCACCCAGAAGAGCTGTAAGCTTTTCTAAATCTGGTCCAGTTGCTGACGTCTTGATTTCACCCTGACTGTTAACGTTAACCGATGATACTTGCTTAAACTTAGGGTCATGAAAAATGCGCTGTAAATCTTTAGTTCTGACGTATACAACTCCATCGCGATTCATAACGTCGGTGCCTATAACTATTGGGGCGTTCATGCATTCACTCGGTACTACTAGCAAATCAACTTCTAGAGATATACTTTCCAGTTCAACCACCAAAGTGACATAAGAGTCGACTAGAGTGATTGTCTGACCTACTCCCTTAATCGATCGCTTGATAGGCTTTCGCTGGCATGAAAAGTGATTGACAATAGATGATGAAATCAACGATACATCTATAGCACCGCTGTCTAGAAGTATGTCTACGGGAATCCCTTGAACTACGCCCACAACTATGTCACTCGATCTTTTAATGGGGGTTAAACAGAAGTTTACGTTATTTTTGTTCCGATTGTCAACTCGTTGTTTGGCAAAACAATTCCTGATATGGTGACCTACTTTCTTGCAATAAGCACACGGGATTGAGACTGCTGAACTGCTAGCTGACTTTTCGGGATTATCAGCCAGCTTAGTCTGACTAGAGTCACTCGAACCACTAGGTTTAGGTTTCTTAGGACAATTAGAAGCCCGATGCCCTGTCCCGCCACACGAGTAGCACTTACCCTGTTTATTAGCAAATGGGAAAGGTCGCTTACCATGAATTTTGCTGTCTTGGCTACGGGAAGCCTTATGGGACTCCTTACAAACCTCTGCAACCGGGTTCTGGGCTTTGACAAACACGGACAGATAGTTTACCAGGTCTTTCGGAAGTAAATTAGCGTTTGTCGCGGCGGCCTTAATATGTGGATCCTTGATACCTCGCAATACAATAGCTGTTATGAGTTCATCACTGAGGCCCTTAACAATACGTAAACGCAGCAAAGATTTCCGCGCATAATCTGCAAATGTACTAAATTTATCTGAATAAGTAGACATTACATCATACAAAATACTTTTTAACGCAAAGACACCTAAAGTCTTCCTTGAAATTGCTCCATGAACGATCACTTGTAACCCACTCATCCAGCCAAGATTTAGCGACTCCCCTCAGGCAACTTCCAATACGAGACAGGCACTCACGATCATCCCAACGATTTGCTTGCTTAGCTCTGTCTACCTCATTAAACCAGGCATCTACATCGTGAATGTTTGGATCAAAATTTGAAACATAGTAGCTCCTAGTACTTACGGTTTTAAGTGACTGTATTGCTTCTACAATTTGTTCCGTACCATTACCAAAAGTTTGGCCAGCTGAGTTGGTTGGCTGCCCGCGTGTTTCAAGGGCATGTAGACGAGACATAATGCTGTGCCACGATTCGAAGCTACGGCGTTCGCGTTCACGCCCCCGACTTTGGTGACTGCGTCGGTCACTACGATGGTCGCGACTGTGGCTTCGACGTCGTCCCGCCAAGTAATGGTTGTTGTAACTAGAGCTACGACTACAGTACCTTGATTCACGTCGTGAGGTATACTTGCGTGGTGAGCTGTCATCACGATGAGCATGTCGGCTAGGAGTAGCATCGCGGCTAGTTCTAGAGCGTCGTGGCCTGCGCGGAGGAGTGTACCCTCGCGACTGACTTCGTGAAAGTCGACCGCACGAATGCCTGCTACGGGAACGCCGACCCAGCGGGCTTCGTGCACGGGGCTCTCTTACCCGAGATCGAGATCTAGATGCTCTATCCATTTCACTGGTTAAAAATAAATTCACAACACAGCACAAACACAAACAAAATAGAATAAACGTGGTTTAACTCTAACACGTGTTATGCGGACGTTTTTTTAAAAAAAATTGTGGGTACTTGGAGACCGAAAGATTATTATGTAAAATGTGAGAGTGAAAAATTCTGATCCCACTTCTGATTTTAGGAACCAGAAGCAGAACTATTTAAAAAAAAGATATTCGGAAATAACAAACTATTTATTTAAGAATTTTACAAAGCTTTCATTATTTTAGATAGCAACTAAGTACATAACTATAAATCGAAATTACGACAAGAGGAATACGTCCGCACAACACAAAGTCTCAATCGGTAATGACCGCGCGCCACGAAGTCCGCTGCTTTTATAGGCGACGAGTGACTAATCGCTCGAGTCTCCTAACAATAAAGTAAAATAAAACAATAGCTACTTATATATACTTGTGAGAAGGCGTCTTCTGAAACGATATTAATACATGAATTTTAGCGATATAATAATAATAATTAATTTATAATCTCACGCCTTTCATCCCCGAGGGGGTAAGGGGAGGTATTCCATTTCTGGATATACTCACTTTTCACCACATATTCTTTGGACCCCAAAACGTGATAGGTGGTGAGCCCATCGCCGGATCGGGTCTGTTTACACATGTCTCAGAATTAATTCTGAGACCTGCGGGTTTCCTAATTTGTTGGCAAATAATTAATTTATTTGCCAACAAAATACAGCAGAAACAATATACAAGAGCAATTGTGTTGCAGGGTAAGAGCAAAGGGATAGTCTGACCTCTGCACTAGGCACGGAGCCTGTATCGCAGAGGCCAATGTTTGTTTATCCTGTCCAATTACATAATCAGGCACACGGATATACTAATATTATTATTATATTATGATATAAATAAATGATTTACAGAAAACATTTTATGTTCCGTGTATATTGTTTCGAATTGCATTGTTAAGTTAAGTTTTAGATTAAGTTCTGTTCTAGGCTATGACAGAATAACAGCGGTTGCTGGACCCCAGTGACCATTAAGCTGAGTCATAGACCTTTTTGTCACCGAGTACCTACTTTTTCTACCTATGTTTTTGTACCTACTGTTGTTGTTCCTGTGGCAAATAAATACTTTTATTATTATTATTTCTGAATTTGTGTCAGGGTTTCGCCGCAGGGGGAGCGCGCGGCGTGTCGCTGGACATTGACGGGGCGGGGCGTGCGCTTAAGGGCCGATTTGGCCAGCCCCGAAGACGTGACGCTGGACGCTGACAGGGCGCACGTCGGGACCTCCGTCTGACTGCAACAGGTAATAATAATGATCTTTATCTACACTAATATAAAGAGGAAAGGTTTGTAACGAACAAACTCAAAAACTGCTAAACCAATTTTAAAAATTCTTTCAACTATGAAAATCCACAATATCCCTGAGTAACATAGGCTATATTTTAATTACGGGAACAGCGCAGGTGAAACCGCGCAGAACTGCTAGTATACAATATGTAACAGAGTAAGCGCAATTCCTGAAATTAGTTTGTTCAGTATCGACTACTTAATCGATATAAGCTATGTTTAATGTGTAATTTTTTTTCTAAAAGTGAATTAGCATAGCTGAATTTATTGCTACCTACTACGTACTATTATTCGTCTTGATTTAAGAAAATTCGTTAAACACAAGTACAGTACGAAGCCATCATTTTTTTTTTTAATATTAATATACTAATTGGGGTGTATGAGGAATTGCTCTTATTCTGTTACGCGTTGTATATAATTTTTCGCTGTATATAATTTGGAGCTGCTATTACATTCGTATCGTTATTATTCCCACAGGAATGAGGCTTGATCTTCCTTGCGCCTGAACGGCATCTGCTGCTGACGCTACATCTCGTCTATAAGCACGAAGCATATTGAACATCTCAAGATACGCGTGATACCTCAGTTGTAAGTTAATAGGCAGCTAGAGTACGGCAGCTTCTATTCTTTAAACAGTGTGAAAATAAATCACCTACTAATTTATTGTTATAGGTTATGGAGAAAAAAAGATTTGCTACGACAAAAAATTTAGGATAATTTAAATTTCTGTTTTAATCAAAAACAGTCTCAATTGTCTCAAACGATAGTAGTTTGATTGCCGTGAGCTTCGCTTTCGTACAAGACAGTTGCAAATAAAATAGTAAGAAACGCTACCAAAGCTACTAAAACCTACCAACCAAAAGCCACGTAAACAACAGACATGACCATATACCCGTCTCAGTGCTATCTCTGTTTATAGGTTATGCGATGCCGTTTGTATTATATTCAGACCGGCAAACTTAGTTCGCGTGATTGTACAGTCGAGAGCACGAAGCTTTACACTTGTAAGCGAGTCTGACCTCTAAGATGATTGTAATAAGAACGTTACAAAGTCCAATGTGTCAAGCTCCATGTGCTCTTTACTATACTACATCTCTAAGTTACATAAGAACCTTCAGTCCGCGTAGATAAATTTATACTTCCTCATGATAAAAAATCTAATATAGACTTTTATAAGTCAAAATCTTAATGACTACTTTGCGCGTCTTGCGTGTAACTGGGTAGGTAACCAAAATGGCGCCTACGGTATTGACCAATAAGAAATGTTGATTTTTCCCCGCTTATATTCTCAGCTCGAAATTATAACCTCTATGTTTATAATGACACCTGTAGTGTATTTTCACACGTACCGGTTGCCGGGTGGCAGGCGGCGGACATCCGGAAACCGTTACGTGTGGAAAGGCACTTACGAGCTTAATCTGCGTAATTATGAAGCTTATGAATATTTACTCTTTCACGTTTACATCAGCCATCTTGTTTTTATATTAACGCGCCAAATCTTAAGCTCTCTAATTTTATATTGTAAGTAAAAAAATCGCCTTTTAAGCTTTTTAAAGTAAGTGTATATTATTTGGTAAAAATCAAAATAAAACGTAATTTCATTTTCCAGTTTTACAATACAGAATTAAATCGGTAATCTTGAATTTTACATGCACTATCAATTCAATTTCTTATGGCAATGAATCAAATTTTATAAAAATGCTTTTCGTATACCTACACTACACTTTTATTTTGTATATAGATTGAGGCCATTATTGGTTTCCAGTATTTCTCTGAAAGGCAATTTCATCTTAAATACTGCAATTTTTTTTTATCTATTTCTTTCTCATATCGAAAAAGACAGGGACAAGCGATACAATATACGACATGTAGCAGAATAAGCGCAATTCCTGAAATTAGTTTGTTCAGTATCGACTACATATTCGATTTCAGCTATTTCTAAAAAGTGTTAAATTTTTCCATAAAATTAATTACCGTAGCTGAATTTAGTGCTATCTATGGAAATCGTGCTATTATTAATCGATATTTAAGAAAATTGGTTATACACAGCTAAAGTACGAATGAATCATATTTTTTTATATTAATAAACTAATTGGGGTGTATGAGGAATTGCGCTTTTTCAGTTACGAGTTGTATAAGCAGGTCGTAGCTCAAGAGATGATGACACGTTTCTGGAAAGATACCGCAGTTTAACGATTTTCATAAGAAATTTATTTAAGGCTCTGTCACTTTTTGATCGTAATCCGGAGAATAGTAGTAACAGTGTACGTTGAAAGTACATAAATTGTTAAGGGTAAGTGCATTGTTAGGAATTGAATGACTTAAATCATGTCTCAAGTGCACTTGTTTCGAGCAACGATAGCGTGTAACGTAGCTGGCTACGTCGAGGTGTAACTTTACGTGCTAAGTCTAACTCTTCGTGTCAATGTAACAAGTTTTATGCAAATATGTGAAAAATTATACACCTATATTTTCTCCTCTTGGCATTGTGTATGTATTATATGTGTTCATAATTTGCAGAATTTACTATGGAAGTACAAGCCCATAAGATTACAATATTCTTCCACAGACTATATTCTCTAACACAAAGTTTGATGCATTTACACAGATCTCTATACAAAATAATATGCTTTTTTTGAGAGCACAAATAACATGACAACTTTATATAAAAACTAAGATCTTTATTTTTATTTAGGTCATAATTATAATTACTTTTTATTTTAAAGTTTATTTATTGGAGCAATTACTTTTTATGCGTAATCAATTTTATAGCTAAATTTTTCGTGCCATTTGTATGAACGGGTGAGATATTCGGAAAAATGATTTTTTTAAATTCATTCGGCCTAAATAAACCCCATTTGAAGTAAGAAGACCGTTTTGACAACCGTTCCCACATGGCACTAATAGCAATGAAATCTAGAAGTTAGGATATTATTAGTCCCACAGTGCGATCGCGTATACCACCGAATGCCATCGAATAACACGACTCGTGTCGTAAAATGTGCTTAGTGTTAGCCAAAGAGATTAAAATATAATAGGACATAGAGGGGACAAAGCGAGAAAAATCTGAAGCCTAAAATTATTACCTAAAGCCGTATACAGAAAGAAAGCTGAAAACTTATCAGCGCTGATAGGCGCCGGTCTACGCAGGTAACCGGCGCAGGCATTTATGGACAAGAACGCGAAAAGATGTACATTGGACTTTTCTACGTGTCCCCAAGTAATATCGTAATGCTACGCGACTCTACGCGACTTTGATATGTTTTACAAGAGTTGTTACGATGTTATTTGATTTTAGATAAAATTGGCATATTATATTTGTTAAAATATTAAGCATTTAACCATATTAACATATCAAAAATCAAGTTTAAGAAAATGCAATTTTGCCCTGTAGTACTGTCCCCAAAAAAAAACCCGGCATTTAACAGCGTTTTGTAAAGAAAATCTGTTCTAGACTGTTAAACTTCTGGTTACGTATTTGAAATTTGGCGGGATTTTTATTATTGTTCATGTTTAATTTGCTGCTAAAGCCAGAATTTCTACTAAATAAGTAATTTTTAAGTCTGTCCCCGCCATATGGACCTGCTGGACATGTCCGGGTTTCGTTACCGCATTTTCGTAATATTTCATAGTATTTTTGTTCGATGTGGTAGTATTTTTTTTATTTTAAAGGCAACATTGTATTGAGACAGACAAAAAAGTAAAAGGGATGTCTATGGTTAAATCCGCCGTTTATTCAAAACAGCTGTTTCATTTTCGGCGTTCAGTGAGAGGTTGTGTTTTTCCGAGCACTGTCCGGTGAGTAAATTTACTTGTTTTTTGATGTTAATACGTATTTACAAGGCATATCTTTTTTCTACTACTTACTTAACTATTTAGGATTACTTTAGTGCAAGATAATGTGTGCTAAATATTAGCAATTGTAGCAATTTTATAGTTTTGTTTATGAAGTACCCGATTCCGTTACCTCCTATTCGTTACCATCGCGGTGGTAACGTATATGTCGGACTTGAAAGTCACGAAAAGAACCACGTAAAGGAAGGTTTACATGGTGTAAACTGGGATTTTTCTTTTATTTACGACACATATTTTCTTACTGTGTGAAGGCAAAAAGTTTTAAGTATGAGTGCTGTGTGTGCATTAAGTAGGGTTTTAATGAGGTTGTATTTTTTGGTTGTTACCTCAGAACTTCGTATTTTTCAAAACCAGTTCAGTAGTTTTATTTTTAAGTCAAGATAGCTAAAAAAGTATGCATTTTTTTATATTTTAGCTTTTGTTCCATAATTAAATAAAAATAATAAATAATCTCACGCCGTATATCCTCGAAGGAGTAGGCAGAGGTATTCCATTTCTGGATATACCCACTTTTCACCAAATATTCTTTGGACCCCTAAACGTGATTATTAAAATTCCTAAAATTATTATATTAAACGATCTCATTCTAAATAGATAATAATGAATAAAAATATTTAACTTAATATTTAAGTGTTATGTCAACTCAGCCTTACAGGGTCCTGTTCGTTGTGAGCATGTCCTGTTACGAGACTGTACCCTAAACCTAATTTGCTAAAAATTTTGATATTAAATTGAAAGTTTAAAATATTATACATAATGTTTAAAAAAATTAAGTAGTTTCTCAAAATACAACAAATTTAAAAATTTGAATATTAGAACAGTCAGATTGGAGATTTTATGAAGAACTTTTAGATAAATTTTAGACCTGAGTAACGTACTGGAATGGAAAAGTGGATTGATCTCGTTAATTTTTAAGTTAAAAAACTGATTAATACATTTTAAAAATGAAAAAACATGTTTCCTTTCATTTAATCAATAACACTAATCTACATTACAGTTTTATACTATCCTAACAAACCAAAAACGAGTGGTAACGAACAGGATTCAAATTAGTGCCTACTGTAAGAAAATTGCTAATTTCTCACAAAATAATGATTTTACGTAAAAACTTTTATGATTTTCAGAAAAAAGAATTATTAGAGATAATATTTCAGTAAAATATCCAAGAAAATTCTACCAAAAAAAATTCAAGCTTAATTTCGAAGCAGTGTACATCTTTTTGCGTTCTTGCCCTTATATGAACAAGCGCCGACAATCTTCGACAGGCGCCGGTCAGCGCTGGTGCCGCCCGCCAATCATCGTACAACATTTTGCTCGCTCTGCTTCAATCTGCTTGCTTTATGTAGAATTGACCAGCGCCGATGAGCGCTGATAAGTTTTCAGCTTTCTTTCTGTATACGGCTTAAGTCATAAGTCTAGTGTGATCCGACCGAATGACAGCTCGCGTTCATACTAACTGACATGACGCTTGAGATCAAAGTTTTTGTATGAAAATATTCCCAATGCCCCCTCTATCCCCTATTATATTTAAATCTCTCTGGTGTTAGCTCACATATCAACTTTGAAACAGATCGTCACCTTCTCGCCATCTTGGTCGAGCTTATTCCGAGGCGATGCCGTTATGATACTGATTGGTGTGGTATACTATACTAAACGGCTAGAGATGAGGCGTCGTTGCTCGTCTGTCTCAGAGTTGATGTTACTACGTAAATGTCCACCCACCATTTAAAATGAAATACGTCTCTTTTACACCGCACACCACCGCCAGCGCTAACGCTACCTAACGGTAAAATACAGGCCTTTCTGCATTTATTTAAGACTTTTTTTGTTTAGATGGAACTAATATGAAATCAATCGCAAAATAGTTTTTATTGACGTAATGAACTGTCTTTCGTATTAGTACCAATGAGATCCTGTTCATATGGACGTAACTAACATTACTACAATATTGCTTCGTTTAAACTTTATAAAATATCCGCCTTACCACCAAGCCAGAAAATTAAAAAAAAATTTAATCATGTTGGCAACATTGCTTTGGCGCGCTAAGAAATTTCATCCATGTGAACGGTTTTGAAAAAATACCGTGTAATATTTCCACCACCTATTTCACCAGTATTAATTACTTATCATGCCATATAATACTCTATGCCTTCTGATGGAAGATTTTATTTATTAACTTTTTAATTTAAGTCTACAAATGTATATAATATATAGTGCCTAGATTAGGGGGTATCTTTCAACAAATCTAATTCCCTTGTAAAGAAACGAAGCAAATAATTGTAACATATACTGCCGATTGCCTAGAACCAATGTGTAATTTTTAGAAATAGTTATTGTGTTGTTTTAGGTCGACTCGAACCTTTTGTAATCACCAAATTTTAATTATTGGTATTACCAGAAAAGAAAATAATAATAATAATAATAATAAATTGTGGGACACAATTCACACACGGTTATTTAGTCCCAAACTAGGCAGAGCCTGTGATATGGGTACTAAACAACTGATAAACATACTTAAATAAATATTAAACGACCAGACACGAAGCCAACAGACATGTTCATGCACACAAATGTTGGCCCCGAGCGGGGATCGAACCCGCGACCTCCGACTCAGAAGGCAGGGTCACTACCGACTGAGCCAACAGGTCGTCATAATAATAATAATTATGTATTGATAAAAAAACCGGCCAAGTGCGAGTCGGACTCGCGCACCGAGGGTTCCGTACAACCTTGCAAATTTATGGTTTTCGTAATTTTTCCTTTATCTTTGCTATAAGACGTTGCTTCGTACCAAATTTCAAGATTCTGAGTTCACGGGAAGCACCCTGTAGGTTTTGATTCCCTTGCAAGTGTCGAAAATTTGCGGCATAAACGGCTGTATCTTTTGATTGCGTTGGCTTAGAAGTTTGATTTTTTCACAGCTTCAAGGGACAGTAGACCTGAGTAATTGATATAAATTTCAGCTTCATACCTCCACGCGTTGCTGAGAAAAAGGGTCTTGACAGACGGACGGACGGACGGACAACAAAGTGATCCTATAAGGGTTCCGTTTTTTCCTTTTGAGGTACGGAACCCTAAAAAGTGACGCTAACAAACAAATTACATAATATTTTTGGCTTTTACACAGATTTGTGGCCTGTCACACATAGACACAGTCATAGCGACATTGAATTTATAAAAAAATGTGTACAGTCGCATAAAAAAGTATTACAAAAGTCTCGAGTCCATAATAGATACACTAGCGACTTCAGTGGCTTTAGCTGAGCACTGAAATGCCTTGTTTTGTAGTTGTTACGCACCTAGCCGCCCGTAGGTTATAGCACCTTTAATAAAATAAGACCTCAAACACATGACGTGTTTTCACTGTACGAGTCGATAGAACACCGTCCGATCCACTTGTTGGATGTCGGAGTCAGAGTACACTCGGATACGTGTTTAGTAGCTTCCAAGTGGTCACCAGACTCGGTCCGAGCGCTCTCCTATACCGTGAAAACACGGCTTATTTGGCGCTTAGGGCCAACGCAGTTCAGACGGGAACTCCAGCAGTTTGTAATAATGGAATATCGTCGTTATTAAATACGAATAGAGTTGTAAATAGTATGCAAGAGTATTTAGTATCGACCAGAATTTAGTTTACGTCTGTACTTTTACGGAAAAAAAGTAGTCTGCCAAGGTCTCTAAATAAGAGCGATGTTTCATTACTATTGGTAAACTACTCGTTGTGTGCGTTGACCCTAATAAAGACTAGACACACCGAAACGAAGTTTGTTACTTGGTATATTTCTAGAGATCAACAATAACGATAAAAATAAATGTATGCTAGGTATTATTAAAACAGATGTTCATAATTAAACAAGTACTAATTCTTTTTTTTGATCCTAAACCAAATCAGTAGAATTTATTCCTTTAAGGTTGGATTCAACCCGCCTAGATTCTTATCTTAGTTGTGATCTCGGGATAAGCTTTATTTCTTTTTGGTCGAATTCAGACAATAATTTTACAGACTCGGTGTGTTTAGAATCTTTATCACGCTACAACGCCCAAGTTTCAGTAGGAACTAGTAAGAATATAGACGTAAGAAATGAGATTAAAATATTATTTTATTTCTTTGATTAACTCGATATAAATATTTGTGGAGGAGAAAATTATTGTTTAGCGAAAGCCTCTTAGAATGTATTTATTTTAAGATGTTTAAAACCAGAAATTTTGAAGGGCTACTGAATACAATGAGCTGTACATTCGTACTACAAAAATGTTCGGCTACAAAAATGTAAAAATGATTTTAATAAAGTTTAATGTATTGATTAGGAGAAATAATGCAATGAAAACTAAATTTAATTGAAGGATTGTCAAGAATCTCAAAATAGTGTGCTTGGGTGACGTCACCCATCAATAAATTATTGGAACATAGTTTTTTGAGTTCTCTCCAATACCGGATTAAAATAGAGCGGGGCGAGTAGTATAAGTATTATACTACTGGCCCCGCTCTATTTTAATACTATCTCTCAATCCTCTCATTATCTTAAACTATAAGATAATTAGAGGCCCATTTAGAGATTCCCCTTGTTTTCCGCCATTGACACATTTTTATTATAAAGCGACGCTGCCTGCACAACGTTCAGACCGGCAAACTTATCTGTCGCGCATTGTACGACGTAAACCGAAATCAATACATTTCCTAAGATACCTATATCAAATGTTGCTATCTGACCATGACAGTAAGCTTTAGTTAGGTTAAATTAGGTTAGACATATTTATTGCTGCAATAAAGATCTTATAGAGTTAAGCTTTTTTAAATTACGTAGCTTAATAACATGGATTGCGAATTCTTTAGGACCATTTAGCAAATCAAGTCGTATTCTAGGCTTGTAGCTATTCAATGAAAAAGCCATTTGGCGGTTGAGTAAGACAATCTGACACGATTTTTTTAAGTAGATCGCTGTTGGCGCCATCTGCAATAGTTTTAATTGACAATCTTTTCCTCACGTAAAATAACGAAAAGGCGTCGAAACGAGCGCCATTAAGAATGGTGTTTGTGCCTAAAAAGAAAAACCCAACTTTATAATAATATAATCTCACGCCTTTTATTCCCGAGGGGGTAGGCAGAGGTATTCCATTACTGGATATACACATTTCGCGAGATATATTGGACCCCTAATCGTGATAGGTGGTGAGCCCATCGCCGGACCGGGTCTGTTTACACATGTCTCAGAATTAATTCTGAGACCTGTGGGTTTCCTCACGATGTTTTCCTTCACCGTCGAGCTAGTGATACATATGTACGTAAGTTTTTTGAAAAACTCATTGGTGCATGCCAGGATTCGAACCCGAGCCTCACTGATTTTCGGCCGGCTCTTTAACCGTTTCTTGCTATCACTGCTCCTTCTTCAACTTTGTAACTAAATATTATAAAAAATATGTTTAAATATTGTTGTAAATTAAAGCTCTTCTAAAGCCAAATATGAATGAAAATTACATTATATGTATTTATGTTAAAAAAAAATCGATTTGTAAGTACCTACTGTCGAACGAAAGTTTATTGTATGAAACAAAACATGCTATTTTATTTACAGCTTGTTTGAACTGAGCATAAAGTACCCTACCAGATTTTTAAATGCGAATAAAGTGAAGTGATTCAATATAAGTAGAGTTTTTATTAATTCCAAAGTTACAGAGGAAGGCGCCATTTTATCATTAGATACGTCAACACATTTGCTCATTTTATACTTTATAATAATTACCTAGTCCTAAGAATATCACAAATGTTTTTATTATTTGTTGTGTTATGTATATTGTATTCTCCTGAAACCAAATATGCCGTAATACTGTATAGTCAATGTTATATTGAATTAATACATGATAATAAGTATATTAAGGGCTCTTGTACAGTCAAGAGCAAGTCAAGCTTTACACTACCAGTTTAAGCTGAGCTCTGGTTTAAACTGCGCGCTATAAAATACAGGGCCGGGTCAAAGTCCACAGTGTCAAGCTTAGCGTGCTCTTGACTGTACACTACGCATGTAGCTCGCGCGCTATTAGACAAGCATTCATTATTTTTCACTTCTCATGCTCTAAAAGTACGCCAATATAGCCCTACGAAGCGGGACTAAAGTGACCACTTTAGTCCCTAGGGAGTATAAAGTATTTTTTTTTTAATTTCCTTAATTAGAAAAAGACAACCTCAAACAGCCAGTAAATATCTGTAGAGTGTGGACCATCTTCATTGCGAAAATGTGAAGAGTTTTAGTTCCATGGTTTTTCCGCGAAGAAGGTGGCGCCATGTGTTTTAAATTGTTTACCTGCAAAGAGATTTAAATCTCTTTGTTAATCTGTGACAGCCTGACAGGTTTAGAAGAAAAAACTGACCGCGAAAATTTCTGAATTTTTGTCGAGTGTAAATTTGTTGGGTTTTAAATAAATTGTACTAAATTGACAATTTTTCTCGCACTCAAAGTGAAAAGTACAGTTTGCACCTCGAGAGTAAACGCCAACTTAATATACCCTCGGTTTCAAAACCACCTCTGGTATATAATGGCTTCGTTTAGTCCCTCGATATAAAATATACTATTTTATACTTGGCTGCTGCAATACCATTTAGGTATACATTAATATGTAACAGAGTAAACGCAATTCCTGAAATTAGTTTATTCAGTACAGACTACTTAATCGATTTCGCTATTTTTAATGTGTCAAATTTTACCGAAAAATTAGTTATCATAGCTGAATTTAGTGCTACCTATGGAAATCGTGCTATTATTGCTCTTTATTTAAGAAAACTGGTTAGACAGCTAAAGTACGAAGGCATCTTATTTTTTTTATATTAATATAGATGTCCTAATTGGGGTATATGATAATATCTATACATATACCAACTCCTCAAAAACTTCAGAAATGCCAGGCTTATGGTCATTATTATACATAAGAGAAATGGTTGTCTCTCGACTTTGAAAATATCGTTAATGCAACATTATGAAACACAATGTGCGAATGGTGTGTTTTTCCAAACCTTTTTTTGTGTGAATAGTTTTTCTAAAACTTAAATTTTATTGTATCGCACTGTTGATTCTAAATAAAAAGACAAACAAGAAATTTGATTGTTTATTCATATCTTAACAAATAGCCTGTTGTAACCAATGAATGGGTTCGATTCTGCATTGTGCATTATAGCGCCTAAACTTATTTTAGTTTAGTCCTGTCATTTTCTTTCTCATAGAGAAGAAAAGAGACGAGTGATATTTAGTCCTGTCAAATTAAAATTAGTCCTATCAACTAAGGCATTTCATAACGTGTTTAGTGCATAAGTAAATAAGTCACGACTAAAATACAGCCTCTGACAGGAATAAATTCGGTAGGTTATCTTCTATCCCTTTTCTTTTTTTTGAGGTAAAATAAAGACAGGAATAAACTAAAATAAGTTTAGTCGCTGTAATGCAGAATCGAACCCATGGCCCCTGCTGGTGCATTGTCTATTTACAATCTTAATCGCAATCGACTTCATTTTGACGTACATTGCTTGTTACGGACATCTGTCATTACCACCAGTGTATGTAGAGCAAGCACTGCACGAGCATTTGGCTAATAAAGACGATTTCAATTTTACTTAAATAGACATTAATAGCCTGCGCAGACGACACACTTTATTTTTTTGTCCGCCAAAATAGAACGCTTACAACTGTACCGCGTAACGCACACGAGGGATTAAAAGTATGGCGTACAAAAAGTCCCCCGAATAATCGCGGACACCGAGGGGCGGTACAGGACAAAAAGAGACGGACATATTTTTTTACGATTCGGGGGACTTTGTCCTCCGGGGACAAACTCCGTCGTCTGCGCAGGCTATTAAGCCCCATACTGGCTCTCTTTATAAACGCCCTAATAATTATGATAATGGGACTCGACGCTGATTGTACATACTAAATGATAATACATGTAGATCCGTTCCTTTTCATTTATATAACAAAAAATCAAATTTTTATTTGTCTATGTACCGAAAGAATTTAATTTTAAAAGTGATTTGGTAACTATTACTTTAGTTTAGACCCATCCGAATTGTCCGTCCTTAATATTTCTGAACTATTTTGTCTAAATTCATTAATTATTAATGAATTTGCTAACTTTGGTTTGTGAGTTCTGTTGAGTTGAGATACGCTCTAAAACCTGTATGAACTTTATTTTACTAAGTTTGAAAAATGCATTAAGTATTGTGGAATATCTATTTATAAAAAAATATTAAGAAACTGGGTTTTATTTCTTTACTCCTGTATCAAGGAAAGATTTAGACCATGGACGATATAAATACTTGATTAGACACTGCTGACATACATAATGAAGAGACTTGTATGATCATAAACCCAACTTGATTCAAGTGATTGATAATGATTGATAGACAATCATAAAAACATTAAGATGAAAATTATACATATTGTGAATTTGACATTCTGCGCCTAAACGAATGGAATGAGCAAAATGAAACACTGACGTTTTATTGAATGGAATTTAAAATTTATTAAACCTACCTACCTATATAATTTATAATCTTCACATCTCTGTTACACGTTTGTATCACATGGATTTGAAAATTATTTTGTTTATAAAATACCTACTATGATATTAATAGAAGCTTGAATGCATACTTTGTGATAAATATAAAAATTAAAAACATAATTCATTTGATCTCCCAGTGAGTGAACGCACAATTCGTTTCTACATTATTTATTTCTAATTTAACAATAATAAATTTAAAAGAATTTGTTGGAGCTACCTACCTAACGATTAAATAATTGAAAAATTATATAATATAAAAAGTATCGTTATTATGCGCACGCAACAAGGTTGAAAACTTGAGTTAAACAAAATTGGTCCTAAGCAAACACCCTAAATAAAATGCAAATTGTAAACATGGACTACAAATACAGAGTAAAATAATTGCTTAAACACGAAAAATAATCTTAAATTAACAACAACAACCACACCGCGCCTGACAACTTAAAAGTTCAATTTCTGCATTCACATTCAAGACGATATAAATCACACTTTTTATAACTGCATTACGGAGGCAATTATCTTTTGCTGATGATTCTTTTATACCTCATATGACAAAATAAATATATAATCCAACCAATGTGTTGATTTGGTATCAATTTGTTATAAAAATCAAATAGTTCTTTCCATGTGATAAAGATTCTATATAAAAATAAATGTGACTCTAATACACATCTAAAATTTTTAAAGTATTGGAAATAGAAATACTAGCAAGCTATATACTAAGTATATAATTAAATGGCCACACAGAACATTTTGTCTTCCACATAATATATTCACTCCAAAACCTAGGTACGTATTTTGAGACTCATTCCACGCCTACGCAGTATCATAGCTATTTGTGACAATTTTAGACCTAAAGCAGATCTGATCACCGAAAACATGAAACCAGAAAGTGGTATATCCCGTACTATGCTAAACAGATAATATATTCGTGTAGGTACTCATAATGAAGATTGGTTTGATACATAATACCACTGTATTATGGATTACTACATACATCTAAGCATACATAATTAAGTTATATCAAACTCAAGCGTTTCATGTGCATCTGTTCAGCAAAAACTATCAATATTTTCCGATTCCAAGTTTCATAGACATACCACAAAAATCCCTTCTGTTCATGTCAATAGGCCGGAAACTACCGCCAAAATGAATCAGACATCCACCAGCTAACTCTCACATGTCATAGTGCACATTTCCCATCATCTTTCCAATACAAAATGTGCCGTGCCGACATCATTGGCGGTCCAACGTCGAAGGGAAACTTTTTTTTTGCGTATTAATATCTAATAATAAATAGTGTATTTTGTAGTGCACGTTTTACCATTCCATTTAGTACTTAGCTTACGTCCTTTTTACAACCATTGCCTCTTATTATATTTGTAATCTTTATCGTCTTTATTTGACATTTGTTACGCAATCAGTGCTTGCTCTTCTTTCACCGGCTGTATTGACAGATGTACGGAAGAAGCAACGTACGTCAAAATGAAGACGATTGCGATTACAATAAGGTCCCTGTATTTACTTGCGAAATTGGACTTACAATTTTGTCCTATAGCCTTCATATGTTTATCCAACTTTCAATGGTAAATTATATAACATAAAAAGGTATTCAATGAATATTGTGTTGTTGTCTCCTTCGACGTTAGACCGCTGCAACAATAAATAGGTAAATTTATTTGAATATCGAGTAAAGGCGGCTGTGGTCATATTGCTTGAATTACATGCGCGTCGTCTACACACTTAACTTAATGTCCATTACAATTTGAAAACACTACTTATTCTAACTTAATACATCTAAGTTAATTTGTTATACTATTATTTTATTAT
Source organism: Ethmia dodecea (assembly GCA_963855545.1). Lineage (NCBI taxonomy): Eukaryota > Metazoa > Arthropoda > Insecta > Lepidoptera > Depressariidae > Ethmia > Ethmia dodecea. Next base: position 13,600,012 of record OY979446.1, on the reverse strand, counting down.
ATACCGATACAAAAACTTTTAAGATTTTCAAAATATACTATTTTATCATATAAATATTTTAATGTAGTAAAATTGAAATAAAGTTTTTATAAAATGCTTTTTAGTTTAACATAGCATTGAAACCGTACATAGTACAATATTGAAGATTACTGTTGTCACTGTCAATATTAATAATATTGACCCAAAAGACGGTACTCCGAAGAGAAATAAATAATATTATGGGCATCGTATATGGTGCGAATTTAAATGTTTTGCAATAGTTGTAGCTGTCGCCTGTCTAGAATGGCTAACAAGAAATTCTATTTACGTGTTACCTATAGTTTTTATGACATTCTCATACTATAAATACAATAGGGTTGTGTCCTACCTAGTCAAATCAGTTACTTTTTACGATCTGTCAAAACGAAATTTTACAATGGAAAATGTAGGTACTGAAATAGCAAACAGTGACGTCATAGTTTGTAGTACTCAATTGCAGCACTATTTTTGATTGTTTTATTATTTTTAAATTTGCTATAATTGTAAATTGAAAATCAAAGTACATATTTTGAGGTGTTTTGGAATAATCTTTTTAATGGATGACTACTCGCAATTTAATTTCGATGCTGTCAACTACCCAATACTTTTACTGTATACAATGTATATTCTTTTAAATTTACTCGTCTCTTTCTTCTTTAGGTATCTGAGAAATATTATTTCTTTTCTAGCAATTCTACAGAACAAATATAGATTAAAAAGATTGAAATTCGCGCCAAATACGTAACGATCAACGTAAGCCGGCACACACCTACATAACACGCGACCCTAGACCTCTCTGCATCTTGTCACGTGCATACAAAATGTGAGATCGCGTGTAACGTCATATAGTTGTCTGTGTTACTCTCCACAATATCGTTGGCAAATAACACTAAAGGCAGCATAATGGTCATGTACCTTACGAAATATTAAAACTAAATGCAGTTGGTTAACGCATTACACCTACACCAATAGAGAAATAAAATTATTAAAACCATTCTAACGATTATAATGGGAATGTAAAACTTAAAATGCACTAAAACCTAATAAAAACTCAACCACAGTACCTTCGTTTGCATCAATATAAACAAGTGAACTACAAATGTCTGCTTAGAATATTCGATATATCATATTGGTCCTTATAGTGAGTTGAGTCAACGTATATTGTGCTGTACCGTAAAACAATCCAAGGAAGCCATCACTTATCCTCATCGACAAGATGCAAAACTAACAATAACCTGATTAAAGTTCCCGGTAGTCATGTAGTATAGGGTATACTAATCTGAACATGAAAATTCTGATTATAGATATAAAACTAAAAACTACATATATATTTTTCACTTTTATCATAATAATTTGTTATAATCTCGTGGCCTTGCTTCCATCAACATCTCTGCTATCAAAACTTACTTTACTCACCAAAATATGAAATATGAATTCTTAAAAATTTTCATCAAATTTCTACAAAATGTTTTTGGCGATTATTGGTGAAAACATGACCACACACATTACTCCACGAGACATCGCATACCTATAATAATTTGATTTCCAGTTCAAGCGACAGTCCACTAATACAAGAATCTAAATAAACAAAACTTTGTTAACATCAAAAGCATAATATTTTATTCTTGTAACATTAGAACTACTATGTGTAACCCATGCACTAAATATATTTGTTTTATATGAAAAATATTTAATAGATTATCAATATGTTACGTTAATAGACAAGTATAAAATGTATGCATCTATATTTATGTAACATCAGTTAAAATTGATAGTCTCGGAGCTTTGGTTACGTCATAGATGAGTTTCTCGATTATTTGGATGCTATAAAAAAATATGAAGTAATAACTCCTATTATACAAACGTTGAAATACCGTACTGCAGTTGGATACTCGTAAGGAAAAACATTCGTTTTCCTGAAATACTAAAGACAGGGGCAGTCAATTGAAAAATCCTAACTCACACTCATCCTTCAGTAAATTCACCAGATTAAGTCTTGCTCGTTCTCTAGAATTAAATATCCTATATAATTATTATCGAGTGATATATCCCGGAGATCCCCCAGCTCCTATATATAAAAAATATCAGTGACCGTTATGTGTAAGTATTTGATTTCGGATCGAGCGCGAGATTGCGTCCAAATAGAGAGCAGTCTCCTACTGGTGGTGCTGCACGGGCGTCTGGCAGTATGGGCACTCCTTGGTGGTGGCGGAGCAGTTGTCGCAGAGCACGTAGTGGTTGCACGGCGCCAGCGTGACGCTGCGCGGCTGCTCCTCGCAGACCATGCACTTGGTGGCCGTCTCCAGGTACAGAACCTTCTCGATCTCCTCGAGCTCGCCGCGCGCCTGCGCCTGGAGCGCCTTCAGCGCGGCCAGAGGCAGACCGCGGAGCTCCCGTCGCGCAGCCGAGGCCGAGCCCCTCGCCGCGTCCAGCTCGCGCCGCAGCGACATCGCGTGCGATAACGCCTCGTCGCGCTGCCTCTCCGCCAGCGCTGCCTTCCGCTGCGCCTCGTCGGCCTCCCTCTGCCAGGCGTCGCAGGCGGAGCGAGCCTGCGATATGCGCTCGTCCCAGCGGGCGGCCTGAGCGCGCGACGCGACCACCTCGTCCCTCAGCCGCGACAGCTCCGCCGGCGCACTCGGCGAGGCGGCGAACTCGAACGGTCCGCCGCCGCCCCCGAAGCTGCTCGGCTTGATCGCGTGCGAGTTGAACAGCCGCTCCGGGTCGGCGGCGTACCGGAGGAACGGCGGGAGGGGCGACCCTCCGGCGGGAGGGCTGAACCCTCGCAGGGCAGCGCGGGGGATGTTGACGGGCGCGGAGCCGACGAGCGGCTCGCCGTCGGAGAGGTCCCGGTCGAGGGACGCGACCAGGTTGAGGGGGTCGTCGAGGTGGAGGTCGTCGAGCGCGTTGCCGACCACCTCGGTGAGCACGGCCGCGTCGAAGGGCGCCCGCTGGGCCCAGACCGAGTGGGGGGGCCTGCGCTCGTCGGTGTCGGGCGGGCCCCGGGCCAGGCAGCGCTGGGCTCGGCCTCCGCTGGAGCCGCCGCTGGAGGTGGACGCGCACTCGGAGCCGTCGCCGCTGCCGTTAGCGTGGTCTAGGGCGGCGCCCAAAAGAGCCCCGCCCTCGGCCTTCTTGTCCGGAGGCAGCGCCGACGACAACAGCTCCACAAGGTTGGCCCCGCACTCGAGAGGCGCCGACGGATCGCGGCCCCCAGTTATGTCCTCCGCTGCAAGGAAACGCGCCGATCAGTTTCAGATATAGTCGGATATTTCTACTGATGCATAACCTAACCTACCTACACAAAGTCTTAAACGACTCACTCGCGAACCTTCTGTGATGCTTTTATAAATGCACAACCAGATTTCACCACAATTAATTCCATATGTCTCGTAAAAACGTAACTATTTATAAATCAAGTAATAAAGAAAATAAAAATAAGTTAATTTATTCAGTTTTAGTGTATCCTCGAAAAATCTGCTGAGCGAGGTCAACGACCGCTGGGCCATGGCTGTATGTGGCTTCTCACTGCGCGTGCTACTACGCGCCGCGCCGCTCCACGCACAAGGACGCGCCACGCGACACGCCGCGCCACCCAACGGAAACTGGCGCGGCGCGGCGCGTGCCTTCTAGCTTCAAACCACTAAACCTCAGTTTGATTCAGTCTCTTGAGCGCAGCATAGGTCGCGCCGCGCCGCGCCTACCCGCGCCTAGCTCTTCACACTGCGCGGGGCACGTGAGTTAAGGAAGCTACTACATCGGCGGCCTTGAAGAAGACCGATGTCAGCTTTACTTAACACATGTTTAATTGTACTAGTTTTAAGGAGGTTGCTACATCAGCAACCTAGTAAAATAGTAACCTCAACTTTAATCTGTGTTTGTTTTAGTGTTATGTTAGCATTTAATTAGATATAAATACTATTGTAATTAGGATTTAAGTGTTCTTACTCATCGGAGTTATCTCTAATAAACATTACTCCCATAAGTCTGCCTTTCACTTGTTCTTAAGTCGTGCGGGCGCGGCGCGGCGCGGGCTAACACGCGCAGTGAGAAGCCAGCTTAAGGCATTCATTCATTAATCGTATTTTAAAGCAGAGTTTTTTTTGTTTATTTAAACTTTTTATATATATGCGGAATGTTGATTAGTTACTGTGTTACCTCTGGAAAGGATTCCCTGGAGTTAAGAGTCACACTGTATAATATATAATTTGGGGACAATGGGGCTGATTACATAGCTACTAATATGTAGATTCAGATTACAAAGCAAGCTCTTCATGTAGTTCTTTGTTGTTCTAAACAAATACTGTGACCGAGAGCGTTGAATACTCACGTTCGACGTGTGCGAAGGCACAGAACAGTCCCCTGGGGCAGTAGCCGGCCTGCTGCACATCATTGCACTTTGTGGACTTGTATATCTCGGGGTGGAATTGCTGCTCTGTCCTCGTATGACAGTAGCCGCAGCCGTCCCCGGCCTCGCAATTGCTAGGCTCGCCCCATTCCTCGCCGTGCTTCACGTTTGGACATGGGGTGCTCCGATATTTATATTTCCTTGGTGATCTACGCTTATCCTGAAAAAATGTTCCAATGTATCATATACAATTGTGGAAGAACTAGCAGCGCCTGCGGTTTCACCTGCGTAGTTCCCGTTCCCGTGGGAATATGGGGATAAAATATAGCCTAGGAGTTTTTTGATTCATCAAAATCCGTTCAGTAGTCTTTGCGTGAAAGAGGAACAAACATCCGTACATACAAACTTACGCGTTTATAAAATTAGTAGGTTTATTAGGATAAACATGTACGTATGTTTATTCTGAAAGATTATGATTTTTTTTTCTACCCTGTTCATTAATGTTTATGGCAAAGAAGTTTTGTCTTTTTAGCACTAGATGATCAATTACCTACTACAAAGACATTTAAAATAAATAACAAATAGGTGACTTAGTATGTAAAATAACCTAAATACTATAAAAAAATAATTAAATAATAATGTTTTGAGGTGTTTTTGCCCCGTTTATTCTCCTCAACCTTACATGCTGAAGCGGTGGAGGTGAAAAGACTAAATAAGTGGACTTTACTTTTAGTTGGGTGGCCACCAGCCTAACACCATCTCCCAATCCGCGGCGGGCTCGCGTGGGAAATTATAGCCCATACTTCCTTATGTGTAAGGAAAGACCCTTAGCTCAGCAGTGGGCTGTTACGGGTTGATGATTTACAAGTCCCTACTTTAAATGATAGATTTTGACTTTAAAATTCTATATTTCTATACTATAGTGCACCATCTACCCTTAGTTCTTATTTCTCAGTTTCATCCATCCTAAGGTTGTCTGGAAGAGATCGCTAAAAGCGATAAGACCGCCCATTGTACTTTAGTTAATGTTGGTATCCATATTGTGTTGTTTTTGGTGTACAATAAAGAGGTGTTGTATTGTATTACAGAAGCTAAATCTCATAGCTTAACATGAGATAAATTTGAACATGTTTACACCAGTATACTCACTTTACTATTGTGATATTGAGGGCAGGCATACCCTTGTCTACATAACCTAGGAGGTCTTTTACATGGTTCAGTTTTATATGATGATAGTACATAATTTGTATCTGGAACAAAGAGAGATATATTAAATCATTATAAATATTGGATTTTAATTGTTACTAAGATTAAACTTAAATATTCAAAATGAATGGATTCCAACTCTTATCTGTAAACTTTTAAGGTTCAGAATCCTAACTGATTCTGTATACTAGCGCAGGGAATTCGAGTTTTTAAGAACTAAGCCTTCATTATGTGAAAAAAATCTTCATAAATAAGATCTAGTTTTTGAGTACTTATGTGTGATACCTTTTAATAGCCTAATATAGTCGGGGTGGATTAGATAATAAGAAAAGAGCTTTATTTAAACAAATAAACTGTAATAAAATAAGCCACAAAAACCTTTACAACGAAACAATGACCATATTTGCGTGACGCGTCCCTATTGGTCGGGCAAGGCGCATGCGCAGCAAACGTCCAGGAAACCTTAACGAGTCGAGAAGCCTAATACCACACAGCAGCCTTACCTCGACCAGCTGGCGTCTAGAGTTTGTTAAGGTGCTACTGAGATACAATCTCTATACTAGTTGAAGATAAGTTTGTTTTTATAAACTGTTTAATTCACTTATGGTATTTTAATTAAAACATCTTGAAACCTACTGGTCCCAGAATTAATTCTGAGGCATGTGTAACAGACCCGATCAGGCCGGGCTCTCCACTTATCATGTTTAGGGTTCCAAAGCATATACTAGTGAAACGTGGGAATTTATAGTAATGGAATACCTCTGCCTCTTTCGGCAGATTATTTTTAATTTTTGAAATAAAAAAAAAACAGATATAAAAGACACTGTAAGAACTGTTTCGTACTACGTCCAATCCGAATCTGAAACCGTCAAAAAACGATACGAGAAATCGGATGACGGAAGCCGGATCTAAAAAAATTACCATAGAACGAACGTACTACCACTACTCCGGACCGTTTTCACGGGTAGTGCGAAACCGCTCAGTCTTTACCTTGCCACTTAGGATCTTCATTCATTAAATTCCGTTCCCTATCTAAGGCGTTGGGTGCCGAGTCCCCGTCCGCCGCGTCGGGGTTCTCCATGGCCTGCAGCTCTCTGACGTCGAGTACAGGTGGTCGTAAGTCTGGAGCGCCGTGGGCGAAGGCACAGTGCGCCCCATTCTTCGTGCAGAGCCCCCTAGCGTCCGTGTCGTGGACGCACATGCACGTCTTGTAGTAACGGAGGTGGTAGCGGCGTTCCGTGTCGCCAGCCGTGCGGTGGAGGTATGGACATCTGGAAGGTAAACAGTTTTAGGGTCGTCGTCAACACGTAGCACCGCATAAAGCTGTAAGATCTGCAGTATTTGAGAGGGAATGTATAACAAAAAAATCACAAAAGCACAAAACAAGGTGCTGTTTTGTACTGTTGTGATCATTCCCAATCCCTCAGTTACTCGGACCATAATTTATCGTAATTTAAGCTAGGCTAAGAGTGTTTTCTAACATATTTTTTTTTTTTCTATGATTTACGACTTAGGTTCTACGAATAAGGAATGTCTTAGGTTAAGAAACTGTTAGGCAATGAAATCTTACAAATAACATTGATAGGTATGCTATAGTAATTGTAGATTCATTAAAAAAAAATGTTTAACAAAAAATTATTTTGCATGCCTGCATGCAGGCCGAATATGAGGACATGTTTATATTTTAAGACCTTGAAGTTCACTGTATTTCTGCAAATAAAAGAGATTCCTTTCTTTCTTTCAATAACCAAAGGAAATTAAGTATGATAACAGATTAATTACATTAATATTTTATAAATATTATTAATCATATTTGTAGAAGCGATGTGAAAAAAACTTGTTTTATACTATGTAGAGTTTATGCGAAAAAATCAGTATTTATACAGCTAATCTACACAAATTTATTATAAAGTTTAGTATTTTTGTAATAAACTAGCGGTTCTGCGCGCTTTCACCCGCGTAGTTTCCGTTCTGGTGGGAATATGGGAATAATATATACCCTGTTACTCAGGGATATTCTAGCTTTCCATTGGTGAAAGAATTTTTAAAATCGGTCCATTAGTTTGTTTATTTGTAAAAAATATATTTAAATACAAATTTTTCCGTACGTACGTATATACGAAAGCTACATTATCAGGGAGTAAAATGGCTATATTTTATCCCCGTATTCCCACGGGAACGGGAACTATGTGAGTGAAACCGCTGCTAGTACTTTATATTTGCAGAGATCTGTACTCGAAAACATTCACTATCTCTGTCAAGGACATTGTTACTGGAGATATCTAGAAGAGTTCAAGGTTCAGAAAATCCGTTCCTTTAATGACTCTTTATTACATTGTTGTAGCAAAAGGTATTGCTAAGACAGAGCTGTGAGCTAAGAAATATATACTTTTCTTTAATAAAAGGAATCAATTTGTGTCATAACTTTGTAACCCTTTTTTTCCATACCATGGGAGTAGACTTGTTTTAAAGGGGCTTCCCCCTCCCTCCCCCATATTTTTTTTTTCAAAATTCGACATCATTTAATCTAAAATTTTCCCTAAATCATACTAACAAAAACAATAGTTTGTAAGGATGTATTAATGGATGTTTGTTGCTCACTACTGAACAGATTTGGATGAAACATTACACATCAGAATTACACATAGGCTACTTTATCCTAGAATGCAGAAAAAGTCACAGGCAAAAACTAATGTTATTGTATATTTCCATGAAATGCCTTGAAAGTAGTCAAACAAAAACTTATTTTTTAAATATTTTTCTTTTAGGTGGTAATGGCTAGGCTAATTGTCTTTTATCAATGTCCAAGAAGAAATGGTATGTGAAAATTGAAATATTATGAACTTGAGTCCATAAGATGACATTCTGACTAAATGTTTTGAATACAAAACTGGCGATGCTTTGTTAGGAGACAGCCTAGCTCTTTATTGTATTACAGCTAGACTTTTAGGATTTCTCTTTAGATGTCATTTTTTAACTTCATTCTGCCTACCGGTTTTATAAAATAATCATAATAATAATTAAATAAAGGAGTATGTACATATGTAACTCAGCTTTTTTATTTCAAAAAAATGTGGAAAACATACAAAAAATATCTTATCTAATAGGAATGATGACTACATGTCTTGTAATTACTTTGCAATTAACTTTATAATGTCAAAATCGATTTCCACACTTGTGTAAATAGTTACACAGTAAATATTAAAAACACTTCATTCAAACCAAACATGTAATGATGAGAACAATGGGCCACTATAATATAATGATACCAAAATGAGAAGTCCCGTCATAAACCACAAACGCTCGCATTCTGGTGTATACCGAAACCGGTCGGGTTATCATTAGGATATTGGTAAACAAATTTACTTCCAATAAAAACTACCTAGTGTCCTTTTACAATGATGATAAAAATATTAGGTTAACGATAAGCACTTATACCGGGAACTTTGTTGTAATTTACAAGTGGGTTACCTACAATCTTGAGGAAAACAAAGCAATGACATGGACTTACTCGTCTCCATCCTCGCAAATACCCGAAGTCTCATTATATTTGGTACAGTAGTTATCTGCGCTATAGTTAAATGAGCCGTCTCTTTTCCTAACAGGCCTCCGTCTTCTCTGGTTATTGAAATGCCAGTGAAAACACGTAAAAGGCCTATGTTGTGTACATTTGTGTTGTAGGAACGATGGACACTGCTCCACTCGAAATTCCTTTAGATATCTGCAAAACGAGAACGCAGGTCTTAAAGATACGCACATCACATGAAACTACACATTCAGCACTTTCACATTACACACAATTATCAAAACAAAAACGATATTTACTTATAATGATTTGGTTTTTCTGTTTGAGCTGTCAACAAAGGCTTTGATTCCGACGGCATTTTGGAAAACTATTATTGCGCCTCTCGCGTCGCGCAGGGCACGCTCACCGAGCGACCAATTAAAATTCAATAGGAGATCACGTGATACCAAATAATTTAGAAAGGCAAAAAATGTAAATAAAAGCAGAAAAATGATGAATTTATCATAAATACACTCGGCATTGTAGGTTTTTATGGCCTTGAACTTCTAAAAATATCCTTATCGCGACCCAGTCAAGCGAAGAACACAAAAAAATTGTAAACGCAACTTCAAACATCATTGACAGACACAACTGTCACGTTGTATGTTTTCTATCTATCTCGCTTTTGCAAGTTCAATTTTATGCAAGTTAGAATGAGCCAAAAAATAGGACAATCCTTTTTTGTTCCGTTTTCCAAAGTTACCAAAAAAAACAAATAACTTTTCTTTTCATTTCATTGTTTAATTATAATAAATGTTAATTAATTAATATGCAGGGAGGTATGTACTGGAATTTGAATTTAGGCTCGTATTATTGTTAAACAAATGCACTATTTATTGGATTTTGAAGTGACAAAATCTGAACAATAAAACAAAATAGGTTGCCAAATTTTTGTTTGCGTCGGCAACACTTAAAATCTTTTTTTAAAAAGATTGCCTTGACCAATAGCGTGACTGGTTCATAAAATTTTCTCATTTATACACCAATCACAGAAGCTACATTATCAGCCAATGCCAACTGGAGTTTCACTTTAGTGCCATCCAATCAACGTTGAGAACATTGGCGTCACTGATCGCCCGCCATTCTCTCGTCGACGCCATCTTGAGCATATGATCATTGTTGTGAAGCTCTTAGCTAAATTGTGAAAAAGTTTGTTATTTCTGTACTAAATCAGTAAAAAGGTGTGTAAAACAGTGCATTTTTAGATGATCTACGTTTTGGCATAAAAAAATCCTTGATATCTATCATGCACTAGTCATAGTACATGAAACTTCCCTAGTCATCGAACCTGGCTTTCGCAATAGTTGTTTATCGCTGTTGCGTGTTTTAAAACATTACAATTTGATTTTCAGTAAACGATGGCACGTACCAAGCAGACTGCCCGAAAATCTACCGGAGGAAAAGCTCCCCGCAAACAGTTGGCTACCAAAGCCGCGCGTAAATCAGCGCCCAGCACTGGTGGGGTCAAGAAGCCCCATCGTTATCGCCCTGGTACAGTGGCTCTAAGAGAAATTCGTCGTTATCAGAAGTCTACAGAGTTGCTGATCCGCAAGCTGCCCTTCCAGCGACTTGTGAGAGAAATCGCTCAGGATTTCAAAACTGATCTTCGTTTCCAGTCGGCGGCCATTGGCGCCCTGCAGGTGGGCACCGTTATTTTTAATTATACCTTGTATTTTGGTACTTTTATAATTATTTTTAGATACAATGCAATCTATCTCTAATTGTATTTATTTTTTGGCGGGCTTTTTTTTCAGATTGCAATTTATTTTTATATAAATTCGTTAATGTAAATCAGACTTCGAATCTGTCTCTATGCCTCTTGGTATTGATATATAATCCTTCTTCACCTTATTATAATTGAGTATCTATTTGTGTAGGTATTAACTATATTTTCTTTACAGGAAGCTAGCGAGGCTTACCTCGTGGGTCTGTTTGAAGACACCAACTTGTGCGCCATCCATGCAAAACGAGTTACAATAATGCCGAAAGACATCCAGCTTGCCCGACGAATCCGTGGAGAACGTGCTTAAGTGAACTGTAGTGTACTTTATCATAAATTATTTGTAATTCAAATAGACATTAATTCCATAAAATTTTTGATAAGTCTCACATTTAATTCGTCTTAACATCGTAATCATTATTATAAGGAGGCAGAACTGAATTTTTTTATAAATATGTTCTTCTAGTGTAAGTTTTGCTATGGTACTTCATAGGATACTGTGTAGTTTCAAGCCACCTAAAATAATAATTACAAATACTACTCTAGAAATGTCCGTACCACTTAACTAAAATTGACAATTTAGCATAATTTTCTAGCTATTTACAGTATCATGTGTGGAACCATGGTCTTTTAGTGACTCGTGGTATATTATTATCTAGGTAGAGTAATAGGCAAAGTTGTCTGCCACATGTCAGTGTGAGAAATCTGTTCTTTGGAGTAAATTGTGCACTTAATGTGTATGTGTAATGAGATATTTGGTGTTAAATAAATATAATTAGACTACTCTTGGTTTTCATTTTGTTCTATAACTTGTAATGGCGATTATGTCATTTGTTGAGTCATTATATTTTTTGCAATTACAAGAAAGACCTAACCAAAATCATGAATCTTTAATACTGCAAACAATGTTTGCAGCTTACGCCATGCACATGCATCAAATGAATGCAAAATTCTAATCTCTAAAAATCTACTATATAAAAATAAGTCGGGTTTTCCTTCCTGACGATTTAACTCGAGAACGGTCGGACTGATTTTGATGAAACTTTTTGTGTGGGTTCGAGTGGGTCCAGGGATGGTTTATAGCAAAGAAAATTCAGCATTGCACCCGTGCGAAGCCGGGGCGGGTCGCTAGTTAATCAATAAAAAAAGCACTAAAGGCAAATACGTAGAAACTACTGTTTTGTTCAAATGTCTGGGTGTATGTATGGTAAATGAAGAAATTGAAGAAGCTATTATAAGTTCGTTGCACTGCTGGGATGACGTAATTCCAGCAGCGTCTCGGCTACTGATTAAAGGGCTTAGTACAGTCAAGAGCAAGTCAAGCTTACACTACCAGTTGAAGCTGAGCTCTGATTTATACTGCGAGCCATAGAATACAGGGTCAGTTCAAAGTCCAAAGTGTCAAGCTTAGCGTGCTCGACTGTACACCTTCCTAAATTTAGTAAATGAATTTAGAATGGTAGCTAGGCTTCTGAATTTAGGATCCTGAGTGACAATACGATTAGACCTTCCTAAATTCAGCCGACTGAATTTATGGAGGGTGTGTGAGTGTGTAAAAAATTCTAACTTTTTAAAGCGTTTTATAGCAACTCAACTTTTATCAAGGTATCAGATTTATGAGCAATCCCTTTAGGTTATCACGGCATTTAAAAAAAAATCCTATGTGATTCTCTTCTTTTTCCATCCAAATTTGTTTTAATATTATTATTAATCAGAAAAGCAGTTTACAATTTTCTTACTGTTTTTTTACTGTTCTCCACTAAAGCTTTCTTATGACATTGCTATTACTATCGGTTTCCCCATCTTATTTTGTCATTGGTAAAATGCAAAAAGGTAGGCAAAAAGACCTACACAAAAAACCAGTCAGTTGACTGAATTTAATTAAGAAGGTGTGTGTCTGTCTGTGGTGTGTGTGTGTAACAATTTCTAACTTTTTAAAGCGTTTTATTTATGCAACTCAACCATTAACGAGGTAGCAGATTTATATTTGAGTAGGTACAGTCGAGCTTGACACTACCAGTTTAAGTCCGCGATTTTACGGACCGTGGGACCCAAGCTTTAAGCTTGGGTCCCACGGTCCGTAAAATCGCGGATGCACGCAGACCAGCTCGCACGACGCACCGTGGGACCGGCCTCGTCCGTGATAGCACGGAACGTCTGTGGCGGTGCGCCCGTATCCATCGTGAGTCGGTAACTTCAAAGGTGCGCTCTTCTCTCTCTTTCTTTCGCTTTGCATTATGACAACATAAAAACATCTACACACACCGACACGCACCGTTGGACCGGCCCTGCCTGCGGTGCGTCGCCGTCCGTGCTCGTCGGCTGAGTGTAGCTGATCCGTAGAATAGCGGACCGTGGGACCCCAGCTTAAGCCACAGACCAGAAAGTTTAAGCTGAGCTCTGATTTGTACTGCGCGCGCGAATCCAGGGCTGCGCCGGGTCAAAGTCTCAAGCTTAGCGTGCTCTTGACTGTACCCTACCTTACTCGTAAAAAGTTCACTATTTATTTTTATTTATGTAATATTATAATTAAGTAAGTATGTAAATAAATGACGTCTTTAGTTAATAATCCAGTACCTATAGGTAGGTAGTTGAGTATTGCTCAATCTGAGAAGTGGATGGTTATAATTAATAATGGTTAATTAACTTATGAATGTCCTATGTGGACATATCATTAGTTTCGTGAGCATCACTGGGGTAAAATCTTAAATAAAAAAAAGTGCGAGGCGGACTAGCAGCGAGGGTTCCGTTGATCTACTACAGAGTAATATTTGAGAAAGAAGGATTTATGGATATTTTGCGCGCGCCTAGGCAGTTTAATATTATGTATTTGTTGTTGACTTAGGTTAACCATTTGCATAAAAACCATTAATCAATTTTACAAAACCATAAAGGGATTATATTAATTCTTATTTAAAAAAAATATGAGGTAGGTAGTATAATTTTAATGATACATGAACTACTATAGTACCTACTGCTAGCCACGGGGGTATAGTGTCTCCGACTAGTTAAAGATATCTGTGGTATAGTGTTTGGCTTCCTCAAGTCAGTTAAGGGTGGATGTTTGGAGGACTTAAAGGGCATCTAATGGCTTAGTGGTTGGATCGGATACAGTAAACAAAACATGTCAATAATGTATTAAACTATATTAATCTAAAACTACGTTAACAAAAACCATGTACACTAAATTAAAACTTATTCTACACTGCCAGCTTTGCCTCCTCTGCCTCAATCTCTTTAAGCCTGGCTTCCACTTCTAGAATACTCTTTCCATGCTCCTTGTTAAACTTGTATGTTTGTATCAATTGCTCCTTTTCCAAACCCTTTATTCTTTCGTAGAGGGTCTTCGTGAATTCTAGGTCAACATCATTTTCTTCTCGGATCACACAGAAGTATAATAAAAATACTGTGATACTGCCCACTATGGAGTATGGTTGGTACCAAGGCATGACTTGGGTCGGTCTCTTCATTACCGGTTTAATTGCCATCTTGGCCGCGGGGCTAGTGGTAAATTTGATGGGTGCATTTTCATTCACTTCCGACTCTACTTTACTGCTGAATGATCTTTTAGAAGTATTAAGCCTAAAATATTTCCTGCAACATATAATCACAAATTAGTTGTAGAGTGGTGGTAGCTGCAATGTCATTCAATAAGTGTAATTTTTTTGCAGGTTTTTCTGGATTTTACCAATGACAAAATAAGATGGGGAAACCGATAGTAATAACAATGTCATGAGAAAGTTTTAGTGGAGAACAGTTGTAAACTGCTTTCCTGGTTAATTAATAATAATATTAAAACAAATTTGGATAAAAAAAAGAGGATATATAAGATGCAAACATTGATATATTTACGCTTTAACCATAAGATTAGTTGAAGATATACCAAACAACAGACAAAAAAAATGCATGAAGAAAAAGGAATTTACTGAATGACGAGACTACGAGACTGTTCATAGCAATTGTATTGTGAATTCGAAGGAGAAAATAGTAATTTAGCCGCAAAAAAAGTAATCAAATTGAAAAATAACAAACATTTCCTAGAAATCTTTTCCAAACACTAAATGATGTGGTAAATAATAATTACTAGGAATAATTTATTGAAACCGCATATGATAAAGACGAATGTTATTTACCTTATCAGAAGTAGATTTCTGTTCATTTTCAAGATTATTACAAGAAATTAAATCTTACACCCTTGTTCATTATCAGCTGACACTGGCATTGACTTGACAGAAATGAAATGACAGGCTTGACAGCCGATAAAGTGACGTAATTTTTTTTTTAATTTGCCCACTGGACTGGCTAGTCATAGACCACACTGCCTGCGTAAGAGTCCATGCATAAAAATAGTGTCTTCAACACTTTCTTTTCTTATTAAAATATCAAAGTAAAACGATAGTGCACTTTTACTGAAGAAAGAAGCTTCTGAAGGCAACCCAAACATACCCATCCTACGCATTTTATCAAATTTCGCATTCACTGCACACCTTCACGAATAACTAACTAATATACGTTGATCACTGCTGTGCTTCCTGAGGAGCTGGTGCGGATCGTCTTGGTTATCACGGACTCGTCTGCCCCTATGGCGCTGGCCGCCTCTCCCGTCACGCCGCGCTCAATGACATCCTCCGAAGGGCGCTCGTCAGTACCAACGTCCCTGGAGCCCCAGATTTTGCGGGATGATGGCAAGCGGCCTGACGGTATGTCATTGATACCCTGGAGGATGGGCCGAGCGCTTGTGTGGGACGCCACATGCGCCGACACACTGGCGTCGACCTATCTTTCGGCGACCGCTAAGCTAGCCGGTGCGGCGGCGGAGGTTCGCGAACGCTATAAGGTGGGCAAGTACCGGTGCCTCGGTGCCAAATACGATTTTATTGCATTTGGCGTCGAGACACTTGGTCCGTGCATGGGGTCCTGGCGCGCATGGGCTCTTCAAGGAGCTCAGCAGACGACTCAGGGAAGCATCAAGGCGACCCCCGAGCAGGCGACTTTCTCGCGCAAAGGATAAGTATTGCCATCCAGCGCGGGAATGCCGCCTGCGTGATGGGCACCTTGCCACGGGGGCCTCATTTTTTACATCTCTTGTAGTTTAGTTTAGTTCTTAGTTTTACTCTTAATTTTACTTTTAGTTTACTTTTACTGTTGTACTTATTCTCGTTTATTTTGATTAAAGCTAATACACTAATATACTATCACTATTATGAGTCAAAGCGCGAAATAGACCTACCTACAGCAAAATATATTTTTTTTTAAAAACCCTTTTCTTGGGAATTTCCTGCGAATGACATTTAGTTAGACTAGGTGTTTGGTCTTCTTTTTTTAATTGTGGCCTTTGACTAGGTGTTTGGTTCCTTTTGCCACTTGGTTTGCAGTTGCTCTGCATTTTCAAATGATCTGTGCATGAAATATTGTATTTAGAGCTATCAATGACACTTTTTCGTTTTTATCTGTTAATAATTTTATTACAACTTATTATATATTTTTTTTCTAAATTATTTTATTGTCTTGTATGCAGCTTCATTTTTTAAGATTAGCAGTCATTTCCATTGAGTATCGAAGAGCATTTTTGATGCTGTAAAAGATATAAGTCAAATTAAATAAAATAAGTTTATGTATAGGTATGTTCCAGATTTGAATTCAAACGATATTTACCGAATAAACTCTTCTCCTGAATCTGGTTCAGCCAACAAGCGATTACGTTCAGCAATAGCTTTCTCTCGTCTCTGCATTGCATTTTTTAATCTGTCCGCGTTTACAAGTACTAAATCGTTAGAGTCCGGTTTTATAATAGACCTATTCATAGGTTCTACAGACTTCGGTCTCATAAGCAGAGCCCAGATATCAGACTTTTCGGATACTTCATAAACGACTTTACAAAAGTTTGAACGTATATCTTGCACTTCAGAGATTTCAGAGTCCTAAGAAAAAAATAGACATTTTAAGAGAGGCTCTCTACTCGGCACTACTGAACCATTCTGCTGCTCCTTGATACCTACTGCATCCCAGGATAGTACGAGTATCTCCGTATTAGATCCTCAGACCAAATAAAACACATTTTTAACTAGATCACAATCTCATAATATGTTTTTATCAATGTTTTTAGAACAACACTAGAGCAGCGTGGTGTTTCGTGTGAGACGTTCCTGTCCCTGTGGGGTTCATCGGCTTCTTTGATTATATAATCAAGGATCGGCTTATAGTGGTGGGTGTGTCGTAATCTAGGACCTCGGTCCTAACGATAGTGTCTTTGTCTTTAGTTAGGGTGGACCCACACATACCTACCATAGCCAACCAACCACAACCCGTGGGGGGCAAATATTTTGTATTCAAAACGAATTGTACATTTTACATGTACCACATTTTGTACACATCATTAACGACCGTGTGAGTGATATCGACCACATTGCAACCACCAGTGACACCGCGAAATAGCGGGCTAACTCTCTTATACATCTCTCATTTCGACATTTCGTCGGTACAACAACGCATTCTTCAAAAAGCTGTGGCGACACTTTACTTACATACCTTGGATTAGCCTATAAGTTATTTAAGCAATTGCTTAGGGAATCCCGTCTAGGGGGCCCCAGAGACGACCGAGAAAAAAAAAGGACACGAATGTTAAAGCTATTTCAAAATCAGCAGTTTTAAACTGTCGTTCACGTTCGGTTCGGTCGCATCATAAGACAACACGTGAAATTATGTTGTGCCGACCCCACCTAGCATGGGATAAGAAGGGGAAGAGAAACAACACATACTTACATATTCTACCTATGATACTTACGTATTAACTTTTTTTGTACCTACTTAAATAATTCTTTGTAGTTCACTTAAAGATTAAGGGGCTACAGAGGAAGATTGCTTAGGGCATCCCGTTACCTTAATCCGGCACAGCTTACACGTAACCACTCCGGGACCACATATTTTATCGCTGCAATGTAGTGTGGTTGTTAGTTAGTTATTTTAGTCATTACCTAGTTCCGTGTATGAAAAAGACACACGTCATGTCTAATGTGACGCACGACACACTACGTTGCTCTAGTATAGTTTTAGTTGAAATCTTACAAATGTCTTTCGAAAAGTGTAAAATTATAAGTAGGTAGGTAATTTTATAACGATTAGGTATATATGTCGCAGTCGGATTGTATAATCCGCCGTATTACATTACGACTAGCCGTTATCAAAAACAGGGCCGTTTTGAAATGCGGCGTTTCAACGATTAGCCGGATTGTCATTGCGATACTTTCTTCTAAGGCGGGCAACATTTAGCCGTATTGTACTATGTGGTACTACTACCTACTTAAGATTGTAGGGTGCCCACTGCCCATTCTCACAAAAAAAAACAATGTTTTAAACGGTGTCAGTTTTCGATTGAAATTTATATTTTACTAGCACCGCTCCGCGGTTTCACTCGCGTAGTGTTAGTTCCCGTGGGAATACGGGGATAAAATATAGCCTATGTGTTATTCTGATGTTTTCTATATGAAGCTATATCTACATATAAAAACATAATGTACAAGTTCCGGAAAATCACATAAAAGTAACCTTTGAATGGTGTAACAACCTAAAAGTAACCTGACGGAATAAAAAATCACTTACAAGGTTACAAGGTTACCTTCTGGCATCACTGAAACGGCAGCGCCACGAATCGGAACTAAAACCTTTCAAAAAGGCGGCTAATGTTTCGCTGTATTACATTATGGCTAGCCGTGTATAATAACGTATGGCGGCGAATACATTCCGACTGTTTTCTATTTAGCTGCATTCAATCCGGCTAATCGTTGAACCGCCGCATTTCAAAACGGCCCTGTTTTTGATAACGGCTAGCCGTAATGTAATGCGGATTATATAATCCGACTGCGACATATACACAATATAAACTTACGACTTTGCTTCGCAATTTCTTTAATTCTTCACTAGATGCTTTTAATTGAGCGAAAAGGGCATCACGGCGTATTTCTTGAATAGTCAGTTCAGCTCGAAGTTCATCAGTTTTCCTTGAAAGTTCCTCTCTTTCTAGTTGGAATTTCTTAGCTTGCGAAATAACGTCTTGTATGGATTTTTCCAAAGCAACTTTTTTTGCATCATCTGACGATTAAAAATATTTATTACATATGTAGTTAGATAAGAAATAATAACAATAAAAAGATCTTACATTCTCGCTGAGCTTTAAGTTTAGCTTCCTTATTTTGTTCTTGTCGTTTGATTTTTTCGATTGCTGAACCCAAGGAATCGTCCATTTTATTTTATTCAATTATATTTTTTGTTTGCCCGAAATTCTCTTGCCGCCAAAGTCAAATAATTATCGCGCCAAATCGAGTTACAAATAGATTCATTTTACGCAAAACGGCTTTTTCTCTTGTCACTTTTCCTATACTTACATGAGGTACACAAGGAATA
The DNA here is from genome assembly GCA_963855545.1 of Ethmia dodecea. Lineage (NCBI taxonomy): Eukaryota > Metazoa > Arthropoda > Insecta > Lepidoptera > Depressariidae > Ethmia > Ethmia dodecea. The sequence continues at coordinate 13,580,761 of OY979446.1, read as the reverse complement.
ACGGAACGTAATATTAATGTTTAATCAATGAATGCGGTTGTCCGGGAAATTCGAATTTTGACTTTTGAGCAAGTCAACAATCAATTTATTTTAGATACCTAATTTAGAAGTGCATGTTTGATATTTATGCACAATGCAGAAGCCTGATGCAGATGGTTACGTGAATATTACTTGGCCCAGTAAAACTATTCCTCATGGTGGTTTATTCCACACTCGGGTTGCCGAACCAACCGTAGCGCAACAGGCATTTCTCAAAGGTAAAAATGCATCCTAGTTTTCTACCTATTTATTGATTTATCATAGAATCTACATACTATTTCTGTGTTCTTCTTTTAATAAGTGCTTTTTTACTTTAATACACCAGAATCAGAATAATGTTTTGCGGTTGTATGTTGTAGTTAACCTCCATGGTAGCCTAAACGGTTGGGTAGCTTTTGAAATGCGATGTGTAGCAATGATATTATATGTTACTAATGTGTAGTGTAGCTAAATTGTCTTCATCTCCTTCTTTTAAATATGTTTTTGTTAAAATGCTAATGTAATTCCTGCTACAATGATGAAGTACCTACCTAAGTACGTTCCTCATTGGCAGTACTATTGGAAGAATCCAAGCTCACTATCGCTCAGCGTCGAAAGTCGGCGTTTAAACTGCGACAAGAAGATGAAAAGCCCGAGTCGTCAGAGAATATCGAAGGTCCTCGGATGCCGCAGATCCGCCCGCGAACGTCACGTCGCCGCTCCCTTTCTGCTATCAGAGAATCCGGTATCTATGAGTTGGATTCGTGAGTATATTCAAATTTTTTACATCATTCTCCTACGGTTAGTTAGTCCCAAACTTGGATAGGTAGGAACTAAACAACTGATAAACATACCTACTTACTTAGGTACATAAGTTTATACAAACGATCACCCAGCCACGATAGCAAAATACATGTTCATGTAGGTACACAAATATTGGCCGAGTGGCGATCCTCCCAAGCTTCGCACCGGTCAAATAGAATACTTTTCCTTGTTTGCGTCAAACATGGTGGTACAGATGAAAAAAAATGCAGTCTTGGCAGTGCATGTGGACTGTGTAGGTATGTACTTACATGTTCGCCGTAAATAAAAGGCATGCAAAAAACTTAGTTTTCAATTTATAAGTAAACATTCCGTGAATTCCGTGAAAAATTATAGATTGTGAAATCCGCATCAAAATCCGTTGCAGGTTTAGGAGTTACAGACCGACAGACGCGGAAGACGACTGTTATATAATAAAATCTGAGAATTTTTCACGACAAAAATCTCTCTTGCACAGACTAACTTTTATTGCATTCGTGTCTCTAAAAAAACAGAACCCTAACTTAGGTTATCTACATCAGTTACCAGCCCCTGAAGCGCGGCGAGGACCGAGAGAAGCTAAAAGAGCGTCTAGCTAACACGATGGCGTACGGTGACCAGCCAGAGCAGACGCCACCGCCGCCTCCGCGCCTCGCAAAGCCCAAGCCGAAACTACCCACTGCCAAGGAGCAGTGGAATAACTGTGAGTGCATTTGGGTAGTTGACAGCATCGAAATTTAATTGCGAGTAGTCATTCATTAAAAAGATTATCCAAAAACACCTTTGAACATGTATAATTCTGTTTTCACTTTACAATTTTAGCAAATTTAAAAATAATAAAACATACATTAAAAGTGTTGCAATTGAGCACTAGAGACTGTGATGTCTGTCACACCTTGCTATTTCAGTACATTTTCCATAGTAAAATTTAGTTTTGACAGATCATAAAAAGTAACTGATTTGACTAGGCAGGACACTACCCCTTTGTTGATTAAATTCCAGACTTCCAGTTCTGATTTTCAGTCTCGGACACACTATTAGAAACATACCCTCCGGATGACATTGGTTCACAATGAAATGGTCTACTTTTCTGGGTAGTCAACGTTATAATTTTGATAATTGAGGAATAAAGATGACAATCTCTGTTAGTTGGTCGATATAAAATTTTTCTTATTTAGAAAAATCAAAAAATGTTAAAAACTTTATTTTTATATTTACCTATTCGACGTCCTTTTCGGTGCCACGAGGCAAATGCTATTTCCACACTGACTTCAACGATTCCATGGATGATATGATTGTTCTTTTATTGGGTCAAAGAATGTATTTTCAAATTCCAAATGCAATGTAATTTGAAAAAAAAAATTGTTCCATTATTTCATCTCTACCTTTACCTTTTTTTTTTATTGTTGTATCTTCTAGTGCTGACTCAAATTCGCGAGCGTGCTGAGTGGCTAGCCGAGATGGAAGACCTTGGTCAGGCTGAGCCCCACCGCGAAATCGTCCAGGACCAAATTGCTGAGCGCTTACGGGCTTTGGAGGCTCTGGGTATAGACAGCGAGTGCTCTTCATTCAGATCCGGATTTAGCACACTGAGGAGCAGGGAAGAACAGCCTACTAAGAGATCTAATGGAGGGACGCCGAAATCGGGTACTTGCTTTTTTTTGTCTTATTGAAAACTGCGAGTTGCTTATAAGTAAAGAAAGTAAAGGGGTGTATGGATATGATGTTTGGAAATTCCCATACCTAAATAAAATTAATAAATATTCAGAGATATGATTATGTATATTTAATAGTGCTAATGCTATACTATTTGGTTTGTCAAATATAGCATACAACCAGAGACAGACTACATTGCTTTTATGCACTGTTTTTCAGTGAGTTCCACCAATTCCAAAAAGTTCCAAGAGAAACCAAATACTAAGCTGAGTTCAGTAAGGAGTCACACAAAGGCTGGTAAAAATATTGAAGAAAATGTCTCGTCTTATGGTGGACAATTTACACCTCTGCAGTATTCGCCAAGACGCAGAGTCTAAAATATTTGAAGGCATCATAATTATTAATTTTGTGGAACCATATTAAAACCTTGAGTATTATAATCAGTGTATTAATAAAAAAATTATAATATCATAGTTTAATCTGATGATTATCCTCAATCCTCATCGTCAATAACAATTGTTTTTATCCTTTTATGTTTAGATTCATTTGCTGCACTAGATTTACGTTTCTTTATTTCACATTTGTTACTAATCTCTGATACTGGTTCAAAATCATTAGGGGCCAGGGATTCCAATTCAAATGATGTATACTTTCGTACAGGCATTTTTAAAGTGAAATCCGGGTCCTGTACTATTTCCATATTAGGGCCTTTCTTTATGTAGCTTATGGTGGAATATGCAGTGAAATGGAAATCTTCAACAAGATAGTTTTCTACTAATAAATAAGCTATCACATCTTCACCTAAAATCCTGGAGAAGCTTGGCTCTTTTCCTTTATGCCTTAGATTGACTGGTCCTTTCAAAAACCAGGCATCCAACAACTTTTGTGCTGTCAGTTTTGTATCCTGATTTGCAGCATTATCAATAATACCAGCCAATATTTTGCATTGGGAATCTAGACTTATTTCTTTAACATTTACATCAGGTTTGCTACAAACATCACACATTTTGTTACAGTCTGCATCGCCCCAACCTTCATCGAAATGTTCAGCTATTAACTGCCTTCGACACAGGCTTCCGTTAAGACAGTATTTCACCATTCCATACAAATGGTCTAGGCTACCAACAGAAGAAAATACCATAGTACTAACTTTGAAAACATCTTGCATTCTATATAATGTAACACATTCTGCTCTTTTTCCATCTCGCCCTGCTCTCCCACTTTCCTGGTAATAGTTCTCCATAGATTTGCTAATTGTATGATGAATAACGAACCTGACATCTGGTTTATCAATGCCCATTCCAAAAGCTACTGTAGCAACTATAGTTTGGTAGGATTTTTCGTGCCACCTTATATGGACTTTGGACCGAGCTCCAGCTTCTATGTTGGCATGATAACACCCAACTCTCAAACCTCTTTTGCGCAACCCCTCAGCAATATCTTCTGTATCTTTAATACTATGTGTGTAAATTATACCACTCTCCCCTTTATACCTGTACTTGAGTAGCTTCTCAAGAATTCCTAAGCAATCTTCTTGTGATGACGGCTTCTCCAATATTTTGTAGAACAAATTAGGTCTATTGAATGTTGACTTGATAACTAGGCAACCAGGAATATTTAGTATTTTCTGCACATCAGTTAATACATGTGCAGTTGCTGTAGCTGTTAAGCCTAAAATAGGAACTTTTGGAAACATATTAGCTAAGATTCCTAGGTACTTATAGTCCGGCCTAAAGTCATGGCCCCACTGAGAGCAGCAGTGTACCTCATCTATAGCGATCCTTTGCAATCTACCGTCTGCAAAACATTTCTGCAAATTTGACATGAACCTTTTACTTTTGGCAAATCTTTCTGGAGTAACATAGAGCAACTTAACAGGTGTGTTCTTGTCCTTAAGTAAATTTAGCGCAGCTGAACTGTCTTCTTTTGAACTTGAACTCGTAATTAGTTTTGCTGGAATATTTTTACTAGTTAAAGACCTAACCTGGTCTTCCATGAGCGATACTAAAGGTGAAACGACTACCGTAAGGCCTGGCTTAACTAGTGCTGGTAGCTGGTAGCACAGACTTTTGCCAGCGCCGGTCGGCATCACAACAATAGCATGCTGCCCTGATAACGTTGAATTTATCGCACTTAACTGCTTCGGTCTGAAGGAATCTATCCTGAAAATCTCCTTCAGGATCCTTCTTACATCTTCCGACCACTCGTAGTTAGTCCCAGCCCAATCAACACTGGCCAAAGTTTCAGATTTCAATTTGTTTATAGAATTCTTGAGTGATGTTTTCGTCTCGTGTAATTCTCTCTGCCGTTTTTTCAATTTTCCTAACTCGGCTTCGACTTTTACTAGTTCCTTATCAACATTCTTAACTTCTTTTTCTAATTCTTCGATACTCTTCATTGTGTTTTATTCAAATAAAATACATTTAGCAAAACAATGCTAGAAAGTTGAAAAATCGCAACTTTCCAAGGCGAGCGCACTGACATGACAGCACGACAGCAGACAGACAGACAGACTCTCAGCGTTGCCAGTATGATTTCCCAAAAAAGGACGGTTGGCTTTCTGAAAAGGTACGGTTTTTGACTTCAAGGTACGGTTTTTCCAAAACGTTGAAAAATGCTAGTCTATACTGAAAACCATTTTTTTCTCAAACATGCTTGGAAATTTGAGCGATTTTTTACTCCTACACATGGCAACTAAAAAGGTAACTTATCAAAAGTTTTATTTACTTTTCAAACTGGCTTGCAGATAGCAAGCTGTTAAATGAAAAAAAAAACAAATAAGCGTTCGTTGTTCGTCAATGATCAAGATATAAGAAAACTAATTGTAATTTCAAAGAAAAGGTTTTTCCTCGGAGTACCTTAGTTTTTTCATTTCAGCACATTATTTGAGAAAAGTACTATACAAGCCTTGGCCACAACTAGGCATTGATGGACTTACGAAAACTTTCGTCCATCAATACCTATTTTGCTGGCCACTACAGGAATTAGGGAATCCAATCCCGCACCTTTTTTGCGAAATCAAAAATGCGGGATTACTCGTGTGGGATTCCGCACGTTTGCGGGATTGAAAAAAAGAGCTCAGACGACGTTCTGATTAGTTTTACTCAGTACAGCCTCATTAGGCTGATTAACGTTACACTGGGCCGGGCCCCGTCCGGGGTGAATCATCCTCATGAATGTTAGTAGAACATTAACCCGCGACATGTCGACGCCGTTTTAAGTGTATCGTTTCTTAAAAAAAGCAGATTAAAAGCATAGTTAAATTATAAGCATAACCTATAAAGCATAATGGAATTCAATTCTTGATTAGTTATAAGTAACAGATAACTCTACCTATTAATAATAATAATAATAAAAATAAGAATTTACTTGTCTATTTAAATTTGTTTTAAATAACTACTCAAAACAAAAGAATATTTAGAAATATCTCAATCCCGCAGAATCCACGGTATTGATGACTTCAATCCCGCAGGCTTGCGGGATCGATATTTTGATGCGGGATTGGATTCCTTAGCAGGAATGTACTATTTAGGACCTAAGAAAACACAATACAAGTAATTTGTGTCCATATTTTAGTGTCAAATGTTAGAGAAATTTAAAGAAACTATCAGTCTCATTATTTATCATTAGTTTTTTGAAAGGCTGCAATTGTGAAATAAAATAACTTCAACATAAAATGCCAGGATTCAGGAAATCTAGATTGTTCCTCAATAAATTATAGTATTATCCAAACCACAATACACTATTCCTTTTAAAAATATATATATACAAGCAATTAATTAATTTAAAGTCACTACATACAAGATATCAGAAACAAAAGCAGACTAATGAGATTAAGGATTTATAGTAAGAGGAACTAAATTAAAGAGGAACTTATTTTGTTTGTTTTATTTAAAACTAGCGGTTCTTCGCGGTTTCACCCGAGTAGTTCCTGTTCCCGTAGGAATAAAATATGTATAGCCTATGTTATTCAAGGATATTTAAGCTTTTTATTGGTAAAAGAATTTTTAAAATCAGTAGCTACAGCAGTTATTGAGTTTATTCGTAACAAAGATACAAACATATGACAATACAAATGTTTCCTCTTTATAATATTACTTTAATGTAAAGTCATTAGTATATATTAGTATAGAAAAAAAACTTAAAAAAATAACAGCCACACCGAACCGAAACGAAAAGAATTGTTTTTAAACAGTGCCAATGTTCTGTTTTTTTAGATTTATTGCTCCTGAGAAAAGAAGGTAAGGAATGTAGTCCATACAGCCAAGTCTAATTTGAGAAAGAGAAGGTTTTTTACCCTTTCTAGTTTGTTGTGAAAAATAAATGATTAATATAGAAAAGGTACGAAAAAGGTACGGTCTATACTGAGGTACGGTGGTGTGACAAATAGTACGGAAAACCGTACTTTTTGGTACGTTCTGGCAACGCTGCAGACTCTCCGACTAGTTATAGATATCTGTGGACTCATACATAAGAGGAAAGACGTATGACAGACTCTTCTCTTTGGTTAGCCTTTTTAGGGTTCCGTACCCAAAGGGTAAAAACGGGACCCTATTACTAAGACTTCTCTGTCCATCCGAATGTCCCTCCGTCTGTCTGTCACCAGGCTGTATCTCAAAGACCCGAGCTAGACCGTTGAAATTTTCACAAATTATGTATTTCTGTTGCCGCTACAACAACAAATACTAAAAACAAAATAAAATTAGTATTATAAGGCTCCTATACAATACAACAAATGTATTTTTTTTTGCCGTTTTTATAGATAATGGGACGGAACCCTTCGTGCGCGAGTCTGACTCGCACTTGGCCGTTTTTTTTTTTTGTTAATATTGATTGAAGCATTCGCTGTCTAGCAATCAGCCAAATTACAACAGGTCTCAAACAGTGATTATTTTGTTACCGAAATAGTCTCCTTTTACAGGGTATTACATTTTTGGAAATACCTACATACCACCACTATATCTTTTCGAACCCTAAACGTGATAGGTGGGGAGCAAATCACCGGAACGGGTTGCGATTACACAATAACTCACACATGTCTCAGAATAATTCTGGGACATGAGGATTTCCTCACGATGTTTTCCTTTATTGTCCAGCTGGTGATAAATAGGTACTTAAGTTTTTTTTTAAATCTTCTTGATACATGCCAGGATTCAAACCCGAGCCTCACGAATGAGAAGCGGAGTCTTTAACCACTGGACTATTAATGGTCTTCACATTAAATTATTTAAAAAATGCAGCCTGCAGAATATCATTGTTAATACTGAACAGCTGTTATTTTTTTAATTTCTATTATATTGTTTTTCAATTTATGCTTGAAAGCAATACAACCCACCCAAGCACTGTCTATTTCACTCTACACGCGGAATTTACGAACTCTGTTATCTAAACTAAGACATGTTCCAAAGATTATAGTTTATAATAATCCGTATATTAGGTACCCTTGCCTTGAAGTATCGAGAGTATAAGTGAAATAAGCAACAATGATAACATTATCAATGCGTAAGTGGTTACAACAGTAGGAACTTGAATTGAGATTGATAGAAAGGAAATGGTAATGGGTATTGGGGTCACTCACTCCATATTTATTTGAAGTAGCTTGTTGAATTTAGAGGAAAGAGGACCAAGGAACATGCGGGCAATGAAAATATTATTATTTTTATTGGCGACGTAAGTGCTTAATGTGAAATTAAAATCTTGTCTTTAAAAAACCATCTCTCTAACCAAAGTGTACCTACCTAGTCTGTTATTTGTTTAGATTTATGTACGGAGTATACAGTTCGGATAAAACTGCGGCGCTTATTCTGGCTAGAGGAGGTTCAAAAGGAGTGCGACTGAAAAATCTCCAGGCAGTCGGAGGCCTCAGCTTACTTGCTCGTGCAGTACAAACGGCGAATTTAGCGGGAATTTACGATGTTACTGTTTCTACAGATCATCCGCTTATAGCCTTTGAAGCATTAAAAAGTAAGTTAAGTAATCATAACTTTAAAACTTGTTTGAATGAAATGAAATAAAATATTTTAATATATCAATAAAACACTTGACTGATGTTAAAAAGTAATATTTTTTACATATACCTAGATGGCGCTACGATTCTACATAGGAGTTTTGTAACTGCTACTGATTGGGCTCCATCAATATGGGGTGCCTCTGAATTTTTATCAAGTAGACCTGACGTTGAAATACTGGTATTAATTCAGGCTACATCTCCTTTCATCCAACCAATAAATCTGCGCAAGGCATTGAGAAGAATTAAATATCCGAAACCCTTTGATTGCATTTTTTCAGTGACAAGGTTGGTACAACCACTACAATAAATCCCTTTTGCTTACAATACATAGTTATGTATGTAGCGTGTCGTGTCTAATATAACATATATTTTAGGAGTTTCAAATTACGCTGGCGTAACAATAACGGTATCGTGAATCCTATTAATTTTGACATAAACAATCGTCCACGAAGACAATACTGGGCTGGAGAATTATTGGAAACTGGAGCATTCTATATTTCCAGAAGATCTCTCATTGAAAGGGGATATTTCCAAAACCACAAGTAGGTGTACTTACCTTATCTTGTGTAATGTTCATGGAATAGTTTTTTTTGCTTTATCCAAAAAAAACACCAAGACAACGTTCTAGGAATGAAATCTGTAGCAGTAGCCAGCTATATTAGCAGGTAATAGGAGCATTTTTCAAAAAACATCGTTGTACTCTTATTTAGGCTGATAGCTAGACTGTCAACGCCATAATATACAATATGAAAAAAAGTACTACAATCTGTCACTGTCAAAAAGTTTTCGTTTCGTTTCGTTTTTGCGTTCGCAATCACAAGTTGCAGATGTGGAAGTTTTTGTTTGTTTTATATAAAAATACGACTATAAAATGACATAATATTTGAAACACTGATAATTCCAGTTGTACTGTGTTGGAAGTGCCTGCTGCATATATCTTGGAAGTGGACACTTATCGCGATCTTCAAGTGGCGAATGCTCTGCTTAGTTCTAACTTATTTTGAACTTTAAAATTCAAAGGTAAAACATATTTTTAAGTGCCTTTATTTTGAATAATTCATTTTATTTATCCTTATCTTTACTCATTCCTTCTTCCCTAGATTTCACTATTAGCCACACTATTCATTGATTCTAAGTAAATAATGTTAGAGTTATGTAAATATACCACTATACGTCTTTCGCAGAGTTTCAATGGTAGGAATTTCAATGATTCATTAACAAACTGGTTATTATATTGAGACAAGTGAGAACATCTTTTGTTTTTATGTAAATAAAATGTGTTTCTAGTAAACGGACCATTGAGCTGCACAATAATATGGAATTTTATTTGAAAAACATTAAATGCTACCATTATTAGAAAGAAATCAGGGTAAAGAAAACCAACTAATAATTTTACTATAATTTATAACACACTATCTGAAGCAAAGACCGAAAGAAAACACGTAAACCACCTTTGGTAGCAGGAAGTAATATAATGAAAGGATGTTTTTTGTAGAAAATGTTATTGTATTTACAATCAATGTAATTTCCAGCAGTACTATTAATAGAGTACTGTAGAGTAGTGAAAGCGGATCAAACAAAAATATAGATAACAGTATGATTACAATCTGTTACATCACTTGATAAAACTCTCATTCTTTGTCATCTGATCCATGTATGTTAGTGTAAGTAGCTAAATAAATGTTAAAATAGAAATTCAATATGTTTGGTTGGTGAGCATATTACTTGAGAATGGTTAGACCGATTTATTTTAAAGTAAGTATAGTCTGAATAAAGTTTTTAGAGACAGACAAATTAACTATGTTGCCCATAAAATTATAAAGTTGAAGCTGTAAGGTAATTGATAATATTTATCTGAAACATTCTGAAATTCCCATTTAGCAAAACAGACACATTTTGCTTTCGGGGGCATATTCTATCAAGATAATTACTACTTTGTTTGTATCTCTATCATTTATTAAGGGAGCCTTATTTAATAAAGTGAAACAGGTATATTAGGCCCCCTTAAAATGTTTCCTTTTAAATTAAGCAGTGATTCTCTTTTCTTTCAAATCCAACCATAATTAATATTAACAAAAAAAAAATATCGCATGTAACCTTCACTTTGCTGATAAAGATAATGTTGCTTGCACCATGATTTTTCCCATTTTAAACTAATATTATGAAGAGGAAAGATTTGTATTTTTGTATGTTTGTAACAAATAAACTCAAAAACTACGGGATCAATTTAAAAAATTCTTGCACCAATGGAAAGCTACAATATTCCTGAGTAACGTAGGCTATATTTTATTCACGTATACCCACGGGAATGGGAACTAAGCGAATGAAACCGCTAGTAGTATAATAATGAGCATATCACATGTACAACCAGCTTTTGAAAATAAAGATTTTTGTATTTTTTTTTATCAGTCACAGAATAATTATTATCAGTGCTGCCACCAAAGTGGTGACAACAGTGTCCAGGCACATGCCTCAGATCCTGCAGAAATTAAAAATATTTGTGTCATGGATAGTTAATAGGATTCATACAATACCAATTATTTATCGCATAATATGAGTGTAAACGGGTCTTACTATCAGCAGTATGTACACAGCAGAGCTGATATAATATTAATTACACATTTTCAGTCCATTTTATTGTCATAGCTGGGTAAGATTACTAAATTTTTCAAGGGCACAGTAATAGAAGCTCACACCATATAAAATGGTAGTTTCTGCTTTTTTATTATTATAAAGGGTGTCATAAGTTTTTATGTAGGGTATGTTGTTTTCTAATATTTTAGTAACATATTCATCTCTATTTCAATCGATGAACAGTCATAGTCAGGCCAAAGAAGAGTTAAATCAATAAAATCTTTTTATTGAAACTTAAAAAAAAATCTTTTTTATTTACAGTACCATCCACCATGTCAACCAGTGCAGAGACAGTAACATTCGAAGACTTAGAAGCCACTGACGTCGTCAGCGTAGAGCTGATACCCGAACGGAAGGGGCTCATTCTAAAACATTGCGAGTATTACGTGAGTTCGCGAAGGCATGGTACCACAGTCACGCGGAGATACAACGAGTTCGCGCAGCTACACGATGTCATGTTCGCTAAATACCCTTATCGGTGAGTTGTGACGTCAGAGGCGGATGGGTTACTTCCTGCCTGACAGGAGGAAGTGGTCTCAACTGTGTATTAGGAATCTACAAGGCAATATGTCATATTCTCACAATTGTATTTAGATTCTGCGCAAGCGGCCACGTCCAAATAATCCCGCCAGACAAATAACTGTTATATTTTTTAACTATTATATTAAGATAATTTTCGGCCAAAGAGGTTGGAAGAAAATCATTCTAGGAGACAAACTTTTTCTTTTAACGTCTTTTTTTTCGGGTAAGTTACTGGATATAAACGTCCGAGTAGCGCATTGGGATCTATCAAATAAAAATAATTTTGAACAACCATATTATAGATTGAATAAAATTAACAATTCCTTTAACCGGCCAGCGACCAGCTACATCAAGCGATTTCGCAAAAAATTTTGGTAGATCCATACTATGCTAATGTAATGACCCTCGGTGATGGTGAGGCGAGGTGAGAGGTTAAGGGTTTGAACTTATCAAGTCCTAACATTAAGTATAAACATTATAATTTTCTCAATAGTCTCAACGATATGAGAGGAAACGCAATGAACATGACGTGTTATCATATCACATTATCCCGCTGCTACACATTACCTAACAATGGGCGTGGTGTTAGTCACAAGCGATAGCGGTTTTCTACTGAAGAAATATATAAATATGCTTACACCATGAGGTATGTAGATGATCCATTTCTGCTAAACAAAAAAAGTATAGGCACTGTAACATAGTTTTTACCAGATAAATGAAATAAAAAATAAATAAATAATCTCACGCCTTTTATACCCAAGGGGGTAGGCAGAGGTATTCCATTTCTGGATATACCCACTTTTCACGAGATGTTCTTTGGACCCCTAAACTTGATAGGTGGTGAGTGAGCCCATCGCCGGGCCGGGTCTTTTACACATGTCTCAGAATTAATTCTGGGACCTGGGGGTTTCCTCATGAGATATTTTCCTTCGCCGTCGAGCTAGTGATAATTATATACGTAAGTTTTGAAAAACTCATTGGTACATGCCAGGATTCGAACCCGAGCCTCACTGATTATCATCATGTGAAGTAGGCTCTTTAACCATTTACCAGATAGTATAATAATTATGTATTCCCATCGCCATGGGAAAAAATGGCGATGGGCAGGGCACATGATGAGAGGACATGATAAATGGAGTAAAATTGTGACACGATGGTACCCTAGAGAAGGAAAAAGTAAAAGAGGTAGACCACCAAACAGGTAGCAGGAGTAACGTGAAACACACTCTGTTTTGGAAAGACGAGAGAGGAAAAGACTGGCAAACAGATGTACAGAAAATTTGCAAGAAGCAATTATTAGATTAAGTTATAATTTTATATGTAACAGGATACTAAGGTCTGAATAAAAAGCTATATTATTATGGGTCTTATTTAAATGGTTAGCAGAGTATTCGTATTTTTGTGAGCAGAAAAATATAATCTGTAAGCAGAAATAGCTAATTGGTCAGCCACTCATGGCCAGCAAACATTACAAAACCTATCAGCAATTTATGTCATTCTGGATGGCTGTAATTATTTTTGAGCTGCAATGAGCTGCTACTGTTTAATAAAATTTTGGTAAGCACTCAGAGGGGAATCCAAAAAATATTTTTTGAGCTGTATATAAAAGTAGCAAAAATAATCTCAGCAAACTTGTCATGAGCAAAATGGGCGCATTCCTAAGATTAAGAAGGACTTTGGATTATGCAACTTTTATGATTATGATCATTATTACGATTACAAGTGGTGGTGGTGGTGGTGGTTATGATAGTGGTGGTGGTTGTAGTGGGAGTGGTAGTGGAAGTGGGAGTGGGAGTAGTTATAGTAGTTTTTTATGACATGTTTTCTCTGCTGTTCAATCATGAAGTCTTGCTGACCAAGTAGTTATTTTGCGGACCAATTAACTATTTTGCCGACTCAATGTTTATTATGCAAACCCATGTTATTATAAGCTGCCTATCTCTGATTTAATTTTTGACCATTATCAAAATTATTTGCCAAACAAGGATTGCTGCCTGATTTTTTTATTTGCGAACAAAATCTTTGTATGCCGACCAAATAATTTAAATGCTGATTTTTTGTGGCTAACCAAATTTTATAATTGCTGCCCATTTAATTACTTCTCTATTATTATTATGATAATTATTGCCATTTTCCATTCGGTCAGAAAATGCTCAAAGCTCAAATGATCTCGATAAAATTACGCAAGGAGTTAGCTTGCATTATGAGGAACGACTTAATGTTATATAGCATAACTAGCGACCCGCCCCGACTTCGTACGGGTGCAATGCTAACACTAAAACCTTCCTCTTACATCACTCTATCTATTAAAAAAAACCGCATCAAAATCCGTTGCGTAGTTTTAAAGATTTAAGCATACAAAGGGACATAAGGACATAGGGATATAGGGACAGAGAAAGCGACTTTTTTTTATACTATGTAGTGATGAAGTACATCAAATCGGCTTCGCCTATCTTGCTCGAGCTTTTCCCAAGGCGATACACCGTTACGATGCTGATCCAGGAGGAGGAAGACGGGTCCAAAGAATATCTCGTGAAAAGAAATTTAATACCTCTGCCTACCCCCTCGCTTATAAAATTATTACATACATACATACATACATACAAACATATAAAATTATTATTATTAACCTATAGGCTACTTTAATCACGGAACTTAGATGACGTGACTAGCAAAACGTATTTCTGAAATAAAATCGACCTATTTCGTTCAGCGCTTGTGATTTGGACTAATTACAGTACAGTTAAAGTTACCAATATTGTAATGACTGACCTTGTATTCGAATCGAAAGTTTATAAAAAATATCATCCAAATATTGCTCTCATTATTTACGCAAATATTGTATAGATAAGATTTTCTCGTACTATCAAACCGTAACAGGCCAGTATTACATAATTGTGGGACTTTCCCACACATGAGGAAGTATGCGTATTCTTAGATACTGAACTCAAAGTAGTAGAAAAAAATTAACGGGGAACTTGCTTCCAACGTCTTGACTTGCACTGTTGTTTTCTATCTTCATTTGTTTATGGCGACTGTAATTAACACAGAACACGGAATAATATTAGGTACTCAAAGATTTATAAACAAATACTTATTCCTTTACTGTTAAATGGTTATGTATTTATCTCTACATATAATAAAACTCTAACGACACCCACCGTGTCTGTAAATGATTTTTTTTTCCAAAAATATGGAATACATTTAAATATTCCCATGGGAACTGAAATAAACTGGAGCCGCTCGGGCAAAACCGTTCGGCACCCGCTTACTAGATAAATGGTCATTATGTAATTAGAAACTGAATTATTTGAACGTGACTGCAATGCCCGTCTAAGAGGACATAGTCTCAAACTGCGTACCACCGTATCACACAACAACCCTTACAGATCACTAGCTCGACGGTGAAGGAAAACATCGTGAGGAAACCCGCAGGTCCCAGAATGAATTCTAAGACATGTGTAAACAGACCCGGTTCGGCGATGGGCTCACCACCTATCACGTTTTGGAGTCCAAAGAATATGTGGTGAAAAGTGGGTATATCCAGAAATGGAATACCTCTGCCTACCCCCTGGGGGATATAAGGCGTGAGATTATTTATATTTTATTTTATTTATAATTAATATATAATATTTTCAGCGCCGTTTGCCGTTTGCCACCCAAACGCGTAGTAGTAGGTGGAGGTAGCCCCCGCTTCTTACAGCGGCGACGCGCAGCGCTACAACGCTGGCTTACGCTCGTCGCGCGCCATCCGGTGCTAGCTCACGACGCTGACTTACGGATCTTCTTGTGCGAGACTAATGTCAAGTTGGATAGGCCAAAGCACGACGAGTTTGTACTAGCTGGGACACAGGAGGACAATACGGTGAGTAATACTAGTTAGACTTACGATCACATACTGACTGACTTATGTGATCAAATATCATGGGAGGAAACTTATTTGAATGCAACCTACTACTTGGGACACGGGAGGAATATACGGTGAGTGGTACTAGTTAGACTTACGGATTAACTTGTGACCAAAGATCAATGGAGGACAATAAGTACCTTGAATGGTACTACCTGGGACACAGGAGGAATGTACGGTGCGCGGAGTCCATAAGTCTAGCTAGTAAGCTAGACTTATGGACCGACTTGTGACCAAAGATCAAGGGAAGACAAGACTTTCAATGGTACTACCTGGGACACAGGAGTACAATACGGTGCATGGTACGTACCTACTAGCTGGGACTTAGAAGGATAAATTTGACTTACGGACGGACTGACTTGTGATCAAATTAGACTGTACTTTGAATGGTACTACCTGGGACCGAGGAGAACAATACGGTGTGTGGTACTAGCTAAATAGTACCACACACCTACCAAGTCTCATCTTACGGACTGACTTGTGACCAAAGATCAAGGGAGGATAATACGGTGAGTGGGTACATATCTACCCACTAGCTGGGACATAGAAGGACATACTGTTAGTGGTTCTGAGAATAATCTAAGTCGTTTTTTTATTTCACGCTTCCGATCAGGATAGCTGTAAGTATCTGAGTGATATTATCTACT
Organism: Ethmia dodecea; assembly: GCA_963855545.1. Taxonomy (NCBI): domain Eukaryota; kingdom Metazoa; phylum Arthropoda; class Insecta; order Lepidoptera; family Depressariidae; genus Ethmia; species Ethmia dodecea. The sequence continues at coordinate 13,564,566 of OY979446.1, read as the reverse complement.
TTTCAGCTAGGGTTTCATTAGGAATGACCTTGCATTTTGGCACAGTTGATCCTCGGTTTGATCTGAGCTGATAAATCAGCGTAGCGTGTGTCCGTATGTACCCAAGGATCAAATGTGCTCATATAAATAAAAAATTGGTACAGTATGGCCGTTTTAACTTGGGTTCTCTGAACATAGGGTTCGCCCTCGTACCGCCCCAAATGTCCCTATTTTTTTTTATTGTGAAATTAAACGGTAGTACTGTACACAGATAGTTTATAACCTAGATTAATTAACAAAGAATACTTTTATCAAAAGGCAAAAGAAATATGTTTTATGTTTCAGCGAGGTCTTTCGACAGATGAGATGCAGGCGAATTTCGTAGCCGAACAAGAGCAACTGCGACTGGTGCAACTTGGGCTAGGGCGACTGTTCCAAATCTTCGAGAGAGGTTTGTCCTTTGATCCTCTAGGGCTTAACTTTTAACCTTGCTATAAGCGTTCTGTATATACGAGTAGTATACAAGATTAAGGTTTAAATACCTGTTTCAATTCTAAAATTTTCATTGAAATCCATCGAGGTGTTTCGTATCTTGGCACTGCTACAGAGCCCATGCACAAAAAAATATTACGTTGAAAAGCTTTATCGATTCTACCTATTCTATCTATTCGACGATTTATCACATTCTACCGTCTATTGTCAGTTTTTAAGCTTTTAGATCTGTTTTATAGCCGTTGGTATACCGACCATTAAATTAATTAATTAATTATTCGTAGCGGAAAGCCGGACTATATAAATTACTTGTATCCATGGTCATGACCATTTTTTTTCACATTCTACCAATGAAATCCCGAGTATTGTCCGTTATATAACTTTTAGATCTGTTTTATAGCTGTTGGTCTTCCGACCATTAAATACATTAATTAATTAATCGCAGAGGAAAGCCGGTGGAGAGGGTTGACATCCGTGATAGGGATTGCAATCCGGAAAAACGGATCCGGTAATCCGGCGGATCCGGCATCATTTAATGGTTACCGGATCCGGTACCAATATACCGGATCCGAAGACCGGATCCGATGCTAGCAGTTTGTGGGAAAATAATATAGCTGTTGCATGAGTAGGTACTTTAAATGCGTTGCGTCTATTAGAAGTCGTTTAGCTGATGACACAATTAACAATATTTGTTTTCTACGATCTTATTTTCAAAATCAATATTGATTTTCTTTTAATACTTATATTTTTTTACAATTATTCCTTAAAATAATTATTTATCGTAAGTTGATTAAAATAAAGAGTTCGAAACTCATTATTGTGATAATTTTTGCCATTCATTCGTTCGACAGATTCATCAAATCATGATGGTATCTGTCATAATCATAAATACCTATAAGACTTGTTTGTTAGCATTCTCAAATACTTTAATAATGATTTGGATCTCATTTCAGTAAATTATGTAAGGTTAATTGTATCTATTAGATATTATAGTTACTTGATAATTAATATTGTTACTTATAAATTGATCTATCTGTGAAAGTGAAATCTAGAAAGACTGAGCTACTCGTTACGTCGTAAAATTATTACTAGTTACCTACACTACTAAATTTTAATTGTTTTCTTGTTGTCTATTTGTCTTAACATTAAATAAAACACGAAATAAAGTCGATTTTATATACACACACCGGCACAATTAGCGGAACAGAAAAAAAAGGGAGTATTTACGCATTTTTGCGTGTTACTGGCCGGCTAAACAAGCTTTTTTTAAATTTGGGTTTTAATTTAAAAATGGAATACTAAGCGACTGCCCTTTTTTTCATTCTTTTGTTTTAATTTTCATTGATTCATTTTTTCCACCGCTTGTCCGTTTTTAGAAGGTTCGTGAATTCCATTTGAAAAGCTTTGAATTGCAGTTTTTGAGGCTTTTGAGTTTTTTCGCATATTGATAATTTACGAGCATCTAATTATGCCTGATTTAACGCCATCAGAAATCATTAGGGCAGATCAAATGAGGAGAAATGGTCAAACCTACAGATCGATTGCCAGAAGCCTTCGTCGATCGTTATCAACGATTTATCGTAGCATCCAACGATACAGATTGACGAATGCTCTAGTGAGAAGGAGAGGACAAGGCCGGAAAAGGTGTACTTCAAGGAGGGATGACCGTTTTCTCCAACTTCAAGTCCGACGGAACACGAGACTAACGGCGGTGCAGGCTCGAAATTTACTGGAAGAGGTACGAGCAGTAAGGATGAGTGAGCGGACAGTTCGTAGAAGATTCGAAGAAGTGGGTATAGGCTCGTATGTGCCCGCCAAAGCCCCAAAACTTGAGAGACATCATCGCACAAACCGTCTACACTTTGGTCGTGAACATCGTGATTGGGACTTCGACGACTGGGGACAGGTTCTTTTTACTGATGAATGCAGAGTTATGTTAAATCAAATTGATGGAAGGCAGCGAGTATGGAGACGCAAAGGAGAACGGTATATCCAGTCTAATTTTGAAAATACAGTTGCATATGGCGGCGGTTCAATTATGGTCTGGGGAGGAATATGTTTAGGAGCTCGTACGGAGTTAGTAGTGGTCGATGGCGGGAATCTGAATGCTGATCGGTATATCAGGGAGATTTTAGAAGAACATGTTGTGCCATTTGCCCCCTTTATTGGTAACAACTTCATTCTAATGCAGGATAATGCTCGGGCTCACAGTGCTCGCACAGTACAGACATACCTAAACCATGTTGGTATAACGGTGATAGAGTGGCCAGCACGGTCCCCCGATATGAACCCTATAGAACACGTCTGGGACTTGCTAAAGAGGAGTGTAAAGTCAAGAATGCCCCCTCCCAATAATCTCAACGAGTTGCGAAACGCATTACTTGAAGAATGGCAGAGGTTGCCCCAAGAAACCATTGATAACATCATCCGCAGCATGCCCAGACGGATGGAAACCCTCATCAGAGCACGAGGAGGAAACACTCGATATTGAACAGTCATTGAAATTGTTGTTAAACTTTGGAAAATCTTGAATTTTCTGCTGTTTCTCTATAATTAAAAATCGAAGAAAAATGCATTTTGTTTAATTTAATTTTTATTTTTATAAAATTTTAAGTATGGTGTTACAAATGAATGTCAAAACATGTTAATTTAATTGTTGTTTCATTTTAAATAATATATTGTTTAAAAATTACATTCATTGTTCTAAATTCCCTCTTTTTTCTCCTTTTTTTTTCTGTTCCGCTAATTGTGCCGGTGTGTGTATTTGTGATTTATTTTTTATAAACTACCTACATATAAGTGCAGTGACACTTGATTAACTCACTTATTTTGTACTAAAAAGCGAAAATCATCTTGATTTAATAAATCCGGCCGGATCCGTCCGGATCCGGCCGGATTGATGGGAATCCGGTCGTATCCGGCCGGAGTGAAAATGACGCCGGATTGCAATCACTAATCCGTGAGCTGGGCGCGGGGCTGAGTGCGCTTTCTTCGCCCAATTATATCAGGCCCGTTGGCTCAGTCGGTAGTGACCCTACCTTCTGAGTCGGAGGTCGCGGGTTCGATCCCCGCTCGGTGCCAACATTTGTGTTCATGAACATGCCTGTTGGCTTCGAGTCTGTTTTATATTTATTTAAGTACGTTTATCAGTTGTTTTGAACCCATGGTACAGGCTCTGCCTAGATTGGGACTAAATAACATTGTGTGAATTGTGTCCTATAATTTAATATTGTAAATAATTATTTGCGATTAGTTAGTTGACTAAAGGACTTGTATCCATCATGGTCATGACCATTATGATTTATCACATTCTACCAATGAAATCGTGTCTATTGTCCGTAAATCGCAGTGGAAAGCCGGTGTGAGGCGGAAAGGGTTGACATCCGCGAACTGGGCGCGGGGCTGAGCGCGCTTTCTTCACCAGCCGCCGCAGATTCGCAGCGCTGGACGCGCATCAGGGAAGCCATGCGCTCCGCGGCCGAGTGAGTTGGCTGCATTTGTTTATGATTCATATAATTCTGTAAGTTTTGACGTGACAACGTCTCATAATTCGATGGAGCCGGCTGCATGCACGAAAAAGTATGACGTATGCGGCGTTCCAGTGCAAGCGAGAGCGCACAACGAGCGACAAAGAGGCACAATCCATTCCATCAGTATTTTCATATGACGCTGTCACATTCAACTATCGTCAGTAAACCGACTTTACAGATAACCGATTTTTTCATCCACCTAAGTCCCATTCCCGTGGGAAAATTATAGTCTTTGTTACTTCCAAAAAAGTAAGTTTAAATTGGTAAAGTATTTTTTTAAATCGATACAGTAGTTTTTGAGTTTGTTCGTTCCAAAGATACAGTAAATCTTTGCTCTTTATAATATTGGCATAGATCAACCCGCCTCCTACTGAGCTAAGGGTCTTTCCTCACGCACGATGAAGTATGGGCTATAATCTCCCACGCGAGCTCATCGCGGATTAGTAGATGGTGTTAGGCTGGTGGCTACCGTACTGTCCCAATTGTTTAGGCCACCCAAGGGCACCCGACATGTCTTAACGACCCTGTTTGTGCGTTAACATATCAGAATAACAGACTATATTTTATCCCCGTATTCCCTAACGCGAACTACGCAGGTGAAACCGCGCAAAACAGCTATGAAATCCCTAGCAAATGAATTCCTTCAGTCATGCGATAGCGGTGAGGGAATCGACCCCCGAAGACGCGGACCTATCCGACGACGGCCCGGGGGGGTCGCGTGACTCTCGCCTTGGAGGCGTTGGGGGCGTACCGGGAGCTGTGCGGGCGGTTGTCGCCGCCGCAGAAACCCACTCGCCCGCGTCCTAACAAATGAATTCCTTCAGTCTTGCGATAGAGGTGGGGGAATCGCCCCCCGAAGACGCGGATCTATCCGAGGACGGCCCGCGGGGTCGCGTGACTCTCGCCTTGGAGGCGCTAGGGGCGTACCGGGAGTTGTGCGGGAGGCTGTCGCGGGGGTTGCACGCTGAGAGGGCCGCAGCCGCCGCCGCAGCCACGCACTCGCCCGCCTCGCAGCTGCTCAGGCAACGGCACCGGTACGCGCTGCGGTGCGCTGGGGAGGTCAGTCAACCTATCTTATACCACAACCTATACAATATGCATTGGCGTAGCTAGGGATTTTTGTTTTGGAATAATCTTTTCGGTGACAGTTCAGTGATCGAAAAGATTATTCCAAAACACATTTGAACATGTATTTCGGTTTTCACTTTACAATTAAGTATAGCAAATTTAAAAATTATAAAACAGTCAAAAAGTGTTGCAATCTATGTCGTCTATGTGTCAATATATTACGTCACACCTAGCTATTTCAATAGATTTTCCACGGTAAAATTTAGTTTTGACAGATCATAAAAAGTAACTGATTTGACGCTCTCTACGCACAATGACCAATACTCAAAATGACTACATGTGTACGCGTAATGACCAATACGCGAAATATTCGAAGATTGACTAGGTATTACACTACCCTACGGACCCTTTTGCACAACAGAGATCGTTCTCCTTTCACTCTGTCCAAAGCTACGATAAGTGACGATGTCCCCCCAGGAAGCCCGCACCACCCGCGCGTACGCCCTGGCTGCGCTGGAGTCGTTGCCCGCTCTGTTCCGCACCCACGGCACTGCGCACGCGCGGGTAGCCGCGCTCTGGGCAGATCTGCACACTGCGCTCAGACCAAAGACTTACGTTATAAACTGAGGTAGATGAGGTTTTACATTTTAAAACCAATCTTTAAACTACACACGATGACACATACAAAGAAAAATTATACTGTTTATAATGTAACCTTATTTTATTATACGTAATTATACAACTTGTATCGTAAAATAATAAATTAAAAATTTGTTTGTTCTGAGTTAGAAATAGAATCGTTACCATGGTTTTTATTACAGGTTATATGATATCAAAAAAATAATAAAAAATAAAGTATAAGTGTAGATCATTTGAAAAAGAACCTTATTGCATCGGCTTAAAGCTTCATTTCAAATCGATATGGTGTTCGTAGTATGTATATCGACGAGCAAAGACGTATGTCTTCAAACCAATTCTGGGTCCTGCGGATTTCCTTACGATATGTTCCGCTTGGAAGGTAAAACACCCAATTATTGACACCATAGTTCATCCTACCAATTATGGACACCCCAACAGTTTTGTTCAAAATTAAAGAAATTACGAAACACAATTGTGTAGAATAATCAAATAAACACGGTGGTTTTATCTAATTATTCTAAACTAGCAGCGTCCCGCGGTTTCATCCGCGTAGTTCCCGTTCCCGTGGTAATACGGGGATAAAACTGTTGGGGTGTTAACAATGGGGTGTTTTGCCCTACTTTTATAAAAAAACATAAATGTCTATAGGAAAAGGTTTTTTTAGTAGTACAGTCAAGAGCAAGTCAAGCTTGACACTACCAGTTTAAGCTGAGCTCTGATTTATACTGCGCGCCATAGAATACAGGGCCGGGTCAAAGTCCAAAGTGTCAAGCTTAGCGTGCTCTTGACTGTACAATACGCGGTAGTGTGTTGATTTGGTACATTTAGATAAGGTGACATTGAATTTTATGTAAATAATTATTATATGTTTATAATTATTTTGTAAATTTTTATTTAGAACACCTAGATACAGGCGTTTATCAGTTATTAATAAAATAACTCAACCATAAGTCCTCGAATGTTACAAGCATTTTGTAAATAAACCATTTTAGGATTAGTTAAAACAATAATATATTTTCTTATAGTTTTGTTTTAATATTAGGGTATTTTTTGCCCAGCAGTAGGTAGTTAATTATATATTTTGATATAATATGAGTGTATTACACATAATTATTAATAATGCCTAGGTATTTAGTTAAAAATATTTTTATTTTTATGTAATAGGAACATCTTTTCCGTTTTATTCTGCATAATGACGAATGCTCAAAGATTCAAACGTTTTATTTGTATATTGAGAATATTTTGTAATGGATCATATTATTTTTTATTTAGTTGAATGTGTTGTAGTGATTTACTGTGATATATTGAATATCAAAAATATATTAGGTATTAGGAAAGTTTGTGTATATTTTGTTAAAAATACTTCTATTAAATATTCTATTTTACTACTACATCACAATATTACATCACAATAACCTATAACGTGAAATGCCAATAATGGGGATTTCCCACATAGTTCTGTTTATGAATACTATATTAAATGCGAATATATTTTAAGTGACGGACGACTGAAACTATACAACATGTAACAGAATAAGCGCAATTCCTGAAATTAGTTTGTTCAGTATCGACTACTTATTCGATTTCAGCTATTTTTAATATGTGTTAAATTTAAAAAAAATCGATTGCATCATTTTTTTTTATATTAATTGGGGTGTATGAGGAATTGCGCTTTTTCTATTACGCTTTGTATAATCAGCATTAACTCAAAAAGTCAGACTTTCTGATTGTCTTTTTTACTGTTGGAAATAATTTCGTTCTTTTTCAGAACCAATACTTATTCTAATATATTAAGTCTCTCAATTATTTCTTGTCTCCTTGAATTATCATCAAAATAATAAAAAAATAAGTAATTAAAGTTATATGATTAATAGTTTGTATTGGCAATAATAGTAATACATTACTTTCATTCAAAATAACTCGCTGAATTAGTACCTATCCACTAGAATAGAAAGAAGTAAATTTGGTGTTTTCTGATTAAATTAAGTTTTGATTGTATTTTTAATAAGTATAGTTATTTTTAAATCGAATAAATATATTTTGATGTTAATAGCATGTATTTTGTATATCCTTAGTTTCAAAATCCTTCCGTCACTATTCATATATCTAGTAGGTATCTACGAGTATATATAACTATATACAGAATGAATTTTTCTGGGCATGGATGGCTAAATCAGAAACTATGAGGAATAGCGAAAAGTACTCAAAGGAGTCTCGGGTCCGATTTTGATGAAAACTAAAGCTGCATCTTTGGATTTTTGAAAAATCAATATTCCTAGTCAGGAATCGAACACGTTTATTTTGGTAAAAAAAAAGCACCCTGTATTATTGCACCATTGATAGTGCCGAATTCTGGGAAGAAATGACATATACCTACGACAATCTTAAGAAAAATGGATTTTAATAGACGGATTCATATTCTAAAGTACCTAATGCCTTCATTCATTCCTGCATTTTCTCAACACAGCGTCTTTAAGCACTGTTATGTGGAGCAGTGATAGCCCTGACGGTTAAAGAGCCGGCCGAAAATCAGTGAGGCTCGGGTTCGAGTCCTGGCATGTACCAATGAGTTTTTCAAAAAACTTACGTACATATTTATCACTAGCTCGACGGTGACGGAAAACATCGTGAGGAAACCCGCAGGTCTGAGAATTAATCCTGAGACATGTGTAAATAGACCCGGTCCGGCGATGGGCTCACCACCTATCACGTTTAGGGGTCCAATGTATCTCGTGAAATGTGGATATATCCAGTAATGGAATACCTCTGCCTACCCCCTCGGGGATGAAAGGCGTGAGATTATTATATTATGTGGTTTGACAGTTAATGTTTGGGTTTAGTCGCGTCTAGTTTCATACATAGTGTCTAGTGCATTATGAATAGTTACGGTGAGATGTCCTTTGTTCCCAGAATTCTATGTAATCTCTCAAAACATTGTCTATCAAAACACCAATTCGTCACATTGATGCCTTGTGATCGGAAGGTAGTGAAAATTTAAACATCCGAAACCTTGAAGTAACCCTTATCAAAATAAGACACGATTTCTCCAACAGAGTAATGCTCACTCAGAGTTAGATAAAAAAAACAATACGGGAACATTTCTTCAATATGTAATATGTATAATCGCGAACGCTGTTGCGATGTTATAGCTAGTTTATTTTTGTGCGAATCTCTCAGAACTTCCCATTCCCAATACAAAAATATAGTTAATTCGTTCCAGGAATCCAACTATAAAACTACTAACACTCAAGTATGACACAAACAATGTAATAACTAAATTAGTATTACCTAAAAATATCGTAATTGTTTACAATAAACGAACCCTTACTAGAACTATGTTAGCTAATGTTATTAGCTCATCGCGACGACGCCCATTGTTATAATCATCTTAGATGTTCGATGAGAATTCAGATCAGTTGCTACTTACACTCTGGCGCAAATGGAAGTGTTGACTCTTCTCTCGTGGCTAGCCGTGGCGGCAGCGCAGTTCACCGATGACGCCAGCAACTTCGAATCTTACGGGGACAATATTTCTAACAGAAAGTTCCTGATGAAGAAGCGGTACCGGCCTGCCTACCACATCTCCGCGCCCATGGGTTGGCTCAACGATCCCACCAGTATTGCCTTCTTTCACCGGCAATTCCACGTGTTCTACCAATACCACCCCTACAACGGCGCGTGGGGCCACATACATTGGGGCCACGCCGTCAGCAACAACCTCCTGGACTGGGTCCACTACCCCCCAGCGCTGATACCCAAGGAGTACTACGAGAAGCACGGCTGTCTGGCCGGCTCCGCTGTCGTCCACAACAACTACCTCACAATTTTCTACACTGGAACTGTGCTCATCAACAACAGGACGCTGCAGAATCAAAATGTCGCCATCAGTTCGGATGGAGTCATCTTCCAGAAGTACCTGTATAACCCGATCATAAAGGAGTCGCCGTATACGACGCATGGCTACGGCGATTTCCGGAATCCAAAAGTGTGGAGGTTCCGCAGCCAGTGGTACATGCTGATCGGCGTGATGTCGGCTTCGCAGCAAGGCCAGCTGCTACTGTACACGTCGCCCGACATGTTCAACTGGAATCTGAACGGCACCGTGGCGCAGTCCTACGGTGACATGGGCTACATGTGGGAGAGCCCCGACTTCTTCGAGCTCGACGGACAGCACGTCCTAATCCTCTCTGTCCGCGGTGTACAAACTGACGGGTACCGATTCCGGAATCTGTACCAGACCGGCTACTTGGTGGGGAGTTTCAATTACTTAGCGGGACGGTTCGGCGAGGAATTTGAAATATCGACTGCGACCTTCAACGAGCTCGATTACGGGCACGATTTCTACGCAGCACAGACGCTGCAGCTGCCCGATGGTAGGCGCGTGATGATCGCGTGGCTTGGAATGTGGGAGAGCGTCTTCGAGGAGTCCAAGGACGGCTGGGCCAGCATGCTGACCCTCATCAGGGAGCTGAAGCTGAACAACCACGGCCGCCTACTGATGACCCCTCTGCGAGAATTGTCAGACTTGCGCTCGGAGATCTTGGAAGACGCCTGGTACAACCCTGGAGAAGCGTTCCAAGCTGGGACAAAGGCGTTCGAAATGATTGTGAACTCGAGCACGGGAGCGAGTGAGGCGATGGTGATTTTTGAATGGAACGATGAAGATCGGTTCAGCGTTTCGTATTCGGCGAAATCAGGGTACGTGGCCGTGGACCGGGGCGGGGTGGACGGGGTTCGGCGAGCGGATTGGGCGCCGCCGAGCGACTACGTGCACTGGCGCATGTTCGTAGACTACAGCTCTATAGAAGTTTTCTGCGGCGCGGGCGAGGTGGTCTTCTCCAGTCGCATCTACCCAAAAAAGTCGATGCGAGTCCGAATCGGCGGCGACACGCAGCTCCACGTGGTGCAATACAAATTGCGGCGAAGCTTGGGCAAACACCAAGAGGGTTAAGTCTGCATTACATACTGAGGGTTTCTTTAACCCGTAAGGGCTACCACGTTGCTCCGATTTAAGGCTGATTCATGTTACAACGGCGGGGCACGGTCAAATACTTTTTGTATGAAGCGCTGGCCCGGACGTGGTCGAGGCGTATTGTAGGAAGGGTCGCCCCGGACGGGGCCCGTCCCGTTGTAACACCAATCAGCCTTTACGCGGTTTTGGCGGTTTTTCGAAACGATCGGTGTCAAAAAGTGACACTCGGCATAGTAACGTTACGAAATTCGTACCTGAATCGAACCTCGCGGTAGCCCCCAGGCGAGTGCTACGCTGTGGAGTTCATATGAATGAAATAAGTTACATGTTTTTTTTAAATGGCCGGGAGGTTGTTTATGGTATGACGCCTCTTTTGCTTTTATCTAAGGTATGACGTGTTAACTCTAACTAAAACGAATTTACCTCCATTGATATGCGTAGGTAAGGTAGGTATTTATGTTTAGGTAATAGATAAGTATTAGTTGTTTAGTATCCACAGGCTCTACCTAGTTTGGAAATAAATAGTCGTGTGTGATTTGTATGCCACAATGTATTTAATTTTAATTTAATAAGAGGCCCTGGTGCTCAGACCAATTTTTTTTTGGTCTGAGCCCTGGTGAAGAATTTTCACAATGTAATAAGGTGCTCATTGTCTGTACCAAAGAGATTAAAATATAATAGTGCATACAGGGGGCATTGGGAATATTTTCATACAAAACTTTGAAGCATGTTTGAAGCTCAAGCGTAATGTCAGTTAGTATGAACGCGAGCTGTCATTCGGTCGAAATTGTACTGGACTTATTCCACTTGGACTAACTTTTGGCTTCAAATTTTCCTAGCTTTGTCCCCTCTATGCCCTATAATATTTTAATCTCTTTGGTCTGTACTTACCTTTAGTTAGGTATGTTCCTTGACAATGTTTCCTAATTATTTTTACTAAAAAGACAACTATATTAAAAATTTGTTTTCTTTCTATATACTTATTAATAAAAATACACATATTTATAAGAATTTAATACCTCTGCTGACCCCCTCGGGCATCGCAAACGCCGTAAATGACCTCGTATGTAGAGACAAAGTCATAACATGACATCATTCATATATCTATGAGCATTATAGTCACTATGATCGTTCACGTTACAAAAATCTTAAACTTCAGTGGCTCAAACCAGCTCAAACTTCAAAAGATTTAGTAGGTACCTAAGTGAGTATGTACCTATTTTAGTATTACCTATTCTAAAAATAGCCGTGAAATTTCTCAGGAGACGTCCCATCTTCGAGCCTTTTTCATTTAACGCCACCCGCGTCAAAGGACACCATTCCGTCCACAGAAATACTTGTACGGAATAATTTATTTTGAAAATACAAAACTTTTTTAGTAATTCTGTGCCACACGGCATTTTCAACTTTATTTACTGGCGATAGAGTTAGTAAGTTTATACTCTTGTGAGCGTGTCCATCTCACCATTTACGTCACGGCTGTGTGACGTACGACTATGTCATAGATTATGTTATGAAATGAAACAGACTGTCCTCATCGCACTACTGAGCTAGGTAAAGGCTAAGTATTCCTTTGAATAATAGATATAATATGTAGAATAAGTATGTATTGCATATTTTTTATTTTGATAGTCTACATTTTTTTGGATCAATTCATATTCGTTTTATTTTTACAGTCATCTATTCGTTACTACTCATATCACTACATAGTATAAAACAAAGTCGCTTTCTCTGTCCCTATATCCCTATGTCCCTATGTATGCTTAAATATTTAAAACTACGCAACGGATTTTGATGCGGTTTTTTAATAGATAGAGTGATTCAAGAAGAAGTTTTTAGTATTAGCATTGCACCCGTGCGAAGCCGGGGCGGGTCGCTAGTATCTGATAAAAAAAACAAGTCAGCTCAATACAGTGCACAGTTACATAATCTAAGCACATACAGATTTTCGCCTAAGTTAGTAAATAATATAAATTCTATATCAAAGGATTTGCAGAACTACAGCTATTTAATCTACGTTCATAATTTCCACCATACATAAAATTTACCCCTAATGCAGGTAAAAAAATCAACTAGTTCAAAATATTGATTCTCATTGGAAAAGTAGGTATATTAAAAAAAAGGAAGCGTGAAATAAGTGTTTTCACAGTAGGTGTACTAGGGTAGAATAAAAAAAAAATTGTAGACACCTCAACTTTTTTCAGTTCTAATTTAAAAAAAATATAATATAAGGATTTGCAGAACTACAGCTATTTAATCTACGTTCATAATTTCCACCATACATAAAATTTACCCCTAATGCAGGTAAAAAAATCAACTAGTTCAAAATATTGATTCTCATTGGAAAAGTAGGTATATTAAAAAAAGGAAGCGTGAAATAAGTGTTTTCACAGTAGGTGTACTAGGGTAGAATAAAAAAAAAAATTGTAGACACCTCAACTTTTTTCAGTTCTAATTTAAAATGTTAATTTAATTGCCACAAATTTTCTCAATATCGCTCATATTCTCAAATACACGTTTTTAGCAATTTTAGCAACGATGTAAGGAGGTCATGGATAAAAGTAACAGATAAGACATCAAATTAGTCGGTTTTTACACGTTTGACATTACTCTATAATCTATGGTTTGTTTCTGTCCTTTTTCTTCCGTATTCTATAAAGAAGGATAGGCTAACATAAAATTAGGAATTTTAGCTGGTTTGCAGAATCGAGTCTATTATTTTAGACTCTCCGTGTAAATATTTTATATCGTACATGGTATCCCTACAAATGTCAAAGTGACAACAGTGAGAGGAGGAAGGGGGACTCAGTGAGTTTAGATTTCCGAAGTGATCCGAAGCCTTCGAAGGCTGAATGAAGTTCTTGGAATAGTACCACTAGGAGTAATAGTGTTCTGTGAATAGTACGTACCTACTACGTCCGCACTGTTTATCAGGCTGCAGAAGTAAATGGTATAGTGGATAAGTGAAGAGTGAACGTGTACCTAATTCATTACATATGTTAGGTAGGAGGTTATTTCCTCGAAGTATTCACATAAAACTAAAGTAATCCGTAAAATGGGTAAAATAGTCGTGTGTATCGCGATCGTATCATTATGTTTTGCATACGTTAACTCGGATAGAGCCTTAAAATTTTATGAAGAAAAGGTAAGTCATATCAACCATAAAGTTTTATAAGCGTGTTATTTCGTTTCCTTTGATAACGACCAGTCTCTGACCTAACTTTCTTTTCGTAATAAAAAATGAAGATTGCAAAAAGTTTACTGTTATTCGTTCTCTTGTATTTACTTCAGGGTCAACTACTTTCGTAACTATTAATTATCACATTTTATATAACTTAGTACCTGACTAGTATATGAAAAAAAGGATACTTGGGTCATGCATGCATGACCTAGGTATATGAATAATATGCATGCATGACTTAGGTAATCAATAATAATAATTTGAAAAACCGGCCAAGGACTCGTGCACGAAGGGTTCCGTACAATTATCTATAAAAATGACAAAATCACCATATTTATGTATGGGAGCCCCTTAAATATTTATTTTATTCTGTTTTTTAGTACCTATCTTTGTTACAGGCAGCGGTAAAACTTTAGTATATGGACCGTCGATTTAAGGGGGGGGGGGAGGGGTGGGAGGCCCCCCCTGGTGGGAAGGGGTTGCGGAAAACTATAGTTTTTGAAAAAAAAACTAAAAACTAATTTTGAGGTTATGTTGCGTATGGAAAATCACTACCGCTTGTTAAAAAAAAAGGTCATCAGTACCAAATTTCGAATTCGTGACGGCTCCGGCGCTGCGGAAATTGCAGCCCCTCCACCCTAGCGTAACTAAGCACAGGCATTGCGCGAGCCGAGCGGCGGAGGCTGGTCGCCGAAGGTCACAGCGGGCGGGGGCTGCATTCCCTTCGCGCCTCCGGCTTATAAAAAACACTCTAGGGGTAGGACAGATAAGACCACGTGGAAATCGGGGTGGGCAGATTCGGTTCTGAGACAGTTAGTGACCTAATCTATCCCATTCGGGGTGGGCAGATTCGGTTCTGATACCGTTAGTGACCTAATCTATCTCATTCGGGGTAAGCAGATTCGGTTCTGAAACCGAGGCCTAATGTATCCCAAAAAAGTGAAACGACGCAAAAAATACGAAAGTTTATGATATTTTTTTTGGAAAAACTAATTTTCCGCAATTCGAAAGTTTGCAAAGACTCTTTGGGATAAGACCTTTTTGCTACAAAATTGCCGGAATCCAAATCAGCGATCCATATACCCTAACCTCCATAGTTGCGTTTTTTTTCATACAAAAGACGAATCTTTATGATTTTTTTTTGGAAAAACTATAATTTTCCGCAATTTGAAACTTTGCTGAAAGACTCTTTAGGCTAAGACCTTTTTGCTATAAAATTGCCGTCATCCAAATCAGCGGTCCATATACTAAAGTTTATCCCAGGCAGCAACAGATTTCTGTTGTATTTACATCTGTAAAATTTAAACTGTCTAAATATCACGGTTCATGAGATACTGGCTGGTGACAGACCGACGGACAGCAAAGTCTTAGTAATAGGGTCACGTTTTAAACTTCGGTTACGGAACCCTAAAAAACTAACCAATTTTTTTTATTAACTTTTTTCAGAGTTTTCATGAAGCACATGACTTAACTGACAAAGATGTGAAAGATATAGCAAAATTAACAGACATGAATAACTTCAAATCTGTTTTAAATGAAATTCTAATTCCAAGAGTCGTGGGAACGCCTAACCATGAGAAAGTAGGTAGTTACATTAAGAATCAGATGGAAGGTTTAGGATGGACGGTCACTGAAGACGTGTTTGCTGACAATACACCTGTGTTTGGCAGTTTAAACTTTAAGAATATTATAGCGACGTTGAATCCCAATGCGGACAGGTACTTAGTGCTGGCTTGCCACTATGACAGTAAATATACAAGGGAACATGTTTTTGTTGGTAAGTAATTTTTTATATTGGTGATAATTGATGTGATAAATGTAACGTAAATAATATTTTATTAGATTCATTGAACTCTTTGAGTGCTTTCTGTACACCCAAAACAACATGTAATCACAGACCAGTTTATTTAAACTCGTCTGTGATTACATGTGTTTATTTAAACTGGTCTGTGATATAATCTTTTATGTCTGTAGTGACCTTTGCCAGGTTTATTTTTAAAATCAAAGTTATAAATTGTTTCTAAGTTTGCTTTTTGTCAAGTAATCCATAGAGCATAATAAAATAAACTTTCCTATTGCCTACATTTTTTAATGCCAAATGCACATTCTGTGCCATTGCCTACTTTCACATGTTAAAAAAAAAGTATTTTATTTCCTAACTTTTTCAACAGGGGCAACGGACTCAGCAGTTCCATGTGCCATGATGATAAACCTCGCGAAAGTGATGGCCACAGAGTTGAATAAACTCAAGAGTTCCAACTTGAGTCTCATGTTCATCTTCTTTGATGGAGAGGAGGCCTTCCGCGAGTGGGGACCCACGGACTCAATCTACGGCGCCCGCCATTTGGCCGGTCAGTGGCATGGAACTGAATATAAAGATGGCGCGAATCATCTGAAAAGGATGGTGAGTTTTTTCTTTGTTACCTTTATTATTTATTTCCGCAAAAAGTATAATCTTAAATAACAGCTTCTTTTTTTTTTTTTGTGGATGACATCTGGGTGAAAGCCTCCATCTTCTCCCAATCTTCCCTGTCTGGTTCCCTTTCCAACCAGTTCCCTCCTGCTGGACCAAGTCGTCGCTCCAGCGTTTTCGGGACGTCCAGCCTTCCTTCTTCCTTTTAGGCCTTTCCATTTGGTGGTTTTCAGGGTCCATCTTTTATCTTTATATCTGGCAACATGCTTTGTTACCTATATGTACAAAATTGTGATATGGTAATAGTTGTTTATATCACTACCAACCAAACTCTAGAACTGTTCTTGTGGGTGTTCAATGAGCTATCTGGAGAGGAGGGGGCGGATTTGAAGCCCCCCCTATATAGGGGGGGGGGGGAAGAGAAAAATTACAGTTTCTAGTACTTAAACAATATTTCATACAAATTACTTATGTGGTGTAGAATAGGATTATTGATTATGAATATCACTTTATGTTGTGCACAATTCGTTGTGGCTTGCTTCACCCGCTCCTAGAGGTAGAGTTAGTGCATTAGTATAAACTATAGTGATAGTGAAAATTAAGAACACATAAACAAAGTTAGAATAGTGACTTATAAGCAACTTAAGTTAAATTACTTATTAGCCTCATAATAAGGCTAGATTGTAATTATTTTAAAGTAAGTAACATAAAGTTAGGAAAAAAAAAACTTTATGTTGTGCACAATTTGTTGTGGCTTGCTACACTCGCTCCCAGAGGGTTACAAGTCTAACCTTAACCTACTGATAGGATTTGTTATGATAACACATTGTGACTGTTTATCTCAGTTACATCCATCCTAAGGTTGTCTAGACGCCGCCCTTTGTACTTTTTACAAATCGTTGTGCCACTTATAACATATGCATATTTTTATTGGTGTAGAATTAGTTGTTAGTAACATACAGTTAAAGCGGCTTGCCGGCTTCATACAAATAAATAGCTGGATGCGTTTCGGTCTTTCGATTTCGTCTGTATGAGACCGAAATTCAGAAGGATAATCTTAGCTAATTCAATTCAATTTCTTTTATAATGGCGGTCCTTTTTGATTTCGCCAAATTCCAGTTTACAGAGCTTCGTCTGTCGTTTTGGTTGTGCCCAGATGTCTTTAGGTGTGGTTTGGTTATCAACAGTAAAAAGGCTTCTTGAGGTAATTCGAAAAACTCCATCGCACGCATTATATCGAATTTCCAATTCACTGCACACTATGAAGGATATTTACCACATATACTATCACTATTATGAGCCAAACCAAAATATACGGCAAAATGAAAATTTTACAAAAAACATGAGATTCGTTTCCGATGTCGATAGATTCGACTCGAATCGAACGGAAACGGTATCGAGTCTCTGTGGATGTGTACCTCTACGCAGCGGGACCCTCGGCCCTAGAGAGATATGGTTGGTATATATCTATAGTACCCTCGCCCAAACTTATTGAACGTGTATTGAAATAATTTGTACCCCGATGGTTTTAGAGTAAATTAAAAAATAAGAAAGTCTCTATCCAGCGGGGCCCTCCGTAAGTATGCATTCAATGGTTTTTTCAATTGCATTTAAGTATAGTACCTCAAGACCCATTTTCAAAATAACAATTACTTTTCATCTGAGAGATATAGTTTTTACATAAAATCAAGTGGAAGTTCTAATCGATCCAGCGGGGCCCTCCCTGGATTGGCATTGAACAGCCGTTTTGTATTTTTTTTCGTTTAGTACCCTTAGTAAAAATAACTTTTAACAAATAATATGTTTAAAAATACATAATAAAAAAATAATATGAACAAAATAAAATGACGCGCTTCTCCATACGATTAGCGTGATTTAGAAAAATAAATCTAGGGATGATTTTAGAATCAAATAAAACTAGACTTATTGTTAGGCTTCTAACTAAGTATAGGCTTTTATTTTAAATCAAAATAACATATTTTAGAAACCACAAAATCACTTTAGCATAGGTAGGACAGTTAAAAAAATCTATAAAATAGTATGGAGAGGTGCGTCATTTTATTTTGTTTATATTATTTTTTTAGCATGTATTTTTCAACATATTATTTGTTAAAAGTTATTTTTACTAAGGGTACTAAACGAAAAAAAAATACAAAACGGCTGTTCAATGCCAATCCAGGGAGGGCCCCGCTGGATCGATTAGAACTTCCACTTGATTTTATGTAAAAACTATATTTCTTAGATGAAAAGTAATTGTCATTTTGAAAACGGGTCTTGGGGTACTATACTTAAATGCAATTGAAAAAACCATTGAATGCATACTTACGGAGGGCCCTGCTGGATAGAGACTTTCTTATTTTTTTATTTACTCTAAAACCATCGGGGTACAAATTATTTCAATTTACGTTCGGTAAGTTTGGGTGAGGGTACTATAGGTATATACCAACCATATCTCTCCAGGGCCGAGGGTCCCGCTGCGTAGAGGTACACTCTGTGGATACGTCTGTGGGTTTGTTACAAATGCCTCAGAATTACTTCTGGGACTTGCAGGTTTCCTCACGATGTTTTCCTTCACCGTCGAGCTACTGATAAATATGTACCTACGTAAGCTTTTTGACAAACTCATTGGTACATGCCAGGGTTCGAACCTGAGCCTCACGAATGAGAAGCGGGCTCTTTAACTACTGGGATATACTAATACACTTATCTAACTAAATACAACTTTGTTTACCGCTAGAACAAATTGTATGCGATTATTCGTCTTTATTGTTTACGTTTCATTTAATCTTCAGATGCCTCATTTGACATTGAAACATAATTAAAATGTATATCACTAACTTGTTTATTCTACATCGGATAAATAATATCGGAAAGACTGAATTCCAATAATTAGTTTAATTTATTTTTCACACCACATGCTCGACAAAGCCGGATTATATATCATATAAACCTCACCGAAAGCAAGACATTATATCCCTTGGCTTTAGCCGGGTTATAATGTTGTATGGAATTTCATTATAACCCTAGGTCAATAATGTAATTTTCACTATTCATAATACTTATTGCTATGACGATAAAGTCTAATTTCGTTAAGCAAAATGTAGTGCACCCGCCGTGGCCAACGCGATTTTCGAAAACCGAAGCCGCAACCAACTATTAGATTCGCACGATCTTCATTTGTTAAATCAAGTAGGTCACGCCGGCAGAAACAAGTTGCTGTATCCATTTTATAGCTTTAAAATTTCAAAAAGAATATCGAAAATGTCGAGTGATGAAAGTACTTTGACTCCTGAGCCTATTTAATCTAGATGCCATATAGGCATTGTCAATAATCTACTACCATGCAATTGCATTTTATGGTCTCGCATAAGGTGAGAAAAGTAGAGTATATAACTCGGGAATAAAACTGTTTTTGTCTTGGGCGTTTAAATCCCTCACTAAACTCAGGACTCAGTCTTAATTCCCTAGCTTCGCTCGGGAATTAAATCATAACTCCCTCGCTGCGCTCGGGAGTAAAACTGGGAGTCCTTCGTTACGTTCAGGATTCAATGTCGCGCCCGTGACATAAAACCTATATAATCTACTATTAATTATTAAAACCTACTTACAGACTACCAGAGCGCGGCGACACGCTTATGTGATTCACATTGACAGATCTTTTAGTTCTCAAATCGATATTATGGTAATACGTGGTAATACTTTTCCTCCGTCATACGAAACTCAAGGATCACTTAATTTGACTGCATAAATTTCCATATTTATTCAATGACCTTATATCGTGATCTCATAAGCTAAATGACGACCGACTATGTGGGTTAGTTTAGGAGGGATCCATGACTGCACTCATTAATACCCATAAACTTACGACCTCTTGAATATGTGTGCCCGTGCCCGGCAGGCAATTGGATTTCTATCTTTTTGGCGGGAAAAACATATATTCGACGACAAAAAGTCTCTACTAAATTTGATAGATCTACCGAAGAACTCAATCTTTTGTACAAGCTTTTATTTAACTCGCAAGGTATGTTTGTCCGGGTGGAATCTTGCAACTCAATTTTGAGGCAAATATCTTCAATCGATTGAGCTGAACTTTTGTATACACATTCAGTTTGGATGACAATGCATGATTAGCTGAGTGACGTCATTCTCAATCCAACATGGCAGAACACCCAAGATGGTTTCCTAGGTATTTTTAATGCACTCCTACAATATATGTATTAAATGCTTGCTTTTCAAAAAGTTCATTTACTTTTAATTGTATTTCTTAACACCGTGTCCCCGAGGAAGTTTTTAAAGGCAAATTGAGTGTTATGCTTTGCGTCAGTGATATGGTTTGTCGTTGGTTGCCAAGAATCTGTGATGAGGTCTAATAATCGGTGCTATAAAAGTAGGTAGGAAGTGTGCCGGCACCCTAACGGGAACAGACGATCATGTTTAATTTTCTCGTCCACTGAACAAGGCCTTGAACTGAGAACTTTAATAACTATCTCTGCCGTTTTCTAATGAATATCTTTGTGATGGATGATGCATAAAATGTTGAAGGATAGAATCTAACTTTTTCTTGGCAATTACAAAACACTCGTAACTGATATCATGTCTTTAAAATTATATTAGGGTTCCGTACGGTACAGTGGTACGGAACGGAGCCCTTTTTGTGCGGATCCGACTCGTACTTGATTAGTTAACTTCAACAACACCAAAAAAGTCATAGAGACTGTTTGAAAACTGATTTTCAATCTATAGGCCGTATGAGCCATAATCTTACACGAGAGTCCACAGCGGATTGGGAGGAGAATATTCTGAATATTCGACTCCAAAACGTGATAGGTGGTGAGCCCATCGCCAGACCGCGACCGGGTCTGTTACACTTGCCTCAGAATTAATTGTGAGACCTGCGGGTTTCCTCATGATGAATATTCTCATGAAAAGTGGGTATTTCCAGAAATGGAATAGGTATGTCTGCCTACCCCCTCTCGGATAAATGGCTTGAGATTATATATTTTTTTGTTAAGCTAGTGGCCACTTATTTCTTAGTTACTTTTATACTTAGTTACTAAGACGTAAAGTTTGACGTAGAGCCTAACCATACTGGGGATCGCTGGTTTCCTAACGATGTTTTGATTTACGGTCGAGCTAGTGATAATGTAAGTTTTTGATAAACTCATTAGAACATGCCCTTATCAGGGTTCGAAACCGGGTCACTTGCAATAAAAGGCGGTCTCATTCAACAAGACATCACCATTTGTTTTGAGCGTTTTTTATGGTTCTATCGCAAGCAAGTACTTGCGAGTCTGAGATTAGGGAATCTTAAGTAAAGAACCACTCAAAGAAAGAATAGGAGGAAAAGTCTATATTCTTTTTGATCTCTAGTCTCATCATAAACGTATTACGAGATGTTTGTTTGGGACATAAATTCTCTTAAAGTACAGATTATGTTCGTCTGAAAAAACCGGCTAAGTGCGAGTCGGACTCGCGCACGAAGGGTTCCGTACCATTATCTATAATAACGGCAAAAAAATCACGTTTGTTGTACGGGAGCCCCCTTAAATATTTATTTTATTCTGTTTCTTAGTATATGTTGTTATAGTATTGTATGATGTTATAATGCTTGACTCACTGGTTAATTGAAATTTGTTTTAAGCAGGTCCTTTTTCTCTTTCTATCTGATGTTTACCTTTTAAACGAGCATGAGGAGTGATTATTGCACTTTTTATTTCTAATCTACTATATAAAAATTAGTCGGGTTTTCCTTCCTGACGATTTAACTCGAGAACGGCCGGACCGATTTTGATGAAACTTTTTGTATGGGTTCGAGTGGGTCCAGGGATGGTTTATAGCAAAGAAAATTCAGCATTGCACCCGTGCGAAGCCGGGGCGGGTCGCTACTACTACATAATTATGTCGTATTAAGAGTGTTGTTGACTGTTGGTAGGTCTAAAGAAAATAAAAATTATGGTAACTGTTTCAAAAATTCTGACCATGAAGCAAATACTCTTTACAATTTAAACGTCACAGTTAAAAATGTGTATTCAGGTGGACTTCTATTCATCACATATCAGGTATTCATTACTGGTGTTTGAAGCTAATATACACAGAATGAATGTGGTAACATATTTTTGTAAAACATGGTACCCCTTTTTGCCCCGTATTAAATTATATATATTTTTTTAATTTAGATGAAAAACACCCAGTTTTTAAAGTTTTCACTTGCCTCCACGAAAGGCTTTTTCATCTTGACGCATGCCTAAAGATTCGCAGAGTTTCCCTTAAAGAATTACGCGTTTTTTATTTTATTAAAAAGGTTACCTCTATTACTATACTACAAGTGTACCTAATTACGTGTTATCTATTGTATCTACACAAATATTTTAAAGAGGAAAGATTTGTTTGTTGTAATGAATATTCTCCGAAACTACTGAACGTATTTAAAAAATGGGATTTAAAATTTTTGGCTGGACATTTTTAAAAATAAAATATTAACTGATAATTTTTGAATACTTACTACAAAAACCAATGGCGACCGAAAATTCCGAAATATTTTCGCTTTTTAAAACACCAACATCTCCAAAATGGTTATCAAATTTAGTGCCATTCCAAATATAATATTTTCCATTCAATTCAATTTGCACAGCACATACAATAAAGAATTCGTTTGATAAGTACGCCAACCATATTTGTAAAGTAACAAGTCGGTCCAATAGTGGTTTGCTTTAGCGAAATGATTTCCCAGGAAACCGATGCTCGATTTTATTACATACCTACTAGATGGCTATTCCGTCAGCGTAAACTTTATGTTATCGTGTCCATTAAGAACTGTGTTTTTTCTGGGATCAGGGGCGAGTTTGAAGCACATTACGAAAAAAATAATGATGTACTTATAAGAATAACAAAAGCCTGTCTATACTATACTAATATTATAAGATATTCATGATGTAAGTATAAGAATAACGAAAGTGTCTATACTATACTGTAAGGAGGAAAGATTTGAATTTTTTTACGAATAAACTCAATAACTACTGGACCGATTTTAAAAAAATTTTCCCCAATGGAAAGCTAGAAGATCCCTGAGTATATTTTATTGCCGTATTCCCACGGGAACGGGAACTACGCGGGTGAAACCGCGCAGATCCGCTAGTAAATTATAAAATTATTAGCGGGTGCCCAGGCGTAGCCCGCGCGGATCCCTTTTATTCCACTTCCCATATGAATTTTGAAAAATCCCTTCTTACTGGTCACTTGGGTCATTTAAGGAAACTTTGTGTCAGTCAGCCAATCAGTATTTTAAAATGTGTAAGAATTTAGAGATGCATACAATATGATAATTTCTTAGTTTTAGATATTTTGTATCGATGAACAAACGTCTTGTCTATTTATTTTAGTTTAATACACCGTTGGCTTATCAAGCTTCTAATTAAAATTATCGATACCGTAATAGGTAATACAGATCTTCTTGACTTCGTGATTACTTTGATACGAAAAGAGCGATGTAGGCTTATTAATTCTATGGTAGTTTTCTCTGAACTCTACTCTCTTCTCTCTACTCTACTTCTCCTGTGGCGCCCCTTTATATCTGGCTGGGCGGTCTCCCAACCCTAACGCCGCTGCTGGGCCTGACTTCCATCGGGGTTATCATTATAAGGACCTACTCCTTTTTCTTTCAGGATGTCCTCGTCCTCCTAGACCTCCTAGGAACACCAGACCCGGTCTTCTACAGCTACTTCAAGTCGTCCGAGAAGTGGTACGTGAGGTTGGCCAGCGCTGAGCAGAAACTAGCGCAGCTCGGACAGCTCGCGGCGTACTCGCGGGGGCAGGCAGAACAGACATACTTCAGGCTGCGGAGCTCCGGGGCGTTCATTGAGGATGACCACATTCCATTCCTGAGGAAAGGTGAGTCAAGTCTTATCAAAATCTAGTTATTTTTCTTTTAGACTTGGTCGGTTTTATATGTAGACTAGCGACCCGCCCCGGCTTCGCACGGGTGCAATGCTAACACTAAAACCTTCCTCTTGAATCACTCTATCGATTCCAAAAAACCGCATCAAAATCCGTTGCGTAGTTTTAAAGATTTAAGCATACAAAGGGACATGAGGACATAGGGATATAGGGACAGAGAAAGCGACTTTGTTTTATACTATGTAGTGATAGTCAATAAGTAGGTACATTATAAAACCGACCAAGATTGAGAAGGACTTGAGGACGCGAATCCTCGACGTTTTTAAAAATAATACTAGCAAGCTTTCTAGCAAGTTACCATAGGCGTTGCACGCGTTGAATATATTTTTTCCAGTTCGCGAGGGAATTTCAAAGAATCCCTTAGTGCACATTCACGACATTGAAAGAACCTTTGTGTAAAATTTCATTCTCCTAGATCCATGGTTTCTGGTGTGAGTCATTCAGCCAGTCAGTTTTTAAAATTAATATAATTATAGACTAGCGATTCTGCGCGGTTTCATCCGTGTAGTTCCCGTTTCCGTAGGAATACTAGAATAAAATATAGCCTATGTTACTCAGGAGTATTGTACATTTCCATTGGTGAAAGAATTTAATTCGGTCCAGTAGTGTTTGAGCTTATTAATAACAAACATACAAAAATACAAATCTTTCCTCTTTATAATATTGATGTAAACGGGTGTAATAAATGAATAGGAAGTAGGAACGGTCCCGCTCAGCCTAATCGACCGGTCTACGTAATGGCGTACTGCCCTCAGTATGGCCAGTGTGGTGTGGTTAATAGCCGTCATTATCAGGCAATTTTGACGCAGGCTTTCCATTTATACAGTGTTATTCAAGCATTCACATTATTTGAGAGTGGCGTTATAAAAACATCGTCTGTGTATATAATTAGCTTTTTATTAGGTATTATTGAGGTCTTTCGTAAATTTAGTTCTCTCAAAGTTACATAATATAGGTTTCGTAAAATTTTTATTTGCGTATATGTACCTACCTTAAATTAAAAATTTCTTCCTTGCCCTTATCAGTACACCAATAGGTGCATACCTACTATTCTTTATTCTGTGCCAATATAATGAATATGAACCGTATGTCTGTAATTTCAAAATAATTGGCAAAATTTAAGTGAAAATGCCTAATACAAATGCTTAATACTGTTAAATAACAGTTTTACAACCTTTGTCTTCAATAAAAACGGTTCAGCAGACTTCAATCAAATAAATTTATGTTCCATTCCATTATAATACTAGTATCTTGCAGGGTTCAGACATAGGTTCTTTAATTTTGATAAACCGAAGCAAAAAATCGCTGGTTTTAAAATTAAAAAAAACCTAAATTCGCACCATATTCCTAATACAATGATGTCGATTCTCAAAATATGCTTGTTGCTTAACACTGACAATATTTGGTCAGACATTATTTGGTTTGCATGAAAATCGTATGTCATGTATGTTAAGTTAGTTTCAGTATGAGTAACGCATACTTTAAATTATATGTATGTTTTGCTGCTGTTTCGACTACACAAGACAATCGTACGACCTTGGCCTTGTCAATCTCAATCGGGAATTACGTGACAAAATGTGGTGATCGTACGGTCACCGATTGCAAAGTAAACGTTACTTTGAATCGTCAAACCTATCGAGGTTTATTAACTAGATAAGATAGGATATCTTTTGATTCTATAAACTAGTGACCCACCCTAGCTTTGCTTCGGTTTCGCACGCCGATAAAGCAGCCAAAGATTTTGAACTGAAAACTTATTTTTATCATAATAAAATATAGCCTATATTAGTCAGCTACCTACTCTACCTACATACATTATACACCTATAGGTATTATAAAGAGGTGAGATTTTTTTTATTTTTTATTAAATAGGCAGACTCATAAACTATTGGACCGATTTTTAAAATTCTTTCACCAATGGAAAGCTTGCTTAGAGTAACGTGGTCTATACACAAGTACCTATACCACATTTTATTTCGGAACCCTATTAATAATAATAATTTATTTCAAGTGACAAAATTAATTGACTATTGTATTGTGTTAACAATTAACTTTCTTCCAGATGTGGACGTTCTTCACGTGATCCCGAACCCGTTCCCGCCGGTGTGGCACACGGCGGCAGACGACCTCGCCGCGTTGGACTTCAACACCATCGAGAACCTCAACAAGATCCTTCGCGTGTTCGTCGCGGAGTATCTCCACACGCGAGCCTAGCGCCCCGTGATGTGGAAGCTTTTTAGGATCTTTGTCACTTAAGGTACACTTTTGACAGTCGCGGTCCAGACGTCAGACGCGCACTTCTGACGGCTGACGCGAATTTACTAGACACTATAAAAATGTATGGCGGTGGTTTGTCACAAATGCGACGTCTAACGTATGACCGAAGCGTAAAGCCCACGTGCATTTCCAGAATTAGCAATTACGACGTCACGATACGACCTACGACGTTTGTAACAGACCACCGCCTGTGACGCCGCTTAGGACTCTCGCGTGAGACGCGCGCGACTGACGTCAGAAGTGTGCGGTTGACGTCAGAAGTGCCGTCTAACGCTTCAGCTTCAGAAAATGTACCTTTAGGATGAATTTGACAAACGGATCAGCAGCCTAATTAAGCCCGAAACACATGACGAAACTTACGTTAATTATTACTGAAATGACAGATGTTCGGGTATTCGGCGGTAAGTAACAAAAAAATGCAGTCACAAAAATGATAAATTTGTCATAACTAGTTGTTATTTTCAGGAATGTGTCAAAATGATAGACAAAACGTTAAGTTGTGTCTTCAGTCTCACACAAAACTTAAAGGATATATTAATACCTCACTCAAAGAGGTTGGATGAAAATCATTCTGAGAGAGATAACTTTTACTGAAAGTACAATATGAAGGCAATTAATTCGATCTTCGAGATTTTGTAATAATTTTCCAATATCAAGTTGATTGCGGGAGAATTGCCTTCCATTGTAAATCGTAATTAATATTGTGTTTCTAGACTATTTGCCGAAGTAAAATGCCAATCCTACAACTCTAAAGTGTCACGTTAAATCCGACTTCTATAAAAGCTCAATCGGTGATGCCAGGTTCGTCGGTTTACACACTGTTAATAGACACAGTAGATGAACATTGCTTGCCCACTATGAGGATTGCTATTCGTATACCCGTTTACAGAATAAGCGACGGTTATTTACTGACCAACTTAAGTAAACAGTGTGTAAACCAGCCATTTTAACGAAAAAAATATTTATGATTGATTTTTTTTATATAAAAGTTGGTAGATTGGCAGCAATTCTTATATAAAAAAACATTCCGTGTGCGATTCTATTTGTTGTCATGGCATTCGAAAACCTTCTTGCCAAAAAACCTGGCATCAAAGAGATTAAAATATAATAGGGCATCTCTTTGCCTGGCATGGTTTATTTATCTACTATATAAAAATAAGTCGGGTTTTCCTTCCTGACGATTTAACTCCAGAACACACGAACCGATTTCCACGGTTTTGCATTCGTTGGAAAGGTCTAGGGCTCCGCAAGGTTTATAGCAAAGAAAATTCAGCATTGCACCCGTGCGAAGCCGGGGCGGGTCGCTAGTTGAATATAATTATTTGTTTTACCTATAGCTATGTATAATTATGTACATTATTAACAAAAAATTGCAATTTTAAAGTACTTTTCCGAGTTGGCCCAAAGCTACGAGACGTTTTTGTTATTGTTCACACATACCAGTATCACAAAATATTATATGTAATGTAATAGTACTAATGTTGGACCAATCACGTGACCCACTTTTAATGAAGCGAGAATACCTGGCGATAATAAATATTATTATACCGTGAAAATATTGAATAGGCCTAAAATATAAAAAAGACCTGCCTACTTTCATAACAGGGTTTACGTTACTTAAAGCTGTTTCATTATGAATAGTAAAATGAACTAGTTTAAAAAACAATTCCACTAGAGGCCGATAATATTTAAGCAAAAGTATGTATTGGTCAAATGAACGCTTGTTTCATTCCGTTCCTTCACAGTAATTTGCTTGCTCAAAACAGTAATTTTAATCATGAATTAAGACGAAAATACTCTTGGATATTGTTATTATATAGTTAGGTGTTATTGAATATAGTGTGTATATTATTGTTAAACATTCCTTTTCTATTCAGATATATTTATTAAGGATTGAATTATACTAAATCAATTGTTCAAATTTTTTATTTATTTAGATGATTATTTTTATATTACAGACAATTTACAATTTTGGACTTTTAAATATATAATATTTATCTTTCATCATTAAGTACTGAGTGGTCGGAACTTTTGTTGGTAAAAATAATAATCATAATCAAATTATATGTATATATAATAATTATTGGAAATAAATAAATTTACTTAAGTCCTTGGCTCCTTGCTGTACCTTGCTGGTAAGAGGATTATGTATGACAATTGTTTTTGTACCTGCAAAGGTTGTGGCAAGATTGTCGCGTATTTTATTAAATCATGTTTTATGCGATGTGAGTGGTTACTAATGTAAATAATTTTTATATATAAGAGAAACTATTTTATGAATTTTAAACAATTTTATTACAAAATTCCACATTCCATAAAAGTACTTAATACTTTAGACTTTGTACAAAATGATTCTGTTGGAAATTACTTCAGAGAATGCAA
This sequence comes from Ethmia dodecea, assembly GCA_963855545.1. Lineage (NCBI taxonomy): Eukaryota > Metazoa > Arthropoda > Insecta > Lepidoptera > Depressariidae > Ethmia > Ethmia dodecea. Next base: position 13,535,680 of record OY979446.1, on the reverse strand, counting down.
TTTATATCGAATAAAATCCACATTCTGAAATTCTTAAGAACCGTTTTACACCAGCGACTTTTGATCGTAGGCTTTTCAAAATCAAATAATTCGATAAGACGATATCTACTTCGTCATATCGTCCAGTCACTGCTTCAGTTACCAAGTAGTTGCAGTTGCGATCTTGAGACGATGCTGTTGAGATATCGCCTACGCTCAAAAATCGCTGTAATAAAAGACTTAAAGTCAGCGCAGGTGGACGGAGTATCGGCGAAGAGACTTATTTAGTAACAATTTCAATTTAACTTATTCTGCATTCGACTGTCATTATCCAAAGTCGTATCCAGAAGCAGATTAAGTAATTTGTTAGTAAATTATTCCCTTCACCGACAAATGCTCGAGCTGTTACCAATAATAATTAAATATTGCTGTCTAATTCATATATGTGTAAATGGAAGTTACTTGCATGCAATATTTAATTGATATTAGTTAACTGCTCAATTTGCCACTTGTCTGCGTTGAGACTAAAAAGTGTTCCGCAAGTTTTTGTAAACCATCCAGTCGTCCAATATTTTGATACATTTCGATCGAATGGTTTACGTAGATGTATATTGTTACGTTGTAATACAAAATTTATTACTATATTAGGCGAACTACAAGTGATATTAATAAAAATAAAATATGAACGCATCTGAAAATTTTGTTTTGTTAAAAATCACAATCAAAACTTTTCAACATTTCAAATCACCATTCTGTTTTAAAAGTACCCACATGTCAACCCCGAATCGAGTCGTTACGGCTTCGCCTGTCTTTCTCGAGATTGTCCCGGGGCGATACCGTTACGATGCATATTGATCAGTGCTCATCGTAGTACTTCATACGGAGAATACTAAGCTCGAGTTAAGGCGGTGTTAATCCGTTTCATAGTTGATGTGTGAGCGACAATTTTTACGCTGGATTTGTCTTAAGTTGATTAATCCAAAGTATACATTTCAAAAACTACGTAATTTTGCAATTTAATCTCCGTAAGTCGTAACCCTTTGATCGTTGGATTAATCCAGCAGTCTTATCCATGAATTTGATTACACCATTGAAATTTTTACATACTACACTACAATTTAATAAATAAATGTCCAAACGGACTATGAAGTATAATGTTAATACATTTTAACACCAATCCATTTAGTCCCAATATAGGCAGAGCCGGTACTATTGATAAATATTCTTACAACATATAAATAAACGCCCAGAAACAAAACCAACAAATATGTTCATGTACACAAATGTTGGCCCCGGGCTTGGATCGAACCCGCGGCCTCTGACTCAGAAGGCAGAGTCGCTTGACAGGTCCGTCGGTCATTTAATAATGTAGAGAAAAATATTGACTGATTCAGAATAGGAAAGTAATTTTTTTTCAAGTCTTCACTAATATTATAAAGAGGAAAGATTTGTATTTTTGTAACGAATCAACTCAAGAACTACTGTACCGATTTAAAAAGTTCCTTTACCAATGGAAAGCTACATTATCAGGGAGTAACATAGGCTATATTTTATTCCCGAATTCCCACGGGAACTACGCGAGTGAAACCGCGCAGAACAGCTACTATTTAATAAACGATAAAGTAAAAATAATTTTGTATAATTGATACAGGGAATTCATCTTTTATGTTAAACTTAAAATATAAGATGTTTATTTAAAATAAAGATGGTAAATGGGTAATGTAATTCATTCTACCGATATCTCCACTTAACAATAAATTCAAACCATCACAATCGAAATATAAAGCTAGTTTGCCATGGATTTTTGATATAAATACTTATAAATTATGATTCTGAATACAAAGTACTCCAAATACAGGTCATCAGTATTGATATGCATGCGACCACTACCGCCAGTAATTAAAATTTCATCCGTAAGTGTTCAGTCAGTTTCTAATAAAACTATATAAAATTAATAAATAGAGAAAATACATTTACAACCATCTTCGAAATATTGTTTTTCAGAGAATTTCCGTTTCTTTATATGGAAGAGGACAGATACAAGACGTATAAAACGCCAATTCTAATATAGTTACTACAATAACATCGTAACTAACATTGACAAGCAGTCGTTAAGCGATATATTTATTCAATATAAAAAATGTATAAAATCCATCACAACTTCAATTAATTTTTGGACACTATAACGGTCCCTACTTATTCAATCTCTTTATGTACTTATACATGATTTCAATTCCCTTCCCTTAGGATAATGTTCACAACTATGGTTCCTTAAAATTATATATGGATAGCTTGGAAGTCGAGTGATCCAACATATATTTTCAGATGATTTCAACACTTAAAATGCGTTTCATCAAATAGTTCCTATGCCGTTATGTTGGCAATAAGGCAAATAAGTGTTGCATGTATGTGTTCTTATTTATAGCGTGTTTATGCTGTTGAGACAGGGGAGTCAACATGACAGGATAGGAACTATTTGATGAAACGCGTTCTAAAATTATGTCTGATATTTTTTTCTTAAATGATGTGCAGTTTTAAAACGTACGCCATTTGTTGTTAATTGCACGTTGGACATCCAATTCAATAGTCAGTTAAAAGTTATCAGAAGAATAAACATCACCTGTCACTTTTTCTTTCTATTGTGTCAGACAGTGACAGCATCAATATATTCTCCAGATAAGATTTATCTGGCGATTGAAAAAACACTGACTGAAATCCTTACTTGACTGATTTATTGGACTTCTTATGGACTTGTACCCTTTAAAAACATTTTTTAAATTTCGAGATGCGACGAAGATACAGAAGTGGGTAGGTAAAGTTTTAACAAGTTACAATGATGAATGTTTTTTTTATATCGGTAATGATCTCAATCTCAACCGCCAAAATGCACGTTACTTATGTGCATTTTGGCGTTTGAGATAATTTTTTGCCAAATTTTACTTGGCTGACTTGATTTCCAAGCTTTCCATATATTTCCTAATATCTATGACAATTTTTCCAATACACGAGTTTATGCTATTATATTAATGAGCAGTGACAATCTTAGGCATAGTTGAAACGAGTAAAGACCTAAACCTCTTGATTTCAAGGTTCAAAGTTCAAGTTCAAGGTTGAACAGTTTGGAGACTCTAGGCAGAAAATATACTTTTTATTCGCTCAGTTTGGAAAAAATCGCTTGTAAAACTATCATTCAGGTTTAGGTAAGGGTCAAAGCTATTCTGCCCGATGCATTGATAACTTTGTTAATATTTAGAAATAGCAGCCTAGAAGTCTTTGCTATCATTGGCGTAGCTAGGGATTTTTCCTTCTTGCCATGGCCCCAGCCATGAATCGGCCGGCCACGGCAAGGTCACTGAATAACATCGCATCCGCAACTATGTAGGTATCAAGTATGGATTTCAGTTATCCTATACTATTTTTTTCTTTTATATGTTTCCTGACCAAAACTATGTAGTCTAAGTCGCTAATACAGCTAGGTATACACCGACAAGAGCTCGGCTCTTAAATAACCAAAAATAAGGTAAATAAATCATCATGCGTGTAATATGCACAGATTGTTCGTTTGTGCGTGTGGGTCGCAGGTTGGCGAGCGAGCTAGACTCAAGAGACAACGCGCCGACGGCGGCGTAGGTAATAGGGTTGTGTCCTACCTAGTCAAATCAGTTACTTTTTACGATCTGTCAAAACGAAATTTTACTATGGAAAATGTACTGAAATAGCAAACCGTGACGTCATAGTTTGTAGTACTCAATTGCAGCACTTTTTTTGATTGTTTTATTATTTTTAAATTGGCTATAATTGTAAATTAAAATCGAAATACATATTTTGAGGTGTTTTGGGATAATCTTTTTAATGTATGACTACTCGCAATTTAATTTCGATGCTGTCAACTACCCAATTATTTTAGCTTTTTGAAAACGGTTTTCGGTTTCGGTAATTGAGGATGAAGTCAATTTATGTATGGGGAAGGGTTTTTTTTTTCTAGGGCCACAGCTTTCTCGGGAGGGCTCGGCCCACCCTAGCTACGCCTATGTTTGCGATCGAATTTACTATGTAGTAATTTTAAAGACGGGTTCTTACGGACGAGCGAGCTCAACGAGTCCGGTTGTTCAAATTATCCACTTTGATCCGACTACACTCGAATAACGTGTTAAGATGAAACGGGTCAGACCCTGTCTGAGCACGCTCTTCGTTGGATGATTCACACTTTACATGTAACAACCTAGCTGCACTAAGAGACAAGCGATTCAATAAATATTAGAAGTCCTGCCCAAGGAAAGCGCGACACATTTTTCCTTAATGCATAACGTTACGTTCGCTAAGCTAATAGTTTCACAATTAGAACAGTCTATCTAAAAAGGATCCTTTAAACTTCTTTAAAGCTTGCTCTTCCAACTCAGACAGTTTGATATCGATGTTGGTTCTAGTTTTTTGACCCACATTATCTATTTTACTATTTAGATCATCTCTTTCAACTATAATTTTGCTTTCTTCATTACTCACTTCGGCTTTTAATGATTTTTTTTCATCATTTGCTGATTTACCGTTCAAAGTATCAATCGTAACACTAACTCCATTTTCAGTGCTTTTAGAATTATTGTCAACTTTCTCTAATACTTTAGCACCTTCATTGCTAGCATTATTCGCAGTGCTAGAATTAGAATCTTTCGTTTCTGGTGTTATATTAAAACCCCAATCTCTATGACTAGGATTATCGTTATTTACTTCAGAATATTTTTTTTCTACTGCTACATCAACGGGCTTAGAAATTTTTTCGCTTCTTTTCCGTACGAATTCTTTAGCGGAGTCATTCTCGATTAGGTAATCCTGTGAAATATCTGTTGACAAATTATTCTCATTGTTTACTATGTCATTGATAGCATTTTCAAAATCCATAGTGTTAGGGTCATCAGTTTTGGTAGAATTGTCTGTATTTTTCGCGTTCTCACCTTCATTCGGATCAGTTTCACTTTTTGGGATTAACCCATGGAAATCTGGGGAACTAATAGGTTCCTGATCCCGAATGAAGGCTTCTACGTCTTTTGGTTTATCATTATCGAAATTGAACCAATTGCTAGTATCAAAAGTGCTTTTGTTATGTTCAGTGTTAACTGGTACTGAGATATCAGGTGGTTTTTCATTTGTATCTGCATTTGTGGTGTTATCTTCTTCACTGTTTTGTTTCTTGCTTCTCTTAACTTTTGTTCCTGTGGGATCTTTATTTTTACGTGTTACTTTCTGAGGAGATTCTGATATGAGTGGATAGATCTGAAAAAGATGTGATTCTTTTATAATTTAACATTCTCATAAGATCTCTTGTAGGTAATTATTTTTGTTAGCCTACTAGGTAAATATTTCTTAGTAAAAGATAAAATCAGAGTTAATTTCAATATAACACCGTCCAAGAAAACAGCCAAAAGTGAAAACAATATTTTACTTTTGACAGTCTGCTAATTCGTTTTTTTTTCCGTTTCCGGCCCCGGACGTGCTCTCGACAACGATCAAAGTTTCATCGAAATCGGATGAACGGTATAGGAACGCAAAAATGAGGAACAAACGAACATAAATTTTTAGGCTTCCATACCTCTGGTTTTTTGAAAGGTGTCCAAAAATCGTCTCTTCTCATAACAATGTCTTCCAAATAAGCATCTAAAAGTATCGACTTGGTCACTACATCCCTGGGGTCATTTTTATTGGCGACGAAATCTTCGAAGTTGAATTTGTGTTTCGGATGCAACCATTCATAAATATAGGAGAATGTGCGTAGGTTTTCCTGAAATTAAGATTCATATGTCATACATCAACAGCATTCATGATTTTATTGCCTTTTAGTTTTTTTCGGGGTCGGCACAGAATATCGTCTCTTTCCATTTATTACATTTACTTTTTGTCCATATCATCCCTCACACAGTCCATTCCCTTTTTTTTTTGTCTTCCCCTCTCTCGATATTACACATTCATTTAAGCACTTGTTTTACAAGATCACTCATCATCATCCTCTTCGATCCATCGACATACAATAACCTCTCCACTTTTGTCACAAGTGCTACTTTCAGACTTCCTCAAGACAAAAAATAATAATAAACTATTAGTAATATTATTCAGTATTTTATCGAACGTGTGGATGTTTGCCAATCTTCATGGACGAGTTTAGAGTGCCTTGTTATTAGACTATTGACTTTTCTAAGTGTATTTTCTATACCTACAGAAAATAAATTATTGAATTTGTATTGCTCTTACTGAAAGCAATCACCATGCCCAATTTAGCTAAGAAAACTCTTAAAAGGTAACAGGCATAAAGACAGTTAAAAAAAACTTATTTAATAAACAGGTTACCTTCATATCAACAGATGTGACCCAAATCTTATAGTCGGCTCTGATGACAGCTTTCAACACATCTTTGGAGATGCTGTTATCATTTATCACGGCGATGCTCCAGTCCCGGCGGCATGTGTAAGCTTCCTTTAGAGTGCTGATGTGAATAAGCTTTTTGGTGTACGGATTTGATTTCACTGCAATGTCTGTAATACACGAAAATTTGTAACTTCAATAGGGTTGTGTCCTGCCTAGTCAAATCAGTTACTTTTTATGATCTATCAAAACTAAATTTTACTATGGAAAATGTACTGAAATAACAAGGTGTGACGTCATAGTTTATAGTACTCAATTGCAACACTTTTGACGTGACAACGTCTTATAAATTGATGGAGCCGGCGGCATTCCCGAAAAAGTGTGACGTATGCGTCGTTCCAGTGCAAGCGAGAGCGCGCAACGAGCGACAAAGAGGCACAATCCATTCCATCAGTATTTTCTTATGACGTTGTCACGTTCAACTATCGTCAGTAAACCGACTTTACAGACAACCGTTTTTTTTATTGTTTTATTATTATTAAATTTTCTATAATTGTAAAGTGAAAACAGAAATACATGTTTAAAGGTGTTTTGGGACAAACTTTTTAATTAATGACTACTCGCAATTTAATTTCGATGCTGTCAACTACCCCATTGCAAGAGCTGGGTTTTACACGCTTTAAATTAGCTTCACCTGTACACGCTTAGGATTTGTCGGGCCTGTTGGCTCAGTTGGTAGTTACCCTGTCTACTGACCCAGGTCCTTTTGAGGTCGCGGGTTCGATCCCCGCTCGGGGCCAACATTTGTGTGCATGAACATGTCTGTTTGCTTTGTGTCTGGGTGTTTAATATTTATTTAGGTATGTTTATCAGTTGTTTAGTACCCATAGTACAGGCTCTGCCTAGTTTAGGACTAATTAACCGTGTGTTAATTGTGTCCCACAATTTATTTATTTATTTATAAAGCCGGGTTGTTACGGTAGAGGCACGTTCACTCGGATCACGTATTTATATGATCCGGTTAAAGTAACCCGGAAACAAAGCAGTAGTTTTTGCGTTTGCTTGGTGCTGATACGTGTATACTATTGCACTTGTGTTTGTTGTTTATCAAGACTGTTTTTAAATGAGTTCACTGATCACACTTTTTGGGAATTTACTCCAAGACTTGACTATACTACACAATTAGGTAGAAAATGAAACCACCCTAGGTTTCATTTAAAAAAGTTTGCTTTTACAGGCGGTTGGTGATAGTTCAGTTTATGATTAGTTAGTGATGAAGATGTCTCTTATTTACTATCTTCTCAGACATCGGCCAGTTACAAATCTTACTAATATTATAAACGCGAAAGTTTGTGAGTATGGATGTTTGTTTCTCTTAAAAATTACTGAACGGATTTTGATTAAACTGTACAGCTTATACATCAGAATAACACATAGGCTGTATTTTATTCCGGTATTCCCACGCGAACGGGAACAGACCGCGGGGCGCTGCTAGTTTATTATATGTATATGTAAAGCTAGAAAATATAATACCAAAAGCTAAAAACAATAGTTTTAAAATACACTAACCATCATAACAGTCTGTCCATTCCTGAAAGTGCTGTACCCAGTTCTCCACTGCACTATCGTCGCACATAATGAACACTGGTTTGTTGCTGAGCAGAGGACGCACGGCCGTTATGAATAGCACCACTTGCAGGCATTTGCCGTATCCCGAAGGATCATTCAAAATGACACCTGGGTGTTTCTGTAACATATATCTTAGTTATTTATTTATATAGGTACACAAAGTTATCATATGAAACAAACAAAATTATTTGGCCTGATTAAAAGTTAAAAAGTTTGTGCATAGATAATGAAAAAAAAAATTTTGCTCACACCTTTCATCCCAAAGGGGGTAGGCAAAGTATTTCCATCTTTGGAAAAACCCTATTTTCACTAATATATTTTAGGACTCCTAAACGTGACAGGACAGGACAAATTTATTCTGGGAGGTGAGCAGAACCCACATCCCAGAATAAATTCTGGGATGTGGGTTTCCTCGCAGTCTTCCTTCAACGTCGAGATTTTGACAAATATGTGTGAGATTATTTTTAAACTTGTTGGTACATGCTGTCAATAATAATGTGAATCTGCGCCTCACGCATGAGAAGCAAGCTCTATAAACACAGGACTATCACTGCAGCTATCATATATCATGCTAATTATAATAACAGTTAGGACATGTTGTGATTAGAGTCTTGGCAATAACAATAATAAACAAATGTTGGTATTGGTGCTGATTCTGCTTTACACCAACTAAATTTATTTTAGTTTACTCCTGTCATTTTCTTTCTCTTAGAAAAGAAAAGAGACGAGAGCTATTTAGTCCAGTCAAATTAAATTAAGTCCTGTCCACACAGGCATTTCATAGTGTTTAGTGCATTATGTAAAGAAGTCATGACTAAAATACAGCCTCTGACAGGTCTAAATTTGGTAGGTTATCTTCTATCCCTTTTCTTTTCTTGAGGTAAGACAAAGACAGGACTAAACCTAAATAAGTTTAGTTTGTGTAAAGCAGAATCACCCCCATTATGTAATTAATTCAAAATGAAAAAATACAACTTCCAGACAACCTAAGGACTGATATAACTAGATGAACAGAAAAGGTAGAGAGACTCAGACAAAAACAAAACTATAGTCATACATGTAAGAGGTGTTTCCTTTAGTTTACCTTTCGAAACTGTCTGAACAGGAACCGAATGCCGTCAACTTGGTGCTGTGGTAACAATGTGCGGAGATCTACGTAAATGTCCTGTTTCTTGTCATCTCGGAGGAGATATAGTCTTTCTGTAGGGTATACATCATCGTTTGTTTTTGGCATGATTCTGAAATGGAAATTAATTAGGCCTATAATTAATAATATATTGTATCTCCGAGACTATTGGCAGAGGTATTAAATTATTGGAAGAATCCACTACAATAGCATATTTTTGGACCTTAATATGACAAGTCACTTTTCTAACAATTTTTACTGTGAAGCTTGTGATACATTTACGTAACTTTTTTTTAAGCTATTGCATAGCTTCTATCGCGGGCCTTGAGCGCGGGGACCGAATCCAGAAATTCCGTAACGAAAAAACCTCACGCTCCCCACTCCGACGGGCACGGAGGTCCGAGTCCGAGTCCCAGTCCGACTCCGAGTCCCAGTCCGGGTCCGAGTCCGAGTCCGAGTCCGAGTCTGAGTCCGACTCCGAGTCCGAGTCCGAGATAAAAGTTGCATAATCCAAAGTCCTTCTTAATCTTTGTAAGGAATGCGCCCATTGTGCGCATGACAAGTTTGCTAAGATTATTTTTGCTACTTTTATAATATGCAGCTCCAAAAATATTTTTTGGCTTCCCCTCTGAGTGCTTACCAAAATTTTATTAAACAGTAGCAGCTCATTGCAGCTCAAAAATAATTACAGCCATCCAGAATGACATAAAATGCTGATAGGTTTTGTAATGTTTGCTGGCCATGAGTTGCTGACCAATTAGCTATTTCTGCTTACAGATTATATTTTTCTGCTTACAAAAATACGAATACTCTGCTAACCATTTAAATAACACCCGTGTGGCTTGAAGGCCGTCCATTGTCTAACGTCGTTTCTTTTCGGCAGTCTTGTTGATACAAAATGCTATGCAATAGCTTTACCGCGGCAGTCCCCGAGTGCCACACGTCTTTTTTTTAAACTCTTTGATACAATCTATGATCGAATCCAGAATCAAGCCTAGATTGATTGGATTTTCAGTGTTTATAATAATGTACCTTATAAAACCTTCCAAAACGGGCAACATCGCTAGGGGCACCTGCTATTTGAAATATGGTATGTACTTAGGTGTTTTATATGTCATAGACGAAAACTATAAAGGGGTTTTTGGAAATTCCCACGGGAACTGGAATAAACAGGATCCGCGGGCAAAGCCGATTGGCACCCGCTATTTGAAATATGGTATGTAGGTGTCTTATAATATGTATGTCATAGGCAACCACTATGAAGGGATTTTCGGATTTTTTTACAGGAATTGGATCCGCGCGGGCAACGCCGCTGGGCGCCCGCTAGTTAGACAAATATTTCGACAGTAAATATTACTGAAAGAAGAACGGTCATCTGTGACCCAGACCCGACAGAAACGAGACATATCTCAGTTTTTTTGTTATTTTTTATATAGTTGAAATATATATTTTTTTAATTCAAAATCAGTGGCTAACACCAAAATATTGCCTTATGTTTTTTTCAGGCGACACAATAAAAAAAAATTGAATATGCCTATTTATCTACAAAAATAATAAATGTATGTAACCAAATGACGATACAATAACTATAGGATGTATCTAGGTGACCTGGAGATGCAGCTGGGCTATGTAATTTTTAAAATACTAGTACAACAATCAAGGATTCATTAAAATCGTTGTATTCGATTATTTATTGCATAATCGGAAGTTATTATATGTACAAAAACGGTCACTTGCTACCTGCATGCTATGGCTCAGGTAGCCGGGTGCAGACAGAAACCAATCATGCCATCTCACTCTTTCATTAAAACAACAATGGTGCGGAGCGGGGAGGGGAGGCCGTGTGCCGGCGCAACGTAGTATCGGCGACCGGCGGCGGCGCAGTCCTTCTGTGTTGAGATCTGTGCGTTTTTGTTTTCAAGATTACATTTTTTCGTTGATTTTTGGCTTTCTCTATACCGGACTTGATTTTTGCATTCTGAGTGGTTCGTTGACATGGCTGACAATATTAATATTTGTGTTCTGTGTGAATGTGCACTACGTCGTCGTCGTTCATACGTTCTCAATGAACGATTACTGGAAACTCGAAGAGATTTCGTAGAACAACTATTGCGCATCGTTGGTGGTGAAGTATGTATTATTTTAATTTTTGGTACTTATTTGTAATTAAAGTCTTTCGCAATACAAAAGCGTGTCGAACTGTAAAATATTTATAGTAAGATACCTATTACGTCGGCGTAAATAGACAACATCATGTGTCTTAAGTATTATGATTTACTTTGTTGCTGCTGCCTCATTTTTTATACTTTATAGAAATAAAATAAGGTAACCCCGTAAGTGATTAGGGTCGTGAGTTTATGTATGTATGTAAAAAATATAGGTAAATGAGGTTCAGTGCTAGTAATTGCGTGTACGCCTTCTTGTCTTGACTGTGACGCGCGACGCCGCGACCTTTCCCTTTTGTGACTTTTTCTCACCTTTCTCCTGCTCATCTTCTGACAACATGTTATATTCTTAGTTAGGCGCAGTTGTAGACTTGAATTAATAAAGACTTTCTTCAGACATTTATTTTATTTTCATAATGAGAAGTAGACGACATACATTGTGAGCGTGTTGAGAGCGGTGACAGGAAGGGACAGTATTGCTATATGTAATAATAATAAGTCTTAGTTGGATTTCATAATAATATAATGGTAGCATTAGGTAAGCCATATTTTTAGTTTGTTTAAAATGTATTTATGTTTTGTTACAGATAGCTTTTGATGGAACTCGGTCGGTTTGCCACTCATGTCGGCATAGAATCGATGCTTCAATTAATCAAGAGCGACAAGCGTCACCTGCTCCTACCCCACCAGCTGCAGCTGTAAATGTGCAAGGAGTTAGACGCGCTTCTAATACGGCCGGAGATGTTTAATTGACAACTGCAACAACGGTTCCCTGCGTCAAATGCCTAATTCGGTGAAGGTACAACTCCTTAGCTATCACAACTTTTATGTACCAAATCTTGCCCGCATTTGCCAATGGCATTTACTACACATGGCGATAGAAGAGATTCCTGAAAATGTAACAAATCAAATGACCGACTTGAATGCGGAGAGTGTTGGCGACATCATTAACATGTATCGACAAGCCTTAGAACAAAGGTCACACTTCAATGTCGATGACGTTTCTGACGAGGAGTTAAGCTTTTGGACTGGAAGAAACAGAGCCACATTCAACGATTTGCTGAGTCAAATACCAAGCCTTAATCAGTCCTCAAATACTCCACGAAATGACTTGGCTATGTACTTGTGTAAAATTCGATCAGGCGAGCCGCATAATAGAATCGCTTCACTTTTTAATATATCCGAGCGAACTGTTGGAAGAAAAATAAATACAGTAAGGCAGTGTCTCACTACTGACTTTGTTCCGATGCACCTTGGCTTAGACCATATAACCAGGGACGAAGTGATAGCTCGCAACCGGGTCATACCAAATGTCTTGTTTGGTAACGAAGAGTCACCAAAAGCAATAATTACATTCGATGGAACTTACGTCTATATAGAAAAAAGTTCTAACTTTTTATTTCAACGCCGCACTTATAGCCTTCATAAGTATAAAAATCTAATAAAACCATTCATGATCGTGTGTGCGGATGGATATATTTTGGACGTAACAGGTCCGTACTCTGCACGGACCAGCGATGCTGATATAATGAAGATGATATTAGAAAACCATGATGCACCGATTGAAGACGGACCGTTCAATTTTTTATTTCATCAAGGAGACGTATTTATTTTGGACCGAGGCTTTCGGGATTCAATTCCCTTAATTGAAACATATGGCTATGATGCTCATATGCCGCCAAGCAAACGAAGACAAGACACGCAATTAAGCACCGACCAAGCTAATAAATCGAGACTTATTACGATGGTGCGATGGGTCGTCGAAACTATAAACGGCAGATTCAAGCGCGACTTCAAGATCTTCAGAAACAGAGTTTTCAACAAACATGTGCCGCATATATTTGAAGATTTTCGAATTGCTGCAGCTTTGATTAATTATTTTCAAGATTCGTACGAAGACAGTCCTTACACAGAAGATTTCATTGAAATAATTAATCGAAATATACAACGCCCTAATCGACTGGCCGAGTATGTGGAAGAGAATAATCTAAACAGACAAAGAGTGACGTTTCACAGGATGACTGGAAATGATCCGGAAGTTGATTTTCCACAACTAACAATTGAAGACTTAATTAAATTCTTAATTGGCACCTATCACGTGAGGTTCGCCCGGTCTTACTGTAGTGAACATTTAAAAAGCACGGGAGTATATGATATGGAAATATATAGACATCCAGCAGCAGTAGAGGGCAGAATCAATAATACATTAATCAGGTGCAGAATTCATTCGCGACACATTACAACAAAAATATATTATACTTATATTATGTTTGATGAGAATATAAATGGAATAAACGCAATAACCGAATATTACTGCTCGTGTTACCATGGAAAAAGGACATTAGGAAGTTGCGCACACGTCATTAGTGTTGTCTATTATTTAGGGTGGGCTAGGCATCAAGATCACTTTGACCACCCCGCACTGGGTATGGATTATGTTTTAAGGGACATAGAAATGTAATAAAACTTTATTTGAACATATTAGTTTTTTTTTTGTTATAGATCATAGAACTCCAATGATAGGTACCTAAATCACTGATCTGCAATAAATCATCGAATACCACGATTTTAATGAATCCTAAGTTGATTGTTGTACTAGGACATCAAAAATAATATAATCCATCTACATCTCACGATAGGCGCTACTCGACTCTCCCGCGCATGTTATCCCGCTCCGATATTTGCTAAGTGAAAGGGACCGAACGCTTTGTCGCGCTACTCTCCGCGACATAACGTGATTGTGCTAGCCCTGCAGGTCACCTAGAACATCCTATAGTTATTGTATCGTCATTTAGTTACATACATTTATGATTTTTGAGATAAATAAGCATATTCTATTTTTTTTATTGTATCGCCTGAACAAAAACATAAGGCAATATTTTGGTGTTAGCCACTGATTTTGAATAAAAAAAATATACAATTTAACTATATAAAAAATAACAAAAAAACTGAGATATGTCTCACTTCTGTCGGGTCTGGGTTTTTTTTCTATGGGGCGTGACCGTTCTTCTTTGATTTGAAATTCGACTTTCAAATTATTTATAAACATAACGTTTACACATAGTCGTAAGAACTATGTAATACTCACCTAGGGCACCCTACTGCGCCACTACAATACCCAAACAACAGATTTATGATGGCAAATTTTGATTCAACCTATTCAAAATGGATAGCGTCATTATCAGAATATATAGCATCTCCAAGTAAAATAACGCTACAAACACAGAGACGCTCGTTTTATGCACTTCTATGTCCTCAAACTCCTGCATAATATGCCTGTTGCGATATGCATAATCCCAAAACATGGAAACAGCCTTTTCGGTTCCACAAAAAAAGATTTTCTTTATACTCCTACACACAACACACTCGTATAAACGTCAACACTACGCACACGACTATTAACTGCTATGCATCATATTATGAAATTATGAGTTTATTATACAAATCAATCAAATAAGCGAAAAAACGTCGATTTACGATAAACTTGTTTTCACCACAACAACTACACTGATAAATTAAAAACGTGTTAGCTCTAGTTACCTACTATGACAAGCAGCATTCGAGCAGAACAAAAGTGATCTAAAACTACTTACTTTTTAATTTTATTGTCTTATACTTTGACAGTTCAGTGATTTGACACGTAATGTGTGGTGCCATATCAAAAAAAGCTGTTCTTCAATATACGAGACGAAGATGAATCTAGGCACCTACAAGGTGGATCAATATTTCAAAGGGATTAGGGATGTACTATCGGCGGGCGGAGGCGGCCAGACCGTGCGTGGGTTCTATTGTATTGTAAGAACTACCACTCTTTTCTAATTTTAGAACCTATTGTTCTATGTCGATTGTGCTTGGGTGAGACTTCTCAGATTTAAATAAATCAATAATTGCTGAATGTCTAATATGAATGATATTTTGAATTTGTGACCATATTGTGATTTGTAATATGAATCAAATATTACAAACCCGTTACAATTCATTTAAAGTAAGATCGCCAAACATGAACGTTGCTGAAAAACAGAAGTCTGTGTTAGGGACTACAAATAATTATTGAACGAAAGCGAATTCGTCATTATTATCTGCCTTGGAGTGCCTCCCTTAGCGTTGCCAACCTAGTGGAATTTCCACTAAAAATGGTGGTTTCAACCCCCCTTTTAGTGGCTAAATATTGCCTTTGGTGGCTAGTGGTTTTTTTTTAGTGCTAGAATTCAGTTTTTAACCCTTACATATACTAATTTTTTTTTCACCTAAATGTAATCATATTTTTCTAACGCCAAGTGGAAAGGTGCGTTACTTCTAGCCAACTACCTACGTCCTTATGATAGAAAAGTCCGCTATCTACCGCTTTAGTTGAAATAGTGTAAAATTCCTAGAAACGAGTAGGTACCTACTTCCGAAACATCTGTTTCGAAAAAGTAACTATAGCGCTTTATTTATGTTTAAGTATAGATATTTTTTTATTTACTGTGTGGAACAGCCTCCCGATTCTCGTCTGATGACTTTAAATAGGCCATCTGGTAGAGGAAACCAAAAGTGGCTATTTTTCCCACCAATAAATTATTTAAATTGAGACAAAAAATATAGATGACATCTAGAAGAGCATTTACACATTTAAATAAATAACAGTTCTTCATAAAAAAAATTTTAGTGGAAAATTTAGTGATTATGAGAGTAGGTAGGGTCGTTTTTCGTTAGTGGTTTTCTTTTGGTTTTAGATGTTGAATCTGGTGAAGCGCTAGGTTAACTATTGGCATGGCAACACTCACTGGCCTCCCTCCCTCTACCTCAAAACTTACCTCTGGCTCTTTCGCTCTTTGTTCCGTGTTCACCCTCAGGGTTTTAATTGTTTTGAGAATAAAAAAAGCTTTGTTTTTGTTAATTGAGAAGAGAGCAAATATAATATATAATCTTGTAAGAACAAATGTAATACATAATATTACCGCTCATTGGTATAATGGTGGACATAAACAAATATTTGGAAACTCAATTAGCGCTTGCTAAACAGAAAGAAAACATCAAAAAAGATAATGTTTCGCAGAGAAGTAAAGCTGCCGCCGAATTGATTGCTAAAAAACAAAACAAGGATTTCAATAAGAAAAGTTCTAAGAAAGATTCAGCTGACTGTAATTTACCATTGCAAGAAAAACCTGGTACCTCTGCAGACCAAGAAACAGATGACGAATACTTGCCATCCTGCGATGATGATGAAGAAGCCGTCCATATTTCGTTTCCTTCATCATCTCGAGTAAAACGGAATGTCACAAAAATAATAGATGATGGTGATGCAATCTGCTACAACGAGAGAGTAAAGGAGTGGAGAAAGAATTTGGCTGCTGCAATCTCAGGAAATTATGAAGCAGGCACCTACTCCGCAGACATACAGTATGTTTTAGATGGGAATAAAGATACAGAAGCTAACCATGAATTACAAAACGGCATGATTGTACCTAATTTCATTTATAAACAGTTGTACAAGTATCAGAGAATTGGAGTGAAATGGCTTTGGGAGTTGCATCAGGTGCAGTCAGGTGGTCTACTTGGTGATGAGATGGGTTTGGGCAAAACAGTCCAAATCATTGGCTTTCTCGCGGGCCTATCCATATCAGACACAGGGAAATGGGGAGGTCTTGGCCCCTCCATCATAGTAGCACCTGCTACAGTTATTTACCAGTGGGTCTCACATTTTCACTTCTGGTATCCCCCGTTGCGGATAGCTGTTCTGCACAATTCCGGATCCCATATAGGAAACCATAACAAACTGATCCGAGAAATACATGAGTCCCATGGGATCTTGCTCATTACATATGCAGGTATTGTTAAGTATTCCAGTGATTTGATGGCAAGGAAATGGCACTACTTGATTTTAGACGAAGGACATAAAATAAGAAATCCAGACACACAGGTCAGCAAATTTGTCAAAAAGTTCCAAACTCCTCATAAGTTGCTGATAACTGGGTCACCCATGCAGAATAGCTTGCAAGAGCTTTGGTCCCTGTTTGACTTCATGAGGCCTGGCCTCCTGGGTACACATGCTGCATTCATGGAGCACTTTGCACAGCCGATAACTCAAGGAGGATATGCTAATGCTACTGAACTACAAGAAGCAACTGCATTAGAAATTGCAAAAGCTCTGAAAGACCTCATTACTCCGTACATGCTAAGGAGGACAAAGGCCGAAGTACAGGAACACATAAAGTTGCCTGAAAAGAATGAGCAAGTATTATTTTGCGCTTTGAACCAAGAACAAAGGGACCTGTATATGGGGTATCTTATGAGTAGTACCGTGAGAAGCATTCTCGACAAAGAAAGTAGGTTTGGAGACCCTCTACGAGCCAGAGTATTAGTTGCTTTAAGCACATTAAGAAAAATTTGTAATCATCCAGATTTATATCTCTATGAAGCTCAAGAAGATTCAGAGCACATTGATGAAGAAAAATTTGGTCATTGGAAGAGAAGTGGAAAGATGACCGTAGTCAATTCACTGTTAAAAATTTGGCAAAAGCAAGGGCATAGAGCTTTGATATTTTCTCAATCAAGGGCAATGCTGTGCATACTAGAGCAGTATTTGCTAAACCAGGATTTTAAATATTTGAAAATGGATGGCACAGTCAGTGTGAGCCACAGACAGAGTTTGATTAAGACTTTTAATGAAAAGTCTGAATATTTAGTCTTTCTTGCCACTACTAGAGTGGGAGGCTTAGGGGTAAACTTAACTGGTGCTGATAGAGTGATCATATATGACCCTGATTGGAATCCAGCGACAGACAATCAAGCTAAAGAAAGAGCTTGGAGAATAGGACAGCTGAGAAATGTTACTGTGTACCGTTTACTTTCAGCAGGAACCATTGAAGAAAAGATATATCAGAGGCAAATATTCAAACATTTTCTGAGTAATAAAATTTTGGTAGACCCAAATCAGAAGAATGTTCTGACAACTAGTACATTACAAGGTCTATTTACACTTGAAGAGCCAAATTGTGATGGGGACACTGAAACAGCCTCACTCTTTAAACATACTAAAGTGCATGTTAATAAGTCGAAAGACAAACATGAACAACACCACGCTAATTCTAGTACTTCATGCTCTCAAAAGAAAAAGCTTGAAGCAATGAGAAGGATGGCAAAGGAAATAAGTAAAAAAATATCTAAAGCAGCTGAAAAAGCTAAGACACCCATAGAAGACCCTAGGGAGACATATAAAAAGAAAAGAGAAGAACTTATAAATCCACCTGTGGTTAAAGAGCCAGAAATTAATTTAGTTGATGACAAGATCACAAATGTCCCATTTGAGAATGTATTATCGGAATTAGATATAATCAACTTGCACACAAAGAAGGATTATGAAGAAAATTTAATTAAAGAGGTAATGAATAGGAAAGAGATAGAAGATGGGGAAGTATCCGATAGTAATGACGGCCTAGCATCTGCTAAAGACATTGATCAGACTACCGAAGAGCCATTAGATAACGAAAAAGTCATTCAAGAAGAAAATGATAGCAAAAATTTTGTTCAAGTCACCACAGATTCAGAATGTACAAGTAAAAAACCTAACAAACACCATAAACATAGCCGGAAAAGGAAGCATTCAGATTCAAAGCCTGAAATAGAAAACTTGATTGCAGTTAAAAAAGTTAAAGAGAAAAAACATAAACGAGATAAAGAAAAACATACTGATGATGATTATGTTTTGAGCAAGCTTTTTGCCAAGGCTTCTGTGAAGAGTGCTCTGCACCATGATGTAGTTGTAGGTTTGGCTGAAAAAGAAAAGAGACATAGGCTGAAAGAGGAGGCCACTAGGAAGGCTAGAAAAGCTATACGAGCCATAAAATTTTCATCAAATTAATATAACTGTAAAGCTAGGAAGAACAATTATAATTTTGTATACCTTGTGTAAGAATTGATTTATTTTATTACTTTTTGAATAAAATTAATATTATATATAGTTTTCGTTTATTTCATTCATGATTCACAAATAATCATTGACTTATAGGTATGTTGATACGGGAAAATCTTTGAATTCAAACCAACAATTTGGTTTAACAGTTCAAACCAACATTTTATTTTTGTGCATGGTTACTGTAGCAGAGAGTTAAAAACTTCAATTATTGACTTACTGAAGACGAGGCAGTATGATCTTTGATGTTAGCCTGTCCAACAAAATATGTTGAAAAAAAAATTTAAGCTGTCAATTTCACAGATAGTTACATTTTCCGAAATATCTTCGAATTTATGTAGAAAAAATTATAATTTGAGTGAATTTACTTTATATTCGAATAATTAATCTTAGGGGCTTCCCACCGACATGTGATTTATAACAAAAGCGTCTGTTTTCTGACCACTTAAAGGTTACAAAAAACGGGGTATCAACTTGAGGATTCGTTGGAATTTCTCTGAAGATTGGTCTAAATTCCCTACAAAGCAGACTAGAAAATAGTTCGGACATCATGTCTGGACGGAAAAAACCTGTTCTAAAATTGATTACTCCGACAGAGGAACCAGTTAATGTGTAAGTATTATATTACTTGTTTTTGAATATCTTAAAAATTGCAATTTCTCTTAAATTTATATTAATTTACAGATTTCCGTCGACTTTATGATCTAAATAGAGTCAGATAGCTAAACTTGTATCCAGAAACAAACCCAAAGACTGAATCCTATAAGAAAAATCTATTAAAAATATTATATATCAAGGTAACTCACAAAATCCCATTTGCAGGACACCACCAAGAAACTTAGACAAGCAAACAACAATTACAGTGGACGACAAGACATTCACAGTCCACGCCGATGACCTTGTCAAGATATGTGACCTTGGCCGCGGGGCTTATGGCATTGTCGAGAAAATGCACCATAAGCCTAGCAATACTACAATGGCAGTCAAGGTATAATATTTTACCAAAGAATTTCCATCATAATAATGATATTATGTTATTAATCAGTTTTGAGTGTAAACACACTTTGATCTTGAGAAGCACTTGTGCATTATTTCTCAAGTATTTATAGAAGCAAAATTTATGTGTACTTAATAAACACTTGTTTATTTTTTAGAGAATTACAGCATCATTCAACACTCAGTCTCTTGAATTGAAGCGTCTTCTCATGGACTTGGACGTGTCGATGAGAGCAAGCGCTTGTCCATATACAGTACACTTCTACGGGGCCATGTTCCGGGAGGGCGATGTGTGGATCTGTATGGAGGTGATGGACACAAGCCTGGATAAATTTTACACCAAGGTCTACAAGAACAATCGCACTATACCTGAGAATATTCTCGGCAAAATCACATTCTCCGTTGTGAGCGCACTGCATTACCTATATTCTCAGCTCCGAGTTATTCACAGAGATGTGAAGCCTTCCAATATCTTGATTAACAGAAAAGGCGAAGTTAAAATGTGTGACTTTGGCATTTCTGGTTACCTTGTTGACTCTGTGGCTAAGACAATAGATGCAGGGTGCAAACCGTACATGGCACCAGAACGGATTGACCCCAGTGGGAATCCAGGGCAGTATGACATACGGAGTGACGTTTGGTCGCTTGGAATATCATTGATTGAACTTGCAACAGGCAAGTTTCCGTATAACACATGGGGGACACCGTTTGAACAACTCAAACAAGTAGTAAAAGACGCCCCACCTAGATTACCGAGTGGACAATTCACTTCTGAATTTGAGGATCTAATAACAAAATGTCTACTGAAAGACTACAAGCAGAGGCCAAACTATGATGCGCTCTTAAGTCACCCGTTCTGTCAAGAGCACAGTCAGAAGGAGACAGATGTAGCTCCTTTCGTACAAGAAATACTGGACTTACCCGATGATTCCTAGTATAGGGAAGATGAATATTATACGTACCTCTAAGTACAAGTTTAGTTACTAACAATAATGTAGATTATGGTGAGAAAGCAATTAAACACGTTATTAACAAATTTATTTATGTATGTCTAACTAGTTGAGGGTTGGTCGTAGATGGTATCCAGAATTGTTTTATAATTTGCAAAAGAAATTTTAAATTACCTACATCTTTTGTGAACTTCTAAGATTGCCTAAGTCAAAATAAGCGACTATTCATTAAAAAAAACTTAAAACCTTTTTTTCTACCACTACTGCGTCGTGGTATCAAAATGTCACAACTGCCAAATTATGACTGCTATGTTAGAACTTCAACAACGATTGGTAAAGTATGGTAAGTACCATGTTTGGTAAAGTACCGTGTATTCGGCAATTTTTTTTATATGAATAGAACAAACCTTATAGATGTCAATTTACAGTGACAACTGCTGACCTCAAGCCTGTACAAAACAATTGGCTTTATCAATGTTTGGACTAGATGACTGTTATCTAAAATGTACATCACAAATATAAATTAGTCTAATAAATCATTTGTTTCAATTTTGTATTTTCCTTTACAAATAAACAAACCTAAAAATCTAACAAAACTTCAGCTACAAATACACAATTTTCTTTTACGTTTCTAACCATAATACATAAATGTATGAAACCGATAAGCTCCGGCGCGTCACACACACCAGAGTTTTTTACTGTATTTATATATATTTATTCTATTGTAGAGCTTTATTCTACATTATCATAGTCATAAAAGTATTTATATGAAGAATGAAATAAATTAATAGTCGTACCCATTACTTTTTCAGGTATAAAACACAAACGATCTTTCCCGAAAGGGTGTTGACACAGGCATTTTATGTTTTATCGCCGGACCGCGGTGATGTTACACATGCCTTAGATAAATTCTGTGTTTTCCTTCACCATCGAACTAGTGATAAATATGTAGGTACCTATGTATGTTAGTTTTTGAAAAACTCATTGGTACATGGATTCGAATCTTAGCCTGACGCACTAGAGGCGGACTCACAAACCACAGTGCTATCAGTGCTCATCTTAGTTTACTCTCACATGTTACTTTCTAAATAAAAAACATTATATTTATTAGTTATTTATTGTAAAATAAACAATTCAAAAACAGCAATAAGTATCATCCACTTTTATATTAAAAAGTAAGTACAAAATAGCATACAATACAGTAGGTCCATAAGTACGTTACATTTTCTCTTAAAATTAAATAAATTCGGCCGATTGGCTTCGTTTCGTATATTTCTTAACAAAATTTCACTAATAAAATTGACTAGAAGTTGCCGTCTTCAGAACGGCGAATTCATTCCTAATTTCGTTCCGAAATCCAGTCTGGCACGTCTTTGGTTCCGCACGTCAGCTCTGGAAAAAAGATTTTTTAAGATTTGTGGTAATAATTAATTGTATTGTTTTGTTCTTGCCACCTGTTTGGTTACGCCACTAAGCATAGAAGTTTTTTTTTGTAAATAATTTTAAGTATTTCATTAGTAAGTAAATAGTAATTTTTTTAAAGTCTTATCCCCGGCTTCCTAACAGTGCGAATCAGCAATTTTACAACTCCTTACAAAATAGGAAAAATACGTAGATATAACTATCTTTACAAGCACATCGGCATCGCTGGGCCACGGACGCCTCGACAAACATCATGTGACTTCGAAACATGCTTATTTTTTTCACATGATTTCACCTGTGAAATCTCAAAGGCAGCGATTTTTAATTACGATTAAAAATCACACTTTCTACTGGAAAGGAAATGTGAAATTAAATTTACATGATTTGCGACTTCATAAGTGAAGGCTAGGTGAAGCCGGTTTGCAATTTTGTATTTTTTTTTTATTATTATTCTAATGCTACTCTTGAAACCCGTTTCAAAACCCCACTCACTTGATCTCCTGCCACTTGATGAACTCGTTGAGAGCGAACACGGCTACAGGCGAGACGACGTACCCAGCGGCGAGCGGTCCCGGAATCTGGTACCGGAGCGGGCACACATCGAACGCAGAGCAGGACCCATAAGTGGAACCCAGTAGGACCGCGCTAAAAATGCTTTGCACTATCATTCTGGAAATAAAAAAAAAACAATACAAAGATCTAAAAAGACTTGCTTATATAAGAAATAGTTGGTATAACATCTCTTTATTGGTGACTAGCTTTTCCGCGCGCTTTCACCCGCGTAGTTCTAGCGTCTATGTTACTACTGAGTGACATACGTACCGAATAAACTCGTTTTTGAGTTTACTGGACCGGTTTTAACCAATGGAAAGCTACATTATCCAGTGATCGGTCCAGTAGTTTTTGAATTTATTCGTTACAAACATACAAAAATACAAATCTTTCCGCTTTATAATACTAGTGTAGATAACAATTTTAATTTCGTATCAGGTACTCACAAAACCACCACAGCCGCTAACCACACTCGATTCGTCCAAAATCCTTTCTTCCAAATAGACGAAAGACGGTGAACAAACGATGTTGATATGACAACTGGAACAGAACAAACACATGAGAACCAAAATCTATAAAACTCCTTTATCAACCGCTAACAGCCTACAACTAAGCTACGCATTTGAGGAAGTATGAACCATCATCTTACACATAAAAAAATATTTCATGTATCACAGAAAAGGCTTCAACGATTTACATCAAATTTTGTATTTATATACAAGGCGTCACATAATAAGCGCAATTCCTCATACACCTCAATTAGTATATGAATATAAAAAATACATGATGCCTTTAGATTTGTCTAACAAAATTTCTTAAATAAAGATCAATAATAGTACCCTATGTAGCCCTAAATTCAGTTATGCTAAATAATTTTTCGGAAAAATTTAACACATATATAGCGTAGTCGATACTGAATCAACTTATTTCAGGAATTGCGCTTATTCTGTTACATTTTGTATAATGTTGTCGTTTATGAAGCGATTTTGATGATATTTTTTTTGGTTGGAAAAGTGATATCCCGATGGTGGTACCATGATAAAGAAACCAGGATCTGATGATAGCACCCCAGAGAAATCGAGGGGAACCTCCTAAAATCGTAGTCGCGACTAGTGCTTTTTTTAGTTCATGTTCGATTGGAGTAGGTTTTTTTTTGTTAAAAATTATTATATCGTTTTATTTTCTGAGAACCTACTAACTAAGAGCTCAAATTAAGTAATTGCTTTACTTACTTAAATGCAAAGTAATAAGCGCAAGCGTGATATGTTGCGCCAAGTAGAAACCGTCATAAAAATGGTCTCCCCACCCGTGCCAGCTTCGGAGCGTCAGGTCGTGTGCCGCAGAGAAGTTACCAACATTGACCGGGTAAACTATCCAGCAGGCCGTTGTGTTGGTGAAACTGGATATCTGGTCGCAGAAGCTACGCAGGGTGAACCCGTACAACACGAGTATTGATATTGCGGCCGGTATGAATTTGCAGGCGTAGCACCAGAACACGAATATAGCCATCTGTGGACAATAGTTCTTTTATAAACAGTTTCTGCCCGCGTTTCAGGATAAAAAGAGGCGGCCAAGTGCGAGTGCGAGTCGGACTCGCGCACGAAGGGTTCCGTACCTATAAAAACAGCAAAAAAAATCACATTTGTTGTATGGGAGCCCCCTCAAATATTTATTTTATTCAATTTTTTAGTATTTGTTGTTATAGCGGCAACAGAAATACATCATCTGTGAAAATTTCAACTGTCTAACTATCACGGTTCATGAGATACAGCCTGGTGACTGACGGACAGACAGACAGACGGACGGAAAGCGGAGTCTTAGTAATAGGGTCCCATTTTACCCTTTGGGTACGGAACCCTAAAAAAGTAAGTAACATTTCCCGGTTGTCCAACTAACTCTATGCCAAAAAACACGTCGATTCATTATTAGATTTAATCTTCTAGCCATCAGTTGTGACAGACAAAGCGGCACGATCAGGGTTCATCTTTATCTGACTGCGGCGAAGCCGAAAAAGAAGGGTTTCATCTTTGATCTATGTATATTCCCTCATAACCACTAAAGGGCTAAACCGAGTTTCGTGTGCTCGGTGCTAAGTAGTGCTCGGTACTTAGTAGTACTCGGTACCTTATAGTGCCTGGTAATTTGTAGTGTTCGGTAACTAGTAGTGCACGGTACGTAGTAGTGCTCGGTACTTAGTAGTACTCGGTACCTTATAGTGCCTAGTAATTTGTAGTGTTCGGTAACTAGTAGTGCACGGTACGTAGTAGTGCTCGGTACTTAGTAGTACTCGGTACCTTATAGTGCCTGGTAATTTGTAGTGTTCGGTAACTAGTAGTGCACGGTACGTAGTAGTGCTCGGTACTTAGTAGTACTCGGTACCTTATAGTGCCTGGTAATTTGTAGTGTTCGGTAACTAGTAGTGCACGGTACGTAGTAGTGCTCGGTACTTAGTAGTACTCGGTACCTTATAGTGCCTGGTAATTTGTAGTGTTCGGTAACTAGTAGTGCACGGTACGTAGTAGTGCTCGGTACTTAGTAGTACTCGGTACCTTATAGTGCTTGGTAATTTGTAGTGTTCGGTAACTAGTAGTGCACGGTACGTAGTAGTGCTCGGTACTTAGTAGTACTCGGTACCTTATAGTGCCTGGTAATTTGTAGTGTTCGGTAACTAGTAGTGCACGGTACGTAGTAGTGCTCGGTACTTAGTAGTACTCGGTACCTTATAGTGCCTGGTAATTTGTAGTGTTCGGTAACTAGTAGTGCACGGTACGTAGTAGTGCTCGGTACCTAGTAGTGCTCGGTACCCAGTAAGGCTCGGTACCCAGTAGTGCTCGGTACCTAGTAGTACTCTGTACCTAGTAGTGCTCGGTACCTTAGTGCCTAGTACTTTGTAGCGTTCAGTACCTAGTAGTGCTCGGTACCTTGTAGTGTTCGGTAACTAGTAGTGCTCGGTACCTTGTAGTGTTCGGTACCTAGTAGTGCTCGGTACCTTGTAGTGCATGGCCAGCTGCCTGGTGGCTGCGCGGTGCATAACTGCAGCGTCGACGGGTGCGAAGGCCAGCGCGGCGCCCAGCAGTGGGCATACCACGGCGCCGCACCACAGAGCGCCGCCCACGGACATAGACAGAGGCAGGAACGCGTACAGAGAGCCCACCTGCCAACCAATGGGGTAGTTGACAGCATCGAAATGAAATTGCGAGTAGTCATTCATTAAAAAGATTATTTCAAACAACTCTAAATGTATTTCGATTTAAATGTTTTAATGAGGATCAGTACAGTTATAGCAAATCCATTAGAAATATTATCCACGTTATTCTTTATGATATAAGAATGATATCTCTTTTTGAATTATCCAAATCGGACCATTACTTACGAAGATATTAAATAATAAACATACTCAATGATCGCGAGAGCGTGTACGTCACTGTGAGGGAACCAAGTACGGCCGGCCGGCCGGCACTCAATGATCGCGGGAGCGTGATGACGTCACAATGAGGGCGACGCTACCGCGGCGGCTACTCGGTGAACTTCGCTAGGAATTCGGTCATAACTTTGTCAATTTTTGTCGTAGAACAAAAATTTTTGTACTGTATGTTAAGGATTTCTTAGCTCTATAAATCTGCATTCTCAACTAAAAACGTTACGGATCCTCATTGGATACGATATTACAGCTTAGTATATTTTTATTGTAAAATGTTGTGTTTATATTAGATAGGGTCACTTTACATTAGATTCTAATGTGATTAAAGATTACGTCTAATGAGTGAGGTACCTAGTAACATTTATCCCGCTTTTAGGTTGATGATTATCCTATACAATATGTAACAGAATAAGCGCAATTCCTGAAATTAGTTTGTTCAGTATCGACTACTTAATCGATTTCAACTATTTTTAATATGGGTTCAATTTTTCCCAAAAATGTATTAGCATACCTGAATTTAGAGCTTACTATAGAAACTGTACTATAATTGCTGTTTATTTAAGAAATTTGGTTACACAAAACTAAATTAGGAATGCATGATATTTTTAGGGTTCCGTACCTCAAAAGGAAAAAACGGAACCCTTATAGGATCACTTTGTTGTCCGTCTGTCCGTCCGTCTGTCAAGACCCTTTTTCTCAGGAACGCGTGGAGGTATGAAGCTGAAATTTATATCAATTACTCAGGTCTACTGTCCCTTGAAGCTGTGAAAAAATCAAACTTCTAAGCCAACGCAATCAAAAGATACAGCCGTTTATGCCGCAAATTTTCGACACTTGCAAGGGAATCAAAACCTACAGGGTGCTTCCCGTGAACTCAGAATCTTGAAATTTGGTACGAAGCAACGTCTTATAGCATAGATAAAGGAAAAATTACGAAAACCATAAATTTGCAAGGTTGTACGGAACCCTCGGTGCGCGAGTCCGTCTCGCACTTGGCCGGTTTTTTTATACTAATAAACAAATTGGGGTGTATGAGGGATTGCGCTTATTCTGTGACGCGTTGTATAAGCAATTTTATTTTTGAAATTGAACTCTATGATTCGAGACTATCAGGACGGTCGTTTCCAGAAAACAATTTTTTTTTAATTATCGTAGGCCGTCTCTAACCTGCAACAGCGCTATGAAGCATACGCTGCACATCCAGAATTGCGTGCAGTTCCACAGGCACATCATGTAGTGGCGGGACAAGGTGATCAGCGCGAACAGAGACACGTCAGCGTCGCGGGTCATCTGGAGACAGCAAAACAAATAAATCATCATCCTCATAGACCCAACAGCCCACTGCTGGGCTAGAGGTTTTTCCTTTCACATGACGAAGAAAATGAACAAGTAAATGGGTGAAACTGTTACAATGACATTACGTTTACAATTGGTACATTTTATATTTTGCTGTTTAACTTTAGCTTACTTTAATTTGTGATTAATTTATTATTATGGCTTGACATTGTGATTTGTAAGTATTGTGATTTGTATAATTTAGACATTGTGATTTGTATTGTGATTTGAATATTTTAGACATTGCGATTTGTATATTTTGCTTTTCATTATTGTGGCATGACATGTAATCAATTCAATGCGAAACATATTTGCTCTGAATAAGTATAAATAAAAAATAAATTACATTTTTATTAATTTGACCGAATCTAAATTTTGTTTTGTGGCTTTTTATTTAGGTACACATTTAGGACTACTGTAAACAAGTATTGTGTGACGGCTTCCTTTGGGCTGTGACAGAATCAACAGCCAGTCGCAGTCTCGCAGCTGTGATGCAGTGCTGAGTCATGGCCCTTTTGCTTGCCAATTTCTTGTGTACAGATTTTTATTTCTTTCTTTTTGTTTGTATTGTACGTGTGTTGTCCAAGCAAATAAATGTTTTTCTATTCTAAAGTAAAACCCAACTACGGAAAAATATAACATTTGCTACCCGGACCATAATAACACTTAATTCATCATAATCGGTTGAGTAGTTCTATGTTATATGTTAGGGGGTTTGGTTTCCGCACTTAGTCCTGAAGTGGACCATTGTACGTGATCGGTTGAGTAGTTTAGGCGTTAGGGTTGCTATTGCTACACACATCAGCGGGCCGGCATTTTGGGTTGGGCAGTACTTGTCGAACAATGATGGAACATACATAAATACGGCTTTTTGGCTGGAATCCGAAGAGGGACGTCATGTTTTATGTATAATTTTCATTTTGCTGAATATTTCTGGTTTTGACTTATATTAGTGATAGTATATTATGTGGCATGTGTTCGTGAAAGTGTGCAGTGAATGGGAAATTCGATAAAATGCGAGGCATGGACATTTTTGGGTTGCCTCAAGAAGTCACAATTAAGTCTTCAGTAAAAGTGCTATCACTTTACTGTTGATAACCAACGGAGGGATGAAGAAAGTGTTGAAGACACTGTATCTTTGTGCACGGACTCTGAAGCTGACTAGGATTAAAGTGTAAAATAAAGACTTGGTTTAAAGGACTAGTAGCCAAACCACAAACTATTTAAAACAAAATATAGACCGGGGCGCGAATGAAGTCCCGGACTCGCTGCATACTTACCCTCTCACTGCAGTAGTTAGTAAATGGTTCATTTTGCCACTTATTCTGAAGCTGAGCAGCGTGCAAAATAAATATTGTTATAACAACTTCAACCCTACACTCCCCAATAATTCGGCATGTAAAGTATTTTGGAGCAACTAATTTCAATAATTATATTTTCCAAGCCGTAATTTATATTATTTAAGAAAATCTATGTCACCACTTGACCTCTAAATGACGTCACGTTGCCGAATGTTAGTGTCTTTTGAATGACATTTGTCACTTTAATGTGCAGTGTCGCCAGCATAGTCACGTCATTCAGAGGGGAAGCCGCAAAATAGATTTTCGTAATAATAAGCATAATCTTTTAATATTATGAGCTGAAAATATATACTTAAATTAGATTCTGGAATTAGATTTTTCTTTACATACCGAATTGAGGCAATCTAATAGGCCCGATATGATAGCTCGTAAAAAGACTTTAGTACTGAGGTGATCTATGGAATACAAAATATATTTGCATGTTATACATAAGTATACAAATTGTAACGAAAAATATAGGACCTGAAATTTGGTTGTTCTTTAGAGTAGTTAGACTAGTCAAACTCTTAGGTCAGCATACATTTGTCGTTCTATTTCACTGACATTTACTAACTTTAGTGAATGAACCTCAAATCGAACCTTTTAGCTTGCCCCACTATAAGTAATTCTGAGTTGTATTAACCTTATCCCTGGCGCGTCTCTCGAGGTTAAACTAGTGAGTAAGAAGATCATTAAGTAGAAATGAATTAAATAGAAGATGTAAGGTAAGATGAAAACGGGTCGAAGATAACGGAACAGTCTTATAAGAGTCATAAGCATGTTTTTTTTACATTAGGTATTAGCTATGAAGCATGCCAAGCATGTGTTAGTAGGTTTTTCTTTAAAAAAAAATCATCTATTGGTACATATTATGCTGACCATTTTCTATCATTATTATTTTATTTTCAACGTATGTTATTCTGTTTTATAAATAGACTATTCCGTTTTCTTGACACCCTGTACCATAGAAATTAGTGTCTGTCGTTAATGTTTGATGAAACAGTCCCATGTTTAAGAAAATTGCTTTAAACTTTCATCATCATTCACTTGTTCTCTGCCTATTATACGACGATGGCGCAGTATGCCTTCTTCCATTTATCTCTTCATTTTCAGCTGTCATATCTGCTTTCACTTCCTTCTTATACATAATAGGTGTTTCGCTGTCGTCGGAAAAATATAGCCCACTAGCGGTTCTGCGCGGTTTCATCCGCTTAGTTCCCGTTCCTGTGGGAATACGGGAATAAAATATAGCCTATGTTAATCAGGGATCTTCTAGCTTTCAATTGGTGAAAGAATTTTTTAAATCGGTCTAGTAGTTTTTGAGTTTATTCGTAATAAATATACAAAAATACAAATCTTTACTCTTTATAAAATTAGTAAAGATCATATCAGATCTCAGAAAATTAAGCTTAATGTTGGTGAAAGAACTTTTCAAATCAGTTCAGTACTTTCGGAGCCAAATCATTCCAAACATACACAAAAAAGTAATATTTCCTATTTATAATATTCTTTATTTGGTCTTCCTTTAACCTTCCACATTCATGTTTCAAAGTTGTTATGTGTGCAACAACCTTACATCCGTCAACATTCTCAGCTCGCTTGCATTCAGCCCCTCATCAAAATTGTATAGTGAAATAAATATTATACATTGTGTAATCAAAATATAAATGTATATTTGTTAAGCAAGCACATTGCAAGCGAGTAAAGCCAGAACTACACTAAACCAGCGAGTGTGTATTGTACTGTTTCATACAAATATACTGCTAGAAAGAGAAAAACACACTATTGTCAAATCACACAACACAACGATAATATATTTCTAACCATACTAAATGTATGAAACCGATGCTCCTTACCAAAGCGAGCGAATTTACTTTGAAATCTGCTGAGTAGGCCGCGGCCTATCCGGCCTATTGAAAAATCCAGGACTGCAACGAGTCTAGTGTAGTTCTAGCTTTAAACTGGTGTTTTATGGTGTTCGTTTGTCTCTGTCTGCCCTATAACAAGTGTAATGTGAGCAAGTGGGCTTACCGACAAAGAGCAGGGGACTGAGTTGAGTGCGCGCGCCAAGTCGATAGGTCCGACGCATTTTTCTGGTACTTGGTACGGAGGCATTTTCTGGCAGAGCACTGGGTACAGAGGTTCAACTGCGATGCTGGGGGAGGAAGAAAAGTAGTTAAAAAAATTATAAATAACTAACAGATGTTTCAATTCTCGTGGTAATAAGTATCAAAGTAAGTAAGTAACAAAGAATTTAAAAAAAACTTGCGGACATAGGCAAGTTTTTTTTAAATTCTTTGTTACTTACCCCCAGGATTCGAACCCGAGACTCAAACATGAGAGCCGGGCTCACTAACAAATAGTGCAACATTTTTCTGAGTGGTCTAGCTTTTTGGCTACTTTATTGTCAACCTTAGTAGTCATCGGCTTCATTTTGACGTACTGTCATTACCGCCAGTGTATTATAGAGCAAGCGTCAAGAGCCAAGAGCCAAGTGGAGTAGTATAGAGTATTCAGATTCCAAGAGGCTCCGCTTCTCCAAAATACCTTTATAAAAAAAACTCAATTTTTTAAAGTTCTTCAGCGCCATCTATTGGCACGTTTGAGTACTTAACTGACAGATGTCACCGAAAACGCTTAATATAGAGAATAAGGCATTTACCTGGCATCAGCTTGCATGAATATCTCCATATTGAGGCAGTTGGCCGCGGAGCCCATCACGCAAACCACCTCGCCATAGTCCTGACACAAATTTATACGGTATTTTACTGCATAATCAAATGAGTAACTTTTTAGGAGCTGTCAATAGGTAAATTTACTATGGAAAATATACTGAGTACTGACTTTGTAACGTCATCATTTTTAGTACTAAATTGCATCACTTTATTGTCATATTTAAAAAAAATCTGTAATTGTAAAATGAAAATCGCAATACATTATTAGAGATGTTTCGGAAGCTTTTTAATTAATTACTCGCAATTTAATTTCGATACAGTGAAATAAACTATTTAAACAGGGTAGAGGGGTGGGGGGCGATTCTACTTTACACCGACTAAACTTAGTTTAGTCCTGTCTTTGTCTTACCCAAAAAAAAAAGGATAGAAGATAACTTACTTTAGTGCTGTCAGAGGCTATATTTTAGCCGTGACTTCTTTACTTATGCACTAAACACGTTATGAAATGCCTTAGTTGACAGAACTAATTTTAATTTGACAGGACTAAATATCTTCTTTTCTAGGAGAAAGAAAATGACAGGAGCAAACTAAAATAAGTTAAGTCGCTGTAAAGCGTAATTGAATGCATTGACTCGGTTCAAATCCCTTAGCTTAGCAGTGGGGTTACGGGTTGATGATATGAAGCTAATATAAATATAAACCTGCATGATCTGGATCATGAG
Organism: Ethmia dodecea; assembly: GCA_963855545.1. Lineage (NCBI taxonomy): Eukaryota > Metazoa > Arthropoda > Insecta > Lepidoptera > Depressariidae > Ethmia > Ethmia dodecea. The sequence goes on along the minus strand of OY979446.1, from coordinate 13,503,123 downwards.
ATGTACGGAGCGCGCTGTGCAGTCCGTGAACAAGGAAACCAGCAGCGGCACGTTGTCGACCTGCTCGATGTGCGGCCGGATGTTCTCGATGCCGCGAGGGAGTTTCGCCTGTACCATGACAACAAAAAAACTAATATTTATTGATTTATTTAACTTCATGCACAGTCAAGAACAAGACAAGCTTTAGCAATGTATTTTTTTTATTTGTATTTATTTACAATAAGCATTACATGTTTTAGCTTGTAGATACTCGCCAAACTGCATGGCAGTTTGTTGGCAATAAACACTTATTGCTAATACATAACTAAGTATCTTATTTTATAATCTTCTTATATACGAGTATAAAAATGAATCCCTATTTCCCTTGGTCACGGCATCTCGCGTGAACGGCTGGACCAATTTTGTTCTTTTTTTTGTTGTGTTTGTTAGTGTCAGGAAAAGGTTTGTATGAAAGAAAAAATAAGAAAGTTGTGCGGAACATTAGAAAATTAAGGAAAAAATAACGACAATTTTAACTCTTCTAATGTAACCTTATGGTGTTTGACATAACTAAACGTTGTACAGGACAACGTTTGTCGGGTCAGCTAGTATCTTATGGTGCTGTCCAAATTGTACTTTTGAAATGAGCATTGTGACTTCATCGATGACGTCATCGATTGGTGCGAACAGTGCCAACCACGAGGAGGTAGTGCAATGTCTCCGGATCTGTCAAACAGTTGTCAAACTTCAATGATCGTGGTGTTTTTTGGTTTGTTGATTGTTCTGTTTTTAAACCCGTGAACTTTTTTGTTTTTCGTTATGTAATCGATTAATTAAAATTAGGTATGTCGTCATTAATAGTCAGAAACAGAAGAAGAACAGAAGTGCATTGTGAAGCTTCGGGAGTTAAAGCTTCGGAGTACTGACTACTGACCCGGTTGCTCATGTCAAAGTTGACGGGCGCAGAGTGGTCAGTGGAGTCGGTGAGGCAGGATAGAGAGCGACAGCCGTCTGCCGGGGACTCCGCCCCCTCGTCAAGCAGCGAGTCTTCCGACGGGTGCGCTGTTGCTATACTGCTGCGTTGGAGCTAAGAAACACCAAAATAAAAATCTACGTCTACCCTGGACGAGTATAAGAGTGACTATTGACCCAATTACACACAGAAATAAATAAATTTTGACTTCGACTAATATTATAAAGACGAAAGATTTTTATTTTTTATGTTTGTAACGAATAAATTTAAAAAAGAATAGAATGCCTTCAAAAATTATTTTATAAATGGAAAGATTTCTTTTCTGGGAGCAACATAGGCTACAATTTTCCCACGGGAACGGGACTTACGCGGGTGAAATCACGCGGTGCTGGCAGTTAGGGTTATTCTAAAAAAAACGATTGCTCTTACTCTTGTCGGTAATTAACACAATTCAATATGAAAAAATATTTCAGTTTTGTCCGACTGTATAGCGGAATCTCTTTCTGACTGTCCTTAAGCGGATAATATTCCCATTTCTCAAGTAAATCGTGTCCAAATGTTATATCCACATAACATTAAAATACCCTGACGTTTTATCACCGAAGGGATCCGCAGAGGTATTCCATTCCCTGAATCACTTTGTATTTTTCGGACCACTGAACGTGACAAGGGGTGAGCCCATCGCGGGACCAATTGTGGAGCCTTACCATTTCAATAGGTACACTTACCTTCAATCCACTATGGTTGGTTATAGAATGCCTCGCTTTCTTGATCTCGTTGTCGAACTTAACAGTGCTATGGTCAAGGTTGATGGCGCCTGGCGCGGACATTGACAGCGCCTTCGATGACGTCATATTAGAGCTGTCAAATTTTTGAGGTTATATTTTTATTTTGTCAAAATTAACTACAGATTAAAGATGTTGCCACACCTATTTACCACCACTATATAGCTAGTAATATATTATAATATTATTCTGCAATGTTTCGCCACCAGAAGCGCAAGCACATTGGATGGTGAGCGTTGGAAATTAAATATTTCGTATTACTAAATACTACAGCATTTCATTTGTTATATTAACCGAATTGATTTGTTAGTAGTCTACAATTAAATTAATAATAATATATTATGTTTCCTACTCATTAAGTGTACTAATGACGCCATCCAACTGTTCTCCCGTCTCACCCCAAGGCTACCTAAGGCGCGGTACATAATTAAAGTAATCTCCACTTCTAAATTAGGGTCCCTTCATGTTCCCAGGTCCTATTTCGGCTTAATTTTGATTTAAATTAAATTTTAACTTGTAAGCTTTGCTTTTTGTCGTAAAACGTTTCTCGCGCGAGTTATGCTAATGTTAATAATAATAAATTATTTTTTGTACCTACCTTCTATAAATATATTTTTGGCTTTATCTATATTAAATTTACCTTTTTTAGAAGTGGAAAATGTGTTTTCTTTTTATATTGCTACAAATTGGCGACCGATTATACTCGTAGTAGGTTGATTAGGTGTGGCAACGCCTTATGTAACAAATACATACTTTTAAAATTAAATACATATATACCTCAGTTTAGGTTTACATTTCTGTTATTTAATACAGTATTTGGATAGTGTAATAGCGGTCTAACACTAATTCATAGGAACAGGTTGTCAATCTGGGCAATAAATGTGCGATTAAAACCATATAGTATATTATACTAGTAAACTTTTTTTAGTTCGTTGTGATGTGTTAGTCAAGTGTTAAAAACAAGATGCTATTAAGGGGTTAAGCACAGACAGTAAACATTAGTAAGGGTCTACAATACAGTGCATTTGCATCAATATAAATAAACAAAAGTTTCGAATATGGTTATATGTTCATTTTATATTGGCACAAAAGTTAGGTGGAAAAAAAACAGTCATTGGTACTTACCGGTTTGCAGAACTACTCTCACATAATTTGCACGACAAAAATAATCGTATCGCATTTTTTACATACTAAAACAAATTTGGTTGGAAAAGAACTTGCTTTATCCATGACTCCAATACATTTTTCTGCTCCTTGAATATGAATGAGGGCTATACATCAATACTATGTAGATATTTAGCTAAATATCTACCGCTTAACAGAGTCGGTGTCTGAGGTAGCTGTGCGGGGCGGGAGGGGTATGTGATGAATGTAACAGTACTATCACGCTGCAAATGACGTCACTCCATTCGTTAGGCACCCTTCCTCTTGATAGAGGTTGATACCTCCTGCCCAAAAAGACTGAATCACACAATTTATAAAAATAATATATTTTAATATAATTATGTGTTCTATTTTATACCTAACTATATTTTATGTCTATATTTTAGACCAATTTAAATCAATGACGAAAGCTCCACTTAAAGTAATTTTGACAAAATGATTACCACAACATTGCTTTTATAGTACGTGTTTTATATTTGTCATATTAATAATTTTGAACAAATAATTTTAATAAATCACAATCATTTGCATGCTTACATGTAATGAACACATTGTACATATATTAACTAGCGACCCACCCCGACTTCGCACGGGTGCAATGCTAATACTAAACCCTGTGACTAATACCTTCCTCTTGAACCACTCTATCTATTAAAAAAAAACCGCATCAAAATCCGTTGCGTCGTTTTAAAGATTTAAGCATACATAGGGCCGCAGGGACATAAGGACATAGGGATATAGGGACAGAGAAAGCGACTTTGTTTTATACTATGCAGTGATATAGCAATAAGATCTGAATTTACTGTATTTCTCTCAAATAAAGATATTTCATTTCATTTCCCATCGCGTGCATCTACCTCAGGAACTAACAAAGTTAAGCGGTAGATGTGTAGTGATCGAGGGAGGTAGCTGTCATTAGTGTCAAATTGACAGTGACAGTGACTATATAATAATCCGCGGTGGCCTCGCTTGAGATTATGGCCTAGACTTCCTCATGTGTGAGGAAAGACCCTTAGCTCAGCAGCTGTAACTTGTTGATGATGAGAAATATAGACACTAATGAGAGTTGTCTCTGGACCAACTAGAGATATCTGATATTTTTTGGACAGTAGCCCTTACGCGTAATCAAGTAATTAGTAGACAAACGCCAAGTCTTACGTCACGCCTCAGTAGAAAAAACGTGCAGTGAACTCTATAAGAAAACAGAACTTGACTACAGAAGATAATACACATGCGCTAAAAACTTAAAATGGGATAAATTTAAAGCTTGTGCAGAACTGTTTACTTCGTCCGCGTATGTCACTTGCCGGTCCTCCAACTACCTTAAAATCACGTTCTTCCGTTGCTGCGTAAAAGAAGGAAAAACCAACACTTTCGCTTTTATAATATTAATAGAATCTGTATTGGTTTTGGTTGGATGCTTCTTGCGCTGTATTCTCACCGGCAAACTGAGCTGACGCATATCGTAGCTATATTATTCTATATTGGACTATTGTTCTTTTTACGTAAATTCTTTTAAATTCGACCCACTCTTCCATAAGATTCTTATTTTTATATGAGCAATATATTTCACTAACTACATTTGAGCCTCTTATCAGGCCTTTAAACTGGCTGTTTTTTATATGAGCGATTGACTAACTACATTAATGACCCTTTCATGACGGTTCATGTTTTATAAAGCAATAGATTTCTCTCACTACATAAGACCCCATCATGCCGTCAAACAGGCTGAGACGTGACATAAGACCCGCGAAGCGTGAGCATAGACAAACCTATAAGAAAAGCAGAGCGCGTTGGCGTTGGACGCGGGCAGTAGGGAGCCGGTGTTTGACCGAGCTCGGCCCGTTGGCACCGCAGCCGGAACGGGCGACGCGCTGCACACAACACCCCACTCAACTAACGTGTTTATTGAACATTAAGCATCCACTGCTTGTTCAAACACGCCTGTGTTAATGACAGATACAGTCAGAAGCAATGCACGTTTTTTTTTTATTAAGAGCTCGGATGCTACGCCAGATGCCATGGCTTATTTTATTATTTTATTTCCTTATATGGCTCCGCTTCAGAGTCCATGCACATAACTAGTGTATTTAACTATCTATATCTTTTTTATCATCGACTTAGTTTCTCATAACTTAGTGTTTTGAAGGTTTGATTTTAGAAGTCCATTGTGAATATTATTATTTAGAAACTTGTAAATTAAGTTTAATTCAACCTACGTACGTTATTATTTCCCAGATATGTTATAGATTTTTATTTCAGGATAGTTTGTTGTGGGATTAACAGATGTTGTAACATGTTAATTGAGAATGTTCAATTATTCTTTTGTATTCCGGCGACTTCTACAAGGAAAGGGATAAGCAGGGCTACAATAAATCATCAATATACAAGTACACCTAAAAATCAATCGAAGGAAGGGGAAACAGATGACTACTGTACAATTCCACCATAGTTTTTAAGCTTTGCCTATATTAGAAATTATTATATAGAAAACACTAGCGACCCGACCTCGGTTCGCTTCGGACTATATGTGGGCGGCGCTTTTTTCTTTAATGTACTAATATTAAGATATTTTTTTGAAACCGCAGAGCATTAGTTAAGTAGCACTTTCGTCCATAATTATAAACTTTATATGCGCGGGCGACCACCATTTTGGTTCATCTAACCTACCTACCTACCGATCTATACCTACTGTTAGTCAGTGGTGCCCTCTAGGACCAACACTAGAGGCTGCAGGTTTCATTACTCTGACGCGGACGGTTATACTTCTTTATCTAGCGCCATATATTGATAACATTTCGGATCTTTGCCTCCTACTAGTTAACTGTTCTACAAGTAAATATTCTAGTGGAATTTTTCAGTAGTCACACAACACCGAATAGTCTATAACATTCCGGAAATACCTAAATTTACACATCAAGAAATTGCTAATGCTGTAAATCATAATAGGAGAAAATATTATCCCCTGATTAATAAACTCGTATTCATTTTACACTGCCGAGTATTCCAAATCAATTGACAATCAATAAGGTTTGATGTTAAACACTTGCGCTAATTTTAAAATCATCTTTGGTGTAAGCTAGAACCGAATTTATCATTAAGGGGATAATGTGTTCGATTTAGCTTACACCGACTAAACTTATTTTCGTTTCGTCCTGTCTTTGTCTTACCTCTAAAAAAGAAAAGGGATAGAACATAACCTACCGAATTTAGTCCTGTCAGAGGCTGTAGTTTAGCGTGAAATGCCTTAGTTGACAGGACTAATTTTGATTTGACAGGACTAAATACCTCTCGTCTCTTTTCTTGTTAGAAAGAAAATGACAGGAGTAAACTAAAATAAGTTTAGTCGCTGTAAGGCAAAATCGAACCCAATGGCTGTAAATGCAGTATTACACATCTATTCTGGTGATTCAAACTTTCCCTTGAGAGACGTGTGACAGCCGACTTATGTAGCGTGTACCTGTGTGTTGTGTGCTATTGTTACACAAACATTATTAGGTGTCAGTTATTTGTTCCCAATTAGAAGCGCCAATAAAAAAACAATTTAGTTTTTTATAAACCCAAAACATTAAATTAAAATGAGATGAGAATTAAATTGTAAGTATTTTTTTGTTAAGCTCCAAATCTAGCAAAAATTATTTCAAAGGTTGTTCCCATGTAATTATGAAATTTCATAACAGGAGAAAAAAAAGATCCTGTAACAAAATTCGAAGCCATATAGGTCAAATTCGCCCAACGAAGAGTAAAGGTAGCACACATATCGACTCTGAAACTCATCGTCACCGCCTCGCCTATCCTTGCCGAGCTTGTCCCGAGGCGATGCCGTTACGATGCTGACAGTGTGCATTGTAGGGAATTTCATACGAAGAATACTAAACTGTTCGAGTTGAGGCGGTGCTGTTAGCCTATTGTCTATTTACAACCTTAATAGCAATCGTCTTCATTTTAACGTACGTTGCTTCTTCCTTACATCTATCATTACCGCCAGTAAGTTGAGCAAGCAATGACCGCGTAACAAATGTCAAATGAAGACGATTGCGATTACAATGATATATATAGACAATTAGGCCCCTTAACCGTTTCCAAGTTGATATCACTACGACAGTCACTGTTGAATTGTAACTGAATTAATAACTTCTGACTCTCTGTCTGAATGGTCCTCAGCTTGAAGCCGTGTTTTCACGGAACAAGCGCGCTCAGTCAATAGAAAACCTTTCGAACCAATTATTGGATACTGGCGTCTGAGTACACTCATCATCATCATCATGAAAAAACTCATAGCGTCTGAATACACTCATCGTCATGATGATGATTGCACTCAGACGCTATGAGTTCACTATCACGTGTTTACATGATATGAGTAGCGTCAGAGTACTCTCTCAAAAGACTCGGTCCGAACGCACTGGCACGAGTACGGTAATAGAAAATATCAGCTTTGATTGGACTCCAGCGTTTGATACACTCGGATCACGTAGCACTTGATACGAGTAGCATCCGAGTAGGCATACGAGCACTCTGGTACCGTGAAAACCCGGCTTTACTCTGAGACCATAGAATTAATTAGAAAAATTCTAGTCGTTGTGATTTATACATGTTTAAAGTCAAACTCAAATTAGCTGACATACTATTAAATCTCATGTAAGCCGTTCTGATTGGTTGAATAAAATCATGACGCTACGGAGCGGATGTAAAATGATCCTCGACCGTGAAAAGGAAAGATCTACCTTTAGGCAAGGTGATCGTGCCTGGGGACCGCGGTGTAACCGTTGATGTTGGACAGTTCTATTTATACAAACTCATTAGAAAACTTCGATAGCGCGGTTTAGAACTCGGCCGTCTATTGGCGCGTTCGCTTTTCAACAACCAATCAGAACAGTTTACATGAGTTGCATTTCGGAAACCGTAACTCTAAATTCACGAATCCAACTAAACTCTGTTACCCTCCAAAGTTGTAAAACTTACCTGGCAGCATTACCACTCATCAGCGATATGTGACAGTTCCAACCAGATTCCAGCCCCATTTTCTCGCTGAACACGCGCGAGCGCAATTCGTTCTCCTTGCTGAAGTGCACGAATCGTATACACGCTCGCTCGAGGCGCTCGATCAGCTCAACCATGTCGCTTTGGGCCTGGTACTGCATCGTCACCATGCCTATGAACACCTGGAAGCGAGGAATGTTCTGAAGAAGTTTCTAGAAAGACTTTATGGACGTCTTAAAAAAAATGGCGCTGGCGCACCACCTATCACGTGAAGGGATGCAAAGTTGAAATGTTTGTATTTCCTGAAATGGAATACCTCCGCCTACACTATGGGATAAAAGGGAAATGATACATATTATTATGTTCTGGAGAAGTTTCTAGAAAGGAGAAGTTTCTAGAAAGGAGGAGTTTCTTGCCCCGTTTCTTCTTCTTAAACATACATGCTGAAGCGGTGGAGTTGAAATGACGTTCAATAAGTGGACTTGTAAGTCCCTACTTTGAATGAAACATTTTGACTTTGACGACTTCAAAAAAGGCGCCGGGCTCACCACCTATCACGTTGGGATCCAAAGATTATACTGGTGAAATGTACCCACATTTCACCAGTATAATCTTTTCCCGAAATGGAATACCTCTGCCTACATCATCCTCCTTTTATATACATATGATATGGGAAACTTCTAAATCGGCTAATTATTAAAAAAAACCTTTAGCAATTGTTTAAAGTTATTGAGGGTAGAAGCAGTTAAAATTAAACTCTGCGATGTGACGCTGCTCAATGTGCGGTGCTTCGTCCTTTAGTCCCAAACTAGGTAGGGCCTGTACTACGGGTACTAAACAACTGATAAACATACTTGTTGCGATGGGCTCACCACCTATCACGTTTAGGGGTCCAATATATCTCGTGAAATGTGGGTATATCCAGTAATGGAATACCTCTGCCTATCCCCTCGGGGATAAAAGGCGTGAGATTATATTATATTTATTATTAAACATACTTAAATAAATATTAAACGACCACACACGAAGCCAACAGACATGTTCATGAACACAAATATTGGCCTTGAGCGGGGATCGAACCCGCGACCTCCGACTCAGAAGGCAGGGTCACTACCAACTGAACCAACAGGCCCGTCACTCAGGATGACAATCTAGACACGCGGTAGCGTGTCAAGCCGAGTTCAAGCAGGAGAACGGCGAGCAGCACCGTGTGTAATTTTAAAACTTAACCGTTTAATAAACCGTGTATTTCTGTCGGTTAGCTGATGTATTGCTGTTGAAATAAAAATTTTATAGAAATAAATAAATAAATCCAATATATCTCCCGAAATGTGGGTATATCCAGTAATGGAATACCTCTGCCTACCCCCTATAAATAAATAAATAAATATAATCTCACGCCTTTTTATCCCCGAGGGGGTAGGTTTATTTATTTGTACATTACTGGATATACCCACATTATATTGGACCCCTAAACGTGATAGGTGGTGACCCCATCGCCGGACCGGGTCTGTTGTCACACAGGTCTCACTGAGACCTGCGGGTTTCCTCACGCTGTTTTCCTTCACCGTCGAGCTAGTGATAAATATGTACGTAAGTTTTTGAAAAACTCATTGGTACATGCCAGGATTCGAACCCGAGCCTCACAGATTTTCGGCCGGCTCTTTAACCGTCCGGGCTATCACTGCTCCTAATAATTTTATCTGGTATCTTTTTACGAACCTGGTTGCACTGCATGTCGAAGTATCCGTCAGCGTCGGTGACGTCGTCATCTGTCACTTCGTTGAACAGAAGCGAATCTGTAAGATAAGTAAATAAAAAATTTAAAAATAAATAATCTCACGCCTTATATACCCGAGGGGGTAGGTCGAGGTATTCCATTTCTGGATATACCTACATTTCACGAGATATTCTTTGGACCCCTAAACGTGATAGGCGGTAAGCCCATCGCCGGACCGGGTCTATTTACACATGTCTCAGAATTAATTCTGGGACCTTCGGGTTTCCTCACGATGTTTTCCTTCACCGTCGAACCCGAGCCTCACTGATTTTCATCATGTGAAGCAGGCTCTTTAACCGTAAGGCTATCACTGCTCTATTTAAGACTTCTTTGCTGTGCACCAATAATAAACATGTGGTAAGTGACACAACGATAAATCAGTACTATAGGCAGTGTTATCGCTTTAAGCGATTTCTTTTAGACAACCTTAGGAATTCGACGGGCTTCTGAGTCGGAGGTCGCGGGTTCGATCCCTGCTCGGGGCCAAAATTTGTGTTCATGAACATGTCTGTTGGCTTTGTGTTGCTTTGTTTAATATTTATTTATTTAAGTATGTTTCAGATGTTTAGTACCCATAGTACATGTGTCCCAAAATTTATTATTATTATTATGTAACTGGATAAACAGATAAAGTTTGGTTGTATAGTTGACTGCCAGGTTCGTAACACGTGGCAGTCTATTGTCTATACTTACCCCAATAGGAAATTATGTGAGAAATGGCGTGAGATTATGTATCACTTTTTTTTATTCCATGGAATTGTAATGTTTTAAAATTGTAACCTATTAAACGGAAAGAGTAACAAAAAGTAACCCTTTTTGGTTACTCTTTCCTAAAAAAATAAAAATAAAACAGATGACACCACAAAGTCAGTAAATGGTAATTTTTCGTCTTGACAGATTATAAATATTCTTCACCCAACGTTAAGTGAAATAAATGAAGAAACTAAATTTTAATTATTTTCTTTTAATTTATTTCACTTAAAGTGTGGGCAATTACCCTCGCCATGGGCAATTTTTGTTTTTTTTTAAGAAGGGCAAAAGGGCGGAAATGTCTTTGAACCGGTAAAATATGGACAATAACGTTAAGTGAAATAAATGAAGAAACTAAATATTTAGTTTCTTCATTTATTTCACTTAACGTTATTGTCCATATTTTACCGGTTCAAAGACATTTCCGCCCTTTTGCCCTTCTTAAAAATATATATGAAATATAAGTAAGAAGAAGTGAAATATAAGAAAATATAAGTGAAATAAATGAAGAAACTAAATAAAATTTAGTTTCTTCATTTATTTCACTTAACGTTATTGTCCATATTTTACCGGTTCAAAGACATTTCCGCCCTTTTGCCCTTCTTAAAAATATATATGAAATATAAGTAAGAAGAAGTGAAATATAAGAAAATATAAATGAAATAAATGAAGAAACTAAATTTTATTTAGTTTCTTCATTTATTTCACTTAACGTTATTGTCCATATTTTACCGGTTCAAAGACATTTCCGCCCTTTTGCCCTTCTTAAAAAAAAACAAAAATTGCCCATGGCGAGGGTAATTGCCCACACTCTGGCAACACTGCCTGATAGATTGCTTGGGACCGATCGTTACGAACGATCGTACAGACGGATCGTTCCGTGTATGGGCGTCAATTTTTGTTGCGACGGATCGTTACGATCGATCGTACAGACGGATCGTTCCGTGTATGTGGGACTTTATGTACCTGTGGAGTGGAAATGCAGCGCGGGCGCATCGGCCCACTGCTGCGAGTGCGGCGCGTACAGGCTTCTGCTGTCCGCCGGCAGTTCTAAGTACAGGCGCGACAGGGACGGCGATATGCCGCGGGTCAGAGGCCTGAGCAGGAGAGGAGTATGTTCATGTCCAGAGAAAAGAGAGCAGTGACAGATAGTGGTTACAAGAGCCCGCTCTCATTCGTGAGGCTCGGGTTACAATCCTGGGATGTATGAATGAGTTCTTCAAAAAGCTTACATACATATTTATCTCTAGCTCGACAGTGAAGGAAAACATCGTGAGGAAACCAGGTCTCAAAATTGATTCTGAGGTGTCTGTAACAGATGGTGCGGCTCACCACCTATCTTTTTTAGGCCCCAAAAGAATATACTGGTGATAATTTTTAACAAAAAAAAAAAACGACTTTAAACAGGAAACTGAAAAAAGTTCGTTGAGGAATTTCCTCGACTAGTCGCCACTAGGGTTCAATGTTTCCCCTCGATTTGTCTGGGATGCCAACATCAGATCCTGGGTTCCTTATCATGGTACCCCCCTTGGTAGCATCATTTCTAGCATAAAAATAATCATCAAAATCGGCTCATAAATGACGGAGTTATCCGCGAACACACAAAAAAAAATACGGTCAAATTGAGAAAAGAGAAGGAGTGAAACTGGGTAAATCCAAGAAGAGAATACCCCCTACCCTCACGAGGGTAAAAGCGTGAGCATATCTGTATTTAGTTAACTTTATAAGCGAAGTACTTATAAGCGAAGGCGGTGCAGTATGCCGTGAGCGAGTTTCTCTGGTAGAAGTCGATGATCTTCTTGCGGTCGGCGGGAGAGATGGCCGTCAGGTCTCGGCCGTTCCAGTAGTCCACGCACGAGTCCAGGATAATATCCGCCGTACCCTGAATCGACATTTGTCTCATCATCCCAACAGCCCACTGCTGAGGTATGAGGTCTTTCTTTACACATGAGGAAGTATGGGTCATAATCTGATTGGGAGTGGTATGCTAGTAGCCACTTACTGGGTATGGTATTAATTTCCAAAATATAGCATAGCATTCTTATACAAAGATTATGATACAAAGTGTCCCAGAAGATACAAGGTGTCCCAGATGATAGAAAGTGTCCCAGCTGATAAAGCTTTCCAAGAGATATATGGTGTTCCAGTTTATATAAGGCGTCCCAGCTCATACATATAAAGTGTACCAGATAATATAGTGTCGCAGGTGATATAAAATATCCCAGTTGATATAGTGGCCTAGTTGATATAAGGTCTCTCAGCTCATACATAAAAAGTGTACCAAATAATATAAAGTGTCCCAGCTGATATAAGGTGTCCCAGCTGATACATGGTGTCCCAGGTGATATAAGGTGTCCTAGCTGATATGTGAGTGAACAAAGTTGTTAGTGTTACATGACCAGAAACTAAGATTCAGTTTTCTCTTAAAGCCTTAAATGTATTTATAGTTTTTTTTTGTTAATTAGAGGGATCAAAGATACCTTTTGAAATAAACAATAATGAATAAGATGTGGTTATGACTACCCCAGAAAAATGAGTTCTTAGTTACTGGCCATGTAACCCTAACAACTTTGTTGACTGTACCTGCGTGAGCATCTGCAGCTGGCTGGCCTGATCCTTGACGAGCACGGCCAGCATGTGCGGCAAGGGCACCTTCACGCGAGTGCTCAGGTGCAGGGAACGCACGAAACGCGTCTCGCGCCTTATAGTGTCTGCTTGCTGACAATAAAAATACATTGACGGACTACATAAGGAAGGCTGAAGACTGTGAGGTGCGTATTAAAGGCCTATGATCATGGATGAAGACGAAAAATACACACAACATCCATGATCGTAGCCCTCTAGGTACTCAGACAGAACTTTTATTTGATAACAAACCACTCTTAAGAATAAAAAACCGACTGATTTAAAAATATCATCGATATATATTTAACTTTGATCGATTTCGATAAAATTTAAATAGGACCACCTCTGAAGTATGATCTACCAAAGAAAAAATAAATATAAATCGGTTCACAATTGGCGGAATAATCGCGTAACATTCATACATACAAAAAAAAACATGCAGTCGAATTGAGCACCTCCTGCTTTTTTGAAATCCGTTGAAAATACAATTAATTTTCAAAATCAATGACGAACAATAATAATATTTTTTCCCACGTTAGTGATCTTTTTTTTCAATAAACTGCTTTTTATTTGAAAGCCAGTTCGAAATTTAAATAAAACTTTTGATAAGTCAACTCCTTGGTTGCCTTGATTCGGAGTAAAAGATCGATCCATTTTTAAATTACACGACAGATATGGATTTTACAACTTTTGCTGTCCGCTGCGCGCATGTATTTGGCCAGTACAGCAACTTCGATTTATCTCGAAGAAGATTGTCAAAATAATGGTCAAATTTCCAAGCATGTTTGAGAAAAAATAATATAGGTACAGTACGGCCGCTTTAACTTGGCTGCTCCGAACATAGGCTCCGCCTGCGCAAACAGCCTCGTACCGCCAAATAGTCACGAATTTATTTTATTGCGCAACTTCAGAGTACGTCTATACTATACTTTAGTGCACCGTCAACCCTAGTTCTAATTTCTCAGTTTCATTCATCCTAAGGTTGTCTGGAAGAGATCGCTAAAGGCGATAAGACCGCCAATTGTACTTTGGTTGATATTGGTATCCATATTGTGTTGTTTTGGGTGTACAATAAAGAGTTGTTGTATTGTATACTTACCAAATGTCGGAACACGGCGAGGCACTCCTCGATGGTGTAAGCGTCGACGACGCCGTCGGTGAACCCGATCTGCTTGGCCAGCTCGCAGAGGCAGCGGCGGTTCGTCACCGGGACCAGGTCCTCGCTATCAACGTTTACTTATCATGTTGGCAAAAGCTCATTGATACACATCATCATCATCAACCCGTAACAGCCCACTGCTGAGCTAAGGGCCTCAGGAAGTATGGGGTAATCTTCCACGTGAGCCCTCCGCGGATTGGGAGATGGTGGCTAGTGGCCATCTAACTGTCAAAACTATTCAAGCCACCCAAGGGTATCATGGGTAACATGGCGATTGTGCGTAAACACAACGAAAAATGGGATCAACAGTTTGACTTGCCGTCCGAAAAACGGAAGCGCTTTTTTATTTTTTATTGTAAAAGTCGTGATATTATCTATAGTTTTTGTTAAATTTTATTAGTGGGATTATAAATAATAATAATAAAAACGTTTATTGGCATATTTTTATGGGTTTTACAAACAATATTTGCGCAAAACTGGCCACTAGCTTAACACGGTCTCCCAATACACTGGGATAGTGTGGGAGATTATAGCCCATACTCCTCATGTGTGGAAAAGACCGTTAGCTCAGCAGTGGGCTATGATGGGTTGATAATGATAATATACAGGGTGAATTTTTCAAGTGGATGGCTAAATCAGAAACTTTGAGGAATAGCGAAAAGTACTCAAAGGAGTCTCGGGCCCGATTTTGATGAAAACTAAAGCTGCATGTTTGGATTTTTGAAAGATCAATATTTCTAGCCAGGAATCGAACACGTTGCTTTTGAAAAAAAAAACACCTTGTATTATTACACCACGATAGGTCGCTCTAAGGATCAAATTCTAAGAAGACCTGACATATGGCAAACCTAAGAAAAATTTTGGATTTTAATAAATAATAATAATAATAATCTTACGCCTTTCATCCCCGAGGGGGTAGGCAGAGGTATTCCATTACTGGATATACCCACATTTCACGAGATACATTGGACCCCTAAACGTGATAGGTGGCGAGCCCATCGCCGGACCGGGTCTATTTACACATGTCTCAGAATTAATTCTGGGACCCGCGGGTTTCCTTACGATGTTTTCCTTCACCGTCGAGCTAGTGATTTGAATCAACTTATTCATATTTTTGAGTAATGCTTCGCTTTGTATAAGCCTTGAAAATAATGTGCGCCATACTGACCTGGTATACGCTTCGCAGGTCAAGTGTGCACAGAAGTGGGCGTAAGTGTGCCTCGGGGTGGGCGCGCAGGTGTTGAGCAAAGCCGCCAGCCCCAGCGGCTTGAGCCGCGCCAAGTGCTGCCTCCACTTCTGGTCGTCGAACTCCACGCAGAACGGCGCGTTCTGGTCGTGGGTCAGGTCTAACACCTGGAAATTCGTATTTTATGGGGTACTAGCAGTTCTGGGCGGTTTCACCCCGCATAGTTCCCGTTCCCGTGGGAATTCGGAATAGGGATATTCTAGCTTTCCATTGCTGAAAGAATATTTAAAATCGGTCATGTACTTTTTGAGTTTATTCGTAACAAAGATACAAACATAAAAATCTCTAAAAATCTTTCCTCTTTATAATATTACTAGCGGTTCTCGTGTGAATACGGGAAAAAAATATAGCCTATGTTACTCAGGGATATTCTAGCTGTCCATTGGTGAAAGATTTTTTAATATCGGTCCAGTCGTTTTTGAGTTTACTCGTAACAAACATACAAACATACAAATCTTTCCTCTTTATAATTTTAGTGTAGATATAGGGTATTTCATTGTATTATTAATAATTAAATGAAAAGTTTAGGGGTCCAAAGAATATAGTCTCATGCATGTGCAATGCATTTATATACTCTCAAAGTGAGTCAAATTATAATTTTTTTTTTACCACAAAATGGTTCATATAACATAGTTCATAAGACAAGACAACAGTCACAAAAATATAATTTAATTTAATTTTATAGCTTGTCACATGGTAAAAATTAATTGTAATGTTGTGTGTTTTCAATAAATTACAACAATAATAGTTACAAACAAACATATTGTACCTCAACAATGGTTGTTGGCTCCGTTACAGTGTCCCCTGCTCCTGTGACATTCCCCGGGTGCTCGATTGACCCCACGAGGCTAGTTTTACTGGAACTCCTGGAGGAAGGGCTGGAATTCCTCAGGAAGAATACCTTCTCCGCTGTCGGGTTTGGCCACGAGAGAATACCCTTTTTATCGACACAGGTAAGTGCCTGAAACAAATGATAGGGTAAGTAAGTTACATCTGAATCTTCTTTTAGGTAATAATGGCTTTTCACCGTGGTTTTGGTGACTTTCGCCAATGTCCAAGTAAAGACAAAAACTAAAATGAAAAAAAACTACTTATAAATTTAATATTCGGTAAAAATGAGCAACATAGAACATCCAAATCTAGTAAGCATAAAAAAAAGCGCATATAGCTTTCTTAACACACATGAATATTGCTGGCGAAAAAAATTTTTACTGAGCATTTTTCCCAACAAAGATATCAAATAAGTAAGTATTTCAGTAAAAATACCTAACTTCTGTTAGGTTTTTTTAATATATTTTTTTATGCAAGTATTGTCTCATACTATATTACTACAATCCTGCAAAAATTTCATCGACTGAGGAATTAATTTGAGGAATTAACCTTTATTGCCTAGACTATAAGGGTTGAGTAAGGGAAGGAAAATTCGGCCGAAGCCGATATTTGGTAAAAGCTGCCGAACTTCGGTTTTATCGAATGTGAAACGAATTTCGGTGCAGCTAGCTTCGACTCACCGATAAAGACCCCAACACATGCAAGATGTTGGCAGTCCGGCAGACCATGTCTTCTCTGCCCGTCAGGATGTAACAGAACGTCTTGCCCAAAGACCTTAGGCTCTCAGGTTTCAGGTTGGACTCGCTAAGAGCTTGGATGAGAGGGTCCGTGGCGTCCTCTGATATTGAACATGACTTAGTTCGGACGAATTTTTGACGGGTTTCGGAAAGGAGTTTGAACCTAGAAAAAAGAAAGAAGTGAAGTGTTACAGAATAATAATAATCCTTATTAGTTCTCACTATACATATAAGGTCGTTTTAAATTAAGTGCAAATAATTTAAGGGTAGGTACACATATGTAAAAGAAATAGAATTAACATATAAAAGAGAAAAAAACGTTAGTTCTTGTTCATTTCTAACAAAAAAAAAACAATATATTTTGTAAGCACGCCACTTTTGTCGGATTTATTTATTTC
Organism: Ethmia dodecea; assembly: GCA_963855545.1. Taxonomy (NCBI): domain Eukaryota; kingdom Metazoa; phylum Arthropoda; class Insecta; order Lepidoptera; family Depressariidae; genus Ethmia; species Ethmia dodecea. The sequence continues at coordinate 13,485,716 of OY979446.1, read as the reverse complement.
ATTTTGATATTTTCGCACAATTCTTGATTCGGTAGTGTGCATGTATTGTTTATGAACAGCGTTTTAGTGTGTTTGTTAACTTTGAGTAAAGTACTTAGCGTATGAAAAATAAAAATCAGTGCAAAAAAATGTTTCTTGTTCATTATTGTTTTTCTTTAAATATTTGCACTTAATTTAAAATGACCATGTATAATTAGTTTGTAATTTTATAGTAGCCTTTTTATGTAATTTTTGGTTAACTATTGTTTTAAATTTATCAAGAGACAAATTTTGTAATTCAATGGCAATATCTGTCACCTTATTTATAAATTGTGTCAAGAGACAGTCATAGTATTAGTGAATTAAATTTTATTATTCTATAAAATATTTTATTTACATTCCTTAACTTCAACCACTTATCTAGCTCGTGCATGATATGCACTATACATGTTATTACATAAGCGTATACATTCTAGGCAAGTCAACGTTACCTGGCCAGCCCGTAGCAGTTCAACGTGACCCAGGCTATGGGGAAGATGATCTGGAGCAGAGGCAACGAGGCCGCGATGGTCTGAAGGAAGTACAGCTCTGTCCAGTGAGCAGCGCCGGGCAGAGCGCGCGCGTGTCGCACCACGCCCGCTACCACCACCAGAGATATCACCACTGGGAGCACTATGCCCTCCATTATCTTCACGGTGCACTGCAAGTTGCTTTATGTTATTGTGAGGTGTTAAAGACAGGTGATGCTGGTGGTTCTTGGCACAGTTATTATTATTTATAGAGGAGCGGATGTGGAATGCTCCTCCATCGTGAAGAGAAGATCTTCCGCCAGGCGAGGTGATAGTGCCTGGGGACCGCGGTCCAACGGTTGATGTTGGACAGTTGTATTTATACAAACTCATTAGAAAACTCCGATAGCGCGGTTTAGAACTCGGCCGTCTATTGGCGCGTTCTATGTAGTGTCGCTACATATTTATACATACATACATAATCTCACGCGTTTTTCCCATTGGGGTAGGAAGAGACAATAGACTGCCACTTGCTACGAACCTGGCAGATCTCTCGTGCTTCATCCACATCCATCAAACGACTCATGCATGCTCGTCGGTTTCGGGTGCTCTTTATTATTTATTTAATACACTAGCAGCTCTTAAGGAGCAGTGATAGCCCGGACGGTTAAAGAGCCGGCCGAAAATCAGTGAGGCTCGGGTTCGAATCCCGGCATGTACCAATGAGTTTTTCAAAAACTTACGTACATATTTATCACTAGCTCGACGGTGAAGGAAAACATCGTGAGGAAACCCGCAGGTCTCAGAATTAATTCTGAGACATGTGTAAACAGACCCGGTCCGGCGATGGGCTCACCACCTATCACGTTTAGGGGTCCAATATATCTCGTGAAATGTGGGTATATCCAGTAATGGAATACCTGTGCCTACCCCCTCGGGGATAAAAGGCGTGAGATTATATTATATTATTATTATATTATTACTAGCAGCTCTTGAGCCGATCACTGCACTTGTGTTTATTGTTTAAAATGTTTATCCAGACTACTTTGAAAACGATTCACTGATGGGGCACTTATCACTGTTTCTGGGAGAGCATTCTATATTTTGGTGACATGATGTGGTAAAAGGTGTGTTCTGGGGTTCCATAAAAAAATTACAAGATACATTTTTTTATTATTTATTCATCATGATTTAATTACTGAAGAGCAGTGATAGCCTTACGGTTAAAGAGCCCGCTTCTCATGATGATAATTAGTGAGGCTCGGGTTCAAATCTTGACATGTACCAATGAGTTTTTCAAAACTTACGTATGTATTCATCACTAGCTCGACGGTAAAGGAAAACATCGTTGGGAAACCCGCAGACCCGATCCGGCAACAGGCTAACCTGTCACGTTTAGGGGTCGAATACTCTCGTAAAAAGTGGGTATTTCCAGAAATGGAATACCTTTGTCTACCCCCTCGGGGACAAAAGGCGTGAGATTGTTTATTTTTTGTCATTTTATTTTATACTTACCAAATACCGCTGTTTCTCGAACACAGTAACAGGCCTACTAGTAGCCTGTTCTAGGGCTAACTTCAGATTCTTCAAGTACGGCGTCTCGCACATTCTGTAGGCTTTGTTCTGGTGAGGATTCCGGACGCGGGGAGACGTGAAGTGGTCTTTTTGCTGAAAGAAAATAAATCGTATAAATCCCTTCTAGTTAAATCCTACTATTTTGTGAGTATGGATGTTTGTTGCTCTTTCACGCAAAAACTACTAAACGGATTTTGATGAAACTTTGCAGTTATATATAGCTTACTAGCGACCCGCCCCGGCTTCGCACGGGTGCAATTCTAATACTAAAACCTTCCTCTTGAATCACTCTATCTATAAAAAAAAACCGCATCAAAATCCGTTGCGTAGTTTTAAAGATTTAAGCATACATAGGGACATAAGGATATATAGACAGAGAATGCGACTTTGTTTTATACTATGTAGTGATGAGACATCAGAATAACACGTAGGCTATATTTTATCAACGTATTCCCACGGAATCGGGACCTACGCGGGTGAAACCGCGTGGCGCTGCTAGTTACAATTAAAGAAAAAACTGGCCAAGTGCGAGTCGGACTTAAAGGAATTTTGATAAAAAAAAATTGTACCTAGTTGGTGACCTTTTAACTATCTTTTTTTACGGTTCATGAGATACAATATGGTCCACTGACCGAGAGACAGGTGTGTTATTCTGATGTATAAGCTATATAACTGTAAAGTTTCATCAAAATCCGTTCAGTAGTTTTTGCGTGAAAGACGAACAAACATCCACACATCCATCCATACAAACTTTCGCGTTTATAGTAGGATTCCTATTATTGTAATCACAATCTTCTTTATTTGACATTTATTACGCGTTCAGTGCTTCCTCTACTTACACTGACGGTTACAAATGTACGGAAGAAGCAACTTACGTCAAAATAAGGACGATTGCGATTAATTTTGTAAATAGACAATAGAAAGAATGGATAATGGAGATCAGTCTAATTTTAGACAGTACCAATCACACTGGCACGAACCCTGAGTAAATATTTGGGCAGCTAGTGAAAATTAACATCTACAACGCGTAACAGAAAAAGCGCAATTCCTCATACACCCCAATTAGTATTTTAAAATAAAAAAAATATGATGCAATCGAACTTTAGTTGTGTCTAACCAATTTTCTTAAATATCGATTAATAATAGCACGATTTCCATAGAAAGCACTAAATTCAGCTACGATAATTCTTTTTTTTTTAAATTCAACACATGTTAAAAATAGCTGAAATCGAATGAGTAGTCGATATTGAACAAACTAATTTCAGGAATTGCGCTTATTCTGTTACATGTTGTATAAGCCAAGTACAAACAAACGTATTCTAAGAATACGATAACCTTGAAGATTTCAAGAGCATTTTCCATTTTGTAGAAATACTTTGAATAACGATAATTTTCTTAACTCATTATGGAGACACAAATTGCGAAGTTGGCCGTCAATGCCTCACAATTGTAACTCCCAGATGGTTTTCGAAAGAAAAAGAAAATAGACAGCAGACAAAAAATAATATTTATACTAACAGTAAAAACAGTTTAATGCTGAAAGATCCACATCTCAGCATACAGCCTGGGCTGAGGCGCTCATTTACAGATGTAGTTTTAGGATATATCTATATACAAATTAAGGGCTGATTCTCTACAAGTATAACTAGTATTTATCACCAGCATAGTACTTCCTAAATAATATCATTTTCAAAATATCACTGCAACTTAATTTTACTGCATTTCTTCATATAATATGAAGATAATATGTGATATTATAGTGATGGTCATGCATCTTTTAAACACATATATCAGTTTCAGAGAATCAGACTTTCAAGAACGAAGGTGTAATTTTTGAGTATTAAAAAACAGTACCTGAGATTTGGGCTGAAATGTCTGTCCGAAGAAGAGCTCAGGGTCATCCGACTGCAGTCCCTGGCAATGGCCTGGGACCTCTTGGCCAGGTCTCAGGACTATGATGTCGCCTTCCACTAACAGGGCCCATGGCAGGTTTACTATTTCCCCTACAAGTTTAAACAGGCTATTGACGAGCCTGTTGGCTCAATTGGTAGTGACCCTGCCACCTGAGTCGGACGTCGCGGGTTCGATCCCCGCACGGGGCCAACATTTGCATGAAATGTTGGCCCCGTGCGGGGATCGAACCTGGTCTGGTGTTTAATATTTATTTAGTACCCATAGTACAGGCTCTGCCTAGTTTGGGACTAAATAACAATGTGTGAATTGTGTCCCACAATTTATTATTATTATTAAGGAAGTTGGCGGTCCACTGTGGCCTATCAATAATTGGTCGGATTATCAATAACCTAAAAGAAGTGATACAGTTCTAGGCACTAATAACTGCCCAGAACTGATTTCAAATAATTTGTATACCATCTCTGTAGGTCCATTGTAATATGACACACGGCGAAAATGGTGCACATAGGTGTGGGTAATGATTCTCTCTCCATATTGAAGTCTCCACAGCATCATCCAATGTTTCTGAATTTAATAAAAATTATTAATGTATAGAAAGAAACATTAAGAATTCAATTCTTCAATCAAGCCATTCTTTTTTGAAGTCACAGGTAGCCATAGATTTAACAATTAGTAGATTAGACCCTTCTAACTTCAGACCAATATCAATTCTACCGACTCTTAGTAAAATTTTTGAGAAAATTATTCTATATCAGTTGAGTGCACATTTTTCTATCAACAGTATAATGTCTGTAAAGCAATTTGGATTTACTAGGGGTCGCTCGACAACCGATGCCGGTGTTGAGCTAGTAAATCATGTGTTTGATGCCTGGGAGGAGTCGCAGGATGCTGTTGGGGTTTTCTGTGATTTATCTAAGGCATTCGATTGTGTCCATCATGAAATTCTCATCAGAAAACTACGTCATTACGGAGTACAAGGCCGCGCTCTTGATTTAATAAAGTCCTACTTGAAAAGCCGGATACAGTGTGTTGATGTAAACGGTTCAAGATCGTCTGGATCGGCGGTTTGTATTGGTGTACCGCAGGGCTCCATTTTAGGCCCCTTTCTATTTCTGGTCTATATAAATGACCTACCCAACCGAGTGCAACATGATATTGTACTGTTCGCAGATGATACATCTCTACTTTTTAAAATTAAACGACCTATTAAGTCTCATGACGAAGTGAACAGTGCAATTAATGATGTTGTCAGTTGGTTTAACGTTAATAATCTACTTCTCAATGAGAAAAAAACTAAATGTGTACATTTTTCTTTATCAAATGTTAAACGAACTTTAAACTCAGTTACAGTTAAAAACGAAAAATTAGAATGTGTAAACACTACAGTATTTTTAGGAATAACTCTAGACTCTAAGTTACAGTGGGGACCGCACATTGATACGTTGGCGAAAAGGCTCAGTTCTGCTGCATATGCCGTAAAAAAAATACGTAATATGTCAAGCGTAGAAACAGCTAGACTTGTCTATTTCAGCTACTTCCACAGCTTAATGTCATATGGCATTTTACTGTGGGGGAATGCTGCTGATGTCCAGAGAATATTTATTTTGCAGAAACGAGCCATTCGTGCAATTTATAAAATGGGGTCTAGGATGTCTCTAAAGGAAAAATTCAAGGAAATTAATATACTGACACTGGCGTCACAGTATATTTACGAAAACGTATTGTATGTTAAAAAGAATATATCACTTTACAAAAAAAATTGTGACAGACATTGTATAAACACTAGAAATAAGAATGAACTGGCTGCTTGTGTTAGTCGATTATCTAAAGTTACCAAATCATATAAGGGTCAATGTATACGCTTTTACAATAAGATTCCCATTGAATTACAAAATTTGCCTCTTGACAAATTTAAAATAATAGTTAAGCAAAAATTACGTAAAAAAGGCTACTATAAAATTACAGACTACTTAGTAGACCAACATGCATGGGATTAACCGACTCGACGCTATGTAAGGCTATTAATTATAATTATTATTGTAAACGATATTTATTAGTAAAACATGAGATTAAAAAGAGCTGCCCTTGAGTTTCTTGCTGGCTCTTCTCGGGGTACTGCATTCGGAACCAGCAGCTCGTCGGTGGAGATGGGCTGCTGTTTGCATTTAGCCAATCTTCATGGACGAGTTTAGAGTGCCTTGTTATTATAAAATATTGACGTTTCTAAGTGTATATTTTAATACCAATAGAAAATAAACGATTTTTGAATTTTGAATTTTTGAATTCTAAAATAGGTTTTGTGCAATCAAAAAAATCCTTGAAAAACTGTTACATGATGTAGGAGATTAATTAAAGGTGTCAAATACTCAAAAATCTTAACAAAAATTTACTTCATGAAATAAAAAAATAAAAATCTCACGCCTTTTACCCCGAGGGGGTAGGCAGAGGTATTCCATACTGGATATACCCACTTTTCACGAGATATATTGGACCCCTAAACGTGATAGGTGGTGAGCCTATCGCCGGAATGGGTCTATTTACACATGTCTCAGAATTAATTCTGGGACCTGGGGGTTTCCTCACGATGTTTTCCTTAATCGTCAAGCTAGTGATAAATATAATATAAAAAATTTACTTCACTTTGAAGAAGGAACTGGTTTTTGGGTTCATTCATCAATTGACAAGAATTTACTTTATCCAAAATGTAAACTCTTTGTTAAAAAATAAATGTCACTTACCTAAAACTTTAGTAACCCTAAAAGTTATTTCATTTCTATACAAGTATTCTTCGTTCAATGCCACCAGAAAGTTGACAACTAATATTACAAACAAAAAAAGCGCTTCCCATAGTAAGTATGCGTGAGCCTGAACTCCTTCTCCAAGTAAATATGTTGATATCAAACATATAATGAATATCACAGTGATAGTGTATGCTACACCTGAGAGCAGAACTTTCTCAGACGAAAATGATATTATGTTTTTAACAAAACAATATCTGAAAAAAAAAAATCAGATAAAGTTTTGCTAATATTTTTTATTGTTGGTTTATATGAAAATAATCAATTACCATTAGGTACTTTTAACTTTATAACATACATTACTCATTAGCTTAGCTCGTTAGTAGATAGAGACAATAAATTCAATGGTTTCACACAAATCACTACAAGCATTTGTTTAGCAAACTATATGCAAAGATAAATTATATAAAGTAATTTTTTTCATGACAAAAAGTAATTTTTAAGCAAAATTTCCATACACTAATATGTGTTTATTATATAGCAAAAAATATCATACATACATATATACTCACGCCTTTTACCCGACAGGGTAGGCACAGACAAAAATATCATTTAATATTTCAAATGACAATACAAGATAATGTCTACAGTTTCATTTCGATCAGTTCCACAAAAGGAGTGTTTACAAAAGTCAAAATTAGATTTTTATTTCATACATTACCCTTTTAAATTGGTCTGTTTATGTTCTTCTATGACGGAACGAATATCGTCTCGTAATTTTTGGAGTGCAGTTCTAGTAGTATATCCGAGTTTCTGTCGATCGTTTTCTTCCATTTTAATAGTCATGAGTTACATAGTTACCGTCTAATGTTGGTAGGTATATAATTAATTTTAAAATAACTCCACGGACAGTCTCTCCAAGAAGAGAAGAAAATCTTTATCATGAAAGAAAATGTGAACCAACTGTAGCGTGCTCTCAGAAATTAAATACCACGTCAATAAACAAATGTGTTTTCTGTTTATGAACATTATGTAATAACTTATGTTCACAAATAAATTATTTTTTATGAACTGTGTAGTTGTGTGCTTGCTGTTTGCTTACTACAGAGCTTTTTTTATCCAGGTTTAGAGGAGTTACAGGCTAAATTAGTACAACAAAGTTTTAAGACACGTACCAACATATAATCCATATTTAGTTTTAGAACGTAGGTGTCAGGACTGTCAACTGTCAGTCAAGACCGTCAAATTGACAACTTGTTTTTTTCTTTCACAGGTTGCGAAAGGCAGAAGGACTGGGCTTTTTGGCGGGAATCCGAAGAGGGACGTCATGTTTTTTGTTTAATTTTCATTTTGCTGTGTATTTCGGGTTTTGACTCATAATAGTGATAGTTGTTTATTATGTGGCAAGTGTCCGTGAAAGTGTGCAGTGAATGGGAAATTCGATAAAATGCGAGATATGGACATTTTTGGATTGCCTCAAAAAGTCACAATAAAGTCGTCAGTAAAAGTGCTATCATTTTACTGATAACCAAGTTAGGGCACGTTAGGGTTGTAGAAAGTGTTAAAGACACTGTATTTTTGTGCATGGACTCTGAAGCAGAGCCATTTACATAAGGATATCATTAACTAATGACGAGGCAGCATGGCGTAATGCCTTTGCCTACCCTGTAAGGGGTGAAACAACAAAAAAAAAAAAAAAGGCAGAAGGACTTCTCCAAGGTTTTACTACACCAATGCTTTCTAACATTAAAGATCAAACATAGTAATGACGGTGTTGTTTTTTGTGCATTACTATTCAAAAAGCTCAAATAAGAATAATTAAAAAAAAATTTTATGAGAATGTGACTAACTTCACAGTGGTCATCCGAAAGTCAAAGATTCCCCTACCTATCAACAAAGTTTTAGCTTTTGCTTTCAAATTTATCTTATAATTTATGAAAACGAAATGGGTCTTCAACACGTAAAATAAGTTCAAACATAATGGATTAGTAATTCTTGAAAAAATAAAAATAAGGCACAAAAAAAACTTTCTTTAAATCAGTATTTCTAGATTAATAACGACGTTTTTGTGGACACATTTTGGGTAAAATTTTAGTATAGCAACATTTTCTCTACGATTTTTGTTTTTCAACAACGATTGAACGACGTGAAGTTAGCTGATTCAACGAATTAGTAAATCAAGTCTTTCTATTATTTTATGTAAGTACTCAAGCCAAATGGCGTGAATTTTGTTTTTAACAGTACTTCGCGTTGTTTACAGCGAGTATATTTCGTGAATCCGGTAACAGTAGGTTAGGTCAATGTGTTGTGAAGCAATCTCCGTCAGTCAGCGTGTGTCATCGTGTGGAGATCGGCCGCGCGGACTGCTGCCGTGCGCCATTTAGCTCGCGCAATAAAAAAGATTAATGTGTTCAGTTACGTCGAAACAACGAAAAGTGCTTTAATTCGTAATGGTGTGACAAACAATCCGTAGTTATGGCTAACTTTTGTGTTGATACGCGCGGGAGGATCAAATGGCGTGGCTTACTGGGATTTCAGTGTGAAGTCTGGATTTGTGCGTTTGTGAGTCTCAGCATCGCTGCAGTATGCGTTGCGGAGGAGGGCACTATCATCATAGACCCGAGAAATGACGTGAACGTGCTCTACGGCCACGACCTGGAGATTAACTGCACAGCCGGGGGCAACCTGACAGCTGAGGACCTTGTGTTTACCATAGCAGGCGTAGAACAGCCTTCTGAGATCATCAATAAAACCTCCATACGGCTTTTCATGAAGAAACCTGAGGAGAGGCTATTCATTCCCATCTATTGTAAGAGTAGAGACAATAAAGTTATTGAAGTGAGGGTAGCGAATGTTGGCTCCCCGCCAAAAGAGGTCGTAGACTTCAAGTGCATCTCAAAGAATCTCGAAATGCTGAATTGCTCGTGGACGTCCCCAGATTTGGTAGACACAAACTACAGCCTCACATTCTTCATTAACGGCAACGCTCTGAAATCATGCATAGCGAGAGAGACGTTTGAAAAGTCCTCAAGGCGGTATTGTTATTGGAATAACACTAGTAAACCTAGCTATAGGCAGCAGGTGGCATGGTACAACTTCCTGCTAACATTTCATAATCAATTTGGAAGGAAAACTCAGAACTTCACCATTGACCATTATTCAGTGATCAAACCGGAGGCACCTTTGAGGTTGCAAATTATTTCGGTCACCTCCCACAGTGTGCTTCTGCAGTGGGAAATCCCGTTCAACATAGTTCATTTTCTACCACCTGATGGAATAGAGCACAAAATTGAGTATCAGATAGCAAAAATAGATAACACTTCAGTTTTTAGACCGGTTAACACAGTGGCGTTACCACCTCACAACAAAACTTACAGGTTTAATCTGACTGATCTGCCGTATGCTCACATGCAGTATGGGGTAAGAGTATACATAAAACCAACCAGAGCCAAGAGTGAGGAATTTTGGTCAGATTTCAGTAATCTAGTTTTCTATACTGCAAGTGAACGACCGCAGAGACCTCCAACTACTATTGCTGGTGCTTATGCCCAGAATAAGTTCCAAGACCACAGGCTGATGTATATTTATTGGCAGCAGTTAAATGAATCAGAAGAAGCTGGTGCTAATTTCACTTACAAAGTCCTTGTGACATATGGGTCTAGGACATATACCAAAATGCCAGACAAAAGTAAGAGTATGAGCTATTTGTATCTTGAAAATGCTCCTTTAGGAGCAATGGAAGTAACTATATATTCAATGAACGAGAAAGGATCTTCTATAAACAGCAGTCAGCTTTACATCCCTCCTGAAAATGAAACAAAGTCATTACTTCTCACTTCATTCTCAAAACTTGCATATGAAAATGGAACATATGAATTGTCATGGGTTGGAATAAACAATATTGATAACTACACACTATTTTGGTGTCAACACAATGCCACTAACATCTGTACTGGCAGAGTTAATTTCGCAGTGCTTGATCCCAAGAAGAATAAACATATCATCAACTTGCCAAGAGATTACAGATACCAATTTGCCATATCCGTCAATAAGGGTACAAGAACTAGTGGAATGTTATGGGCCAAATGTGATATTTCTAAAGATGGCATTGCAATGTTTGGTTTTCCCATACAATTTATTGACCATGATAGCCTTGGAAAAACATATGTAAAGTTAAAATGGTCAATGGATTGCACATTAAAAGATGGCATCATAAATGGATATAATATAACATATTGTCCGGTAATAGGTACTACCAATGACTGTGATAAAACTGAAGGTAAATCTATATCAGTTATTATAGACAATCCTAAACAGATGGAGGTAAATATAACAGGATTACACCCATATAGGACATACCAGTTCAATATGGCATTGAATACAATTTATGGTCTTAAAATTATAGAAAATGCTACAGTCCATATCACAACTTTGGAAGACACACCAACAAATCCCCGTAATGTTAAGGTTACAGATGTGAAAAGTGATTCCTTAGTGTTATCATGGGATCCTCCATTGTATGTTAATGGTCGTATAAAGTATGTCATTTACAGCTCTGGGAATAAACTTCGGGATGTTGATAATTATCTTTCTGATAAATCACGGAGACAAGTTACTTTGGAAGGATTAAATGGTTTTACAAACTATTCATTGTATGTGACAGCTTGTAATGAAGGAATACCTGCCTGTTCGAATTCTTCGAATGTCGTCTTTGTTAGAACTAGAATTGGATACCCCAGTAAATTGAGTTCACCTTTGTATAAAAATAACCGTCTGTCATGGGATGAACCAGAAATTTCAGGTGGAACAGTTGATCGATACCAAATTAAAATCGTCAAAGATGACAAGTCTGAGATACTGAATACTACAGATTTATGGTATTACATAACGTCTTGTGAGGGTGCTATTAAAAATGAAACATATCAAGTGAGAGCACTAAACTTTGATATGGATGTCAACCATGGAGCTCTAGCTGGCACAGAAAGTGTCACTCTCCCCATCAGAGATCCTAAAGATAACGAAATGCTTGAATTTGCCGGCGAATGGAGTAAGGAAAGTACCGTCGTCTGCAGAAGTAACGATAACCTTTTCTTCCTCTTTATCATTATGGGCGTACTTGCAATCATAGGCATAGGTTGTGGGGTGCTTAAGGCGTATAAGAAAATCAGGAAGATGGGTGATATAAAACCGGAATTTCCAAAAGGCCTTTTTGTACCTGAAAAAGATATTACAAAGTATCCGTTCGGTCCATTGTATCCTTCCGATAAAGAAGAGAAACCAATGTCAGACGAAATGCTATTGCTGCCGAATACTAAAACTACAGCGCCACCGCCTGGAATAAAGCAAACAGATAACGACAACTGCGGTTCTAGTGACCACACAGATAGCACAGCTCTCTCAGATGCCTCACAGTGTCCCATGGATCGGCAAAACTCCACGTCTTCGGATGACGACTCGCATTCCTCCCTGCGACTGGAGGTGGAACCAGTGAAATCTGATAACGAGAACGCGAGTCAAGAAGACTCGAACTCTGAAAGTTCCCATGAGAGCTCTCCTTACTTCAGTGACAATGCTTTCAAAAAAAATAAAACGACTGGTTATGTGCAGCCTGTGGTGAGTCCAGTCACGGGTTATGTACAGTCGACACAGGTGCCCTTCAAGGCACCGCCGCCAAAACCGGCTGTTCAGCCCGCTAGCTCCAGCTACGTGATGGCTGGGCTCTCGCCGCCGATATTCACGACCGGTGTAGGCGCGTCGGGCGGCGCGAATCGGCAACAGTCGTCGTCGGGCTACGTGCGTCCAGAAGACGCCCAAGCGAGATCGATAATGATGTTCCCAAAGCTGGGCATTTCGCCTGCCAAAGGGTTTGGGACAGAAAGCTTGCCAGCAATGCCAACCTTGCCGCCGCCGAAACTCGGCGAGGAGAGTAGCCATATCCAGCTACAGTCCCTAGATGCCTTTCCTAGTCATAAGCCGACGGTGCGAAACGTGCCATTGAAGCCAGCGTCGAGTGGCTACGTGAGCCCAGGAGACGTGGTGATTAACAAGCACATTAACAACATAATGTCCGGTGCGCAGCCGGTCGAGGAGTCTGCCATCCTAGACCCGGCGATGTCCCCCGACGCCTACTGCCGCTTCTCATGGAGCACTGACCCCGCCAACGATAATCTACACTCGTTACTCGCGAACTCGCCTGCAATAAACTCTAAGAATTCAGTCAATCATTGATAGGTTAGCGCAGTGTTATAAATAGACTTAAGTGACTGACTTGTAAATACTAAACTACGATAAACGTTATAAATTGGACATTCTTTCAATTCAACAATGTGGATGTGTTGTCTAGTGATAATTCTTGTGCCTTATTAATTTATTTTAGGTGATTTTAAGAAGCCTATTAGGTAAGATTTACTTAGCGTAACATTTTTTAGAATAATAACATTAATAAAAGTTTAAATCCAAGCTACAAATTAACTAATCGCACGAGTAACGTAAGCTAAAAAAGCATTGTTGGTGATACAACTCTTAAAGATGGCATTGATAACAAGTACCAAAATTCAGGCATAAAAAAAAAGCCTTATTGTTACAGAAACTAAAATCCACGCATAGAGGAAGTAATTATAATGGAAGGTATCTACAAAGTTAATTTGATACCTAGCGATCTGAGTACGGAGGAGACTATTCTACAAATTGCGGACACGCTTGACAACCTTAACGGCGTTGTCGACGATGTCTTCGCCCGACTAATGGGACGAATCAAACTGAACATGGATAAAACAAATCAACTTAAAGAAAGAATAGAGATTTCCAAAACTAAAGTTGAGAAGCTGACGGGAATGCAGAAGGCTATCAGAGTGTTTTCGTCAGCAAAATACCCGGCTGCAATCAAACACGAACATTACACTTCCGTTTTCGATTTGGACGGATATCGACACGAGCCCAAGAAAGTTGTTTTAAGTGGAAAAGCTCAAAAACAGTCCAATGATAAAGGGATACAGGTAAGAAGCTTACTATATATACAGTGTTTTTTTTAACTGGGTTAGTACGGGGAAGAACTCGCGGGCACAAGCTTATTTATATTATAAGTCCGAAGGTTTCTTTGCTGGTTGATGTTGCATGATTTTTTGCATAGAAGTTATTGGAGGGTAACGTATATAGACGACTTTGTAGGCAGTAAAATATACTACTTATAGTTAAAACCCTGTCAGGTTTTGAAAATGGTTTCCATTTTAGGAGAAGCTACATTTCTACCACGTGAAAGTGGCGCCTCCTAAGACGTCGCAGCCAAAGCAAGACTTCGATTTGAACGCTATCATTGATGGCGTGTCGACAGTGGGCGAATTACTCGTCTTCGATACGGACGAGAGCCCGTACCTCGGGACCACGACGAAGACGACGGCTTACGTGCCGAAGGTCACGCCTACAGTGGAAACTAAAAGCCTGCTCGAAGCTGCGCCATCTTCGATCCTGAAAAGAGACGTGTTGGCGAGGGAAGCGGATGAGTACATGTACGCTCCGGGAATGGGAATGGTGAGATATTTTGTAGTTGCTTTTAGAATACAGGTGATCGGAAATCTATGTAATGATGCAAACGTGTGACGTTATAGGGGTTTGTCAGAGAATAAATAAAATCATTTATTTCGGAAGACAGGTTCCATATAAACATTCAGCATTAAAAAAAAAACAAATAACTTTCAATAAACAATATAAGGATGATGAAGAGAAACCACTTTTTACTAGTGTTTTTTTTTGGACCACTTAATGTCGCAGATCTCCACAGATGCTCAGAACCATGTAACGTACCTGTGGGCCTACCCACGATCTTTTGTTCACCGTTGAGCTAATAACGAATATGTGCGTAAGTGGCTTTTCCGACACTCATTGCTAATTACATGCTCTGACCACGCATCGAACCCGATGAGATATGAGATGCGGTCTCACTCAACTCCAACAAGACTATCACTCAATACAAGTTTGGGATACGGGATTCCCCTAATCACTTCTCTAAAATTCTATATATTAAGAAAAATTTGTAGTATCAACATAATGTGTCAATAAATAAACTGATTAGTATAAATTAGCACAGTATTGTAAAGTAAAATAGAATTAGTAATGTTTTTTATGTTACACGTAAATTAAACAATAAAACACCAATAAAACCCAACTCAGAAAAGAAAAATACCGACTACAACGAATAGCACTAAAATATTATCGATGTATACAAATTTTCGACATTTGTAGATTTTTAAAAACCTCTGAAGTATGATCCTACCAAAAAATAGAAGAATCATTAAAATCGATTAATAATTGGCAGAATGTTCGCGTAACATATATACAAAATTGAGAACCCCTTCCTTTTTTGAAGTCGGTTAAATATTCGTACTGCATGTAAAAACACTATAATATCTATTTTTACACATTTCATTACTGCTGGTGCTTTAAGTATAAATGAATGGAATACGTCTGCTTCTTCCTTCGTTTCTTCGATGTTTTAGACCCCAAGCTTTTAGTCAAACCTTCAACAGGTGCCGGAACTGGAAATGCCCCTGGACTTACCCGACTTGCCGGGCATCGCTGGCGATGTGCAATTCTCAAGCACGGGCGACGGTTCCATCGCTCCGTCGGTCGTGACGTCACCAGTCGCCCCACCCGTACCTGACGAATTGTCGGGTCTCAAAGAACTGGCCAGCGTGAAGCTGCCGGAGATATTGCCGGAGGTGTCGCCGGAAGTGCCGGACATTCCGGATGTGCTGGACGCGCCGCCTGAAGTTTCAGTGGCTGCGCAGGCGCCGCCGCCACCGCCACCACCGCCACCGCCACCGCCGCCACCGACCGAGCCACCCGTAGCTGTTAAGAGGTGAGTGTTAAAAGCTGGATGTACAGGATTGGTGGCTAATATTTATCTGTCTTGAACTTGTGGACTATTCGTGTGTTATGTACGCAGTTGCGTAAATCTACGAGAATTCGTATTACATGGTGAATTTATGAGCGCGATGAAGCATTTTTATTAGATTCTGGGGTTTGTAGATAAATGTTTATTTTATTTTGATAATGTATCTATGTTAACATACATAATTATTGCGATATGTCTCATCATAGTATTAATGAGCAGTGATAGCCCTGACGGTTAAAGAGCCGGCCGAAAATCAGTGAGGCTCGGGTTCGAATCTTGGCATGTACCAATGAGTTTTTCAAAAACTTACGTACATATTTATCATTAGCTCGACGGTGAAGGAAAACATCGTGAGGAAACCCGCAGGTCTCAGAATTAATTCTGAGACATGTGTGAACAGACCCGGTCCGGCGACGGGCTCACCACCTATCACGTTTAGGGGTCCAATTTATCTCGTGAAATGTGGGTATATCCAGTAATGGAATACCTCTGCCTACCCCCTCGGGGATAAAAGGCGTGAGTTTTTTTTTTTTTAGTATTAATGAAACTCTTTATTGTGGCCACTTGGACCAATTGTTAGTACAACTTAAAAACTACAGTTCCTGACTACAACAATATACAAAAAATCTAAACAAAAATATCTAAAAACGCCTTTAAACATTTTTCTCCATATATGGAGACCTAACAATATAACAAAGGTAGGTAACAAAAGAAAGATCAAAGTTTAATTACTATTAGGTACGATTACAAAAGAAGCAAATTGTGTGTGTTTCTCATTTACTTAATAAAATTACAGAATAACAAAATTACTTTATATAAAAGGTTTGAAATTGAGTTAATTTAATTGCTTAATGCTTAGTTACGGGCGTAAAGGACTCAAAACGTAAAAGGAAGGAATTCAGCGACCAAAAAGAGATTTAAAAAGTCTAATCTATACTAATATTATAAATAGGAAAGATTTGTATTTTCGTGTATTTTTTACGAATAAACGCAAATACTACTGGACCGATTTTAAACATTCTTTCACCAATGGAAAGCTAGAAAATTCCTGAGTAACATAGGCTATGTTTTATTCCCGTATTCCCACGGGAACGAGAACTACACAGGTAAAACCGCGCAGAACCAAAAACAGATTGACTGATTGATCAACGTACCGCCAAAACCGCTGGATCTGGAATCATGTTTTGCACAAAGTTTCCCATTTATACAACATGTAACAGAATAAGCGCAATTCCTGAAATTAGTTTGTTCAGTATCGACTACTTATTCGATTTCAGCTATTTTTAATGTGTTAAATTTTTCCCATAAATGAATTAGCGTAGCTGAATTTAGTGCTTTCTATGAAATTGGTGATATTATTAATCGATATTTAGAAAATTGGTTAGACACAAGTAAAGTTCGATTGCATCATATTTTTTTTATATAAATATACTAATTGGGGTGCACGAAGAATTGCGCTTTTTCTGTTACGTAGTGTAGTGCCATGAAGGAATTTCAGCAAAATTCCCAGGGAAACGAGAATAAACACTGAAATCGTGGGCAACGCCGCTGGGCACCTAGTTCTTACGCTATGGATGAACAAAAAATAGAAAGTCGAGCGGTTCAAAACACATGTTTACATCTGCCACTCGCACATTAGAGCGTTATCTGACGTCTATCGTATTTCTTTACCTGACTTTTTGTGTACACCCCTCCCCATGTGTTGAGCTGTGGGGCACAGATTTTTTTACTGTTATTCGTTTTTAATAATGCGGGCACTGCTCTATATTACTTTTTTTGTGAAGTTTTTTTTGTCTTGCTGTTTATGCTGACGATCTTTTAAATCGCAGAACAAATGCTTTATTAGCTATTTATACTAGGATATTTGAGTAAATCGAAATTACCGCCTGGTGGCATTATATCAAGAGCGCCTCCGTGTTTCGGAAGGCACGTTAAACCGTTAGTCCCGGTTTTCGTTGTGTTTACGTGGAAGTCGTTAAGTCACGTCACCCTCGGGTGGCTTGAAAAATTGTGACAGTTAGGTAGCCACTAGCCTAACACCATCTTCCAAGCGATAGGGTCGCATGGGAAACTATAGCCCGTATTTCCTCATGCTTGAAGAAAGACCCTTAGCTCAGCAGTGGGATTAAAAATATATAATAAAATAAAAAGCTTATCCCAAAACACCTCTAAAAATGCATTTCGATTTTTCATTTTACAATTTTATGACGCCACAGTGCAGTGCTCAGTACCTGTTTCGTAATCAATTTTCGTTTTGACAGATCATAAAAAGTTACTCGTTTGACTGGGCAATCAACATGTAACTTATTTGACTAGGCATTTAAGTACCCTATTGGGATCGGAATCGGCTTTTTTGACATTTATTACGCGACCAGGAGTGCGTTCACGGTACGGGATAGTATGAAACTCGTACGGACGAAAAATGTCAAACCGCCCGTTCAGCTGCGCCTGTCAGACGAAACTTCTACTCGGACAAAAATTATCCTGCCCGTTCAGAATGCGCCGGAAGTATGAGTTTCATCTTTTCCGGTATGAAATTTATCTTGCTCAAAAGTGCGATAAAACTTAGCCGGCTGTCAAAAATGACACTTCTTATGTCTGCTACATTCTGTTATGGTTAAAGTTTGAGTTAAAAAATTAAGAACACACTATGGAAGCTATCAAAACACCTCTTACCGCTGCTACACACCACTTTCAAATTTTCATGTTGAATTCAAAGAACTGCATGTGTCAGTCAATGTCAAACATACTGTCAGTACAAATTGAAGGACGGACTCGTTCACGGTGCATGTTTTGGCTCATCTCCGTATAAGTTTCATACTATCCGTACCGTGAACGCACTCCAGCACTTGCCATATCGGCACTGATGATAATGACAGATGTACTATCAGCAAACGATAAGCCTGATACATTGGGAAGAGTTGTCGCTTGTAAGCTCCAATTTTATTACCCCGACCCTAATTAGAGTTACACAATGAGAAGCCAGTAACACTTTCTTTTTTCTATTCCGATCCATTCGACACTAAATGGTCATAAACATGAAAGAAACACTTTTTTGTAATTGTCCTTGTTACTTTAAGTGATGGCTTTCTCGCCAAGGGGTGGGAAAAGATAGCTCCTCGCTAAAATGACACTTAGGTGTATCAGGCAGGCAGAACTTTTTTCTATAGTACGTCAGGAGCAATGTACTACAAATTCGAGCCGATTGCGATTAAGGTATTTAATCACTACATAGTATAAAACAAAGTCGCTTCCCGCTATGTGTCTGTCCCTATGTATGCTTAGATCTTTAAAACTATACGCAACGGATTTTATGCGTTTTTTTTTAATATATAAAGTGATTCCAGAGAGAGGTTTTAGTATCAGCATTGTACCCTTGCGAAGCCGGGGCGGGTCGCTAGTAGACAATAAGCCCCTGTCATTCGTTCGCGTGGCTGAATATAGTTGCCTACTAGTCTAAGATACGAATATAAGACGACCTTCATCGGGCTGCTTATTGGATAAAAAGTATTTTATATCAAATTGAATATGTTAAAAAAGATATCGCGAGGTGGTTGGCTGAAAAAATTCAGTCCAGGATATAGTTAATTAAATATTTAAAATATGAGTGTATCGCTATCCTTTTCTATTCCACGGCAAATAGCATGCGCACTCTCTTTCATTCAATGATGGTTCCTGGCATGTACCAATGAGTTTTTCAAAACTTACGTACATATTTATCACTAGCTCGACGGTGAAGGAAAACATCGTGAGGAAACCCGCAGGTCTCAGAATTAATTCTGAAACATGTGTAAAAAGACCCGGTCCGGCGATGGGCTCACCACCTATCACGTTTAGGGGTCCAATGTATCTCGTGAAATGTGGGTTTATCCAGTAATGGAATACCTCTGCCTACCCCCTCGGGGATAAAAGGCGTGAGTTTTTTTTTTAATTTTTTTTTTATCGTTCACTGAGACTTTTCAGTCGTACGTTATATTCACTCGCAGCAATATTTTGATTTTTAACAACCGAAATTAATTAATTTCAAGACTGTTTTTATATTCTATAGATTTCATACTTTCGATTGGTATGTAATTTGTATATTGAACAAACCAGTGCAATGTTAAAAAATATATATAATTATATCCTGGACTGAATTTTTACAGCCAACCCACTCGCGATATCTTTTTTAACATAGTTAATTTGATATAAAATACTTTTCATCCAATAAGCAGCTCGGTGAAGGCCCGAAGGTCGTCTTATATTGGGATCCTCTTATACCCTTTTGTGCATACGGGTAATAAAAGTATGATACGATAAGGTTCTTCATAACCTTTTTGTTGGTTTACAAACATAGCACTTGAACATCACTTGAAACAGGAAACTTTCCTGATTGTATAGGAATGTTCTCATTCAAATTCAAAAAACCTCCAGTTTCTGTATTCGGCGTGTCCGAGCTATCACGCTACTGGAATAGTAAGCGCAATGGAAAGAGAGCCGGGGATAATAGAGGCGCTTTCGTGGAAAAATGTAAAGGCAGCTTTTCCAACTCTTAAGGCGGGATCAGAGTTATGGGCCGACTGACCCACGCTCTCTCCACAGAATATTAAATAAGCTAAACGATGTATAAGCTGCAGTAACTGCATTTTAAAATGTTTATTATGTAAAGTTTACTTTTACCGACATGTTGTTTAGATAATTCTGTTACCATTCCTCCATCATTCACAATCTTTGTCTGTTTGAATGTATGCAGTATGCAATGTCGTATTTAAGTAATGATTTTTTAATGAGTGAATATGTTACGCTCTAAGTGATAAATGCGGGCATTATTTATGATGTTGTCAGTTGGTTTAACATTACTAATCTACTTTGCAATGAGAACTAAATGTGTTTATTCTTTATCAAATTTTAAACAAACTTTTAACTCTGTCGTAGTAAAAATGAGGAATAAAAAAAAACAGATTTTTTTAAGAATAATTGTAGAAGTTATAATAGGGACCGCACATTGACAGGTTACTGCATATGCATTTAAAAAAAAGGAAATTGTTTTTATTGGATTTATGAGCAGTAGCCCTCTTGGTATGGGAGCCCGGCTGTCATGGGTGATGCTCGGGTTCAAAGCCTGGTGATGTATCAATATCTTTTTCAAGAACTTAAATGCATTTATTAGCTATACAATGAAGGTAAACATTGTGAGGAAACTCGCAGGCGCCAAAATTTATTCTGAGGTGTGTGTAACAGACCTGGGGGCCAATTCTACTAAATGTCAACGGTTACAGTTGGATGACAATGACAATGACATGGTCAGTCAATGGTGTTATTTGCTCTAAAAAATGTCAAAATAACACCATTAAGTAACCAGTGACATCTCATTGTCATCCAACTATGACCGTTGACACTTAGTAGAATTGGCCCTCCGGTCCGGCGATGGACTTACCACCTATCACGTGTAGGAGTCCAAAGAATATCTCGTGAAAAAGTAGGTATATCCAAAAGTTTAATACCTACTTACCGCTGCCTACCCTCTCGTCGTGAAATAGGTTTTCCTGTAACCTCCTTTGCAATGAGTGACGCGTGCGATACTATTTCTTGTTAATGTGGTCGTTCATTCAATCTTTTAACCTTTTTTTTTCGACGTCTATCCTTGTAAAGTAGAACCAATGATGTTTTATATTTAACATCATTGAGTAGAACAGGTTTTTTGAAACTGTTTTCTTATAGAACGATCACACAACAGCTGTGTGTCCTTACTTGTAATGTCCGGACGTTATAAATAAAATGTCTCTTGACTCGTCCATAAAAAATATTCACTATAATTTATTAAAAACCTCTTTAATGCACAACAACTGCTAGTTCAATATTATATTGTACTAAACTTTTTATTTTAAACTAGCGGTTCTGCGCGGTGTCACCCGCGTAGTTCCCATTCCCGTAGGAATACGGGAATTAAATTTATCCTAAGTTACTCAGGGATATTCGAGCTTTCTATTGGTGAAATAATTTTTTAAATCGATCCTGTAGTTTTTGAGTTTATTCGTAACAGATATAAAAACATACAAAAATACAAATCTTTCCTCTTATTTACAAGTATCGATGACAATATATAGTAGATGATTAATCATTCATTCACTCAAAACATCTATAAAAACTCTCTAAAAAAACACCTCAATACAATTTTACTTTACATAATCATCTGAACAAGTTTGTCAAAATAAATAATCTCACCCCTTTAATCGCCGAGAGGGTAGGTAGAAGTACTCCATTTCAGGAAATATAGGATACTAGCAGCGCCCCGCGGTTTCACCTGGGTAGTTCCCGTTCCCGTGGGAATACGGGGATAAAATATAGTCTTTGTGTTATTCTGATGTATAAGCTATATAATTGTAAAGTTTCATCAAAATCCGTTTAGTAGTTTTTGCGTGAAAGAGGAACAAACATACATCCAGACATCCATCCAAGCAAACTTTCGCATTTATAATATTAGTAGGATATAATTTTAATTTGTAGCGTTCTTGAATTCAGCACTTAGTTGATGTCGAGTACATTGTAACTTACTAGTTATAAGGTTGATTTTAAATTAACTCTGCCTTTTGAAGTGTGCACAAGTTTCTTTAATAGACTCCTTTGTACACGGCACGATGAAATAATTACTTTGCCGCAGGGAAAGCACTTTCCGCTCGATACAGAGCAACACAGTTACCTTTACTAGTACTATTTTACCTGCTATGATTTTTACGTGTTTTTTAGTGTTATGTGTTTCGGTTTTATGTACTGAGTGCATGAGTACATGAGTCGATTTAATAAGTCGCCTAAACAGGATGATACCTATACAATGGTTGATTGTATAAACAAGTTGTCATTCGACTCTTCTTAGTGTCTAACTGTTAAGAACTTAGATTTTATTCTGTAATGAATGGTGATATTATGTATGTACCTACTTATTTTATAAATACCTACTTATAAACGGACTCACTAGCTGTTTCATACGCCTTCGCTGGTTTTTCCAGCTCGAAGTTTATAATTTATAATTACATACTTAGATCTTTAAATAAATAAATAAAATAGTTGTGGAAGTGCCACTGAGAGCTATGCGCTTCTTCTCAACCGTTAGGTACATGCTGAAGCCGTGGAGTTTAATTAGTGGACTTGTAAGTCCCTACTTTGAATAAAACATTTTGACTTTGACTTAGAGGTGACGTAACAAGAAAATCAATTTGGTGGATGTTAGCCACCGTAATTCGTAAAAATGAGGTTACGTTAGATTTTGTCTTCGTCTTAGAAGTCGTGGGTTATATTTTTACCCGACTGCATCAGAAAGAAAATAACCTCAAGTCTTTTATCCCCGAGGGGGTCTGTAAAGATACCTATTCCATTTCTGGAAATTCACCAGTATATTCTTTGGACCTCTACCTCGGTATATGTGTACCGACCCTTACAAGTAGAGTATCAACGTTACATAGGGTGTTTATAAAACAGCGTTTCCCCGCACAGAGTTCTGGAAACGACCAGTTTTGAAAACAAAACGCTCCTACGCAGAATAACGTTGTACAAATAAGAAGTTGTTTACTTTAACTCACCTGTTAGATCGGTTTTCTTTGCCGATATTAGATTATATTCAATAACAATAGTTAGGAAAAACAACAAAAACAATGTTATAATTTTCTATTGCCATGAAGAACAATATTTTCGTTTCTTATGACTGAATCTTAGGATACAAGTCGTCTTATTTACATTCGACTACGCGTTGTTTGTGTAAAAGATTTTAAAATAAGTTTAATGTAATTAGAATAGAACCCACATTGCAATCACGTGTTTGAATCCGCGTAATACAACAATAATTATGCATGAAGAATGTTATGATATTCTAATAATTTATGTACCTGTTTGCCTGAAGGAGCATCCGCCACTATTGCCAAAATAAATATTGTCGCTGTTGTTTTTCACCTTTTCATTATTGCACAATTTGCACACAGTGAAGAATGAATCATGATGTGATATCCTGTATATCCGTAAATGGTTTTTACAAAATGCATTTTCCAATAAAAACGAAACCACTACCATTTTTGGTCACAATAAACATTTTGGCGTTGACTACCTACAGGTTAATTTATATTTTTGACCTTTATTATATATTTACGAAGGCTTCCGTTTTAATTTAAAGAAGAGGAAAATAACGAATAAATTTTCTACCTACTTCCCATTCCATTTATTTCATTGTTGCTGATGCGTAGATAAAAAGTGTAATCTTGTTTGTGTAAGTACATATACAATTTTTAAATGCAAATTTGTTATTGTTAACACATACTTAATGCAAATTTAAGACTTATAGGGTTTTCTCATGGATGCCCGGATGATGATGTGGAAGCACTAGCTTTCAAATAAAAAAAGAATCATCGAAATCGGTTCATCCAGTCGAATGTTCTGAGGTAATAATACATTTAAAAAAACAGTCGAATTGATGACCTCCTACTTATTGAAGTCGGTTGAAAAACTAATGACCTCCTACTTATTGAAGTCGGTTGAAAAACTAATGACCTCCTACTTATTGAAGTCGGTTGAAAAACTAATGACCTCCTACTTATTGAAGTCGGTTGAAAAACTAATGACCTCCTACTTATTGAAGTCGGTTGAAAAACTAATGACCTCCTACTTATTGAAGTCGGTTGAAAAACTAATGACCTCCTACTTATTGAAGTCGGTTGAAAAACTAATGACCTCCTACTTATTGAAGTCGGTTGAAAAACTAATGACCTCCTACTTATTGAAGTCGGTTGAAAAACTAATGACCTCCTACTTATTGAAGTCGGTTGAAAAACTAATGACCTCCTACTTATTGAAGTCGGTTGAAAAACTAATGACCTCCTACTTATTGAAGTCGGTTGAAAAACTAATGACCTCCTACTTATTGAAGTCGGTTGAAAAACTAATGACCTCCTACTTATTGAAGTCGGTTGAAAAACTAATGACCTCCTACTTATTGAAGTCGGTTGAAAAACTAATGACCTCCTACTTATTGAAGTCGGTTGAAAAACTAATGACCTCCTACTTATTGAAGTCGGTTGAAAAACTAATGACCTCCTACTTATTGAAGTCGGTTGAAAAACTAATGACCTCCTACTTATTGAAGTCGGTTGAAAAACTAATGACCTCCTACTTATTGAAGTCGGTTGAAAAACTAATGACCTCCTACTTATTGAAGTCGGTTGAAAAACTAATGACCTCCTACTTATTGAAGTCGGTTGAAAAACTAATGACCTCCTACTTATTGAAGTCGGTTGAAAAACTAATGACCTCCTACTTATTGAAGTCGGTTGAAAAACTAATGACCTCCTACTTATTGAAGTCGGTTGAAAAACTAATGACCTCCTACTTATTGAAGTCGGTTGAAAAACTAATGACCTCCTACTTATTGAAGTCGGTTGAAAAACTAATGACCTCCTACTTATTGAAGTCGGTTGAAAAACTAATGACCTCCTACTTATTGAAGTCGGTTGAAAAACTAATGACCTCCTACTTATTGAAGTCGGTTGAAAAACTAATGACCTCCTACTTATTGAAGTCGGTTGAAAAACTAATGACCTCCTACTTATTGAAGTCGGTTGAAAAACTAATGACCTCCTACTTATTGAAGTCGGTTGAAAAACTAATGACCTCCTACTTATTGAAGTCGGTTGAAAAACTAATGACCTCCTACTTATTGAAGTCGGTTGAAAAACTAATAAAACAAGCTTCGGTACACATGTATGGCACGCGTAATAAAAAATCAAATGAGCCTAAACTCGACGGACTTACGAGTTGCCATTGAGAAGTTGCGATATCTATCTCCTGGCTCCTTGATAGCTCGGTGGTACCATAATATTGCATTGTCACCGAACTTACATAATTATGCCAGATTTCAGCTCAATTGGTTGAAGATATCTGGTTCAAAATTGAGTTGCAAAATTCCACCCGAGCAAACATACATTGCAAGTTAAATAAAAGCTTTATATATAAACTAGCGACCCGCCCCGGCTTCGCACGGGTGCAATGCTAACACTAAAACCTTCCTCTTGAATCACTCTATCTATTAAAAAAACCGCATCAATATAATATATTTATATTTATATTTACCGTAATGTTATATTTAATTGATTTTTTTACTATTTGCGGCCAATTCCGCCAAATTATTTCTGCTTAGCCTGATGGTTGACTGGTAGATAATGCCTTTAGGCATTAAGTTCGCCATGTGTACATTTTCTTGGTACATGAAGTTAAATAAATAAATAAAATCAAAATCCGTTGCGTAGTTTTAAAGATTTATGCATACAGAGGGACATAGGGATATAGGGACAGAGAAAGCGACTTTGTTTTATACTACCTATGTAGTGATTACTTAAAAAAAAGCTTTTAAAATTTTTTGAGGCATCGTGTGAAGGTACCTATCTAGTTTTGAACAGAATCACCACAATCATGTTTCTTATCAGCTGTTTAATAATGCTCAACGGCTAATTCTGAGAAATTTAATGGAATTCAAGAACAAAACAATTCGATTGTTCAAAAATTAACTAGCCTTCTACGCTCGGTTTTATTCAAGTTTATTATGTACTAGCGGATAGGCGCGGTTTCACCCTCGTACTTCCCGTTCCCGTGGGAATACGGGAACAAAATATAGCCAATGTTACTCAGGGATATTCTAGGTTTCCATTGGTAAAAGAATTTTTAAAATCAGTCCAGTAGTTTTTGAGTTTATTCGTAACAAAGATACAAACATAGAAAAATACAAATCTTTCCTGTTTATAATATTAGTATAGTATAGAAGTATAGATGGGCAGTATATAGGTAGGAACGACCCGCTTACCAAGCTTAGGCAGTTGCATAAAAAAATATAACGGTTTTATTATTGGTTGGTAGAGCAGTGATAGCCCTGAAGTTAAATGAATGTGAATGAGTTTTTCCAAAAACGTACGTACATATTTATCGCTATCTCGACGGTGAAGAAAAACATCGTGAAGAAACCCACAGACCCTAGAATTACTTCTGAGGCACGTGTAGCATCACGTTTAGGGGTCCAGAAATTATACAGATGGAAAGACTTTATTTCCAGGAATAGCCTACCTTATTTCGTCTGTCTACCCTCACTACCTCAGGTACACTGGTAAAAGGCGTAAGCGTTTATATTTTTAGCCAATCTTGACTCACGGACTTCTGAAGATTTCAGTTTCATAAGATTTGATAAATGCGAGGTCAATGCTGTAATTAGTCTGTGATCAGTACACAACTCAAGGAGAGAAACATAATAATATTTCTTTGTACGTATTATATTTGATTTATGTATTTTTTTATTCATATATTCTTCTATCAAGGCTCTTGTATCAGTCGTGTTTATATTTCTGAGAAAATTGCGAGAAACATTTTTGTGATATCGTGCTACAATTTATATTTATCAGAAGAGTAAATTAATACCTATTCGCGATTGAAGCCAAACAAATGTTTTCTCAATAAAAAAACCGGCCAAGTGTGAGTCGGGCTCAAACACGAAGGGTTCCGTACAACTTTTCAAAAAAATAACAATTAGGTAACACTTTTCTTGTATCCCCTTTAATTTTACTTATTGTTATAGCGGCAATAGCAATACACATTCTCTAAAAAGCAGTAGGTTCTACCTGTTACGGTTGATGATATACAGCCCACAGACGGACGGATGAATAGATAGCAAAGGCTTAGTAATCCCACCCTTTGATTCATCATCATCATCAGTATACATTTGTCCACTGCTGGACATACAGTGGTGGTCAGATAATTAGAAACACTTCTTATGAATAAGGAAAGTATAACTTCAACGTACAAATGTTCGTAAAAAATATACACATTCAATAATTAATAATTATGCAATAATATAACCACTCAAATAAAAAACTCATTAAATGCATAAAATATAAAACATATGTTATTTTTAATTACAAAATGAGTCTTACACATGTAGGAGTTTATTTTCTGTAACTTGCCGCTTGGACGCATAATTAGAAACATTTAAAAAAAGTATCCATAACTCATTCTTTTTTTAGAAATTGGAGAATAACATTTTTTTCTTGGCTTTTTCTATTATTGTAGCGGCAATTCAAAATTTAATCTGAATTTTATTTTGTTCAAAATGGGCCAAAAAAAAAAGATGTGTCGCGTCAACTAGGCAAATCATTGTTTATTTACGTATAGATCATATGTGGGCGTACAGAAGAATAGCTGAGCACTTAAATTGTTCTGTAAAGAAAGTTTTTAATGCAATTGATCATTACAAAACACATGGAACTGTTGAAAAAATGTTCTTAGAAAGGCGCGGCAAAGAAAAACATTTCCCAGAGAAGATAAGTTGTTGTTAGTGTTTCTAAAAAAGACCCAATTAAAGGCTCCAACCAGATTATAAATGAAGTTTTTTCGCCTGATGACCCGAGAAACATCTCGCCAAGATTGATACGCCGAAGATTAGTAGAAGCTAAATTGTTTGATAGAATCTTTCGAAAGGTACCGCTTCTTACCAAGCAGCACCGAGAGAAGCGATTATTATTCGCTAAAAAAATATGTTAATTGAACGGTACAAGAATGGAAAAAAGTGTTATTTTTAGATGAAACAAAAATAAATATGGTAAATTCCGACGCAAAGCGCTATGTTAGACGTCCTGTAAACAATGCTTTTAATTATAAATACACAAGGAGTATAGTCAAGGACGGTGGCAGTAAGATTAAAGTTTGGGGGTGTTTTTCCGGATATGGAGTTGGACCCGTTCGGAAGATTGAAGGTACAATGGATCAATGGCAATACTAAAATATCTTAGAGCACACAATGATTCCATACTCGGACGATCATTTGCCTGTAACCTGGATCTTTCAGCATGACAATGACCTTAAACACACGCCCAATAGCGTCAAATGTTTCCTTAGCAAACAGCGTATATCCAGTTTAGACTAGCCAGCAAATCGTCCGGATTTAATCCCGATAGAAAATCTCTGGTTTATTGTTAAAAAGAAAGTCTCAAAAAAACGTAACACCAGTCAAAACGAACTAAATGAAGCATTTTTTGAAGCATGGAATTAAATCCCCCTAGAAAATTTTACGAAATTGATTGAATCAAAATGCCACGTGGTTGCAGTGCTGTTATTGGCATTAAGGGATACTCCACTTAATATTAATTATAACTATTGATAGGTTTGGGATAGTAGCTATTTCTTAAATAACAATACTAATTACTAATACTTTAAAAAAAAAAATTTATACTTTTTTGTTGTTGTTTCTAATTAGTTGACCATTATTGTTTATAACTTAAAATTGGTTTAAATGTTTGTCCGTAATGTAATATTGAAACTGCCCTTGTGCAATGGAATTTATATTGTTTTTCTAATCAATGATAAATCGTTGAACATATTGTTGTCCTATTTATTGTTTATTTTCAAAATAAAAACGATTGCGGAGAAGTATCTTACATAATGTCAAGGACCGTTGGCAGTGTTTCTAATTATCTGACCACCACTGTATGTCTGCCCTAATGAGCGCCATAGTGCCCTGTCTTCAGCTCGACGCATCCAGCCATCTGCCTTTGAAAAAAATGAAAATGTATTTTATTCTGTAGGTAATAAGAATTACACTTAGAACAGTCATTAGTCTAATAACAAGGCACACTAAATTCGTCCATGTAGATTGGCTAAATGTAAACAGCAGAGCTTTGGTTGCGGAACCCTAATCAATCTTAATTACGTAGGTACTTGAAAGTCACGGATGGATTCTTCGAATCGATACTTGAAATAGGTGATGAGAACCGAGCTATTTGTGGAGCAGTTTAGTTGACAACTTTAATTAATCAAGTCAGCGTCATTGCAATATCGGCGTAGTACAGATATCAAAAAAAGTATGTGGGAGTATGGCTTCTGCTCATTTTAAACACTATACTTAAAGCTTAAAGCCCATTGACAAATAAAAATGTGTATGAACACTATACACATTTTATACAGTTATTTAGGTAGTACCAAATTAGGACAAACTGGAAAATGTACACATGGCGAACTTAATGCCTAAAGGCACCCTACCAGTCAACCATCACGCTAAGTGAAATGAAATCGCGTAGAAAAGTTAGCAATTAAGTACCTAAATATATAAGACGTAACAACTGCCTTCGCGGAACGCGATGACGTCATAACAGTAGCACGTCATTGTATGCGCATAAATAAAAGTATATTTATTTAACCGACTTCAATGTTTGTTACCTCAGAACTTTCGACTGGATGAACCGATTTGGATGATTCTTTTTTATTTGAAATCTAGTGCTTTCCGTGTGGTTTCATTTCAGTTCTGACAATGGCATCCGTGAGAAAACCATATAAGTTAATGTCGGTTTTTACTCTTTAAGGGTTCAATGTTATACTTCTATATTTATATATATGTTATATATATTTAAGTATCCTTCAAAAGTGCCGTAACAATAGGGTGGAAATTGTAGAACCTAGAATCCCTAACGTAAATTCAAGCTTAAAACAACATTACTCAGATTCCCACATGACCTCTTTAAATATTTTCGTTTTACTCTTGCAAAATGTGACCGCGTCATCACTCGCACCGTGTTCTGAAATTAGCTTAAATGTAGCAAGTTATTGAATTTGACACAAAAAATATTAAAGCAAGCTTGGTCATAATACGAAGAAATCAATACTAAAACAATACTTTTTCAAGCGTGTACTTAATACAATACTTAACAATAGTTTTTTAACAAGTCGGAAACTAAAACATAACATAATAGTCACAACACGTAGTTCTGTCTGTTCTATGGGTTTTTGGGAAACTTAAAGAACTGGCGGCGTTGCCTAAAATTCCGTATTGCTTACTTACATTATTTGAGGAGCCTTTGTCCAAAATTTCATGCTTCTCGACCCAGCAGTTTAGGTTGTACATTGATCGATCAGTCAGTCAGCCAGTCAGTTGATTTTTTTATATACACTATGTAACAAAATAACCGCAATTCCTGAAATTAGTTTGTTCAGTATCGACTACATAATCTATTTCAGGTATTTATAATATGTGTAAATTTTTTGAATTAAGCTATGGAAATCGTACTATTATTGCTCTTTATTTAAGAAAGTTGATTAGACACAACTAAAGTACGAGAGCATAATTGGGGTGTATGAGGAATTGCGCTGATTCTGTTACGTATTGTATACAGAAGACAAGAAAGAAAAATAATATTCGTCGAATCAAATATTTATTCACCAATAACATCTCCCCCAATTAGGCGTTGGTAGCATAGTGTATACATATTCGTATAAAGTATGGTTAGCTCATATATGCTAAGTGGTATCAAGGGCGTCTGAATAATTCATGAGATGCATTGTGGTTGGCGTGGCCCGGCGTTGTTTATGACCGTACCCTCATTCACAGGTATGAATGTTATTGTTATTTTTAATTTGAATAATTTGATATGCGTAATTTACTCGTATACACAACATTTATAAGAGTAAGAGAATAAAAATAAAGCACTGCTCAAATGTGTTTTGTGTTTAAAGTGATACAAGCTGCTAGTGAATATTTTAGTTTCATATAATCAATATAAAATGAAGCGCTACCGGCACTGATGTAGACTATATACAACGTGTAACAGAATAAGCGCAATTCCTCATACACCCCAATTAGTATATTAATATAAAAAAAATGATGCAATATAACTTTAGTTGCGTCTAACCAATTTTCTTGAATATCGATCAATAATAGCACGATTTCCATAGATGTCACTTAATTCAGCCATGCTAATTCATTTTTCGCAAAATTTAACACATATTAAAACTAGCTGAAAACGATTAAGTAGTTGATACTGAACAAACTGATTTCAGGAATTGCGCTTGTTCTGTTACATATTGTATATACCTATATACGTCCAGTTGCTTCCACTTAACACACGGATTTCGCATAAACAAGTGTTCGGTGTTAGTAACAAGAAACTAAAGGTTGTCAGTTGAAGACACAAGCAATATAAATTAATTTCCATACAATTGTTAGAGTTGTACACAAAAGAAGCACCAAACTGCCAGTTTCCAAAAGTATCAGCGACTGTCTCCGGTTGCCGTTACTGGACGCAAAAACCACGGTTTCGTGTCCTGTGTCAGCAAAACGTTGTCGTAGTTAATTTTTACTTGAAACTGACATCTCAACTAGATAATATACTTTTCACACCATGTAATGTTTGACATTTCCCAATTATATATCATGCAAACCTCATTTAAAGGAAGTCATTATTAACCAGCGGGTTATAATGCGATTCATGTTCTGTCGCCTCGTGAACATCTGATGATTGACTGGTGAGGTACATTTCTATGTTGGGGAAAATCTCTGGAGTACATACTGAACAGATTTTAAAAATGCTTTCTCTATTAGAAAATTTAGACACGCTAGTTAAATACGATCATAGACATCATCTTGTTTTGGGGTACCTACTGTTGCTAGGGAACCAGTCAGCCAAGTGAAATTTAACTCAACACTCCAAACTGAAGTCACTGACATAGAGTTGTTATTTGTTATGATTACAATTCAGCGAATGGAGAAATTAAATAAAAAGTTTTGTTTGCCAACTGGGCTGGAAGGCTTTCTTAGTGGGCATGGGTACGATAGCTTCTTTTAAATTGGAATAAATTAAAGTAAAAAAAAAACTTTTTATACACAAGATTTTTTCGAGTTATTCTCAGAAAGCCCTTTTATACCATATTGTGGGAGTGCATTAAAAATAAGCAGTCCGCCATCTTGGGTGTTCCGCCATTTTGGGTTTAGAATGACATCACATAGTAAACATATGCATTTTCTTCCAAACTAAACAACTCTAAAGAGTAAAAACAAACTTCAACAAATAGCACTAAAACATAGCATCGACATATATTTTTTTATACTTTTCTTAATTTTTAAAAAACCAATTGACCGATTTTAAAAAATTTAAATGAGACCACCTCTGAAGTATGATCTTCCAAACAATAAAAATGGGTTCATAATTTTCGGAATAATCGCGTAACATACATACAAAAAAAACATACAGTCGAATTGAGAAAAACGGAGGAGGCCTTTTTTGAAGTTTTGAGTTACAAGATTCCACTCGAACAAACATAAATAAAATTAATAATTAAAACACTTCATTCACCATCGCTTACATAATGATAAATATTACATTGCTAGTTAAATACAAGCTTGTAAAAAAATATTACCTATTCATCAGCATGAAGCTACTAGCTACGCTGCACCTAGCAGCACTCCACATAATTTTGTTATCATATTTCACGCAGCTGAGCGTTAAAGGTCTACGAATATTGGAAGCGGTAATCCACAGCGCCGTGTTAAAATTCAAAGCAAACGTTTTGTTTTGCTAAATTTCCCCGAACAGCGCTGGTATCAAAACAATCCCAGTTCGGGAATACATTTTGGAACGCAAATTAGCACGTGTTTTGTTCGTTTAAATAACTTATGTTACTCTCTTGTTATATTATAACGCACAAAGTAAATATTTGAAACCTCTGTAGACTATTGTTTGTTTTACACAATTCGGTGTGTACATTTTAGCTATTTTTTTCTTAGAACCTATCTTAGTTTTACTATATATAACTATAATCTCACGCCTTTTATCCCCGAGGGGGTAGGCAGAGGTATTCTATTACTGGATATACCCACATTTCACGAGATATATTGGACTCTGTTTTATATTTGGATATTATCTAAAAACAAAGGTTATTCATAAGGACGTGAATAGACTGGCTGAATAACACTGATGCCTTTGCTATACCTATATGACTTAATCTGTGAGCCCACCGGCTCCCGGAGGGTCCTTAATATGTGCCAACACCTGACGTGCAACAGGTGTTGCACTGACTAAAGGAAAATTCTTTTTAGCGATTGTGTTGCCGAACGCAAAAAAAGATTTTTTAGCAACTTAAAGTAACCAGTATGACGCAATTTAGAGAAACAATAAAAGTTAAATTGCTTCGGAAACTTGTATTTTAGTGAAAATAAAACGAATCTAAAAAAATATTTCAGGTTTCGTAGGTAATCAAGCATTGTCTATTGTTACTTTACCGTATTTTGTGATACAATGCAATTCACATACCTATTACGTATTTCAATGAAACCTAGTGTATTAATATTCTGTCCAGAATTGGACAGAATATCAATACACTAGTTTCCTCTAGTCAAATGTAGCGAAATTATTTTCAAAATCTACTATATAAAAATAAGTCGGGTTTTCCTTCCTGACGATTTAACTCCAGAACTGACGAACCGATTTCCATGGTTTTGCATTCGTTGGAAAGGTCTAGGGCTCCGCAAGGTTTATAGCAAAGAAAATTCAGCATTGCACCCGTGCGAAGCCGGGGCGGGTCGCTAGTTTATTTATAAACAAAACGTTATAAGAGCAGTGATAGCCCGGACGGTTAAAGAGCCAATGAGTTTTTCTAAAACTTACGTACATATTTATCACTAGCTCGACGGTGAAAGAAAACATCGTGAGGAAACCCGTAGGTCTCAGAATTAATTCTGAGAGAATTAATTCCAGTAATGGAATACCTCTGCCTACCCCCTCGGGGATAAAAAAGACGTGAGATTATATATTATATCTTAAAAAGTTATAAACGAAAGAGTTAATTTATCAATCTTAATACAGTCTCCTTTAAGCTAGTCTTCATACGATACATGTAACCTAAGGACTTCTTACCACATTTACTAACTAACGCAACTTAAATAATCACTTTAGAAATAGTGCAGATTGTGTGACAGTTCGCTTCTATACACAGCCTATTAAATGCTACCTGTATTGTTTTATTAATGTTTAATTAGACAACCATGTCCCATGCTAATAATAACTTGCCATTACTGCGCAACATGCGGCATTTGTCACAGCTAACACCATGTCTGTAACGCACTCGGCCAAATGTGGAACATGTTACAATCTTACAATGTCAGGACGCACATGTGTTTTGAACACAATGACAAAAGTCGTAAAATTGTCGTAAAGTAAAATCTGTGTAGCCTTTGCTGTATGTTTAAGTGCTGTCAAGATATTATAATTAATGTGTGTCAATTAAAAATTTACCCCCTCGGGGATAAAAGGCGTGAGATTATATATATATATATTATATTATTATTATTATATTATTTATTATTATAAAAAAAATTAACTAACGGACCGGGTGCGTTGGTCGCCACTTTGCTCGATCTCTGCATACTTTTTTCGCTTCCTTCAAATTCGCCTTTTCATGCAATATATTTTATTCTTCGCACTTCGGACACCAGGTTTTTGGAAGACGTCTCGACTTCAAAAAGGAGGGGGTTATCAATTCATCTGTTTTTTTTATGTCTGTTACCTTAGTAAAAAAAACTACTTCAATCTTCAACTTATATGGTTTTCTCATGGATGCCGTTGTCAGAACTGGACGAAATTAATGGGACCAATCTGGAAGCACCAGCTTTCAAATAAAAAAAGAATCATCCAAATCGGTTCACCCAGTCGAAAGTTCTGAGGTAACAAACATAAAAAAATACAGACGAATTGATAACCTCCTCCTTTTTGAAGTCGGTTAAAAAGTCTTAATCTGTGCAGATGACAATGATCAGTACTTACCTACTTTTTTACTAAAGAGCCTATTGATTTCCGGAATGTTGTATGTATTAGCTGATATCAGAAGCGTAAAATGATAGTGCGTGGCGAGGTTACGTCGAGTGCCTAAGTGCCAGTTTTACTTTTCTAAGAGCTCTAGGAAACTGCGCTAGCGAGCGCCCCACTTACATGGTTTCTAGGAGAAGCCCTAAGTTTCTCTGCTTAGGTACAGATACTTTCATTTTTACTTCTTCTAATAAAAGAAGGTGGAATATGAAAGGAGCAAAAGTGTATTTAACCAGGTTAATCTACCAATAGTCGTTCGCTTTTCGTACCTACACAGAGGGCTGGGACCTTGGTCTATTTATAATTGGGTAGTTGACAGCATCGAAATTAAATAGCGAGTAGTCATACATTAAAAAGATTATCCCAAAACACCTCAAAATATGTATTTCGATTTTCAATTTACAATTATAGCAAATTTAAAAATAATAAAACAATCAAAAAAAGTGCTGCAATTGAGTACTACAAACTATGACGTCACGGTTTGCTATTTCAGTACATTTTCCATAGTAAAATTTCGTTTTGACAGATCGTAAAAAGGAACTGATTTGACTAGGTAGGACACAACCCTATTGTAATCGAAAATGTCTTTATTTGATAGTACAGTGATTGCTCTATTTACACTGGCGGTAATGACAGATGTACGGAAGAAGCAATGTAACGTAGGTACTTCAAAATGTTGTCGACTGCGATTAAGTACTATGAGTAAAAGTTCTGCCTGGTACACCTAAGTGTAATTTTTGCGAGCAGCAATTATTCCCGCATCGGTATAAAGATAAATAGCTTTAAGGCACCCCGTGGCCCTCTTTTATAGCAACAATGACAATTACAAAAAGAAAAAAGTGTTTTACAAAGAAGTGTTTGTCCATTTCGTGTTGATGAATGGATCGGAATGTAAAAAACGGGTGTTACTGGCTTCTGATTGTTTAGCTGCGTGTTGGCTCAGTTCGTAGTGACCCGGGCTTCTGAGTCAACGCGGGTTCGATACCGGTCGGGGCCAATATTTGTGTGCATGAACAATTGAACATCTCTGTTGGATTCGTCTCTGGATCAGTTGTTTAGTACTCATAGTACAGACCCTGCCTAGTTTGGTACTAAATAACCGTGTGTGAATTGTGTCCCACAATTTATTATTATTAATTATTTTATCAATCTCATTAGGATCAGGGTATAGGAAAAACTTGATTTTGTAAGCGACAATTCATCCTAATGTATCAGGCGTAGCGTTTGTCAATAGTACGTAAATAGACAATAGATCAGCTGGACATTAATTATATACCCACTGACCCAACAGCTCCGTCAAGAATACACAATTTTTCCTCAATAGTAATAAAATACGTACTAGCGTACTTGCCTATGAGTAATTCTCGTATACTCATTTGCTGTCAAACGCTATGATAAATTGATGAATCGATCACATCACTCGCTAGACATAAATCAGTCGCACTACAAAAACAAATTATAGCGCGCATGCTAATTACGTTATTGTTCCACGGAAATTGGACTCGTGCGCTTCTGAGAATGTTATAAAGCCTCTCACACGCAGAGTATGTAAG
Organism: Ethmia dodecea; assembly: GCA_963855545.1. Taxonomy (NCBI): domain Eukaryota; kingdom Metazoa; phylum Arthropoda; class Insecta; order Lepidoptera; family Depressariidae; genus Ethmia; species Ethmia dodecea. The sequence goes on along the minus strand of OY979446.1, from coordinate 13,448,933 downwards.
TTATATATATAATCTCACGCCTTTTTTATCCCCGAGGGGGTAGGCAGAGGTATTCCATTACCAGTAATGGAATACCTCTGCCTACCCATATACCCACATTTCACGAGATATATACCCATGTATACCCATATATACATGATAGGTGGTGAGCCCATCGCCGGACCGGGTCTGTTTACACATGTCTCAGAATTAATTCTGCGGGTTTCCTCACGATGTTTTCCTTCACCGTCGAGCTAGTGATAAATATGAACGTAAGTTTTTGAAAAACTCATTGGTACATGCCAGGATTCGAACCCGAGCCTCACTGATTTTTGGCCGGCTCTTTGACCGTCCGCGCTATCACTGCTATATATTCCGTACCTATTATAGTGCTGGTTCCAAAACTCGACGAGATATCTGTTTTTATACAGATAACAAATTACAAAATTAAACACATGCACACTGCCAGCCCTCGGGTCGCCACTTGCCTTGATTAGACGCGCAGATAAGTCTTTTAAAAAAGTCTTAGCTTCTGGGCCGCACGAGCCCATTGTCTTAATTGCAAACGGCAAAAATGTTTTTATTATATACTAATTCTGAGGTAACATGCAGGTCTTAGAATGAATTTTGAGACTTGTGAGATAGCACCCTGGTCCGGCGATGGGTTCACCCGCTTAGGCGCAGAATGTCCAATTCGCAAAATGTCCAATTAGCAGAATGTCGTTTAGGGGTCCAAAAATAAACTGTTTGAAATGTGGTATTTCTAGAAATGGAATATCTCTGCCGATCCTCTCGGTAATAAGGCGTGATCATTTTATACTGTACATTTGTGACAGCATTTTCACCTTTTTATTTTTAACATAATATAATATAAAACATAGTGTACGAGTAATAGCGTTCTGTCGCTAATAAAATTTTCTGTGTTGGACCGGTAGGTCCGGAGATTACCTCATATAATATTAAACGTAGAATATATAATATATACATATAATATATATAATTAATTATCTTCATCAGTTGTTTAGTATCCATAGTTAGTACAGGCCCTGCCTAGTTCGGGACTAAATAACCGTGTGTGAATTTGTGTCGCACAATTTATTATTATTGTTATGAATTATCGTGTAATAGGTGGCATAGGCAAACTAAATGTAGTAGTAGAACTAAGTAATACTTGTTTTTGTATTTATAAAAAAACACTAATATTAAATGACAAGTGACTTGGCCCTAGTCAAATGAGTTACTGGGACGAATGAGGAATAAAAACTGGGACGAAACAAGAATTCCACTTATTGGGACGAACAAGGAACAAACCCTTTTAAAACTACTACCTACTACTTTGATTGTTTTATTATTTTAAAATTTGCTATAATTGTAAAATTAAAATCGGAATAATTGTTTAGTGTTTTGGGATAATATTTTTCTGTCAATTTCATTTCGATGTAGTCAAAATTATCATAGCTACTTATCTACTTGAATACCTACCTCACAAATTTTCCGCCTGAATTATCTACCAAATTCTGGAGGCTAAAATTGAAACGTAGGTAACTTTTAGGACGTAGCTGGCCTAGCTGCCCTCTAGAAAAGCGATTTTCAAAATTCCCATGGGGACGGAAATTCAGGGTGTTCATCTGCCCCCTGAACCAGCGAAGATACTGTTAGCGCCTTCATATTTTATGATTACACTATGAAACACAAGTGGGTACTTACCTGCATTAAAATTTTATTATCAATTTTCCTTTATTAGCCTAAGTTATAATTAAATGTAGTATAATTGGCCGTTTCAGATGTAAACAGGAAATAATTTTATATCTTTTGTCAAATGGCGACCGCTCGTCATCGCCAATTTGCTTTAAAAAGTTTAGGTTTAGAATGTCCCATTCACAAAAATGTCAATTTTACAAAATGTCAATTTCCCATAAAAGATCTTTATTTTAGACCAAAAATCTATAAAGGAAAAAGGGTTCCCATATAGTTAAATCTCTCTCTCTATTCGGCTCTACATATTCTCTACATAGGCATTAAAAATATATTAATTACTGTGCCTAATTTTGAGTTTGGATTGGCAAGTTTCATAAAGATTTCACATCAACGACCTTACCACAAAACTGTAAAAAAGATGGTAATACTTATTTGGCAATAACGTTAAAAAGTGACAGCATCTAAGCACTAGAAGGTCGAAAGTTTTTATTTCGACAACAAGACAAGACTAACAGGAAAACAAATAAGTTATACCAACAACTAACAAACAACGTTGCCAACAACTAGTTACAACTTTCCAGGACTTGCAGGCAGTGAATAGTTGAGGGTTCTTGTAGACGACGTGCCTAGCGAAGACTTAAAATTAATAATAGATAAAAGTAAACTTACATTACATAATATTTTTATACACTTCGATTCAATGCCAAAATTTGTTTTTAAAAAGTAAACTACTGACGTTTGCGCGTGACGTTTCCTTTTTTTGACAATGTTTGAAAGATATATCTAAATTCGTAAAATTCGTCGTTTGCTTTTGAACCTTCACCACTTCACACTTACCAGTATCGCTTCCAGTTATTGTGCAAAAAAACAAGAACAAAGAAAAATCTGCATCCGTAGACCTACCCCCCCTCCCCATAGGAGTCTGACCTAGACCTCCCCCACCCTCCCCATAAGCGAGATGAGAAGGAACCTTTAATTTTAATTATAATTAGATTAATAATAATACTATCTATTAACAACAATGTATCCGTGAATATTTTAATCTCTTTGCCGTGACTATACGTCTTTGGAGTGTTACGTCAATTTTCCTTTGTCGCACTCAAACGGTATCTTAGCAACCGACGATAAACATCACGTAACTTTTACAGCTTATGCCAATCTCGTACATTTATAATTTTATTCTGTAGCATTCACGATATTCTAAAGCCAACTTACCTTGCCCTATGGTAGTGATGGGACTCGAATCACACTTGATTCGAATTGCCGAGTTGATTCGAATCATCTTTACAATTCGAATCACATAGATGATTCGAATTAACATTTATGATTACAATCTTATATGGTTAAACGGTTAAAATTCGTTCACGTTTTTTTTGCATTTCTATCAAGATTTTTTCGTTTAAATATATAAGTAATAATTATTCTTCAAAATTACCTGTAGTGAAAACTAAAAAGTGATGTTAGGTAAGTAGGTATATTATATTTTTTCGAACTCCGTCCTTAGTTTTTTTTAGAAACTGGTTAATAGAGGTTTGTTAATTAATTTTTCAGAAGTAATTTGAACACGTTGACTAGTATATTTTTATCTATTCAACGATTTTATTGATTCGAATCAACGTAGAAATTCGTATTGATTCGAATGTATCAATCAATTCAAATCCAAGGTTTATTCGAAGTTTTCGCCAGGTTATTCGAATTGATTCGAATATTAATTTTCGATTCGAGTCCCATCACTACCCTATGGATTTTTCGAGCCGTCAAAAAGCGATAAGGTTTGCAATTGCCTGTTTTTACTGGAAAAGACAGGTTCATAACTTCAAACATGCACATCTAATGCGACCACTGAGTCGCCAATCAATACCGCGGTCATCGCCCTCTTATCTTGTATTACTATACGTGGTGTTGTATTAAATGGTATGTCTATGCTATCTATATTGGTGCTGATTTCGCTTATCAACCTGTTAGAAGCTTTAAAGGAAAAAGCAAAGTATTAATATAGAAATGTTATTTATTGTGTTGGAAAGCCAGTTAGTTTTCCTTTACATTTAAAGGTTATGCATTCCTCAAATATAAATCTTTAGAGCTCCGTCTGGCGCGGACGCAGCCTGAAATTTTGGAGGGGGTCACTCACTACAGTAATAAAAAATTGGTACTTATCTACTATATAAAAATAAGTCGGGTTTTCCTTCCTGACGATTTAACTCCAGAACTGACGAACCGATTTCCATGATTTTGCATTCGTTGGAAAGGTCTAGGGCTCCGCAAGGTTTATAGCAAAGAAAATTCAGCATTGCACCCGTGCGAAGCCGGGGCGGGTCGCTAGTCTAGAATAAAATAAACATTTTTGCACAAGACACAATTTTATTTTATACATTACCTATGAAACAAATGGAAGTCGTCTTTTTGTATTTGCGAATCGGGTGATAATATTTAAAACGTCTGGTATTATTTCCGGGTGAATGTTTATAAGAGCTCTTCTAACATGTTAGCTCTCAACCACGTTTTTACACGCCTAAGCGTAGAAATTCCTTTTATTATTTGGCAAATTTTTGAGATTTTTCAATTTGACCTTAGATTTTGGGGGCTCATGTCCCCTCTGACCCCCTCTTCGGACCGTGCCTGAGCTCCGTGCTTTGTAATAGAAAAATATCCATGCTAGAACCAATTGTAGAAGTAGGTATAGAGAATTAATAAGTGAATTCCCCAGAAATAAACCATAACAACGTCCTTCTATAATTATTAATACCCGGGCCGCATGTATGAGATTGAGAGGTGGGCTCACTTCCAATTGGGCTATCACTGCACTATATATATACCGCGTAAGACTCGTTCCCGTGGGAAAATTATATAGAATTACATGTTACTCGCAGGAAAGTAAGCTTTTCATTGGGTGAATGATTTTTTAAAAACCTTTAGTTTTTAATTTAATTTGAATTAAACATTCTATGAACATTGAAATGTGACCTATTAGGTGTAATGGTTTAAGTTCATACAAAATACAGGCCACTGTCAGACAGACAGGCCGACAGCGGAGGCTTGTTAATACCCGTTCCTTTCGGTACGGAACCCTAAGAAGTACCGAAGATATTAGTACAACACTCTATAGGACATCAGAGAGGAACAATAAACCGCGAACTCGTTGCAGTCAAAGAACATTGTAGTGTTCCCGAGAATCGTTATTTCTGTAGGCGCCAGTGACGTCACGGGCGCCGACGCAGTGTTCCGCGAAGACCGCGAAAGACGCAGATAGATGCGCGGCTGCTACTTCTATTTCGGACTTCACTGTCAATGTTCGCGCTCCAATACATATCTTGTTTATTTGCATTTGTGTCTACGCCCTTTATCAAGATGCAGTGTTTTTTCACAATCGATCGATCTAGACACACGCTCCAATACTCCAACTGATTCGGGGACCAATTCCACTAAATGTCAACGGTTACAGTTGGATGACAATGACATGTCAATGGTCAGTCGATGGTGTTATTTGCTCTGAAAAGTGCCCAAAATAACACCATGGACTGACCATTGTCATCCAACTATAACCATTGACATGACATCAGGGGGCCAATACATGATTGGTGGACGACCCCTGGAGACCTATCACCATCTCTTATGGTCAAACTACGTTACCGCGGAAAGGGGAATCGAATTTTTGTAGCGAAATTGTACAATATCACAATGAGTTGAATGTCAATTGTGTAACGCACAAAGTAGATAATATGTCTTTTATAAATCTTTCATATAGAAGGTCCGATCCAGACAAATACAAACACTAAAAATAAAATACGAATCGGTTAAAGAGTTCGAAGCTATTAATGTTTAATTTATGCCGTTTAAATTTTGACAAACAATTGTTGGTAATGCAATCTAAACTTATATAAACTCCAATCCCCTAGCGAACTTTACACAGTATTTTTTTATTATGAAAAAGGCTATTGTCTAGATTTGGAAGGCGTCCAACAGTCTTGCTTCGCTCAGACGTCGCAATTGCTAATGGCGCCACTGTTGATAGGTCAGACGTTTTTTTTGGCTCATGAATTGTTTAAATAAAACACTTAGCCAAGATTTATTCCTATAATCATAACCCTCTGTAAATTTAAACAATCCTGAAATTCTGGAATGAAGATTCTGGAGAGGGATATTTTGTGAAACGGATATTTTGAAAGTACCTTGTTGTAATTACATAGTTTTGCACCAAACACTTCTCTAGTTAACTAAGTTTTGCCGACGAATTTGGGGACACCCCCAAATTCTGTAGGTAAGTACAGGTACAGTCAACAAAGTTGTTAGGGTTACATGTCCAAAAACTAAGATTCAGTTTTCTCTTAAAGCCTTAAATGTATTTATAGTATTATTTGATAAATTATAGGGATAAAAGATACCTTTTGAAATAAATATTAATCAATAAGATTTATTTATGACTTCCCCAGAAAAAATAGTTCTTAGTTACTGGCCATGTAACCCTATCAGTATTATACACAGTGTTAAGTGTTAGGTAAGGGGAAAAACAGGTCTTATGTAGGCATATCAGTCTAACGCCTGCGATTTTGCAAAATATTTCTCCTTCAGCTATCATTAGTCATTAACTCAAGTCTAGGCTAGACACGAGCAGCGCCGAATCGATATCTGGGCGCAGGCAAAGGTCACGCGACATACGGCCACAGAAACTGCGCCATGCGGGTCATTAGCTGATTACCTGATTAGCCATGTTTATGCATGCCCCTTCATGTTAAGCGTTTTGTAGATTAGCTTAATTTAATTCAAAATATTTAACTTAAAAATAGTTCTATGATTGCTTAAGTTTAGGTACAATTAATGAGGTTATACAGTTTGTAATCTTGTACCCGATGAGAATTCGATACGTGACGAACTTCCATAGAAATATTCCACCCTATTTAACCCTCTTAGGAATTTCTTGTTCAAAATTGTGTATAGTGGTGAGATGTGCTGGAGAAAATTTACATTAAACACCTTTGTCATCCAAATACACATCTCACTTACAATATGTCACTGTACATTTTCAACTGTTTTTATCTGAGTTTTGATAATTGTTTTCTTTACAAGTCTGTAACACCTTTAAGTATCGTTTTGTAGAAGTGTTAATCTAGCAATTACGTACTAGATTGATCACTTGTACTAAAAATGTTGCCTAAGTTATATCTAATAGAATGTCCCCACTGCACGACCATCCAGTACAGTACGGCCGTTTTAACTTGGCGGCTCCGAACATACGCTCTGCCAACTTCAGAGCTGCCAATTTAAAACGGGCTTATACTGAACTCGATTAAGTATCCAAAGGAGATCAAAATATTAGACATTTTCAGAAAAAGCTGTTTAAAAAAAATGCCTGTGGTGAAAATTAGTTATTTCACAAATTCCATTCAAAAAATTGTCCTTTAACGAATTTAGCGTTTCGCGAATTAGTCCTTTTCAGACTCGGTAGCCATATTAAGAATCACCGGAAAATGGGGATAAAATACAACCTATGTTACCCAGGGATATTGCAGCTTTCTACATTGAAAGAATTTTTGAAATCGGTCAAGTACTTTTTAAGTATTCGTTACAAACAGAAAAATACAAATATTTCCTCTATAATATTAGTGCAGATTATATAAAAAAATCTGTCGCCTTTTATTCCAGAGGGGGTAGGCAGAGGTATTCCATTTCTGAAAATACCCACTAGATTAGTCATTATGCGACTAAATAGTGTCAATTGTTGCAGCGAGAAGTCCCCGCAGCCCGTTCCCCCCGTGGCAGACGCTCACGCAAGCCTCATGGCCGCCATTAGGAAAGCGGGCGGCGCGGGCAGAGCCAAGCTGCGCTCAGCTGCCGACACCGCCGATGCTGCCGACAAGGTAAGAACCAGAGGAAAATTCAAATTCGAAATAATAATAATAAACTGTGTGACACAATAAAATTCACACACGGTTATTAGTCCCAAACTAGGCAGGGCCTGTACTATGGGTACTAAACAACTGATAACCATCATCACTACATAGTATAAAACAAAGTCGCTTTCTCTGTCCCTATATCCCTATGTCCTCATGTCCCTATGTATGCTTAAATCTTTAAAACTACGCAACGGATTTTGATGCGGTTTTTTTTAATAGATAGATTGATTCAAGAGGAAGGTTTTAGTATAAGTATTTCACCCGTGCGAAGCCGGGGCGGGTGGCTAGTACTTAAATAAATATTAAACGACCTGACAAGAAGTTAACAGACATGTTTATGAATACAAATGTTGGCCCCGAGCGCGGATCGAACCATCGAGCTCCGATTCAGAAAGGGTCACTACCAACTGAGCCAACAGGCCCGTCGATCAATCAATTATTTGTAGGTTAAAAAATACACTTAAAAACGTCAATAGTCTAGGAAGTAACAAGGCACTCTAAACTCATCTATAAAGATTGGCTAAACAAACAAAACAAGTAAACAGAAGGCTATCTCCACCGACGATTGCTTTATTGCCTTATTGGCTATTCATGATTGCAATATTTGACACTGTTAGCGCCCTGCGGTTTGACCATAGGTTTGACCCGCGTAGTTAACGTTCCCGTGGGAATAAGGGGATACAATATAATCTACGTTATTCCCTGATAATGTAGCTTTTCATTGGTTAAATAATTTTTTGAATCGGTGTCGTAGTTTAGGCGTGAAAGCGTAACAAACCAATAAACAAAGTTACTTTGGCATTTATAATATTAACCTCTAAAGCCAAGAAAGTAAGACACAATTGATTTTTACCACTACATAATATTGAACCGTACGGTGCTTGGCTGATTAAGAATTTATTGCGAAGCCAGTGCTCGCTCCACATAAACTGGCGGTAATAGCAGAGCAGATGCCCGTAATAAGAAATAAAAAAGTTTTAGACCCCAGCGGTTTCGGCTGTACGTTGATCGATCAGTAAGCCAGTCAGTTTTTATGTTAACGACTAGCGGTTCTGCGCGGTTTCACCCTCGTAGTTCCCGTTCCCGTTTGAATACGGGAATAAAATATAGCCTATGTTATTCTGGGGTATTGTAGCTTCCCATTGGTAAAAGAATTTTTAAAATCGGTCCAGTAGTTTTTGAGTTTATTCGTAACAAAAATATAAAAATTACAAATCTTTCCTCTTTATAATGTTTGTATGGAAGAAGATTGATATTGATCTACGACGCCATTGCTTCTCTTTTTTGATTGTTTATTAATGTACCTATTTAGAAAACGGAAGATTTTCTTAAGATACCTAATCATTTTAGTCGACGTTTACTCTTAATTTTATTTTGATACAGTCTACTACCCTATTACCCAGAAAACAGAAATTATTTAGGTACTCTGTTCAGTCATTAACAGAATCCATTTCAGTTATTTAAAAATGAATTATGTATATTCTTTTATGAATTATGTATTTGCTTTAAAGGTAAATTAAATATGTTTCACAGAAGTTGCCACAAGCTAAAATGAGCCTAACGCAATCGCGATAAAGCTTTTCTTTTTCCGACTGAATACTTAATTTATGCTATAAACTCAGGCGGAGTTTATATTTTATTAATTTGATAAAATAATATTATCAGCTGTGTCTGTTTTTCTCGTTAATCCTGTGACATGTTTCATTGGAAATTTAATGGACATTTTCAATTCAGATTATAAAATGTACTAATGAAAAAAAAAATTAAACTAATCGCAAAAGATTAATTGTGCAAGTCTCCATTAAGTTTTAACCATTCTCCTTGACGGAGATCGTATAAAAAAAGTCTTTAACTCTTCTTTTGATTTTCCTCGAAGCATGAGTCAGGAGAATAAAAAATACGTCGCATATAAGGTCATTAATAATTACACCTGTTGAAACACTAAGAAGCCGCTATGCAAATACCGTGAAGTGCTATCCTCGAGTGGATCTACAACGGTTCAAGGAAACGCGTTATCGGCGGCCAATTAAAGTTTTACGAGTATAATGCCACATCTTTATTGATCTACAGGGGAACGTGCGTTCGATGCCCGCAACAACTTACAAAAATTTCATCGCAATTGAGATGATTTAGGCGACTAATGTCGGTATGGAAAAATGACCAGGTATAAAAATGTCGAGAAATGCTTTATAAAAATGACGATATGGAAAAATTACAAAGTATTATAAGGAAAGGAATAATAATGTCGATCGCTGTTGGCAACCCCAACCAAACAACCAAAGTGTACCATTCTTAACAGTAATGTTCATAATTTACCTGCTGGTAACACAGCTTAACAGTGCAATCAAAAATGTCTGGCGGTCATACACACGTTTTTTTTTACACAATAAATAAATTTTTTATATAGTGCTACCAGTGCTTTCTGTCCCAGCCAACCAAAATAATACAGTCTACAACACATTTTGGTCCTTCGAACCGGATATGAATGAGATACAAGGCTATACTAGTTAATAAGCAAAAACAGCTGTGCAAACTTTACGTACTAACTTACAGCACACTTTTACGCAACATGTAGATTCTTGACTTAGAGACGGAGCAACATATATGAGACACAAGTGACGCGCGGACGAGAACTTACGTCACTGACAAATGAATAAGTCATAGAGTTGAGAATAGATCAGAATAAATAAGAGAACAGAAGTACAAGTATCTTCTACAATGATTTATGAAATAACTAACGCCTTTAACAACTTTAGAGTATCGTTTTCTAGGAAATTGAATTCCTAATTTAAATTTTAAAATTAGCTTACCTTTCCTCAAGAGCTAGTTTCCTATTCAATTTCATTAAGATGGTCCGATCCAATGTAAAACCACGAATTTTTGGACAAACTTTCCTAAATGGCGTAAGTGAAATTAGTTTGTTCAGTATCGACTACTTAATCGGTTTCAGCTATTTTTAAAAATCGTTAGCACAGCTGAATTTAGTGCAACTTATGGAAATCGTACTATTATTGCTCTTTATTTAAGAAAATTGGTTACACACAACTAAAATACGAAGGCATCATATGTTTTCATATATACCATACCAATTGGAGTGTATGAGGAATTGCGCTTATTCTGTTACGCGATGTATATGCAACAATTTTGAAATTTGGCAGGCAGGTGTGTTATACAATGTAGACATCCACTAAGAAATGGTTTATCGATTTTCCCACGGGAATGGGTAAAAAAGAGATCGCGCAGGCAACCCCGCTGAGTTCCTGCTAGTTTGTGATATAAGGCTTCAAATACATACATACATACATACATATGCTCACGCCTTTTTCCCGAAGGGGTAGGCAGAGACAACTTCAACAGACAGAGGCTTCAAATACAGTTTCGGTATTATGGCTGAGCCAACACAGTTAGCTCACTGAAGCCCTATCAAAGCGAGAGTTAAACTTGGATTATTCAATTGAATTGATGGATTCCACTTGGGCTTGCTACGATGTTAATGTAGGCAAGACCAAGAGTTCACTGACTGTATAGTAATAATTCATAAATTTCAGATTATTCATCCATATTAGAAATAAAAAACCGGCCAAGTGCGAGTCGGACTCGTGCACGAAGGGTTCCGTACCATTATCTATAAAAACGGCAAAAATTTCATGTTTGTTGTAGGTTGTAGGGGAGCCCCCGTAAATATTCATTTTATTCAATTTTTTTGGTATTTGTTGCTAAAGCAGCAACAGAAATACATCATCTGAGAAAATTTTAACTGTAACTATCACGGATCATGAGATACAACTTGGTGACAGACAGACAGACAGCGCAGTCTTAGTAATAGGGTCCCGTTTTACCCTATGGGTACGGAACCCTATCAAATTAACGCACTCCACAACAAAGCAGATTACGATAATGTACGTTACTTTATGTATAATTTTGCAATAGGGGGTGTAGTCTAGTCCGTTCTCTTGTGAAAGTGGTACCTATCCGTCCACTGCCTGGCTAAGGGTTGAGTTGTTTGTATTGCTAGACGCAGGGTTGAGTGCTCAATCCACTCCCCTTCCCAGTCAGGTGAATGACGTCACGCCATAAAGCCATTATTAAAAAGAACCTTTTTTAAATGGGGCCCTAACATTTTTTATTTTATTTCGTTTTGCAACTGTTTTTTTTTTAAAGCAGGAGGTTCTCAATTGACTGTATGTTGATTTTTTTATGTATGTTACGCGATTATTCAGCCAATTATGTATCGATTTTTTGTTTGGTAGATCGTACCTACTTCAGAGGTCCCATTTGAATTTTATCAACAAAAGTCTAAACACTGTATATTTACATCTTTGATATTATAGTGCTATTCGTTGAAGTCGGTTTTTTACTCGAGTTCTTTTTTATATTATTTTCCGTTATAGCGGCTATAGAAATCACATTCTGTAAAAATGTCGACTGGTCCCCTTGGCAATGTTTGAATATGGAACCCTAAAAGCACTATACCAAAAAGCTCTGGTATTTTCTTAGGCTCGCTATCAAAACAATTGTATGCGGGTAAACCTCTATAGAGCATATTTTATTACTCAATTTTCCCACTCAAAATCAAATGCTCAGTACTCGCTTCGACCTTCAGACAATCTATCCATCTTTGGTATTCCTTTCTGTAACCTTCCACTTCATCTTAAACGCTCTATAACACTTACATTTCAGATAATTATATTTTGCATTCAATGTCCGTACCACATCGTACAACCTCTCAACTTCTCCGCCCCTGGTGCTGCTAAGACTTCTTCCCATATACAGAACACATATCAACGTTCATCACATACAACGAACACATACACAAAAGAACACATACAACTATCGTCGTCGCCTCGTCTGTCTTGCCGAGGCGATGCCGTTACGAGGCTGATCAGTGTGCATTGTAGTAGGGAATTTAATATAGTTTATAATAATATAGTATACGCGTAGATCGCGTTCCCATGGGAATACTGGAACAAAATATAGCCTTTGTTACTCAGGAATATTCTAGCTATCCATTGGTGAAAGCATTTTTAAAATCGGTCCAGTCGTTTTTGAGTTTATTTGCTACAAACATACAAAAATACAAATCTTTCCGCTTTACAATATTAGTGTAGAAGTGTAGATAAATATTCCGTTCGAGGCTTTCCGTTAATGGATCCATTCCTAAGTAAAGTTAGTTTAGTAAGCGTGTTGGATATTAGTTTGTCGGTGGGTGCTCTCAGCATAAGCGCAGCTAAAGTTACACTGCACTATAAAGCTTACTAACTTTATAGCTTTGAGCTAAGTGAACTGGACGGCAAAACTAAACGTGAGACTTTGTCTCTTACGGAGCAAGGAGCCGTCACGTTGAATAAATTTGTATAAACGAACTAGCGACCCGCCCCAGCTTCGCACGGGTGCAATGCTTATAAGATTTTCCCGCTTTTCTGTTGAAATTTTTCCTGAATTTTTTTTTGCTACAAAACCTCACGGAGCCCGAGTCCTTTCCAACGAATGCAAAACCGTGGAAATCGGTTCGTGCGTTCTGGAGTTATAGCGTCAGGAAGGAAAACCCGACTTATTTTTATATAAACGAGTAAAAATATACATTCACGGAATCTTAGAACCACCCACTGTTCACCCTATTTTCGATCCGGTGTGCCGATACACGTGCCGCAGAGTCTGGGGGTTACCTCCGCTATCTTCAGTCGGGGTAGTCATAACACCGTTGTTTTTTTTTTTACAAAATATGATGCTACAAAGTTTGAATGTCGGGACTATTTCTAAATCTTATCTATTTGGTTTAAACCAATGTTGTGTTTTTGAACAGAATAAAAAGGATCTGTGCTTTATTTATCTATTGTTTATTTGTAAAACAAACAGTGATAATAACAGAAATTTATGGAACATATTATAAGTAATTCACAGATACTTTTTATGCTGTTTTACAGGACAGGGTAAAAATTTGATCGAAGGTAAAAATGGATCGTTGCGTTCACGCTGACCAGTCCGTCAAGTATATTTTGTGCCGACGAGCCAAAATCGAAAGTCCGGTCGTATACAATATTTTACGAGGCATTTTATGGACTTGATCTGTTTGTCTTTTCCGATGAATTCTAAACAAGTTCCATTCCGATACTAGAAAAATGTGAAAGCAACACATCTCTTGACGCTATTAAACAGGAAAAGGATTTTAAATCGTAATTTGTATCTAAATAAAAAAAAATAATAAACAACAAAATTGCTTGAAGCCAGTTCATTGTAATTACGACCAGTTACGAGGAAGTTGCGATAATTACGCTCTAGCTTATTTCTCTTCCAAGAAAGGCTAGTACTCCGATCCGTGATAACGTAACAATGATAATGATATCGCTTCCCATTGTGTTTGACCACGTGGAGCCAGGCACGTACTCGGGGCGGGGCCCACATTGTACTTATTGAAGAATAAACCTTTGTCTCTAACCCGTAAGATAAGCCATAATTCACACTGTTCTTTGTCAGGATGTTAGGGTTCTTTTAATGTTAGAAGATTGTATACTGAAATCAACAGCAGCCCTATTAACAGATTGTATGATTGATGACGCGCTCTGAGAATAATATTGTACGTGTAGAAAGTTTTTAGATAAACTGTGAGTCTTAATAGTACATTATGATACAAGTGTGCTAAGTTGACCATTATATACAAGGCGATATTGTGTGCGCACGAGCGAAAGCGAGTGCGCCATAAGAAAGCCGCGTATATTATGGTCACAGGCACACGTGTTTCATACGCCTTTTTTCAACACACTTGCGAGGAAAAAACAAGACGGTTTTCCATTTTAAAAAATTTTCATAGGCCGCTAAATACATTTCACTCGATTTTGATGGCAAAAAACTATCGCACGCGTTTTTCGCCTCGTTACGTATGTCCGGCGGAGTTAATAATAGGTTTTCTTAATTTTCTTCACTTGAAGTAGACATTTTCGTTAATATTAAACTTCACAATTAATTCAAACTTCGTCACAGCCGACAATTATTTACGAAAAATGGCGCGTTGTTTTTTTTCTTGCCGCGATACCGATGCGCGCGCAAGACTAAGGTGCGAACTAGATCGGCCAACAGCCAAGATTAAAAATGTAATTACATTTAAATGTAATGTTTAAAACAGAAATTACAGAAAATTTTAAATTAATTTAAGTATTTTTTTAATAATAAAGCTGGATTTACCATTTACTGTTATTTTTCGCATAAATACTGTTTGTTGCTAAAATAAAAAGTTATAACCCGACTAAATTATATCGCTTCTTCTTCTTCTTACTTACGACTTGGTACTAGGGTACAAATGTAAATTGGTCGGGTTAATAAACTAAAGGCACTCGTTCAATAATATACTGAAAAAGCACGCGTGTTTAATATCTGGGATTATGCGCCAAAAATAGGTGGAATAAAAACGTCGTTTCGAGCAAGTGTGTTGAAAATAAATAAATAAAATAGTTGTGGAAGTGCCACTGAGAGCTATGCGCTTCTTCTCAATCGTAGGTACTACCATGCTGAAGCCGTGGAGTTTAATTAGTGGACTTGTAAGTCCCTACTTTAAATAAAACATTTTGACTTTGACTTAGAGGTGACGTAACAAGAAAATCAATTTGGTGGATGCTAGCCACCGTAATTCGTAAAAATGAGGTTACGTTAGCTTTTGTAGTAAAAATCGGTGGAATAAAAACGTCGTTTTGAGCAAGTGTGTTGAAAAGGTAATTAAAAATAGTAGTGTATTGGGAAATAGTACAATATTATCATATTTCCGGTTAACCAGTGTCATACATAAGCAACACTAAAACAACATCGGCTTCCGATCCAGGCTCGATTAGAAGTTTCACATACCGATAAAAAACAAAGAGGGCTTTTTTGTAGCGATTATGTTATCAGTTTGCCGTAGCACGAATCACGGCACATCATGGCGTCTGACGACGATCCATTGCCACAAAAAAAATAATTATATAGTTAATTTTTTTTTTGATCAAACACTAGAACGTGATGAGTGAAAATAGGGAAAATAAATACCCTCACGCCTTATTCCCAAGAGGGAAATACTTACATTTCACCTTTGTATTTTTTGGACCCCTTAACTTAAGGCCCAAATGAAATCTTCCTGAATGCCTCCCTGAATATAGCTACGCATAATTTTCATGTTATTTGCAGACGTTTTCCTTCTTTCTGTTCACGCGTGCGTGTGCCAAATCATGTTTATCTTTGTTTTGATACTAACAAAACAAGCCATAAATAGCACTAACACTCACGCTTACATAGAGCAGTGATAGCCCTGTAGGTAGTAAGCTCGGGTTGCGTTAGTACTATTTCATAATATTCTGTGCTCTGGGTTCAATACTGGTGAGACCAATAAATTTTCCAAAAGTTACGTACAGTCAAGAGCAATCTTTACACGACCAGTTTAAGCTGAGTTCAGATTTATACTGCGCGCCATAGAATAGGGGCCGGTTCGGAAGCTTAGCGTGCTCTTGACTGTACACACTTATCACGGTGAAAGAAAACGTCGTGAGAAAACCCGCAGGCCCAGAATTGATCTGAGGCATATGCGGTCCGGTCCGGTGACGGGCTCACTACTTTACACCTTTAAGAGTTCCAAAAAATACTGATTTAAATTGGTATTTGTCCTGATATTATTGTTCCCTTGTGAGCAACTTTTAATCCTAAGTCCCCAAGGTGGGGCAAAGGGCATAAACAGTGACTCGCCATCCTGTTCGCCTTTGAGCTTCGCGCTTGATTTCACTAGCAAGTCTACCCGATCTTCTTCGCTTCATCTAGCACAGTGCGCCGCCAGGTTTGTTTGGCGTGACAACAAAATGCGTAACAGCAAAAGGCGTGAGCATATTCACCAATTTTTTATAAAGGGTCGTATCGAAAGAACGCGAATCGGAGGGTCAGGAAAGTAATTCAACACGCTATAGGCTTACATTCCTATTAGTACAGTCAAGAGCACGCTAAGCTTGACACTTTGGACTTTGACCCGGCCCGGTATTCTATGGCGCGCAGTACAAATCAGAGCTCAGCTTAAACTGGTAGTGTCAAGCTTGACTTGCTCTTGACTGTACAAGCTTAATTGGATCGTAAACAATCATAATTCAGTAAAAAGGCAATACAATATGGCATTTTCGGGAAAGTGGCTTGTTTCTCCCAATACAATATTAAGACACACGGTGTATAATGATTTCTACATTCTGAAAAGACATCAAGATTATTGTAGCTATTCGGAGCATTAATTAAGCGTAGGTGGAAATTACTTATAAATTTGGTTCTATAGACAGCGTAATTACAATAATACTGGGGATTTCCCGCGATGTTGTTTGCCACAAAAAAAAAGTTAGATTCGGTATCCCGCACTTAGGGTTATAGAGTACTACAAAACAATATATTAGCGTTTTTATTTAGCATTTTTTCACTTTTTTATATGTTTACGATTCTTAATTTTTATTATTTGTTTTTTTACTTCAAAATTGCACTATAATTATAAAAAAGTTTAAAGATTATTTTACTGTAGGAGCAAAAACAAAAAGAAAGGAAATAAATACTTTTTGTGTAAGGACCTCATTTTTAGGGTTCCGTACCTCAAAAGGAAAAAACGGAACCCTTATAGGATCACTTTGTTGTCCGTCTGTCCGTCCGTCCGTCCGTCTGTCAAGACCCTTTTTCTCAGGAACGAGTGGAGGTATGAAGCTGAAATTTATATCAATTACTCAGGTCTACTGTCCCTTGAAGCTGTGAAAAAATCAAACTTCTAAGCCAACGCAATCAAAAGATACAGCCGCTTATGCCGCAAATTTTCGACACTTGCAAGGGAATCAAAACCTACAGGGTGCTTCCCGTGAACTCAGAATCTTGAAATTTGGTACGAAGCAACGTCTTATAGCATAGATAAAGGAAAAATTACGAAAACCATAAATTTGCAAGGTTGTACGGAACCCTCGGTGCGCGAGTCCGACTCGCACTTGGCCGGTTTTTTTATTATACAGTTTACAAGATACAGTCTTAAATACCGATGGACGGAGATATGGTACTTAGTAATAGAGTAGATTTCCTTTGGGTACAGAACCTTAAAAAATTACTCGATCTTTTTCATTTTTGCAATCTCACGCCTGAACACGGAACGCGAACGGTTGCTCGCTCAGGTATCAAGAAGGTTGGAACCAAAGAGACTTAAAATCATCGATCATAAAAAATAAACTGCGCAGACCTGAAAAACGAGCAATACAGCCTACGTAGTATTCCAAAAATGCCATCCACACGATTATGGCAACAAGGGACATAAACGTTCTCCATTTCCGAAGAATTCATACCTGTACGGATTTGGAACATTAATTTCATTGCGCTGCAATTATAAGGATACTGAAACTTAGCAATATAACTATAGGGTTGAGATTCGTTGGAAATTAATTACGAGTACATTGAAGCAGGTGTAACTGGAAGGCGCTAAGTTGGTTCTCGCGTGCCGCCTTAATAGGGTAGTTTCCTGTGGTTTATTCTTAGAATTCTGAAAATAATAAAATGCTCTCGAAATTGTGTTAACAATAATTTAAAAAATCCTTTTGGAGGTAAGACCAGTTATAAATGTCTCAAAATATTTGCCACGTAGGTACAAACCAGGTCGTGAGAACAAACAATTCGCATTAGTACTATACTAATGCAAAAATATTATTGGAACTACAATATATACACTTTTTATTGGATTACTCTCACTGCGTTTCTTCTGCGTGTTTCGTCATGAAAATCATCCTCATATCCTTGATATCTGTGGAATGGCTCGCGCTGAAGGTTTTCGTTTGCGCTAAGACATGGGGCTCTTGAAGGTCGGTAAATCATCTGTGACTCGTCTAGTGTTGCAGATATCCATGAGTTTGTTATTAGCCACGTTTATTTAAGAATTTTAAACAAAAAAAACGACTTCAAACGAGAAACTACAAAAGTAATAAGAAGCTGGGCAACAAACTGTCATGCAGTTTGCCGAAAATATTATTTGTACAATAGAATAAGTTATATGGAATAGATAAATAAATTTAAAAAATAAGCATAAGTCGCCACTACGATTTTCGAAGGTTGCCCTCAAGTTCTCTGATATGCCATCATCAGGTCCTGGTTGCCTTACCATGGGACCGGGATATCCTTTCCAACAAAAAAGAATAATCAAAATCGGTTTATAAACGATGAAATTATTCGCGAACACACATAATATATATTTATATACAGGATGTCCCAGAAGTCAACGATAAGCCGAAAACCAGCGATAAGCCTAGTCATGAGGGTAATCAGAAAAATATAAAAAAAAATCCATGTTCTTTTTTCAAAATGTTATGAAGGTTTAAAAAAAATCCTAAAAAACGGACACCCTGTAATGAACTTTCTTTTGCCGTGACTGTAAATATTATCTTTTTGAATATATTTTTTCTGTAATGCTATAACGAATAGCCGTGCTACAAATTACAATAAAAAAAATGACATAACTGCCTCATTTTTAAGTAAAAAGTTAAATTTGTTTCCAACATTGAATTCTAAATAATTTCATCAACCAAATTAAACCAGCTGTACTGTAAAAAAAATGTATGGCTACTATTTTGGCAAGTATACTTAAAAGTTGACGCATTTAGTCTAAATTCTAAAATGGTATAACACATGCTAGGTTTTGTTATAGTTGAGGCATGAAAATTTTTTTTCTCGATGAATCCGGATTCTATGCCAATCTAATTTAATGAGGTGAAATGTTGGTAACGCAACCTTCTTAGGTAAATCCAGGTTAAAATCTTTTTGAACTGAGACGGACTCATAATTTTGAAAAGAGAACCTAACAGGGATTTTTTATTCGTACATCTTTTGTTTATGTCATTTGTTTGATGGCTTTGATTTAAATCCATCTGTCCCAGAAGTAAAGATTCTGGAGTCTGTTGCTTAGATTGTATTGGCGTGTAATTACGAGTTCGTAACGTGAAGTTATCATGCCAAATAGATATACCGTACAGGAGTACGCCAACATGCATCTTATTTACGGAGAATGCTTATGTAACGCCAATGCTGCAGCTAGGGTGTATCGCGAGAGATACCCAAACTTAGAGCGTCATCCTGATTACCGAGTTTTTATTAATCTGCATCGATCATTATCCGAAGGTCGATTCCCTGATCATATGGCTGGTGAAGGAAGGCCCCTCTTGCCCTACGAGGACGAAGTCATGCAAGCTGTGGAAGAAGTTCCAAGTATATCCGTACGTGGAATTGAGGAAAGCCTTGGAGTACCTAAAAGCAGTGATGATCTTCTGTATATACGGTCGAATTGAGAAACATGCTCCTTTTTTGAAGTCGGTTTAAAAAACACTTTTTTTTTACCTTCAACAACAATTCCTTACTTGTGAAACAGCTGAACTTTTAAGCTTCTCATGATCCTCACAACGCAACTCGCATGCCCACTCCATCTCGATATAGTTCCGTGGCATTGCGCGTTTAAACAGAACTGATATTTCTGTTGAAAACAGCGTTTCCATTATTCGGCGTTTGTTGTGCGTTTCCCAGGAGCGCTTCTTTTGAATTCCTCTACTGTATCTGTTTGTTGCTTAGCTTCGTTATCTAAGTTCTGAATGTCTTCCTTTGTGCCAGTATTTATAGGAGTTGTTTTGGAACGGTATATTAATTATTCTATAGTACAGCCCTAATAAACAAGCCCAAAAATGAATAAACTCGAAATAAAGTTCCTATTTGAGAAAATGATGCTATTATCAACTCGGTAGGTAATCTAAATATTATCTGCCTGTTAAATAAAATCAGAAAAATACAAGCTATAATAGCAATGAAAGTGATAAGACGGCACTAGTAGGTAGGCAGCGTACCGTACCGTAGGTACTTACCTACCACTTACTGGTGATGTATAAAGAGATGACAAAATAATTACAAGATTTCATGAAAAGCTGCGGTTAGTTGAAAAATAGCCGTCTTATTACTTTTATTGCTACTGTAGCGTGTATTTATTGAAAGGCTTTACTTTCAACCGTCTGTATAAGAATGAGGCTTAAGTCTGTTCTCTATTTGCTTTTTAATAATTAAGTCGCTTTACAAATGATCGTCAAAATGTATTTGTACGTAAATATTACGTATTAGGTATTAACAAGCCCTCTAATAACAGTACAACATAACATAATAGCAAATTAATAATATAATAATAATAATAATAATTCGCAGTGAATTAAGAAATTTGTAATTTCTAATTTTTTCTTTTTTTTTTCGAATACAAATACGGTCGGATTCTATCGCACACAGCGGTACACGGGGACGCCGTGTCCAACCCATTGTAGTGCAGATTCAATAGATTTGGCGTTGAACAGAGTATTGTAATCGGTTACACACAGAGCCGCTGCTAGGCCAAGACTGCAGCATATATATGATGGGTCTGTTGTCTCCGCTGGTATCGAACCTGCCTTCTGAGTCGGAGGTCGCGAGTTCGAACCCCGCTCGGGGCCAACATTTGTGTGCATGATCATATGATCATGCACACACTGTTGGCTTCGTGCCTGATCGTTTAATATTTAAGTATGTTTTTCAGTTGTTTAGAACCCATAGTACAGGCTTTGCCTGGTTTGGGACTGAATAACCACGTTTGTTTCCACTAGTTCGATATAGGCTATAGGAAGACAAAAGATTTGAGAGATAATACAATGTATTTATACAATTTGTCAAGTAATCTTACTAATGTTATAAACTTATAAATGAGAATGTTTGTTATTCGATTACCCAAAAACAACTGAACTAAGGTGAATAATAAAATTATATAGTTTTTGAACTGGATTTTGTCAATAACAATGTCACAAAACAAATAAATCCCAAAAATATATTCTTATAAACAAGCTACGAGTACAGAGATAACCCGAGATCACGATATCATCACGGATGACACAGACAGAATGATATTGATATCTACAAATGATATAAATGTCAAAGATAACTGTCCAAATCATAAATAAAGCGTCTTTAATTGTGTAAGTTTATTGCCGATTATACGGGAAGCCAGTACGACGTCTGTTTCATTATAAATAAGCAGTTTAGTTTCGGTCCGTTTTGATCATGAGTATAAAACACTATCTTAAGAGACAGTGATATTTTTATCTGTTATAGAAAATTATATGCTGAGAAGTCTTCTGTTCGTTAGAACTAACCGAGGACAGATACAAATAATAAATTTTTGACATTCTTTGCCGTCCTTCCGCCTCAGTTTTTTTTGCCCAATCCTAGATATGGCACTGGCCCTTTCCAAAAGCGGTGCACCTACATTGTTGTGCACGAAATATCCGATGAAGTCACTCTATTCATAAGGATAATACATTTTCAACCGTGATATTGGAATGTTACATTAATTGTTTCCAAATCTGAAAACGTGTCCGAATATGTCACGGTTAGTTTACATATTTTTGGTCTTTGTGTTCTATTGTCCTTGTAGGTTAGAGTAACGCTCTGGAAAGGCCGCGACTGTATACTGTCTCAGAGATTTTCGCGGGCGAATTCGACACTTGTAACAATGTGGTAGATTATTTTCTTGATCAGACCATTGTGTTCGACCCTAAATACCTCTATCGATCAGAGAAAGGAGAGAGAGCATCCTCACCCCCTCGGTCGCGGGTATTCTGAGGAAAGAATTATTGTGATAGCATACTTTTATTTCTGTCATGCAGGCTTCGATTCGATTTTTAAACAACTATGTACAGTTTTATCTTTAGCGCGTCGGTGAATGGAAACATCGCGAGGAAACCTTCAACGAAGTAACTATTCTCTAATCTGTGCCTTCAGGCCCAGTATTGGTTCTGATGCATGCTTAACAGTATTGCAGAATATGTTGTTACTAACGTGCAGTAAGTACCCCGGTCGCGATGGGCACATTATCTAAAAACGTTAAGGGTTCGAAGTACTTCCATAGACTTCCAGTAATGTATATCTTTGCCAACCTCCTCGGGGAAAGAGCTGTATGTATATGCCGGCGGATATTTTAATCTGTCCTCAACATCACTTATACCTAGTCTTGCCATAAATACTGAAACAAAGAAAAAAAATGTTTTCTATTGCAAATAACATTTATTATTTTTACAGTGTGTTACTTTAATACATAAATATAAAACACTTTAAAATATAAAAAGCTTATTCGAAGTGGTCTCCATTGGCTGCAATACAGTCCTTTAAACGTTGAGGCCAGTTATCAATAGAAGCACGCGCTCTTTCCATGGGAAAATTCTTCACTGCCAATCGTACGGATTGGTTTAGGGACTCCAAATTATCATGGCGTTTAGAGCAAGCCGTACTCTCTAAAACTGACCATAAATCATAATCCAGCGGATTAAGATCGGGGCTAGACTGCGGCCAGTCTTCAGCTCTGATGAAGTCCGAAACGTTCGTTCGTTCCGACCGAGCTTTATGACCCGGCGCCGAGTCTTGCTGGAAGGACCATTTTTGGTTATTGAACATGGTGTTGTTAAGGGGCTTCACTACCTTCTCAAAAATGGTATCTTGATACACTTGTGCCGTTGTTTTGATACCTTTTTCACAAAAGTATGGCTCAGTAACTCCTTCATAGCTAATACCCCACCAAACCATCACTGAAGTCGGATAGTGCCCACGTTGCACTCTGTCGACTTATTGGGAAGCTTCCTTAGAGCTTTGAGCATAAATACGGTCATTTTGTTTGTTAAAATGTTGCTCAATTGTAAAAAAAATCTCATCCGTAAAAAATTTTTTTTTGTGACTTCCCTTTGCGTACCGCTTCAGTAGTTGTTTCGATTTTACCACCCTATTCTTTTTTAAATTATCAGCTAAGAAATGACCAGTACGTTTCTTGTAGGCTGCAAGTACTAAGTCATCTGTTAAAATACGCGACATGGTTCTAGGTGCTATCTTCATCTCCCGAGATAAAATCTTTTACTTTCGGACAGGATTTCTTCGAATTCTTTCCCTTACTGCTTTGACCACCTTTTTCGTACGAACACTACGTGGAAGGCCAGATCTTTTTCTGTCACAAACAGAGGAGGTCTCATTGTACCCATTAATAGCCCGGTACACAAACATTTTACTAATATCAAGCGTATGGAGAGTTTTAAAAAATGCATTTGGCTCATATCTACTTTGTGTAATGCAATCACAGCGATTTGGTTCTCTTTATCACCCCACTCTATTTAAATATCGCAAAATATTGTACAATGTATTGGCACCAAAATGAGAAAACCCAATGAACAATCATATAAAAATCACAGATTCAAAATTCAAATATACCATTTTGTTTATTTTTAACTGTAACAGTATTTATGGCCAGACTAAGTATATCGTCGTATATCGTTATATACCGTTAACAGCGTATCGCGATACAATCTGGCTTTCCTACACAGTGAAATTGTAGAGAAACTGGTAATTTTATCAAATTTAGAAATTGCCGTAAGTAAATTAATGAGAAAACCAAAAAATCCGACTTTGTGAAAAGTACTGAAATAGATTTTTAAAAACGTTACTCTTCTTCTGGAGGAGTCGGATAACAAGTGTAACCTTCCAGATGTGAAGACGAATATAGCGACTTAGCGACGTGTAGTGCGGATTGGTAGTGTGGTGGGGAAGGAGTGGACGTATCGCATTTCAAAATCGATGAAACCATTTAAGATACAAGCTAGGCCATAAGAAGTTCCAGATGTGCAGACGAATATAGCGACTTAGCGACGTGTAGTGCGGATTGGTAGTGTGGTGGGGAAGGAGTGGACGTATCGCATTTCAAAATCGATGAAACCATTTAAGATACAAGCTAGGCCATAAGAAGTTCCAGATGTGCAGACGAATATAGCGACTTAGCGACGTGTAGTGCGGATTGGTAGTGTGGTGGGGAAGGAGTGGACGTATCGCATTTCAAAATCGATGAAACCATTTAAGATACAAGCTAGGCCATAAGAAGTTAAAAACTCTCTAGAAAAACATTATCAAGTGAAGTGAAACGTGAAATCCGGCTAAATTAAAATATCTATCACGATAGCATCGGTTTTACCGTAAAGTCAACGAATAAACCTATACACATGTTTATCGTATGTGACGTCATTGATTATTTATTGACATACAATGACGTAGTTCCCGTACCCGCGTCCTATGCAAGCAAAACTAGAAGGTCAATCGAGCGGTTTTACGTGGGCTTTCCAATTCGTCCCTGCGATTGTTAGGGTTACTCCCGCTGCTACTGTCCCGCTGCCCGCTATGCCACGGTTGAATGACACGAACTTTCCACCCTGTCACGAAACCATGAAAATAACGTTAGAAAAAAAATTTAGATGTTACGTGATAAGGGCTACATTCTAGTAAACAACAGTAAACATTCTTTCTAATTAAACATGATAATAATAATTCAGGATTACTTAATCAGTTCCATTGAAATTAGAATAACCTTCTTTAAAGAAATCCAACTTTACTCATATTTCAAACTTCTGCTATAATCATTGGCTTTTATTCGGACTTTCTAAGAAAAATCCTCAATGCTACAGCTACACCCTTGAGTGGTCGTGATCGCTTAGTTATTAAATCAATTGGGGGGGGGGGGGTGGAATATTTTAATACCGTCTTTCCCAATTTCACTTACCTACGTGGGGGCCATAAGTATTACCAACATGTTAGATACCCTTGAGGGGATTGAAGAATTCTGACAGTTAGGTGGCCACTAGCTTAACAGCCAGGTGGGCTCGCGTGGGAGATTATGACCCATACTTCCTCAGTGTGATGAAAGACCCTTAACTCATTAGTGGGCTGTTACGGGCTGATGCTGATTACCAACCACGTACAGGCAAACTGTAATATCGTCGCTACATCTGACCTTACGATACAATACATCGCCATTGCTCTTTGACCTATGTTCTTCTAGTGTGGTGCATCTGTGTAAAGGAGTGATAGTTTTACAATCGAGTTCAAGGTAATCTATACGATGTGTCAGATTTCCTTATTACATTTTTTGACGGTCCGTTTCACATTCTTTGAATTGACAAATAGCGTAGGCCCGAACTCGCCTGCACCATTTATTTATATCTAACCGTGGCACAGCGGAAATGGGGCATAGCGGGATTAAACCGATCGTCACTGTCCACTTTCCAGGTACCCATTGCAAGTCATTATCTGTAAAACATTCGTGTGATGTCAGGAATTCGTTATCTCAATTGAAGTGGCTCCCAGCAAGAGTTGCCCGGAACACGTTTGCATTATTCGTACGCATGCGCTGTGGAACGAATCGGTTAAGTAACATTTCGCGCCACGGGGAACGACTTTCAACTCGTGTTTTTCTTGTCAGTTTCGCATTTCTTAGAACTTAGGGTTGGCGCAGACGCCCCGCAGATGTCAAACGGCGGGCTGTGGGCTCTGACAAATGCGAGTTTTGGAATGTTTATCATAATAATCTCCTTTCTTTATTTATATTAATTATGGATTTTATGTGATACGGCGCAATTATTAATATTATGAGTGTGCAATAAATTTCAAGTTTGATGTCAGTTTTAGATTATTTAATCTGTAAAGAACCGCGTGTTCTAATTGGAACCGAGAATCCAAGGCATATATACGAGTATATATTTTTTGTTATTGTTGTATCTCAATGTTATGATCTTACTTGTCACATTTCTATTAGCGGTTTATAATACAGACTTGTTTGCTCACTCTCTCGGCCAGAATTTCATAGAATTTCTCCGCTTTGTTTAATGAAACAATGACATACGTATATTAAGTATTTAATCGATCAACGTCGAGTTGACAACCCTATAGTGTCGTTGGCAGCCAAGAGGAAGATTCCGCTCGCCAAATGTTTATTAAATTATTCAATTGGGCTACATTGAGTTGTTCCTTTCGACGACGACTGACAGTTCTCAGGATTTACATTTATCTATTTAATACTAGCAGGCTCAATGACCTCGAATGTGCGGAACCCGTAAAGTATTAAACAAAATTGTAAATAAAGTAATATTAATTGTGGGACACAAGGTCACACACGGTTATTTAGTCCCAAGCTTGGCAGGGCCCCTTGTTCTTCGTACATAACTGATGGGTAAACAACTGATAAACATAATTAAATAAATATTGAACGACCAGACACGAAGCCAACAGACATTTTCATGCACAAAAAATGTTGGCCTCGAACGGGGATCGAACCCGCGACCTCCGCCGCAGGCTCACTTCCAACTGAGCCAGCAGACCCGTCCGCCCAGAAGTGATAAACGAATATGCCGACTATTGACACCATAACACGATGCTAATAAATATGTACATAATACACACACCGGCACAATTAGCGGAACAGAAAAAAAAGGGAGTATTTACGCATTTTTGCGTGTTACTGGCCGGCTAAACAAGCTTTTTTTAAATTTGGGTTTTAATTTAAAAATGGCATACTAAGCGACTGCCCTTTTTTTCATTCTTTTGTTTTAATTTTCATTGATTCATTTTTTCCACCGCTTGTCCGTTTTTAGAAGGTTCGTGAATTCCATTTGAAAAGCTTTGAATTGCAGTTTTTGAGGCTTTTGAGTTTTTTCGCATATTGATAATTTACGAGCATCTAATTATGCCTGATTTAACGCCATCAGAAATCATTAGGGCAGATCAAATGAGGAGAAATGGTCAAACCTACAGATCGATTGCCAGAAGCCTTCGTCGATCGTTATCAACGATTTATCGTAGCATCCAACGATACAGATTGACGAATGCTCTAGTGAGAAGGAGAGGACAAGGCCGGAAAAGGTGTACTTCAAGGAGGGATGACCGTTTTCTCCAACTTCAAGTCCGACGGAACACGAGACTAACGGCGGTGCAGGCTCGAAATTTACTGGAAGAGGTACGAGCAGTAAGGATGAGTGAGCGGACAGTTCGTAGAAGATTCGAAGAAGTGGGTATAGGCTCGTATGTGCCCGCCAAAGCCCCAAAACTTGAGAGACATCATCGCACAAACCGTCTACACTTTGGTCGTGAACATCGTGATTGGGACTTCGACGACTGGGGACAGGTTCTTTTTACTGATGAATGCAGAGTTATGTTAAATCAAATTGATGGAAGGCAGCGAGTATGGAGACGCAAAGGAGAACGGTATATCCAATCTAATTTTGAAAATACAGTTGCATATGGCGGCGGTTCAATTATGGTCTGGGGAGGAATATGTTTAGGAGCTCGTACGGAGTTAGTAGTGGTCGATGGCGGGAATCTGAATGCTGATCGGTATATCAGGGAGATTTTAGAAGAACATGTTGTGCCATTTGCCCCCTTTATTGGTAACAACTTCATTCTAATGCAGGATAATGCTCGGGCTCACAGTGCTCGCACAGTACAGACATACCTAAACCATGTTGGTATAACGGTGATGGAGTGGCCAGCACGGTCCCCCGATATGAACCCTATAAAACACGTCTGGGACTTGCTAAAGAGGAGTGTAAAGTCAAGAATGCCCCCTCCCAATAATCTCAACGAGTTGCGAAACGCATTACTTGAAGAATGGCAGAGGTTGCCCCAAGAAACCATTGATAACATCATCCGCAACATGCCCAGACGGATGGAAACCCTCATCAGAGCACGAGGAGGAAACACTCGATATTGAACAGTCATTGAAATTGTTGTTAAACTTTGGAAAATCTTGAATTTTCTGCTGTTTCTCTATAATTAAAAATCGAAGAAAAATGCATTTTGTTTAATTTAATTTTTATTTTTATAAAATTTTAAGTATGGTGTTACAAATGAATGTCAAAACATGTTAATTTAATTGTTGTTTCATTTTAAATAATATATT
This sequence comes from Ethmia dodecea, assembly GCA_963855545.1. Taxonomy (NCBI): domain Eukaryota; kingdom Metazoa; phylum Arthropoda; class Insecta; order Lepidoptera; family Depressariidae; genus Ethmia; species Ethmia dodecea. The sequence goes on along the minus strand of OY979446.1, from coordinate 13,420,604 downwards.
GTTTAAAAATTACATTCATTGTTCTAAATTCCCTCTTTTTTCTCCTTTTTTTTTCTGTTCCGCTAATTGTGCCGGTGTGTGTATACTCATAGGTAATCTGAAAATATAGTAGTGCTCACAAAGATTATATCGTTTATTTATGAGATGACTGACTAGCAGCGCCCCACAATTCCCCCTCGTAGTTCCCGTTCCCGTGGGAATACGGGGATAAAATATAAGCTATATAACTGTAAAGTTTCAGCAAAGTCCGTTCAGTAGTTTTTGCGTCAAAGAGGAACCAACATCCATACATACAAACTTTCTCGTTTATAATATTAGTAGGATTTATAATTGAACCTGAGGAATTGCCATCACGAGGCTAATAAATTCAGAGATTGAAGAGACGTTAGACTTATAAAAGTAATGATTCGCAAGAAGTCCTCATAAATGTGTGCAATAAAAACTTGGTCAATTAATTAGAAGACTCTTTAGGGAAAATCTTAATTTAATTAATTCTTTTTTACTGTTCGCGGTTTATTGGCAATAAAGACGCAGCCTGCTATAAAAAAATATAACTTAACGTAAGATGCAAGGACCGTGTTTTTTTCCAATATAAGCAAACTGATTCCGCTGATAATGCGATCTGACAGGTCCGGGAAATATTGTTATTTCTTTTTGTTTTCTTATTACTAATCAAATATTTTTCATTTTACCGGATTGATGCAAATATCCTATACTGCTTCCTACATATATCTATATATATAAAATGATAAACTGACTGACTTATTGGTCATGTATCAACGCAAAGCCTAAACCGCTGGGTCTAGAGACTTGAAATTTTGCACATAGATAGCTTATACAGTGTGTATGCATCCACTAAGAAAGGATTTTGCAAATATCAACCCCTAAGGGGGTGAAATAAACGAGCCGCGGGTAATAGCTGGTTTATTATAAATGCCAAAGTTTGTGTGGATGGATGTTTGTTACTCTTTCACGGTAAAACTACCGAACGGGCTTGCATGAAACTTTACAGTAATAGGTATTGCGAATACTTCAGAATAACACATAGACATTTTTTTATCTCGGAACGCGAACGAACGGCATAGGCTAAATGCAAAGCGTAATTATAATGATCTTACGAAAAGTCATCAAACCTTTTGTAAGATTTATGCATAATACAGATAATTTGTGGCGCCTTCTATCTTTAATTAATTAATTACAATTTCTGGGAAAACTTATCAATAGTATTTTATTTGCGATAACTTGTGACCTCTATACTTATTCAACATATTATTGTAAGTTCAATGAAGCAAACTTAGCAAACAAACGTTTCGTGGAATCCACATGGGTATCTCGGTTTGAGAATGAAATAACTTATCTCTAAATACTTAGGTAGTTCTAAACTAAGAAAGAAACGGTTTTTACTAATATATCATTATAGATTACTGTGAGCGTCCACGGCTTGGGACAGAGGCTGTCGTCTGTCGTCATTTTTGACTATTATTTAGCTGCTTTTATGAATAGGCTTTGGATTTATTTATGCTGTATGTAATTTTAGTGTTTTTAGTATTGTTAGTCGATTAAGGCAACGTGTGTAGGTATAGGTAGGTAGGGCATACCTATATGTTTTTTAATCTTATACTTTGTCAACAGCCATCGAAACCAGCCAGTGGCGACCTGATGGCAGACCTCCACGCGAAGCTGTCCATGCGTCGTCGTGGGATATCTGGTGCTGAGAGAAGCGGCGGCTCCCTCCTCCACACCCTCGCGAATGTGATCCCCGAGCCAGGAGACCAATCCTCACCGCAGCGATCCTCCAGCGAGGACGAATGGGAGTGAGCCGTTGCCTGATACCATAAAAAAAAATATGTAAATATCATCTTTGGTCTATGGCTGGCTCTATGCAAAACATCAGTGCAGGGTTCGGGAGGAAAAAAGTTAGCTTTGATATTAATTTCGCTTGTGTCCGTACACGGCCTTGCGTGCCTACAGCCATTGTCCGATTTACGTGGTTTCGGCAGTCAATTTGGGCCCATCGGTGTCAAAAAGTGACACCGCCGTGGTGTCGTTAGTTAAGATAATCGTAAGTCAGAGAACGGCGGAAGACTCCTGTCTCGCCCCGGCCTCCTCCCGATCAGTGGACTGATGTGTGCGAATAGACCATAAGACATTGGGATTTTATGTAAATACCAATAGAATGCCGGTATTTCAAAAAATGACCATGAGTGACGTCACGCACTGCATGCTTATGAAACCAGACACGGTTGGAACAATCTTTCTATTTTCAGTAGGTAAGCTCTTTTATCTATTTCAATAAATGTCAATTTTGTGTATTGATACACGGTCATTGTGATGGGGTAACTTTGAAGTCTGTTGTATTTTGATATGGTTCAATTCAGAATGATGGATTTTTGCTAAATATTTAATAGTAATCTAGTTATAAGTCAAAATTAAAAGAAAATACTTATATTACTATAAAGTCCGAAATTGTGGAGAAGGTTTACTATTCAATTAAACGATAATAATTTCTATTGTAAAGGCAACGAACGACCTTGTGATCGAAATGGTTACACGATATTGTATAACACACGCGCGTGAGTGGAAACAATCAGTGCTTAAATGTTTAAGATAATCAAGTTAATTAGTACAGAAGTTCTAGGCTACCATTAGGTACTCATTTTCTTGAAATATATAACGATAGGGTAAAAATACAAGACTGGTGTATGATGTATAGAAATATGTATCTACTATCTAGTAATTGGATAAAAATATATCTATTTAATTACTGCATCAACCCAAGTTACCCAAGTTTAGTTATACGAGTAACTTAAAAGTTTGAAATTATGACATTTGTTTTTTTTTAATTTAAAAATACCTTTACATTGTTTATTTAGTAATATAAATATCACAAATTTAAACGACATTTCTTGTTAAGAATAAAATATTCTATTACATTAGGACATTCTGAAGAAAAAGAGACAATGACACTGAACAAAATTCAATAACAAATAAAATGTCATTTTGAAAAAATCTTAAATCTGTTGCCTCTAACTTCTAAGTTGCCGAAGGGAAAATCTGTAAAACTCCGCGTAAGCGTTGTGTAGAGAAATAACATTTTATCTAATTTTTTTTTGTACACATACACAATTCGAATAAATATTTATTTAGATATCATTAAACAATTTCCAATCTTATGTAGCACATAATAACACCCTCAGTAATAGTGGCGACCACTTCTGGCTACACATATTAATCTTCTCCGGGAACTCATCAAGAATTGATTGTTTCTTACGTACGCCATTATTTATACTCGCTCCGTTCGATGTGACTTTTAATCTACTACTCGGAAACGCTAACATTCTCAAATTCCTCTTAACGGACCATTAGTTTAATCTGTCCGGTTTTTGTTGGGTAATTAACAGTTTTTAATGAATTTTAAATTGGGAAGAGTGGGACGGTGCGATCTCGCCCCAAGTGCAAGAGGCCTAACTCAGCGCTCGGTAAAGATATGTATGAGATGAGACAAATGCATTCTTGCACAAGTACGTGTTGTATTGAAGTACCATGTGAGTGAGCCAATAAGTTGAACGAAGCGATAAACGATCACGCTTTATCCCCAATTGGGTTGGTCAGAGTGTCTTATTAGTTTTAACCACTACAACTAGACTACCAAGTACCAAAAAATATTGGGATCCCTAAACTCATTGCCGGGTGCTGACACAGATGCCTAGGTCATATCACAAATATAAATTACCTAAATAAAAAACTAGCAGTTTCGCGCGATTTCACCCGCGTAATTTCCGATTCCGCCGGAAAATTATATCTCATCTTACTGTCAGAAAAGTAAGCTTTCCGTTAGTAAAAGAATTTTGAAAATCGGTTCGATAGTTTTTAAATGACAAAAGAGTAATTTCATTTTAGGTGCTGTGGTAGCCCTATTGCAAGTGAGCCCGCCTTACATTGGTTTCATGGTGAGCGGCATCTACTAATGAGTTTATCAACTTACTCAGGTAAATATTAATTACCAGTGACAATTGACGGTGAAGGAAAACATCGTTAGGAAACCAGCAGACCATAAAATTGGTTCTGAGGCATTTTTATAAGCACCCCTGCGTGGCGAAATACCCAAGATATGACTGGCGAAAAGTACCTACATCTAGAAATTGTATTCGTCTTTTTTTTAACGTGATAACGTCTTATAACTCGGTTATCGTCGGATGCACGCACGAAAAAGCATGACTCATTGTCACGTTCCGCCTGAGCCGAGCGTGCAAGTGAGAGCGCGGAACAAGCGACGTAAAATTTACATTATTGACAACCAATTTTTGTTATATTATACTAGTAACTTCTTAAGCAATGTCCTTAAGGGTATCGCGTCTCCTTGGTTTTTTCCGGAATGAAAAGTAATCTATGTCTTTCCTCAAGGTGTAGACTATCGTTCTGCAATATTTCTTCAAGATTAGAACAACAGTTTAGCCGTGAAACGGTAACAAACAGACAGTAGTTACTTTCGTATTTAAAATATTAGTAGGAATTCTGAAAAAGAAAATTTTTATGCAATGTTATTGGTTGAGCCGTCTCCCAATAAGCATATGTGAAGTGTTGCCAGTATTTACAAACAAGAGATCGGAAGGGTTCCGGGAGGTTATTACGATAATCGCATTTCTCACTAGCAGCTATCTCGCTTTCGTTTCTCGGAAGGTGCGCGCGTGCAGCCTCCGGCGGTCTATCAACTCGTTCGTGTGATTAGCATTTCCAGAATTGTGAGGAAATAAACTATTTTCTTTATCTATGGAAATGCGAGATGTAGTCTCTATGATTACCCAACTGCCTCAAAAGCAGGGTAACGTTTAAAGGTGCTCCCTCACCCAGAGCATTCGCCTGTAATGTAACGTTACATTGCCCCAGTGGAATAGAAGAACCGAGCATTACAGTACATTTTGATACAACCTGTAACATCAATGCGCAACACTTCTGGAATAATTTAAACGCTGAACATTGAATCTTATGTTACATTACAGAGGCAGTATTGTAACGTAATGCTCAAAATCGAAACTAAATGTTACATTACAGGCGAATGCTGTCGGTGAGAGCACCTTTATTTTTATTTTCCGTAATGAAAAGTAATAATTTTGGTTTTTTACCTACTCGAAACCGACGAGCATGTATGAATCGATTGGTGGATGTAGATCTATTGTCTCTGCTTACCCACATCGGGGAAAAGACGTGAACGGTATACATATGTTTATAGACAGCTTTTGAATCACAATTTTTGTCTCAAGGTTTTTTCAGTGTAATTTTTTAATAACCGCGTTCTAGGAAAACAAGAAGCCCATGTCCTTCGGGCCTTCCTAAAATTTAAAGCTATCTTTCTGCCAAAATTAATCAAAACCGACTGAGCGGCTTAGTCGTGAAAGGATACAAAACAGAAAGCTACTTTGGAAGTTTTAATATTAAAACGAATAAAATTATTGTATCATGTTCCAATATAAACTTCAAAACAAGTTATAACTCTTTGAAACGCTCTATTCTATGAAATCTTAAGCCTTTAAATCTCAAAGAACATCCGTCCTAAATTATTTTCCATAAAGACGAAGGCTCTATTCATTTTATACAATACTCAAGTATTGACCTGTAATGAGCAAGGAGAGGCAAAGATTACAAGTAGGCACGTTATTATTCCAGAATTATAATTATTGCACTTTAAGTTATTTCCGTTTAAAAAAAATGCATCAAGTCGCTCCAATTTTCGAGTCAATCGAGTGCCTAGAGGTTTTTACCGTTCGTTTATTTCCCATTTCCATGGGAATTTTAATAAATCTCACCTTAATGCATGCTTAGGAATTTTCCTCCAACTTCGCAAATGCTAAATTTCGTCTGTATCATCGTGTGTTGAAAATTGAAGGTTTCGTAGACTTATTATGGCATCGAAAACAAACTCAGATAAAATGATGACCTGATATAGGTACTCGTTCTTGTTACTTACAGAACATTTTAGCACTGTGACGTTGCCGTAAGCACCTACGATTATATATTTATCGGAATTTAAGGGTAATTCGATAATTGAATATTAAAAAAATAGTATGTGATTATGAATTTTTTTAGCATACTATTTTATATTATAATATGAATAACTTATAAAAATCTGAATTTGTTTTAAAAATATTATATTGGCGTAGAAAGGATAGTATATTAGTATGTTACGACCATGTGAAGATTGTGCCTAATGCGAGGTGCTAGATGTATGATAATGTTATATAATGTTGTATATGGATTTATGTATTTACTTTTATGTTAATAGACTTTACAGTGTTTAATGCAATCATGACCACGAAGTAAGATCAGATTTTTACATATAATATATTATAAAAAAAATACTTAAACTCGACTTAATATTCTAAAATAAAAGCTTGTAAAAAAGGATCATAACATAGTTCTATGAAATTAGAAAGTTGAGAGAGATGATTATAATTATGTCAATAGAAAATGCAGTGTAATGAAAGATAGATGAGACCAATTTTTAAAGTTATTGTATTTGTTGCAAAGTAGCCCTTGTTTTCTATAACAATAAGTATTGTATAAGAATGTTTTCACTATGTGTCATAGAAGCTCGAGTAATTGAATTTTTGCTAAAACACATTCTAAGCTAAATGAAATTTTATGGAAACAAAAACAGATAATGATCTTTTTGTAAAATAAAAGTAGTTAAGCAATCTATTTGAAATGTTTATAATAATGAATGTCGTTCAATGTCATATGTAAATTGTTTCCGAAGAAAAACGTTATTTAAATGTCAAATATTTAAGGTTGTTCTACGAGATAATGATGTGACAATATTCTGCTTATGAAAGTTGCCATCATAGTTCTTAGAATAAATCTAATATAGCTGTAATAGTAAACATCTTTCTCATAATCATAATTGATCGAATTACTTTGTAACCGAGCGATGTATGTATTTAAAATGTATAGATGTTTCCTTCTCTACGCTGGGATAGTCGTGTTTCAGTCTTAACTCATTGCCAGAGGCCAGGACTGGGTCGCGGTCAGGGCCGCGATAAATAGTCTCTCGTGTCCGCCATTCTCATTGCATTACAGCCTACATGTCAGATGATATTAGCTTTGAAAATGAACCTAAACGGATTATAATTAGAGGAGCATTTTGTGTCATCAGAAATTAAAATGTCTTATTTAAATCTTATTATTGTATGTAAACAATGATTAGATACAAAATTGATTCCCAAAACTTATTGTTTTGTATTTCCGGTGTATAATGCAAATCAATGTAATAATTTGTTGTTTACAACATTTCGGAAATTCGATTTAATTTATGAGTCACAGCTGTTTACATATTATTATAATTGAGTTGTGTCATTTCCCGGTCCTCCAAGTATCTCTACGCAAAAACCGCAGAGATCCATTTCTTCGTTGCTGCATGAAAGAAGTCCGAACACACTCGACCTTTTATATCAATAGTAGGGCTAAGCAAGACATTTCAGGTGACATTCGTTATTCTAACTAGTTTCTACAATAATTACTTTAGTAAAACAAGCTAATAATGTTTGAGATGTCATGTAAAACATCTGTTGCTATAAGCTTTAGGTATAGACGAATCGCCGCGAATATCAAATTACGTAGAAATTTTTTACGCTGAATCACATAAAGGCAGCACGTACCCAGCGTTTGTAAAAAACACATATTGCGTCTATATTCAGAGATAAATCCAATACGTGACTCCTTTTAAACAGCGCAATTCAGAAGGATGTGCAAATTTATAGCTATGCACCAACCTGAGTCTCAGTCAGAACGCAATGCGCCTAGGACTCACACAGTACTAGAGTCGTGATATATCATGAGTGTCTAGTTTTAGGGTTGGTTTCTACAAACGCACAGAGAATATGGATTGACAGTTGAAATTTTGAAGCTGAGTCAAAATGCTGAGTGCAGTGATCTAAATGCATAGAGACGCCGCGCCGTCAGCACATCTCCTATAGCTTGATCGTTATTGCTGTACCGCGCCTTAGGGAGCGACAGACGAGCGCGGGGAGGGGAATCGAGACCGAGAAGAGGTAAGGAGGGTATGGTTAGCTTGCGGGAGGGATGATCTGCTCCTCCGTCTCACCGCTCAGCTACCGAAGGCGCGGTACAGCACTTTCCGTTATACTAGACTCAAATTCCAATTTAAATACTATGGCTCCATCGATCTGGCGAGGATTTTTGCAAAGTCAAGGTGATGTCAGTGCTTTAGACAAGATTTTTCTTGAGCCTAGAAACTCGCGTTCATAGAGTAACGTAGTCTGTTGTCGCCATAGATATAGTTGTCGCCGACAAAATAGTGGAGTGACAGTTGACATAATAGCGACTAAATCGTCCATTCAAATTTCGCCAGAACCCGAACCGTGACACGGAACGGAATTGGGGTTATTAGGGAAATGCGGCGGTGTCTTGTGTTTCGTTCTAATTTGTATTCGGCTGGTGGGCGCGCGGCGATAGTTAATTCCTGTAAAGTAGCTGTATGAGGTACTGCTGTCATGTTACACTTAGCATGCAGATCGGATTAGGTCGTAACGTCTGTGACTACCCTATTATTAAAAAGTATTTTCTTTTGATACAGAAAGTATGAAACAAGTTTCCACGCAAACTTTCGTGGAATCCGTGGAAAGATACAAAGTTTTTGTTTATTGTAAATCATTATTCTCATTATGTTGTCTTATAAAAGTTACTTTCGAGGGAAAAGAAAACTTTTCAATTATTTTCTGATGACAATAAGTTATTCGATGTAAAAGTGATTTGTCCTTCAGAGTTATTCAAAGAGAAATTAGCACAAGCATTGTAGCGTGTTTTTCCAGTAAATCTATGAATTCAAGTGAACTACCGGTTTACTAAGAAAAATCGCCGGTTTTGCTTACATTGCGTGTTCTGTTCAGATTCTGTGAGCAAATTTGTGCAAGGCAAACATTGGTTGGTTGTCGCCAACCTTGTCTCGAGAGAATTCGAGACTATCGGGCCTGCACGCGATCGGGCGGCCTTGAGTGCAAGCGAGGCGAATCTCAAAGGATTCAGATTTACAGTTCTGTTTCAGTCCCAAAGCCAAGTTACAAGTTGAAAGGACCGCATACATCATGGATAGGGCAGGGTCGTGGTCCGGCCGGTGTTCCTTAGCTCGAAAAATGTGCATTTCTTTTATCTACTCATCCACACACGTCAGTGATAGAGACTATTTTCTTCACTTCTATCGCGGAACATGGCTCGTCCAAGGCCCTGCCACGTCTCTGGGGTGCTACCACCGTTCTTCGATTGACGATATTTCTGGCGTTACTTAGGACCTTCGAAAAGATTCTCGAGAAAGTGACATGCGACTTAATAAAAGTCACAACACCCTGTCAACACCATAGTGAGTTCAGTTACGGAAATAGAAACAGGAGAACCGCAGTAGCCCCTCTGATGTGCGCCTTTGGTCCCTAAAATGTTGTTAGCCAGGTCTTGCCTTTGTAAAATGACCTCAAAGATGAGTAGAGATGTACCGACTAGATTTTTGGTCCCAAAATATACTACTTTAATAGCAGAACACTAATCGATACAGCTCTAGCGTCGCATGATTTTAGTTACGTTTACGTTCGAAGTAACCGCGCGTGCAAGTGGCACGGAACGGAAATTGTTAGTTCACGAAAAATAGCTTTTCCTAAATAACTAACATAGTTACTGAGAGATTAATGTAGGTATTGTTGGTACAGTTCTGTGAAAGCGGACTTCAGGTTATTGCACACATGAACTCGGAAATCGATCGGCGCCGCCTCAACTAGATTCGTTTAGTATTGTTTATTTATATGAAATTCTCTGGATGCGTTGGAAAGCACACTGGCCAGCATCGTAACGGCATCGCCTCGGGACAAGCTCGAGCAAAATAGGCGAGGCGGTGACTATCATTTTTACCGAGTTGATATCTGTGCTAGAACTATTAAGGCTGATTAACGTTGATTGAATCACCCCGGACGTACACCGGGGTGTAGGTCCGGGGTGAATCATCCTAACAATACCCCTCGACATGTCGAGGCCGTGCCCCGTCCGCACGGTCAAGCACTTCTACCAAAAGTATACTATGGATGTTTGACCGTGCCCGGACCCGGCCCAGTGTAACGTGAATCAGCCTTTATTGTCTATTTACGATCGGATTTTATTTTTTGATATTGCCATATGAAGCCGATTGCAATTACGGTGTTAAATAGACAAGCTTGCTGGTGCTGTATGTAATGCCATTTTTGCTAATTTACACGTTAAGTTTTAATTGTATGTGAAATAAGATAAGATTTATTGAACGAAAGCTAGATAGTCTGGTAGCTTTTAATATTACAAATTTCACGATAAATGTTAATATTACAATTTGTTTACAATAGAACTTTGAGTTAGACTATGGTCACAGTACAATATGGTCAGATAATTTGTCACAGGTAATTTACAACATAAATACTTACTTATTTATTAAAAATCGATTGGACTTTGAGTTGTGACCCAAGGTTACAGATTGACTTTAAAAATATTGTAGTCTACAAAAAAAACATTACTCACTTGTTGAGCTGTGACCAAAGTCGACTAAATCGGAACTATGTATTTGTATATAAAATAGAACTACTTTTTAAATGTATAAACTGATAGTAAGTATAAACTGATAGATAGTGATTGTTTGGTATAACTTGCCTTCTAGATTTGCCTTAAGTTTTGACTGATTGATTTAATTGATCTACATTATATTATACCTTTATCGTTTTTTATACCTAATAGATTAGATAGATATACATTTCATTTTATTCAATGCAGTTTATTGAAACTAGGTACAAGATGTAATAGTCAGCTATTCTCTTTTTTGTGAATAATTTACATTATGGGTAGTTATTACATCAATGGAATTTATATAAATTACATTATTAATATACATTTGTTTATATTATCCGTCTCATAGTTTTAAATATGATGTAAATAAATAGGTAATCTAATCACGTAATGGCCGAGCGAGTCGAGTCCTACATCTGTTCATTCATATGAATGTTTGTTGTATGATTTTAATGTTACGATCTTAATGTAGGTATTGTCAAATAAAGCGAAATTGAAATATTCGGCATTTGTTTTTGTTACCTTTCGTAAATGGTTCGAGAAATGCGTTTGCTCAGCAGAAAGTTTCCGAGTAAAACAAATAATGTAAATTGGGGGTCAGCGACTCCGCGTCAGATTCTGATTATTTATAACGGAGGAACAGCCTCTAAGGCGACGTGTTTCGGTTTAACGCAACATTGCCCCGGAATAACGCGTGGATATTTCTCGGTATCACCGAGCGCCCGTCAACGCGCAACGAGTATTTCGGAATCGGAAATAAGGATTCTGGGAAATCGCTGGCCTCAGCGCCCGCGCCGGCCGCGACCGGAGGACGGGCCCGTGTGGGCGTGATAAATAGTTTTTAGTTTGAAGACCATCACGGACATATCTTTTATGGGGATTATGTGATAAATTTTATTGTAGACATTTTATATAGAAACTAGTCTAAACATGTTGCTATACTTATAGTCGTATATTTTCATTCCCGATACATTGAGTGCACTACGTTTTAGTGGGCTGTTTTGATTATACAGCTGTGTCTGTGACCGACTATTACGTATGAAATGCTTTCAATACTCAAAGATGAAATGAGATACTCATATTCTGCAACATGTTTGTGATATTCGACTTTGATTGCGGTCATGAGTTAGGATTAATTCATACCCACGCCTTGACCTTTCTAAACATTATTATGCATTCATAGCATGGGTATAGTATAAGTAGATAGGTTCATAGCGCATCGCAGGACTGATAAACGATAGAAAATTCAAAACATTCATAAAATGCGACATCATGTTAGCTTTTTCTATTACAATATCAGTGTCCATGAAAGTGTTTATTAATAATATATTTTGAATAAATTCAATAACCAAGGTTCGAGATATTTATATGTATGGTAGTTAGGCTGATGTTTAGACTACCAATGCCTAAATTAAAAAAGTCTGGGAACATCTGTTTTCTGTCAAACAAGTGTCAAAAAAAGTCAACTTGATAAAACGTCACATGCATGAGACTAGATTATAGTTGTTTTCAGTGAAAACATATAGTTTTTATATTAATCCTTTCCTAAAATTAAATATAATTAAGGCCATTCTAAAATAAAAAGATGGCCGCAGCATTCCAACAGCAAATATTCGCTCTCGATGCGAGATTTAACGCATATAGGGCTCCAAACAATCCAAACTTCAGTAAGTTGCTGTTTATACTTATTTCTCACTAAAATAATTGTAATTCTGGTATCTTTATATATCTATTTAATTCTGAAAAGGCTACTATAGCTGACAATGCAACATTCCGGCGAACAGAATATGCTTTGATCAATAATTCCAGGCTTTTCAGAATTAACTATTTTCTCAATAATATATAGCTATAACTAAGGTAACTCTTAAACGCGCTCTATGTAAAGCCTCCCCCAGTGTTCTCCATAACTTTTTCATAAATGGAGTATAAATAATTTAAAAGTTAAATAAAATCGCAATATCTAAGAGGAACTACGCTAGACAGTATTGCAATTTCTTGTTACTTATCTTTTTATCTTATAGCCGTATCCTTTGATTACTAGACATATGACTGATTATGACTAATGTAACTTAAATACTATACATATGCTCACACCTTTTTCGCGAAGAGGTAGGCTTATATAATATAAAATATCCACAGAAACTCTATACATTCGGCGGCGGAGTCAACTTCTCAGAGAGAATGCCAAATTCAAGGTAATTATTTGACGGGCCTGTTGGCTTAGTTGGTAGTGACCCTGCCTTCTGAGTCGGAGGTCGCGGGTTTGATCCCCACTCGAGGCCAACATTTGTGTGCATGAACATGTCTGTTGGCTTTGTGTCTGGTCGTTTAATATTTATTCAAGTATGTCTATCAGTTGTTTAGTACCCATATTACAGGCCCTGCCTAGTTTTTGACTAAATAACCGTGTGTGAATTGTGTCCCACAATTTATTTATTTATTATTTATTATGAAATGCTTCCCAACATGAATTTGGAGTATCACCAGAATCAAAATATTTCCATTTGTAGACAATATGGTTTAAGGTGCAAACTAATTTGCATTTATAGTACCTGTTAAGCTACAAGATTGTGACACAATGTAATTATTTATTATACTCAACCATTCACAAGACACTGATTCTGGATTTTTCTGGGGACCAGGGATACATATAAAACAGAGATCTATTATTCTTACAGGACATAGAAACAATAAAGAAGTACATATACGTCCGCAGCCAGCTGTTGCAGCGGCGGTATGGCGTTCAGGACAACATCTCGCTAAGCTCGGCTTCCTCCCGCCAGCGGTCCAGCAGTAAGGTCAGATATGCAGGATGATTATTTAACCACTGTCATAAGAACATTCTGAGTTTTGACCTGGTATATCTTTAGGTATTGTATAGGTTAAAGATGATGGAATTGACGTCTCAAATTCAATTCAAAATTTATTTTATTCTGTAGTTACAAATAGCAGTTAACAAAACTTCAATAGTCTAATAGCAAGGAACTCTAAACTCGTCCATAGAGATTGGCTGAATGTAAAGAAGAGCCTATCTCCATCAAAGAGTTGTTGATTTTAAATACAGTACCCGACAAGAACCAGCAATCAACTCAAGGGCATTTCTTTATCCCAGAGTCTGGACTGCGGAAGTGGCCTACAATAATTTAATTAAATTTTCAGGCTAGCTTAACTCCAGAAGACATTCCATCTGGCTCCAACCCTAAAAAGAAGAATGACATGACAATCGCTGAGAATTATGCCTTTTCTGGAGTGCATCATATATTTGACCAGGTAAGTATTAAATGCAGATAACTTTCCGGAATAAATAAATAAATATTAAACTATAGAAAAGTTTTTATTTATTTATTTGTATGAACATTAGCGAGTTTTGGCCAATGCCAAATATATAAAAAATGAGATATTCATACTAGGCGCGATTGAAAATTGATCCGCTATGAGTGGCTACAACATGTACATAATAATAATAATAATTTTTATTGTGCATGGAATTTGAGTACAATTTTGAGCAGCTACACTACTATTACTACTACTACTACTACTACAGCTACATACTTCTTAGCGTATTTATAGGATACAATACAATGATGACGGCGAAAGATGATAACGAACGAATAATAAAGAAAGAGACAGCTATCTGTCACTAGTTGAGCTTGAAATACGACTAGGTGACAATTGCAAACATTGCGACTAAATAAAATTTGGTAAATTACCTACATTTGTCGCTCTAGTAACATATCTACGTCTTTTTATATATAACTAGCGACCCGCCCCGTCTTCGCACGGGTGCAATGCTTACTAAAACCTTCTTGAATCACTCTATCTATTAAAAAAAACCGCATCAAAATCCGTTGCGTAGTTTTAAAGATTTAAGCATACATAGGGATATAGGGACAGAGAAAGCGACTTTGTTTTATACTATGTAGTGATATCTTTGGCCAATGCTATCAACTGTTCCGCCAGCACGCGGACCAAGTGAGCGTGGTGAAGTTCGCTAACAACGACCGCTCGAAGCTGTGCTGCGCCTCGCACGACGGCACCGTGTCCATCTGCGACGTCACTGCCAGCCCCCCGCGCGTCAGCGTCATATTCGACGGACACACCAAGCCCGTCACAGGTATTGTGGTGTTACGCCGGATTAAGCAAGATTTTTCACAGGTGTTTAGTAATATATTATTGAAAAAAAGTAATGAAGAAATAACAATAATAATAATTTCGTTATTCAAATTCACTCACCACCTCACTAAAGGCTGATTCATGTTACAACGGGTCGGGCCTCGTCCGGGCACGGACGTTGGCAGGGTCAAATACTTTTTGTATGAAGCGCTGACCCGGACGTGTCCCGTTTGGGCCAAATGTCGAGGCGTATTGTAGGATGGTTCGCCCCGGACGGGGCCCGTCCCGTTGTAACATGAATCGGCCTTAAAGCGCCACTTTTGTAAGCTATTTTTTTTATATAGCAGCGTCGGCAGCAACAACTCACGACAGCAAATAGTTTTATCGTTCAGCCTAACCCCCCCCCCCCCAGGCTGCGACTGGTCCGCGTCGAACGACCTGCTGGTGACGTGCGCGCTGGACGGCGTGCTGTGCCTGTGGGAGGTGTCCCGGCGCAGGCGCCTGCGCACCGTCCGCGACCAGCTGAGGGCGCCGCTGCTCTGCTGCCTCTTCCAGCCGGCCAACAACAACATGGTCATCGTATCCTTTCATACGAGGATATTCATTTATAAATCCTATTAATCAGTTTAGAACCGCCGGTTCCAATTGGACCCGAGACACAATTAAAAATCTATTGTGTCTGTGATTCATGGTCTGGGAGGTTAATATTATAAACGCGAAAGTTTGTATTTATGGATGTATAGGTGTATGGATGTTTGTTCCTTTTTCACGCAAAAACTACTGAACGGATTTTGATGAAACTTTACAGTTATATAGCTTATACATCAGAGTCAATAATTATAATAATTTCACGCCTTTTATCCCCGAGAGGGTAGGCATAGGTATACCATTTCGGCTATACCCACTTTTGGCGAGATTTTCTTTGGATCTCTAAACGTGATAGGTGGTGAACCCATCGTAAGAATATTCCTTACATTCTTTTTACAAGTGACGATTCAAATCAAAGTCAAATTCATAATTGAACCTAGTACCTATGTAGTTGCTTTCTCTTGTTTTCAAACTTATGAAATAGTCTGCATTGAAATAAAATTGAGTGATAGCATATCCCAAAACACCTGCCAAATAAAATTTATTCCGATTTTCGTATAATAATTGTAGCTGGCTATTGTTTTATTATTTTAATTAAATTTATTGGCATATTGACAAAAAATTAAGCTCATTTCAATAATCCGTAACTCTAAAATAAAGGCCGGCAACGCGAGAGGAATGGTAGAAGTGTTGAATGTGTCCACCGGCATATACCCCAGAGGTGAGCTTCTATATATTATAACAATTTCATTGCTGTATTAATATTATTATTATTTTATTTGGCAAACTAGTGTCCCTCTGCTGAGCGAAGATTTCTCTTCCCTCCAAATTTTATTGCTCACTTGCTATACATAAATAATTTAATATCTATTATTTAACTAACTAATCCGACGTATAGAAAATAACACTTTCCGTTTTTGTCGAATAAAAACAACGAAACGAATAAATAAATGCACGGGTAACTTACTAGATTCTGTTTACTATCTTTTTGCAGCTAAACTAACTAAAACTTGACTGAACCGATTTTGTCAACTTTGCAGCATCGAATAAATAATCTATTGACTTCTCTAAGTGAAATTATTACATTTTCATTTTTTATATTTTCAGGCGGAAGTAGCATACTGGGCGGGAGGGTGTTATCATTAGCTTGCGAATCGAGCGGAAGGATGTTCTGGGCAGCCAATGACAAGGTAAGTAGCTAACGAATGCAGAAACTCCCAAGCTTATTTTTCAAACAAACGTGGCAGGATGCATCGAATAATAAATATATTCAAGGTTGATTTATAAATTAATTGTTCATGTTTTTACGCCTTCTGGCCGGAATAATTATGTTGAGTAAAATATTGACTGTTAGATATTTGTACTATATTCTTAAGAATAAAGTAATCTATCCATTATCCGATTCACCCACGCTCAGACAAAAAGTAAAAAAATATTTATTTTCTATATGTAATTGCAATTTAAATCAAGTGCAAATATTTTTAGGGTAGGTACAAATATACATATTATAAGAGAAATTGAATTAACATATAAAGAGAAAAAAAACTTTTCTATCAAAAATATCTATTTAAGTATTTTGTAAACATGCTATGTATAAACCCTCATTACTAAAACGCTACTTTTGTCCGCTTTATTTATTCTGATATTTTCGCGCAATTTTTTGTTGAGTAGTGTGCGTGTATTGTTTATGTACAGCGTGTTATCTTTTTATATTTTTGGTAATAATTGATGTTACTAAAAATCTTCGTAAAAATAGTTCCTTGTCCCCATTTGCCGAGCAGCAATAGCAATATGTGTACCTACTGCCCACCCCCAGGGCGTGATAGTGAGCTACCGGCTGGAGGGCGCGGGGGGGGCTCTAAGCAAGCTGCGGCGCTGCTGCGTGGGCGGCGCCGTCTCCTGCCTCAGCTGGAGCCCTTGGCTGGCCAGGCACCCCGCCCTACTAGTCAGCGCAGCAGACAACTCGCTATACCTGTTCCGGTGTGTATTCTGCGAATCCGTGGAGAAAAATTTTAAGAGGAACTATGGTTTTCCGCGATTAAAGTAGATGGCCTCTTGAAAATTCTAAGTATAGTCCTGCCTTATTTTTTCATAGGTCGTAAAAAAGTAACAGACAAAAAGAGATACTTTATTTTGCATCTTACAAAGCTATAAATAAAACACTACACAGACATAGAGCAGTGATAGCCCGGACGGTTAAAGAGCCGGCCGAAAATCAGTGAGGCTCGGGTTCGAATCCTGGCATGTACCAATGAGTTTTTCAAAAACTTACGTGCATATTTATCACTAGCTCAACGGTGAAGGAAAAACATCGTGAGGAAACCCGCAGGTCTCAGAATTAATTCTGAGACATGTGTAAACAGACCCGGTCCGGCGATGGGCTCACCACCTACCACGTTTAGGGGTCCAATATATCTCGTGAAATGTGGGTATATCCAGTAATGGAATACCTCTGCCTACCCCCTCGGGGATAAAAAAAAGGCGTGAGATTATATTATTATATTATTACACAGACATAATTGCAATACTGGTAAATGGAAATCATAATTTCATGTCAGCTAAACGTAATAACAAAATCAACGAAATATAAAATTTTTATGCTAAGTCCCATTCCAAGAATCAAAATACATTTTTCATACCTTCTATTCGAAAAGTGACGTTTTGGTCCTCAAAAAAAGGGAGCAAAGTAAGTCTTTTCTGATAGGGTTTTTATAAGTGCGAATAAAAGTGTTTTGAATTTAGAATTAAAAATATTCGTCAACATTCTTAGCCAAAGAGATTAGCAAAATAAGTTTGCATTTTAGGTTGGCGCCACTGTAGCTTAAGTACTATAACAAAACATTAGTTCCATTTTTCGCCGCATTAGGTTGACAAGGCTGAGTAGCGTTCGATGGTCGTGCCACACCAGGCGGCGTCAAGTGGGTATGGGACTTGGGTGTCATACCTAATGGGGAATCTTCTGTGTGACAAGTTAACTCAATATTCTATAAAGGGAATATTTAAAAAATTGTTTTATATATAATAATATATAATTTAATTATATCTATTGTTTTCTAAAATATGTTAAAAAAATTAATTCAAAAATACATAAAAAAGTATTTATGTAAGAGAACATCATTAAACATTGGCAGCCCCATGGCATGGCATACTGTCATCATGATGTCTCGTCTGTCATGTCTGTGGTTTTTAAAATTACAATTTACAGTTTTCTTTTCTTCATTATTGCATTGAGTTGAGCCGTGGTTGAGTCTTTGTTCCTTCGCATTAGTGTTGACGTGCTTGCTATAGTGCTAGCGAAGTATTTGTGAGATAGAGACTCGAGGAGATGAATGTATATTTTCTTTGTAAATGAATGTATATTTTCTTGGTAAATAAATGTTATATTTTAGTAAAACAATACCTAAAAAAGTTTTTTTTTTAGCTAAATTAAGTTTTTTAATCTTGTGTTTAAATGTATATTCAGAGCCTGTCCATATACTTCTCCGGGGTATTATTCATATCATATTCTGAGAAGTTATTTAGGTAAAACTTCAATAGAATATAATATGAATAGTACCCCGGGAGAAGTATATGAATAGGCTCTGAATATACATTTAAACATTCCACTATAAAATTCAAATATCCCGCCATACGGTGATACGTCAGTGGTTTTTAGGGTCATAACAGAGATCGCGCTGTAGGTCGAGTTTTGTCGCCATATTTTTGTATGAGGTTGGCATTCTTCTCCGCTAGGAGTAAAAGTGTTCTGTGTGCCACACTGTCAGAAAAATTGCTGTGGCAATGCGCGCGCTCTCGTAGTTATTTTTCACAATTTACATTTAATTTTACGCCAAATTTTCGAATTCCAACATCAAATTGTTTGTGTCTTTTATATTTTAAACTGAATTCAAGTAGCAGTGATAGTTAAACACCGGAAAATATTGAAAAAAGAAGCAAACAATGCCATCAATATTTTTTTCTCATAGAGAGGTATGAAAAGCAGAGTGTATCATTCGGTCGCAAAATTATTTTTACCTTGGGCTACGTACTTTAAACCCCTTACTTCGTTCATGATTCTACATTAGAGTCTGGCTACGCTAACTCTGCAATGGAATAAACGGGCAACCCCAAAAACATTTGTATATGGCATTTTTTTTTGTCAGTCAAATTCGTGGTAGTTGAGTTGTCAGATCGAGTTCGAATTTGTGGTTTTTTCTTATTTTCAAGAAAAGTAATGGTGAAACCTAATAAAAGTGGCGTGCGGGAGTTATTATATAATATGATACGTAAATTCAATGATGTGAGAGAAGAATAAAATATGATCCTTAGCAGAAAAAGACAATGTTTACAAGATATAGAAGAGTTGACGAGTAAGTAGATTGTATGATTTTGATACATCATTGATATTCGGTCACTTTGAAAGTTTCATATTAATTATTATATTTTATAATAGCAGCGTTCCAAAAATCCCTTTATATCGGTTGCCTACGACGTATATATATTATGACACGTACATACCATATTTCAAGTTTCTAAGTGTTATCGTTTCGCAGTAGTACGTATTTATATTTTAACCCAGTTTTTTAATTTTCCCGTGGGAATGAGACATTTTACCGATATAAAAAGTACCCTAAATGTTGACCCGGTTACTCAGTTACCTCCACACCAAATTTCATCAAAATCCGACACACACACATCCACAGACAGACAGACAGACAAAAATGTCGAAAATTGGTGTTCTTTTTGCTTGCTTGCAATTATTTGCTTTTATTCCAGACCCTGTACGATAATCGAAAATGATCATCGCAATGGCTGAACCCTGGCGAACCAGCTATATCCTCCCCCAAGCGAAAATTGACTAAAAAAAACTACTTGTTAGCGTTTGGTGGACTAGTGCCGGTGTCGTTCACTACAGCTTTCTTAAATCTGGCCAGACGATTACCATATTTTTCAAAATTTGGATAACTTCTTGCAAGGGAAAAAAATCTGACCGATGGGGCAGTCCACAGCACCTTCAAAGATTTCATCGGTTCCCGTCCGTCGTACATATGAGATGGCAAAAGTGCATAGATAGCAATGGTACAGTCAAGAGCACGTGGAACTTGACACATTGGACTTTGTAACGTTCTTATTGCAATCGTCTTAGAGGTCAGCCTCGCACTACAAGTGTAAAGCTTCATGTGCTCTTGACTGTACATACTTTGATGAAATAAATATATTATATTAAAAAAAAACGTTTTTGTGTTCCTCCCTTACAAAACGCCAATTTCATAAGTAACGACCTAATATTTGTCTTAAAACAATTCGTCCTTGACTAATTCTAGAGATATTCTTAACGTATGGAGTGACATTTTATTAGTAGTTTTAGTAGTCACGGTCAAGGAACTATTCATATATACTAATACTAAACTGGTCTGTGCTAATACCCTAGAGAGGAAAGATTTGTATTTTTGTATCTTTGTTATTAATCAACTCAAAAACGAATAGAGCTATTTTTTAAATTGTTTCACCAATGGAAAGCTAGAATATCCCTGAGTAACATAGGCTGTAGTATTTTATTCCCGTATGATGATTCCCACTTCATATATTTAAACACTATGTATTTTTTTTATTTTAAAGTTATTTATGGTTTGCAATAGGTGGTATGGATACACAAGAAATACAAGTATCAAATACGTTTTCTGTAGTATAAACAGTATTACCATGCGCAGTTTTTTTATTTCCACATTTTTTTGACTTCTGCAGAGTTAGCGTGGCCAGACTCTAGAATCCCTCACTACGTTCGGGATTCTATCCTAGAAACATTCACTATGTTCGTGATTTAAAGAAACGCCCTCGCCGTAAAAATATCGTTTTGCTCCCTTATGACACAATCTACTATAAATACCCTCGAAGAAAAAAATTCAAACTACCCTTCATTTTTTGTTCAAACTACCTCCATTAAAATATACTACTACCCTCAGAATAACGGATCGCGAAGGCAGTCTCTCGCTGAAGAAGCGATTCGACGTGGCGCATTGCGTGCACAGCGTGAAGTCGACCTTCTGTCCCATAATGTCGTTCCGGCGCGGCGTTTGCGTCGTCTCCGGCAGCGAGGACTCGTGCGTCTACTTCCTCGACATCGAGGGCAAGGCGGAGCACCCTGTCGTTAACAAACTCCAAGGTTTGTACAACAAGATATAATTATAATAGGGTAGTAGCAAAGAGATTAAAATATAATAGGACATAGAGGGGGCATTGGGAATATTTTCATACAAAACTTTTAGAGTGAGAGCCCAGGCTTGTCAGACCTTCGTCATTTTGTAAAACCTCAAAGTTTGTCTGTGTATGTCCCTACTACAGGTGTAAACGATCCCCGAATATGAAGTTTGGGTAACGGTTCCTTTGGAAGTTATCAAGCAGCAAAGGTCCATAAGGTTGCACCTCAAATTCGTTAAAGTGTAAAGCCTGGGCTCTTGGGATATTTGAAGCATGTTTGAAGCTCAAGCGTCATGTCAGTTAGTATGAACGCGAGCTGTCATTCGGTCGAAATTGTACTAGACTTAATCCACTTGGAATAACTTTTGGCTTCAAATTTTCCTCGTGTTGTCCCCTCTATGCCCTATTGTATTTTAATCTCTTTGGGTAGTAGCCTAGACAAAAGAGTTACTTTTTATTATGATCTGTCAGAAAATGTATTGAAATAGCAAGTGGTGACGATAGTTTCTAGTACTCAATTGTATAACTTTTTTCTACTGTTTTATTATTTTAAAATTTGCTAGAACTGTAAAGTGATAATCTAAATACATGTTTAAAGATGTTTTTATAATCTTTTTAACGAATGACTACTCGCAATTTAATTTCGATACTGTCAACTACCCTATTAATGATTATACTGTAAATTAATCATTAATTGTATTGGTTTTATGTAAAATGGAATATTATAAGTTAGATGTGTATTTGAATGATTGGTATAAATTTTCTCGAGCGTGGAACTTGTAGTTTGTACTGATTATTTAAAATAATATGTTGAGGAGTTTCTTGCCCCGCTTCTTCTCCTCAATTATACATACCGAAGCGGTGGAGTCGCAATGACTTTCAATAAGTGGACTTATGCCCCTACATTTAATAATAATGACCGGGTCTGAATTCCTCAGAATGGTGACTCTCATGCATTTATGGAGGAGTGAAGGTGGAATGCTCCTCCATCGTGAAAAGGGAAGATCTTCCGCTAGACGAGGTGACCGTGCCTGGGGACCGCGGTCCAACGGTTGATGTTGGACAGTTGTATTTATACAAACTCATTAGAAAACCTCAATACCTCGGTTTAGAACTCGTCCTTCTATTGGCGCGTTCTATAGTGTCACTACACATTGTTCACAATGCATTGCACTCCATATAAGGAAAAGAACACTTGGTTCGACCTTGTACCTTTGTAAATACCTTATACAATATACTGTTCGCAGGTCATGCGCACCCTGTGCTTGGTGTAAGCTTCAGCTACGATGAGAGCCTGCTGGCCACCAGTGATGTATCCGGCCTCGTCATCATCTGGCGCCGCGGCTGATGACTCCCGCTAGCAGACGTTAACTATGTAACTCAGAAAGAGCGAATAGCGTACCTCAATGTTTCGATTACAGCACTACGTCGTTGTAACTTGGGAGTGGGGACTTTTTGGGGGGAATCTAATAATCCAATAAATCTTTATTGTACACCAAAAACAACACAATATGGATACCAACATTAACTAAAGTACAATGGGCGCTCTTATCGCTTTTAGCGATCTCTTCCAGACAACCTTAGGATGGATGAAACTGAGAGATTAGAGCTAGGGTAGATACTGCACTATATATGAGAGATACATACATACATACATATGCTCACGCCTTTTTCCCGAAGGGGTAGGCAGGTATATGAGAGATGTTTTTATAAAAAAAATATTTGTGACAAATGTTTGTGAAATTGTGCCCTGAATTGGAATTTCAATAAAATGGAATGGATTCAATTCAATTCAAGTATTGCCTCAAGAAGTCACTTCAGTTAAAGTCGAATACTATCGTTTTGTCTATGACAAAAAAACTGTTTACTACTTACTACAGAGCATTAAGTCTGGTTAACCACAAATGATATGGATATATGAGCTGAGATTCCTTCCTTTGGCTTTGTATAATTCCCAATTATTTAAATAAAAGGCGTATATTGAGTCACAAGTTTTATTTATTATTACTTTTTTTTCATAGAAATACTTTAGACTCGACAAATTCACAATATGAAAAGATCCACTGCGTTCACATACACAATACTGCCGGCTCATACAAATCAACAAACAATAAATACCATAATCATTGGACAATTCATTCAAATAATTCCTTGCTTTCTGTATTAAAGGGTTAAGTATACTAATTTAGTTTGGACAGATTTCTCGAACCAGAAACAATTTGATTATGTAAAGAGAAAAAAACTAATCGTTCAGAAATCTAGCCAACACATCCAGTAACCTTCCTACATTAACAAAATGGACATCTACTCGTATTTACACCTGTACATTAACGAAAAGTTTCTAAAACTGTAAAAAATAATGTTCAGAACAATAAACATGTAGTACAATTTAATACAATTAATAAATTTTCATATTCCAAAATGTTTTTTTCGATAACATTAAATTATATTTACAGCAGTAACTAAACAACTAAAACGCGATGATATGGAAATGAGAAGAATTGCACATCAGGTTCACACTTGGACGTATTGTATGGAGTGGTGACGTAATAGTGGCACACTTCATGGGGTATGGTCAGCAACAGACATGTTTCCACATAAAATACTTGACTACGATATCATAACACATACTTGACCTGCTTACAGATAGCTTACCAATTGTTTAACTATCAAAATTCATAATGGGACATCAAGTCCAACACCAACAGAGGGTAAAATGAAATCAATTTTACAGTTTAAACCATTAGAACATTTTTTTAAATTGTTAATGGCCTTTGGATCCTAGTCTTTACAGCCTAATATTACAGGAGTACTTATATATAATTCTCATTGGTTACATAACCACAGTAGGCAACATGACAAACAAACGCACTGACAAAATTTTGTCTACAAAACTGTTTCTTTTTGTCACGGCGGTAACGTTAGCTACACATCATCATGGTCATGTAATATAATTTAAAATTTAAGTACAATTGAACATGCGAAATATATTGATTTTGTGTTGGAGCACATTACAAGGACACTAGATACAGGACGGCCGTTTTAACTTGGCTCCTCTGAACATAGGCTTCGCCTGCGCGAACCCCCTCGTGCCGCCAAATAGTCGCAAAACAATGTTGTTGCGCAACCATTTGCGCAACTTCAAAGCTGCCAAGTTAAAGCGTCCCTCCTGTAATTTTATTGTGTCCGTAGTCCGTTACTTAAGGGGTAAACATTTCTGTTGCTGATCGAACAATAAATACGCAATGTCGATCTACCATCACGACTCGTTACATCTAGTTCTACACTTACCTAATATAAACTTTTACTTAACTAACAATTGGCTTTTACCTCATACCGAAACTTGAATTTAGAACATTTATTTGAGGTGTTGATGGAAGATGCGTTCACTTGTGCGTAGATGTCAACAATAACGACATTTTTGACAACATACTGATTAGTTTAAAATCCGCTTCGGTGAGAATTCGGATACATGGGTAAAACCTTTAATCACTAATAAAACCACCATCATGTGTGGTGTGATACACCATGAACGCAACAAAATGGCGGGAAAATATGTGTACTCATTTGCAGATTTGAGTGGAAATAACAAGGTTCGATAAAGTCGTATAAGTTCAAGTGTATAGTGTTTCACTGTGATGTAGTATGACTGTTTATTTAGTTTTTTTTATTAGCGATAGAAAGTTAACAATTTCGTCGAATGCATGTATCCGAACGGGTTAACTTTACTTTTTAATCTAGACCTCTACGATTAAGAAATGAGAGTAAAAAGTTTACGTACGAAAATCTAGCAGTTACGGCTGGTACAAAATTGGATAGGCCATTTTATAATAATAATATTTAAAATTAGGCTGAACTTTATCTGTATCGTTTCAGTTTTTAGTTTACTTTATTCCACTGAATTTTAATATATAAGCGCTACATTAATATATGCTCACGAACATTTGTACATTAGTTTCGACATTATAATAAATTACTGACATATTGCATTGACATATCACCCTTTCAGCCGCGCTTTTACGGTACGAGCGCACTCGGACCGAGTATGAAAACCAGGCGTTCATACTCAGTTTCAGAAGCTACTAAATGTCACCGGTAATG
Source organism: Ethmia dodecea (assembly GCA_963855545.1). Classification (NCBI taxonomy): domain Eukaryota; kingdom Metazoa; phylum Arthropoda; class Insecta; order Lepidoptera; family Depressariidae; genus Ethmia; species Ethmia dodecea. The sequence goes on along the minus strand of OY979446.1, from coordinate 13,395,041 downwards.
CATCGACAGTAAGTCTTTTGATTGTCACACACGAAGCTGTGATACGACTCGAAACAGTTGTTGGTAACAGTTACCAATAACAGCTGGAAGGACCTAAAGCCGGCTGAAAGGGAGTTACAATATACTAACAAACCTCAGATCTATGAATAAAATATTTAGGCGCACGCACTTTAGAAGATACTCAAAACATTCTGGTAGTAGCGTGGTTGCTTAAAACTTAGCGTTATTTTAATTTCCACTCCAAGTAGGATTTCACTGCAATTTTTACCACAATTGGGACTTTGAAATCCTGCAGTTGTTCCTAGTTTGGTATAGAGCTAGCGATATATGGATATTTCCTAGCGCGTAGAAAAAATACAACAATTTTCAACTTTGGGAGTGAGTATTCGAGATTTTACTGCTTACTACTGCAAGATACAGAGAAACGATACCCAACGAGCGACTAAACCCAACGGCTGGAGTTGATGAGTGATGACGTAATAGAAAACATTACCTGTTTTAGAGTTTAGTAATAGTCATTATCCGATATGTAGTTCCAAAAAGACGTTTAGATTTAAAATAATGTAATCTTTTAGTTTTCTACTTGACAGTAACATATTCGCTATAAGCGAAAGGTAACCGAACCAAACGTATAGCCTAGCTAATATAATGGCATTGTACACCGACGATTAATGAGACTATAGTCTGTTGCAGATGCTACCATGTAAAATCTACCGACAAAACAACACTGTCCAGCTTTCACCGAATACAAAACGAACGCTTTACTGTTGGTAGGCTTTACCAAGTAGCATCTGAAACTGGCCGTAAATTTTTATGGACATCGGAACAACTCCTTTGAATAAGACGTGTACGTATGACAAGTGTAGTGCTATTTCACTTTTGCTCGTATAAATTTGCGAGACGTGTATACATAATACAGTAAATAGAAGGATTGCTAAGGTGGACCACACTTTGGACGAGTTTTCGTACTAATTTAGGTTGTGCAAACACTAGCTCGCACATTGGGTATAGGGCTACTAGTTTGCAACCAATCTGCTAGCTACTATAGTTTATAAGCGATATTTTATGCCTTTTTGTATGTGTTCTCACGACTTAAATTTGTACGAGAACGCGTCCAAAGTGCGGTAACCCTGAGGCATTCACCTGAATTTAATGAATTTCAGATACTTGATAAGATAACTGTCTATTCATTTTGTGGGTTCATTTTGTTGTTAAATATAGGCCTATATAGAGGCCTGATATATACACAGTATGCCCTGGCCTGAGAGTCTAGACAAGTGGCTTTCTACTATCTTGAAGGCTATAGAATAGAATGATAACCGTATGGGATTTATATAAACTGAAAAAGCCGCCTTTATTAGTGCGACCAAAAAGAATCGACGCAGCATACCAAAGGAATATGCTTACTGGCACATAGTTTTTAGTTATTATAACAAGAAGCAATTCGAAATAGACAGAGTTCGTTAGCCACTTGTCTATGTAGGCTGATTGACCTCGAGCTCAAAATTTAATTATGTAAACACCTAAAATCAAAGACACAGAGGCAGTGACCTAAAAACAAACGGTTCGATTACACGAATTTCGCGTTGTTACTTGCCATACACACCTTTATGGAGAAGCACGTACCTATTTATACAATAACTGAACCACTAACTTGTTCTACGTTTACGAGACGGTCTTGTTTCGTTCTAGGGTTGCTTTCGAGCTGCTTTCTATGCCCGAGTCTTCATCGCCGCTGTCCAAAACGGTCCCTTCGCCCTTAACAGGTTCCACCGTCTTCACTGGACTCTCAGTCTCCTCTTTCACTTCGTTCTCGACATCATCTGTCAATACGATCTTCTGTTCGGACTCTTCGCTCTTCTGCGTGGTCTTCCCGAACGTCGAGAAAGTCGGTTCGGGGATTTCTACTTCTTCGTCCTTCTGGAGCGGTAGAGAAGTAGTAATGACTGGCGTCTCGTCGGTCATGACCAGGGGCGTGGAGCCCACTTCCGCTGGTCTCTCGTCTGGAACTCTTCTCTTGGGCTTGTCGAGGACGAAGTTGAACACTCTGTTGTGTCTGGGAGACGGTATATGGGGGCTGGGGGGGAGGTCGAGCTTGAGTTTGTCCCTTGTGTGTCTGAGGCCGCCGAGCGCCTCCCCACCCGGGGAGCTGGGACTGACAGACTCACTGGAGCTCCCACTGTCGGCTGGTCTCCAGGGGCCAAGGTCGGTTTCCGGGAGTTTCTTCGTCTTGAAGTCCTCGTCGGTGCTGGTGGAGCCGGGGGTGATGTCTTCGACGCCCGAGTCCGGGGTGGTGAAGTCCAGGGAGGGGGTGCGGGTGGGTAGCAACGTGGGAGCGGGCAGCGGGGAGGGGGGTGGGGGGAACTCCTCGGTGACGTCATCGGAGAGCTCTCGCTCGAGGACCGGCTTGACGTGCATGCCGGGGAAGAACTGGCTGGTGGTTGTCATGACGCCGAGGCTCTCGAACGGCCGCGCGGACGACGATATGAAGAAGTCCTCGTCGTAATCTGGAAATTGGCACTTATGAAGGTTGACCTCAATTAGGGAAGGTGACCAGACTTTTTTAGTAATTTTCGTGGGGTAGATCCTGAATGGAACAATTTTTAAGTAGTTAGAAGACACTGATATGTTAGATCGGTTTATAAATTCGAGTCTACAGATCAGTTATTATAGGAAGACTGGCATGCGACGTTTCTAAAAATAAAATGAAGCAGTGATAAATAGAAAAAAGATGAAAGTGAGCAAGCACCCCTCTCATGCATCGGTCTCGGAGCTCATTGTGGTATAAGCATGTACCGATGATTTTTTCAAAAACTTGCATATTTGCCACTTGCTAAGGAACACATAGCGAGGAAACCCGCAGGCGCTAGAATTCGTGCTGAGGCATATGTAACAGCACCATACCAGACAATAAATGTTGTTAATGTCTGACCTGATCCAAAGGAGATCCCACAGTACTTGTCGAGGGGGCTCGGCGCGCCGAACAGCTGTCCGTAGCCCAGCTCCGCGTCCTCAGCGCTTGTGGGGTCCCATTCTGTAAGAGAAAAAATCTGTCAAAGTTTAAGACCTCTGACCGACTGCATAGCTAAAACCTCTGAGAGATCCTGTTTGTGGCGCGAGTCTGTATGAGTCGTTTCGGACTTTTGTACTTAGTCACCGTACTGTTTTAGTTTATACCGCCTGATTTTTTTTACCGTATGAAAAAAAATATGCGATAGGTAAAGTGTAATAGATCCATTCAATTTTTTTTTAACGAATCTCGTATAATAACGTTATACTAACATACAGTAGTCAATATTACAAAGTGAAATATTTGAAATAGTATTAAAAAAAAACTGGCTGGTAGCTTCCATTCATTCGCAATCTACCTGCAACCGCCACCTGCTACATAGCAGTGTGCGTAGTTTTCTAGACTTTGAAAATTGCACTGACACCAATTGACTATATATAACAATTGAGTCATATAAAAGCAAAGGCAGCAACATCCCATATAAAAAAAAGGGATGTTGCTGCCTTTGCTTTTATATGACATAATTAATCTCGTGTATAACTTCGGCTCTAGATACTTTATGCGTCATATTTTTTTTCCAGACGGTAAAAAACTCATCTAGTATATTTACTGTGGTACTGATGTGGTATACTGACCGCAGTACGTGGACAGGTCGGGCAGGTAGGCGGGCGAGTGTGAGTCCACGTCGACCACCTCGCGCGGGTACTCGTAGACACAGTGGTACTTCTGCCGCTTGAACACCACTCGCTTCTTGCTGTCCTAAGGGCATTTGATGGAATCAGAGGCGTGTGATGAGAGCATCCCTAGTGCACTATAATATAATAATAAACCAATTTATTAGGACCAACATGGATCAGTTTGGTTAGTAACACAGATTCTGCTTTACAGCGACTAAACTTATTTTAGTTTATAATAATTAAAATAAGTCATATAATTCATGTATAATTTAAAAGTAAATACCATTGCGTTTGCAAATATATCTGTTAGCAATATGTAATTATTAAATTAAAAAATTAAACATCCTACTAATATTATAAACTCGAAAGTTTGTATGTATCGATGTATGTTCCTCTTTGAACGGATTTTGATGAAAATTTACATTTATATAGCTTATACACAATAACACATAGGCTATATTTTATCTACGTATTCCCACAGGAACGAACTACGCCCATGCACCGCGGGGGGCTGCTAGTACAAAATAAATGGCATGACATTATATTTATTTATGTTTATCTACATACGGGAGGCACCTGCTCGAGGCTTCTGAGCGAGGACTTAGCGGGGGCAGCGCGGCAGTCCCACGAGGATGGCACGAATTCCACTTCGTCGCCCTCCGAGCCAGACCCGGAGTCCCCGGACGCCTCGGAAACACCACCGTCTCCGGTCCTCTCGCCACCTTCAGGCGGTGGCTGCGAACCGCTCCGCTGCTTCAGTGGAAAGTCAGGGTTAGTATTGCTGTGTAATAGGGATTCAACCGAAGCAGTATAGGTCTCAGCTTAAACAGCAAAATTTAAAATATTTCGCAATTTAATCGCTGTAACGCTTATTCTGCGATGGTCGAATCGACGTTTGTGTTAACGAGCTCCGTGCCATTGGAGAATTAATCCAGATGATGAGTTAAGCTAGAAATACACTGAATCAGACTACGTAATGTGTTTTGAATATTATTAGGGAAAATTCACTTTAAAAACAGTATAATTATTATACCGTCGCACATGTATTTCCTTGATGAAGTGTTTATTATAACTATTTGTGATGTACTGTATGAGGAATTAAAATTCAAAATAAGTTATAATTTGGGAACTAATACAAGGTCTTGGGGAAACGCCAAACTAAAACAGGTGGTTATGCAGGTGACTTTTGATATAGTTCGATAAAAAAATGTACAAAATCTAAATTTTTATTAAAAAAAAAATCATCTTATGTAGAGCAGTATATAGCCCCGCCGAAAATCAGTGAGGCTCGGGTTCGAATCCTGGCATGTACCAATGAGTTTTTTAAAAACTTACGTACATATTTATCACTAGCTCGACGGTGAAGGAAAACATCGTGAGGAAACCTGCAGGTCTCAGAATTAATTCTGAGACATATGTAAACAGACCCGGTCCGGCGATGGGCTCACCACCTATCACGTTTAGGGGTCCAATATATCTCGTGAAATGTGGGTATATCCAGTAATGGAATACCTCGGCCTACTCCCTCGGGGATAAAAGGCGTGAGGTTATATTATTATTATTAATATTTATTTTTATGTATTAAAATGTAATATTTCTAAAATAATAATCTACTCAAAAATACAACAATAACATTGTGGGAAACATTCACACACTTTTTAGTCCCAAACTAGGCAAAACGGTTTCAACTTGCTCTCTGGCTTCGGAAGCGTTTCCCTAACACCCTGCATAATTATAGGTAAAACGTGTAATTAATTTTATTATATTATCCTGCTAACTCAATATATGGCACGGAACCCAATACATATGACGTGCCCATGATAGTGCAGTCAACAGCATTCAGATGATTGTGGCGTAAACGATGGCTTATGAAGGTGATGGGTGACATAGTGGACGTTTGTGAGGGATGAGACATTGATTAAAAAAAATCGATTCATTAAAAATATTTTTTTCTCGTTTTATGAAAAAATATTTTTTGAGAAATCTATTAATTTTTATTAAAAATCGATTATACGAAAAAAAACCAATTCATCTGAAAAAAAAATTTCTTTTTCATATTTTTTATCCTTTTATCATAAACTTTGTTAGTAAACTTACTTCAAATTTTTTTATTCGTCGCACAGGTGGTGCTGTTTACAAAAATCTATTAAAATGTGTAAAAATATAATCAATTAATTAAAAATCGATTATTTAAAAAAAAATATTATTCTATAAATCGATATTTTTTTCACATCCTTACTTTTGTGACTTGTACGTCTGAATGATAGATGGCTATGAAGGTGATATTGTGAACGAAGATATTATTTACTAACAATGATTCTTGATGATGAAAATGTACTATCGACTAATGAATCGTTGAAATAAACACCGTAATCGATGATGAGCTGATGCGGGTAACGAAATCTGAAATGGATGTTCTTGGATGCTCTACATTTTGAATATTTTTCGAAACTACCATCGAAAAAAATGCAACACGTATATGAAAGGTCTTGTACTGTGACTTGAAATTAATATTTGAATCGTTAATTTGTAATTAGCTGGCTCATCAGCGGCGTTGCTTCATGAAGTTTTCTCGCGTTCCTATAGGAATTTCGTTTTTCTAAATCTTCCCCGACGTGCCCACAATGCCTCACCAAAATTATTATGTAGTCTAATGAATGTTTGAGGAACACATAGAGTACAAACGTAACTTCTTATATATGGATCTATATAAATGGTTTCATAATGTAATTGTACAAAAAAACTTAATTCTCAAAACAGGATTGCGTGGGCAACCGCTGACTGGTCAGCTAATTAATAATAATAATTTAATTAATCTCATTAGTGTCATCAACTTGATACCTATCGATCAACTATTTAGTGCAATTTGCTTCGAGGGTAGCGCTCACTATACGAACACACATCGCTAACATGCATACTGTAATCTATTCACGGAATAGGCGTCGGTATACAATCTCTGGACAGGACTGCTGATCGCCATTGAATAAAAAAAGGTGAAAATAATCTCCGTGAATACACCATAAATATACAGAGCGGAAAAAACTAACAATCCGTAGAATATATATTTTTTAAATATTGGAGCGAGACAATTTTACTTAAAGACATGGTTAGTTTTTTCCTCGTTCTTAAAAAAAATAATGATAGTAAGTCGCTATAGGCCCAGCGCACACCGCTGAAAGCGCGGCGGAGCGCATTTGAAGACAACAATTTAATAGAAGCCTTAACGACTTGGACATACGGTCAATAATTGCATGAAAAGAATAAATATGCGCGTGGCTATCGCAGCGCCCCGTATTTATGCAATTATTAACAGTGTGTCCAGGCCGTTAAGGCTTATATTAAATTGTTGTCTTCAAAGTGCGGTACGCCGCGCTTCGAGTGGTGTGCGCTGGGCCATAATCGTCCTGTACCTTAACTACCACCACATCAAATTGTGAAGCAATTTGTCTGCCCCGTTTTTGTTTCTCCGGTTGACCACTAAATACCTGCTTCGCAAAATTTGATACGAGCATGCGAGTCAATGTCGAAATATTTTTATGCAATGTAGGGGCTTATAAGTCCACTTATTAAAAGTCATTGCGACTCCACCGCTTCAGTATTTATAGTTGAGAGAAATGGCACACAGAAACTATATCGGAAGAAAGCACTTCGGGTATAAGTAGGACAGTCAAAGTGCTAAACTGCTCACCTACAATTGCGCTAACTTTGCCCTGTCATTTAAACTTTGCCCAGGTAACTAGAGTTACAAAGGGAATATTTTTTAATTGATAACATTTTAACACTGAGTGACAGACAACGCACAGCCCAAGCCGGTGGTTTAATAAGCATGAAATTGTCACAGGCGTGCGATATATAACGTATGTGAGCTCCAGGAAAGGATTTTTGAAAATTCTTCCCTGTGGGTATAGCATAGGGAGTGAAACTGCGTCATTTCAATATCAGTTAATATTTTTTCTCACAGAAATATAGCTAATATTTAATGGTCACCCTGGACGCCATTTTATTTATCTAGGCAAAGTTGGAATGACCAGGCAATGTTACCGCATTCGAGGGTTATATATGAAGCTGGGTCATGCTCACTTACGTGGTCGAAGTGCGTGGACGGCACGACCGCGGTCTCGTGCCCCTCGCCGTCCTACGCGCCACACAATACAGTTACATGCAGCCACACCCACACCGATACTTACTACACACATGTACAGACTTGCTTGTTTGTTTGCCATTTAATAGTGTCTAGTGTCTAATTTTGACATATGTCAAAATTTACCGATATTTGTCAACATTTCAGAATGATTTTTTTTATACTATGTTTTTTATTACTTGAATGTAGCCAATCAATAAAACTCGTAGAAAGTATACTTTATAAGCGTTTTCTAGTTTTTCATAAAATTTCAATTTACAATTCTGATTACGTTCACTAGATCAGTGACGTTATAAATGCAGTAGTCCTTAGGTTTTAAGTCATAACGACTAGATTTTATTGTATGTAGCAAATTTTGTAGTTTTTTGTATTACGTTAGGCAGATTACATAACTGTTTATATTTTTATAATTTATGAAAAGAATTCCAAGATTTTACTATAGACACAAATAATTACGTAAGTATGATTAGTAGTACAGTAAGCCCATCATTAATAAAAAAAAATAGGAACAATCGTAAGATTGACATTGAATTATACATTCAGTAATGAGAAAAAGGCTCTTCTTAATCAATATAAACAACTAGTTCTAAAAGTCCTACATAATTTGACAAGTAACATGTACATGTATGTAATAATGAATATCATATTAATATTATTGTTACGGGGCTCTAAGGGCATGTCTAGTTATATCACTTTAAGGCGGGACGTTATTGTAATATTTATTACACTTATAATAAATCCAACTTGATAAATTCTTAACATTTATTTTCTTGTCTTACTATTGTTCTAAAATAGCTCGTAAGCGGATAGTAAATAAACATGTTTTTGAATGACATCAAATTGGATACTACTTATTGCCGAAGACTAAAAGGTACCATAGTAAAATAAGAACAGTAAATCTCTTGCCACAGATGGAGTATGACAGTATAGAATTTTTGAAATATTAAACTTCTAAAAACATTTTGGTAGTCTTAACACAGTATTTTTTATTTTAGATATTATTTTATCACCTATTTTAAAAATCTGGTCTATACTTTGCAAAGAAATTCTCTTGAGCATTTTTTTTTAGGTACTTTAATACATATTGTTTTTTGAAAAACATGTTGTGGTTTTCCATTTTTTACGTTTCATACAAAAATGGAAAAGGATTGTAAAAAAAAGGTCAGCCGCGATTAACCATCGCAGGAAGACGATTTACTGCTATTTCACTATGCAGGTACTAAGCAAAGTAAGTACCACACCACGGCATTAATCACAATATTTCCTGCGTCACCTAAAACCGTTTATTTTAGAGGCTATTTTACCAAAACAAAGTCGTTGATACCAGTATCTTTCTCGGTGTCATAATAAAATCGGCGAAATAGTCTCCAAAATTGTTCAATACTATTATTTCACTGTAACCTCAAATTAATATTAATATACGGTGACATTTATCACTAAGGATACTTGGAAGGAAACATTCAGAAATCATCAATAGAACTATATTTTTCGTTGTCAAATTCTCATGCCGATTAGGACCCTTTATTTTATTTTCTATTTTATTATGATGTAATAAAAAAGTTTAAGTATTTACTAATTCTAATTTATTATACAGGGTACAGATTTAAATAAAAAACTGGAACGGTAGTGAGAAATAAACATTAAGTATTTCTATCAATGTTATGTCAATGCATGGTAAAAGTTTCCTTAGAGATAAATAAGCACCGAGCACATATCCAGTAAACCGACCGACCTGAGTCGCCTTCTGTCAACTATTCATTGTTTTACCTCATCAATAAGGCTACGCGAACCAATGGGGCCTGAGTATCAACCAGAAATTCGACACAGATGAACGTCTCGACCAATCAGAGCTCAGCGTCTGCTGAGTGATTGGTAGAACCGTGTTCCAACCGTAAAACATAATGGCCGCGTTACTGTATATGTGCTCGGTGTAAGTCACTCGATGAATAGAAATGCTGCCATTGCAATTATTTACAAATTGACTTAAATTTTATATTTAGTTACTAACCTTCCAAATAAACTCCCCACTGGACGAGTTGCTTGACTGCGACTCGCTATCGCTGTCCCATTCTTTCAGGATCTCCGCGGCCGTGTCGGGTTTGCTGTCCTGCTCGCACTCGGGGGAAGTAGGCTCCATTGGGGAGTCTTGGTTGAATGACGTGCTCATGATTTCTGATGCTGGTCCTACAGAAAAATAAGGGAACAATACATATTGCATGTCGATTATTTAAATGTGATGGGAGTTACGTACACCACCACCATACAAAGCTGTAAGCCACCTTCGCTCATGGCTTACGGTATGGTTGACAGAGGTATCCTGGAAGTACCCACTTTTAACCAGAGCAGTTATTTTTCGGACGCCTAAAAATATGACAGGTGTTAAACATGTCGCAGAGTTCATTCTTTGGCTTGTAGATTTCCTCGCGATGTTTTCATTCATAGTCATAAAAATGTAATCAACTTTATTGAAAAACTCGTCGCCTTTACTAGGATTTGAAACCTGACCTCATATTAAATTAGTTATATTATTATACACACCTTAAAATAGTTAACTTTCAATGTTCTTCAAACAAAAACGGAAAAGAAAAAGCTCACCTGTAAATCTAATGTCACTCAATAGCGGAAGATAATCGATTTGACAAAACTTCTGTTCATTCTTCAGAAAGTTATCCGTAACAGCAACCACTTTGTCTTCTACTTGCCCGTTAACTTTCCCATCTTCCACAGTTTCAATCTTAGGCAAATCTTCTAGAGGTGAAGGTACTTCTTTCTCAGATTCATCCACTTCTAAATTCGATACTTCATTGCGTGAAACTTCTACATCTTCATGTACAGATTTATCTTGGACCAGTTCAGAAAATTCATTAGTTTTAATGTCTTTGCTATCGTCGTCAACGTTGCTTTCCATCAGTTCTTCAAACGTTTCGTTTAGAAAGTTGACTATGGCGAACTTTTCGCTACTATCATTGCAGTTAAGATCCCCATTTTCCTTTGTTAAGTTGAGGGATCCGTTGGGAATATCGTTTTCAAGACTTCTCGAGGATGTAACATTAAAAATAATAGTGTTTGTTTTTTCTGAATTTATTTTCTTATCCTCAATGCTACATTTATTACCATCTTCAACATTAACTTCTCCATTGCATTGAGTTTGTTCTAAATCATCAGTGCCATTTTCCTTTAATTTGATATGTGAATCGTAGGTATGATTCAAATCCATATTAGTATGCGAATCGTAAGTTCTATTAGGACTTTCTTTAACAACGTTGTTAGGGATTGCTGTCACTTTAGCCTTAGAAATAACTGAGATGTCAACAGGTATTTCTGTTATGATGATAGAGTGCGGTTGCTCTGTTTCCTCTTCCATATCTGTTATAAACATGTCGAACTGATCGTTCCTATTACCTATTTCATGAGATTCATCTAAATTCGTATGTTTAGGCGGGCTTATATCTAGATTATTCAGTTCGTTCACATTTTGACTAGTCTCATCGGAATTACAGCTGCGCATGATTTCACTTGATATCCTCTCACTTCTTAGAAACAAAGAACTTGCATCGATCACGGGCGATATATCCTGAGGACGATTTCTTACAGAGTTCTCGAATTGTCTGAACTCCCCTGAACTCATTCCACTCTCATTGCTTTGACTAGATTTTTCTTTCACATCTTGAGGTTTCAAAATTGCGGAGCTCATGAAGTCTGAATAAGTTGGAGTGCGTTCGGATATAGCAACGCTATCTTTGCTGTTTCTACTGTCTCCTTCTAGCAATACCTCCTCCTGATTGGTGTTGACGAGTTCTGAGCTTGCGTTCGAAGATATATCTTGCGGCCTTATCTCAGCAGACATAATAAACATTTGGAAATTCGGTACATTGTTTATTGTATCTGGCTTCACAGTTTTCTCTGTATCTTTAGGAAATATCATAGGTATCGTTTCATCGTTATCATTGTCTTCTGCCAGCTCTACCAGTGGCGTGCTCGTGACAGACGGTGCCATATCTTTGTAGTTATAGTTCGGACTATCATTTATTTCCACTAGAGTATCCTTACTAGAGTTTCCTGTTTTGTTCTCACTATCAATAGATTCGTCTTGAAGGCAGGTTATATCAATACTGTCTATTTTCCTAATAATTGCCTCGGATGTAAGGGGGCTTTCATTTTCATCTTTCTTTTTGTCTTCTATAAACCTCAGTGGAGTTAAATTAACATCGTCTCCTATAGGAGATCTCCTTACCAATTCTGGCTGAGGGAGTTTCCAGGGATCTTCTATTCCCGATATAAGTTCGGTCGTGCAGTTCGAATAAGAAGGCAAGGTGCCGTAAGCTAGATCTCTAGTTTGAGTATTTTTAGAATCGAGTTCGGGTTTAGTTACGATGGACGGCGAACCCGTCGCTTCAGTCTTCACTTTCGTATACGTATGATTATCGTTGGCTGTTATTGAATCCGGTGAGAATGTCTCACAAACCTCAGACCTACTATCATGGATGATGTACGTTGAGCAGTGACTCAGCTCCTTTTCGTCATCGTTATGAGTCAACGTATCAGAGCTTTCACTTTTGTCTTTCTCAAAATCCAGCGGAACATCGGGATCTAGGGCTAGATCGTCGAAATTCTCTTCGACATTGTAGAGAGTGTCGTTGGAACACCAAGAATCTATGCTGGTGGCTTTAGAGAGGCATTCGGATGGCTTCGACAGTTTAGCGTCCGTCGGGACAGTGGTTTTTGAGAGTGTCGACACTCCGGTTGCGTTGTCGACATTTTCAGAATCAACTGGAGCGGAAGTGTCCGTGGTTGGACTCATCAAGAATGGCGAAACTTGTGATATCCTCTCGCAGTTCGATTCTTTTTCGTCGTCGTTCTTGTTGTATGTTCTGTCGTCGACCGGCGATTGGTCTTTCGGCTTCTTGTAAGGACTGCCGTTTAGGCTGTCTACGCTCATTGTAAATCTGAAATACGATATTTGGTGTTACAGAAATTTGCATAATAATAATAATATTTATTTGTTTTGAATGTTGTATACATGGTATGGCGTCAGTACAAAGTAAATAGTCATACATTCAGATTTTTTAAAATAAATCGTGCAAATTTTTCAAGGTACATAATAAACAGATAACTGGTAACGGGGCCAGACTAATTCAGCGCGGGGCGTTCCGGCCGTAATGTTGACAAGCCTTTTTACGTTTCAAATTGTCATCGCCAAGGGGAAAAGAAATTTGGATTTTGACATTGATGTTTCTATAGAATGTGTGATAGTTTTACGAATTCTTATAAAATTACAATTTAAAAAAAAAAAAAAATAATAATAATTGAACTCAAAAAGACTTTCAATGGAATCACTTATAAAAAATTGGGGTAAGCAAAAGTTTCATGGAACAATAAACAGCAACAGGATTTATCGTTTTGGACTTATTCCATCGATCCCACGTTAGCTTTCCATCACTATTAACTCACTCTTTGCTGCTAGGGATGTCCTTCTGGACCGTGTAGGTCTCGCAGGATCGGTGCTTGTCCGAGTGGATGGTGTATGTGGAGTAGTCGCTGGAGGGCGGAGCCGCTGTTGGCAAATCCGTCACCTCGTCGGCCGAGTTGTTACACGGCTCAGGGTAGCTCTCCGAAGAGTCGGTCCGAGTCGAAGTGTTCCCTGTGTAAATAAGTAATTTTTATTTTATTTCCTTTGGGAAATTTACTGCTTAATCTATACATATAATAAAACTCTAACGGGGCCGTGTCTGTACATTAAAAATTTCAGCGGTAGTGTATACATGGTGAATTTTTCAAGTGGACGTGGATGGCTAAATCAGAAACTATGAGGAATATCGAAAAGTACTCAAAGGAATCTCGGGCCCGATTTTGATGAAAACTAAAACAGCATTTTTGGATATTTGAAAAATGAAGGTTGTTTTCGATCTCGCTCTGCTAAAATCTCTCTTGTTTTTACGTTACTTCATAAAAATCTTTATTTATTTATTTTTATTTGGGGAGCTTACAGCTACGTTTACAAATTAATAGTCCTCGTGGACAAGTACATGCTAATTAAAAGCTTCCACATTATTTTAATGCTTTCAATGCTTCTTTTAATCATTTTAATTATATCACACATTCTCGTACATAAATTGTGGTCCTTCGAGCCGGATATATAAAGTTATTGAGTCTACTACCGCCACCTAGCGGTGGAGTCTAGTGAACGTAACCCTAGGACAGTGCAGTGCGTCACTCACAGGCGCGGCGTCGTTGTCGTATGCGCAGAGCTGTATTAAGTATTACGTCTACTACCGCCACCTAGCGGTGGAGTCGAGTGAACGTAACCCTAGGACAGTGCAGTGTGTCACTCACAGGCGTCGTTGTCGTATGCGCAGAGCTGTATTAAGTATTGCGTCTACTACCGCCACCTAGCGGTGGAGTCGAGTGAACGTGACCCTAGGACAGCGCAGTGCGTCACTCACAGGCGTCGTTGTCGTATGCGCAGAGCTGTATTAAGTATTACGTCTACTACCGCCACCTAGCGGTGGAGTCGAGTGAACGTGACCCTAGGACAGCGCAGTGCGTCACTCACAGGCGTCGTTGTCGTATGCGCAGAGCTGTATTAAGTATTACGTCTACTACCGCCACCTAGCGGTGGAGTCGAGTGAACGTGACCCTAGGACAGCGCAGTGCGTCACTCACAGGCGTCGTTGTCGTATGCGCAGAGCTGGTGGCGCGTCTCCTCGGCGATGGGGCTGAGCGCGCCCTTGGCCCCGCAGTAGCTCACCACCAGCTCGGGCGGCGGAGGCAGCTCGCCCCACTCGCCCTCCGATGCCGGCTCGATCGCCGCTACCTGTTATGACAAGAATCATCATTTTAACCGACTTCAAAAAAGGAGGAGGTTCTCAATTCTCTTTTCAATTCTTCTCGTAACCAGTTACAAACTAAAATCTTAAATAATAGTCATTTAGTGCTATGTTATTGTTGTCATTGAAGTCGGTTTGTATTTCTGTTTAATATTTTGATTATTTCATTTAGGGTCACGCGTTGATAGGCTGCTATTTACATTCAGCCAGCCTCCATAGACAAGTCATGCTATTGAAGTTTCCAAGTGTATTTATTTTTACCTACAGTAATAAATCTTAAGGATTTTGACATCTACCCTCATGTAAAAACACGCAAGATTTCACGTCACATTAGCATCTAAATATATAAAAGAAAGTCGTGTTTGTTACACTATTTATAACTCAAGAACGGCTGAACCGATTTTTCTGAAAGTTGGTGGGGAGGTAGCCTAGAACCAGGAGACGGACATAGGATACTTTTTATTCCGATATTCCCTCGGGAACGGGATCTACGCGGGTGAAACCGCGGGGCGCTGCTAGTTTATAATATTAGCTAGGAAGCGAGTATCAGAATTTATAATGGGTAACAAATTTAATGCATTTACTCACCTGCGCTAAAGGCAGTTTCAATTCCAGCTCATTTCTTAGTGCCTTTACACACTCCTCATCTAGTGTGAATCCGCTAAGGTCCTCTACAGACCCTCCGTTCCCAGCCAAGACAGACTCCGGGATCGCGTCGCTTTCCCTCACAACAACTTCATCCTGGATCAACCCTTCCACTGTCAACGGTCCAGAATATTCTATATTCAAATTATTCTCGTTCTCAGCCATAGCTAATTTGGAAGTGATCTGCAATTCAATTTGATTCAAATCTATCTCTTTTTGCAAAGAGCTCAGACCTGAATCCGATTCTATCGGGGGATAAGATTGGACTTCTGGCTCCAAGTCAATATCAACCAGGTATTTCTGTTGGGATGTCGACGCGAGAAAAATCCCCGGCGAATTCGGTGGGGTGGACGGCGAAACTCTTTTCGTTGTCCCTGATTGGTCGGTCTCATCCGTGTTCTCGGTTTGAGGGTCGCTTGGCTTCCCTTCGCTCATTGTGACGTCATCAAACTGCAAATCATCGTGAATTATATCTGGGACCTCGTTGAGGAAGTTCCCGTCGCGCAACGGCGAAGGCGTTTCTAGATTCATCTCGCTGAAGTTAGAGGAAAACGCCAGTAACTCTTCTTTGGGCAAGTCCACTTCGGA
The DNA here is from genome assembly GCA_963855545.1 of Ethmia dodecea. Taxonomy (NCBI): domain Eukaryota; kingdom Metazoa; phylum Arthropoda; class Insecta; order Lepidoptera; family Depressariidae; genus Ethmia; species Ethmia dodecea. The sequence continues at coordinate 13,379,153 of OY979446.1, read as the reverse complement.
TTTGACGCCTCTAAGCTCGAGTGTGCAATTTTCGAACGAACCGAGCACCACAGAGCTGTTTTCGTCATACGTATCAGTGGGATGACTTTTGGTGGGAGAATCGAATGGGCTCAGTGTATCTGCAACGCATTTCGTTTCGAATTTGGTAAGAAATCCTTCTGGAACTTTCGTTTCTGACAATTCGCTTTCATTTTTCTCGGAACATTCTAGAGTGTTGTCGGTTGAGATGTCGCTCCCTTTTGGGGTACTCGCACACAACTTAGAGTTCATATCTATGCTCTGACTGCTGACTACTCTTTCTGAATGCAGGAAGTCGTGTGTCTTTTTTAGGACACTAGGCAGATCTAAGTACACTGTCGAGTCGTTCTTTACTAGAAAACAAGTACTATCATTGTTTGGCTGGTCTAAGCAAGACTGTATGACTTGTTTCAAGTTGCTATCTATTGTTTCGTCTTTTTTAATTTCACTATTGGTACTGTTAATGAGATCCATGTACGCAGTACTATCGTGGGATAGGTCTTCAGTTAATTCTGCATTGTTATCGGATTTTAGCGGGATCTCTTCGTTAACAGTCTCGTTTTTATCTTGTATGTCTTCAATTTCAGTGGGAATTGGTTCCTGGTTACTTTCTTGTACTATTCCAGATGGCAGCACTGGGGCAATTTCATTTTCTACAATAGTTGTAGTATCAGCCTTTTCCGTTTCGATAGATTCAGTAATGAACGTTTCATTACTATCTATATTTTGTACTGGTTCAGGTGTATGTGTGGGTGAGATGTGTTCTAATGTATTAATATGCGCGGATGTATTCAGTATTTCCAATGTTTCTTCAGCTTCTTTCAAAGTCGGAACTTTGATTTCTTCATGAATGGGTACCAGTACTGGCTCTTTTGATTCATCAATTGAAGTTTCAAAAGACGGAATGAGATCACTTTGTTGTACATCTTTAGTTTCATTACTGGCATTTAAGGAAACATCTTTAATTTTTTCATTGTTACTCTCCTTTTCTTCATCTTCGTGTTTTAATCTGGCAACAAATTCAATTGCTGGGTGAAGAATTTCGTTTTCAACCATGTCTTCAGCAATCTCACGCAACGCATAAGGCAAGATAGCTTTTTCTACACTGTTTTCCTTTTCCTCTACCTTTTCTACTTTGTTTAATGTTTCTATTGGCTCAAATACTTCCAAAAAATTTGTTTCAAATACTTCTTTTACAGGTGAAATGGAAGTGCTTGATTTTTCTTCAGCATTAAGGATTGTATTATCTATTGACTTAGTTTTCACTTCTTCAGTCCTAACGATTTCTGCTAACTTACTATCACACGATGGTTCACAGTCTTCTCTTACATTCAATTGTTCATTTTCACTTACACTAGATAATGAGGCTACACATAAATCCTTCAAATTGGGTAATTTACTATCACTACGTTCTACCTTCTCTATTGGCGCATCTTTACGTGATGATTCCTTAACTTCTTTAACTTTATGTACTATAATATCATCTTTAAGATCCTTTTTCACTGACTCTGGACTCTCAACTCCTATACTGAAATCCACATCCTTTATTGGAGTATCCGGAGTAAGATTCTCTAAAGTATGTTGACTGGTGGAATCGCTGTGGCGTTCGAACGAATGACTGAGAGTGCCTATCGTGTCTCTGTCAACCTCGTCTTCTTCACAGGGCTCGTCTTGCGCATCGAAGCCCATCTCTAGAATATTCTGGAAGTTCCTAATACCGGGCGACTTGACCATACTGGACTGAGCCGGGTGTTCCTTCTTGCAGTCTAAACTGAGATTGTCCCTTGACGGACTCGCCTGGTGACTCGACTCGGAGCTCGACGTCTTCTCCGAGTTGAGAATATTATCGAGATTCTTTATGACATCGCTGACGTCCTTGTAGTAGCTGACGTCATCTTGGCTCCCCGCCATGATGTCTTTCAGCCACGGATCCATCGAGCTATCCGAGCGATCTTGCTCCTTCTCTCTGCTGTCATCAAGGCCCATATTCCCTTGGTGGCAGTCGAGAACTGCAGTCTCATTGTGTGTGAGATATATATTCCTGACGTCCTCCAGCGACCCGTGGAGATTCGTGAGGCTCTCCGACTTGACTTGGACCGAGAGGGGGTCCTTGTCGGACATGATACTGCTGGACCTGGACACTGCTGTGTCCATGTCGACACTGAGGGTTTCTTGGAGGGTCTGAGCGTTGTCCAGCTCCTGGTCGGAGCCTGTGAAGTGTGAGGCCATGGAGGTGGACGGGGCGTGTACTATGGCGACGTGTTCGTCGACTTTGGGGATGGTGTTGGGTTTGAGCCGCTGCCATCGCTCCTCGAAGTCGCTGCTGCCGTAGCCGTCGTCCTGGGGAGTATCTGCCCTCGAGTGAGTGCTGTGGAGGTGGTTGAGAAGCGCGTGGACTTGAGCAGAGGTGGGTCGCGAGTCAGCGTCCGGGTTCCAGCACAGCTGCATTACTTGGTATCTGTAGGACAAATATCGAATATTTAACGAAAATAATTATGTTGCTTTTTCACGGCTAAGCAGGTCAATTCTGATGACATTTGCCAGGAATATATCTAAAATGTAAAGGAATGACGCTATTAATTTCGGAACTCAGAAGTCTGAATATATTATTCTCCGCTCCATAATGGTAAGCTGTAACGCCTGTACGACTCAGCAGTTTAGGTATAATAATAATTTTATTGTGCTACACAAGTCACACACGGTTATTTAGTCCTAAACTAGGCAGGGCCTGTATTATAGGTACTACAAAACTGATAAACATACTTAAAAGACCAGACACGAAGTCAACAGACATGTTCATGCACATAAATTAGGGCCCCGAGCGGGGATCGAACCCTCAACTTCCGACTCAGAAGGCAGGGTCACTACCAATTGTGCCAACAGGCCCGTCGGTATATTTGCCTACAGCGCGCACGCCTACTCGACAGGCGAGTAACAAAGGGAGCTCGTCGGCGACAGACTGCTAACCGTGAATTCACACGTATATTGCTGTTTTGTTCGCTTGTGTCCTACTAATGCTCAAAGGAAAGTACAGAGTACAAGAGCACATGGATTAGGCGCACAATGCCACATCGACGCAAAATGCCACATTCGCAAAATGCCACATTAGCAAAATTGGCATTTTGCGATGTGGCGTTTTGAGAATGTGTCGTTTTGAGAATGTGTCGTTTTGAGAATGTGTCGTTTTGAGAATGTGACATTTTGCGAAAATCGAATATGTCATTTTGCGAATTGTGCAAAATTGCAATTTGGCATTGTGCGCCTAATCCGAGCACATGAAGCTTTACACTTGTAGTGCGAGTCTCAAGTCTAAGCGATTGTGATAAGAACGTTACAATGTGTCAAGCTCCACGTGCTCTTGACTGTGCTTGAGTCGGCCTTCTCTACGTTAGTAGTATTATGTATTCTGTGCTGTAACTTTGGTACTCACAGGTGGTTCCTGTACGGGCAGGCTTGGTCTGGTGGCGGCGGCGCGTGCGACGCGTGCGGCAAAGGCTCCCCCCACGCGCACACCTCCCACACCAGCGAGCCGAGAGCCCACACCTCGCTGGCCGGCTGCACACACACACACATAAAATTCAATTATTTTCAGTAGATATAGAAAATACATACATAAAGCTCACGCCATTGTCTAACAGGGGTAGGCAGAGACGATGGATCGCCACTTTGCTCGATCTCTGCATACTTCTTTCGCTTCCTTCACATCCATAAGCCTTTTCATGCACGCTCTTTTATTCTTCGCACTCCGGACCCCAGCTTTTTGAAGGACGTTACTTATTTAGAAAATACACTTTGAAAAGTCAATAGTCTAGTAACAAGGCACTCTAAAATCGTCCATCAATATGAGATACGAGGTGCATTCAATAAGTACCTAGCCTCATCGCCAGAGGGCGCTGTAGTTTCAAAAGAGTTTTACCACAGTGTAGCACATTCTTTTTTAAAATTTTCATTCCAATCCCTTCATTTGTTTTAATTTTACAACTTATGGAAGCGAACGTATCGATCGGTTTTACAAAAATGGAAAAAGAGCAATATCGTTCGGTGATTCGATTCCTATTTTTGAAAGGGAAAACGCGCATCGAAATCAAAGAGCGCTTGGATGCAGTGTACAGTGACTCTTCTCCATCGATGGCCACCGTCAAGAATTGGTTCAACGAGTTTGCACGTGGCCGTACGTCGGTTTTTGATGAACCACGTCCAGGTGCACCGAAAACAGCTGCTACGGAGGAAAACATTAAAAAAATCCATGATCTCGTATTGGCAGATCGCCGATTGAAGGTTCGGGAGCTAGCTAAGACTGTAGGCATTTCAGAAGGAACAGTACATCATATTCTTCACGAGGAACTCGGCATGAGAAAGCTGTCGGCGCGATGGGTGCCGCGTTTACTCACACCGGAAAACAAGTGCAACCGTGAGACCACATCGGAGACGTGTGTGGCGCTGTTTAAGCGGAATCCAGCGGAGTTTTTGCGTCGTTTTGTGACCGTCGATGAAACCTGGATCCACTGGTACACACCAGAGACCAAGGAGCAATCAAAACAATGCATCCAGACCGGGGAACGTGCTCCAAAGAAGGCGAAAACTGTAAAATCGGCCGGAAAAGTTATGGCCACCGTTTTCTGGGATTCACAAGGTGTGATCTACATCGATTACCTCGAGAAGGGTAAAACAATCACAGGGCTTTACTATGCCGATTTATTGGGCCGATTCGACGCCGAATTAAAGAAAAAACGACTCCATCTGGCGAAGAAAAAAGTGGTGTTTCACCACGACAATGCACCGGTTCACACGTCTGCCGTTGCCATGGCCAAATTGGTCGAATTACGCTACGAATTGCTGCCCCATCCACCGTATTCTCCAGATTTGGCCCCTTGTGACTTCTTTCTGTTTCCTAATCTGAAAAAATCTCTCGCCGGGAATAGATATGGATCAAATGAGGAGGTCATCGCCGCCACGGAGGCCTATTTTGCAGAGTTTGACAAAAAATATTTTTCGGACGGGTTAAAAAGTTGGAGCATCGCTGGGCTAAGTGTATCGAACTAAAAGGAGACTATGTTGAAAAATAAATTGACACTTTTCAAAAATTTTCGTTTACTTTTTGTAGGCTAAGCATTTATTGAATGACCCTCGTAAGTCAAAAACCGGTCAAGCGCGAGTCGGACTCGAGCACGAAGGGTTCCGTACCATTATCTATAAAAACGGCAAAAAAATCACGTTTAGAGTATGAAAGCCCCCTTAAATATATATTTTATTGTTTTTTAGTATTTGTTAGAATGGCAACAGAAATACATCAATTTTGAACATTTCAACTGTCTATCACAGTTCATGAGATACAGCCTGGTGACATACGGACAGAAAGACAGACGGACGAACAGCGGTACGAAACCCTAAAAAAACGTGTGTTCAGAGTACATGCTGATTTATTTAAAGTATTTATATTTTGAAGGAATAAATAAATATGACATAGACATCACTACATATAGCTTTGAATAGTCTATTTAAATAAAAAAACACGGGTTGCCGGCAGTGCCGTCAGAAGTGAAAACTTGATTATCGATTTCGGTGTTACAACACTACTCTCAAACCGTCTTACGGTTTTTCGATCAGCACACGTGACCTGACGCAAGTTTCACAGTTTTTACCCATCCCACAAAAGTGCTCAACGCCGCTAAAGAAGTTTTCACTTCAAAAATAAAACATGCTCACGCATTCACAATAATTTCCATTCTTGGAAACACCCGCTGTTTTACCAGTATATTTTTGGACCCCTAAAACTGACTGGTTGAGAGCCCAGCGGCATGTAAAGCTTACCGTATGCACGGGGGGCTGTCCCCTGGCCTCCGGTGCGGCGAACTCAGCTTCCGGCTGCGCGGGCGCATAGCTGCCCAGCACTGCGCGAGCGCACGGCGTCTCACGCACGAGCACGCTGCGACTGCTTAGATGCCTGGCGATGAAATTTGCAAGGGGTCAGATATATACTAGCTGTTTCACCGCGTAACTTATGTTACTAAATATAAAACTATAACTTATGTTACTCAGGTATATTATGGCATTTTAATGGTGAAAGAATTTTTTAAACTGGTCCAGTACTTTTTGAGTTTATTCATGACAAAAATATAAATATTTCCTCTTTATAATATTACTAGCGGTTCTGTGCGGTTTAGTTCCCGTTCCCGTGGGAATACTGGGATAAAATATAGCTTATGTTACTCAGGGATATTTTAGCTTTCCATTGGTGAACCCATACTTCCTCAGGAAAGACCCTCAGTTCAGCAGTGGGCTGTTAGGGGTTGATGATGATGATTGGTGAAAGATTTTTTTAATCGGTCTAGTAGTTTTTGAGTTTATTCGTAACAAACATATAAAAATACAAAACTTTCCTCTTTATAATATTAGTGTAAATAGTGTAGACTAGCGAGTGTCCAGCGGAGTAGCCCGCGCGGATCCAGTTTATTCCCGTTCCCGTGAGAAATTCTTAAACTCCCTTCGTAGCGGTTGCCTACGAGATATAAGACACCTAGTACACACCATATTTCAAGTTTCTATGTGTTATCGTTTCGGAGTAGCTCAGTCGTTTTTCTTGTAATTGTAAACCGATATAACAAGTAGTTTGTAAGCAGCAGGGTATGCCATACGTCAAAGAGATTAAAATACAATAAGGCACAGAGGGGACAAAGCGAGGAAAATTTGAAGTCAAAAGTTATTCCAAGTGGAATAAGTCTAGTACAATTTCGACCGAATAACAGCTCGCGTTCATACTAACTGACATAACAATGACATGACGCTTTAAGGCTGATTCATGTTACAACGGGACGGGCCCCGTCCGGGCCCGGGCGTGCCCCGTCCGGGGAACGGTCTTGTATGAAAATATTCCCAATGCCCCTTCTATGCCCTATTATATTTAAATCTCTTTGCCATACGCGCTTTCCTCTCCAGTCTAGCGAATGTTGTCAAGCCATTAGGGCAAAGAGCACATGATCAAATCGAAAAAAAAATACATGAAGGTGAAGGAAAACATCGTGAGGAAACCCGCAGATTCCAGAATTAATTCTGAAGCATGCACTCCGAATCCAAGATTATTTTTGTAATTCATATGAATTGGATTTGTTTGTTGGATTGAGCAGTGATAGCCTATATTATGGTTAAAGAGCCGGATGAAAATCAGTGAGGCTCGGGTTCGAATCCTGGCATGTACCAATGAGTTTTTCAAAAACTACGTACATATTTATCACTAGCTCGACGGTGAAGGAAAAAATCGTGAGGAAACCCGCAGGTCTCAGAATTAATTCTGAGACATGTGTAAACAGACCCGGTGCGGGCTCACCACCTATCACGTTTAGGGGTCAAATATTCTCGTGAAAAGTGGATATTCCCAGAAATGGAATACCTCTGCCTCGGGGATAAAAGACGTGAGATTATTATTATTTTTTTATCAATGGTGATCCGTTACGGTTTAATAAGTTTACTGACCCGTAGGAGTATCCCAGGGAGTGCAGGTGCGCGAGCGCAGCCGTCACGTCGCACATGAGCTGCAGAGGCACGCCGCTCTCGTTCAGCGCCGCCATCTTGGGCCGGTTGGCTGTCAGGTACTGTTGGAGATCCTGGGGAGATGACATGGTCTTTTATACAGAGTTTTCATACAGCTTCTGCCCGCGACTTCAGTACATAGTATAAAACGAAGTTGCTTCCCGTCAATAGGCACCGGGTACCAATTAAAAATCAATTGTGTTTTATTTTATTGGCTTGAGAGGTATATTGTGGTTTTATTCTACATGGAATTCTTTGAATTAGGTTTAGGCACCCACCATAGAGCACAGCTCAAATATCAACAGCCAAGGGTCTTCCTGTAGGCATTTCGTGACGAAAGCGAGTATGTTCTCATGCCGCACGTCCCTATATACGCGAGCTTCGTCCAGAAACCGCGCTTTGTCTTCTAAGCTCGCGTTCTGGTTCAGTATCTTCACTGCCACTGTCGCTGTGGCGCCATCCTCTTCGATTTCCCCCTCTACCACCTGCGAGAATATACGTCATTCCATATAAGTCTGTATTCGAGTAAATAAAAAATTAATAATCTCACGCCTTTTATCCCGAGGGGGTAGGCAGAGCTATTCCATTACTGGATATACCTACATTTCACGAGATATATTGGACCCCTAAACGTGATAGGTGGTGAGCCCATCGCCGGACCGGGTCTGTTTACACATGTCTCATAATTAATTCTGAGACCTGCGGGTTTCCTCACGATGTTTTCCTTTACCGTCGAGCTAGTGATAAATATGTACATAAGTTTTTGAAAAACTCATTGGTACATGCCAGGGTTCGAACCCGAGCCTCACTGATTTTCATTCGGCTCTTTAACCATATAGGCTATCACTGCTTATTTGTATTGTATTAGAGTAGGTGTGGTTAATCAGTGCAGATGCAGTGAATCCAAGAATATTTATAAATAAATATTACTGTTTTTCATTCGCAATGAAGTGAGTAAGAAAATAATGTAAAAAAATGAGTTCAGCTTAGGAGATTATAAATTATAGTGCTTGGATTGGAAGGCCACGCCGGCTTTCTAAGCTCTATAAAAATTGACAAATATTATACATTTTTTTAATTATACCTCTGCTAACCACTCGGGGTAAATGCTCCAAATATAATAGGACTAATAAATAAATTTATATTTTTAGAGTTAAACGGGAAAGGAACTCACTCTTCCGAACCATCCCCGGCCAATTTCTCGAAGATACTGCAAGTGATTTCTGGGTAAATCTTCGCCACCTGTAAATAAATTTCAACGGTATTAGAATAGTAGGTATATTACCTACATAAGTAAAATAAGAAACGTCTCACATCACATGGAATTGATTATTTACTTTCCGAGGTGTGTATACTTTTTTCAGCTCGACGGAGCTTCGTTTAGCGCAGCGGGCCGAAAGTTGCCGCTTTCCGCTCGGAGATGAAAAATCATTTTACATAGCAAGAAAACGAATAAATCGGTGAAGGAAAACAATGTGAGGAAGGAAAGCTACATTACCAGGGAGTAACATAGGCTATATTTTATTCCTGTATTCCCACGAGAACGGCAATCGCGAGGCGCTGCTGGTATACCTATAATTTGAAATTTAACACTCACCAAACCAATCCGCGCAGTGCTCAAGCGGGTCAGCGACCCCGATCCCATTGGGCAAAGGCTCGAACTCTACAACGGACTCGCGACTGACTCTGTTCCTCTCCTCGTTCTCGCTGACGATGTAAGCGGCCGCGTTGTTGTTCGCGATGTTCTGCATCTCCCTGAGCGAGATCGGCCCGTTGTTGTTGTCCTCGCTGATGTTGTTGTTGGCAGGTTCCGAAAACCCCGAGTCGGGGGGCTGGGAGCGGCGGGCATCGTGCAGCTGCGTCGCGCTCGCCGAGAACAACTGTTGATCAGAAATATTATTTCAATTGGACTCTATTAGTATGTAGTACATCATGAGAAAAAAGTGCGTTAAATACAATTTTGAACAAAACATGCAAATAAAATAAATAATTAAATTGTGGGACACATTTGTGACGGTTATTTGGTATTTGTGTACAACTGATAAACATACTAAAATAAATATTAAACACGCAGACACGAAGCCAAGGGATCCAGCTTTAGAATCAGGGGGGCGGGTCACATACTCGAGGTCAGTTAAGACAGGTCCCAATTCGATTACAATAATAAATCTAAAATTAAAGAGACAGCAATAGACTATGCGTCTCGTTCGCGAATATGGTTGCCATAATACGAGGACGAAATTTTATAAAATTTATTATTTTAGTAAGAAATAACCACTCTATAGAGTAAAAAAACCGACTTCAATCTTCAACTTATATGGTTCTCTCGTGGATGCCGTTGTCAGAACTGGACGAAATTAATCAGTAAGCACCAGCTTTCAAATAAAAAAAGAATCATCCAAATCGGTTCACCCAGTCGAAAGTTCTGAGGTAAAACATAAAAAAAAAACAGACGAATTGATAACCTCCTCTTTTTTGAAGTCGGTTAAAAATGATCAGTTTTCGACAAAGATCTAGGTCATAACCCCCATTGCTTGCATGAAGCCAACAGACAATCACACAAATGTAGGCCTCGAGCGGGACCAAACTCAGAAGACAGAGTCACTAACAACTGAGCCAACAGGCAGACATTTTGCCATTTAAACCGACTTCAAAGCCTTTCATTGAAGTCGGTTAAAATGGAAAAATCACAGAAAGGAGGAGGATCTATAATCATAACATAATTAACTATAACATTTGGACAACCATGTCCAAATGAATAGCCAAAAATTTAGTTGTAGTGAAGCACTAGACAAAGTGTTGTTTTTGAATTTAGAGAACCATCCTTCATCCATACTAAACTATACACTCTCCTACTTACACACTCCTTAATCCTAACCTTTCCTTTTTTTATAGGAAAACAAAGGTAAAACTTCTTAAAAAACTTTTTAATTACTATTTAACAATGCATAGAGTAAAGTATGAATTTCTTTACAAGACCGAGCTCGAATATGAGATGATGTGAAGAAAATGGGAGAGCAAAGTGACCGTGAGTAGTAATAATACTACAAACATCCCTAGCCAGCAAAGTATCAAGGATCCACGAGCGGAAGGTGACAATATACAAGATGTTCTGATTATGTTTGCAATTCATTGCTTGACCGGGCGTTCCTAAAATTCGAAGCTGATATTTTATGTACCGCATATAATGGTCTTAGAAGCTCCAATAGACGACCACTGCTGTTCCGAGCAATAAAAGGTAAATAAAACCCGTCCGGTTGTAACATAACATCCGTGTTTATTGTAATAGGAATACAATACGTGAGTTTGAATGAAGACAATACGTAATCTATACCATACTTTACTACGGCAGTTACCTTTTACTCTCATATTTACTGTTTGTACATCCAACTCTATCATAGAGCAATTATGGGCCCTTGCGGGAGATTATACTAGTGGAAGAGAAATGTATTGATTTGAGAAATTTGGGGTTAAAAAAAATATACTAGTGAAAAGTGGGTATTTCCAAATACCTCTGCCGACCGCGTCGTTGACAAAATCATCAGTTCGTTTTTAGAAATGACCTGATCGACTGACTTGGAAAGCTGAAACTTGGAATATAGATACCTAAATATTATAGTCTTTACGACGCAGACAGCTATTTAGGAAGAGTTATTCCATTCCCATAGGAACTGTAAAAAGTGAACCGCATTGGACCCTTAGCCCATAAAGTAACACGACCCAAGAAAGGATTGTTCAAAATGCTTACAAAAATAAATAGACCTCGCATTTATCATTATAAATTTTATAAATGACAAAGTTTGGTCGAATGAAATAGACTAGATTTTGGGGAATTAGGACGTACCCTACGTTTTATTCTGTAACATGAACGGACAAAAGGGCTACTTTAAAGGACAATTTAGGGCTAGAAGTTAGTTTATTAATTATTTCAAACATAAACGACATCCGAGCAAATATACGAAGCTGTAAAGCCTAAGCTTGGTGAGCACGTCTGCCTTCAAGTCCGGGTAGGGATCTATGCCATATTGTCTATGGTTTGAAGACACCGTTAATTAACCAGCTACACGGCTAGTATTTATTACATAATTTATTAAAAATAATGGCATGCAACAATAGCATCATGACCCAATTCTGAGAACATTACAGAATTCCGTAGAATCACGCTTCCAACGTTTCGCACCTTTAATTTCAGCCTGAATAAAACACGAGCTGGCTGAGGTCCAGTTCACTACAACTGCTACACCAAAACGGGTTATTAAGGTCACTGCAGCACTCATTTATGAAACTAGTAACCTCAAATTTATGCAAAACAAAAATGTGGATTGTTAGACTTTATTGTTGGCAGTTTTAGGGCTTTCAAACGACGCTAAATGTGATGGAACTGACGGCCCTTAAATATACCGACTCAACACGATGACATGTCCCTCCATTGGTTCATGAAGTTTTAATAATGTTAAAACTTCATGAACCAATGGAAGGACATACCCAATTCTCCGTACGTCAGTCAACAGCACATGAAGCTTTACACTTGTAGTGCTAGACTGACCTCTAAGGCGATTGTAATAAGAAGGTTACAAAGTCCAATGTGTCAAGCTCCACGTTCTCTTGATTGTACGTGCTTAAAATTAATCACTGAGATGGGTATAGCTGAAACAGCATCTCCTATTCTTGTATACTCGATTTAAGTTTTCATCGTGAATAAAATAGCGCTACATGTATCGTAGGATTCGTACGGAATTGACAAATCGAAAGAATCAGGGGATATAGCTCTTATCGGATAAACGAGAATGGAAAAACTTGGGATTCGGTACTGATAATTTGAAATAAAAGCGGCTTTATCACCGGGTCGGCGGGTCTTAAGTCGAATCGAAAAGGGGCAACGTCCGTAGGTACTTTCAAGGATAGGAACTTTTTAGGTAAGGGTGATTTTGGGAAAAGAACATTTTAGATAAGGAATATTATGATCTTAAAATGGAATGAAATTCGTAAGTCTGTCATAAGTGAATTCCGTTGTTGTGGCCCATAGGGTGGCCTAGTTAATATGCGCGTACTATAAGTAGTGCACAATTTTATAGCTTCATCATACGCAACATCTGTTTACTTTGCATTGGCCAATCTTATTAATTATAAATTAGATCATGTCGGAGACGAATTTAAATGAAGGACGATATTCAGGAAAAAAAGTAAAAGTAGATGTGACGGATAAGGAAGGGGAAGATATACTGCGCCTACCCCAAATAATGAGAAAAGCGCAAGAAGATTATAATGTCAAAAAGACGATTTCTTCTCCGCCTCAAACATGCGTATATTTTACTATCATGCGTAAAGAAATCGCATTAGCAATGCTAAATAAAATGTTCTCATCATCACAAATCATACACATAATACAACAGTACCCGAAGAAGTTAGCGCAACCCCCAAAAACGTTTAAAGAAAAAGTTTCTTTCTCCTAAAGAGAATGATTTTCTTCCAACCTCTTTGGCAACCCTCTTGGCCAAGCAACGACCAAGTGGCAAACGATGGTACTACATGCCAGTGACTATATCTCTTTAGTGTTGCGGCAATTTAGGGTGAGGCCAAACGAGCGTAATTTCGGTTGCAGAATTTCGGTTGCAGAATTTCGGTTGCAGAAATTCTGCCCGACAGAAATTCTGTTGGGCTGCCAGACGGAGCGTAATTTTGTGAGTCGTGAGTAGCAGAATATATCTTATTTCTCACTCCCTCTTGAGTGATCCGTCACATTCCACTCTAGTATCTCTTTCACACATTGTCTATGTCTACCCCATCGCCCCGCGAACTGAAATTCGGTCCGCATAATGCATGTGAGTCGGCAGACAACTCATTTTGCGTCGCCGTGTGAATCAAATAGGACTTTTGTATGAAACCGAATGCAGCAGAATTTCAGCGACCGAAATTCTGCTACTCACGACTCACAAAATTACGCTCGTTTGGCCTCACCCTTAATCGGTGGCGCTTTAACGCCTGACAAGTCTACTAAAGACATTTGTCATTCTATTAGACTAATATTTACGTTTTAAAAAGCTATGTATAGCAATTACATAGTCACTGAGCCAGGTGCCTAGCTAACTTCTGCGGGTTATAAAGACAGACACGGCACATTACAAACTGCAACTACAACACAAAAACGGACACCACACAACACACTGTAGCAACTGTACAACTACCTGATTCTCCGCTCCTCGGTTAGGCTGGCGACAAGAGAAAATAGTGTGAGTTACAACATAAGAAAAATGCTCAGATTGTCCCTAGGGGATTGTCAGAGGTATTTCACTTGTAGAAGTACCCTCTGGTCAGCAGTGTATTTTTCGGACCCGCAGATGGCAGTTGATGAGGCCATCGCCGTTTGCGTCGCTATTGCACACGCCTCGGAACTAATTGTGGAGATTGAGCTTTTGATGTTTTCCTTCACCGTCGAGCTAGCGATAGATGTTTTAAAAGACCGGTCAAGTGCGAGTTGGACTCGAGCACGAAGGGTTTCGTACCTATAAAAAACGGCAAAGAAAACAAGTTTATTGTAAAGGAGCCCTACTAAAATATTTTTTTTTTGTTTTTAGTATTTGTTGTTATAGCGGCAGCCGAAATACATAATTTGTGAAAATTTCAACTGTCTAGCTATCGCGATTCTTGAGATACAGCCTAGTGACAGACAGACGGACGGACAGCGAAGTATTAGTAATAGGGTCTCGTTTTTACCCTTTGGGTACGAAACCCTTAAAAACGGATGCCCAATCGTCCAACCGTACCAAAACGTTTAATCAGATTTTCGGATTAATTTTCAATATCACTATCAATATCACGACGTTTTCCTTTCATATTAGCTAATTTTAGAGAGACATCTGGCCATTCGATTAATCTGCATTTAAGTTGATGACTGCTTGCGTGATGCAACGTGATCAACCTTGAATCATCAAGTAGCTTTTTCTGATCGCCATTTAGTAATACTTACAACCTATAAATATACAATTAATTCCCGGTTCCTATATTCGAGAAACGAACCGTTTTGCTTACGGACGGTAGATTTATCTACGAGGCGTAACTCAAAAGTGTTCCTATAAAAAACGATTCGTAAGTAAACTTACTGACAGCTTGCTACGTACGGATGGGAGGGCTACGAGTTACGGATAGTAAGGGTAATGTATGGAGATGACAGGATAGAGTGTTCCTATAAATTTTTTGAAACGTCAACCAGCTGTCAAAGTTACTAGGCGTTTGTTGATTAGTTACTGCCCGAATTCGGTCGGTTGTGTACTAGAATTTAACTTTTTTTAGCGATTTATGTAAAAAATCACTAATATGTCTCATTCAGATAGTGACCTACAAATGTTGTCCGACTGGGAGAGTTCAGAATCCGACGAAGAACTTGTTAATCGCCGAAATTACCACCAGGGGTTGACCATTTCAATACCTTGGATTTTTACGAATTTCAACTCGGATATCGATTGGATAAACCTTCTGTTCAGCGGTTACTAGTTGAAATATTATACCCTTATTTAACAGTGAAGGGAACCAGGTATGTAATAGGTATTATTTGAAACCTCAAAACGTTTAAAAAGTAACGCAACAAATATGTATTGTTGATATGTATACTTTACAATAAGAACCTAAATTTTTTCTTATGGTATACGTCCTTTACACCAATTGCTATTGGCATTGCGATTTTATGCTCTGGGAACTATGCTATTATCAGTGGCTGACTTTGTTGGGGTATCAAAATCATCTGCTTGTGGTATAGTGCGAGATGTGTGTGGAGAGGAATTCAGAAACCCGAAAAGGCTACTTTTTCTTGAATAGTAAGCAGTATGCAATGCAAATTTGTTGCTAATGAATGTAGTAACCCGTTGGCCTGGGTCCGCTCATGATGCTACAATATTTAAAGTGTGCATCTGGATTGAGGGCCCACTTTTTAAATTATTGCGAAACGAAATGATACTTACAGGGCATTTACTTAAAATTTTGTAAAACCTAAAGCAAAGATTCTTAAATTTCTTAAACGTGAATCAAAAGAGTTATGGTCAAATAGCTTGGGCCCTCAATCCTGACGCCTGCATAAAACGGCATAGTCGAATCTCAGAAAGTACTATCCCTGGGATAATAATTATTATTCGAGTATTTAGTTAGGAATTTCTTAAATACATTAAGAAATTGTCAAGTCTTAAGAATGCGACAATACAGATTTATGGCGGTTTAGCTTGGGCCCTCAATTCAGCAATTTTGATATTGTAGAATCAGCAAAAAATATGAGTTTTTCTAAGGAAAGATATTAATACGACTATAATATATTTGAGTTCCATATCTCGGAAAATTTGTTAAAAAGAAATAACGACACAAAAGTTAATTGTTAAAAAGTTATTGAAATTCGTATTTTTTCAAAACGTCTGAACTGAGGGCCCAAGGTTTTTGTCAGTATTGACTAGGCTAAGCCTTCTACACTACTGCACTTTAGGCTAAGTATTTTAACAAATTTTTAACTAAAAGGCTACAAAGCGTCCATTCTTATAAATGCCGTACTTTAGGAGAAAATTGATTTTCGATGTTTTATATGAGAAAATTCAGTAGGGTGTATATGATTTTGTTACTTTTTTGAGACAAATCAGCATGTATCCTCATATAAGATATTTCATAAGCGAATAGTTGTTGTCGGAAGCGATTACGTTTTGTGTGATCCAATAATTATTATAGGGTGTTATTTAAATGGTTATTTTTGACGCCTGACGTACGCGCGTTCCTGTCATGTTTTTTGTTTAATTTTCATTTTGCTGTGGATTTCGGGTTTTGACTCATATTAGTGATAGTATAATATAATTATATACATACAATTTCATATGTTTTGGCAGATTATAATGTAAAATAATAAAGATTTTGGCAGGGTTTCATATTATTTTTATTTTCTTGTTAAAAACAAATTAAGGTGAGTACCCTTATTTGTAAGCTAAATATGTAAAAATGTTATCTATACATAAAACAAAACTCTAACGGGGCCGTGGCTGTATATGAAATGTTTTTGAAAATTTTAACGAGTCTATTTTATCTAGTCTATATAATTATCGATATAGATACCAAAACAACATCTTTTTAAATTTGTGTTTGTCTGTCTGTCCGTCTGTCTATATCTGTCTGTCTGTCTGTCTGGTTGTGCACGCATCACGCAAAAACTACTAGACGGATTTTGATGAAATTTGGTATGGATATAACTGAGTACCCGTGTCAACATCTAGGGTACTCTTTATTCCAGAAAAATATCTCATTCCCACGGGAAAATATAAAAACAGGTGAAAAAAGAAATCGATAACACCTAGAAACTTGAAATATAGGTGTCTTGTATATCTTAGCCAACCGCTATGAAGAGATTTTTGGAAATTTCCACGGGAACGGGAATAAACCGGATCCGCGCAGGAAACGCCGATGGGCACCCGCAATTTCTAATATGTTATGTAGGCGTCTTATATGTCGTAGGCAACCGCTATGAAGGGTTTTTTTGATATTCCCACGGGAACTGGAATATATTGGATTGAGGAATTTTTTGATTTTTTGTATTGAAAAGGCTCCAATACTACCGGTTTTACCTATTTAAAAAAAATGTTTTGCCAGTGGAAAGCGTACTTTTCTGGGAGTAACAGTGCTTTAATTTTCCCACGGGAACAGGCCTAAACCACGTTACCGGTTTAAAAAGTTCTTTTACCAATGGAAAGATACATTACCAGGGAGTAACAAAGGCTATATTTTATTCCCGTATTTTCACGGGAACGGGAACTACGCGGATGAAACCGCAAGGCACTGCTAGTTGTTAATATACAGGGTTATAATTTTAATACGTCCAATACATAATTTCATTGATTATTGGCACTTTCTTATTTTATTTTTCCACGCATACGTAGGTGAGGGCACAGCACAGCTAGGCGTATATAATTATATCGAGCTTTATATATTATATACAATATGTAACAGAATAAGCTCAATTCCTGAAATTAGTTTGTTCAGTATTGACTACTTATTCGATTTCATCTATTTTTAATGTGTTAAATTTTTCCGAAAAATGAATTAGCATAGCTGAATTTAGTGCTATCTATGGAAATCGTGCTATTATTGATCGATATTTAAGAAAATTGGTTAGACACAACTAAAGTTCGATTGCATCTTTTTTTTAGTATATTAATTTATAACACATTTGCTAGTAAAAGGTGTCTTATTTCACCAATTTTAATATCGTTACCTATCTCATTACGCCCAAGTGCGGTAAGTGTAAAGTAAAACGCACGGTTTATCAAGATGCTCCGTCTTAAAACGAACGGTACTTTTTAAAATCTCAGCAAAGAGTTTTTATGTCAAAAAAGTTGTCAACATTTTATGATTAAAATTAACTTTGGGAGATAAAATATATTAAAAAATTTTTTATGTACATAATTATTTAATTTAAATAATTTTGACAGTAAATTACAACCAATCTGTAACAAAAACACAAAAATATTATTTTACTTTATTAGTAATAAGTACTGGCTGTTTTTTGTGCCTTTTCCTAAAAAAAAATGATGATGCGCGCCGCGCGCTTTTTCTTAACGCTGTATTGTTTTTATTCGTTTACCATAGTCGGAGTTTTATTTTATTTCCTCGCAAATGTGTTATAAAACGTCGTATGACATACGTGCGCTTTGATAATTACAGCCTCTGCTTACTTGTAGCCCTCGCCTACGGCTCGGGCTAGCAATATCGCCTCGGCTGTAATTTTCAACCTACCGCACTTATATCATAATGTACTATTACTAACCGGGGTGTATGAGGAATTGCGCTTTTTCTGTTACGCGTTGTATAATTATATATATTGTATCTGCGCTTTACAAAATACTACTTATATGATCACGACGAATACTTGTTTATACTTACGATAAACATTATGGTCACCCTACTGAATTTTCTCATATAAAACATCGAAAATCAATTTTCTCCTAAAGTACGGCATTTAGAAGAATGGACGCTTTGTAGCCTTTTAGTTAAAAAAATGTTAAAATACTTAGCCTAAAGTGCGGTAGTGTAGAAGGCTTAGCCTAGTCAATACTGACAAAAACCTTGGGCCCTCAGTTCAGACGTTTTGAAAAAATACGAATTTCAATAACTTTTTAACAATTAACTTTTGTGTCGTTATTTCTTTTTAACAAATTTTCCGAGATATGGAACTCAAATATATTATAGTCGTATTAATATCTTTCCTTAGAAAAACTCATATTTTTTGCTGATTCTACAATATCAAAATTGCTGAATTGAGGGCCCAAGCTAAACCGCCATAAATCTGT
The DNA here is from genome assembly GCA_963855545.1 of Ethmia dodecea. Taxonomy (NCBI): domain Eukaryota; kingdom Metazoa; phylum Arthropoda; class Insecta; order Lepidoptera; family Depressariidae; genus Ethmia; species Ethmia dodecea. The sequence continues at coordinate 13,360,302 of OY979446.1, read as the reverse complement.
ATTGTCGCATTCTTAAGACTTGACAATTTCTTAATGTATTTAAGAAATTCCTAACTAAATACTCGAATAATAATTATTATCCCAGGGATAGTACTTTCTGAGATTCGACTATGCCGTTTTATGCAGGCGTCAGGATTGAGGGCCCAAGCTATTTGACCATAACTCTTTTGATTCACGTTTAAGAAATTTAAGAATCTTTGCTTTAGGTTTTACAAAATTTTAAGTAAATGCCCTGTAAGTATCATTTCGTTTTGCAATAATTTAAAAAGTGGGCCCTCAATCCAGATGCACACATATTTAATATATATTTTATATGCTCCAGGTAGTAGTCCAGTAGTGTAGCAAATAATGCAAACGATCAAGACTGACATCAGATTTATAGTAATGAATTATCACTTTTTTTCAGCCTGGTTTAGCAGCCTGTCCTGTTCTGGGTCCTCATTGAAATGAAAATTAAACATTAGCAATGTATCAAAATTATCCATTTGGTATCCAACATTGGACCAGTTGCTATTTAGATATTATTATTATATTTAGCTGAAGAAACTTTCAAATATGCACTATATATTATGTCATAGTTGTAGATAATTTTAAAAAGTGATTGTGTTACAGAGTATTACATTAATAAACAATTTTATTCCAAATTACCAATTATTTATTTTGCCATAAGTACCGGTTGTAATACCTACCTATCCATTATTTAATGTTTTGTTGTAAGCTTCTCAAGCCCCGTTAATATTATATTATATTAAATAATACATATTTAGTACCTACTTTTTAGTTAGGTATGTACTACGAGGAAGTAGGGAATTTTGATTGAAATGTTCGTTTTATATCGAAAACATAATGCCATAAAAAACATAACTTGTAAAAAAAACAAGTCTCGCAATTCAGTTCTTTTACCGTAAAAAGTTGTAAGATCCATGTAATACAAAGTCGGTTAATTTATTCAGTCCCTACTTAAAAGACCTTCTGTCTTAAGTTATTACGTAATTAGCTAACCTAACAACATCTTATAGTGACCATATCAATATTAAAAATCTTTTGTGATTTAAGTAAATTATTGTTGGGACACAATGTCCCCACAATTGTTTTCTATGGTATCTCATTTCTTTTTGTAGATAGTCCTACTTTTTCCTTTCCGGTACCTTAGACTTCTTAAATAACTTTGTAATCCTATACATTTATATGGGATTACAGTTATTTATGCAGTTGGTGTATCTAGAAACCTGGACCGAAATTGCAAAATATTTGAGGTTTTCCTTATTTATACACCAAACACTAATTGTATTCTAAATTTGAAGCTTCTACGTCTGCTAGAAGTGCCTTAGAGTTTTGATGATCGGTCAGTCAGTCAGTGTAAAAATTAGAAACTTTGACTAGTTATATAACTCTTAATTAACTATTGGTTCAAATTGGATGAAATATACTGTGTTTATATAATGCCTGCTTGGATATTGAAAATTCAGGCTTATAGTTTTACTAGCCACCCGCCCCGACTTCGCACGGGTGCAATGCTTATACTTAAACCTTCATTTTGAATCACTCTATTAAAAAAAACCGCATCAAAATCCGTTGCGTAGTTTTAAAGATTTAAGCATACATAGAGATATAGGGACAGAGAAAGCGACTTTGTTTTATACTATGTAGTGATCCACAACGAAGTTATAGGGGGTCGAAAATGGCTTGCTTCGAGAAAAGGATGGTACGGCTGTGCCGCTTTTTTGCTCGACTTGGCAAGGGGCACTGCCGTGCCCCCAGATTCAAGCAACTGTTGACTCAAATATGACAAGCAAAGTGGTTGGAAGAAAATCATTATCTTTAGGAGATAGAAACTTTTTCTTTAAACGTCTTTGATGACAACATAGGTGTGGACATTTCAGTTGCGTTTCGTTCATATCAGTATAATTTGTGTTTCAACGATTTATAATTACTTTTTCAGCAAATCAGATCAAATAGTGCAAGAAAAGGATGTTTCACAAATAAAACTACCGTAAATACGTAAAATAAAAATATTTTGCTTTATTTTTTATTAGAGGGTAAATTTTCTGTTTTTGTAATAACGAAACGCAGCGGAGGGCTTCGGTAAGTTGGTTACCTACAACCCTTCGTCGCTGGTAGATGACGTGAAAACATATAGGAACGCCTATAACGGTTCGTTACTCGTAGTTGACAAACGGTGCGTTGCTGAAGTACAATAACGATTCGTTGAATATAGGAACCGGGCATAAGTTGAATGAACGTAATATAATCAATCTTGGTTGTAAATCCGCTTTACAATAAATAGGTGTTAATTTCATCGTTTATATAATAAGTCAATGCTTAATATTAATTTTTTATAGTATTTACAAAATTTGGAGAAAAATTTTCAGCATATCCGATAAATATTATATCTTGGTTCAATGCGTGATAGCCATTTTAATATGTTGGTGGAGACGGTAGTCCAAGCTCAATATTAAAATCTTTAAATTCCTTTCTCTGCATAATATATTTCAGAGAAACTTCTTCTCCCAACAACATTGTGCAATTAAATAAATAAAAATTGTGTCACACAAATTCACATACGGTTGTTTAGTGACAAACTAGGCAGAGCCAGAATTTTGAGTAATATACTTATTTTACCACAGAATAAGTAATAGTACTACATATTACTCAAAATTCTGGCTCTGCCTAGTTTGTCACTAAACAACCGTATGTGCATTTGTGTGACACAATTTATATTTATTTAATTTGCACAATGGTGTTGGAAGAAAAAGTTTCTCTGAAATATATTATGCAGAGAAAGGAATTTAAAGATTTTAATATTGAGCTTGGACTACCAGAAGAAGAAGATATTTCCTTAAGATATTTAAGTAAATATCTTCGTCGTGTCTGGTCGTTTAATATTTATTTAAGTATGTTTATCAGTTGTTTAGTACCCATAGCACAGGCCCTGCCTAGTTGGGGACTAAATAACCGTGTGTGAATTGTGTCCCAAAATTTATTTATTTATTGCAAGTTATTATAATTTATATCAATAAAGGTCCAGACTCAGAAGGCATTGTCGCTACCAACAGGGCCATTTCAATTCTTTGTTATTTCGGCGTCGGCTATTATAGTCCCATCAATGTCAGATACGGATAAAATGCGTAATAAACTGTCAATGCGACGTTTTTGTCAAATAATCCATTTGTTATGCGCGGTGGAAACGCCGAAGGGAAGGGCTCTACTCGCATGGAATCACAATGAAGGTCATACGCTGAAAAATATCATTAGCGCTATAGAATGGACGTGGGTTGATGCCTACAATTCATGTAAACGGGTTTAAAGCTCCTTTAAAGCAGATGTCGTAAACAAAAAAAATATTTAGTGAATGGTTATCATCTCCATTCACACCTTAGTTGGTAAAAATGAGCTGATCCCAAGGCTATGTCGTAAGGCCAAGGACACATACATTCTATTTCTCTCTCCACGACATAATATCACATTACCCACAGTGCATGTTTAGCTTTTATTTGTACTTCACTTTTGTTACTCTTTAAGTGCAGTAAAATAAAATCGATTACACTTGTTAAAGAAGAGCGGGGTCCTCTGACTGACACAGACTTAATTGAGTTTAAAAGAGGGCTTCAACTATTGTGAAAATCAATATTTTGTTTTTGAAATAAATGTATTATTAATATCATAGGAAGATTTTTTGAAAGTTGTGAAATATTCCATTCTACACAAACAACTTGTAACAGAACTAACAAACTTCATTCTATCGTCATGCTTCATCAGTTAAATAGTATTTTATGTCTAAGAGTACATTCTTCATAGTACATTTCAGACCCCTTAACGTGTCAGTGAAACTTAAAGTGAGCCCATAGAACAGGCAGGAGCGCTGTTACACATGTAGCAGAATTAATTCTGGGGCAGGTTATCTTCACGATGTATTACTTCACCGTCGAAGTAGTGATCACTATGTACTTATTGGTACATCTCTTCATTCGAAACTGAAGTCTTGTACATGAGGCGGGCTTACTGTAACATTGGTTATTTGCATAACACATAAACAAATACATTTTCAATGACAAATTGTAGAACAATCTTTACATAAGAATAACATAAAAAAATAATCCGTAACAGATTACCAGTTGACCTTTGTAAAAGGTAAAGTGAAGTCCTATTAATACTGTCATATTAAATGTTAGATACCAATTAAGTAACAGGGTATCATAGCAGTGACGTCATAAAATCGATGCTCGTTATGAAACTAGGAGCGGCAGTAATTTCTAAAGAATACAGGGTGTGCTCTAGAGACGTTGGAATCAACTATTCAATTACTCAAAACAGTAAATAAGATAAATAGTAGAAATATATCTTTATGCTTGCAGTTGCAAGGATCTTTTAACGATTACAATAGAACCAATTGTCGTCATAATGATATAGGCACATAAGTTATTATTTTGTATGCACTTCTATCGCTAATAAAACTAGGTACCTACAAAGGCATACCACAACACAGTGAAATACTGTTCACTTGAACACATATTATTATAAGACTTTATCGAACCCTACTAAAACCAAAGTGCACTGAAATCTTTAACGGAGTCCACGTTTTTCCGGCCATTTTGAGGCGTTTATCTGGTGAAAGATCAAAGAGTGTGCAATCAAATGGGCACCATCTACTAATAGATACCTCTATAGCAAATCAGCATGTCATATAGTCACCTTCACAGGTTCGAAAAATACACTAGAAATAAATAAATCTTATATCCCCGAAAGGGTAGGCAAAGGTATTCCATTTCTGGATATACCCCGGTTATACACATACATTATGGTTAAAAGTGGGTGTTGCCAGAAATGCAACACCTCTGACGATGGATAATTCTTGAGTGTAGGTATTGAGTTTTTAGTCTAAAAAATGGAACCAGACTCTTGTCATCATTATCAGTAAGCTATAGGGAGGGGGGTATGAAGTTGATAGCTACAACACTTCGGCGCCCGCCGTATCACTCAAAGGTACGACAGAGGACCGTAAACATTATATTGTCTCATTCTGCCGTCAAAATCGTTTACCTGTCTCTCACCTTAATGAGTACATCGACACAAAAGTTTCAACGCCCAGGTGGTGTCAGGTAGAGGTGAAAACCAGGAGATTTTATGTTTCACTATACACAGTGAGTCACCATATACCATTGAATGGATGTATGTACTTATCAATGGATGTATATTTATCACTAGCTCGACGGTGAAGGAAAACATCGTGAGTTAGAATTAATTCAGAGACATGTGTAAAAGATCCGGTCCGGCGATGGGCTCAAGACAGGGGTCCAAAGAATATCTCGTGAAAAGTGGGTAGCTATATGCAGAATTTGAATACCTACCCCTCGGGGATAAAAGGTGTGAGATTATTTTGGATATTTTTGGATATACTTTTAGCTTAAAAAATTTGACTACAATATCTGTAATTTTGCTATAAACTCAAAGATTGCTATTTAATTCAAAAGTTGTCCAATATGTCCATTGCCAAAATCATTTTTGTGCTTGTATAATTTAACCATTAAATGCTGCTTGTATAATTTAAACAAAAAATATTTTTTATTGATAAATAAACTAGAAATGAGTCCGTCCGTGCGTATGTGTTGCCCGAATCGATGCTTGGATTAGTTTTGCTATTGACAGCGCTTTTTTAATTTTAAATACTAATACTGTAAATTATAGTCAATGATTTTCTCTAGCATACCTACACACACAATTTTGCAAGATTAGGATGTTTTAATCACAAAAAACAATTATAAATTGCTTTTATGAAAAAAAAATACGGCCAAGTGCGTTTTTTAGTATTTGTTGTTATAGCGGCAAAAGAATACGTTATCTGTGAAAATTTCAACTGTCTACCTATCACGGTTCATGAGACAGCCTGGTGACAGACAGACAGACAGACAAACGGACAGCGGAGTCTTAGTAATAGGGTCCCGTTTTACCCTTTGGGTATGGTTTTCTTGAAATTCTTCATATGAAACGGCAATTTTATAGGTCCCAACCCAAGCCAATACTATACTAAAGAAAAACGAAAAAGCAATTGTCAGTTAGTCTGTACAGGGTCTTAATCTAGCTAGCCCAAGTATCTACGTAACCGACACGCAGCCCGTGCGAACGGGGACAGACGGGCTTGTAAATAACCTCGTCTCTCCCATTTTTTGCTGCGTGACGTAATCCCCCACAATGGCCGCTGATTGGTTAACGAGATGGGTGTGAAGCGAATATGAGGAGTGATTTGAATGGCTCACGGCTATTAGTGTTCAGAGGGATGAGGCTGAAAATCGCCTCTGAAAGGGCTTTCTTGAAGGGATTATAAGTATCATGTTAGGACTGTATGACACTAATTCGGTGGGCTGAGTACCTAGCGTCTTAGGACTCCGAACCCAAGATTATTGTTGTAATTTATATGAACTGGATTTGCTTATATTGGACGAAAGAACAGAATGGTAGAGCTTTAATAATAATCTTAATCTGCACTAATATTATAAAGAGAAATATTTGACTTTTCGTTAATTTGTATGTACAACTACTGGGCCGATTTTGAAAATTCTTTCACCTATTGAAAGCTTTGTTGTCTGGGAGTGACAAGAGCTATAATTTTCCCACGGGAACGGGACTTATGAAGGTGAAATCAGGGGGAACAGCTAGTTGTCTATATCTAAGAGTTGTGCGGAATAACTACGACACACCACTTCTCTCAGTCAGTTGTCTAGCTTACTTCTGTGGGTTACAAAAAATAACACAAGACGACATAATAGCAACTGTTACTACAAATACCTGATTCTCCGCTCCTCGGTTAGGCTGGCGACAAGAGAAAACATTGTATGAGTTACAACATAAAAAAACACAGATTATCCACGAATGGATAGTCAATCCACTTTAAAAAGTACTCCCTTACGATATTTTCCTTTACCGTCGAGCTAGTGATAGGCACTTAAAGTTTTGAAAAACTCATAAATACATCACTAGACTAGGAATCAAGTCCGATGCCGTCATATTTAATATCGAATCATGGTCATGAATTGTCATTTCAATTACATTTACTTCTTATTAGTGTGGTGGCGCCTTGAATCACTAATTTGGATACGTATTCATATACAAAATCACTGAAATTCTGTCAACTGGAACTTATACGGCTATATAAAACCCTATTCAAAGAGGTGCTCTCAAATCTTCAATTAAATGCACATTTCTTTCCGCCATTTTGTACCAGATTTAATATTCGTGATCGAAGGGTGCCCTCTATTACATGGCAGGGAGGGTAAAAGTACTGCAAGTCTGAATCTTGAAGCCAAGTAGCTCTTCAAACGCGACGCTACTAGGATAAACTATAAAAAACCGGCATAGTCCGAGTCGGACTCGCGCACGAAGCGTTCCGTACCATTATCTATAAAAACGGCAAAAAAATCACGTTGTATGGGAGCAGTCCCTTAAATATTTATTTTAGTTTCATTTTATATATGTTATAACGGCAACAGAAATACATAATTCGTGAAACACTAAAACAACGTTTCAACTGTCTAGCTGTCGCGGTTCTTGAGATACAGCCTGGTGACAGACAGACGGACAAACAGACAGCGAAGTCTTAGTAATAGGGTTCCGTTTTTACCCTTTGGGTACGGAACCCTAAAAAGCAGACGGCGCCATCGATTTCCTTATAATCACCGTTGTTATTACCGTAATTATCTCATTCAGTTGCATCCAACGCATCAAACAAAACATTACCTCATTTCTCGGAAAATTACACAATCGGAAACGTAACAGGTTTGTTGGCCCAACAGTCGTTCCCAAGAACTGCCATCGCCATTGCGACAAATTCTCGAACAATGGAGTTGTAGTGTTTTACGCGTTTCTTTGAATCTGTGTCGTGTTTCTCAGTACACTAAATGGTGACGGGTGACACGTTAGATAACTCAGTGCGTGATTGGCGATAAGATTAACGTCATGTGTCATGTTTAGGAAAACATGGACTACATCCTTACATATTATATTTAATAGTAATATTACTTATTCTGTGGTAGTACCGACATAAATCGGTGTCACTAGTACCATCAATGGTACAAATCGATGTTACTACTGCCACCAAGGGAAAAGTTTGTTAGGATTAGGATGAATATTTTTTACTTGATGACTTGATTTAACTTACAGTAGCTAGCTTTATAGCTTACTGCGCCCCGCGGTTTCATCCGCGTAGTTCCCGTTCCCTTGGGAATACGGAGATAAAATATAGCCTATGTGTTATTCTGATGTTTAAGCAATGTAACTGTAAAGTTTCATCTAAATCCGTTCGGTAGTTTTTGCGTGAAAGAGGAACAAAAATCCATACAGCCAGACATATAGACATCCATCCATACAAACTTTTGCGTTTATAATATTAGTAGGACACGAAATAACAACATATAGGCCATAATTTATAAAGATAGGTCTCGATGAAAAACAAGAGAATAGATTACATCTTATTCTTAAGGAAAGGCATAATATATTCCTTGTCATCAATTAAAATTTCACGCGGAAATATTGGCACCAGCTAGTAACCTCGATAAGAACGCAAAGCACATTGACTAATTGAATGATTTTGAATATTCAAAATCTACTATTTATGTCATACAACTTAGGGACTCCTTACACTTTTATAATGTCACTAATGTAGTAAAATAACACATTTGAAGCCGTATTTAAAGAGACCTTCTAAAAAAAAATATTACTTGATGGTCCGAAAGGCACTCTGTTTATGTAAAATACACTCGGCGTCAAAAAAATCGCACCTTCGGAAAATAATACTTTAAACCACTTTTAATCACATTTAGAATCTATGGTGATGGGACTATTAAGTATCATTTTAAACATTAATTTAACGACATTAAAATTAACAATCATTTATGCCATAAAAAAAAACATTTCACCCAAATAACGACGTTATACAAAAATAATGCATAATTACTTTATAAAAGGGCCGCTCGTTGCGCTACCTTTTAGAGGTATAAAAAGGGGGGGGGGGGGGGGGGTAAAACTAGGTTTTAAGTAATTTTTAAGCATTTTTTTTTTCTTTCTTTAATTCTTTGTCAACAAACTTTTTCTTCTTCTTTTGCAATCACTTCTTTTTTTATGACCTAGCAAGACTAAAGTACGATTTGCTGATTGTTGATGATTAGACCTATAAAATGATACCTAATAGTCCCATCATCATTGATTCTAAATGGGATTAAAAGTGGTTTTTCAAAGGTGCGATTTTTTTAACGCCGAGTGTAGGATAACATACTAAATTTTTTTGGTGTGCAAACCTATTTACCGTTTATCCGAAAAGGAGCCGAAATCTGCTTGACAGCATTATGATTGGAGATCGAAAGAAGTTATATAATCAATGTTTTATTGACGTAAGGCATTGACTTCTTATATTCAGAAGGGAGTGCTGTAGAATACTTACTAGCAGTTCTACTGCAGATTAGTAGATGTTACACTTGCCTAAGAATCAATTTTGTCTCCGCAAACTTCCCTTGCAACGTTTTCCTCCGCTAGAGCTAGCGATAAATCTTAAAGTACCAAACAAAACAATCTATCAGAAAACTGTAAAATCTCATCCAATGACTCATTGCCGGATAGAGGAAAATTAAAGTGTTTTCAACAAGATGTAAACAAGACGGTTTCTAAGTAGTCTCACTACAACGTAACTGTAAACATATTCGTCTGCAAAGAATTTGTCGAGTTGGTGACGATACAGCGAAATGACAACAGAATTTAAAAGCTGTTAGATGGTAAGATAGACATCTATACTCTATCTATACTAATATTATAAAGAGGAAAGATTTGTATGTTTGTTACGAATAAACACAAAAACTACTGGACCGACTTCAACTTTATTTTAATATGAAAAAAATCTTTCATCAGGAAAGCTAGAAGATCCTTGAGTAACATAGGCTATATATTTTTCCCGTATTTCCCATGAGTTAGATACGTCGGCCTGAGCTCAAAATTTGTCAATAAAAATCATGTAATGTCCGGAATCCCCGAAGGGGTCGGAAGAGGTATTCCATTTCTTAAAATACCCACTTCTCATTAGTATATTTTGGACCCCTAAAGGTGGTGAATCTATCGTTACCGCATTCACACATGAATCATTGGAAAACGTATTTTCTCACAATACTAATGGACTATAATAAATTTTATTTACGTGCAGGTACTTTCGGGATACTTTTTTTCTGATCTTTGATGGATGCCATGGCGTGTTGATGCTGCATGCCGTAGCATCCCGCATCACACTCCAGTCCAGAGCCGAGCGGATTTCTCGTCATTGTACAACATACTGTCGGCTGTCTAATGAATACTTCACCTTCGTGACTTCCTGTCAGTGCAGTGGCTATAGGGGTGTACATGTTCAAGTCACAAACAATAAACCGGCAACGAAGAGCCTGCCTCTCCACTCCTACGTTGTTTTATGTGTGTGTATGGCCTAAATCCTACTTGTGTTGGCAGGTTTGTTCGTCTTTCTTCCAGAATCGGACCAGCGTGTTTTTTTTTGCATATAGATGGAGAAGTGACATAGGTTACTTTTTATATATATTTATGTATATATAGTGAAAAAGTCGCGAGCCATAGCTAGTTTAATATAAAATTATGATTCATTTCATACCTGAATTCTCTAAGATCGGGTTCAACAAAAGATTATCTTAAGACATATTAATAGAGTATATTTTTGCTATTACAATCTTATTTATCGTGGATATTGTTTTAACAAACAAAGAGTAAAAGTAAATAGCAAAACAATGAAATAAAATAAGAAAAGAAATCGATGATTCAGAAATGCACATTGTACGTTATTGTGAGAAAAGAAATACAAATAAAAGAAATACATTATTTATTTTATTGAGACTTTATCACGCGTCTTTCAACAAACGACTTCTTTATTGTTTTCGAAGCGATGAAATGTATTCTTTTGATGTCATATACATATATTGTTTAATATATTCAGAAGGCCTGAACATTTGTGGAATGTGTCGCATCATACATAGGTATATAATATGTATATGGTTTCATCGTGACAAACCACTGGGCTATGGGACTTTCCTCCAGGAACGGAATTCTGCCGAGAATAAAGTTACCTATATGTATATTTCTAAATGAGTATAAAAAATTGATGCGCATATCAATGCAGTCTCAACTGCTGAACCAAGGGAGCTTCAATTTTCATCCTATGCCTTTAGCATTTTTAGGACCAAAGCAAAAACTAAGAAAGTTATCCGTAATTTCCACGGTAAGTAGTTAAAAAAAAAACAACTAAAAAACGTAAAGGAATAGGGCACTTGCTAATTATCGATACATATCGTCTGCATGACAGCGGTATGCAATTTTACAAAAGCACATGCGTTTTCAGATAGCCGTCTAAAATAGATTCAAAATGTATGACAGTCCGGCTGCCAAAATATTTGAAATAGCACTGTGGGCATTCACATTCTTGAAATTCGACCATAAATCTTTGCAACCTTATGATGCAGGAAATGCTGGTAGTTGAAGTAGAAGCCATTAATCTTGCAATCCTTTTATTGAACAACGTGTAGGGTATTACGTACACAGACGGTACCAAGGAACGAAAGTGTCGAGATAATTATCCGACGAATACGTAACCGACACTTACTTTTTAAACTTTTGGCTGAATCCCTGTCCCTGGTCCCTGTGGATAGGTAGAATGTAGTTGTTGATAAAACAAATAAAAAAACTATTATACTCAAACAAGATTTTATCTGAAGCATAAAATGAATGTCAGTTTAACAGATAGAGGTTACTTATACAAAACACGACGCGGGAAATCCCCACACAAACTTCAAATGATTTGTGATCTAAAGTCGGATATACAAATCGTTGTTTACGGAATGCTGAAATTCTTTGTCCCTTGGAAACCTGCAGAACTTAGGTGTGACTTGTAGGCATTACATCTATATCTTACTTTGAAGGCAGGATTGGTTTTCCATGTCTTTGCGTAAGTAAGTATGCATGTAAGTAAAACATAAATATAGGCCGGCAGACAGACAACTATAAAAACCTCGATTCAATATATCAATTAGACAAATTAAAGAACTAGAATTAACTAAGCAGACAGTGATCCCTTTCAGTTATTTCAATTTCTGTCTAGTAACTAGACTCTAATTTAACAGTGTCTAAAGTGTCGTCGTGTCCTTCATAAGATACATGTATGTCATATACAGATAATAGGTACATATCTTTTACTTTACTGTGAGATTGTTAGTATCTAATGAACTCAATCATCTACTAGTATATCTATACTTCTATACCAATATTATAAAGAGGAAATTTTTGTATGTTTGTTAAGATTTCAAAAATTCTTTCACCAATGGAAAGCTATTATATCCCTGAGTAATATAGGCTATAGTTTATTCCCGTATTCGAACGGGAACGGGAACTACGCGGGTGAAACCGCGCAGAACCTATAGTGAGTCATAAACCGTTCACAAATCGTAGAATAACAGTCTGTTTACTTGGTTTATCTATAAACTATTTTCTTGGCCATTTTGACCTATTGTAACCCCTATAAACATAGATATAAGTATCCACCTTTCCACAATACCTCTATTCATAAATACAGAAGTTTATTGATGCGAATAAGCGGCCGTTTCAAGGCGAACACGTGCTCCGAGTACATTGTAATTAGCATTTAGTGCGCGTGACTCACCAGCGATGCGCGCGCGCAATCAACTGCGATGTATCTCGCCAGGGTCGTACTTAGGCCTGGTGCATAGGGATACTTGCTTTTGAAGTGACGGTGTCACATGTGACCGCAGTAAGTTATGTGACATTTTTGTAATTTTATGGTATGTTATTGTATTAGGTAAGTTTATTTACACAAACATTGTATGGTTATCGTTCTATGCTTATCATCTAAGATATTAGACAGGTCTAAATAGTATTCGAATATCATTTGACTGTTGCCAAAATAAAAAGAAAAATGTATGTTATGCTAACAGTAAATAACTACTAAATATACTAGGAATTGGTTAAAATAGTGGTAAAATAGGTATATTTCCAATATTCTAAATTTTCTTCTCGCTGCGACGTAATCGCAACAGTCAAAGGGATTAGGCACACGTTGCCACATTCGCAATAAGACACATTGGAATTTCAGACCCCAGGCTTACTTACTACAACAACAATTGAGATGTGGAATTTTCAAGACTAAAACAACCTAAAACGTTTCTCTGGAGCTGGTATCGTGTTATACGTAATATATAAAAATGAATCCCTTTTTCCCTTGGTCACGGCATCACGCGTTAATGGCTGAACCGATTTGGCTGAAAGTTGGAGGTAGCTTAGAACCAGGAGACGGACATAGGATACTTTTTATTCCGATATTCCCACGGGAACGGGAACTACGCGGGTGAAACCGCGGGGCGCTGCTAGTACGTAATAAATTTCTTTCTCTTTAAACTCATCTCCCATCATCTGGAATATGTTATCCATACTGCAAAACTAGCTAATAGCGTCCACCTGTCGCTTCTGGCCTTACCTAGATACGGCTCTGGCGATTAGGGGGATCTATACGCCAAGTCGGAAGCGTTGACGGCTAATCCAGCACAGTGCATACTGAATATAAGAGTTTTCTAGTCAATTCTAGTACTTTCATCTTGCACTTTTATTATTATTATTATTTACTAGTGGCCCGGGCAGACGTCGTTCTGCCACCGTATAAACCATCCCTGGACCCACTCTAACCCACACAAAAAGTTTCATCAAAATCTGTCCAGCCGTTCTGGAGTTTTAATCAGACTAACGAACATCAATTAATTTTTATTTATATAGATTTAATTAATCATACAGACAGGGTACATGTGCTTACAAAATAGTCCTACAAAACAAAATTCTTTAACCATCTCTTAAACCAGTATTGTTTAGTTTAGCAATATTATTGCTTCCTTCATACTATAGTTAATAAAGTAGTTGTAATATAATTTTTCACACCACATGCTCGACAAAGCCGGATTATATATCATATAAACGTCACCGAAAGCAAGACATTATATCCCCTGGCTTTAACCGGGTTATAATGTTGTATGGAATTTCATTATAACCCTAGGTCAATAATGTAATTTTCACTTTTCATAATCCTTATTGCTATGACGATAAAGTCTAATTTCGTTAAGCAAAATGTGGTGCAGTCGTGGCCAACTCGATTTTCGAAAACCGAAGCCGCGACCAACTAGATTCGCACGATCTTCAATTGTTAAAACAAGTAGGTACCTAGGTCACGCCGGCAGAAACAAGTTGCTGTATCCATATAGCTTTAACATTTCAAAAAGAATATCGAAAAAGTCGAGTGATGAAAGTACTTTGACTTCAGAGTCTATTATACTAGATGCCATAGGCATTGTCAATAATCTACTACCATGCAATTGCATTTTATTGTCTCGCAAAAGGTGAGAAAAGTTGAGTATATAACTCGGGAATAAAACTGTTTTTGTCTAGGGCGCTTAAATCCCGCACTAAACTCAGGACTCAGTCTTAATTCCCTCTCTTCGCTCGGGAATTAAATCATAACTCCCTCGCTGCGCTCGGGAGTAAAACTGGGAGTCCTTCGTTACGTTCAGGATTCAATGTCGCGCCCGTGACATAAAACAGTGCTTTATTCCCTTGTTGTATAATCTACTATTGTGTGCCCTATAACATATATATATTTTCAAGCGCCACCTTTTTCGTAATGCGTTCGGAAAAAACTTAACTGAGACATGTTATAGGGTTATAGGGCACACAATAGTAGATTATACAACAAGGGAATAAAGCACTGTTTTATGTCACGGGCGCGACATTGAATCCTGAACGTAACGAAGGACTCCCAGTTTTACTATATATATATATATATATATATATATATATATATATATATATATATATATATATATATATATATATATATATATATACATATATATATATATATAGTAAAACTATATATATATATATATATATATATATATAATATATATATATATATATACATATATATATATATATAGTAAAACTGGGAGTCCTTCGTTACGTTCAGGATTCAATGTCGCGCCCGTGACATAAAACAGTGCTTTATTCCCTACATACATATATATATATATATAGTAAAACTATATATATATATATATATATATATAATATATATATATATATATACATATATATATATATAGTAAAACTGGGAGTCCTTCGTTACGTTCAGGATTCAATGTCGCGCCCGTGACATAAAACAGTGCTTTATTCCCTTGTTGTATAATCTACTATTGTGTGCCCTATAACCCTATAACATGTCTCAGTTAAGTTTTTTCCGAACGCATTACGAAAAAGGTGGCGCTTGAAAATATATATATGTTATAGGGCACACAATAGTAGATTATACAACAAGGGAATAAAGCACTGTTTTATGTCACGGGCGCGACATTGAATCCTGAACGTAACGAAGGACTCCCAGTTTTACTCCCGAGCGCAGCGAGGGAGTTATGATTTAATTCCCGAGCGAAGCGAGGGAATTAAGACTGAGTCCTGAGTTTAGTGCGGGATTTAAGCGCCCTAGACAAAAACAGTTTTATTCCCGAGTTATATACTCAACTTTTCTCACCTTTTGCGATATATATATATATATATATATATATATATATATATCGCAAAAGGTGAGAAAAGTTGAGTTATATATATATATATATATATATATCGCAAAAGGTGAGAAAAGTTGAGTATATAACTCGGGAATAAAACTGTTTTTGTAAATGGAAATATATATTTTCAAGCGCCACCTTATACATACATATATGCTTGAAAATAAGATGTAATAATGAGACAATCATTAATAACAAACAAACGACAGGAATAAAACAAGCTTCAATATTACGAATCTGAGTTATGTTGTTTTAATGCTTGTAACAAAACTGTACTGAATTGTGATAGTTTTTAAGAGATGACACAGTAAGCCCAGTTGTAAAACCGACTTAAAAAAAGGAGGAGGTTATCAATTCGACTGTTTTTTTTTTGTTTGTTACCTCCGAACTTTCAAATGACTATGATGACTCTGGTGCATCCCTTATGGTCCCATTTCAATTTGGTTCAGTTCTGACAATGGCATCCATGAGAAAACCAAGTTGAAGTCGGTTTTTAACTCTTTAGAGTTCTATGTTATTACTAGCGGCCCGCCCCGGCTTCGCACGGGTGGACATTTACTTTTTCAACATTTTGGGATGCACAAACAAATTTCTCCTAGCAACCCATAGTAAATTATCAAAAAAAATAGACTTTGTATGGAGACTTTTAAAGAATATTTGTGCCAAGTTTCAATTTGATAGACGCAAAAAACCCCTCTTCTCTATACCAACTTCAACCCCTAATTTCACCCTTTTAGGGAATGATTTTAAAATAATACAAAAATACGTTTCTCATCATTTATTTTTATGAGTATTTGTGATAAGTTTCAAGTTGATAGACGTAAAAAAACCACACGTTTCCATACAATCTCCAACCCCGTTTCACCCGTGAGTTAATCGAGATATACCTACTTGTCTTGTTGTTTGTTTTGAGGAGTATTTTTACAAAATTTCGAATTAATACATCGAAAAATGAAGGTATTAATGCAAACTTCAACCCCCAAGGGGATGAAACCCCTTGTAGGATGGTTTTCGATAAATCCTAGAACTAATATATCAAGTTTATTTTCAAGAATATTTGTAAAAAGTTTAAAGTTGATACACGCAGAAATCACACTATCCCATACAAACTTTATCCCCCTCTTTCACCCCTTTAAGAGATGATTTTCAAAAAATCCAAAAACACGTGTCTCATCATTTATTTTTAAGAGTATTTGTGCCAAGTTTGAAGTTGATAGACGTAAAAATCAA
Organism: Ethmia dodecea; assembly: GCA_963855545.1. NCBI lineage: Eukaryota > Metazoa > Arthropoda > Insecta > Lepidoptera > Depressariidae > Ethmia > Ethmia dodecea. Next base: position 13,343,422 of record OY979446.1, on the reverse strand, counting down.
ACACATCCCCATACAAACTCCAACCCCCTGTTTCACCCCCTTAAGGGGTGATTTTCGAAAAATCCAGAAATACGTACGTATCTTGTTATTTGTTTTGAGGAGTATTTTTACAAAGTTTCGAATCGATACACCCAAAAATGAAGGTTTTCCATACAAACTTCAACCCCCACTTTCACCCCCTTGGAGGAAGATTTTTGAAAAATCCTAGAACTAATATCTCATAGTTTGTTTCCAGAAGCATTTGTACCAAGTTTCAAGTTGATGGACGCAAAAAATAAACTTCTTCGTATCAACTTCAACCCCTACTTTCATCCGTTTAGGGGATGATTTTCGAAAAATCCAAAAATGTGTCTCATAATTTATTTCTAAGAGTATTTATGTAAAGTTTGAAGTTGATAAACGTAAAAAACAACACGTCTCCATACAAACTCCACTCCCCTGTTTCACCCCCTTAGGGAATGGTTTTTGAAAAATCCGGAAATACATGTCTTGTTGTTTATTTTGAGGAGTATGTTTACAAAGTTTCGAATTGATACACCCAAAAATGAAGGTTTTTCCATACAAACTTCATCCCCTACTTTCACCCCCTTGGAGGATGATTTTCAAAAAATCCTAGAACTAATATTTCATAGTGTATTTTGAAGAGAATTTGTGCCAATTTTAAAGTTGATACACGCAGAAATCACACTATCCCATACAAACTTCAACCCCCTCTTTCACCCCCTTAAGGGTTGAATTTCGTAAAATCCTTTCTTAGCAAGCATCTACACTATAAACGTAACCTTCACACAAAATTTCATGTTTCTATGTTCAGCGGTTTGGGCTGGGCCTTGATTTTTAGATTTAGCTTCTCCTTTTATATATATAGATTGTGGGCGTGCTTATACCGACACATGATTTGCCTGTTGTGTGGTGCACAGAAAGAAAGAAAAGAAAGAAAAAGAAGAACATCTACAGTGCATTTTGTTTTTCTCTGTTTTTGACGTCCACCCTTATTCTTCTTCTACGTCGTATCCTCAATAATCCTCATGGTTGAGGGACGTGACCACGGCCGGTTACAAAATGCAAAGCTAAGCTTAAGCCTCGGTAACTGTAGGTATGTACACATATGTCGCCCTCCAGAAAGTAGAGTCCGAATCTTCGATTTCTTTCATGAAGTCAAGGTGCAATTATCTAATTTGCTATCACGTTTTGCGTTGCCAAGAAGTTGTTAAAAAGAAATGACGAATGTTTCTATTCGGTGTTGTGGCTGTTGTAACTAAATAGTCACCACCTATTTTAAACAGGAAACTCTCATTTGAGCCAGAACAATGTATTGTGCATGACTGCAGAGCATATTTATTTATGGTACAGTAATAAAACGTGTTCTAATAATAAATAATAATACAAGTACGCGTCAACAGAAAACATATAAGATCGAGCGAAGGGGCCATCCATAAATTACGTCACACAAATTTCAAGATTTTTTGACCGTTCCCCAGTCCTTGTTACAGCTGGTCACATTTGTGAGACCCCCCCCCCCCTCCCTAGTGTGACGCCACACAAATTGCAATTTTACAACTACAAGTTGAATTAAAACAGCAGTTCCGTAATTAGTTTTATTTCGATTTAAATTCTTTTTAATAAAATCAACAACAAATCGTTTTTTTTTAAATAACAAAATATTAGATTTTGAAATGTGACGTCACAAAACGTAGGGTCCCACCCTCTTGTCACAATTCATCGACCCCCTCCCTCCTTAACGTGTGACGTAATTTATGGATGGCCCCTGAACTAGCGACCTTCAATAAAGCGAGCGATAAAGAGCAGTGATAGCCTTACGGTTAAGGAGCCTGCTTCATATGATATCAGTGAAGCACGGGTTCGAAGCCTGGAGTGTTCCAATGAGTTTTTCAAAAAACTACATACTCAACACATCGTGAGGAAGCCCTCAGGCCCCAGAATTAATTCTGAGGCATGGGAACGCCCGGTGCAGCGATGAGCTTACCACCTATCACGTTTAGGGGGTCCAACGAATATCTCGTGAAAGGTGGGTATATCCAGAAATGGAATACTTCTGCCTACCCTCGGGGATGCAAGGCGTGAGACTATTTATTTTATTATTATTTTTGGGAGCTTCGAGGAAATCTGTTCAGGGAAAGTTGGTGAAATGGGAAAGCCAATGGCATTACAAAGACTTTCTATGAAGCCCATTCTATGTGTATTGTACAAGTCCTTAGAATAGCAAACAGTAGGACATGGGATGACCAAATTACGAATACAAATGTTTGTATGAGTGTATGTTTGTCTACTAGACTTTCTGGCCAGTAGATCCCGCGTATGAAACCTCACAAAACTTAGGCCCTACAGTCACTTAAGTGACTGTCAAATCTTTCAAACAGGTTTTATTACATTGGCGTTTGTATTTAAGGAAGCCAAACTATAACTAATAAATTAAAAAATATAATAGAAAATTTTTATGCGCTCCACCCAACTCAGACAGTGACATTAAAAGCTTTTACAGTATCTTTCTTGCAACTTCTTTCGGTAAACATTCTGCAATCGGATATTGACCAACTTCTATCGAAATGCTTACTATGACAACGCAATAATACTATGCTAACGGTGGACCTATTTATTATTTTCGTTATTCAAAGATTTTCCGATCATAAACGTTTTTAGTATAATAGGTTTCAGGTGTTCCGTCTGCTCGTTTGCCACCTTTGTTTTATAAAAAAATTCAAAAAATACAATATAATATGTAAATGTTATGTCTACTGGCTGTATCGTCCGTGTCGTGTAGTGATTACGGCGTAACAAGTGGGGAGGCGTGATTCGCTGAGTGTGATTTGCATCTACAATGAGCTAAGTCTATTTCTGTGTGTATATTCTGCACTAGCAATTGCCTGAGAGTTCACTCGCGATTTTTAGTAAAGTACAAGTTTTTTTCTTCTTTACCTAGTTTATGTGAACCCACGATATTGTAAAGAAGCTTCGTATAGATAGACACAAAACATTTAAAAATTAAAAAATTATATCAAAATTGGTTTGTTTAGTGAGATGCATGTAAAAGCATTGAAACATTAAGAATTGGTTGAAAATCATTATACTTGTATAGGTATATTATAACTTAGCTTTTGCACATTACTTTCAATCCAAACTCTCCCCCATATTTCATTAAAATTGTTTTACGTAAATATGTAGAGTGGATAAGCGTTTATTCATTTTATAAAATAGAACTACCTTCATATGCAGACTTTCCCACCTTTATATTTATTGAGTGATAATTATATGCGCTAATTAAGCAGTCAGCTTCAAGTTATCACGATCTTACGAAGAATAATCACCTCTGATTATGTAGCTTAGAATAGACATTCATCGCATTCCTTTTGTCGATGTCTTCCTTATGTAGACTAAGTTCTCTACTACTACCAATAAATTATAATCGATTTTTAAACGACTTCAAAAAAGAAGGTTCTCAATTCGTCACGAATGTTTTTTTTCTATGTTAATTCATATTTCCAAATTTGAACCGATTTCGAATATTTTTTTTGGTTTGAACTGGTGTTCCTACTTCAAGAGTGGTCCCATATAAGTTTTGTGAAAAGCTGATAAAAAAAAAACAGTTGGATAAGCCCCTTTTCACACGTACCGGTTTCCACCGGTCCGGCGGCGAAATGTATTGCCGATTGCCCGGTTGCCCGCCGGTACGTATGAAAGCGAACGTACATGGCCATATACTTCGCCGCCGGGTAGGCATCGCCGGACCGTCGGAAACCGGAACGTGTGAAAAGGGGCTAACGGAACTCTTCAACGGACATAGCAAATCACTCGCTATCAGCGCAATAGGTTTAGTGACAGTAGGTATGGACCCGCGAACAGCGGTCCTATGGGGATATGACCAATGGAACACAGCTGCGCTACGACTACACGGTAGCTGGGACGTTGAGGTAGGCCTCGATGCCAGTCATGGCGTTCTAGAATCTACGTTGATAGTAATTAACCCGGGTACGCTAACTCAGTTATCACTGCGTTATGTTCTTTGCCAATGAAAAACACTGAATCACATTTTAAGCACCTGTTACGTCAAGTTTGCGGGTTACGTCACACTTTATTTAGTGTTGGTTGGGTTACTTCCTGTGACATTTATAAATCATAACATAAATAATCTGACTATGACTTAGTCGGGTACCGTTTTTCAGTTTAGTAGCACCACATAAATAGTGATCTTAAAATAGTATTAATAAAAAAGTGTGTCATACTCATCACATCAACAAATATAGAGCGAGCACATACAATACCTACATTGGCACATGTCGAGCGTTCTTGGGATGCTTGCATGACTGTGCACACTGACGACATTCTTATCCCGTTATAGTACACTGCTGGTTTAGTAGGTGCGGATTGTTTAAGCCCGTGAATCAAGGGGGCAATGGGGGCAAAGCCGCGAGATGACAGCGTGGGAGGGGCATGCCGGGGTGTGCGGCCGCGGGCTTCGTGCCAAGCTGAAGCGCCACTGCAGCGTCAGCCAGCAAACATAGCTTTGCCGGCAAAAAATTGCGATGCATCATAATCTGCACGACCCAAGGTCCAATTTAACGCTGGCAACCATGAAATTAACTTGTCTGTTGTCGTGTGAATGTCTCGCGCGTAGTCTAGGGTTTTCAATGCGGAGCATCTCAAAGTCTTTTCAAAAGCTTTTGCCGTGGGAGAGAATATTTTTGGCAGCCATTCCGCGTTCCCTTGAGCTTGACACGGAGTCATGGCGGGCGCAGCTTCAAACGTGCCTCCAAGGTCGCTGGCTTGTATTGATCTGGAAGTTCCTTAAGATTTATTACTAGAAAGTATACAAGCCTATAGGCTATTTGATAGTCATCCGCGTAAATTTTGTTCCCTAAGATTTATTACTATATAGAAAGTATACAAGCCTACAGGCTATTTGATAGTCATCCGCGTAAATTTTGGGTAGTAAGAGCGATTTACAGAAGATGTAAGTATTTTATTTAAAAATCCTTTTTTGTATTTAGACCACTTTCGATCGAAAGCGGTTTAGATTACCTCACTCGCACGTTGCTAGTTTTATTTTATAGTGATTGTCATACCTTGGTGTGTTCATGGGTATTTAGGTGTTGTAGAGGTACATCTCTATATGGCGCAGATAACTTTTTGGAGGATTTTAATATAATGCATTTTATTTCCAGATTATTATAAGAAAAAATGACCGACTACTAGATTACCTAGACAGACAAAAAGATACGAAACAAAAAACTTAAATATACTGTGATGATTGACGACTCATCCTATTGGAGGATATACTTATGTAAGACGTAAGTCAATACCATGACGGCTGATATGATGAATAGGAAGGAGATGACATAAGTGCTGATCCAAATAATGGGGAAAGGGCAAGACGACCTCACATATATTATTATTATATACAAAGTAAATGATTTATCCGAGCAACTTATTTATCAATAAGTTCCTTAACCTGCTTAATGGTTAAAATGGTCGTTTTACTAACTACACAACTATATAAATGCTATATAAATATTCTATTCGTGTTCTAAAATTTTATCACCAGATTTATCACCACGATTTTTGCTGTCAACTCCGCTCCAAATAAGGTTTATTCCACTTTGAAATTGACACATTTATTTGTTGATCAAATAAAAAAGCTATAAATAACACAAAAAGGCAGTAGATCCAAAGCCAACCTATAAAAGCCCGAATGATTGATGCTCTGACCAAAAACATCAACAAAAATATTGGAACCCAACTTGTTACGCATACGCTTGCTTGTATAAGTACTAGTGTTGGGAAACTATCGACAGTTGAATATTGAGTCGATAGAAGTCGACAGTCCTATCAATAGCATCGACAAGTCAAAATCACATGACAAAATTGTTAAATTAGGAGGCACCCAGCGGCGTCGCACACGTAACCCATTTCTTCCCTGTTACCGTGAAAATTTTATTTATTGGCTGTATAATATTAATTTATGGGTGAGTTTCGAAGATTTCGGGATAGATAGATAGACAGATGTGAAAGTTTATTTGTTACAGTTACGTACAGTCGAACTAAGAAAATTAAAGTAATAGTTAAATATACAATAATTAACAATTGTCAGTGTTACAAGGTGGTTACATTACAAGTGTGTGTGTCAGTAATACAATTGGAACATAGCTCAACATATTGTTTTACTCAAACAGAGCAAAGCGCTGATTTTCAGTTATGTATGACCCAGGAGTAGGATGAATAAATAATATTTTGCTTGTAAATTTTGCACTAAAACGCCACCTAAATACTATAACGTCAAAACTATCGATAATTGACCTATGATAGCGAGCTTCGCTCGTCCTAACACCAGTGTCGCTAACGCCATCTGCCGGTGTGTGGTCGTATTATTAATTTAATTTTACAGGAAATACAACTATGCAGTTTGCAAAACTGTATCTATAGGTATCAAAATCGTTATAAATATAAAAACATACAATACAACGGCTCGTTTAAAGTAATACGATAGTTTCCTAGTTCTCGATAATATCGATAAACTGTGTAATTTCACGCAACACTGCTCTTGTACCTGTGGGCGTAGTGACTCACCGTCTCACAGATAACGCTATCAGACATTTTATATTTGTTTAGCTGAGCGCGGCCGTGACCACTGTTTATGCTTGCAGCTTATGTATTATGTAATAAATGCAGACTGACAAAGCTGGAACGTTGCGTTTTTTGTCTTTGAGTAATTTTTGAGGTAGATTTTTACTCACTAGTTAGTCGTAGGCGAAAGTAACTTTTATTTCATACCTTTTCAGGCTTTAACTTCTGTACCGATCTTCGTGAAAATTTCTGGGAAGGTAGATTCTATCTATGGAGGAGCGGAGGTGGAATGCTCCTCCATCGTGAAAAGGGAAGATCTTCCGCCAGGCCAGGTGATCGTGCCTGGGGACCGCGGTCCAACGGTTGATGTTGGACAGTTGTATTTATACAAACTTATTAGAAAACTCCGATAGCGCGGTTTAGAACTCGGCCGTCTATTGGCGTGTTCTATGTAGTGTCGCTAAATATTCTCGTCGGTTCGATGGTCGTTTAATTGTTTATCAGTTGTTGTAAAGGCCCTGCCTAGTTTGGGACTAAATAAGCGTGTGACTTGCTTGTGTCCCACAATTATTATTATTATCTTGCTTGAGGGACTTCCTTTTTATACCGGAACGATGTCCCAGTCGCGGGCAAAAGCTATAGACTATAAATTGTATTCTCGTAATTATTTATCCACACTCTTGTAACTAGGATTGCACGTTAGATATTTAAAAAAACACTTGGTGTAGGGTTCGAACCTAAACAAGATATTATTGGTATGTCTTTTGGTTTGCGTACTACACAACAGATTTTGATGCCCCTTGAAAATTTGAACACTGCGACATGGCTGGCGTTACGTGGACAAAATTAAATATACAATATGTAAGAGAATCAGCGCAATTTCTGAAATTAGTTTGTTTAGTATCGACCAGTAAATCGATTTCAGCTATTTTTAGTATGTGTTAATTTTTTTGAAAAATCTGTTAGCTTATGCTAACAGATTTTTAGAAAATTAAATTAGAGCTGCCTATGGAGAAACCGTACTATTATTGCTCTTTATGTAAGAGATTTGGTTAGACAAAACTAAAGTACGAATGCATCATATAATATTTTTTTTATATTCATATACTAATTGGGGTGTATGAGGAATTGCGCTTATTCTGTGACGCGTTGACTATGAGGATGAAGAGAATCTTCAGAGATTGAAAACTAGATAAATTGATTAAAAGCCAAAAGCAGCCGTCAAATAGATTACTGTTTATAAATCCACATCAAAATGATTGAAACATCCTGATCACTGCCGCAGCAACTGCAATAACGAACGAGCTTCAATCATTGCTGTATTGCTGCGACGTAATTAATGATTAATTAATAATAATAGGATTGACGTGTGAGATGAATGACTGGGAATATCGGAGCTCTGCGATGCAGGTCTTTATACCATACATGTCAACTTATAAATTTTTGGGTAATACCTACTATTTGAGTCTGTTTTTCTGGATTTTGAAATGCAAGTGTTGCTGAATATTGTGACCAACTCTTATGTAGTGACAGCAATAAACCATTTGTATTTAGTTTTTATCTAAAAAGTGTACTCGATATTTTTTCTAGACTGCACCAGGAAAATGTGTAAGTGTGTATGTTTCGATGATTGTTACTTAATCACCCAAAATCAGCTGCAATCAGAACAGCTAAAACGAGACAACAGTCTGTTAGCTAATTTCAGTTTGATTTGTCTTTCGGAAACCGGGACCTTGTTAAGCATAGAGCTAAGCTAGAGCATAGAAAGAGACAGGTTTCTACGACTCATATAGCGGCATCTCTTTCTGACTGGGCCTAAGACTAAGACCCTGCACTGAAGTTGTCTAGTCTATTAAAAGACGAAAAAAGACCAAAACAAATCCAAAATAATGTTTATTGGTAGCCGTAGCGCCCGTATAGCTACGGGTTTACGGGCAAACGTAACAGTTATGTGAGTTATAAGAACAGATTTGTTGCCAGTTGTCACGTAATATTATATGGCATGGGTCATTTTTCGTCTGAAGGGCGAATGGAGCTCACACAAATTGTCTGCTATATTCAAATTTTCCTAAATGGGGAGCGATTCTTTTTACCCGATTGCATTAGAACGATGGTAACGGTTTTCTGGTGTATGTATGTAATATGTATGTATGTGAGACAATTTCTTTGATTCCCTTATAGACTGAGCAGGTTGATAGAGTTTAAATTTTATAAGGTGTCAATGTCATTAGATTCATTTTAGGCCCGTACCACAGAATGATCTTCAAGCGACGAAACTTCACATGAGGATGTCAGACAGAGATGCCGCTGTATGAGTAGCATACGGCTGTTCCTTTCTAATTGCACTTAATCAGAGCTTTCTATCCATAAGAGCAAATATAAAAGAGCATGTTTCACTCTCTGCCAGGACAATTCCTATTTCGAAACACGTGTGCACCTATGCAAAGTGTGAGCTGTTACTTTTCACCCCACGCTCAAAAAACTAGTAATACCAGTGTATTGGGCATAACGAAATAGAAACCATTGCAAACGAAGTAAACAGCGGATGTGCAAGTATAGGGGGAAGTATAATTATCTATACTCATATTATAGAGAGATTAAATAGTGTGTTTGTATGTTAGGGGTTATCTCTGAAACTAGTGATCATTTAAAAACAAATAATCTAAATAAAATAAATAATATTATTATTATTATTTTACTTCACCGCAGCACAGAGCTAGTTGTAAATATGCAAAAGTTTTTGAAAAACTCATTGGTACATTTCGCCAGGATTCAAACCCGAACCTCTCGAATGGGAAGCGGGCTGTTTAACCAAATCTCTTTCTCTTTAACTACTCGAATAACCACTAATAAAATGTCATTGGGGTCAGGTAACACTTCCGTGCATGCATGTCAGGCCGCGGGCAGTCGCGCACATCATCGCAAAGAATAGAACGGACCGTCGCCAAACGACTGAGTAATCGACACGGGTTGTCCCATCTGCGTCGGACATGACTCAGTCCAGTACATCTGGTTCCGGAGTAATTAAACTTAAGTGGAAGTGGGAGCCATAACGACTGCGTGAAAGACAGAGACAGAATAACAACAAAAACATCGCAGTTTTTTTACGTTATAATATTTGTAAACAGCGATGGAGGTGGAAATTTATAACGAGCGAATTTACAATTCGAGCGCAAAATCCACAGACGATAGGAAAAACAACAAATATTTCTTTTTGTATTAAAAAAAAGACCATAAATCTACATGGGACGTACATCGATCTAATCTCAGACGGAACTAAAATAAACACACGTTTTGGTACAAATGTGCGTCCCAAACAGATTGACGAGATGACCCCACGACCCTTCCTTGACTTGTTTGATAGGAACGATGTATTTATTTATATTTAATCCTGTTGTTGACATCGAGTGTGTGTAATCAAATTAGTATAAGGTCGCAATCACTTTTATTTGACATTAGAGAGGCACTACTTATGTACAAGTTGGCGGCGACTTTGTTTTTTAGGAATATAATAGACTATAGCGGATGCTACCAGGCGACACCTGCACATAGCCTGTTTTTTCCCTTTCCTGTGGGTATTAATGGACAGCATAAAAACCTACTTCAAGACACTAACAATTCATGTTAATCGGTCAAACGGTGGCGAAGTCAGTAGTCTTTTTTTTTAACAGACAACACTTTTGTGTCACTGTCAAGCAAAGAGATTTAAATATAATAGGGCATAGAGGGGACAAAGCGAGGAAAATTTGAAGTCAAAAGTTATTCCAAGTGGAATAAGTCTAGTACAATTTCGACCGAATGACAGCTCGCGTTCATACTAACTGACATAACAAGGACATGACGCCTTAGGCTTCAAAGTTTTGTATGAAAATATTCCCAATGCCCCCTCTATGCCCTATTATATTTAAATCTCTTTGCTGTCAAGCAAACGATTCTTACCTTCTCTCGCTTCTCAACGTCGACGGCCGTTAATCACGACTCAGCTAGTGCAGATCTTTGCCCGTCTGACTATGTACGACAAACGTAGCCTACCAATTCCCACTTCAGTTCGGCAGTATTTTCGCCAAATGGCTTGAGTTTTGAACAAGGCGTTGTGTTCCAGTCTCGATAAGTCCGGATTCAGTCATTTTCCCGGATTCAACGTACAAGATATAATGTAGGTTGGACATAATGTTGCAAATAATCGTCAGAATACAAAGCAGATATTCATCTCAAAAAATCGAGTCAAAAGGACGGAGAGTTTTAAATCTAAAATAGTTGAGATCCCATCCATGCCATACCAGACCCAGAGACATAATCGCTGCTGAGAAATTTCTCGAACACAGAAAAGAAATACCTATAAAACATAATAAGAAACAACTGAAACAAGCAGACATTTCATTTATCTATAACGTAGAGATGGTGAAAGTAATATTGGTGATTTAATTATATCGACAGTCCAAGGTCGATTTTACTTTCAAAGTGTTATATTACACAGAACTGTTGAAAGACACGCCACCTCCAGCTTGTTATATTTTATTTTCTTTGCTATCTCCGTTATATAATAGTTTCTAGACGTCTTCGCAAACACCAACAATTTATAACCTAACTATCAGCGCCTCGCAGTTTTACCCGCGTAGTTCCCGTTCCCGTGGGAATACGGGGACAAAAGATAGCCTATGTGTTATTCTGATGTATAAGCTATATAACTGTAAAGTTTCATCAAAACCCGTTCATTAGTTTTTGCGTGAAGGAGGAACAAACGTATATACATACAAACTTTCGCGTTTATAATGTTAGTAGGATATAGGTACTCCTCGAGTGCGCCGGGCGTTACCCAGATCCGCAAGGAAACTCTTGGAACACCAGAATCCCTTGCCGATGTCCTGAGAAGACGCGGAAGATTGATCTGCTTCTCGAGAGGTTGGTTGGCTGAAGCGGCCGCCATGGTTCACGTACAATGGTCGATTTCAAGGAGTAAGTGCGGAAACCAAATCCCTAACACAGAACCTAATATAATCCCTCTGGGGTTCTGAAAGCATGTAAAACCTGAATGTTATCTAAAGAGGGCAAAATAACATTGTAAAGGAAATCAAATACGCCATCTTACGAGAGGTTCATAACGTACTGGAGGTTAACACGGCAGGAAATTAAGGCCATTGCCGGAAGCCACAGGATACCAATAAAAACCCTAAAAATAATTCGAATCCGCTGGCTGGCCCACTTATAAAAGGGAGACTCAAAAACTCGCAATAATGGTCTTTTAAAGGTATGTATCCCTTGACTTGACCGTGAAGGAAGAAATTACTTTGCAATGCTTAAACCCTCCTAACAGGCTGAACGCAGATTCAGAATCTTTAGCGTAATATAATCGCAGAAAAATCATCTCTTTGAAGGCGACTTGAGGTATTCTGGGTATCAAATTATGGTGGTGATACAAATAATATCCTTTATTACATAACTTTTTAGATTATTTTGAACCGTATTCTGTATTGATGTTTCTAAATGAGGTTAGAGGCAGTGTGACAGGAGTACTATAAACATATACTTTTTTTACAATGAGGATTTGGTGCTGATTCTGCTTTACAGCGACTAAACTCCCTCGGTCCCACTGGCAATCTAAATACTACACAAATTTGAAGATTGTTCGCCCTGCTACATAGTTTAGTTTCACCGAAATTCATCGTGGATATCACATGGTGATCGACATTCAACTGATAGTGCACTTTTACCGAGGTAAAACTAAAATGTCCCTCCAACGTATTTTATGGAACTTTCTGTTTACTGCACACCAACACGAACACTTGCCACATAATATCACTATTCTGAGCTCAAACCCCAGATAAACTGCAAAATGAAAATTTTACAAATGACATGAAGTCTCTCCTGGAGTGCGATTTTTGAATCTTACTGGTGATATCAAAATCACCGATGACTAAAATAATCACCGATGATTTTTATGTAACCATTTTCCAAAAGCCGTATTTTTGAAAGTCACACGCTGTTTTCAATAAATCGTCGCAATCACAAAATATCACAATCAATCAATAATTCTTACGAAAATCATACTATGGCACTTTTGGCACATGTCACATACGTTAACTGTCAAAAACAATCGCATGGTGATTTCAATTACGAGTGGGTAGGGGCACTCGTAAATCGATATCATAGGTATGACAAATGTAAGTCACCGATGAGTTTCAAAAATACGAACTTTCGGAAATCACTCACATCGGTGAGAATTAGTCACTTGGTGAGATTCAAAAATCGACCCCCGGGTCGCCAAAAAGTCCAAGGGAATTTGCATTCCGTCTATATGTGAAGCACAAGGCGTGTTGACATCTGACCGAGGTCTCAGTAAGCGAGAGTACATGAATATCAACAACTAGCTTTCACCCACGGCTTCGCTCGCGCACGTTTATTACACTCCCTTAGGGGTTGGATTTTGCAAAATCCTTTCTTAGTGGATGATGACACTGTGTAAGCTATCTATGTGCAAAATTTCAAATCTTTAGACCCAGCCGTTAAGGCTGTACGTTGATACATCACCAATCAGTCAGTCAGTTTATCATTTTATATACATAGATGAATATAAGCCAAAGTCAGAAAAAGAATCAAGCCGTCAAAACGGACGCAAGCACTTATGGTAATAATACATAATCCCGTGAAACGACTGAAATCGGCGGAGCATGATCAATAGGCCGTAATAGGCCAGGCCATCCCACAAGGGCGCGCCGGAGCGTCGACCGCGCCCGTCCGCTGCCGATTAGATACACGACTGCATTTATTAATGTACCGGGTACCAAGAATCATTCACCGATTGGCCTTTATAGCATGGCAAGGCGAGTGATAGCCTTACGGTTAAAGAGCCTGCTTCACATGATGATAATCAGTAAGGTTTGGGATCAAATCCTGGCATGTACCTACCAATGAGTTTTAAAAAACTTACGTACATACATATTCATTACTAGATCGACGGTGAAGGAAATCATGGTTAGGAAACCCGCAGGTTCCAGAATTAATTCTGAGGCATGTGTAACAGACCCGGTCCGGCGATGGGCTCACCACCTATCACGTTTAGGGGTCCAAAGAATATCTCGTGAAAAGTGGGTATATCCAGAAATGGAATACCTCTGCCTACCCCCTCGGAGATAAAAGGCGAGTGTACAAGTTTAAAGTTCAGAACCGTGTGTGGTTCCTGGTTAACAGAAGAACCTCTTTTTAGGGTATCATGAGCAACAGTATCAACCTGAGAACTGAACCGCAAGCCCCAGAATTGGTTCAGAGGTTTGTGTAGCTCGGCGATGAGGCAGCTACCTCTTATATTTAGGCCTCCGGAAAATACACAGGTTGATCAGTGGATACATCTAGAAATTGAATAACTCTGTCATAACATTATTTATTAATCCTTATAATAATAACGTTGTGATTACGTAAATTCAATTGCTTTAAAACCGGAAAAGTGACAGTCATCTTCGAGAAACTATAAAGGCTGATTCATGTTACAACGGGACGGGCCCCGTCCGGGCCCGGGTGTGCCCCGTCCGGGGCGAACCATCCTACAACACGCCTCGACATTTGGCGCGGACGGGGCCCGTCCGGGGCACGTCCGGGCCAGCGCTTCTTACAAAAAATATTTGACCGTTCCCCGGACGGGGCACGCCCGGGCCCGGACGGGGCACGCCCGGGCCCGGACGGGGCCCGTCCCGTTGTAACATGAATCAGCCTTAACTGAGGAAATAGAAAATTATTTTTATCTTTTGCTTTCTCGGTTTTTTTTTTCTTCTTTTATTGCATTAAACTTTCGAAACACAACTAAGACGATCTAAGTGTCTACTTTGATACCACCGACACTTGATAACAGTACCTACAGAATGAATTCTGAGATTTCAATGGCATGTTCATGTTCAATGTCAACCAAATTCTATGCATGCCACACTCAAAGTAGCAACTATTATGTTACACTGCATAAGTATACTCACTAGAGGATTCAGGATGCATATTTGATAATGCAATCTAGAGTTGACCCTATAGTTGAAGGAGACTCGAATTTTTGATGTTTACTGTTCCGTATTTTGATAACTTCTTGTTGAATCTTCATAGGATGGAATCCTTGAACTACGGATAATATTACAATTGTAATTTTTTGCTTTACAACTTAAACTAATAAGTGATCAGAAAACTATTATAAACGAAAGTTTTAATAGTTTTCTATTTGTTTTAATAGTTTTTTATATATATTAGCATCGTTAGTTAAAACAGATTATGGTTACCGTAAAAACATGATATAATATTAATTTATAAATCAAAACAAGTAAAAGTGAAGTAATATCATATATGTATATAGTAAAAAGTTTATCAGCTTTAAGTTTGTTACGTAAATTAATTGCTTATGGAAATAAAAAAAAGAAAGTTTTACTTAATTACATTCATGTCACATTGGTTTACTGATGACTTATTACAAGTGTATTTTAACAAGATTAATTATGTTGATTTATGGATATACAATTCATTTGGAGATTAAATTACTTAGTAGAAACAAGTGTTTTTCTTAATCATGTTCTGTTTATGTTTATGAATAGTGAAGGAAAATCATGAATTTTTTACCGTGGCAGAGCCATGCTTCGGCACGCTTGGGCCGGCTCGACCGGAGTGATACCACGGCCTCACAGAAAACCAGCGTAAAGCAATGCTTGCATTGCGTTTCGATGAGTAAGTGAGGTAACCGGAGGAAAAATTTGCTTGGAATTTTTCTGTCAAAAAAAAAGAATTTATGACAGAAAAATTCCAAGCAAATTTGTTTATTCCATTAGGTACCTATCGTTTCACACCTACACCAATATAAATTAATAAACCATGTACTACAATTACGTATTTTTTATGAGTGTGCAATTCACAAAAGTATCTATGTATACGCTTCATTAGTCCTATTGTACAAGTAGTTAAAACATTTTGGACTCCCTGGTTAACACTGTACAAAAGGTCAAGCTTTATTTACCAGGAACTATAATAATATGGATTTGTCACTGGAAATACACATTGAAAGCCAGCTATTGCGACATACTTAAATAAACTCCAGTTATATATCAAAATTTATATATTATAAATAGACAGATTGCTGGCAAGAAATGTGATAAAAATGTGGTTTATAAATTTTATTATACACCTACCTTGCAGTCCTTGTGATTGTAGCACCAGGTGCAGCCAAACAGGAGCCCTACTGCCGTGATGACCAGCGCCAGCGCCGGCACCGCCGCGTATACACCCTCGGAGCCCCATCCAGATAACAATGGCGGCCCACTTGTATCTGCAAAGCAATGGAGTGGTTCAATCATGATGGGGCCAAAAAGTTATACAACGACGACTGCATACTGCAGACAGGGTAGGCCTCCTCCAAGATGTACCAATGACCTGATTAAAGTCGAAGAAAGCACAAGACCGGTCTTTGTGGTGATGCGGGGTGACTATGTGTAGCAGTAGACGTCTTTCGGTCAATGATGATAGTAGCTCCATACCACCAATTATGAACGTAAAAGATTCATTGTCTATGTTAAATTATCCATAAAAACTGATCAGATTCTGATTCTAAGAGTTTGTACATTAGTACCTAAAGAATGAATAATGCCATATGTAGTAGACTTAGTTCTTAGTGCATCATTCATCCTGAAAATGTTAAGAAAGTCGCAAGTAAGGGTAAGTTTTCTTTTAATTTTGGAAAATATATCCTGTATTGAGGATTGTAAGCTCCAATCTTATAATTGTAGCTACTTACATATGGAAAACTCAAGAGTGCATATCAAGAAGAATAATAAATTATTGTGACTTGAGACCAATTGAGTGGTCACAGAATGTGTTCATAGGCCTATAGCTCCAGCAGTGGACTATCATGGATGGATGATGATAAGAAAAATTGGGCTTACCACAGTCAAACTTAGACTGTGTACAGTGACTGCATCTGTCTTAGAGTATCTACTTTTAAACACAGTTATGTGGCAAGACCATAAGTTTATAGGGTACCTATTGTATAGGTAATGTCTTGCTACCACCTTGTTTATTGTCTAAATAAAATTAATATTATCTACCTTCTATGTAAAAATTAAAGTATGTGTTCCTAAATTTAATAGTCTCTCTTCTTATGTTGTCTTAAGTCATGTTTTGCTTGCTGATACTAACAATTGGAAGAGCATCTGTCTTTACAATGTTGCATTGTAATAAAATTATAAGAGCATGATATGTTTCTTCTGCGGGACAGTCAATGTAAACAAATAAATGTTCATGTAAGTAAATAAAATAAATGTTACGCAGATGTTTCTTCTTACAGAAATAAACAAATTATTTTCAATCATTATTTCCATTTATTGAAATTTCAACTATAGACTATTTTTACAAATTTTCTATTAAAATGAGCCACACATATTTTTTTCTGTGTGGTGTAAGTCTATGTTTTTCGTATAGTGTACTGATACAGATTCTTTATAATATTGTCTAATAAGATATAGGTCCCTATAAAACTTGTGTAGCCAATCAGAGGTCAAGGGTCATAGGGGTTAGTGTGCCTATTGGTTTCATTATATTCTAAAGTTATGACCTATTTAGATTTTATTACATACATAACATATTCCTTATTCATAATTTTTGGATTACTTGTACTCTTGTTTTTTTATTGTATCAAGATATTCAGTTTCTATAACTATTGAGGCTAGCAAATAGCAATTAACTGAAATGCTAGAGTCGCAAAAAACTAAATAACATCAAATTGATTTACTCACTCCTATATGAATTCGAATGTGCAATACAATGTACTTCTACCTTCAAACTAAAAACATAATTTTTGGATTACTTGAGCTCTTGTTTTAAATTATTTATCAAGATATTTACTTTCTATAATTATTGAGGCTAGCATATAGCAATGAACTTAAATGCTAGAGTCGCAAAAAACTAATTTAGCATCAAATTGATTTACCGTGAGGGTAGGCTGGCGGCGTCGACCTCACAGGCAATCCTTGTCCGAGGCGAGAGCCGGCCAAGGCCACAAATAACACTACCCAATATATGCCCATCATTGTCACATCATTTGCACTCCCGTATTATTTTCGGTTTCATTATTATTTATCGTTTTCATACATCACCACAACACAAAAAATACACGGTCCATGACAGCTTTGCACTTATGAAAATTACGAAAACACCACTGTATATTTAGCACTATAAATTATGTACATATAACATATGGGCCGCCTGGAATATATTTTGCTCATAAAACTTAGAATTTACTACAAATTTCATGCACATTTACATAAAAATTGCGCAACCTACAGCTGTACAGAACGCCATTTTTCTAAATCGATGTTGCAACTACGCCATTTTATTTCTACCATTTATTTACTCTTGGCAACATTGATGGTAGCCCATTCATGAATATTGCGTGACACTGGACCACAAAGCGCACTCTGCCACAATGTCACGACATTTTTACAATTTGTTAAAGAGAACGAACTCATGAATGAAATCTGTCAGTGTCAAAATGACAGAAAAAGAAAACGAAAATCATAAATAAAATTAATGGGCTTTTTGGCGGGAATCCGAAGAGGGACGTCATGTTTTTTGTATAATTTTCATTTTGCTGTGTATTTCGGGTTTTGACTCATAATAGTGATAGTTTATTATGTGGCAAGTGTCCGTGAAAGTGTGCAGTGAATGGGAAATTCGATAAAATGCGAGATATGGACATTTTTGGATTGCCTCAAAAAGTCACAATAAAGTCGTCAGTAAAAGTGCTATCATTTTACTGATAACCAAGTTAGGGCACGTTAGGGTTGTAGAAAGTGTTAAAGACACTGTATTTTTGTGCATGGACTCTGAAGCAGAGCCATTTACATAAGGATATCATTAACTAATGACGAGGCTGCATGGCGTAATGCCTTTGCCTACCCTGTAAGGGGTGAAACAACAAAAAAAAAAATATTAATGAAAATCAAATCGGTCGGAGACTGTCAGTTTCTTCTAAATCTAAAAATGTGTCATTGATATCAAAATAGTAAATAATTATGAAAAAATAACATTTACAATAAATCCAGTTGGAATGCTCGTAAACTAACAAAAATATTAAATATAACCTCAAAACACATGTACGGTAACAGTGTATTGTTTTGCCGATTAGCTAGTTCATGTATTCAGCGCCGCCGGTTCCTCTCGAAGGATAGTACTAAGAAATTGTTGGAATTTCTAGCCGATATGCCGAAAGCGAACTCTGCGAGAATATCGGAGGTTCAGCGTCAGAGACAGAACCAAGCGAGGAAAGGTGAAAAGTATGGACCTAGCACCGTTTACTTGCAAGTGCTGGGCTCCGGAGCACGAGGTGCCCCAAATACTCTATATCTCTTTACTGACCAAAAGAGGTAAACATTTTTTTTTACTTTTTTTTTAATTGGAAAAAGGCATCTGATCCAACCTACTTTCTAATAAGTGTTGTAGGCTATTGAATTACTTTCTTCATCTTTTCAATAATGTATTTGTAGTTCAACAAATTACTTATGTCCTTTTAAGTAGGTACCTACTAGCTTAGAATAATATTGATTAAAAGAATGTACCTATGTATGTACTCTGAATAAAAATTTATTTTGTCATATTCATTTGTAATCATAGGATAAGCTTTTCAAATAAAAAGTAAGTGATAAAATCAAATACAATACATTAAGTAATTTTATTCAGATTGCATCAGGTTATTATGTCTTGTAAATAAATGTATGTGATTGCATCATCATAGTCATTAAGAATATTCAATAATTATTTATTAATTCATTAAATTCATCTACAGTATAACATAAAGCCTTTTGCTGTGTTTTTTGCAATAGTATAATTCTTGTAAATTTTTCTCCCATAAATTAATAAAAAGACTAACTCAATTAACAAATATTACTAATTCACAATGGTTTAACTTTCAAATACCTCAGATACCTGTTCAACTGTGGAGAATGCACACAGCGGCTTGCGCACGAGCACAAAGTCAAACTCTCCCGTCTCGACCACATATTCATCACCAGCAAAACTTGGAGGAACATCGGTGGGTTGCCAGGTCTCTCCCTGACGCTGCAGGATGTCGGAGTGCCCAACATTGTGTTGCATGGACCAGAAGGATTGGTAAGATGTCACTTTTTTATTTGAATTATAAACGGTATAATCTGCAATAGACTTTGTCTAAAACTTAAAATGATTACGACCAAGTACCTGGTCCAGACTTTTAAAATAGGTACACAATGAATCCGCACACATGTTATCGAATAATGTTGTAACTTCGTTCTTATACAGTTCCAGACACTGTAAAAACCTGGCTTATAATTTTTAAGTTATAAGAATATCTTCTTGTCATTGTATGGACTTCTGTGTTGCATGTTAATCTTTCTCTTGTGGGAATTCCAGACCTATATATCAGGAAACTATAAATCTATTGTTGTGCATACAGAGCCCTGCCTACCACATACAAAAATTTATCAAGTCTTTTAACATTCTTATTTAAAAACATTATTCCTATGTTTTATAGTTGACTAAGGGCTGATTGTTCAATAATCAGTTAAAAATTATCTGCACAATAAACATCACCTGTCACTTTTAGTTTCTATTGTGTCAGACAGGGACAGCATCAATATATTCTCCAGGTAAGGTTTCTGACAATTGTTCAATCAGCCCTTACCAAGATCTATTTCGTTTTTCGTAAAATATATCTTACGACATAGTCGCCACCGCAAACGAACAAGTATCATATGTAAATGTCCTCTGTTTCAGGATGAGCTGTACAACGCAACACGAAGATTCGTCATTATGAAAGACATGCATGTCACAATGGCTAAGTGTAGTCCCAGTGAAGATTTTGAAGACAATGTTATGACTGTGAAATATGTATTAATGTAAGTATTTCTTATGATGAACATTTTTATTCATGGATTATGGCAATTATGACATTTGAATAGCTATTATGATTTTTCATAAAGTTTTTAAAAAATTTTTCTTTTCTAAAAGTATTTCTTTTCGCAATTTTAAACCATTAAAAAATCATCCCGAATTTGCGATACGTGTCAAAGAAAATATCCGAAAGTTGCATAATTATAGCATAGTATTAATAATGACTAGAGATGCACCGAATGTGGGTTCTGCCGAATGTCGAATTCGGCCGAATGTTCGGTTCAAAAATCTGCTGAAGACGAACTTCAGTCGAAATTCGGTACGACTACGTACTCTTATGACGGACAGGTCACGACTCGTTACGACGTGTTTTAATTGTCACTTCCATTTTCTTTAGTAAACTACTGAACCGATTTTGATGTAATATGGCAAGTAGGACTACTACTGCAAAATTGATAATATCCTGAAAAAAACATAATTCCTAGGGGTTAGGAGTCACCGGGTAAAACATAAAATCCACGCGGACCGAGTCGCGGGCATCAGCTAGTATCGATTTATTTTACTTATAAAACTTGACAAGTATCTTATTGCAGGAATTGTGTGTCAATTAGTATAATTTGGGTTTTATTTTAAACTACCGAACATTCAGTATCTGTCACCGAAGTTCGGTATTTTTTACCGAAATTCGGTAAAAGCTGCCGAACTTCGGTTTTACCGAATGTGAAACGAATTTCGGTGCATCTCTAATAATGACTATGACTACTCTGGATGACTGCTTAGATCATGTAAACACGTCATCAGACTGCTTAAGATTTATAGATATTTAAGATCTTTTGACATTGTAATTCCTGCAAATAAAATGATTTTTGATTCTGTACTAGGATGCCAGTATCCAATCAAAGTGGATAATTTCTATAAAGCTGATTCATATGAGCGCACTTCACAGAGCTTGGTAACATTAATTATTTACACAACTAATCTAGTTTAGGGTTCCAAAGAATATACTAGTGAAACATATTTCCAGAAATGGAATATCTGCCTACCCTCTCTGGATAAAAGGCGTGAGCATTTATTTATAATATTTAAATTTATAACTTATTCCCAGAGGCCCCAATGAAGATATTCTGGCGAAGGACCTAAAACCGCCACCAAAGAGACCTAAACTCTGTGATTCACCAGATAAAGAGTATGAAGAGTTTATACACGACGAAACCGACTATTACAAGTCGGAAATCAGGAATTACGATGCACCGAAAACTGAGAAGAAGTATGTGAAGGAACGGGTCAAGCCTAAGCCGACAGAGAAAGGTGATTTTAATTAATTGCTAATACATTCAACTAACTGTTGTTTGTCTGCGTTACAATACTCGGTAATAATCCTACTTTAGTACCATCTTTAGTATTTATGACTTCCACAGCTGCAGATCCAGCGAAAAAGAAGACTGAAAAGGTTCTATATGAGCTTCAAAAGAAAACGAACTGTTCAGTCGCTTTCATATGTACTATAAAGGTAAATCTTTTAACTTTATAAGGCCATAATATGATAGGTACTTATTGTTTAATTAACACTGTCAAAAGACTAGTGTATTAAAAAAATATATTTTAAATGTAGTTTCTATTTTTAAGTTTTTAAGATTTAGTACTAGATCCGACTGCAGAATTAGTGTATGCTACAAACCTAATTTTGTACGCATAATTATGATTAGGAGAAAATATTTTTTGTATTTTAATTAAAATATTTTATTGATTTTGGGACGAAATTTCATTTACTCGTTTTTTAAAAAACGTGAAGTGGACGATATTTTATTTAATAAACAAGTGAATGAAATTTCGTCCTAAAATCAATAAAAAATATTTAATTAAAAATACTAGCGGCCATATTTCGATAGGCACCCATTTAAATATATATTCTAATCATAAATATACGTAAAAATTTGGTTTGTAACAAATACTCGATCCCTATACTAATTCTGCAGCCGGATCTTAGGCTAATTGGTCTCAAGTAGTAGGTAGTCTCTTAGTAGACTAGGGTAGTTAAACAAATATTAGCAAATTTAGGTTATCCTTGAAAGAGCTTCAATAAAATAATGATACAGACCTAAAACTTATACATGACTAGCAGCGCCCCGCGGTTTCACCCGCGTAGTTCCCGTTCCCGTGGGAATATCGGAATAAAAAGTATCCTATGTCCGTCTCCTGGTTCTAAGCTACCTCCCCACCAACTTTCAGCCAAATCGGTTCAGCCATTAACGCGTGATGCCGTGACCAAGGGAAAAAGGGATTCATTTTTATATATATAGATTTATTGTTTAATTAAAACTACAACCAGTACATGTATTGTTTAATTAAAACTATAACTATGTTTAACTAAAATTAATTAATACTATTACCCTTTGCAGAAACGATTAGGCACTCTAGATCTGGCTAAGTGCGTAGAGATGGGCGTGAAGCCAGGCCCGATGCTGGGACAGCTGAAGAGTGGCCATGACGTCATACTACCGGACGGCACTCTAGTGATGGCTAAAGACGTTAAGACTCCTGACGACCCTGGACCTGTTTTTATTGGTGAGTTGACAGCCAAGGGTTATTGTAAAAAAAAGAATCATGGGAAAACATATATGAAAAATTACATACTGCCATGAAAGAGAGATAGATCTATCACATGCCAAACGCTTAGGCCGTCGATCGTCCCTTTCTATCACTTGTTCGCGTTCGTTCTTGTTCGCTTGGATTCAATAATTATAAATACTGTTTTCCTTATAATTTCTATTTCAGTATGATGCGTCTACTTCAAAATGACAGACCGAATGTTTATAATCCCACGTCCTTGAACCACAATAGTTAGTTGACAGCACTTTATATCGCTAAAATATAATCTGACTAATTGAAATTTTAATGTTAATTTCGTATTATCGTATATAAATTTAAGTTGATTGGATGTGGTTAACTCATACCTCTCGCTACGTAACTCAGTAGAAGTTCATTGTGAACATAATTTATTCCTTCTCCTGACGGGGACATTAGTCAAATGTGTTAGACGTCGTACTGCCAGACCATACTCTAGTGCTGGCTAGAGGCACAGAGTGCAGTATAGAGGTAAAGACTCCCGTCGAACTAGGCCCTGTGTTCATTGGGGAGTTGGACAGCCATAAGTCATAATGTAAGCTAGTATAAGCAAGCACACTAGAGCTAGCCAGGTAGTAGTTAAATTTCCTGTCGGGTGTGTAGAGCTGGCTAGATACATTAAACAGCTAATAAAAAAACATGAATTTAATCCCCGAGTGGGTAGGCAGAGGTATTCCATTTCTGGAAATACCCATTTCTCATGACGATGTTCGACCCCTAAACGTGATAGGTGGTGAGCCCATCGTCGGAGCGGGTCAGTTTTACATGCCTCAGAATTAATTCTGGGACCTGCGGGTTTCATCACGATGTTTTCTTTCACCGTCGAGATAGTGATGATTCAGTGTTTATTTGTATGATTAGAGGTTCCTTAGAGACTTGCTGATATTGCCGGACAGCGCTAGTGCTAAAAAGAAAAAAAACTATCCGCCGTTTCCAATTATGTATAATAAGCTGTTGGTGCGGTCGAGAGCACGTAGAGCTTGACACATTGGACTTTATAAAGTTCTTATTACAATCGCCGTAGAGGTCAGACTCGCACTACAAGTGTAAAGCTTCATGTGCTCTTGACTGTACAAACATAAAATTTATTTTCAGTACTGGACGTCCCAGAACTAAGTTATCTAAAGGAATCGGACTTCGAGTCGCATTTCGACAACGTGAAAAACCCGCCGGAGAACATTCCCACTCTTATCGTGCACTTCACGCCGCCGCACGTCTTCCACGACCCGAAGTGAGTATGACATGTAATCAAAGATTTCCAGTAAGAGCGCGCTCGGATTGTGTACTCGGACGCTACTTGTATTTTTTTTTAATTTTATTTGGATATGAAAACAAACAGCCGTCGTAACTAATTAACATAAATACACATGCTTAACTAAAGGCCACTTAAATGTTTCCGCATATAGTTGCGAAAATGGTAATGGTGATTATGTAAACATGTCGTCCAATTAGCTGATCGGACGGTGTATTATAGACTCGTATCGAGACTTTACTTGGAAGCTACTCGCATCATCTAAACACGTAATCTGTTAAGCCGGGTTTTCACGGTCCGAGTGCACTCGGAAGGAGGGCTTAGATTATTGGACGGATGCTGCTGGTATCATTTCGAAACGAAAAAGGTGTGCGATAAGTTTGACTTGTGTTTCTGTATGTCAGTCTGTAGCTCCCAAACGACTGAACCAATTTACTTAGTTTTTTTGTTTGAAAGGTGACTTGATAGAGACTGTTTTTAGCTAAAGTTTAAAAATAATCTGGCCAGCCGTTTGTGTTTCAATGTATTTTTTGTATCGACGGGGTTTTATATTTTCAATATTTATATCTATACTAATATTAAAAAGAGGAAAAATGTGTATGTTTGTTACGAATAAACTAAAAAAAATCTGGACTAATTTTAAAAATTCTTTCACCAATAGAAAGCTAGAATATCCCTCAGGGATAACATAGGCTATATTTTATTCCCGTATTCCCACGGGAACGGCAAATACGTGGGTGAAATATTATATAAGTATATATATATATATATATTGCTACAGATACAGAGCGTTCATGGCCCTATTCGGTCCAAGTACGCGCCACCTGGTACTGAACTCCCAAAACTCTTGCCTCGGCTCCGAAGCGGTGCACCGTACGCAACACAAGTTGCACCTACTGGACCCAGACATATTCCCGCTGCTAAGGGACGTCAGTGTTCCCGCTGTGTGGAACGCCCATCCTCCACTGCCGAAGACCAATAGCCCGATCAGACTGAAGGGCTTGGAGGAGCTTAAGATTAAGGTTGGTAAAGATTTATTTATTTGCATGTTTTTTTGTGGAATGTGTCGTCGTGTCTGGGTGTTTATTATATATTTGACGGGCCTGTTGGCTCAGTTGGTAGTGACCCTGCCTTCTGAGTCGGAGGTCGCGGGTTCGATCCCGCTCGGGCCCACCTTTGTGTGCATGAACATGTCTGTTGGCTTCGTGTCTGGGTGTTTAATATTTATTTAAGTATGTCTATCAGTTGTTTAGTACCCATAGTACAGGCTCCGTCTAGTTTGGGACTAAATAACCGTGTGTAAATTGTGTCTCACAATTTATAATTATGATTTATGTATGTTTATCAGTTGTATAGTACCATAGTGTCAAAAAAATGTTTTAGAAGCTTGCTTGGCTGCTTTTCTGAGCTCTAGTGGGATTACTCAATAACTTTGTTGCACCATAATGACATTCCAGATATCCTTAAAGCGAAGGGCTCATGAACCCTTTAGGGCAAAGCAAAAGTACATAATGAGAGAGGGGCTTTTCTCATATCATAATAGTTTACAGTATAAATAAAAATAAAGAAATCTCACGCCTTATATCCCCGAGGGGGTAGGCAGAGATATTCCATTTCTGGATATACCCACTTTTTCACCACATAATTCTATGGACCCCTAAACGTGATAGGTGGTGAGCCCATCGCCGGACCGGGTCTGTTTACACATGTCTCAGAATTAATTCTGGGACCTGCGGGTTTCCTCCCGATGTTTTCCTTCACCGTCGAACTAGTGATAAATATGTGCGCAAGTTTTAAAAACCCATTGGTACATGCCAGGATTCGAACCCGATCCTCACTGATTTTCATAATAAAATAATAATTTCATAATAATTTACAGTAATAAAACAATAATTACTAGTGATGTCTCAAAAAGCTTTCTAACATATACTCTTTTCAGAATTCAATTATCAAAATTAAAAAGTTTGTGTGGCAGCTGCTCGGTGTGCAACCGGATTTTATTGTATTTATTTTATTGTAGTAGTAGTCATAAATATATTATTCAATTCTATATCTCAATGATCAATAATCTCACGCCTTTTTATCCCCGAGGTAGACAGAGGCATTCCATTTCTGGATATACCCACTTTTCACAAGATATTTTTTGGACCACCTAAACGTAATAGGTGGTGATGAGCCTCAGAATTAATTCTGGGACCTGCGGTTTCCTCAAAATGTTTTCCTTCACCTTAAATTAAATTTTATTATCTATAATTATATTATTTTAATTTTATTACCTTCAATTCTATTATTACTTTATTTTAAAATCGCTTCCGCGCATGAGTAGCTTAGCTTGCATGGGTGTTGGTCCAACTAAAGCCGTGGTTTTTAGATCGCCCTCGCGCAGTTCCAGAACATAATTAACATGGAGGGTTCCTGTAAAGGCGACTGCAGACCAGCCGGCGTCGAGGAAACGGACGTAAACAAACTGGAGCTCATCGCGGGCCGGACGCTCACAATGTTCCACTTAAGGCCGAGGAAGCAGCTTGACAGGTAAGTCTACACCGATATTATAAAGAGCAAATATTTTTATTAAGCTATTGCATAGCTTCTATCGCGGGCCTTGAGCGCGGGGACCGAATCCAGAAATTCCGTAACGAAAAAAACCTCACGCTCCCCACTCCGACGGGCACGGAGGCGTGGCTTGAAGGCCGTGCATTGTCTGACGTCGTTTGTTTTCGGCAGTCTTGTTGATAAAAAATGCTATGCAATAGCTTTACCGCGGCAGTCCCCGAGTGTTACACGTCTTTTTTTTTGTACGTTTGTAAGCAATAAACTCAAAAACGACTGGACCTATTTTAAAAATTCTTTCATCAATGTAAAGCTACAATATCCTTGAGTAACATATTCCCGTATTCCCACGGGTACGGGAACTAGGCGGTTGAAACTGCGTAGAACCGCTAGTCAATAATATAACATACTAGCAGTTCTGCGCGATTTCACCCGCGTAAGTCCCGTTCCCGAAGGAATACGGGAATATGTTACTCAGGGATAATTTATGAAATTCATAGCAAGAGAATTGAGCGGCTACAATCCAAATTTCTAAACTTACTTTGTTTTAGGTTGCATTTGGGGCGTCGATTTCACTCGTATAATAGCCGATTGGACAGATTCAGGTTACACTCCCTTCAAAGCCGTCGAAAATATATTTATTTAGTTACCCTTTACAAAATTGTACACTCATACCTTGATTCACCCTACCTTCTCTCTATTCTTAATTTTAACATCATATATAGATCTCGTAAACCGACTACTCGACTTTTTGCCTTCAAGTTTATAATAATAATACATCATATTTTAACCCTATCACCAGAATGTGCCGTACCTACAATGAACTATTTAGCGCCAACTCCTCACTGGATATTTTTACTTCTAGTCTTAATAAATTCAGAAATGACATTCGCAAAATTGTTACTGTTCCCACTTAAACTAACATAAATTATTTAGTTAAATAACTTAGTCCTGCATAAACACAATTGTTAATTCATTCATTCTTCCGTTATGTTACTTTTTCGTACATACTATAAAATTATATCTAACACTACTAACCCTCGCCTAGTTGTTATTAAGCTGTATGAGCATACATAGTTAGAGTTTTGGTTTAGTTTGTAACTACTCCTTACTGTACTACTTTCTGCGACTACAACTTGTTTTGTGTGCCAAAGTTAAATAAATAAATAAAGCTTTCCATTGGTGAAAGAATTCATGAAATCGGTCCAGTAGTTCTTGAGTTTATTAATTACAAAGATACATGAATACAAAAAATCTAAAGCTGCCTATCCACTAGAGGCAAACTCAAGTCGAGCAGCCTCAACTTAAGGCAAACAGCCTCAGTTTGAGGCTGCTCGCTCTGAGGCAAAGGCTCGAGGCACGTTGTGATCAGCTCGAGGTGAATCGCCTCAGCTTGATCCGCAACGTGTGCAGTTTAAACGACCGTCTTCATCAAATGCACGGCTCGGACTGAGGCTCCTTTGAGCACGGTAAAAAAACCGACAAAATATGGCTCGGCTCGCGGCGACGAATTTGCCTCGTGTCGCGGCGAGCCTCAGGTTGAGCAAGCGTCTCCACTTGCGCGGCCTCGGGCCGAGGCAGCCGCTCGACCCGAGGCTGCCTCTAATAGGTACGCAGTTTAATCTTTCCTCTTAATAATATTAGTTTAGACATAGATATGTGGACGATATACTCCACAGATCAGCGGAGCCAAAGCTCCACATCCAAGACTACATCCAGGAGACGATGGACGTGGGCGGCTTCGTCGGCAGCCTGGAACAGTTCCGTCGGCTGGTGGACAGCATGAGGTACGCCAAGAGCGGCTCCCAGAAGGAGTACCCGAAGGTGGTCTTCCTCGGCACCGGATCCTGCATACCGAGCAAGACGAGGAATACCAGTGCAATCGTGATACAAGTTGCGTGAGTACATTTCGATTATCTATATGAAAATGTATTTATTCTGTGGGTAATGTCAATAGCATAATAACAAGGCACACAACGCATCCATGAAGATTGGCTAAATGTAAACAGCAGCCCATCTCCACCGACGAGTTGATGGTTCCAAATGGAGTACCCCGAGAAGAACCAGCAAGAAACTATATGCAACTCTTCACCACTAGCTGGAAGGTGAAGGAAAACATCGTGAGGAAACTCGCAGGTTTCAGAATTAAATCTGAGGCATGTGTAATAGACCCGGCCCGGCTATGAGCTCACCACCCATCACGTTTAGGGGTCGAATATTCTCGTGAAATGTGGGTATTTCCAGAATTTTATACTTTTCAGATGAAGCTATAAAATGGAAAGTTTCCTTGCACGATATTTGGAGAAGAGCGGTGGCCTCACAGTATGTCCCACAAATCGTCGCAGATTGTGCTGATAATATGTTGACCTTAATTTCCTCTGTCCGTTCGTCGCTTTTTTTCAAGCCCCTCCCCCTCTACAACATATTATTATCCAAAATCAGCCTCATCGGTTCATTTGCATTTCTCAGCCCTTGTATATACCTAATGACTCAGTTACATCCATCCTAAGCTTTTCTGGGAGAAATCGTTTATCATTGTGTCAGTTATTGCATATTTTTATTGGTGTACAATAAAGAGTTGTTGCTAACTTACCGGGATTAGGCGCAAAATGCCACATTCGCAAAATGCCACATTGACGCAAAATGCCACATTCGCATAATGCCACACAGCAAAATGCCACAGTAGCAAAACGCCACACTAACAAAGTACCATACTTGTTCAACTCCCTTTCTTGCAGTATGTTCGAGAGTGTGGCATTATGCGAAAATTGCATTTTGATAATGTGGCATTTTGCGATGTGGCTTTTTTAGAATGTGGCGTTTTGAGAATGTGACATTTTGCAAAAATCTAATGTGTCATTTTGCGAATGTGGCATTTTGCGCCTCCACTTACCAGTGACTATTGTTCCAGCGAAGAGAAGTCACTGTTACTGGATTGCGGGGAAGGCACTTTCGGTCAGCTGGTGCGGTTCTACGGGCCGAAGCGGATAAACTCGTTCCTTAGGACTTTGAGGGGGATCTACATCTCTCACTTGCATGCCGACCATCACATTGGTTAGTTAATCTTACTGATTATAAATTACTTTTGGTTACGCAATAATGCAAAAACTGCTGAACCAATTTGGATGATAACAATTCATTTGGCTCATTTTTGTATAGACAAACATGAGCGAAATGATTTTGTTGAACTTTTTGTCGGTAAAAAGTGACTTAAAACCATATCCGCGCTATCGAAATTTTCTAATGAGTTCGTATATATACAACTGTCCAACATCAACCGTTGGACCGCGGACCCTAGGCACGATCACCTCGCCTAAAGGAAGATCTTCCCCTTCACGATGGAGTAGCATTCCACATCCGTTCATCCATAGATTTTTTGACAGTCCGTACGGTCATATTATGCTACTTTTCGTCGCAGAAAATCATAGTTTG
Organism: Ethmia dodecea; assembly: GCA_963855545.1. NCBI lineage: Eukaryota > Metazoa > Arthropoda > Insecta > Lepidoptera > Depressariidae > Ethmia > Ethmia dodecea. Next base: position 13,313,106 of record OY979446.1, on the reverse strand, counting down.
GCAGGCCTGTTGACTCAGTTGGTAGGAGGGTTCCTACCAACTGAGTCAACAGGCCCGCCAACCCGCGATCGAACCCGTGACCTCCGACTTAAAAGGCAGGGTTGCCTTCTAAGTCGGATGTCGCGGGTTCGATCCCCGCTCGGGGCCAACATTTGTGTGCATGAACGTGTTGGCTTCGTGTCTGGGTGTTTAAAATTTATTTAATTATGTCTACAGTTTTTTAGTACCCATAGTACAAGCTCTGCCTAGTTTGGGACTGAATAACCGTGTGCGAATTGTGTCTCACAATTTATTATCTATTTATTTTAAGATACATTAACTTGGCTACCTTATACATCTCTTATGGAATCTTACTAAATAAATATGATTCTTCATCACCATTTCTCTCCAGGTCTAATCGGAGTGCTGCAGGCTCGTCGCCAGGCCTTCGAAGAGCTGGATCCAGAGGCGAAGCCAGACCCCGTGAGCTTACTGGCTCCAGGCCAGATCATGTCCTGGCTGACCCTCTACGACCAGCAGTTCGAAAGGGTCAGATGCGAGTTTACTCTCATCCCCAATCAGACGATGGTGAGTGTCGAATTTGGACCTTATTGCTTGGGGTTACGGTATAATTTTAAGGTAGAGGGTTAGACCAAAGAGAAGATGGATGTATTGTGTGAAGGATGATGTGCTAGAATATTTGAAATCTTTTTATTTTGGTCTGGTAGTTTCGCAGCCTAAACAAATAATATCTTACTAATATTATAAACGCGAAAGTTTGTATATATGGATGTATAAATGTATGGATGTTTGTTCCTTTTTCACGCAAAAACTACTACACGGATTTTGATACAACTTTAAAGTCATATACCTTATACATCAGAATAACACAAAGGCTATATTTTATCTCCGTATCTGCACGGGAACGGGAACTACACGGGTGAAATCGCGGGGCGCTGCTAGTATACACACAATTCCTCTATCTAACTACTCAAAAAACATATACAACTGGATTACCTCTGTCGATCTCGTCGCAAAGCGACTGCTTTATTTACAACTGCATTTTGAACCAGCAACTCGTCGGTGGAGATGGGCCACTGTTTACATTTAGCCAATCTTTATGGACGAGTTTAGTGTGCCTTGTTATTAGACTATTGACTGTTGTAAGTGTAATTCTTTTAATTTTTCATTTGCAGCTTGCCGAAAGTCTGGTTCCGTCTGAGCTGACTCCGGTGAAGCTGGAAGAGCTGGGCCTCGAATCTGTGACCACCTGCCTCGTGTCCCACTGCCCGAACGCTTTCGGCGTCGCTCTAGAGGTGGAAGGCCACAAGATCACTTACTCTGGAGACACGCTGCCTTGTGAGGCGCTCATCAGATGCGGTAAGTGCCGACGCGACGCAGACAGAAGTAAAATAAATATATATATTTTTTTATTTCGGCGTTTTACCTCCCAGGGCTCACTGGCTAGCAGAGATATTTCATTTCTGGATATACCCACTTTTTACGAGATATTCTTTGGACCCCTAAACGTGATAGGTGGTGAACAATTATGTCTCATAATGAAACTCTTTGACTAGTGCGTGTTTATTTATTCATCCACTCATTCGTTCAATAATTATTTTTTGTAATAAGGTATACCAAGTCAACGGTATAATTTCATAAACGTGGACACCAATTTTATTACAGGCATACACTGAACTAAATTCTAAAAATAACTAACAGGAATTAAATTTTAGAAAATAAGAATTAAGAATTTTAAAAATTAAGGATGCACTATTACTTCAAATGTTGCAGAACTTTAGGTTTGAAGGTGTTGAGAGAGTCGCTGAAGGGACTAAATAACCTTGTGTGAATTCAGTCCCTCAATTTTATTAAGTATTACTGCCAAAACTTCCAGGAGAGAACTCAACCCTACTCATCCACGAAGCAACAATGGAGGATGAGTTAGCAGAAGAAGCCAGAGCTAAAATGCACTCGACGACGACCCAAGCCATAGAGATAGGACGCGCCATGAACGCCAAATACACCGTCCTGACCCACTTCAGCCAGCGGTACGCGCGATTGCCTCGACTCAACGCGAACATACTCAACGATAACAAGAGCGTCGGAATCGCTTTCGATAATATGCAGGTTTGATTTGCTTCCATCTTTCATGTTTTACTGACTTACACACTTTTAAACCTAAATTAAAAATAAAAATAAATAATCTCACGCCTTTTATCCCCGAGGGGGTATGCAGAGGTATTCCATTTCTGGATATACCCACATTTCACGAGATATATTGGACCCCTAAACGTGATAGGTAGTGAGCCCATCGCCGGACCGGGTCTATTTACACATGTCTCAGAATTAATTCTGAGACCGTTTCCTCACGCTGTTTTCCTTCACCGTCGAGCTAGTGATAAATATGTACGTAAGTTTTTGAAAAACTCATGTACATGCCAGGATTCGAACCCGAGCCTCACTGATTTTCGGCCGGCTCTTTAACCGTAAGGCTATCACTGCTCCTAACCTAAATTAAGGTTGATCCGAATTTCGGATCAACCTCCGAAAATTTCGGATGCACCATGTTTTCGGGTTCCGAAAACACGGTGCGAAGTATTGACTGACAATATATGAAATCGTCTGTGCTTTGATCGATCAGTCAGCCAATCAATTTGTTCTTTTATATTTATCCTTCCTACTAATATTATAAATGGGAAAGTTTGTACGGATGGATGTATGGATGGATGTTTGTTCTTCTTTCAAGCAAAAACTACTGAACGGATTTTGATGAAACCTTACAGTTATGCTATGATGTCGCCATCTATCGAGACAAAAGAAACTAAATTATCTTTTTAACGCCTTAGCATGTCAACTAGTCTATTCTCTCCACAGATAACGATGAACGACCTTGAACTTCTCCCGCACATGTATGCGCCGCTCCAACTTATGTTCGCCGAGCACTGCGTGGAAATGGAACTGAAAGCCGCTCATCGGGCCCGCCAGAAAGAACGGCTCTGCTCATCCCCAAACGTCATGTCTGCCGGTACATCATGCGACAATTCCCCGACCACAGACGAACTGAGCCCTCAGACCATAAACAAAACAGAGGCTTTAGGAGTTAAAGATGGCGGTAGTGGTAGCTAGCTGCTTTTTTAAATTGTAATGGTAGTGCTGGACACGTGAAGCTTGGTATTGACGTGATAAAAATGTACGCGGGTTAGAATTTAGTATTTTTTTATTTTACTTGTGAGTAATGACTAAAGATAAAACTGAAACATGAAATGAGTTAAGCATTAGCGAAAGTTTAACGATATTTGAACATCATATTCATCTACTTTTGTAGTGTATCTTAAGATATACAGTACAGCACACGCCCATTGTACTTTGATTAATGTTTGTATCCATATCATGTGGTTTTTGGTGTACAAAAAAAAAGTTGTTGTATTGTATACACAGGTATATATATATGTTGACAATCACCAAGACCGCTGGTAAAATGACGAATGATTTTTGTACCCCTATTGTACCAATTTTGCACCGATATTGTACATTGACAGTCCCTAACATTGAGTATTAATAGTAAGGTTAGAAGTGCAACAAATAAAATTTAACCTGTTATGCGTCTCTCGCGCGTACATTTCAGTCACGTCAGTCCCATGCCTCCATAGTGTTCTAGCGGTTAGGTATGCGACACAGTTGTTTCATTCGTTCGATAAACATTAAACGGCTTCCTTCAATCCCATACACTTATCAATATATTCTATAGCATTCACAATAATGTATAGCCACTTGGTTTAAACCCTGTGATTATCTTTATTGATTGATGACGTCGGTCGTGTGGGGGTATACCTTAGATACCTAAAGTCGATAAATAATAAATTATATTAAAATAAATAAATAATATTCTCGTGAAAAGTGGGTATTTCCAGAACTGGCTAACCCCCTCGGGCATAAAAGGAGTGAGATAATTTATTTATTTAATTAAAATCCCTGTGGTGGTCGACAGAGGTACTCCATTCCTAGAAATATCAATATCTTCTACGTATATAGAAGCCTGGTGGTAAGCCCATCGCAAGAAGCATAGTTGAAGTATTTAAAATTACATAATATTTCATACAATATACAGGAATTTACTGATTACCCAGACAATCGAACACTACAGCACTCCATAATATTTACAAATTGTGGGACACATTCCATACACGGTTATTCAGTCCTAACTTCCAATTAAGCAGAGTCTGTAAGTTGCCAATAAAAGCAATATTAGAGTAATGGTTGTGTCAAAGACACGGGTCTTCTTTGCAAATACAAGTTATAGTTTGTTTCTATTTGTCTTACAAATGTGCCTGGATTATATATTAGTCCCCATATCATAGACACCCGGTAGCGTGTCCAGCCAAGTTCAAGTAAAAGAACGGCGAGCAGCACCGTGTGGAATATGACATATTATATTACAGGCTCCGCGTTTGGGACTGTGTTACATACTGCAGATCGTAACTTGACGTATAGCTCAATAAATAAAATAACAATAATCTTGTTTATTCCCAGGCAAAAAACCCACAAAATAATAATATAAATTAAAATAACAAATTTAATGTTACTGTAAAATAGTCACTTTTATTCGCGTAACTGAATTCCAATGTTGGAACATCGGGCCGATCAAACTCTGGCCCATGATTCACAGTATGCTTTTCAGTTTCATATTTTCGTAGACACTTTTTAGTGTTTCGTACCTAAAGAGTAAACCAGGCTGTATCTCATGAACCGTGATAGTTGACAGTTGAAATTTTCACAGATTATAATATTTCTGTTGCCGCTAAAAAGCAGAATAAAATTAATATTTAAGGGGGCTCCCATACAACAAACGTTTTATAGGAAATGGTACGGAACCCTTTGTGCGCGAGTCCGACTTGCACTTGGCCTTGAGGGCCTTCCAAACTTTGCGTCCCGATACCCAAAGATAGCAACGCAGTGACTGTTTAGTAATATACTGATTATTTCGTTATAAATATGTATAGGAGCAGTGATAGCCCGGACGGTTAAAGAGCCGGCCGAAAATCAGTGAGGCTCGGGTTCAAATCCTGGCATGTACCAATGAGTTTTTCAAAAACTTACGTGCATATTTATCACTAGCTCGACGGTGAAGGAAAACATCGTGAGGAAACCCGCAGGTCTCAGAATTAATTCTGAGACATGTGTAAACAGTCCCGGTCCGGCGATAGGCTCACCACCTATCACGTTTAGGGGTCCAATATATCTCGTGAAATGTGGGTATATCCAGTAATGGAATACCTCTGCCTACCCCCTCGGGGATAAAAAAGGCGTGAGAGATTTATTATTATTATTAAATATGTATAAAAACTAAATAATCATGATTGTTATAAGCACTCCAAAAACTATATGCTATTGTACTCTTTTTGCCATTGCCTCTCGTTTTACATATTTTTATTGGAGTACAATAAAATAATGATTATTCCTTACTTGTTTACTTCTGTAAATAGGTAAGTGTGCTTGATTGGACGACCGCCATTTTAGGTCAAGTTACAATGTAGGGACTCTATAATGTATATGGAACTTGATTCAAATTTCCACAATTATACATAGTGGACTCGATTCTGCAGACCAGCTAAAATTCCTAATTTTAAGTTAGCCTATCCTTCTCCATAGAATACGAAAGAAAAAGGACAGAAACAAACCATAGATTGAAGAGTACTGTCAAACATGTAAAAATCAACTAATTTGAACCTTATGAACGTGCTTATCTGTCACTTTTATCCATCACCTTTTTACATCGTCGCTAAAATTGCTAAAAACACCTTAGTGGACAGGACTAATTTAAATTTGACAGTACTAAATATATCTCGTCTCTTTTCTTTTGTAGGAGAAAAAAAATGACAGGACTAAACTAAAATAAGTTTAGTCGCTGTAAAGCTGAATCGAGCTCAGTGTAGTATTATCCAAGTTTTTTTTATAAGTACATCACTTAACAATTATCATATAAAGATTATCGACACTCAATTTGACGCTCTTTAAGAAATGTGCCGAATCGAACATGTGTAGTGTGCCTAAACGAATTATTAGCTTGAAGTGCCTTTATGTTGTAACTTGGATGCATTAGTTATGTTAGCAGAGTCATTGCATTAGTTTGTTACTGTTATCTTAATATATTTTGTAAAATAAAGTCATGTAATGTTTGTTGTCGTTTGTATTTTTGTCTTCTTATTATTATGATTTCACCATAGACATGATTTCACTGAAGTACTTGGGTAAGTTTCACTCTCAAAGTATTTGAACTGTAAAATAGTGTAATAAAAAATACTTACCTATTACCCATGCCCAGTAAGTAAATTTTTCTATGAGCTACGAAAAACAATAAAAACAACAGCAACAAGAATTACTAATGTGAGAAAAAAAAACTTAAATGTTTTATTTTAAAACATTGAACCGATTATAATGTAGGTAGTCAAGAGACGCTACATAACAGAACAGCTCATAAAAGAGTTCAAAGATCTGCTGAACATTGCTGTCGGTATAGGTATTATTGTTTCTAGTGAACATTGGGCCTAATAAGATTTCAAATACAAAGGCTTTAAAGTCACTTGTTTTATGAGTGTACGTACATACGCACGCGTTCGTGTATTTTTTGTAAAGTTCATTTTTGTATGTAACCTTACGCAGAAAGATAAGAGGATCCAAGCGGTGCGACCGCTTTCGCGCCTTTTCCACCTCAGTGCGTTGACTTTTAATGTATGGAGAGTCGAATAAAATTAAATGCTGGCGTTCGTTACGAATCATAAGTGGAATACGATTGATTGATAGCAGCTTCGCTCAACAATAACGATAGGAGCGTGGACTTTACACGCCATCATTAATATCCAGATCTATGTGATTTTAGTCACTTTCTGGATCTTTACGAAGTCATCCAATGGGCTGAAGAACAGAGTGTGTTTTCCAGAGGGCCTGGACGCTAGAGGGCGTAGAATGACAGTCGGTTGTCGCGGCGTTACTTCAGCGCCCGGTCCGCAGCGGTCCGGCTTCTATCGAGAGAGCAATTCATCTAGTAAGACAGTTTGTGCATTTTACATGTTTTTTATTATCGACAATGTGATCAGCAGCTTTCCCTTTTTCCATGCGAATTTCAAGGGATTTAATTTAACTCAGAGTGACAAATGCCTTAGGCTTCGTTCACACGGCATTGTCCTGCACGTTTTTTTGCAGTATACGTCTTAATCTACAGTACAATCTAATAATTTGCAGTACAATCGACGTGTGAATTGATCTATGTACGTTGTATGGTCACTATTTATACGTTGAGATGTATACTGCAAAAAACGTGCAGGACAATGCCGTGTGAACGAAGCCTAATTCGCACAATATATTTTTACTTTTAGTGAAAGCCTTTGAAGCGAGAAAATAAGTAGGTAGGTATAAAAATAGTAGTAAATAGGTAGCTGTAAGAACTTATTTCCTGGGAGTAACTCAAATAGCCAAGTAGCCATATATTTTCCTAACTCGAAATGAAAGAATAAGCTGAAAATTTGCAATCTCAATCACTTTATCCCCAAAGGGATAGGCAAAGATATTCCATTTCTGGAAATATCCTTTTATTCATTTAACCCCTAAACGTGAGATAGGTGGTGAGCCCATCGCCGGGCCGCGCTGTTAGTCATGCCACAGAATTAATTCTGGGACCTGCGGGTTTCCTCACTTTTAATATAGATAAATGTTTTTCAGGATTGAGACAAGAGATGAAGGGCATGGCTGTCTTCGGTTCGACGTGCCGCTCGCCAGTCACGCCGCGAAGCATGTCTACTTCTCCGAACAAGACTCGGTCCAGTACACCTAGTTCGTTGAACCTTGAGCATAATTTTTTTATCTACCTTTGATGGTGAAACCAGCAGGCGTATTCAGGGAACTTCGATATTCGATATCGGAAAATCTGTCGAACACTTTCGAGATGGGCTGATGTTGGTATCGAAAACTTTCGAGGTGGGCTGATGTTGGTATCGAAAACTAATGTCATATGTGACATAAGGATTCGGAAAATTTTCCGTGGCTGTCAGAAACGCCTAGAATAAAGTTTTCACTCGATCTGAATCGAACGGAAACGGTATCGAGTCTCTGTGAGTACGTCTGCAGAAATACACTTATATGTATTCACACATTCCGAAGTTTATAAGTTTTAATTAAAATAAGTAGTACTAAATTTTTTCTGTCGTAGAATCTCAAAGAAACAGCGGGCGGTCTACGCCACGACCTCGCAACGAAAGTGTGGAGCGGCCTTTAGACGTCATCGCCGCACGTAAATATCATTTATACCTACCATAACAACGAAAGATGAGTTTGCACGGTAGGAGTGCGCTTGGATGACTACTTGGACCCTTGCATCTCGTAGAATCGTGATCCGGGTGCACTCGGACCCGGTACAATCAAAGGGGACAATTTCTGCAGGCTGACTCATGATGATTCCCAGAATTAATATGATTCTGACATATTACCGGATGTTTGCAGCTCGGACCATGAGCGACACGTCCGATATCAGCAAAGATCCGGACCGAATCTCCTCTGATGCCACATCTGGAGGCTATATCGTTGACAGTAAGTTTAACATTTTTATTACTAATGTCGAAACATATTTGACGGACCCGTTGGCTCAGTTGGTCCCTGCCATCTGAGTCGGAGGTCGCGATTTCGATCCCCGCTCGAGGCCAACATTTGTGTGCATGTAACGTACATGTCTGTTGGCTTCGTGTCTGGTAGTTTGATATTTTTTAAGTATGTTTATCAGTTGTTTAGTGTCCATAGTAAAGGCACTGCCTAGTTTGGGACTAAATTAGTACAGGCACTGCCCAGTTGGGGACTAAATTAGTCCTACAGGCATTGCCTAGTTTGGGACTAAATTAGTACAGGCACTGCCCAGTTGGGGACTAAATTAGTCCTACAGACATTGCCTAGTTTAGGACTAAATTAGTACAGGCACTGCCTAGTTTAGGACTAAATTAATACAGGCACTGCCCAGTTGGGGACTAAATTAGTCCTACAGGCATTGCCTAGTTTAGGACTAAATTAGTACAGGCACTGCCCAGTTGGGGACTAAATTAGTCCTACAGGCATTGCCTAGTTTGGGACTAAATTACTACAGGCACTGCCCAGTTGGGGACTAAATTAGTCCTACAGGCATTGCCTAGTTTAGGACTAAATTAGTACAGGCACTGCCCAGTTGGGGACTAAATTAGTCCTACAGGCATTGCCTAGTTTGGGACTAAATTAGTACAGGCACTGCCCAGTAAAGTTGGGGACTAAATTAGTCCTACAGGCATTGCCTAGTTTGGGACTAAATAACCGTCTGTGAATTGTGTCTATAAAAAAATATGGACAACCAGACACGTCTCGACGCTCAGAGCGCTGTGTGCGTACTTTTATTTTCATTGCATATTGCAGACAGCTTACTTTCTGTGCCATAATCTTCCGTATGCCCTCTTTTCCGCCTCTGTGCGTTGACTTTACAGTATAAGGCTTATACTGTATTTGTTTTACCCATCTGTGATTATGATTACGAGAACAAAGTGTTGTTTCCAATTTCGCAGCTCGTTCAAAGACACTCAACTCTGTGTCTAAGCCCAACAACGCAAATTCGCCAGACACAGATGGTGACAGAGCCAGGAAGAGGAGCCCTGTCACCGCCCACCAGAATTGTGTGACAAATGCATCGCAGTCGGGTAATTAGCGTAACAATAAATAACGTGATCTATTTAATCTTATGATAGCGTCAGGTTACGATATATTTTTTTCATAATAATAATATAATATCACGCCTTTGTTTTTATCCCGGGTAGGTGTGGGTACCCACAATTCACGAGATTTATTGGACCCCTAAACGTGATAGGTGGTGAGCCCATCGCCGGACCGGGTCTATTTACACATGTCTCAGAATTAATTCTGAGACCTGCTGGTTTCCTCACGATGTTTTCCTTCACCGTCGAGCTAGTAATAAATATGTACGTAAGTTTTTTGAAAAACTCATTGGTACATGCCAGGATTCGAACCCGAGCCTCACTGATTTTCGGCCGGCTCTTAAACCGTTCGGGCTATCACTGCTCTTATATTTTTTTCACTTGGTCATTTTTAACTACTAGGTAATATGCCTTTGCATATTTAGAAACTCTACTAACTACTTACGAGAAAAAGAGCAGCAAATTTATTGATTTTATTATTACTAAAATTATTCACTGAAATTTGCAGTGCCCAACGGTTATGGAAAGCCACTGGTTACGCCAATCAACAAACGATTGACTCTGAGGAAAGAAAATAGTAAATCTGGGCTTGCCTGTAAGTTTTATTGCTATAAATAAAGATAAAGGTAAAGATAAAAGTCTACCGCTTTTTAACTAAGATCCAGATACACCAAAATTAGATCAAACCTTATTGTCTATATTTAAAATTGTAATCGTCTTTATTTGACATTCGTTACGCGATCTGTAGGTCTAAAATGGCCACTTTGAGCAATTCCTCTGAGCAATTCTCCTTTTCTGAATTCCCAGCAAATCCTAAGCAATTCCTCTAAATTTCGTAAAATGGTCCCTTATTTTAGTGATTCAATGACAATTCAATTCATTAGCAGATTCGTATTTGGCGAAAATTTCGAATATGAATCGAAATAGGATCCTATTATGATTCACCCGAAACGGCTTTTTTAGACCCCCTGCTGTGATTGCTCTTCTTTCACTGACTGTATTGACAGATGTACCTACGTACTATTCACTGACTGTATTGACAGATGTACCTACGTACTAAGAAGCAACGCATGTCAAAATGAAGACGATTGCGATTACAACTATTAATAGACAATAAGGCCCCAGGATCCGCGCTAGTTGTACTATACGGGATTACCTAGCACTTAAAGCATGACACCAAAAATGATGGCAAGACTCTGCGCTGGCGCTGTTACCGTCCTGTCATAGCCTGCCGTTTTTAATGCGGGTCTGACGTCAAAACGCGTGTGCCGCTGCCTGTAATTTGTCATGAGCTGAGATGCTAACGCATACGATGCTTAAAAAAAAAGAAAAAAATGTCACGCCTTTTATCCCCGAGGGTTTAGGCAAAGCTACTCTATTTCTGGAAATACCCACTTTTCACGAGTATATTAGACCCCTAAACGTGATAGGTGGTGAGCCCATCTCCGGACCGGGTTACGCTGCTTCTGACTTGCTTTTGGAGTCTACGCAGCAGTCAAGTGACGACGCGACCAAATGCTCATTGTATGAAATAGTATTAGATAACACGCAGTTATCCCTAGTGTGGTCTGACCTTTAGTCCGTCCTTATGACAGGTCCTAAATTTATTTGTATGATGTCCTCAGCTCGGACTGCTGAAAAAGTGGCCCCTTTACCTCGGTCAAACTCCCCAATGAAACGGAAAGGTAATACTCGGCCGCTTTACTTCTTGTATATCTTGTTTTATCCTACCTACCAATATAAAGGTAGACTTGCGTGGGTCGCGGCCGATCGATCGCGTGCGACTGACGCACGCGGCTGACGTGACAAGTCAATGTATGAAAATGACAGACGTCGTCGGCCGCACGCGTCTTTCGGTCGCAGACTTCGTAAATGGCGCCATACATTTCCATACGTTGACTATTATCGCATCAGCCGCGCGCGTCAGTCGCATGCGATCGGCCTCGACCCCGGACTACCTTTATAAATGCGAAAGTTGTACTAAGTACATATTATGTTTTACGTATCTGTATGTTTGTTTCTCGACTTAACTAATGAACCGATTTTGAAGAAATTTCGTAGTTTTGGTATATGTGCTTCAGTAGTTAGTCTTTCCTCAGGATGTTTTCTTCTGAGCTAGTGATATTTAAATACAAAGTAGTTACCTACCATTCAGGCTAACCAAAACGCGCATCTAGATTCACGATGTTACATAATTATATTGTTCTACGCTTCTAAGGGAATGTTAAATAATTTTTGTTTTTTCAAGCGGAAAACAGACAGTCTCCTTCTGCACCTTCTAGTGCAAAACGCAATTTAAGCAGCAGTAGATTACGTGAGTAGCGTCTTTTTTTAACTCATTTTAAGGCCTGAACAGTAACAATAGCGTGCAGCTTAATTGACCCATAAAACGCAACGCCTTCAGCTAAAAAACAAATAAATAAGGTAGACATCCGTAGCTTAGGTGCGGCCGATCGCAATCGCGCGCGATCGATCGCGTACGACTGACGCGCGCGGCCGATGCGACAAGTCAATGTATGAAACTGCACTAATAGACCGTGTCTCAGCTGTGAGATGATAAGTTTAAAAATATATATACCTATATATAATCTCACGCCTTTTATCCCCGAGGGGGTAGGCAGAGGTATTATTCCATTACTGTATACCTACCCACATTTCACGAGATATATTGGACCCCTAAACGTGATAGGTGGTGAGCCCATCGCCGGACCGGGTCTATTTACACATGTCTCAGAATTAATTCTGAGACCTGCGGGTTTCCTCACGATGTTTTTCTTCACCGTCGAGCTAGTGATAAATATTTAACTACGTAAGTTTTGAAAAACTCATTGGTACATGCCAAGATTCGAACCCGAGCCTCACTGATTTTCGGCCGGCTCTTTAACCGTTCGGGCTACTGCTTTCAAGTTTAAAAACTTATGCAAAAACCGTTCTCGTTTCAGTTAATATTAACGTAGCGATAGGTATACTATCTCACCTAATGGTGTGGAAGGTGGCCCAGTTCTTGTCGCTCCTCAGTGAAGAGTTGTGTTGATAGCAGTAACCGCAGTTGGTTTTGTTTTGGACAGCTACTAAGACGTCGGAATCTGCGAACAGATTGCGCGCTTCCGAACGTAGTAGCCCGAAGCCGGAACTGCCGGCGCCCAGGGGATCGGTAACGAGCAAATGTGAGTTTTGTGGGTATTGATTTAGGATCTACAATTGAAGTGCAAAAAAAATCTACCGATTGAATATTACTAACAATGATTAGGTACATTACAGTCTTTGAGTATTAAACCAACCGGAGACGCCACTGACAGGCGTTCCCCTCTGCCAAGAAAAAGTGTCGGTCAACGATCATACCTGTTATATACAACTAGTTTTTTTGAGTTCACGGAGTGCTCGGATTGGTGAATGTATTTGTTTGCAAAAAAATGCGTTTGTTTTAACATTATTTGTGTTTGTTTCCTCGTCCCCCCCGCAGAAATTGGCAGACTTTTTTGCAAAGAAACTAGTGCGCGTGACGTCTCCTGTTGGTTTAATACTCAAAGATTACAGTAGATGAACCTTTTGTATTTACATTTTATATAGAAACTTTGTTATAATAGATGATAAAGATGCTTTGAAGTTATGTCGACATCAATAGTAGGTAAACAGCAGTGTGCGCTTACCCTGTCTCACTCCTCTATAGATTGTTGAGTTGATTTCCATATTTCTACGTTATCAGGCTTGAAGGGTCCCACGTCAACATTTTCTAAGTCGGATAATAGTCCAGGAAGAGCAAATTCTGCTGAGAGGAAACCAGGTAAATCTCAGTCCTTACACTCCCTGACACTCCATTGAAATAGACGAAGCTTAAGGGAGGCCCATGTCCAACAGTGATGATATCGTTTAAAGCTGAAATACGTCCACTGTTGGTTGACGAAGAAAAAATACAGCCTCGTACCTATGCATATGCATTTGTCCTGGTCATTTTGACACATGGAACATTTTGGAACACTTGTAATTTTGAGACTGAACATTTTAGCACAGGATTTTACAACTTGATTTATAGAAGCTAAGTTACAAAATTTGGCGCCCGTTTAAACATAGTGTGGCTGATTGACGCTGTAGGTCCTATACAATTTATATTGGAAAATGACACAACTTGATTCTGAATCAGATAAAAACATTTCAGGTCAACCGCCAAATAGAATAAAATCGGCGAATGCTACATACCATAGGGAGACCACAAAACGATCGAGCCCAGGTAAACACATTTATTTACACAAAGGCATTAATAACCATCTCCCAAACCACGTGGGCTGTTACGAGTTCACAATAATGATAATAAGAGGATATTTAAATTTAGTTTATAATATCTGAATATTCTTATTGCGAATCGGCAATCCTTTCTATGATTTGAAGATATTAGGGATGTAGGTAGGTAATAGAAAACTACATTTATATTAATTACTATACTAATTACTGGGAATACGGGAATAAAATATAGCCTATGTTACTCAGTGAGGATGTAGCTTTCCATTGGTGATAGAATTTTTAAAATCGGTCCAGTCGTTTTTAAGTTTATTTGTCACAAACATACAAATCTTTCCTCTTTATAAATATTAGTGCAGATGTAGATCAGCACAAAAAATCAGCAGAAGTTTTTGATTACTTATGTAGGTAGGTATGTCAAACTCACAGCATAGGTAGCTAACTATAGGTAAAAACATCGATGAATAACTTTACAGAACCTAACACAGCCATCGCTCGGCCACCAAGTCGAATCAGGCCTCCAACGATATACAGTAAACAAAATACATATAAGACTGAGAATGACATTCACAAATTCGATGATGAATGCCTCAAAAAGAAAGATAACAGAAACATATCATCAGGTGAGTTCGCCCAGAAAGCACTTTAAACAGTTGGTCCCGATTTTATTGCGAGGGAGGGAGGGGAAAGAAAGAAAATATATTTATTGCCACAAATAAATTGAAAATTTTTTTTCACTTATACTTCCTCGGAGGAAAGACCTATAGAGTTGATGATAAATGAATTGATTGTTTTAAGAATCTGAAGTTCGACAACTTCCACTTTTTTTTACACAATTCACACCTTCCGGCTCGTCCACTTCCGGTTATCCCGAACTAGGCAGAGCCTGTACCTAATATGGGTACTAAACAACTGATAAAGATACCTACTTAAATAAATTTTAAACTCTCAGACACGAAGCTAACACACATGTGCACACAAATGTTGCCCCCAGGTGGGAGTCGAACCCGCAACCTCCGACTCGGAAGGTAGGGTGACTACCACTGAGCCAAAAGGCCCTTTTTAGATTCAACAACAATTGAGGTTTCATTCTCGGATATTGTTAACTCTTGTAGGGCGAAAATTGGCTGTGTCATGGTTGCTTGGATTTCTATTAACAACAGTGGTCACAGTCAGGCTGGCAATGAACTTAATTCACTAGGAAAATAAACAGGTACAGTGTATAAACATTAAAACTGATTTTTTCTTCTGTAACGAGCAGTTATTTTAAATGGTTTGTTATAGAAACACCAAAAAAGTCTATGCCGTCTTTCCGGGAGGCCCTTAACGATTTAAAGAGGCAGCAGAATTCAAAGGAAATTAAACCTATTGCGGTTATAGGGAAACCTAACTGTGAGTATTGGCTTACTAGGAATACTAGGGCGGATCGAGTGGACTCTGGGCCGGGTCTATAGTAGCGGCAGTGGCGGACTAAGCCTGTCGGAGGCCCGGGCGGAAAAACTAAATGAGGGCTCCCCCCGGTCATAGAACTTGGGTGTATTTTAGAGTAGATTACGGTATTTTTTTGCTAGTTGTTTATTAATTTTAGAGAACTTTTCGAGAAATTTGGCGGCCTCCCAGGACCGGAGACCCGGGGTGGGACGCCCTTACCTTAGTCCACCAGTGAGTAGGGGATCCGTAATAAGACTACCTTCAAGCGTTTACCCATCTGTATGGATGAACACGTTTTATATCAAATTTTGTATGATAAAGAATATATCGCAAGTGGGTTATTTATTAAGTTCCTGGCCAATTATTAACTAGATGTGCCGCACGATTTCACCCGCGAAAGTCCCGTTCCCATAGAAAAACGCCCATGTTACTCCCAGAAAAGCAAGCTTTCCATTGGCGAACGAATTTTTTAAATGGGTTCAATATTTTCTGAGCCATTCATTCAATACAAAACAAACAAATAAAAATCTAATATTTTTGCTCTTCATAATATTAGTGTAGATGTAGATTAAAAATTGAAAAATAATAAAAACTCTCATGAGTAATAAAATCTATTTAGAAGTCTGTTAAATTGAAATTGTAATAAAAGTGTATAATTGTCGACGGAGGCGAAGCAGAGGTCTACAAACATGTGATATTATATGAGGCTTTCTTATTTAGGTACATACCTACTTCCCTAGGTGTATATACTTTTTTCTTTTAGACGGAGGCGGAAAGCGGCCACTTCGTTTAACGCAGCGGGCCGAAATTTGCCGTATTCCGCCCGGATAAATAAAAGAAGGCTTGACCAAAAATTGTAGTTAATACATACTCACGATAAACATAATATTAAGAAACAAAAGTTTAAAATACAAAATTTGATAATTAATAGTTTTCATCCATTAAATTGATAGGTGGAGGTCGTCTATAATTCGCATCTCAGATATACTAGGGTGGACAAATAATTTTTCTATTTTTAATTGATAAAGATAAAATAAAAACTTGGTAAACACATACGCGAACGACACGCATAATACTATATCTTTTTTAATTTCGATTTATTATTGTAATTGAATTGGAACATGTCCTGATTCGACCTCGATTAAGTATGTGACTCAAAAGCTGGATCCGCCCTTGGCACTACGTGTACTATAACTAGTTAAACTGTGCTATAACTATACTGCTTATCATCTCCTTACGACTAGATACTTATTTAACGTTGATTGCGGTTGCGTTAGTTGACAAGCGCAAAAAATTTACAGTCGGCGTAATATTACTTGTGTACTTGTTATTTAATTTTATTTATGTAAATTATATTTTGTGGATTTAATGTAATTTTGGTCCATTTCATTCTAAATTTTAATTTAGGAAGTTGCATTTGTTTTTTGAAATTTTATAGTAATATTGATAAATATGGTTCTTTGTCATGAATAGACGCATTCAGCTCGGTCAGGGTGTTAAAAAAATTATGTCTATATAATTTTTGTTTCTTGTTAAAAAAAGATTATTTTTTCAGCCGCAAATCATAGCAATAAAAGTTTTAAGCCCCAACTAGAGGACATAAAGAGCTCATTTATTCTTTTAAGCAAAAAGAAAAACCAGAAAGAGAACGGTAAATTCTGCAAATATTGAAGCAATATGTAAGATTGTGGTAATTTGTTACACATAGTACAATATCTATTATTTATAAGTAATTAATTACTTCACTATTTGGGAGCAACTCTACTTTGATTATTCCAGAGAAATTAAATTAAACAAATTTTTTACCTGAACCAGTATTGTTAATGAGATCCAGTGATGGAGATTTTTATAATTTACATAGTTGGTTGTATATTTCAGATAAAACTAAAGCATCAAAGTTCAAACCAAAGCCATTGAATGAAGAAGAGCGAAGGGCACATTTGAATGAAGTTAAGAAAAAGTTTCAAAGCAGAGGTTTCTTTCATGACTCATGTATGTGAGAATATCTTACAAAACACATCAATATGAAATGAATAAAAATAATAATGTGCAATTCTATTTGTTACAGTATATGACAAAATAGAGGGACTCAATTGGATCTCCTGGAAGTAAACAGCAAAATCAAATAAACATAATATGTATTTTTATAAATTTATAGTGATTAGTTACACTGCAGTGGTGTCCAATGTTCAAGTTTACGAGCAAAATATATTAAAAAAAATTGAATATCTTTACATATCTTTTGAACCCGAACCTTTTCCATCCTTATCTTTTTGGTCTTTGTCATCTTTTTCGTCTTTGTCCTTCTTGATGGTGGACATGGCGTTACGGATGGCTTCGCTTTGGGGGTCTACTCCAGGGAGGTTTTCTAGGACACTTTGTAGGAAGGCTGGGTCATTCATTACTTCAGCGTATTCCTCGGACACATCCATGTTTTCTTCAGCTGGGGCAGCATCTTGCTGCATGCTCATCTGCATGGCAAGAGCAATTTGTTCCTCCTCCGATAACTCCATTGCTTCACGGCCCATTGACATAGCGAGCGCCCGTTCCATACCAGAATTCTGTGTGTCTTCAGTCTTACTGGCATCCCCTTCCGTAGTCACTTGCTGGCGACGTGATTCCTCCTCCTGGCGTTGCCGCTGCTCTTCCATAGAGACACGTAGAGCGAGTGCAAGCTCTGGGTCTTCATTAGGATCGACCCCAAACTCAAATGGTGAAAGACCGGATCCAGATGGCCCGGCACCATCACCGCCGATCAGTGGGCTGGAGATGAGAGCTTCAGAGAGGACCACGCAGCCTCCAGCTGGCACGGATACAAGATGGCTGCCACCAGATGTATTGTCTTTACCATTCAGGGTGTTGACAAAAGTTGTCAACAAAGGATTGTTCTCAGCGTCTTCCCCAAATGATACCACATCGCAGGTAACTTTTTCTTTCTTCAATCTCTTGGCTAACTTCACTAGTTCTTTCTCATCAGTGTTGATAGGGGAGCCGACGAATACGACAATACGCATTTTATGATTCTTCCCTTGGCGATGTTTCAGTGCCAAGTGGGCAATTCTGATACCAGTTAGAATGTTGATGTCCCCATTCGGCTGTACGCGGTGGAGTTTGGACAATATGCGGCCTACGTCGCTGGTTAATGTGGCCAAGACCTCAACATTCGCTAGAGTCAGCAGACCAACGTTGTTTTCAGGATTTGATCGTGTTTTAGAGTGACATACCAGGTTCACCGCATCTTGTTGAGCCTGCAGCCTCGTCGGAAGGAAATCGCCGTTCCTCATGTAATCGCTGTTGTCTACACAGATCATAGTGCTTTCTAAGACCATTTTGTTTATTTTATTTCACAATTTATAAATTGAGAAATCAGAATCACGACAATCACAAGAGATTGAAATTTGCTGTATAATCATAGACTAGATAGAACTCGAATATAGATTATAAAAGTTTGTCGAAGTGTTGCCATTACTTTCCAAGTAGAAATTAACATTCAACTTCCGGTCCGTGCTTTTTTCCCCAATCTCTAAAAAAAGTGACTAGTTAGTTGTCGATGGTCCAAATTTGACACTTGACAGTCCGGCCAACCAACCAACTCGCCCAGTTTTCAGTACTAAAATTCAGTTAATTTGGCTGGTTGCAATGGCTTTTGGTGATTATCCAAAGGAGTATAATCCTTCAGTCCACGGGCCGTACGATCCTGCCCGTTACTATGGGAAACGTAAGTGTTTTTAAATAGAATATATCACCTTGATCTTCAGTTTACAATGTTCGGTTATGTAATTTATTTTTCCTTTTTCAGCTGATACTCCCTTCGGACAAGTGAAGCTGAACGAGCTTGGTGCCTGGTTTGGCCGCAGGAGCAAGACCCCCTCAGCTGTCACTGGCGCCGTCAGCCGAGGCACTTAATTTCTGTTTTTTTAGGTTATAAAATCAATCGACTTAGCATAGATCCAAATTTTCAAACTTTTTTTGCAGCCTGGTGGAGGTGGCAGCACAAATACATGCAGCCAAAGCGAGTGGGCATTGCCCCATTCTTCCAGCTGCTGGTTGGATCTATGACATTCTTCTATGTCATCAACTATGGAAATCTGAGTTAGTATTATGTTAATTACACTTATATTATAAAGAGGAAAAAATTGGTATGTTTGTAATGAATAAACTCAAAAGCTACTAAAACGATAAAAAAAAATCTTTCACCAGTGGATAGCTCACTTTTCTGGCAGTAACATGGGCTATAATTTTCCCACGGGAATGTTACGTGGGTGAAATATTCAAACACAAACTAAAAAAAATATTCCTATTAAATAAAAGTGAGTTACAAACTTACACACTCATTGCGAAAGCAAACACCTATAAACTTGCGATTTGGTACTTAGGTTTGTTTAATCTATGCACCTACTAAAAAGGGAGGTTTGTTTTATCTATGCACCTACTAAAAGGGGTTCTTTGAAAATGCTGCAAGAATGGTGAAAAACTGGCTCTGCTCTCTTATTGATTACAGGATACTGGGATTTATTAGTTCAATCAAATAACTGCCTAACTAATAATAAGGTGTCCCCAAAACTATCTGATTTGCGATAGTAATGTTCTGTCTAATATGTACTTTGGTCTTTGAACCATTTCAAATAGTGCCTAATCAGCACAAAATTCTTAAATACAATACACATTTTATTGACATTATTACAGTGTGTCCATTTTTGTGTCAGACAGGATTAAAGTGCGATTCTTTTTTTTTTCAGAACACCACAGGAACTACAAGTACCACTAATGGAATCCATCAAAGACCACCTCCTTAAATCACTACTTGTCGTATTTATTATGTATGGAACTCGATTCCCATGTGATTTGGTGTTATAGTTGTGCATTATGATTACTGCAATAAAATTAATAGTGAATTTTGTTTGTTTGTTGTTTAATGGTTTTTTGGTGGTTGAAATCTTGTTACATTTAAATTTAAGTTATTATGGAATCGTATAAATAAAAGATTTCCTATCCAATATTGTGTCCAAGTCCAATTCAATTATGTATTATTAAGAAAGTGTCCTGCTGTTTACCCTTCTCACTACTGACTACTGAGTGATATGACCAAATTGAAACACTGCAACTTTGCAGTGTTATTTTATTTTTTGCCAGTCTTACATAAAATGACAGATAACACCTTATCCTTTAATCATTCCCATCAGTATCATATCATCCCTTTACTACAAAATAAAAAAGGCTATTAGAAAAACATATTTACTTATTCATTACAATAATTTAATTTAGTATCTGTAAACACACATCGCCAACTACACACACATGTTCACTTCAAATGCAATTGATGTTATCACGGACTTAGCCACCTTTGTCATTGTCCATGGGGTTTATCACGTTTTGGATGTCCTGAAGGACCCAATGTGTAAATTAGTCTGAAACAAAAAATAAAATTGATGTAGCAAATATTTTAGGTGGTAGTTTATCTCCCAAATATTGGTATACTCATACCCATAGATCTACTAGGCTTTAGTAGGGTGACATGTAAAAAACCACAGTGCTATTATTCAAATTTATATTTTTGTTTATTAATTGCCAGTACTTATACATAATTTTTATTAGTATAGAAATTTTTATGCCTACATACTTCTAGAATAATTTAATTCCTCTGTCAATCCCCAAGAGGATGTTGCGTGAGTGTATAAGTGTCAAAACTGATATTATTTATTCCCAAATAAAATAGTATTTGTATGGGTCATCAGTGTCATCACTATCACTCATCATACAGGGATCATTTGTGACAATACTTTTCTCAGAAATGCAAATGATATAAATTAATAAAAAAATATAACCAGAGATAGAACTAGACTGTCGGTGCAATTTATTAGTTCAATCAATAATATGTTACCGCAGAACAAGTCGTCTCAATAGACAAAATATTAGTTTTTTTGGGTAAATATGCCATGAATCAGCAGATCAACTTTCATCAGAAAATTATGACAAGTGAATGTTACCTTACCTAGAAATTTGAAACAAATTGGTCTACAACTCAGATCTCCCCATATATTGGGGCTTTAGCTCTTCTATTCTCTTGATGAAGTCAGTCTTCTCGATGCAGCCGTCGCAGACCTCATCCCAGTCGTTGAGGATTTTCTTCAGATCGCGGACCTTTAGTTTCTTCAGGTCGACGGTATTGAGGTCAATCTGCTTGTCGAACCTCAGGTCGCAGATCTGGGCGTCTTTTTTCCTCAACTTCTCACAGATTTTGTCAGAGGGCATCGACCAGCTAAGGGGTTTAGACATTTCTCCCAGAATACCGGTCGCAGACTCTTCCAAGCCGCCTAAATAGTAACAAAACCTGTTTTCTTTGTTCTTGGAGTTCTTACAGAACTTCTTGAATTCCGCCTCGATAAGTTTGGGGTCCTTTTTGACGTTGTCCGCTAACGTGGCCGCGAATTTGTCCAGCGTCTTCACACATACTTCGCATTCGCCCTCCCTTAGTGCTAGCGTTATTTGCAGCAACGCCGCCAGAAATAATAAGTAAAACACACTAAGTTTATACATTTTGAGCATTATCTTATTCTGGACACCGTACGCTAATTTTAACTACAGCGCGAACACGCAACTTGGTTATAAATTAGTACAAAATTGGGAAGATAGAACACTCGTCCGTTCATGGAAATGAAGACGTTGACAGTTGTACTTGGCGAGCTGTGATTGGCGCACGTATCATGACGGATTGAAAACCACTCCATGACATGCAGTTTTCGATAAAAGTGATTTTTTATTTATTGATGGTCGAACGAACTTACCTTAAGTGAAGTTCGACACATAAATAAATGAGGCCTTCGTGTCCGAACCGAGTCCTAAATTTACTTATAGATATATGTGTCTCTAGTGATCGTCATTCACACGGATTTCAAAGCTTAGTATTATTTTAAAAAATTAAAACATTTTTCAGTCTGGCAACACATATGTCACCCGTTTCCGTCAAAGTCCGCCATATGTCATACGCCATATGTTCAAAGTTTAATATTTTAGGGGTAGATCTAAACTTTGGATCCAGGGTTGGGAGGGCTGGACTCGGTTCGGACACGAAGGCCTCATATAATTATGGGTCGAACTTCACTTAAGGTAAGTTCGTTTGACCATCAATTATATTTCTGCCTTCGTGTCCGAACCGAGTCCTAAATTTACTTATAAATAGATGTTCAAAGCTGTTTTATTTATAAAACATTAAAAGTATAATATTACTAAATTATACTTCCTTGTCTAATTAAATATATTTTTTTATTTCCATATAGTAGGAAGGTACTTGCTAGGTTTTGGATAGATAACAGGTATCTTAGAGAATAATAAATAATCAGTAACTCTTACACTGTATGTAGGTACTACAATAATAATAAAATAAACACATTAAAAGTACCCTGCGCAGTCGAGTAAATAGGTGTAAGATAACTATGAAAAGGTGTAAACAACCTAGAGATATATCTACAGCCAAATGAAACCTTACGAATTAAGCAAATCATCTTTCTTTTAGCTATTGGGTCTATTATAGAGCCTTTTTTTTATAGGCCTACATTTTGGGTAGCAAGTGTTGCAGCCTACATAAATACGTATAAATCCCTCAATCAGCTAGTATTGTTTTGAGCTATCTACTCGAAGTTTGTGTTGAATATTTTCTGAATACGGTTTTATGAAGCTTTGGAACAAAGAAGTATTACTGGAACGTAAATTTTTAGTCAATTTTAAATAACTAATCGAGCAAGGTGCAGGCTGGACAGTGGACATATTTCAGGATTGAACTTGAAATAGACAGGCAGAATCCCAATTATTTTGGATTTTATTAAAGTTGTGCAAACATTACTTTAAAAACTATTTCAAACTTCAGAGAGATTTGATGAAATATGTGCTCTTTTTTATCGTGCACACTATAGTGCTAAATATATTTTGTGTGTTAATATCAATATTATTTATGTTATCATATATAGAAGACAGAGTAGGAGTGAACCCATTGTCCAGTAGCTAACACTAAAGGTAAAGAACTGTATATTTATTATGGTTATAATAATATACTTACTTATTCTTTATGAAAAATTCTCTTCAGATGGTCCGAACACAAAAAATGATCCCCATAGTATGGCATTTAGACAGATTAGGTCATAATTGTCATCAATTGTAAAATTATCACATTCCTGTAATAGTGACTTAACTTGTTAATTTATAAAACGAAGGGCCGTTCTGCCTGAGTTTGGTGTGGCACAAATTGTTAACTGAATTTAGAAATGGCGAAAAATTTCATACTGATCCTAGACAGAAGTTTCAACATATAGGTATACCCAACGAGAATATAACCACTAACGTTTTAGGTATACCTAGGCACAGATATTACAATTCTGTAGGTACAAATGTGTATATGTTTTTTTAAATATTTTTGAAAAAAAAAAAAAACAGTATATACATTACAGGATCATATTGCTTTCATAAATGTCAATACTCTGAAACACAGAACACTTTTACAATACCTTGATGTACATACATGCCAGCCTGGCGTCACCCTGCCACCAGAGTAAGCTGCTTGTATAGGTAGAGAGTGTGGGTTCCTGAAAGGGTAAACCAATAGTTTAGTGGGGCCTAAACATTGGAAATCGAGGAAATTTTGGTACACCAAAATTCTTCTTGGACTATCAACTTAGATCAAAACAATTTTATCTAACACTATCAATCCCACCCAATATTTTTCCTATTCTTAGAATGAGTCTTACAACTGTGCGAATAGTACTGCAAATCCATTAATAAACCAATAAAAATACCTGTAACAGGTTTAATCTAGGTTCTTGCAAATAAATAAATTGTTGATTGTTCCAAAGTATTTATACTCAGCTAAAATCCTTTTTTGCATTAACATAAAACTTTCTAGATTCCTTGTAATTTTCTTTAGAGGTAATATGATGCAAGCATATTTGAAAATATAATCATTTTTAAATTCTAACTATTGCATGTAAATAGTAGTTTTTATTTGTAGATATATGTATATATTCATATTCATATCTTTTAATTTTATTCGCACCTGAGAAATCTGGAACAAGATTTCTTCTCTAGAGATATTCCTACTATAAGTACGTCATAAGCAAGAATGTATACAAATATACCTACTACATCCATGGTCGTACGTAAGCGTAAGTGAGCAAATTGAGTAATACCCATATTATTTGTCTAATTCAGCAGTTGTCTTATTTATTCGAAAAAGTATTTCAGAATGTTGATAGTCTTTGCTCTTCTGAAAAAGAACTCAAAAACGCTATCACCATTACTTCTAGGTAATTATGTTAGTTTCTTCTATATTCTACTCTCCTTTAACATTTTGTTAATTACGAGACTGTATTGATCTTATTCGATTATATTCTCACCTTATCGTTATCATTATCACCATTATTTAAATAATGCAAGATATTTCGATCTCCCAATATTTCTGATGTACCAACAGCCAGTCGTACTGAATGGCTGGGTATGCTGTTGTAAGGGTAGCAAAAATTTAAACAATCACTCTTGTCTTACAATGTCGTAATAGTTGTTTGAACAAAATTAATTTATATTTTAATATACCTAATAATTTTCTTGAGTCAAACATTCTTATAGGAAATCCATCAGAATTAAGAATCCTAAAAATTTGCAAATCTTGCTTGTTTTATTAACTTGATTACCAGATATGGTAGGTACTGTGTTCAGGCCCAATGGGTGAAAATTAATTTATATAATACAAACAAACCATCCCAAAGAACAAATCTAAAATTTTATTGTAATATGTCATCTTCATGAATAAGTAGTTACCTATTAAGAAATATGTAACCTTTAAATAAATGCTGGACATCACTGGATTCATTAAACTAATGATAGATCTTACATCTTCCAACTTGAAATGGTTTTGTATGTATTTATTTATTTTTTCAATTTTTTGAGTTTAATTATGACTTTGAAAGAGTTATTTGGTTTTGGCATGTACTAGAAATACCTTAGAATTTTTTTTTATTAGAATGTGGGCCACAACGTGAGATTCCTTCACCTTCTAAGAGTCTCAAGATCTCTGTAGGTATAGTATGCATCTGGTTATTGTATGAATTAGGTACCTGATTGATTATATACCTATATTTAGTCATTGTTTCAGAGGCTTTCCTAAAGGAATGCTGTATCCCGAAATGTAAGACAGATTCACTTTATCCTGAGTGTTTTCCTCCAGTTATAATGAATAGTTAAAGTCCTCCACAGCACAGTGATAAATTGACCTTTAGCGATGATTTTTGTGTATTTGTCTGCTGCAGCTGAGGTCTTTGCCCACCAGCCGCCACTCAACTTGTAGTCTCATCTGCTGTGGCTGTGGAGGCGGGCCCTTCAGTTTAAAGTATCTAATTTTGGTTTGTTGTTGGTGAATCTTACTTTGAAGATCATCTGTTGTGGCTGTGGAGGCGGGCCCTTCAGTTTAAAGTATCTGATTTGGGTTTGTTGTTGGTGAATCTTACTTTGAAGATCATCTGTTGTGGTGTCTGATGTCGCAATTCTAAGCTGTTTTTGCTTATTTTATTTGTGGTTTATACTTTCAAATAAATTAGGTATCACCGAACAAGAACTTTCTTGTCTTTGTCCTTTGCCTCAAGGATAGTTTCTTTCGCTGTCTTTAAAACATTAGCCAGCACCGGGCCTGTATTGTTTCACAGCAGCTGTTAATCCTTGAAATAATGCATTTATGGATTTTGCAATATTACCTAAGTATTTTGTTTCGACTTCTAGACATCTACATACCTATATATATAGATATATATATTTATTATTAATATTTTATTTCTTTTCGAAATAAATAAAGGTCCAAAGAATATCTCGTGAAAAGTGGGTAAGTATATCCAGAAATGGAATACCTTTACCTACCCCATCGCGGATAAAAGGCGTGAGATTGTTATTATTTTTCCGAAATAATAATTGTTGTTTCCAGCATCAGCAAAATAACATCCTGCCTTTACAGAATCTCTCACTATACTCCTAATGGAAGTAAAGTATACATTATGAGAAAAAAAAAAGATTAGTTATAACCGCCACATACTCAAACTTATTAACCAAGTAGGTACATCCATAGTCAGTTTCAACTTGTAGGCAACTTTTTAGTTTAGTTTCGTCTTCATGCAGCTCCAGTAATTATGATTCCGCTCCATGACGCAGAAGTTGCGTCAAAGTGTCGCCTTAGGGACGATGCCCCTTAGGCTAACTTTATCTTTTCAGCTGTGACCCCAGTGATAGTGATACAGCTCCCTGATGCAAAATTTCGGTCAGTGTCGCCCTAGGGACGATGCCCCTTGGGCTAACACTACCTGTTGAACTGTGGCTCCAGTAATAGTGATACAGATCCATGATTCAAAATGTCGGTCAGAGTGTCGCCGTAGGGACGAGGCCCCGTAGGCTAACCCTACCTCCTGAACTGTGGTGTTAACGAGGTTAACTCCGCAGCAGGAAGAGCTTTGGTGCTCTGATCAGCGATAGCAACAACCCCTAAGGCAGTGCGTAACGCGTGATCGAGGTGTCAAGGGTGAGAGCTGGAGCCCTGCAGGCAATGCGTAGCACCCAATTAGCAGAAGTGAGAATGCAATTCGACAACTTCTTGTAGACAGTTGTGTAACATGTGAATTTATGTGGAGCAGTTCGTGTTATTTTCAGAAAATTATCCTCGTCTGGATATTCTCTCATTTCTATCTCTTGTTATCTTCCACACAACTTGTGACTGACTCTCGACAGCTTAGACGACGAGGATGGTGCAAGCCCATCAATTATTTCTATCGCACGAAATCGTGCTGATCAGCATCTGTCCTCTCTTATAATGTCTTGAGTAACGTTTCAATATCCTCACGGAGTTCCTGCAAGTCTTCATTTTTCCATTTCAGCATATTGAAGTCTTTTAAAACCTGAAAAAACAATTTTATAAAATTTACCGTAGTGAACAACGAACACGGAAACACGTAATGACTTATGGCGGACTTTGACGGAAACGGGTGACATATGTGTTGCCAGACTGAAAAATGCTTTTATTTTTTAAAATAATACTAAGCTTTGAAATCCGTGTGAATGACGATCACTAGAGACACATATATCTATAAGTAAATTTAGGACTCGGTTCGGACACGAAGGCAGAAATATAATTCTATATTCTACTCTCCTTTAACATTTTGTTAATTACGAGACTGTATTGATCTTATTCGATTATATTCTCACCTTACCGTTATCATTATCACTATTATTTAAATAATGCAAGATATTTCGATCGCCCAATATTTCTGATGTCCCAACAGCCAGTCGTACTGAATGGCTGGGTATGCTGTTGTAAGGGTAGCAAAAATTTGAACAATCACTCTTGTCTTACAATGTCGTAATAGTTGTTTGAACAAAATTAATTTATATTTTAATATACCTAATAATTTTCTTGAGTCAAACATTCTTATAGAAAATCCATCAGAATTAAGAATCCTAAAAATTTGCAAATCTTGCTTGTTTTATTAACTTGATTACCAGATATAGTACTGTGTTCAGGCCCAATGGGTGAACAATAATTTAAATAATACAAACCATCCCAAAAAACAAATCTAAGATTTTATTGTATGTCATATTCATGAATAAGTAGTTACCTATTAAGAAATATGTAACCTTTAAATAAATGCTGGACATCATTGGATTCATTAAACTAATGATAGACCTTACATCTTCCAACTTGAAATGGTTTTGTATGTATTTTTTTATTTTTTTTATTTTTTTAAGGTTAATTAAGACTTTGAAAAAGTTATTTGATTTTGGTATGTACTAGAAATACCTTAGAAATAAATTGATTAGAATGTGGGCCACTACGTGAGATTCCTTTACATTCTAAGAGTCTCAAGATCTCTGTAGGTATAGTATGCATCTGGTTATTATATGAATTACCTGATTGATTATATACCTATATTTAGTCATTGTTTCGGAGGCTTTCCTAAAGGAATGCTGTATCCCGAAATGTAAGACAGATTCACTTTATCCTGAGTGTTTTCCTCCAGTTACAATAAATAGTTCAAGTCCTCCACAGTGATAAATTGACCTTTATCGATGATTTTTGTGTATTTGTCTGCTGCTGCTGAGGTCTTTGCCCACCAGCTGCCACTCAACTTGTAGTCTCATCTGCTGTGGCTGTGGAGGCGGGCCCCTTCAGTTTAAAGTATCTGATTTGGGTTTGTTGTTGATGAATCTTACTTTGAAGATCATCTGTTGTGGTGTCTGATGTCGCAATTTTTAGCTGTTTTTGCTTATTTTATTTGTGGTTTTATACTTTCAAATAAATTAGGTATCACCGAACAAGAACTTTCTTGTCTTTGTCCTTTGCCTCAAGGATAGTTTCTTTCGCTGTCTTTAAAACATTAGCCAGCACCGGGCCTGTATAATTTCACAGCAGCTGTTAATCCTTGTAAAAATAATGCACTTATGGATTTTGCAATATTACCTAAGTATTTTGTTTCGACTTCTAGACATCTACATACCTATATATATATATATATATATATATATATATATATATATATATATATATATATATATATATATTTATTTATTTTATTTCTTTTCGAAATAAATAAGGGTCCAAAGAATATCTCGTGAAAAGTGGATAAGTATATCCAGAAATGGAATACCTTTACCTACCCCATCGCGGATAAAAGGCGTGAGATTGTTATTATTTTTCCAAAATAATAATTGTTGTTTCCAGCATCAGCAAAATAACATCCTGCCTTTACAGAATTTCTCACCATACTCCTAATGGAAGTACAGTATTCATTATGAGTAAAACAGCTATAGTTATAACCGCCACATACTCAAACTTATTAACCAAGTAGGTACATACATAGTCAGTTTCAACTTGTAGGCAACTTTTTAGTTTAGTTTCGTCTTCATGCAGCTCCAGTAATTATGATTCGGCTCCATGACGCAGAAGTTGCGTCAAAGTGTCGCCTTAGGGACGATGCCCCTTAGGCTAACTTTATCTTTTCAGCTGTGACACCAGTGATGGTGATACAGCTCCCTGGTGCAGGATTTCGGTCAGTGTCGCCCTAGGGACGATGCCCTTTGGGCCAACACTACCTGTTGAACTGTGGCTCCAGTAATAGTGATACAGATCCATGATTCAAAATGTCGGTCAGAGTGTCGCCGTAGGGACGAGGCCCCGTAGGCTAACCCTACCTCCTGAACTGTGGTGTTAACGAGGTTAACTCCGCAGCAGGAAGAGCTATGGTGCTCTGATCAGCGATAGCAACAACCCCTAAGGCAGTGCGTAACGCGTGATCGAGGTGTCAAGGTTAGCAGAAATGAGAATGCAATTCGACAACCTCTTGTAGACAGTTGTGTAACATGTGAATTTATGTGGAGCAGTTCGTGTTATTTTCAGAAAATTATCCTCGTCTGGATATTTAGTACAGTGAATAGAGACAAAATAAGGGGGGTTACCTTACAAACGGTCCGGTAGTTCTAAATTTTTTACATGTTGTCTAGGATGGTTGTTAAGTGTTTAAAATGCAAAATGCACAATTCCCCCCCCTCCGCGCCCGCCGCCATCTTGAAAAAACCGAAAAAAATCGGCACTTTTTTTAGATTTTCACTTATATCTTTGTTTCGGTGCATTTTAGCTACAAAATAGTTCTATTCAATGTTGTAGAGAATAAAATTCCCTATAATATACGTGTTAAATTTTGTTTGTAGGGCAGATAGTTCACGAGATATGATATTTTTAATATCGAATCGTATATTTCCCATCCTTCGTAATCGTATCGAATACGAAGGATGGGTTACGAGTATTTTGATAATGTTGCAAGCAGATTTTTGTACTTTGAAGAATTGTACAAGTCAGGGGGCATTCTGGGGAGTGTTTTGTAGGACATATTTGTTTAAAATAATATCTTCTTACTGCTCTACTAAATCAGATCTCTATAGTATTTTTCATTTATTATTATACCACCCTCTATAGATTTTCTGGACATCACCTTTAGGACTCGGTTCGGACACGAAGGCAGAAATATAATTTATTTAAGAAGTCCATAATTCCAGTTTATCTTTAAATCGAGAACAAAAATTATATTTAATTTAATGACTACATAACTAGATGTGAGTCGTAAATACTAGCATAAATATTTTGTTTAGCGTTTTATACTGGCGAACACTACATAATGCATAAGAAGAAACGTTTCATTCTCAAAAAAGAAAAAATAATTTGACAGACAGCTGTCAGTTGCTATGGAAACTGATTTTGTTTATCAATATCGTTATTCTCTTGGTTTTTCGTTTTGTCGATATAAAGCGCTTATTACTCGTTCCTGCGAAGGCAAAACCCCTCGAAAGTGTGCACAAGAATGTCGGAAATAAAGAAAAAATTGAAAGACAACCCGCGCGCTGCTTTGGAGCACTTTATTACGGCTTTACAGAGCGAATCGAAAATGGTTCGAAAGCAGGCATTGCAGACCATGAATACTGAGATATTCGAGAACCCAGCGAACAGTGACTGCGATCTGACCACAGTGTTCCCTGAAATCTACGCATATGTGCTGAAAAGCTTCTCTGATACCGCTGAAGCGTGTCGGGAGAGTGCTGCGATCATAATAATTAATTTCATAGAGAAATTGCCTCTCAACGACTACTATCTCACGTATATACTACCCGTGCTCGTCCGCCGCATCGGTTGCCCAGAAATCGTCGAAGATTCCGAGGAAATTCGCTTAGTTTTAATTCAGCTAGTTCACACAATATTAGAGAAATACAAAGTCACTCACCTTCTTAGTCCTTTTATCAACGATTTCACTAATATTTTGACAAAGACGAGCATGGATCCTTATCCGAAAGTGAAGCTAGAGGCGTGTGAATGTATAATTCTGTTGACAAAGGTGCTACAAAGGGATTTCCATTTCCAATCCGAGAGCTATGTGAAACCAGTTCTGTTTAATTTCGCTCATCAGCACTTTCGAGTGAGAGTAGCAGCTATTAAGGCTATTGGTAAGACCATTTTCTTGAGTTTAGACCATCTGAGACCACTGTGCAGTGCTGGCTGCCCGAAACTAGTTTTAGGAAGGATAACTTCAATCGTAACTAGGGTGGCCACATGAACATTGAAAATTTGGAGTCCCTAGTCAAGCAAGGAACCCATCATTTGTGTGTCTGCATCAGAGAGATTCAAATATTTATTTTAATGGACCTGAAAAGGAAGCTGAGGGGGCATCATGGGCATAGATCGAGTTTCCGAAGCTAGGAGGGCGAGGAGTTCCGTGATGAGGCCCCTGATCATTTTTAGGGTTCCGTACAAAATGGGTAAAAATAAGACCCTATTTTTAAGTCTTCTCTGTCCATCTGTCTGTCACCAGGAAGAAGGATTTAGCCATGATAATGGGCAGTAGTAATAGAAGAAATAAAAAAAATCCGTCTTACTACCAGAGCAGTTAGTGGTAACACGGGCAAAAAAAAACTTCCGTGTTACTACTGGTAGTAAGATGGGTTGTAACAAGGGTAACGAAGGATCTCAAGAAGTGCGATAGCTGGACAGTTGAAATTTCACAAATTATGTATTTCTGTTGCAGCTATAACAACAAATACTTAAAACAAAATAAAATTAATATTTAAGAGGGGGCTCCCATACAACAATTGCAATTTTTTGCCGTTTTTATATAGAATAATGGTACGGAACCCTTCGTGCGCGAGTCCGACTCGAACTGGGCTGATTTTTAAGAATTTTTTATGATTTTAATTGAATGGGAGCCTGTCCTGAAAGAACCTCGACGATTTCACCCACCCCCTGGCTCGAAGGCTAGATCAGCCCTTGTCTTCTTGAAACTGTAAATCATAATCTACAAATTTTTGTCCACATCAGGTGCAATAGTTCTAGCGGGGAACGCAAAGTGCTTCGAGTTGTCCATCAGCCCGATGGCGGAGAAGCTTTTCGACGAGAACTCCCAGGTGCGCATGCAGGTCACCATGGAGGTTGGCAACTGGATGATGGTGTACCGGGACCGATACTCTTTCTGGCATCGCATGATACCACTTGTACTAACCAGGTATAATACATAATACATTGTGGGACACAAACTAGGCAGAGTCTGTACTATGGGTACTAAACAACTGATGGACATACTTAAATAAATATTAAACACCCAGACATGAAGCCAAAAGACATGTTCATGCACATAAATGTTGGCAGCGAGCGCGATCTCCGACTCAAAAGACAGGGTCACTACCAACTGAGCCAACCAGGCCCGTCAATTAGTGTAGTCAGGTATATTACAGTATTACTTTATCATCAACCCGTAACAGTCCACTGCTGAGCTAGGTCTTTCCTCGCATATGAGGATGTATGAGCCATATCTCCCATACGACACCCCCCCCCATTGGGAGATGATGCTGGGCTAGTGGCCACCTGACTGACAGACATTTTGAAGAGAACCAGTGGGTATCTGATATGGGTTTACCTTCCATTGTGCGTAAACACAACGAAAACCGGGACCAACAGCTTAACGTGTCTTCGCAAACTGAAGACTTTAAAATACTACATAAAAAAACAGGCATGGATACAAAGATATTATATATAGAAAGACGTAGATATGTTACTAGAGCACGGAAAATGAGGCCGACAAATGTAGCTAATTAACCACATTTTATTTAGTCGCATTGTATTTCAAGTCGTATTTTAAGCGCAACTCTTAACAGATAGCTATCTTTTTCTTTATTATTCGTTCCGTATCATCTTTCCCCGTCATTGTTGTATCCTATAAATACGCTAAGAAGTAAGTATGTACATGTTGTAGCACACTCGTAGGGGATCAATTTTCAAACGCAAGCAGTATGAATATAACTCATCCTTACTTTAATATCTTTGCATGGATAAGAGTACCAGACAAGTGATGGACCTACCTATCACGTTTAGGATTAGGTTCAAAAAGTACACTAGTGGAACTGTAGAGTGGGTACTGGGTAGGTACTAGGTACCTACAATAAGGAGTGAACTAAGATTGTTGTTTGTACAGCACCTATGAATTATTTAGGTATTTTTTTTCATTTCAGTCTGAGTGACGTCATGGCGGACATCAGAGAGACAGCCACGAGGCTCTGGCACGAGATAGGTCTCCAATACTTGGAGGAGAACGAGGAAGACCTGAAGAAGAAGACAGACTTCCTAAAAGATGTGCCGTCCCACTACCCTGACGTGAAACGGCCCAACCTTGGCTGCAGGGAGCTCGTGCAGAGGAACATTGGGAAGATTGTACCTGCTATTTTGCGGGGTACTTTGATATTTTATTAGGATTCTCTGTCGACATTCCACCAATCCGCGATAAGCGATTTATCTTGGCTAATTCGGCTGAATAATGGGACAGCCTGCCCATTTTCAGACTGTCAGGACTGCGGATCAGTTAAGTATGACATTCAAATTCATGGCAAAGTATTTCCCTCAACAAGATGCTTCGGGAACAAAGGCGCGGTAAATTTGAAAGAATAATGTTTACGCCCTTACAGTTCAAGCCTACAAATGTTGGTCCTGACACCTGGAGCTCTATTTTTGAGACGAGACTATGAAAATGACTATGACTTAGGACACTCCATAGTTTTGAACCATTAAAACTAGTCGCCAGGCAAGCGCTGGTGGCGAGTGGTAGAATATCATCATACCGTAGTGAAGTCACCCGCCGACAGATGACGCTTATGCACTTAGGGTCGCGACAAATCTGCGGAACGTACAGCGCCGAAGGTTCGGTGAACAACATACATTACGGTTGACGCGGGTGGCTGATCCATTTACCTTTAAAGTAAAACGTCAATGTATGTTGACGCCTTCGGCGCTGTACGTTCCGCAAATGTGTCGCGATCCTTAACCAGACCAGTAACCATTTCGAAATAATTTGGCAAATCAACATCATGAGATTTGCAAGTCGAATGTGACTTAGCCCGCATACGATAACACAATGTCATAGTTGCCAGTCAAAAATAGAGTTCATGGGTCGATGGAACCTTCGACCTCTGACTCTAGTCACTACCAATTAAGCAAGGCCCACCCAGATGATGATTCCGCTTGTACGGCAGAAATGGAAGGCTGGCAAGCAGATGCGCGTCTGCGTGTGGCCCAGCTGCTCTGCTGGCTGGTGTTGAACGCGGAGGAGGGGAGCACTCAACATGCTAGCACCATCGTGCGTACCCTGCACCGCGGCGCCAGTGACGAGGACTCGCGGATTACCCTCGAGGTACAGGGTGATTTGTGTTACGTTCATATTCTACTACGGTGAAGGGAAACAGCGTGAGAAAAGATGCAGGATAGAGCATTTCACTGCCTAGTCAAATGAGTTAAATTTTATGAGCTGTCAAAACGAAAATTTAGTATGGAAAATGTACTGAGCACTAACTTTGTGATGTCATCATTTTTAGTACTCCATTTGCATTGCTTGTTTGATGGTTTTATTATTAAAACATGCTATACATACAATTTTAAAATGAAAATCGAAATTCATTTTTAGAGGTGTTAGATATAGGCGATTTTCCTCGGGGATAGATATAGGCGATTTTTGTGTCATGAAATTGAAAAACACTAACATAGCAAACTCTGCAAAATTTCAAGTGCTGAGATCCACCTGATTGGGCAGTGCGTTGATGAATCAGAATTCAGATAGCAGTTAGTTTCTTCTGGTTTACCTATATATAGATTTGTCAACGTTTCAAGGTGAAACGTGCAGCTGAACTGTTTGGCTACTTCATAACCCCGGACACGTGGTGGCCACTGCTGGAGGCAGACGTGGACTCGTGGGGTGCCCTGCTGGTTATAGCTAACATACTGCGGGGCTCCCGTGCTGATTTGGTCCAAGAGAAGGTCATGATCGAGCTGTGCAGGGAGCTGGCTGACCCTGATAGGTGCAGGGTTAGGAAGGTAAAAATATACACGTTTTATAATAGAGGAGTGATAGCCATTACGGTTAAAGAGCCGGCCGAAAAATCAGTGAGGCTCGGGTTCGAATCCTGGCATGTACCAATGAGTTTTTCAAAAACTTACGTACATATTTATCACTAGCTCGACGGTGAAGGAAAACATCGTGAGGAAACCCGCAGGTCTCAGAATTAATTCTGAGACATGTGTAAACAGACCCGGTCCGGCGATGGGCTCACCACCTATCACGTTTAGGGGTCCAATATATCTCGTAAAATGTGGGTATATCCAGTAATGGAATACCTCTGCCTACCCCCTCGGGGATAAAAGGCGTGAGATTATATTTATATATATTTTATAATAATAATAAAACTTTATTGCAGACTGTGTTTCCATAGTTCTGTATGTTAGTAACAATAGAGCTTAATGTATTATAATCATAATAATAATTTATTCAGGCAATAGACCCATTACAATACATACAAAAATAATAATATAAATTAGAGGCTAGGTATGTACATGACAAAACATTACCTACTTCTATTTACAATTTTGTACTTATAATATAGACAGGTTGTAGCTGTCAACATCATCCTCGTATGCTATTTTTCGATGCCCGTAAGCTCGACTAAAATATAGAAATGCAATATTGACCCGTATTGCTGCATTCATAGGTTTTTTAAACTCTGTAATGGAAACAATATTTTCACCACATATTTCGGCGATGTTCGACTCACTCTTCTCATCAATTTTATTTGTACAAGGATTTTTCTAAGGATTGTAATCCCCGAAGACTCAAGTGCTTGTTTTAGGCACTACTGTTGCGTATTGTGTATGTTCTCTTAACTATTTTTTTTTTTTATATGGGATGTTGCTGCCTTTGCTTTTATACGACTCAATTGTTGTTTTCAGCCGAAATACCAAACAGAACTGCTGCACGTGACCGAAGCCTTGATGAACTTATGCGGGGAGACATGCCAGGCAGTAGCCGAGGACTTGTTCATCATCAACTACACCGTCTACGCAATGCCGGTCGATGACAAGATACAGTTTATGGCTTTGTGTGAGTTTGGACAGACCAGCAGGCGTATTCACATTCGACTTCATATTCGACTCGGAATCAGAAAATCTGTCGAAGATGGGCTATTCACAGATGTCGGTATCGAAAACGAATGTCATATTTGACATAAGGATTCAGAAAATTTTCCGTGGCTGTCGGAAACGCCAAGAATACAGTTTCAAAAAAATTTTCACTCGATCTTAATCGAACGGAAACGGTGTCGAGCCTCCGTGAATACGCCTGCTGGTTCACTTGCGAGTTATCAGAAATTAAATTGTTATCCCAAAGCAACTGTAAACCAAACTAACTATTTCCAGCAAACTTGGACAAACTGCGTTACTTGGAAAAATGCGGTCCTTTTCGGACAACCCTATACGAAAAGCACATACGTCGTATCCTTGCTGACATCACGAGTGACGCGCTGACGTGGACGCTGCTCACTCCAGACCGCTGCCTGCTAGAGTGTGTACTCTTGCACTCTGGTATGTACATATTATGGACTGTATGATCACAAAGATACAGTAGGTTACATTTCCTATCACTAGTGAGTGATACCCTGACATGTACACTGCTTACTCCGGGTCTTTGTCTGCTAGAGTGGGTAGGTACTCTTGTACTCTAGTATTTCTTAAGTATCAAGAGAACTGTGCACATGGCGAAATTGATGTAGGGGATGATGTATATATTATGAACTACATGATTAATTAATTATTGTAGGCTACTTTTCTAGCTGTATTGAGTGACGCCCTGACGTGGTCACTATTTGCCAGATCCCTGTCTTCTAGAGTGCGTGCTCCTACTCTCTGGTGTGGCGTAGTGTGTACATCTTGTCACCGTTTCACGAAGTTATCTGATTAATTTACTGCTGCTTTATTAGCACGTCAGCAGACTGACCCTCTCACGTTGATTGTTTATTTGAACGCTGTCAGTGAGAGCATACTCTGGTGCCTCTATACTACGTCGTTTTGGAGTTGATTATTAAATTACTGCAGGTCAATTCTTACTAGCGTTAGTAAGTGACGCCCTACTGGCTCACTTCAGACTGCGGTCTGCTGCAATCTGGGGTACATTCTGTACCTATATTAAAATCATAAAAGCCTGTCTTGGATACTGCTCCTCTACGCTCCAAGAATTCGGAAGCAGATTCTCAAAAATTGTCTGCACTTCTAAAGAAACAGAAAACCAACAGGTATGATATTTTAAAATATACCTAATTTTTAGGGTCGGCAATGGGCGCCCAACTCCATCTCATAGCGCCGCTCCTGAAGGAATGTCTGGCGACGCCCAAAGTTGACCCAGAGGTAAAGCTGAAGATATTCACGACGCTGTCCACTGTTCTGCTAGAGCGACAGAACAACTTCAGCAAGTGTGAGATGGACAAACTGGAGGCGTTCTTGAATATCGTAATTGAAGGTATTCAATCATTTGTGACTAAAAGATTCATAACAGATCAGTCACTGCTTCTTATGCGTGATGCTCGAGTTTTGCGAGGGCATTGTACAATCTACAAAGTTGTTAGGGTTACATAGCCAGAAACTAAGATTCAGTTTTCTCTTAAAGCCTTAAATCTATTTATAGTTTTTTTTGGTAAATTATAGGGAACAAAGATACCTTTTTAAATAAAAATTAATCAATTTTATTTATGACTAGCGGGTGCCCAGCGGCGTTGCCCGCGCGGATTCCGTTTATTCCCGTTCCCGTGGGAATTTCCAAAAATCCCTTCATAGTGGTTGCCTACGACATATTTAAGACACCTACATACCATATTTCAAATAGCGGGTGCCCAGCGGCGTTTTCCCGCTTGGATTCAGTTTATTCCCGTTCCCGTGGGAATTTCCAAAAATCCCTTCATACCAATTTTCTATGACATATCAGACACCTTCATACCATTTTTTAAGTTTCTAGGTGTTATCGTTTCGGAGTAGTACGTATTTCTCTTTTTAACCAGTTTTTATATGTTCCCGTAGGAATGAGATATTTTCCTGGAATAAAAAGTACCCTAGATGTTGACCCGGGTACTCAGCTATCTCCATACCAAATTTCATCAAAATCCGTCCAGTAGTTTTTGAGTGATGCGTGCACAACCAGACAGACAGACAGACAGACAGACAGACAAAAATTCCAAAAATTGGTGTTTCGGTATCTATATCGATAACTATATACACTACTGTTAAAATTTTCAAAAAATATTTAATGTACAGACACGGCCCCGTTAGAGTTTTATTATATGTATAGATATAGATAGACGACCCCAGAAAAATTAGTTCTTAGTTACTGGCCATGTAACCCTAACAACTTTGTTGACTGTACCAATGAGTTTTTCTAATATCTATCTAGCGTCACGCCTTTTATCCCGTAGGCAGAGGTATTCCATTTCTGGATATACCTAGCCACTCTTCACGAGATATTCTTTGGACCCCTAAACGTGATAGGTGGTGAGCCCATCACCAGAGCGGGTCTGTTACACATGCCTCAGAATTAATTCTGGGACTTGCGGGGTCTCCTTACGTTGTTTTCCTTCACCGTCGAGCTAGTGTTTTTTTTTTAAATGAAGTCTTTCTAATACTTTGTTTGTACCTATTTATCGGACGGGAACTACGCGGGTGAAACCGCGCGGAAGAGCTATGTTGGGGATATAATAGAAGTAACACGGTAGGGGATATAATATTTTTTATAAATTCGTTTCACAGAGGTAATAATGCCAAATCTGGTGTGGTCTCCCGGTCGCACGGCGGAAGCGATCCGCACCGCAGCAGTAGCTTGTCTCTGTTCAGCGCTGCAGGAAAACCCGCGTGACGACAAACTGCTAGACAAGGGCGGCGATGGCGACAAGCCCGAGAAGGTGAATTTAATATGTTGAATGTTTTACAAATTGATATGTAATCCGGTTTCCGAGAGGCAAATACTTAGCTACTCGCGTCGAGAAACAAAATTATGCTGATTGGCCGCCCTTTTGGTTCCTAGTTCTTCTTAGATTTAAGTTATTTTGTAATCGTTTAATTTTAAAAGGTGCACAATAAATATTTTTATTTCTTTCTTTCTTTCTTACAGGTTGGACCGGGTAGGTAGTCCAAATAAGGTTTTTAGGGAAAGAATAATTAGAAAATGTCGGATAAACTGAATAGTACATTTTTCTTTATGATTTGGATAGGAAAATGTACATTGGGCTAGCTAGTAATTAAATAGAACAGTCCTAATTTGACCGCTGGTCAACGCCCAAGGTCATGTACAAAATATGACATAATTAACACTAGTTGCATTTTGTATGTCAGGCAGGACATGTCCCGACATCCCTCGATAAAAGTTTCGCGCCAACTTTGTTCAATAGGGTATTTGACTGCGTAGTCAAATGAGACACTTTTTCTGATCTGTCAAAACGAAAATTTACTATGAAAAATGTACTGAATACTAAGTTGTGACGTCATCATTTTTAGTGCTCAATTGCGACACTTTTTTGGTTATTTTATAATTTTATAAATTGCTCTAACAGTAAAACGAAAATTGAAATATATTTTTAGAGGTCTTATGGGATAATCTTATTATTAAATAATCACTCGCAATTTAATTTCGATACCGTCAAATACCCAATTGAATACGCGGGTTTCTGGTGTAATAAGGTTCATTTTTAAATAAGTAACTCTTATTATTATAAACTTATTTGTACATTATATATTATAATAACCTTCAAACCCCTTGTGTACCAGAACAGCGGGGGTATTCAGAGATTCGATATTCGACTCGTAAACTTTATCGAAAGGTTTCGAGATGGGCTATTCACAGATGTCATATTTGACATAAGATTCGACAGATTTTCAGATTTTTCTTACAAAGTATTTGTATGTTAATCCTCATTCCTCTTTTGTCACAGGAAGTAAACCTGTTCCCAACAAAGGAGTCCTTAGAACCGTTTCTGGAGAAGATAGCACCGTTGGTGGCTGGACTGGTAGATGACAACTCGGCGCTGACTAGGCAGCACGCATTGAGGGCTATATGCAATCTTGTTGTTCTGGCGCATGGGCGTGGCTGCTTCACCTCTGATATACTGCATAAGCTGTACTTTCGTAAGGGAACCTCGTTTCGCATTTTTATCTTAGCTTTTTTTTTTTTAATATTTTGATTCAAACTTGCGATCGGACAGCAGTCCATAAGCAGTTATTATGGGTTGTAAAATGGCATTTTAGGCTTGCCCTCCCAGTGTCAGGCTGCCTATTTATTTGTTGCATTTAGCACCGCAGCTAAAGCTTGTCCCAAGAATCTTAGCTAAAGTAGTATTATAAAAGGGGAAAGATAACTTTTTTTAATAAGTTTGCACTAGTTTGCAGTAATGAATAGTCTCCGAAACTACTGGACCGATTTTATAAATTCTTTCACTGATGGTCAGATGACTTTTTTGGGAGTAGGTAACACGGGTTATTTTTTGCGCCAACAAACTGTTATTTACAGTTGAGCGCAAATTTTGTTTGTAAAACCCATAATAATATGCCAATAAACGTTTTTATTATTATTATTTATCCACGGGAACGTCATTTACGCCTGTGAAATCGCGGCGAAAATTAGCTATAGAATAATATGTCTTTATTTGTTTCTCGCAGCGGTACTGAAGCGCTTGGACGATAGCAGCGATCAGGTGCGCTCGTTTGCACTTCAGACAGTCTGCAAGCTGTTCAGCTGCCGCCCTCAGCCTTACGACACGGTCATGTTTGGCGCGCACATAGACGCCATGTACAGCGCCATGTTGGTACACCTGGACGACACTGAGGAGGGCTTCCGGAAGGAGATGCTGGGTAAGAACTATGGAGAGTAAGGCAAGATAGTCCTAAAAATGTCGCCCTTTATGCAATAAATTAACATTGTGGTCAATTTTCAAATTGTTAGTTCAAAGAATATCCACAATAGCGCTAGCATAGGCAAAGGGTGTGAACTTATATGTATGAACGTAGCAGTTGTTGACGGATTGAAGTGTGCAGAGTTAGAATTTAATATTTTAATATTTTTGCTACATAACCAGAGTAGTTTATAACAGTGCAGTATATAAAACCTCAACTATTTACTATTAATTATGTACCTAGTCAGAAATAATTTAGTAAATAAATCGTTCTGTTGTTGCTACTGTGATGCCACCATTATTTTTATCAAATTTGAGCTGGAAATGAATTATAGCGCTAGCTATAGTTGACTCTCGGAACTTATGATCAAAGACGTTTAAAGAAAAAGTTTCCTCTCCTATAGACCGCTAATGTTCTAAAAACACTATGGAAACAACTTCAACCAAAAATCAGGGCGCGGGGGGCGAAGTATGAGATGACGTACTTAATGTCAATCAATTTACCACTAGCATTTAAAGAACATTTTGTGTTCGGCCAATCAGAAAGCTCACTTATTATTGTACTTTTGAATTTGCTCCAATAGTGACGGACTAGTGAAGTAATCATATACCACACAATCGATATCGATAAATGCTGCAACCTTAAGAATAGCAGACTTTGTCAGTTTGGTATATTTGCAAGTAGAAGAAGATTGAAGTATAAAGTCAAGCTGAAAATGTTTAGTTCAAATTGTGGAATGTGTTGATGGAATCAAATTTTCAGCCTTGCCTGTAGATTTAACCAAATTTTTTTTTAGGTTGTGATCTCTTGTAAATCTGAAAATCGTTTATAATTTCAGTTCTATATTTGATAAAAATATAGTCTATCGACATAAAATTATTGATCTATCGATATTTTACACTTTTTGTCAAGCACTAAGGAAATATTAATGGATATAAATTCAAATATTTAAATATATTTTTTGTGGTGTAGTTTGAATAGGAAAATACTAAATGGTGATAGGTAATGCATGAATAGGATTTCTGCGAATTTACTGTAGAGTTTCCGCACCACACAACAATGCAAGCGGGTATATTTTTGTCAAAACCGAGAGCTTGTTTCGATCTGACTTCCAATATGGCACTGTGTTGTCAAACCAGCGGCCACGTCAAAATACGGTCTGTCAACCGAATGTTGGCGAGGATTCACTAGGTCTAGCTTTCCTACATTAGCACTCTATAGGAAAGATAATGATTTTCTTCCAACCTCTTTGCTTATGATATTAAAATTTATTTTAAACTTGGTCTCCTACAATGTAATAAAGCGTAAAGCAATGCTTGAATTGCATTTCGCTGAGTGAGTGAGGTAACCGGAAGCCCCAACCCACCCCTCCCTCCTCTCCCTCCCCCCTCCCCTTACTCTCACCTCAAAGGCCGGCAACGCAGTTGTGACTCTTGAGTTGCAGGTGTCCATGGGCGACGGTAGTTACTTACCATCAGGTGACCGGTCTGCTTGTTTACCTCCTTTTTTTCATAAAAAATAATAATAATAATACATGAATTTTATTACGTTTCAGATGCCCTGATTGCGCTTAGCGACGTAGATCCTAAGCTTCTCATGAAAAAAGTGAAAGCAAACATTCATCTTTACAGAAATAAGACCGCCTACGAGCGCCTCTCTAGTCATTTAGAAAAAATAATCATTTAATTTTAGTTTCATAATGAAAGAAGTTATTATTAATTATGAAATATTGTTTAACTTTATGCTACCCCATTTACCGTGGTTCTGGTTCCGGCTTGATGTTAGTCCTGGTGATCTGTTGGATAGTTTTGAGTCATGTACTTACTTATGTGATGAAATAAATGATGTATTTAATGATAAAATTGTGTTAAATGTCAAATTTTTTCGATTTTGATTCCGGATACCAATACTTTAAAAAAAACACCTGAGTTTTCGCTATTACAAAGTTAAATTCTTCAGTTCTGCAAAATCAGCTGCGCGAGTTCAATGACATGATATTACGGAATGTTGAACTGAGAGGCGATTACCTCGATTTATCCTCACTGGATATTGTGGGGTGAGTTCGATAATGACGATTTCACGACACATTTCTGGTTTCTATTTAAAATGCAACTGCAGTAGGTACATGCTTCATGGAACAATAATATGTTTCGTCATTTTATCACTTAAAAATGCAGATGATAGTATGATACATTTGTATGACTTTTTTATCCATTTCATAGTACTTTATATATTACTAGCAGCGCCCCGCGGTTTCACCCGCGTAGTTCCCGTTCCCGTGGGATGTAATAAGCTATATAATTGTAAAGTTAAATCAAAATCCGATCAGTAGTTTTTGCGTGAAAGAGGAACAAACATCCATACATACAAACTTTCGCGTTTATAATATTAGTAGGATAGTTCGCATCATATTTATGTATATAATAAATAAGCAATTTAATGTTATAGGTAAGTACATACATATTATGTGAAATATAATAATCGTCGTGTCGGCTGTATATTTACAAATTCTTCTGCTGGTCCTAATTGACAACATGAAGAAAAGAAAAAGCCGATCTGTCATTTTCTTGACATCCCCGCGTTGTGCTTGTTGTGTGTTTTGTACGCGATTTTTTACATTTTATTGCAAAGAACCCAATATATCGTTGCACTTATGACACTTTAATAACTTATTAATACTTTGACGCCATTGTAATAATGGAGGTCACCAGGAAAAGTCAGTAATATTACATTTTTGCAACCAACATCTAAATCATATGGCTGAAACAAAGCCCGTATTTATATTTGTATTTATTTCCAGATTTTAAAGAGAGCCTGCCTCTTGTAGCTGATTCTATCGACAAAGCGGACTTCTTAGTGATAGATGCCGAGTTCACGGGGCTTATAAATGGTCGGGACGTGTCCATTTTCGATTCTCCGCAAGAGTACTACAATACTCTATTCAATGGTTCTACTGAATTTCTCCTGATACAGTACGGTTTGTGCGCTTTCTACTGGGACGAGAAACAGAAGCACTACATGAATGACGCGTACAACTTCTATTTGTTCCCGCGCGGGCGTCCTGGACCAGAAAAGATGTTTCTTTGTCAGAGTTCCAGCTTAGACTTCCTGGGTTCCCAGGGGTTTGACTTCAACAAGCTTATTAAAGAGGGTGAGTGTTAATCCATCATGAAATTCATAGGCTTGGCGTACAGTGGTGGTACAATGGTCTATTAGGCGTATCTTGGA
Source organism: Ethmia dodecea (assembly GCA_963855545.1). Lineage (NCBI taxonomy): Eukaryota > Metazoa > Arthropoda > Insecta > Lepidoptera > Depressariidae > Ethmia > Ethmia dodecea. Next base: position 13,268,718 of record OY979446.1, on the reverse strand, counting down.
ATGTGGTAGTATTGTGTGGAACCCTACAAATAACTCACATTTTAATGAAATAGAGAAATAAATTTATTTTTATTACTTTATGACTACAGAGAATCTTTGTCAAACATTTGAATTTTAAACCTAAAACCAAACACATAATATCATATGAAGAGGTGTGTAAACATTACCATATTGACACACATTACAATAGAAGAATAATGCCTTTCTCCATGACATAGTGAATGCCAGTCTCACATTATTTTTATCCTCTTACTTTGGTGAATTCAAGAGATAAAATATAGGTCATGTTAATATCAGGAATATCGTACATGACGGAGCCGACAGAGTCAAGGCTGCGTGACAATCTAACAGAGAGGCAGAAACATTACTCCAACGAGAAGGACTACTGCATCACAATACCAGAGGAGAATAAAGCACAGATTCAAGAAATTTGGTAATATTTTTTTGTGTAATACGTTTCATAATTTTATGCCTTTGAAAACTGAAAATTTTAAAATTTCTGCTATGTTGTATACATTTTTTAATATCAAATAATAAAAAATAAAATTCATAAATTTTTTGCGGGTACAAAAAGTACACTTAGAAATGTCTATAGTCTAATAACAAGGTACTTCCATTAAGATTGGCTAAATGTAAACAGCAGCTCATCTCCACCGATGAGTAGAAGAACCAGCAAGAAACTCAAGGGAAGCTCTTTTTTAATCTCATGTCTTACTACTAATTATTATAGAAGCCACCAAAATTTAATTTAATGAAGAAAAATTAAAAAATTATTTTGGTATTACTATGTTTCTGCAGTTAGTAAAAATACTATGGATAGTAAACATTAAAAATTATGTTTCTGCAGTTAGTAAAAATACTATGGATAGTAACCATTAAAAATATAAAGTTGATGCGTTTAACATGCTATTATGTTTCTTATAAAGCAATGCTTTCATTTTATTCTTCACCTATAGACAAGAGTCCGATAATATTTTTTGCCTTTGTATTTCACAGTAAAAGGGTACGACAGTTTCTGGATGAGAACAAATCCAATGAGATGGAGATCGACCGCTGCAATGCTTTCATCAGACGGCTGCTTTTCCAAGAGTTGGGCTCCAAGTTCAAGAATGAGGCCTTTGTCGAGACAAAGGTTTTAGAAAACAAGGATAGGTTAGCACTGAGTTCCTCTATAATTTTACTTTGTTACCTGTGTAATAAATAAATAATCTCACACCTTTCATGCCTGAGGGGGTAGGCAGAGGTATTCCAATTCTGGAAATAACCAATTTTCACGAGTATATTCGGCCCCATAAATGTGATAGGTGGTGTGCCCATCGCTGGACCGGGTGTGTTACACATGCCTCAGAATTAGTTCTGGGACATCCGGTTAACTCACGATATGTTTTCCTTCAGTAAATGTATGTACTTATGTAATTTTTCTGTATCTTTTACGCACACTAGCTGTTCCGAGCGATTTCACCCGCGTAAATTATTGATTGGAACATGGTGGTAGGCTACTACACAACTGTCAAAAATTTTTAAGCCACAAAAGAGTCCAGGAGTTGGCTTAATTTTTTTTAATCTGAATAACAAGTTAGACACACATTAAATAAATAAAAACATATGCATCTCTTGGTGGCAGAATTTCCTGCGACAGATAACAGCAGCACCTATCGGTTCGGTCGGTGAATTTAAACCATCGACAAAAAAAAATATCTTACGCCTTTTATCCCCGAGGGGGTAGGCAGAGGTATCCCATTACTGGATATACCCACATTTCACGAGATATATTGGACCCCTAAACGTGATAGGTGGTGAGCCCGGGACCGGGTCTATTTACTATCGACAACACTATATATAACATCGTCAAAAATCGGTCAAGCCAAATCGTTTTTTGGGAGACTAACGATTTATAAAAAATTATAATTAGTACAGAGAAGAAGAACTTAAAACTATAGTTAGTAATGTACCCAACTCTACTTCTTCCTTCTTCAATCTTACTCAGGGTATTAAAAGTGACTCGGCTGAATTCAGCGGACGACAGTAAGACGCGGGACAACCAGAAGAAAGAGAAGGAGTGGGAGGAGTTTGAAGACGCTGTTGGGTTCTCGAAGGTCGCTCGGATGATCAGCCAATCGGTGAGTGTTTATTTTCGGTTTAGCGGTTTCACCCGCGTAGTTCCCGTTCCCGTGGAAATGAGGGGATAGAATATAGCCTATGTGTTATTCTGATGTATAAGCTATATAACTGTAAAGTTTTATCAAAATCCGTTCAGTTGTTTTTGCGTGAAAGAGGAACAAACATCCATACAGTAGGGCTAGCTCGGCGGTGTAGGAAAACATCATGAGGAAACCCAAATTAATTCTGAGGTATGCCATACAGACCTGGTCCGGTAATGGGCTCACCACCTATCACGTTTAGGGGTCCAAAGAATATCTCGTAAAAAGTGGGTATATCCAGAAATGGAATACCTCTGTTTACCCCCTCAGGGATAAAAGGCGTCAGATTATGTATTTATTTTTATTTTTTCTCTTGTAGTGTAGTACATAAATATTTATGTGGATTGATTAATCCTGTTGAATTCCATAGATATGATCATGATCCCCAGCGTTGAGGGATTTGAAGATGTATTTGCTGACCGTTTCCCCCGGTCCTGACCTTCCAGGAAAAGCTAGTGGTAGGCCACAACATGCTGCTGGACCTGCTGCACACGCTTAACCACTTCTTCCAGCCGTTGCCAGCTGACTACAGCACGTTCAAGGAGTTCGCTCATTGCATGTTCCCTAGGTGAGGTTTGAAGAATATTTCATCACCAATTTCGACAGCATTATATTTAAATTATATTAGACTAGCGGTTCTGCGCGGTTTCATCCGCGTAGTTCAAGTTCCCGTGGAAATAAGGAAATAAAATATAGCCTATGTTACTCAGGGATATTCTAGCTCTCCGTTGGTGAATTAAAATCAGTATTAATCTCAATAGGTTTACTGACCTCATTAACGGCTGCAGCCCAAGCTGTGGCATTATGCTGAGTGTGCTGTAGCCCTTTCGGCATAAAATTATTTATGTGTTATTGCAATTTCTTTATTGTCTATGCCGTATAAAAAGTTTCTTTGTTTCTTTCTTTCATCATTTTACCATCTGGGCTAAGCTATCATCATCAACCCCTAACAGCCTTCTGGTGCTGGTCATCATAAAAATTTGATTCATAATATAAGGTTGCAGAGTAAAATTTTATCGAAATATTTTAACTAAAAGTAAAATAACTGTCTAAAAGAATATTAGTAGAATGCATAATATGAAAGCACTGAGAGCTCGACATTTCATCAACGGTTCAACACTTACTGACTCTTCATCTCAACTTCAACTTTTTTCTGTCAAACCAATTGATGAAAACTTAAAAACCAATTTCATACCTCCCATTACAGGCAAATGCAAGTAAATTAAATTCACAAAAACTAGTTTTGTATTATTTTAGGGCGACAAATATTTCGTTTTCCAAAAGATTTCTTTAGATAAAAAACTTTCAGAACCACTGTTATAATGATAATGAAAATGTTTTTATTTTTGTAGGTACTTAAGAATTACACTTAGAAAAGTCAACAGTCTAATAACAAGGCACACTAAACTCGTCATAATAGGATGGCTAAATGTAAACAGCCCGTATCCACCGACGAGTTGCTTGTTCCACATATCAAAAACAAATAAGAGTTTTAAATGGAAATATTTTTTGCAGGTTATTAGACACCAAGTACATGTCCAGTCTGCCACCTTTCAAGGACAAGGTCAACTCCAGCGTCCTCCAGCACCTGCTGGCTACACTGTCAGAACCGCCATTCTCACTGCCAACTGCTGGTACGTTCTGGAACTACTGGTTCGCATATTATTATTAATATTTATTTAATATACTAGCAGTTCTTGAGCTGATGCATGTATATAATTGCACTTGTGTTGATTATTAATAATAAACAACTCTAAAGGTCACAGCACACATATCAACTCGGAAAGGGATCGGCACCGTATCGCCTTTCGCCTCGCCGTCAACCAGGCGTCAACCAGGCGTCAACCTAACGTATGCACGTAACCAAAGCGTAGCAGCGGCTCCTGTACGTCAACTCGGCTACGGCTAGGCGTCACCGCGCTTACGCCTCGCCGACCGGGTTGGCACCCAATCAGTTTAAATCCAAACGTTGAGTATTCAATAAAAAAATCAATAAAACTTACGCGCAACACGAAAGGAAGTTGCCTTGCGAATGGCGGGCGGCGGCACGGTCGGCAGGCTAGTCGCGGGAGGGGATACGGGCAAGGGTGGACGAAGAGCCGTGAGCTCGCGTACGGAGAGACGTAAGCGGGGAGACGGCGAGCGGTAAGCGCGGGAACTGCAAGTTGACGACTCACCGCATCGCGGTTCGGAGCCTGTTCCGAGGCGAGGCGATTACGTTACGTTTCCCATTAGTGTGCGTTGCAGTAGGGAGTTTCATAGAAACAATACTGAACGGCTCGAGGCGATACGGTGACGATCCCTTTCCGAGTTGATAAGTGTGCTGTGACCCTAAAGAGTAAAAAACTGACTTCAATGAATAGCACTAAAAATATCATCAATGTATATATTTTTTTTTAACCGCTTGACCGATTTTAATTAAATTTATATGGAACCACCTTTAAAGTATGATCTACCAAACATTATATACTTATAACAATATTATTAATTATATATTTTTTATTATTTTGCATTCTTCTGAGGCATTTGTAACAGACCCGATCCAAAGGGCTCACAACATCACGTTAAGCTGTTCAAGGATTATACTGGTGAAATGAGGGTATCTCAAGAAATGAAATACCTCTGCCTACCCCCTCTCGGATAAAATACCTGAAATTACATACTCGCGTTCTCATATCATGAAAAACCCCATTGCTGGAAAATTCACCATTTGTGGACTACATTTATTTATTTATTTATTTTCCACAAAATACAACCATTTACATTATAATTAAGTATCACCAAACTGCATTACAGTTTGCTGGCGAAGGTTTCACTCACTAAAACATGTAATATTGTTGTGTACTATGGAATGACAAAAACACCACTTATATTATTTAAACCGTTCAGGTTCCAGCGAGGGCCGGGGCTACAGCCGGGCTGCGGACAAGCAGCACGAGGCGGGCTACGACGCGTACGTGACGGGGCTCTGTTTCCTGGCTATGCACGCTCACCTGGCGCGCATGAGGGGGGAGCCCACGGCCAGGGTCGCGCCCACGCCCTGCGCCGCCCTCAAGCCCTTCATCAATAAGCTCTTCCTGGCCAAGACCGCGCACCAGGACTCGCCGTATATGAACCTCTCCGGCGCAGATCGTGAGTTATCATATTTCTTTAAACGAGCAATTCTTGTATGTATTTATTTATTTAACTTCATGTATGTACCAAGAAAATGTACACATGATGAACGTAATGCCTAAAAATATTATCTACCAGTCCAGCATTAGACTAGGCAGAAATAATTAGGGATGCGTCCGATACCGATACCGCTATATTGGCGATACTTTGCCGATATATCGGTATCGGCGATATTTGTATGGCAGATTCAACGATACTTTTCAAATTTCGCGCTTTAAAAATGTAATGTAAAGGCGCGTGTTGTCCCATCTATTTCGTTGCAAAACGAGGCACGAACTAACTATGCTCTGGGAAACCGCGCGCTTTATATTTATAAATGTTAAAGATTACTAAAACTATTAATTAATTGTGCTTTATTTATTCTACCTTCCTTTTTGAATTCAATACTTGTATCGGTATCAGTATCGCTGATATTTTTATAAGAGTATCGGTATCGGTATCGTATCGGCAAAAAGGCGTATCGAGGCATCCCTCGAAATAATTTGGCGGAATTGAATTGACCGAAAATAATTTAAAAAATTAGTGAAACATTACACTCATCTTAGAGTGAATGTATGTATTTATATATCGAAAACGGTTCTAATGATTTTGATGTTTTGTATTGAGATACATATTATAGTATTTCCAGTAAAAACGAAATTTTACACAAAAAAATATTTTGTGAATAATATAATAATAAACTAACTGGTATGTACATGGCCTTAGGGAGCAGCGAAGCTAGGTCTCCCAGGTACTATACAGTTATACAGAAATTTAGACTTGTTCAAGAGGGCCTAAACGAGATATAAATTCCACATTCAGTTGTAAAAAAAAATATATGCTATACAACTACTTTCTCATGAGTGTGGAAAGATCCTTAGCTCAGCAGTGGGCTGTTACGGGTTGATAATAATAAGGAAAAAAAGATGGAAAAAATGGTAAAAATTAATATAGTCGCAATAACAAAAAGGAAAAAAAAACGTTGAAAATGGAGAATCCCCATACAAGAAATGTGTTTTTTTATTTGTTAAGGAACCATTCCGACACGCAGTTGGCCGGTTTTTTAAATAATAATTACTACATTTAACTTGACTTACTTTACTTAGGGCTGATTTTTCAATCGTCAGATAAACTTTATCTGGATAATATATTTATGCTGTCACTCTGTGACACAATAGAAAGGAGAAGTGACTGGTGATATTTATTCTTCAGATAACTTTGAACTGACTATTGAAAACTCAGCCCTTAGGGTCGCGACACGTCTGCGGAACGTACAGTGCCGAAGGTTCGGTGAACAACATACATTGATGTTTCACTTTAAAGATAAATGGATCTGCCTCCCGCGTCAACCGTCATGTATGTTGTTTACCGAAAGTGCCGCGCCGTAAGTTCCGCAGGTCCTTAATGAATTATTGCCAATTTATTCAACATAAACAAGGTAAAACAGTAAATCACCTTATTTTTGTTAATTAATATCAAATTACTTTATTCCAGCGACGCCGTCTCGGGATCACGTGTTCTTCTTAACATTCCCTAAAGAGTGGCAGCGGAATGATATCAACCAGCTGTTCAGTCCGTTTGGTAAGTTACACTTAAACAAAACAAATAAATATTATTAACTACAAATAAACAAAACAAATAAATATTATTAGGTATATATATTATTTTGATATAAATATATGTTATCAGTAATACTATAATATGATCAAATACAACTCACCACTAAACTTATTAACGTCTATCTACATAATATACAAACACTTAAAATATCACCACCACCAACAAAAGTTTTAACTCGCCAAAATGCTGTCATATCCAGTTATAATAGCTCTGTGTACTTACTGTTGCTAACTCGAACAAACAACCGAGAACTTAGAAATTTACCTACCCTCACATAAAAATTGTTAAAATAGTTTGCCATTTCGACGCTTTATAAATATGTACCTACTAAGTATTACCTATAATTTCTCATGTAAGTGAATTTATTCTTTATGAGAAATAAAGTTTCTTTAACCACAAATTTTGAATATTAGCTCTCCGTATTCTCTGTCAAAAATAAAAAATACAAGTGAAAGAATTATTTCGATACGTCAATTAGTTTCCGATTTATAGAAGTAAACGTGCGATGCGGACTCGTACTCGATGCGTGTGCCGGTGTGACGTCATCTCACAACACTCGCTCAGACCGCGCGCGCTTTCAGCACGGTGCCGTCTTACGTTTCATTAGAAATTATAAATACTTTCAAAAATGTCCAATCCAAATACTAGGAAATCATGTGTTGTGCCGAAATGTACAAATACAACAACCAGTGCGCCTTACAAATAGTTTTTTATGGTTCCAAAAGGACTTAAAAATACGAAAGAAATTGATAAAAGCTATGAAGAGGTTAGATCAATTTGGAGATAAAAGCACAGTTTATTGTTGTTGCTGTCTCTTGCCGATCTGGAATAAGTTACAAATAAAAAAAACTCACTCCTTATATCCCCGAGGGGGTAGGCAGAGGTGTTCCATTTCTGGATATACCCACTTTCCACCAGATATTCTTTGGACCCCTAAACGTGATAGGTGGTGAGCAAATCCCCGGACCGGGTCTGTTTACACATGTCTCTGAATTTATTCTGGGTCCTGCGGATTTCTTCACGATTTTTTCCTTCACCAACGAGCATCACTAGCTCGTTGGTGAAGGAAAAAATCGTGAAAAAGAAGGCAAATATGTACGTAAGTTTTTGAAAAACTCATTGATACATGCCAGAATTTGAACCCGAGCCTCACTGTTTATCATCATGTGAAGCAGGCTCTTTAACCGTAAGGCTATCACTGCTCTTAGTTACAAATAAAAATAAATAAAACGACCTTACGTATTTTATCAATAAGGCAAATCAAAATTAAAAAAGATTTAGTACATCTGTTCAACCCACTACATTTGCAATAAATCAATGTATGCATTAAGTAAAATTTACTAAGAAGAGGTACCTATATACACATATTATGTACATACGTACCTATAGATATAAAACTTTAATACATATTTGTTGTCTATTACGTAAAACTAAAAAGGTTTGGTACTTTTGCCTATTTGAGTTACAATATGACATTACCTAGTTGGGTATGGTTTTCTAAAGAGTAAAAAACCGAATTCAACGAATAATACTAAAAAATACAGTCGAATTGAGAACCTCTTTCTTTTTTGAAGTCGGTTAAAAAAAGAATCATCGAAATTGGTTGACGTGATATTGAGTTATTCTTCCATTTGTTGCGCACATACTTAATGCAAAATGAAAACTTATAGGGTTTTCTCATGGATGCCATTGTCAGAACTGGACGAAATTGAAATGGGACTAATCTGGCCACCAGGCTTTCAAATAAAAAAAGAATCATGCAAATCGGTTCACCCAGTCGAATATTCTAAGGTAACAACATAAAAAAAAAACGAATTGATAACCTCCTCCTTTTGAAGTCGGTTGAAAACAATTTAGAACAGATAAATTATTTTCTTAAGAGAAAGAAAAGTTAACTTTGCATTTTTATTCCTCGCATTTCGGCGGTAACGAAATCACTAACTTTGTTGATAAATAATGGGTAACCATTAGTGCATCTATTTGAGGCAGATTATCCGATTGCCCTTTTTCGAATGCTTCATCCATTTCATTAATCGAATATAAACACTATTAACATAATGAGCGGATGAAAACAAAACAAAATAGTGCGCAAGCTCCTTAGCTACTAAGCGGAGCGTTGTAAAATGACGTCACATGCGGTCACGTGACTGTTAGCGGGACTCGATATTTATCGTAAGTTTAAATGCCTGTAAAATCAAAACTAATGGGTATTTTTGACTACAACAAAAACTAGTGTATTTGTATACATACGAGCTTTACTGTAATAAACTTTCAACCGATTTGGCAAACCTAGTAACATTCTTCATTGTCATATTTACTTAATCAAAGACCTGCATAACTTTACAACGTGAGCAGTGATAGCCTTACAGTTAAAGAGCCTGCTTCACATGATGATAATCAGTAAGTCGGGTTCGAATCCTGGCATGTACCAATGAGTTAATCAAAACTTTCGTACATATTTATCACTAGCTCGAGTAAAGGATAACCCGCTGGTCTCATAATTAAATCTGAGACATGTGTGAAAGACCCGGTCCGGCGATGGTCTCACCATCTATCACGTTTAGGGCGTGGGTATATCCACAAATGGTCTACCTCTGCCTACCCCCTCGGGTATAAAAAGACGTCATACGGAGGGTAACGGGAAGATCCGTCATAGGCACTTAGTTCTATGGACAATCGCTAGATGTCGCCACACACCTATGGCTTGTAAATATAGAATTTGAACCTCTTCCCTTTCTGGAGGAGCTGGGATGCTAAGAGTAGAGCCATTCCCACCATCACGCAAAATAGGCGCAGAAAAAACGTCGTGTTGCGGAAACAAGCTCGCGTTAACATACATACATCGTGACAATCGCTAGATGTCGCCACACGCCTATGGCTTGTAAATATAGAATTTGAACCGTTTCCCCCCAGGGCCGATCACGGTGCAGTTCATAGACGACACGTCCGCGCTGGTGGCGTTGGCGAGGCGCGAGCAGGCCCGCGACGTGCAGCGCGCTCTATCGGGGAACGCGCGTATCGCCATCACGCCATACAAGCGTTACAAGCAGACTCCGGTACTATTATACTCAAAGAGATTTAAATATAATAGGGCATAGAGGGGGCATTGGGAATATTTTCATACAAAACTTTGAAGCCTAAGCGTCATGTCCTTGTCATGTCAGTTAGTATGACTGTGAGCTGTCATTCGGTCGAAATTGTACTAGACTTATTCCGCTTGGAATAACTTTTGACTTCAAATTTTCTTCGCTTTGTCCCCTCTATGCCTTATTATATTTTAATCTCTTTGATTATACTAAACTATAGGCATTTTAGTGGCCACATGTAACCATTAACCCATAACAGGCCACTGCTGAGCTAAGGGTCTTTCCTCACACATGAGGATATAATCTCATAGTATGAATAGTGTAATCCGAGAGCGTTGTGGCTTGAAAGAGGATGTAGTGACTAAGATTGAGAAAGGAATGCTCAGGTGGTTTGGACATATCCAGCGAATGGATGAAAGGCGTCTAACGAGACAAATATATAAGGGGATTGTGGTCGGCAGAGGGCGACCTAGGCGTACTTACATCGATCAGATCGGCGATGTATTGAAAAAAAGCCAGATAAAGAGTACCCGAAACCGACGAGCTTGTATGAATCGATTAATGGATGTGGATGAGGCGCGTGAGGTTTGCCAGGATCGTAGCAGGTGGCGGGCTGTTGTCTCCGCCTACCCCTTCGGGAAAAAGGCGTGAGCATATTTATGTATGTATATTTTTATTAGTCGAAATTAAGTAATTAGTAAGTGTAAAACAGAAAAATGTGAACTGTCACCGAACCCCTGCGACGTGAAATAGACTATAGCTACGTAAGAGATTCAACAGTAGGTATGTTGAAGAAAATAACTGAGCTCTTTGTTTACAGGCGCCGCAGATGGACGAGACTTACCGTGACATCATAATTGCGTGTGTATTAGCACTATTGATATGGCTGGTCATTCCTATGCGCGATCTGTACCCCGAAGTTCATGTTGTATTGATAACTGCCTTTTCCTACTTTCTCATTAAACTTTCTCAACGATTTTCCTGATTTTACTGTGTTAGTGGGGTACAGGAAGCGCAAATGTTAGTTTTTTCCAGTTTATTTAAGTATCAGTGAAAAGAGAGGGTATATTTTTAAAGAAAAGTAATTTTAATGGGACACAGGTCTACAACCGGAATCGCAATTCGGAATGTAAAGTTGTTTCAAGTGTATTTTTTAAATTCTTATTCTAAAGATCAGGATATTTTAAGCAGTGGTTATATTATAAGGAAATCTATTTTGACATTTCTCTAAATCAGTCACGTCGCTGGATGTAAGTAAAGGTGATTTTATGATATACCGTGTCGTTTAATCTGCCGGCGTTGTGACGTCATTAGAGGTGTGTAAAAAATAATCATTGTCTCATAACATTTTCAGTAAGTACACATTTTTTTTTCTTTACATACCGAATTGAATACGTTTTAACAATCATCTTACTTCTATCATTATAACTAGAAAAGATGGTACTGAAATAAAAGCTTTGAAATAATATTAATATTTACATTATTATCATTATATGTTTGATTACCAAAGAAATGAGTAAAACTGATTGACATTAAAACGATTCCGGTTGTAAAATACAATTGATCAAAAAAATAGGGTGTACAAGAAAATTGAGCAGTGCTTTACGAATTTATTTACCTATGGAACTGAAAAACATTAGATGAAAATTAATTACAAATTTGTTAAAAAAAAAACTACACGAAATGGCGAGTTATCGACACATTGGGTGAAATTAATGTTCTTTATGTGTGGAATATCAATACACGGGCTCACGATGATGTTATTGATAATACAACCTATTATGTCTCGCAAAAGTGTCGCAGTTTAACAAGTGTGACAAGACAAACAAATTTGTGATACAAGCAGGACTCGACTTTACTGCCATACACATAAGTTTTAATCCGGCCTGGGTTTCTTAATTAATCAATATTATACGTAACAATATTTTTAGCTACAGTTCCACCTAAAAGACTGCTATTTTCTTAACCATCGTACCTATATATTGAATTCGGTAAAACTGACCTTTCCATCCAAAAAATGACACTGACAGTACTAAAATTGATATAAAAGCATTTATTAAGTGCACCTATTGTATGGAAAGGCCATATATTTACCAAATTAGAATCTCTGTCGTAATAGATAAGTAAAAATGCATGCTGAATCGTTAAGCTGAAGGTAGTTTTTTGCTCGTCCTTTCTTGTTGACGAACTGTTATTGTGCAAAGCGCAATGTACTGGCTTTTGTGTCTGTTTTTTTTATAGTCTGCTGTCGAATAAATAAAAAAAAAATAGAATTAGACCTAAGCTCAAATCGTGAAAGAAGGGGGTTTAGAAAATACGTGATACCATATGCTTGTGCATATTTTAGCGGTAGGAATATACTGGACTCGATTCTGCAGACCTGCTAAATTCCTAATTTTAAGTTAGCTCTATTTTTTTCCACCGCTTTGGAAAGGAAAGGGACAGAAATAAGCGCCATAATTTTACAATGTCACAAATATCAAAATAACAAAATTGAACCTTATGAACGTATTCAAATACACGTTTAGCTATTTTAGTAACGATGTAAAAAGGTCATGCATAAAAGTGACAGATAAGACATCAAATTAGTTGGTTTTTACATGTTTGATATTACTCTATAATCTATGGTTTGTTTCTGTCCTTTTTCTTTTGTATTCTATGAAGAAGGCCAGACTAACTAAACATTAGGAATTTTAGATGGTCTGCAGAATCGAGTCCAATCTCGGTGCATTTTATTTGCATGATCTTTTGAATTTTACACGTTATTGCTTAGTAGTTGATGTTTTTAATACTTTAAATGTGTACAGGACCATGTGTAGTATCCATCATGGTATTTGGTTTGGAATTCAACGTGATTTCGAATTATGACTTTCAGAGTCAAAATACTTTTTTTTTATTGTCTATTGTCCATTACAATGATTTGCAGGTGGAAATCCTTAGAAATAGTTCTTGGCACAGAGTACCCAATTCAGGGATCCAATTATGCTTGTTACAATTAACCAGTCGTGCATTTAACATACACATTATATATTTTTATTTATTACTAATAACGTTGATAATAATTAGACTTTACGAATTGTATGGACTCTGTCACCTTGCAATATGGGAGTAACTGCAGACCGAAATGTTTCCTCGATTTCGACGAACTAAATAAAGCGCAGCACACACAAATGCGGTAATTAAAAAAGCGCATTTAAAAAGAAGCACACGCGTATTATTATTATAATATAAAAAATACAAATAAATGAAAATTTAATTAAAATATGTGTCCGTGCGTTCTTCGTTCGTTCGAATTATTATATTTTCCACCATACGAAGGAAAATTAATAAAAGAAAAATAAAATATTCGCCCTTAACTGCTGGTCGGTTTTCGTGCGGCAGAGTCCATACTAAATAAGACGTTAAAAGAAACTTCCTCGTCACTTCAAAACCGAATAAATAGTTTATTCCTGACGCCGCACAGCTCTGTTGTAGTTGCAGAAAAAAGAACAAAATCGTTTTCTAATAGCTCTTTAAGAAACCGGTTAAATAGAGGTTAAAGGTTAGCGAAACCGTGTTCAGCCCCACTAGGCAAGTGGCAAACGTAAATTTTCTATTACCTACATTTCTGCATTTGCTTAATGGTATTGTATTACAACCGACCATTAATTGATGCGACAATAGTCAACGTATGGAAATGTATGGCGCCATTTACGAAGTCTGCGACAGACGCGTGCGACCGACGTCTTTCATATTCATAAATTGACTTGTCGCATCAGCCGCGCGCGTCAGTCGCCCGTGATCGATCGCGCGCGGCTGCGATCGGTCGCAACCATGCCGCAACCCACGGAAATCTACCTTTAGAGTGAAGTAACATAAACAATATATTTTCGCACTCCGGTCGGAGCAGAGCCCTGAGAAGCTACCGTGGATCTCCGATTTACGATTTCCATAATTAGCGTCACTTGAGAGGTGTCACTACGGCGGTCTCACTATTTGACACCGATCGGTCCGCAGTAGCGGCCGAAGTATCGTAAATTGTAGAACGGCGGTAGGCCACGTTCCGGACACTGCAATGATGTGTTGTTGTTTTTTTAATAATAATTTTTTGTGTGACTTTCTTCTCATTACTATTCGCGTTCGTAGGTATAAAATCACTCACACTTTTATGACTTTTATACAGCTATACATTCTATTCTATATTAGGAAGCCACTTGTCTTAGGCCTCTGGGCCTATGTTACATAGCATTTTATAACAATGTGACTCTAACGTTCTAATTGTAAGACATTAATGTAAGATCGCATTTGTGTATTAGTTTTTTTTATTATTATTTTTGAATAAATTGTATAATTTTATAATCATTTGTTTTATTTGAACTGGTTGGAGTCATATTGTTGATTTTTTTACAAAATTGCGAAAAACGTTTGCAGTTTCGTAAATGACTTCATTGCTCCAACTTGAACTCTTGTAAGTTTAGTTATTTTAACAAGTTGCAGAAACCATATTTATATTTAATGCTCTATTTAAAATTTAAAAGCAGAAAATGACAGCCATCGATCAATGCACAGCCGAAATGTACCACAGTCTAGAACAGCTATACTCAACCTTTTTTTTATAGGGGCCACAAACACGTTTCAGTCATGGTGTCGAGGGCCGCAAGCAAAAATTATTTAGGTCTTATTTAAAAAAACGTGATTCCGAGTTAACGATGTAGTTAAAAAAGAAGTTTTAACAAAGATGTTTATATGTTTTAATGCGATTTTTGATACTGTGAGCACTTTTTCAGTACTATAATTATCAAGGTCTGGCTGGCGATTAGATATTTTTCTTTTATATTTCGAAGACATTCTGACATTATATTGACACTAAAACCACAATTAACTGCAACTGGGCGAGATTAGCTATAGCTGATAGCGCTCGGCTCACATTCCCGTTCTGATACACCCATTCTCTGATGGGCGCGCAATTTAAAATGTTTTACAATAAATTTGTAACTTCAGATGGGCCAATAACAAAGGTCCGGCGGGCCGCATGCGGCCCGCGGGCCGCAGGTTAAGTATAGCTGGTCTAGAAGTATGAAATTTTGCATTAATGTTCTTTAGATGACGTAAGTGAGCACGAAGAATGGATTTTTGGTAATTCCGACGGGAACGGGAATAAACAGGTCTGCTGCGCAAACCGCTGGAGTCTAACACAATTCTTTAAAAAATACCATGCGTAATTCGTTTCAAATAAAAAAAAAACCATTAAATTATGTATCCTCTACAAGTGTGTATAGGTTAGAAGTCAATATAACACCATCCTTTAGAAGGCTAACTTAAAAAAGATATAAGTACCTACTTAGATGAAGTAATCATTTGAAGATTGACACTATTCCAATACCTAGACAGGATACGAGTACTGCCTATAATGTATAGGCATTTCATTAGCTACCCAAATGATTTTCGTCCCGTTGCTCCGAATACATTGTGTATCGGATTGCAGCTGGCGAGAGGCCTTGCTATTGTGCGATTTAGCGGCTGCTATCTGGACGGGACATCGGTAGGGTGACCGTGATTCTGTAGAAAGCAGGACACAAGGACACACTCTTTAAACTGACGGACCGATATGACCTTCAAACCTTCAAGAAGAGAGCGTACTCCCACCTCAAAGGCCGGCAACTGCGGCAACGCACTTGTGACTCTTCAGCTGCAGGTGTCCATGGGCGACGGTAGTCACTTACCATCAGGTGACCCGTCTGCTCGTTTGCCCCCTTTTTTATAAAAAAAAAAAACTTTGGGCTGGAGTTCTATTTTCGAGTTGTGATTGAGATACGGCAGGAAATACCATATTTTTGAATTGTGACTACTGAGTGGTAGAATAAACAGCAAACAATAAATTGATTGAAATTAACAGCATTATCCTAAAAAAAAATCGAACAGCCCACGTCTTTTCTATAG
Organism: Ethmia dodecea; assembly: GCA_963855545.1. Lineage (NCBI taxonomy): Eukaryota > Metazoa > Arthropoda > Insecta > Lepidoptera > Depressariidae > Ethmia > Ethmia dodecea. The sequence goes on along the minus strand of OY979446.1, from coordinate 13,252,739 downwards.
AATTTTCATTGAGGTAGGTAGTTGCACTTACGGTTCTTAGTGAGTTTGGGTATAGAGATAGACTGAACCATGGATAAGAACATAGGCTCCGGGAAAAATCCCGGAAAAAAACAGTTTCGAGGGGAAGAGATAATCTAAAGTTCAAGCTGACGAAGTCACAGCCTCATAGGCAACAACTAGTCTACATCTACACTATTAATGTGAAGAGGAAATATTTCTATTTGTATTTTTGTTTGTTTGTAACGAATAAAGTCGAAAACTTTTCTTTCACAAATGGAAAACTTAGTTTTTTGGGAGTAACATGGGCTATAACTTCAATAAAATTCGTTACAGTTTCGAGTAAAAGAACAACAAAATATTATTGTTGTGGAGAGTGAGTTTAGTTAGAGTCAACAATTTTTATGTGTCTAATTTTTTAAAAGAATTTACCTAATATATCTGCGGGCGTATTCACGGAGATTCGATATTCGACTCTGAATCGGAAAATCTGTCGAAAGGTTTCGAGATGGCCTATTCACAGATGTCATATTTGACATAAGGATTCGACAGATTTTCCGATTCCAAGTCGAATATCGAATCTCCGTGAATACGCCCGCTGGTCACCCTACTCGGTAGCTCGGACAATGGCGCGTGGCGATACCGCGACCCCGCGACCTCGCGTGCGCGCTTCCGCCATCTTGCATTTAAATGCGCCCGCGCATTAGCATACACACGACACGTGCGATGATATTCCATTCTCATTTACTCTCCGGTTTAGTAGTTGTGGTTTTGAGATAGATTTATTTAGATTTTTGCAATTTATTTAGTATGATTGATGAGTGAGTAGTAAGCTTAGAAAAGTGGCTTTCTAATATATTGGACTAATACTTAGAATGAATGTTAAAGCATGGGATTTACATAAGTTGTACAAAAGTTAGTTACGTCAAACTGCCTAAAAATGAATGAAATAAGCAGTATTAAATTATAAGTATTAAAAAAACCTAGCTTTAGTTTTTTGTGGTACATACCTACTAGTTTTTTGTGGTACTAGAGACAAATATCAAATTAGCCCAAACTAAGGGGTTTACGAGTCACCAGTGAGGAGTTCTATTATCCACCTCACGGTTCCATCATCAGATCAGCTCGATAGTGCCATAATATTGCATTGTATGTAAGTACTTATTCCAAATTTCAGCTCAATCCGAAACTAGCAAATAGTTGGAAAATGGTGTTTGCTAATGAGATAGAAACTTTAAAGTTTGAACAACGTTCCAAGTTAAATAAAGCTTGTTATAAATCGGAATATTCCCATCTATCATCAATCGTAGCTTGTAATAAATAGGAATATTCCCATCTGTCCTCAATGCGGCTGCCTATAGTTCAATTTCTCGTTTGGTATTTGGGTCTCAAGGCGGAGCGGATTAAACTCGGACTGTAAAACAATAAACCTCTTCGCCCTTCCACGAACAGACACCTTTCTAAACTATTTCTAAGTATATACTATTGTAAAACTGCAAAATGATGTCTGTATGCGGCAGGACGGTGAAGGAAAATAACTTGAGGAAACCCCCAGGCCCTATTGATTCTGAGGCATGTTTAAAAACATCCCCGGTCCGGCGATATAGGCTCACCACCTGTCACGTCTCGGCGGCCGCACAATACGTCCGTAAAATTGGGTACTTCCATTAGGTACTACATTTATTTTTTATATTCGCAATTTTTTTGTGGTCAGCTCACTATGTTACTCACCTACCACCATACGGGGAGAGGCGTAGGGTTAAATGGAACTAAGTAATAGTTGTCTCTTCTTTAGGCACGTTAAGTACGTTTGACTTATTTTCAACCTAGTTTTTTCTGTATGCGGAAACCTTTGACCGTGACCTGATTTAGGTCTTCAAAAATTATGCTTCAACTTAAAAATGGCGAAACTTTTTATTCCTAAATAATTTAATCGTCGTACAAGAACTTTTGTACCCACTAGTTTTTTTTACTTATGAAAATTCGAAAGATCCGGTCAAAAAGTCGCGGACCAAGAGGCGGGAGGATACAAGTTATATTTTAAAGAAAATTTGCAAACGGTAGTTCTCATACAGGCTATTCGAAAGCCCACGGCTTCATTTGAATGCAATACGAGGTGTGGAGTCGGAATCGAATCGCAAACTGCCACCCACTTTACTACAACTGCCACCTTTATTATTTTACTATAATAGCTGTTACTAGCGAATACTGGCTCTGACTTGTGGCTTTACTCGCTCCATTCATTTATCCGGTATAAAAAAAGTTATATATGATCAATGATCATGCCTTATCCCCGAAGTGTCGGCAGAGGTATTCCATTACGGATACAAATTTTTCAACAGTATATTTTACGGACCCCTTAAGGTGACGGGTGATTAACCTATCGCCTGGAATGGGGAGCTGTTTCACATGTTTTAGAAGCAATTCTAAAAATTCAGGGATCTGGAAATGCTCGCGATTCTGTTTTCAGAAAAAAAACCTCAAACTGTCACATCATCAACCAGTAACCGCCCACTGCTAGGCTAAGGGTCTCGTGACACATGAGGAAGTATGCAAAAAACTTCTGTGCAAATCACGGTGTGTCGTTGTTCTGTTGCGACGTGATGCAACAAACCAACGAACACACTTTTACAAATAATATTCATAATCCAGATTGTATTCCGATCTGAGACAGAGCTTGCACGTTTACGTGGTTTGAATTTAATTTAATTATTGTTTGTATAGAGTAGTAGAAAGAGAAAAGAGCTGCGCGTGTAACTAACTAACCTACCACAGTTTTTATAGGCGTAAAAATAAAATTCTACTTTGCCTGACAATAGAAACCGGTTCCAACCGGATGGGACCGGTAAATTAATCTGCGCGAATAAACATCTGCAGTCAAAAACAATTGCTCGCAATCTGGCCGCGGGTCGTAAACCGCTGCGTTTCATCGCTCGTGCCGATGCTATCTCTGCCCGTTGAGTTACGTGGGCCAAAGCTTAAGCTGCGACAGACATGTACTATCAGCCAACGTTCCGCCTGATATACCTAATGATTATTTCGAGCAGCCATCTTTTCCCTTATCGATATAGCGACCAATACCAATATCAAATGAGTTTCTTGTTGATACTTCTCGGGGTACTGCGTTTGGAACCAGCAACTTGTACGTGGAGATGGACTGCTGTTTACATTTAGCTAATCTTCATGGTCGAGTTTAGAGTGCCTTGTTATAACTAAGTTATTAGACTATTGAATTTTCTAAGTGTAATTTTCAATTACCTACGGAAATAAAGACATTTTCATTTTCAATACCGTTGAGGCACCCCGTGGCGAAAATTCTCACTTACGTAAGTACGAGACAGAGTACGTAAGTGACAATGACAATTACCTACAATGGCTACAATACGAGTATGCCTATGAAAGCAGCAAAAAACTTTGCTACGAGCTTCATTATCATCATCTATATCAGCTCCGCACAGCTTCTTCTCCTCAGCCATACATGTTAAAGCGGTGGAGTTGAAATGACGTTCAATAAGTGTCCTTGTAAGTTCCTACTTTGAATAAAACATTTTGACTTCGACTTTCACAGTCTGCTCTGTTGATCCAGCCCCTTAGTCTATGCCCCGGCTGCGCACGCGCCACGAACTAGGCCGGTATTCGCGCCTCCGAACCCCGATACCACTTGCGGCCGCACATTATGTCTGATTTACCGCCGCGATGCGCCGTGTATCCTCGCCTGCCAATCTACTCCTACTTTAAATAGTGCCGGAGATATGCGGATGTTTATTCTACAGGTTTCCCTATTTACGCGACTGCGTCGGTGAGGTGAGGAGTTCGTTTTTCCTTGACGTCTCCTTGGATGTTTAGAAGTTTAGCTTACGTGATCGGGTAGCTTACAGAGCATTAGTATAGATTTTAGGCACAATATTTAAGGAAAGTTTTTAGGTAGACTAGTTTTTACCACGTTCCGGGAAAAAAATTGCCTAATTGCATTTCCCAGTCCTCCAACAAATATATATGTAAAAAAATCACTTTGATTTATAGTTAGAAAATTAGAATATGATTGGATATACTGACTCTTTCCATATGTACTGAAGGATCCATTAGGTAAAGACTAGATTTTTTTACATTATGAAATGATGTGTGAAGAAAGAATCTTTGGCTAAGCAATGGGCTGTGATCGATGAAGATGATTCCCTTTTATAATGAACATTCCTCATGGCAAAAATCAACGCAGACAAACTAAACTCCATCAGTACTGGTGAACACCGTTTTCCTAAACAGAAATTCAATGAGTCGTTACAGACCATATCTCTGTGCCAGCAAATCAAGACCAGGATATCGTTCATCTGAGATTCCTGCCTATTTACCAGACATTCTTGAAAGGGACAACCTCATCCGCATTGAATTAAAGGATAAAGGCGAGGCGAGGCAGAGGCGAGGCATGACAAACGGGCGCCATTCCACGCGAAACGAGTGTCGCGTCAGATTAACACTGGCTGCCTCATGATAACACTAGGAGCTTAGCTGTGGCGCAAACTAAAGCTTTCAATATGGTGAAATTATAAATTTTCGTCATAAATAAAATATACGTTGGTACTCAAGTGATAAGACCGCCCATTTTACTTTTTTTTTATCATTGTGCCACTTGTTGCATATTTTTTTATTGGTGTACAATAAAGAGTTGTTACTTACTTACTTACTCAATTTAAGTAAGCGCAACTTTTTTAAATAGCTCAAAGAGTGTTTTAGGGGAAAATAATTTGAAATATTGGACGAAAAATTAACGAATATATATAATTTGTTGGGTTAATAATAGAATACTTGTTCTTAAAATGACTATTTCCCAAATCAACAAAGGATAGGAAAATACAAAACAATATTTTCAAAAGAAAGTGTTGTAAGACCACAGGCGCCTACAATACCTGAATCGTCAGTTCCTATTTCTTATATTATACTAATTTTATTATATTTTTACTATAGGTACCGCGATATAGATTTGTCTGTTATAAGTTTGAAGCCTGTGTTTGTCTGCATGTAGTATATCTCCGAGACGGTAGACCGATTTCTATGGTTTAACGAAATAATTCTTAGAGCTTCTTCACTGTTGTTGAAAATCTGTTCAGAAAAAGGTAACACAAACACTTCTTTTATACATGTTATTTTTTTTATATTTCATTGAAACTAGACCAGCTCCTTACACAAACTCACTAACATTTGTCTCTCAAAAAGAACCCATCACTCGCGCAGGCGCGAAAGAGACAAAGGGCAAAGATAACTGCGCTTACGCACAGTAGCAACCGTTTTATACGGTTGACGTGCCACTAATGGCGCCGCCCGGATTCCCCCGCGATTTATTATTAAACAACCACTGGTTAACGAGTTAGTTTGAGATTTGGAATGTGAGTAATGGTTTGGAAAGTCAAGGTGTTCGTAAATACGTAAAGAATTTCGAAAAGTGTTTTCCTGGATCAAGAGTCAATTCATTGACTTAGATGAAAGGTTGACCTTTCGTGAATTCTACATTCCAATGTTGAACAACAAATCTTTATAATTAAATTGATTTTACCCGCGTCTTCGCTCGCGCACGTTTATTTCACCCCGTTAGGGGTTGAATTTTGCTAAATCCTTTCTTAGTGAATGCCTACTGTATTATCTATCTATATGCAAAATTTCAAGTCTCTAAACCCAGCGGTTTAGGCTGTGCGTTGCTATATCACCTATCAGTCAGTTTATCATTTTATATGTATAGATTATGACCCCTCGAAATACCTATTTGGATGATTTACGGTTTTTTGTTAGGAATTGACATTTAATAAGTTCTAAAATAGATTTATTGGTGGAAGTTTTGCTTATTATTTATTCGAAAAAAGCGCATAGCCTTAGTTCTTAGTAAATGTTATACAATAAGTAAGTATATTATTTTACACTAGAAAAAATCTATACCTACAAGCTTTCCATGAAAAATACTGGTTATGAATGTGTAATTATGGTCGACTTTCGACCACTAGCTATAATTGGGTAGTTGACAGCATCGAAATTAAATAGCGAGTAGTCATACATCAAAAAGATTATCCCAAAACACCTCAAAATATGTATTTCGATTTTCAATTTACAATTATAGCAAATTTAAAAATAATAAATCAATCAAAAAAGTGCTGCAATTGAGTACTACAAACTATGACGTCACGGTTTGCTATTTCAGTACATTTTCCATAGTAAAATTTCGTTTTGACAGATCGTAAAAAGTAACTGATTTGACTAGGTAGGACACAACCCTATAAATACGTATTAAAAATTTTAGGAACATTCCTGTATGACATGACATGGCATGGATGAATTTTATTGTAAATGTTTATACCTATGAGATCATAAAACGTAACGACAATAATATTTTTTGTCTTTTATTTCATTCTAACAATAAGCATCGAAATGATCATCAGGTTTTGAAACCTTTGGACTTTTTGGATTCAGGACTTTACAGGCTTTGTATTTCTAAGATTGCGGCGCATTAAAAGCAGGTGTGACACCATTAGACGGACAAGATCGACATTTGCCCCTATTTCGAGCCGTTTCGCACTGTATCTGAGATCAGACACTGTTAACCTCTCGTCTTGTCGCCTGCGCTGTCATCGCGTAACGGGCGCGTAGGGTGACCATGTTTAAAACTAAAAGTCCTAAACTAAAAAAAAGCTATTGTTTATCACTGCTTGATAGTGATTAGTAATCTCCTTACGGCGGGGAACATACGGGTGTGATCGCGCTTGGGCTGCTCAGGACACTCCGACAAGGCCGGAGTGTGATCTCCACTCTTTGAGAGTGCCAAAAATGCAGCGAATACTTTAATAACTCTCCAACTAAAACACTTGTAGTGCGTCTGTATTTTATTGTTAAACCTTTATTGTTTGTTGTCTTTTATTATGCAACCTCCTGCCGGCGTTTGTATTTCCGAGTTCATATAACCAGTCAGCATTGGACAAGCTCGCCCCATCTTTGCCTTCGGGAGAGTCAGTAATAAAAAAAAAACTAAAATCCTGACAGCCCCAGTTTTAATCGTGACGACAGCCAACAATCCTGCGATGTGATGAACATCGACTTTGTAATGGTCACCCTAGTGGTGAACTGCCCGCTTTGCCGCGCCGCCGAGATGCTATCTCCCGATCTCATTAGTTAATGCGGTTTGCCAATTACACTGAGTGACGTGTCCGGGGCAAATTGCGCGTACGCATTTGGAATTTTCGAGGGTTTGACAGTGACGCGATATTTGTACTGTCAGTGCCAATTTTTTTTTAAATTTTACGCTTCCGTTCGCGAAGCAGCAAGCAGAAGATTATGTGTCAGTCCCTTTTTTATCTTTTTTATTTTACGCATCCGTTCTTGATGAAAGGTTTGAGGGGATTAATCATCTCGCTGTGACGGTGAATATACCTACGGATGTAACGGCGCTTGCGCTGCTCAGCTCAGCTCTTGACAGCTAGGAGTCTGTTCTGTTTGCCAAACTGGGGCTCAAAAATATGGCTTAATTTTTTTGAAATACTTTTTTTATGTATTTACTTGTGTATTTGTCCTACATTATTTTTGTGTTTGGAATAGAAGTCGTGAAGCCATGGCAGGTACTGTAAACCTACCTAAAATGATTACAACATAAATAATTTTTTTTAAATTTTGCATTCCTGACTGTACAACACACATGTACCAACAATCCTTATATTATCATCTAAATTATATGTTACGTATTTACCTGCAAATGAATGATATTTCTCTACGTTCGTATGCATCAAAACCGCAAAATCATTTGGAATATTTCTCCAAGCAAAACGTTACGTGCGTAGCAGTCTACAATGAGGAGCCTTAAAACGCATTCGCTGTCAACCAAGACAGGTGAAACGCTTAGTGAAAAACAGCGCCTTTGGAAATGCTAACAAGGGCAATGTCGTTACCGTGATCTACCTGCGCACGCGACGATGAGTCGACACGCCCGATTAGCGCGGTCGTTACGTGCGCCCGCGCAACGAAATATGTTTGTCCGTAACTTCGTTGGTTCCGGGATTAAAAGTAGCTTACGTGCTTCTACAAGATGCAGCGTATTTTCCTGCCAAATTTCACTCAGATCGGTTTGTGGTTTAGCCGTGAAGTGACCGTGAAGTGACCGTGAAGTAACGTTAGAAAAACGTATATAATCGTAAAGTTAATTTCGTAGTAAGTAAGTAACAACTCTTTATTGTACACCAATAAAAATATGTAACAAGTGACAGTGATACAAAAAAGTACAACGGGCGGTCTTATCGCGTAGTCAATGTTAGTGGAGATTGTAGGGTAACTATTTTTGTAATCAATTTTATAGCAGACTGAATCGGTTTTAAAGTATTATTAAATAATGATGACTTTGGAAAGTTCACACCGAGGAATCCATAACCAGATCAATAAATATGATGATCCAATCCTTCGAAATGCTAATTCCATCTTGTATACAACGCGTAACAGAATAACCGCAATTCCTCATACACCCTAATTAGTATATTAATATAAAAAAAATGATGAATTTGAACTTGAGTTGTATCTAACCAATTTTCTTACATAAAAAGCAATAATAGCACGATTTCCAAAGGTAGCACTAAATTCAGCTATGCTAATGCATTTTTCGGAAAAATTTAACACATTAAAAATAGCTGAAATCGATAAGATAGTCGGTAGGTACTAAACAAAATAATTTCAGGAAATGCTCTTATTCTGTTACATATTGTATGTACTCTTTCTTGCACACAGTCTTCCCATAAATTTTCAAATGCATATTGAGCAGTCTTTTAGCATACCTAACTATCAACCCTTCATTGTATGTTCGCATTCTCACTGGTATTACAATCCTATATATTTTGCTATAATCATAAAATGAAAAACGAAATAAATTTTTGAAACAATCTTTTTATGATTGACATGGCTACTTGCAATTTAATTCCGATAGCCAACTACCTATCAGCGGGCGTATTCACGGAGATTCGATATCGGAAAATCTGTCAAATCCTTATGTCAAATATGACATCTGTGAATAGCACATCTCGAATCCTTTCGACAGATTTTCCGAATCCGAGTCGAATATCGAATCTCCGTGAATACGCCCGCTGTTCTGACAAAACAACCTAAAATAATGATAAAGATCAAAATTAGTTATAAAGGCGATTGTACAAAATAGGTAGATGGCTCGAATATCGCTACACATTCCTTGCCATGTTAACACGTGGCGGGTGCCAAAAGAGGCGTTGTTTCCATGTAGGCCGTGCTGGCGATTTAACGCGCGGTGTCCCCAAGCGACAATAAATATGCGAACTGGCAGCTCGTAAATGTTGCTACGTAAACTACTCTTTGGTATTGGAACAAACGGAACAACATCTTATATCTCTACATAGTATAAAACAAAGTCGCTTCCCGCTGTCGTTTAAAATCTTTTTAACCACGCAACGTATTTTGATGCGGATTTTACTAATGGAAAGAGCAATAACTGACTGATCAACGCATAGCCGAAACTGCTGTAACTAGACAAATCTTCCAGTGACGTATGCGAGCACTAAGTAATGATTTTTATTAATTCCCATGGGAACGGGAAACGTGGATTTAGCGCGCGCTACGCTGCTGGTCACCCGCTAGTAGATGGATAAATATAAAGATTGTTACAGCGAATTAGAATTACAATCATCACGACTTCTTTAAATTTGGTAATATTGTTTTAGGTATATCTTTTTAAATATTTAAGTAAATTTTTTTCTCGGTTTAAAAATCCTACGTACTTGTAGTCCGCGACAGCGGGTGTACAGTGAAGAGCATACCAAGCTTTACACTTGTAGTGCGAGTCTGACCTCTAAGACAATTGTAATAAGAACGTTAAAGTCCAATGTAACAAGCTCCACGTGCTCTTGACTGAACGTAAGTTTTTAAAAAACTCATTGTGACATGCGGTCACCAGGATTTGAAACTTAACTTGACGACTATATAAATGATCCTCCAGCACAGCCCAATACGACAGCGATAAATAACCAAATTATGTAACCCAATTTAGAATTAGGTAATAATTGATTAAAGAATACTGTGTTGAGGACTTTCTTGCCCCGCTTCTTCTCAACCATACATGCCGAAGTGTTGGAGTTGAAATGACGTTCATTGAGTGGACTTGTAAGTCCTCACTTACTTGAATAAAACATTTTGAATTTGAAGCTTTACACATAAAAGTTGAGCTCACTAACCATAGGGCTATCACTGCTAGTAGTAAACAAGTCCTGTTGAATTAAGAACCCAAAACAACCGTCCATCAGTCGTGTAGTGTAAGCCTGAACCCAGTCCGTAGCTATGTATTAGGTTACGGGGCATGTACTTTCTTTTAAGGACCGCTTAACTCTTCCTGGGTTCAAGATTGTTCTTGTTGCACTTTTTAACCAGTTTGTCAGAAAAAATACGTTCAGAAAATACTTTCTTTAAACCTCTTAATTCTTTAGGCCAATAAAATAAAACACAATTGTTTTTAATTGTAACGGTGCCGATTGGTACCGCGCGCTGCACGACGAATTAATGAAAATAAAATTAGGTATAATGTCTCTATTTTTATTGTACACTGAGAATAATGACGTGATAGTTTAATATTCAGTAAATTTTCTATAATAAATGTGCATTTTGACAAATGATAAAAAGCAACTGATTTGTCTAGGCAGTCAACTGACCAATTTGTAAGAGTGCTATACAAAATAGGCCGTTGCTCGGTGGCAACTTTACCCGGGTGCAAAGAAACTGGTTGCGTGTCATCTGATGGTTCGTAAACAAAGCTACTATTACACACACTTCTAAGGTAGAAGCTAATGTGTTATAGTTCGAGATAAGTTGTATCCGCTACGTAATCCGGGTTGTAGGATGAAAAGTAACCTATATCTTTCCTCAACAAGTTATCTTCCTGGAAAATTTCATCGTATTTTTTTTGCTGGTAAGCTGTGAAAAGATAACAAACAAAGAGACAGACAGTGTAGAAGTGTATTAACCGGCGTTTACGAAACAGAAAAGACAGCAACCGCTACATAATATCTAACACCGAGAGGGAGTTAGTTATTCTTCGCCACAAAAACCGGCAACACCAGTTTTTGCTCCAAGTCTTTACACACCATTTTTTCCTGTCATACAAGCCAGGTTTTTCTATCATTACCGCCAAGTACCGCGTCTAATAAATACAGATTCGGTGTCCAGTCAAAGCCGTTGACACTAACAGTGTAAATACACACCTTATGTGGCTGTGAAGTCCCTGGTCATTACCACAATGAAGAGTCCGTATGATTAAGCGTCTCATTAGAAAACAAAGATGGATGGTGGGTGCGCAGCGTGGTGTCATCAGGCTTTTGATTTTCGAACCCGTTCTTACTTTTAATTTAGAATGAGAAATTAACTGTATTTGTTACGAGTACCTGCTGGCCTATTGTGTTTACAGCCTTAATCGCAATCGTCTTCATTTTGACGTACGTTGCTTCTTCCGTACATCTGTCATTACCGTCGTTTTTTAAAGAGCACGCACTGACCGCGTAAGATGTCAAATTAAGACTATTGCGATTATACATAGACAATTAAGCCCCTGTTCAGGACTAACTATATAGGGGTTATTATATTATTAATTTTGCAGAGCGATAGATGGTAGCATTTGAAACTTGAGGAAAGACGTTTTAGATACATATAAATAGTAAAGTAAGCAATTAAATGAGCGTACACACCTGCAGGCGTATTCAGGGAGCTTCGATATTCGATATCGACAGATGGGCTGATGTTGGTATCGAAAACTTTCGACATGGGCTGATGTTGGTGTCGAAAACTAATGTCATATGTGACATGAGGATTCGGAAAATTTTCCGTGGCTGTCAGAAACGCCTAGAATAAAGTTTCCGAAGTCCATAGATTCGACTTAGGAAAATTTTTCACTCGATCTGAATCGAACGGAAACGGTATCGAGTCTCCGTGAATACGTCTGCTGATCTCCATAGATGTTGGTGAACCTAAGGTTTTTGGAAGTAGGATGCAATTTTCACCAATGGTGGGTAATGTGGGTATAGAATCTTCTTTATTGGATGCGGCCAGTGCTTGCTCTATATACAAACGCGGTAATGATAGATGTACGTAACAAGCAATGTACGTAAAAATGAACTCGACTCCGATTAAGGTTGTAAATAGACAATAGGCCAGCTGGTCAACTATGTCAATGTCGGCTTCAGATTTTAGGCACGAATATTGTTTCTATTGCAAGCTGTTGCAAGGCGATGGATTGTATGTAAATTTTTGTTTTATGTACATACAGGGAATCCTGTACAGCTCAACTAGATCTCACCATTTTAGACGCATAGGCAAATCAATAATACCCCATATATCGCCGTGGAACCTCAAAAAATTAATAAGGGCTATTTAATTAGTACAGATATGTCGGTAGTGTATCCGAACTGAGTCCCATTAGCGGCGGGAAGGCGCCTTATTAACGGCGCCACGGCAAAAAATATCCGATTACAGAGTTACAAGTCAATCAAACGGACTTCTCAAAGTGTCATCGCGCAGGCGCGCCGCTCTCCTTATTTGGCAGTGTGTGTGATGGATGGAACGTCTTGAATGCTGCCCACTGGACTGTTAGGTTATACTCTGATTGGAAATCTTTGGCTTGTTTCTGGTCCGGAGTGCCTGCGTTTTTGTAAATTTACAAATCAAATCAAAATTTAAAACAATTGAAAGCTTTTTGAAATATTCTTTATTGCGGGGTTCGGCCAACAGAATATAGCGATTTATCCTTTGGATAAGTTCCGCTCGCTCCGAGTAATTCCTAAAAATATATTTTAAAAAGTATTGTAATATTGTTTCGCCAAACATTAATAAAATAATATAATAGACACTTGACACACTTCTGATTGATGTATGTACAAGAATGTAGTTGTAATTAAGTAATTTCACCATGCATTTCAGATGTTTTTTGTTAAATATAAACGATTGAAACACTGATCCCAAAAACACATGTTCCGATTGTATAATAAAAAAAGCGAAACCGAATTTAATTTTCAAATTGCCAAGACGAGAAAAAACTAAAATAAAAGCGCCTTCAGCCAGTACGCTGTCACATAAAAACTCTTTAGTGGAAAAGCGTTTTTTATATCTTCCTAGTCGTGACCGGTACTCTAAGTAATGTGACCCTGCCAAGCCGTGTCGCTCGACAGGTGAATGCGTTAGAGCCTGCAATTAACCGATGCTCGACACCAATTAAATCCTGAACAAGACTCGAGATAAAAGTGGTGAATTAAACTTAAGCGTCGATTACAGCTTCAGCGATTATACGTGACAGATGAGGGTAGTTAGCGAAGTCTAGTGTAATTATATCATGACATAAGGCTGATCGCTCTTTTTTTTTATTGCCTGCCAAGTTTAGAATTAGGATGTAGATTAGCCATAAACAGCTGTTCTGTATATATTTATAATAAAAGTGTGATACTATGTAATATTATAGAAATATTCATCACTAGCTCCACGGTGAAGGAAAACATCGTGAGACCCGCAGGTCCCAGAATTAATTCTTAGGCATGTGTAACAGACCCGGTCCGGCGATGGGCTTACCACCTATCACGTTTAGGGGTCCAAAGAATATCGCGTGAAAAGTGGGTATATCCAGAAATGGAATACCTCTGCCTACCCCCTCGGGGATAAAAGGCGTTTTTTTTTATTAGAATAGAAATATTGCTATATATGTTTATTATAGTCTATTTAATACGACCAGAGAGAGAGAGAGAGAGGTGATAGCCCGGACGGTTAAAGAGCCTGCCTAAAATCAGTGAGGCTCGGGTTCGAATCCTGGCATGTACCAATGAGTTTTTCAAAAACTTACGTACATATTTATCACTAGCTCGACGGTGAAGGAAAACATCGTGAGGAAACCCGCAGGTCTCAGAATTAATTCTGAGACATGTGTAAATAGACCTGGTCCGGCGATAGGCTCACCACCTATCACGTTTAGGGGTCCAATATCTCTCGTGAAATGTGGGTATTTCCAGTAATGGAATACCTCTGCCTACCCCCTCGGGTATAAAAAAGGCGTGAGATTATACTACTTATACATTATAATACGACCAAGGGGCAGGTTCCCGCGTGGGGACGAGAACCATAGTTAATCCTATTGTGGTTCCCGCGTGGGGACGAGAACCATAGTTAATCCTATTTTGTGGCAGAATTGTTGCCTGACCGGGTATGGCAACGAGTGTTAGCCCCTTTTCACACGTACCGGCTACCCGGCTGAAACCGGTACGTGTGAAAAGGGGCTTACGGTCCCAGTAAATTTCGCCCCCGGCCATTTCACTCCGACATTGAAAATTTTGTTTGTCCATTTCGCCCCCGACCAGCCTGCACCCGTTTTTTCTTTTTTAATGATAATTTTGTCATGATAATTGCGAAGGTATAGTCGAATAGACAATTGTTTAGAGATTAATTAAAGTAACGATAGATTAGTTCGTAATGCGGCCTATATAATAGTGGTGAGCAATTCTTCTGTTCACCAAACAAAAACATTTCTGAAAATAATTTTTTTAAATTGACCTTTTAATGTCACTTTGTCATTATAGACAGTTAATTGTTCCTGTTAACCTAATATATTTTTTTCAATATCGGAAACGGGAATGAAAATGATTTCTATGATAGCGTTGGGCGTCTTTTGTTTATATTTCCCGTTATATATTTTTTTTGTAGTGACCGTACATTGCGCATGTTGCATTAATAGATTTATGTATGCCTAGTATCCTGTAGGAGTCTATTAGAGACAAAGTGACAGACTGACAAAAATTTTGGCATTTATTTTGAAATCACAGATAGACACTTTAATATTTGTCAATTAATGGCAGATTTTTCAATAGTCAGTTATAAGTTATCTGAAGATGTTTACATCGCCTGTCACTTTTCCTTTCCATTGTGTCAGACAGTGACAGCATCAATATATTCTCCAGCAGACGTATTCACAGACTCGATACCGTTTCCGTTCGATTCGAGTCGAATCTATCGACATCGGAAACGAATCTATCGACATCGGAAACGAATCTATCGAGATGGGCTGATGTTGGTGTCGAAAACTAATGTCACTTATGACAGTTGGTGTCACATATGAAATTAGTTTTCGATACCAACATCAGCCCAACTCGATAGATTCGTTTCCGATATCGATAGATTCGACTCGAATCGAACGGAAACGGTATCGAGTCTCTGTGAATACGTCTGCTGATCTTGACGATTGAAAAATAAGCCCTAAATGTAATTACTTTTATTTTTCCAGGCACACAGCCGACTCTCCAAAAATCCGACAAGGTAAATATTGCACTCTTCTTCTTTTTTAGGTCATAATGGCTTTTTACTGTTGTTTTAGTGACTTTCGCCGATGGCCAAGTAAAAGCTCTTACTTCGTAGTGAATGTTCACTATCATATTAGTAGAGGATCCCAATATAAGACGACCTTCACCGAGCTGCTTATTAGATAAAAAGTATTTTATATCAAATTTAATATGTTAAAAAAGATATCGCGAGTGGGTTGGCTGAAAAAATTCAGTCCAGGATATGATTAATTAAATATTTAAAATATTAGTGTATCGCTATCCTTTTCTATTTCACGGCAAATAGCATGCGCGCGCGCTCCTGTTTATATTTAACGGTTTCACCCGCGTAGTTCCCGATCCCGTGGGACTACGGGGGTAAAATATAGCCGATGTGTTATTCTGATGTATAAGCTATATAACTGTAAAGTTTCATCAAAATCCGTTCAGTAGTTTTTGCGTAAAAGAGCAACAAACATCCATACATCCATACTCACAGACTTTCGCGTTTATAATATTTGTAGGATGCGATTTAGTTTGAGTGAAGGTAGCATTCTCATCACACGTTCAATCTTCTTTCATCTCATACAATGCTCGAAGCTCGGGTTCGTATGCTGGCCAGGGCATGTCCAAAGAGTATACTTACTGGGTTTTTTCAGGAACGGATTACCTCTGCCTACCCCCTCGGGGATAAAGGTGTGAGCATATTTATTATATATTTTCCATTAGTTTAAGTGGAAGTATCATTCTAATCACAGAGATTGCAAGTCTCTCAAAACTTTAATAAAAAATGTTGGTACAGTAAACTCTGCAAGCGCGGTGAGATCGTCGCAGGCGCCGATGCCGGAGAGGGTGGAGCGTCCGCGCTCCAACAGCGTGTCATCAGCGGCGCCCTCTGTTGCCAGAAAGAGGACGTCTTCTGGCGTGTTCCAGGTTTAAACTTTATTTTTTGGACGCTACCTGCCGCAGTTATTCAGTCTCAAACTAGACAGAGATGGGTAGTAAACAACAACGGGGACCATCATGTTAAAAGCAACATTATAGCGATTCTGCTTTACACCGACTAAACTTATTTTAGTTTAGTCCTGTCTTTTTCTTACCTCAAAAAAGAAAAGGGATAGAAGATAACCTACCGAATTTAGTCCTGTCAGAGGGTGTATTTTGGTCGTGACTTCTTAGCTTATGCACTAAACACGTTATGAAATGTCTTAGTTGACAGGACTAAATAAAAAAAAAATAAAAAAACATCTCTCGTCTCTTTTCTTTTCTAGGAGAAAGAAAATGACAGGAGTAAACTAAAATAAGTTTAGTTGCTGTAAAGCAGAATCGACCCCAGAGTCTGTTTAAAATAGTGTATATCATGTCTTGATGAGACGAAACTAACAGAAATGTTTACTAGACAGGCGGAAACTGAACCCACGACCTCGGAGTCAGAGGTAACAGAGTCAACAAGCTCGCCGAAAGTTTTTAAATTAACTCTGTGGCAGGGCCAACCATTCATGACCATTACGACAGCTGCAGTCTACCCACCGATACTCAACGGTCGTTGGGTATTTAAAGATAGTTCCAAATTCAAAATTTTGTGACAGATATTTTTACTGTCAACTCTAATCTAAATATTATGGCTTCATCCAAAGAGGTTGGAAGACAATCATTCTCTTTCCTAGGAGAGAAACTTTTTCTTTAAACGTCTTTGGCTCCATCACCGGCTCCATCAATTTGAAGATGATATTTGACGTACCCAAGTAGAAATAAAATTTGAAGGATGGAAGTAGAGTAGTCTGCCTTAAATCTGTCAAATTGTCAAGAGATAGCGATAAATACAAATCCCGAAGATGATGTGTGCAGCCTAAACAGCAGTTTATTTTTAAATAAAAAAACACATTTTATAATTTGAATATGATTCAATGACAAAAGTTAGTCAAGCATTGGGTCTCACAATTTATTATATTTTTTTTCTACACAGGTTGATGAGGCCGAGCCGCCTCCGAAGAGAGCCGAGCTCCTCCAAACCAACTCCAATGGCAACCGAAACAAACCCGAAACGGTCACGAACGGTCGCAGAAAAGACTCTAGTGAAAGTGAGACAGATAAGGAACAGCCGAAAGAGAGGCCCAGTGAGAAAGAGAAGTCCAGTCAGAAAGAGAAGACAGGCCAGAAAGAGAAGCCCGCCCAGAAAGAAAAGCCCAGCCAGAAAGAGAAGCCCAGCCAGAAAGAGAAGCCCAGCCAGAAAGAGAAGCCCAGCCAGAAAGAGAAGCCAAGAGAGAAAGAGAAACTCAGTGACAAAGAGAAAGACAGACCGATCATTATAGAGACGTTTGACAAAGATGCCAAATCGAAGTGCGTGTCTGCTTTCAAAGAGAGCGATAGTTGGGACTAAGCGAAATAAATGTTGTGTAAATGTATTTCGTTGTTTTATTGTTTTATGGGTACTTCCCCTCCCCCCTCCCCCCACTCCCCCCTCAAAGGCCGGCAACGCAGTTGTGACTTGAGTTGCAGGTGTCCATGGGCATAGTCACTTACCATCAGGTGACCCGTCTGCTAATTTGCCCCCTTTTCTCGTATAAAAAAAAACAGCAACAATCTGCTTTTAGGTGATAGTGGCTTTTTACCGTGGTTTTGGTGAAATTCGCTAATGTCCTAGTAATGACAAAACAATGTGCTGAAAATTTAGCATTTAAGTATACACGTTTTAACCGGAAATATATCAGGAAAGAAACTTGAAGATGTGACTATTTTTTTCTTAAAACAGAGTAGTCGGACCACAGCGGATTTGTAAGACCCAATTACAAATCATTTACTTGTGCAGACTTGCGACTACAACGAAGTCGACAGTACCCATCACTTCCAAACAGCGATACTTTCTATTGTCTTTAGTAGTTAAGATATTTGATCTACGTTCCTATGATATCATTTTCTCCTGGTAAATCTTAATTCGTGCGATTCATAGTGAAATTGACTTTGCCCGAAAAATACCAGTGACATTATTGTACCTCCATTCTTCGCTACTACAGTGATTGAATATCTTCTATCTGCTAAATATATAAAGAAAAATTGCTGTTGCTGTTGCTGTAAAACTCGGTTCGAGTGTTTCTAGGGATGGTTTATACGGTAGCAGAACAACGTTTGCCCGGGCCACTTTTATGATTATAATATTGAATAATACCAATTCCTCAGAGGTTCCTCAGATATATTACAAACTTTTATAGATGCTTTCCGAGTACCCTCATTCCTGTATTTCATAGTGAAATTGGCTACGTCAGAAAAATGTTTTTATGTACCTCCATATTGCCTACAATATTCTGCTTTCCTGGTACTACGTTAATAGATAACATCGATTAATAAATTGGTTACATCATCCCAGAAGGATGACCTTTTGTTGTAGGTCCTGTACCGTCATTTATCTACCTATTCACATTGTCAGGTGTGGACGTAGTATAATGTATAATGTCAGCTATATTATTAAGTATATTTCCATACTTCCTACGATAACTGCTCTCCTGGTACTACGTTTATTGATTGAGATCAATTCGGGTATACTTATTTTTATCAAAATTCAATTAAATACTGTCTTAAAGATGCTGTATCTTCTTCACAATAATTTTAAAAATAGTATTTTATTAAACAATGTCTTAACTTTAAACTACGTTTAATGTTTTTCCTAGTGCACTTTTCATTCATACTTAGTTTGCGACGCTGTACTCTCCTGGTAGGTTCATCTGTTTCTCAGTAAAATTACAGATGCCAATTGCACGTTTCTACTTTTAGAATTAGGATAATACAAGCTTTAGCCTGAGACTTCGTTCGCGATCCAGGACAAAAAAAGCGCTCTACTTATTATATAAAATGTGTTATTCTCCCTGTCAGATATCATCGCTATCGAAATATCGATTTATCTGTGAAATTGGTAATAAACAGTATTAGGTATGTACTTTGCATTTATGTATAATATCGGTAGGGATTCGTAGGTACCTAAATTTTTCTTCGCATAAATAAAACAGAGAAAACATGTAGGTACCTACGTATCATACTTTGTCAATATTAAAAAAATCATAAAAATACATTAATAATTTTCCATACATTTTTATTGCATAAAATCAAATTAAGTACAGTTGCATCTTGATCCAGAGAAACATTCTTGACAGTTTCTTACAAAGAAGACATTCTTGTCAACTTCTTAAAACTTACAAAGAATATTAGATTGCTATGCTGGCCGATGATCAGATGGTGGACGATGATGGTGACCGCTGCGGAGACAGTCGCCAGCACGTTTGGGATTTCCAAGGGCATTGCATCTGGGAGGCAGATGCCGCTAAGAAACCCCAGCTCTGCGGCGACTACGGCGTTATAGCTGCATGGTGTGATGGTATAGATACTTACATACTAAAGATATTAAAATATACTAGGGTAAACTAATATAATATAAAAATAGGAAATAAGTCTATTGTGATACGTACGAATGACAGTTCGCGCTCGTAACTATTGCTCGCAACGCTTGACTTTAAAGTTTTTGTATGAAAATATTCGTAATTGCCGCTCTGTACCCTAGCATATTTAAATCTATATTATCGTGATATTATCTATCCATATAAAATAAATTAAACCCGGTTCGCTGGTAATCCCATCACTTATGATGTCCAAGCGTTCTCAAATAATTATTCTAATATCTTAATATATAATTGTAAACCTTGAAAAAAACGAGGTCTTTTTATGGTAGGTACTTTTTGAAATTTGGTCTCTCTGTTGGGTCAGCTATAGTAATTAATATCACTTTGCAAGAATAAGATGCATTCCTGAAATGTCCTAACACTGTCTGTACTAATATTATAAAGGGTAAAGATTTGTATTTTTGTATGTTTGTATCTTTGTTACGAATAAACTCAAAAGCTAGAATATCCCTGGGTAACGTGGGCTATATTTTATTCCCGTATTACCACGGCAACGGGAACGACGCGGGTGAAACCGCGCGGAACCGCTAGTATGTATTTTATAAAGAGATGTTTGGATCAATCTTAGACCAAAACTTTCGGGCAATGTGTGAATATTTGATAGCCATTGTGTCACTACTGGTCCCTATATTAACGGGCTAATTACCAAGACCCATATTTTGGTGCCACGTGTGGTCGTGTCGTGCGATCTGTGAAACAATGGTGACCTGCGCAGGAGTCGGCGGACATTAAAGCGGCGCTGTCAATCAGCTGATCGCATTTAATTAACTCGAGTGACATTCTATGGAACAATCAAGGCTATTCTGTAGGTTAAAGTAGCGGATTGCAATTGTGATGCATTGCCGGCTATATATAGTTTGATAAGTGAATTAGAAGAGTTAAGTAGCAATGTATAATTGTACGAGAAATCAACGTGCTACAGTATATTGAAATTTAAATATATTAAGGAGATTTTTAAGAAAGTTCTTGTCCTCCCCAATGGGGTTGGCAGAGGTATTCCATTCTTATTAATACCCACTCTTCACCATAATATTTTACGGACCTCTTAACATGACAGGTGGTGAGACCAGCATCGTCGCAGATATTTCATCATATTTCAAAAGTTTTTGACACGATTCACACACTGTTATTTAGTCCAAAACTAGGCAAAGCCTGTACTAAATAACTGATAGACATAATTAAATAAATATTCAACGGGTGTAATATTTATTTATTATTAAAGTTATTATTTATTTGAATGAAGCCAACAGACATGTTCATGCACACAAATGTTAGTCGAGATCGGGAATCGAACCCGCGACCTCCGTCTCAGAATATGGGGTCACTACCAACTGAGCCAACAAGCCCCTCAAATTCTGGGGTCTCAGGGTTCCCGTTCGTTCCCGTTCCCACGGGAATACGGGGATAAAATATAGCCTATGTTACTCAGGGATATTGTACGTTCCATTGGTGAAAGATTTTTAAAATCGGTAAAGTATTTTTTGAGTTTATTCGGTACAAACATACAAAAACAAAAAAATTCCTCTTTATAATAAATATTAGTGTAGATGTAGATTATTCTGTACGACATAGGATGATGATAATTTCTCAGTAGAATAGTTTTCTATAATAAAGACATCAACGAGAGCTGCACCGAGTAACTGTGTAAATTTTCTCCAGCTCAGCAAAGCACTAAAACCATGTAACTTGTACCTACTTTCTATTGTATTGATTGTTTAAAAGAATAATGTGTTGAGGAGTTTCTTGCCCCGCTTCTTCTCCCCAACTATACATACCGAAGCAGAGGAGTCGCAATGACTTTTAATAAAAGGACTTATATGCCTCTACATTTAATAAAAACTTTTGACTTGACTTTGACTTGACTTGACTGTCCTTTCTATTATTTATTTTCTGATATAGAGGTGAAATAGAGACACAGTTACCTAAGGTTATCGAAAATATAAGTTTAGACTACAAAAACGAGTATTTGGTAGTCTTACATAACAGAAATAAAATATTTTCAATTATAAGTTTAAGTTTACACAATTTTAGGTACACATAATATAGAATTAGATCATAATATGACTGAACCTTAAATATATACATAATTAAAATGGATTTTTTCTAAAGAAATATTTTTAAAATAATGGGTAGGTTTATTAAATTAGGGCTTTCAATAACAATATGACAATTACAAATTTCCACCATTAGGTAAAAAAAATAGAAATGCAATTTAACAATGACATAATACAATCTAATATTTATGGCAGTATTTCTAATTGCAATTTTATCAAATAATCATCAATCCACAAAAAAATGGAAGTTGGAGATATTGCAAAAAAAACGTATTATTATTTTACAATTCATAAAAAAAGTATCTAAAGTATTCTTTATTACACTGGATTCTGACAGCGGACTTTTTTTATCTTATTACTTTTGAAGCATCGAAATACCACGGAATAAAAATCAGACTAGGTATCCAATACAAAAGGATAAAATATATCAAAATCTTCTTTTCTTCACCTCTGTCGTGGATTCGTCCACCGCAGCTTGGGACTTAGCAGGCCAGTAGGACGAATGAAACCGACCAGACCGCCAAGACCCTTGCCGCGGTTGGACAGTAGCATCGGTGAGAGGTCTTAATAATTTTTATATTTTTATAAGTACGGCAGTAATTTTTTTAGGTACATTTTGTTTTTGCTTTCTGTATGTACACAAAATACAAACCAGACATCTCGTTTTGAGTTGAATTGGGATTGAATCTGAAACAAAAAAAAACTTTATTGAAAATTGGGTAGTTTTCTCAGGTTGATTACAAATAAACACATAAAAAAGAGATATACAAATAAAAATCGACGGGCCTGTTGGCTCAGTTGGTAGTGACCCTGCTTTCTGAGTCGGAGGTCGCGGGTTCGATCCCCGCTCGGGGCCAACATTTGTGTGCATGAACACAAATGTTGGCCCGTCTGTTGGCTTCGTGTCTGGGTGTTTAGTATTTATTTAAGTATGTTTATCAGTTGTTTAGCACCCATAGTACAGGCCCTGCCTAGTTTGGGACTAAATAACCATGTGTGACTTGTGTCCCACAAATATTTATTTATTTATTTAAATTAAGGTACAATGGTTAATAGTATCGATTTAAGCCTTTGATCTTGGGATTATATAACTTATATAATATTAGTCTGACATTTATTAGATACTAGCTGTTCTGCGCGGTTTCATTCGTGTGCATCTGGATTGAGGGCCCACTTTTTAAATTATTGCGAAACGAAATGATACTTACAGGGCATTTACTTAAAATTTTGTAAAACCTAAAGCAAAGATTCTTAAATTTCTTAAACGTGAATCAAAAGAGTTATGGTCAAATAGCTTGGGCTTAATTTTCAAAAAACATTTCATATACAGCCACGTATAGATAATTTTTTTACATATTTAGCTTACAAATAAGGGTACTCACCTTAATTTGTTTTTAACAAGAAAATAAAATAATATGAAAAAAAAAACAATTTTGTTTATCATAATTTTTCAGACAGTTGGCAACATTTTGGAAAGTTGGGTTGGGAGAGATGAGGAAGACACAGTATTTTTGTGCATGGTCTCTGAAGCAGAGCCATTTTACTAAGATTAATAATAATAGGAAAGTAATAAGGCTATTAGGACTAGAATCCAAAGGCCGCTAAACAATAAAAAAAAACCATACAAGTATGGAGCGATTGTGGGTCTTTTTTTTTAACAAACTTTTTTCAACAGTAAAATAATAGCACTTTTACTGATGACTTCATTAAGACTTCTTGAGGCAATCCAAAAATGTTTATCCCTGGCATTTTATCGAATTTCCCATTCACTGCACACTGTCACGGACCCTTGCTACCACAGAGCTAGATTAATGATCTGTGCTTGCCACATAGGTATAATATACTATCACTAATATGAGTCAAAACCCGAAATACACAGCAAAATGAAAATTAAACAAAAAACATGACGGGGACGCGCGTACGTCAGGCGTCAAAAATACGAATACTATGATAACCATTTAAATAACACCTTTTATTAATTTTGGATCACACAAAACGTAATCGCTTCCGACAACAACTTATGAAATATCTTCTAAGAGGGTACATGCTGATTTGTCTCAAAAAAGTAACAAAATCAAATACACCCTACTGAATTTTCTCATATAAAACATCGAAAATCAATTTTCTCCTAAAGTACGGCATTTAGGAGAATGGACGCTTTGTAGCCTTTTAGTTAAGAATTTGTTAAAATACTTAGCCTAAAGTGCGGTAGTGTAGAAAGCTTAGTCTAGTCAATACTGACAAAAACCTTGGGCCCTCAGTTCAGACGTTTTGAAAAAATACGAATTTCAATAACTTTTTAACAATTAACTTTTGTGTCGTTATTTCTTTTTAAAAAAATTTCCGAGATATGGAACTCAAATATATTAAAGTCGTATTAATATCTTTCCATAGAAAAACTCATATTTTTTGCTGATTCTACAATATCAAAATTGATGAATTGAGGGCCCAAGCTAAACCGCCATAAATCTGTATTGTCGCATTCTTAAGACTTGACAATTTCTTAATGTATTTAACAAATTCCTAACTAAATACTCGAATAAAAATTATTATCCCAGGGATAGTACTTTCTGAGATTCGACTATGCCGTTTTATGCAGGCGTCAGGATTGAGGGCCCAAGCTATTTGACCATAACTCTTTTGATTCACGTTTAAGAAATTTAAGAATCTTTGCTTTAGGTTTTACAAAATTTTAAGTAAATGCCCTGTAAGTATCATTTCGTTTCGCAATAATTTAAAAAGTGGGCCCTCAATCCAGATGCACACGTTTCATTCGCGTATATTTCCGTTCCTGTGGGAACACTGGAATAATAAAAAAAAATTCGCGCTAGATATTGTAAAATGATTCAACGCGGACGCCGCTAGTCACCCACTATAGTTGCTAATAAAAATCATAGAGACGAATCATCCGCGCTGATGCTATTTGTACAGCAATAGGAGCCTGGGGCTGCGTAGACGCATTTATCACGGCTAGTGAGCAATGGCCTCGTGCTGCCCCGCGGCGCCGATCGCGCCACCATTAACCGATTCGGGTAGGTGTTGGAAAGCTGTTAGGTTCTTTAAAACTGCGATGAGGAAACACGTTTGACGTACATCGCACTTTTTCTTTGCCCTGTTTTGCGCCCTGCCCTGCCCTTTTTGTTCTGCCCAAACGAAGACAGTTGCGTGCTTCGGGTACAGTCAAGAGCACACATGAAGCTTTACACTTGTAGTGCCAGTCTGACCTCTAAAGCGATTGCAATAAGAAAGTTACAAAGCTCAATGTGTCAAGCTCCACGTGCTCTAGACTGTACAAGCTAGCAGTGAATATTTTATTTTCATGAATCTAACATAAAATGAACTACACTGTATGTGTCCATCTGCTTCCCTTGACACCGCGGGGCGCTGCTAGTATGATATATATCTATGTAACATGATAAATTGACTGACTGATTGGTGATGTATCAACGCACAGCCTAAACCGCTGAGTCCAGAGACTTGAAATTTTGCACATAGATAGCTTATACAGTGTAGGCATCCACTAAGAAAGGCTTTTGCAAAATTCAACCCCTGACGGAGTGAAATAACGTGCGCTAGCGAAGCCGCGGGTAAAAGCTAGTATGAGATATAAGCCTAACAAATTAATGCCTCTCAGCATTTACTTTCAGATTGGGCCCGTTTCCAGGTCAAGAGTTGTTGACAGTTCTGACAGTTAACCCTATAGCAACAAAAGCCAGGTGAAAAGTATGTAGCTTTAACCAGCTGTCATTGAGGCAGGTCCGTTTTGTCAAAGCGAGGTGCGCGCGCTCGCGGCGACCTCACGATTAATTCGCGCCCACGAACCGCTTGCCAATCGCCTTCCTTCTACGAGATGAGAATAATGTTTGTTTGCTTGTGCCGGGAGGGGTTTTAAAATTGGAATTTGTCAAATACAAATTTATGGTGCTACCGATTTTTAGACTTCGCACACACCTGCCAATACGACAGAAGATTTTACATTGATAAAAGGAGGCAGCAAACTTTGGCTCTGCAATACCGATTTAGGACTTAGTACAACGTAAGTACGATTCGATATGTGGTCTCGAATTGAAAAGCAGATCAGCTTACCAAGCTTAGGCTCTCCCTGCACCTTTAATACCTACTGCGTGACACGCATTACGTTTCAGGCCGCTGATCATTTGTTTTCAATAGCAATCACATACAACTTGCTGAATTTAGTTTGGCTATAACGCACTATAAGTACCTTCTAACACTATTTTTATGATACCATTTGCAATGGATTACAAGAGTAAAACTCTAGTGGTAAGTAAGTACCTACCTACTTTGAGACCAAGTTTTATTAATGTTTTTACATTTACGTAACGAGGCGATCAAAGAAATGTGTCGTGACTTCCAAGTAGCAAACAAGACAAATTTGTCTCCTATCACGTGAGTATTCACACTAAATAAAACCAAGTGAAATATTTTAATAGTAAAATACACTTTAGAAATTTATAACAACCGTTAAAACAATAAATAGCGGTGTCCCATAACTTTGAGCACCTATAACGATATGAAAGATAGTTTTAGCAGATTGGCTCTGTCAGCGGCGGTATACTGGAACAACAATAACTGTCGCATTGATACCGCCCGGCGGCCAATCGATGCATTCGAATAATGGAAATCGACCATGGAATGATTCAGGGTGCGATCCGCGCGTCACTAGCGTGTCTACCCGGTTTCATTTGTCTTTGAAGCAAGTAATTAAAGCTGACTGTGCACTTACTTAATAATGTGAGTAAGAATAAGTAAGGAGTGTATAAAGAAATAAAGAAAGAAAAAGTGTTTTCATACCTTCGTATTCGAAAAGTGACGTTTTGGTCCTCAAAAAAAGGGAGCAAAGTAAGTCTTTTCTGATAGGGTTTTTATAAGTGCGAATAAAAGTGTTTTGAATTTAGAATTAAAAATATTCGTCAACATTCTTAGCCAAAGAGATTAGCAAAATAAGTTTGCATTTTAGGTTGGCGCCACTGTAGCTTAAGTACTATAACAAAACATTAGTTCCATTTTTCGCCGCATTAGGTTGACAAGGCTGAATAGCGTTCGATGGTCGTGCCACACTGTCAGAAAAATTGCTGTGGCAATGCGCGCGCTCTCGTAGTTATTTTTCACAATTTACATTTTATTTTACGCCAAATTTTCGAATTCCAACATCAAATTGTTTGTGTCTTTTATATTTTAAAATGAATTCAAGTATCAGTGATGGTTAAACACCGGAAAATATTGAAAAAAGAAGCAAACAATGCCATCAATATTTTTTTCTCATAGAGAGGTATGAAAAGCAGAGTGTATCATTCGGTCGCAAAATTATTTTTACCTTGGGCTACGTACTTTAAACCCCTCACTTCGTTCATGATTCTACATTAGAATCCCTCACTACGTTCGGGATTCTATCCTAGAAACATTCACTATGTTCGTGATTTAAAGAAACGCCCTCGCCGTAAAAATATCGTTTTGCTCCCTTATGACACAATCTACTATTATTCACAGAAAAATTTTTTACAAGGCACATTATTACACATCAAAGTCAAATTCAATTATTGGAGGTAAATAATAAGGTCAATTGGTAAGTTGTTATATACAACGCGTCACAGAATAGGCGCGATTCCTCATACACCCCAATAAGTATATTATTATTTAAAAAAACATGCATTCGTACTTTCGTTTTGTCTTCATTGGCTTTGTTTCAATATGTACTTAGTCCTATTTATGTAAAATTTTTTTTCGTAACCAGAACCTCCCGATTTAAACGTGGCATTGCGGTTATTCTGTTACATATTGTATAAGGCACTGTAGTGGTAAGTTGGAATATGGTTGGAATGGAATGCCGAAGGTGCCAAATTGCTCGTTCACATGTTTAACGTATGTTATTTACTTTTGTATGATCTATACTTTCTTTTCCTCTTTTTAAACTCCATCCTGTTAAGATTATCTAAAAGGGCTATAATGGAATGGACCATAGCAAGTTATAAAGTGATGCGTGATTTTTAAACTGATACAGTCTTATTTGTCTTATATTCTAAAAACACTCAAATAATGGCTTGGTTCGGTTTATAATACGAAGTATAGTTAGGTGATATTTTCACTTTTTCAGATCCTTAAAGCATTAATTCCTGAGTGAAAGATATAAATCCTGTAATAAAAATTACCTGCTGCCCAGTCATCTGCAGGCGTATTCAGGGAGCTTCGATATTCGATATCGGAAAATCTGTCGAACACTTTCGAGATGGGCTGATGTTGGTATTGAAAACTAATGTCATATGTGACATAAGGATTCGGAAAATTTTCCGTGGCTGTCAGAAACGCCTAGAATAAAGTTTCCGAAGTCGATAGATTCGACATCGGAAAATTTTTCACTCGATCTGAATCGATCGGAAACGGTATCGAGTCTCCGTGAATACCTACGCTGATATGGCACGCTTTAAAGTTACAAAAGATAACCTAAAATATTTCAATCAGATCAGATAACATTCCGCTACAAACAAACTGCCCATCTCTATTACTAGACTTCAATAGATAGAATTGAGTGTTGAATCGATTATTTGCCAGTAACAAATGTAGCGCTGCGGGCGAACGCAAATAGAGCCGGGATTGCGAGGTTCTACGCGATTTCGCCAATAAGATTGTTCCTTAATAGAATATTGAAATGCACTCGTAAACAGCTGGGTTTATTATGTGAAATTCGTGTGGGCGAATTGGAATTGTGTAGGTCAACTGTGATTTGATAACTTCATTATATCTGGTAGCTATGTGTAGATTTTCAGAAGAATATATTGGTTCTCCGCCTAAAACATTGCCGTTACGTAGAGATTTAAGAAACCAACTTTGCAGAAATTTAAACAATTAGACCTCCGAATCTCACGCCTTTTATCGCCAATGATGTAGGCAGAGGTGTCTCAGAATTAATTCTGGGACCTGCGGGTTTCTTCACGATGTTTTCCTTCACCGTTGAGCTAGTGATAAATAGGTTCGTAAGTTTCTGAAAAACTCATTGGATGCCAAGATTCAAACCCACATTTTTTTTTTTAGCTTTCCTATTCAGAGGCCAGTTGTCCATATACTTAGACCAGTAGTTTTGGCACTGTTCCACATTATTCCTTCTTGGAACACATTTTTGATTTGAGAATTAGCAGACGTCCAGAGGTGTTGGCGTTATTTACCGTTCGCGTGGGAATTTCATAAAACTTTTTCTTTCTGAATGGGCACATCCTGAAATATATTTTTAGTGAATGGGTACATCCTGAAATATATCTAGATTCCAAATTTTGGCCTCCTAGGTCTAGGTTGAGGCTGTGCAATGTGCATAGATTAAGTGCATCAGGAAATACTTTTCTTTGTAGGTAGGTACTTACTTTATAAATACGAGTACATAGCGACGAAGGCGTCACTACCTAGATCAAATCGGCGACGTATTGAAGAAAAGTCAGCGCGAGAGGTGTGCAAGTTTTAAAGCAGGTGTTGGGCTATTGTCTCTGCCTACCCCGTCGGAAAAAAGGCGTGACCATATTTATGTATGTAGGGTAGGTATATATTAAGACAGAAGGTAATAGAGAGAGTTGCACATTATCTGTCAAACGAATGCGTTATGATTATGACATTAACATACATACACTCATACTTTTTTGTACCGAGGGTAAACAGCTCAGAAAATTGAAAACTGCAATAATTATGATTATCAAGGTAGATAATGCAAGGTATGCTGCAAGAATGTATGTTTATTATTGTTACAAATAACAGTAATGGTCCATTTCAAATAATGCACAATTCAGGTAAATCCGATTGAATCGTTCGAGCATAAGTAAACGCAAATGCACATTACGAATCCAATTTAAGAGGGAACTATTGATAAGTTTCATAGGGTTTGGTCTCAATTCAAAGAATTTGGAATCAGGTTTGAAACACAAAGAAAAAGAGAAGTGAGAAGCATGAGGTTTTTGGCGGGAATCCGGAGAGAGGCATGATGGTTTTTGTAAAATATTCATTTTGTTGTATAAGCTAAGTCTTTTGCGTTTAAGTTCATAATAGTTGCATGTGACCGTGACGGAGTTGATTGAATGGGAAATTTATCAAAATATGTATGATGGACACTTTTGTATTACCTCAAGAGAAGAATTACAATTCGAGTTCCGTAAAAGGCGAGCATTAATAAGTTACTGTCTATAACCAAAAAGAAATACAGAGAGTTGTGAAGCCACTTAATTTTTTGCATGAACTTCTGAATGAATTGTATGCTGCAAACAATACCGTCATTTAACAAAGAATACATATTTACAACTTTTACAAAATACACAAAAATACAGGCTGTATGGGCTAAAATCCCTTTGCCTTTTCATTAAGATAAGATAAAAAAGCAAGGAAGCTGCTACAGAGTGCTAAACCACCTAGTTACCCGCTTTATTCTTAAGGAGAACCTTATCCAACTAGATCCGCCCCTGGCCCAGAATCAGTTAACAAAGGCACCCGTTGTTATCATTACTGCGCCGAGTTATTCATATCTGATACATTATTTATGTTTCAATAGTAACGGGACGCTAATCTTCTAATGCAAGTCATACGCTTTGTACCGGTTTGCCCTAGCTTCTTTAGGCCACTGCATAAGCACGGAATGCTTGTATTCGAAACTATACCGGAACTGCATTACCGCCATCTTTTGAAAAAATATCTAAGTTCGATAAAAAAAACATGTTTTTATCAACAATACCATGATTCGTACCATGATCTATAACTAACTATAGCACTTGAATTAACTAAACAAAAAACCGTTAAAGGCATAGGAAAGAATTACCATAATTTCTAATAAAAGGTTTTAAGACTGACCAAAAGACAGAGTGACTATTTTCAGAACCCATTTCAATAAACACTAGTTCTATTACGGTTTCAAAAGCGTCATGGGTTTTCTTTTTTGATAAATCTCGCTGTGGTCCAATAGATAGATAGTAATGACACGAATTTCGTTATGTGGTTTTTATGTGTTTGCCACAACCCCTTGTTGGCTTCTTTATCTTTCTAGAGAGAAAAAAAAATTCTAGAGCTAGGTCTGTTCTCCTGGTCCCAAGAAGAGCTCTGTATGTTGAAATACAGTTTTTTAACTAATTGGACGGCAGATGTTCTGCAAACATATTGTAACCCTTAAAACTAGTTAAAATATTATCACAATTTTTTAAACATTTATATTAATAATAGTAGATTATACAACAAGGGAATAAAACACTGTTTTATGTCACGGGCGCGACATTGAATTCTGAACGTAACAAAGGACTCCCAGTTTTACTCCCGATAAAATGCAATTGCATGGTAGTAGATTATTGAATGATTATTGACAATGCTTATGGCATCTAGTTTTATTAAACTACACACACCGGCACAATTAGCGGAACAGAAAAAAAAAGGAGAAAAAAGAGGGAATTTAGAACAATGAATGTAATTTTTAAACAATATATTATTTAAAATGAAACAACAATTAAATTAACATGTTTTGACATTCATTTGTAACACCATACTTAAAATTTTATAAAAATAAAAATTAAATTAAACAAAATGCATTTTTCTTCGATTTTTAATTATAGAGAAACAGCAGAAAATTCAAGATTTTCCAAAGTTTAACAACAATTTCAATGACTGTTCAATATCGAGTGTTTCCTCCTCGTGCTCTGATGAGGGTTTCCATCCGTCTGGGCATGCTGCGGATGATGTTATCAATGGTTTCTTGGGGCAACCTCTGCCATTCTTCAAGTAATGCGTTTCGCAACTCGTTGAGATTATTGGGAGGGGGCATTCTTGACTTTACACTCCTCTTTAGCAAGTCCCAGACGTGTTCTATAGGGTTCATATCGGGGGACCGTGCTGGCCACTCCATCACCGTTATACCAACATGGTTTAGGTATGTCTGTACTGTGCGAGCACTGTGAGCCCGAGCATTATCCTGCATTAGAATGAAGTTGTTACCAATAAAGGGGGCAAATGGCACAACATGTTCTTCTAAAATCTCCCTGATATACCGATCAGCATTCAGATTCCCGCCATCGACCACTACTAACTCCGTACGAGCTCCTAAACATATTCCTCCCCAGACCATAATTGAACCGCCGCCATATGCAACTGTATTTTCAAAATTAGACTGGATATACCGTTCTCCTTTGCGTCTCCATACTCGCTGCCTTCCATCAATTTGATTTAACATAACTCTGCATTCATCAGTAAAAAGAACCTGTCCCCAGTCGTCGAAGTCCCAATCACGATGTTCACGACCAAAGTGTAGACGGTTTGTGCGATGATGTCTCTCAAGTTTTGGGGCTTTGGCGGGCACATACGAGCCTATACCCACTTCTTCGAATCTTCTACGAACTGTCCGCTCACTCATCCTTACTGCTCGTACCTGTGTGCATCTGGATTGAGGGCCCACTTTTTAAATTATTGCGAAACGAAATGATACTTACAGGGCATTTACTTAAAATTTTGTAAAACCTAAAGCAAAGATTCTTAAATTTCTTAAACGTGAATCAAAAGAGTTATGGTCAAATAGCTTGGGCCCTCAATCCTGACGCCTGCATAAAACGGCATAGTCGAATCTCAGAAAGTACTATCCCTGGGATAATAATTTTTATTCGAGTATTTAGTTAGGAATTTCTTAAATACATTAAGAAATTGTCAAGTCTTAAGAATGCGACAATACAGATTTATGGCGGTTTAGCTTGGGCCCTCAATTCATCAATTTTGATATTGTAGAATCAGCAAAAAATATGAGTTTTTCTAAGGAAAGATATTAATACGACTATAATATATTTGAGTTCCATATCTCGGAAAATTTGTTAAAAAGAAATAACGACACAAAAGTTAATTGTTAAAAAGTTATTGAAATTCGTATTTTTTCAAAACGTCTGAACTGAGGGCCCAAGGTTTTTGTCAGTATTGACTAGGCTAAGCCTTCTACACTACCGCACTTTAGGCTAAGTATTTTAACAAATTTTTAACTAAAAGGCTACAAAGCGTCCATTCTTCTAAATGCCGTACTTTAGGAGAAAATTGATTTTCGATGTTTTATATGAGAAAATTCAGTAGGGTGTATATGATTTTGTTACTTTTTTGAGACAAAGGCGTGAGATTATACTATATACTATACTTTGAGACAAATCAGCATGTACCCTCATATAAGATATTTCATAAGTTGTTGTCGGAAGCGATTACGTTTTGTGTGATCCAATAATTACTATAGGGTGTTATTTAAATGGTTACCATAGTATTCGTATTTTTGACGCCTGACGTACGCGCGTCCCCGTCATGTTTTTTGTTTAATTTTCATTTTGCTGTGTATTTCGGGTTTTGACTCATATTAGTGATAGTATAATATAATTATATACATACTATTTCATATGTTTTGGCAGATTATAATGTAAAAGAATAAAGATTTTGTCAGGGTTTCATATTATTTTTATTTTCTTGTTAAAAACAAATTAAGGTTACCCTTATTTGTAAGCTAAATATGTAAAAATGTTATACATAAAACAAAACTCTAACGGGGCCGTGGCTGTATATGAAATGTTTTTTGAAAATTTTAACGAGTCTATTTTATCTAGTCTATATAATTATCGATATAGATACCAAAACAACATTTTTTTAAATTTGTGTCTGTCTGTCTGTCTGTCTATATCTGTCTGTCTGGTTGTGCACGCATCACGCAAAAACTACTAAACGGATTTTGATGAAATTTGGTATGGATATAACTGAATACCCGGGTCAACATCTAGGGTACTTTTTATTCCAGAAAAATATCTCATTCGCACGGGAAAATATAAAAACAGGTGAAAAAAGAAATCGTAGTCGACCGCTATGAAGAGATTTTTGGAAATTCCCACGGAACGGGAATAAACCGGATCCGCGCAGGCAACGCCGATGGGCACCCGCAATTTCTAATATGTTATGTAGGCGTCTTCTATGTCGTAGACAACCGCTATGAAGGATTTTTTTGATATTCCCAAGGGAACTGGAATATACTGGATTGAGGAATGTTTAGATTTTTTGTATTAAAAAGGCTCCGATACTATCGGTTTTACCGATTTAAAAAAATCTTTTGCCAGTGGAAAGCGTACTTTTCTGGGAGTAACATGTGCTATAATTTTCCCACGGGAACAGGCCTAGACCACGTAACCGATTTAAAAAGTTCTTTTACCAATGGAAAGATACATTATCAGGGAGTAACAAAGGCTATATTTTATTCCCGTATTTTCACGGGAATGGGAACTACGCGGATGAAACCGCAAGGCACTGCTAGTTGTTAATATACAGGGTCATAATTTTAATACGTCCAATACATAACTTCATTGATTATTGGCACTTTCTTATTTTATTTTTCCACGCATACGTAGGTGAAGGCACAGCACAGCTAATCGTATATAATTATATCGAGCTTTATATATTATATACAACATGTAACAGAATAAGTGCAATTCCTGAAATCAGTTTGTTCAGTATCGACTACATATTCGATTTCATCTATTTTTAATATGTGTTAAATTTTTCCGAAAAATGAATTAGCATAGCTGAATTTAATGCTATCTATTAAAATCGTACTATTATAGAACGATATTTAAGAAAATTGGACAACTTAAGTTCGATTGCATCTTTTTTTATATTAATTTACTAACCGGGGTATATGAGGAATTGCGCTTTTTCTGTTACGCGTTGTATAATTATATATATTGTATCTGCGCTTTACAAAATACTACTTACATGATCACAACGAATACTTGTTTATACTTACGATAAACATTATGGTCACCCTACTGAATTTTCTCGTATAAAACATCGAAAATCAATTTTCTCCTAAAGTACGGCATTTAGAAGAATGGGCGCTTTGTAGCCTTTTAGTTAAAAATTTGTTAAAATACTTAGCCTAAAGTGCGGTAGTGTAGAAGGCTTAGCCTAGTCAATACTGACAAAAACCTTGGGCCCTCAGTTCAGACGTTTTGAAAAAATACGAATTTCAATAACTTTTTAACAATTAACTTTTGTGTCGTTATTTCTTTTTAACAAATTTTCCGAGATATGGAACTCAAATATATTATAGTCGTATTAATATCTTTCCTTAGAAAAACTCATATTTTTTGCTGATTCTACAATATCAAAATTGATGAATTGAGGGCCCAAGCTAAACCGCCATAAATCTGTATTGTCGCATTCTTAAGACTTGACAATTTCTTAATGTATTTAAGAAATTCCTAACTAAATACTCGAATAAAAATTATTATCCCAGGGATAGTACTTTCTGAGATTCGACTATGCCGTTTTATGCAGGCGTCAGGATTGAGGGCCCAAGCTATTTGACCATAACTCTTTTGATTCACGTTTAAGAAATTTAAGAATCTTTGCTTTAGGTTTTACAAAATTTTAAGTAAATGCCCTGTAAGTATCATTTCGTTTCGCAATAATTTAAAAAGTGGGCCCTCAATCCAGATGCACACCTCGTACCTCTTCCAGTAAATTTCGAGGTGTGCATCTGGATTGAGGGCCCACTTTTTAAATTATTGCGAAACGAAATGATACTTACAGGGCATTTACTTAAAATTTTGTAAAACCTAAAGCAAAGATTCTTAAATTTCTTAAACGTGAATCAAAAGAGTTATGGTCAAATAGCTTGGGCCCTCAATCCTGACGCCTGCATAAAACGGCATAGTCGAATCTCAGAAAGTACTATCCCTGGGATAATAATTTTTATTCGAGTATTTAGTTAGGAATTTGTTAAATACATTAAGAAATTGTCAAGTCTTAAGAATGCGACAATACAGATTTATGGCGGTTTAGCTTGGGCCCTCAATTCATCAATTTTGATATTGTAGAATCAGCAAAAAATAGTAGTTTTTCTAAGGAAAGATATTAATACGACTATAATATATTTGAGTTCTATATCTCGGAAAATTTGTTAAAAAGAAATAACGACACAAAAGTTAATTGTTAAAAAGTTATTGAAATTCGTATTTTTTCAAAACGTCTGAACTGAGGGCCCAAGGTTTTTGTCAGTATTGACTAGACTAAGCTTTCTACACTACCGCACTTTAGGCTAAGTATTTTAACAAATTCTTAACTAAAAGGCTACAAAGCGTCCATTCTTCTAAATGCCGTACTTTAGGAGAAAATTGATTTTCGATGTTTTATATGAGAAAATTCAGTAGGGTGACCATAATGTTTATCGTAAGTATAAACAAGTATTCGTTGTGATCATGTAAGTAGTATTTTGTAAAGCGCAGATACAATATATATAATTATACAACGCGTAACAGAAAAAGCGCAATTCCTCATACACCCCGGTTAGTAAATTAATATAAAAAAAGATGCAATCGAACTTTAGTTGTGTCCAATTTTCTTAAATATCGTTCTATAATAGTACGATTTCAATAGATAGCATTAAATTCAGCTATGCTAATTCATTTTTCGGAAAAATTTAACACATATTAAAAATAGATGAAATCGAATATGTAGTCGATACTGAACAAACTAATTTCAGGAATTGCACTTATTCTGTTACATATTGTATATAATATATAAAGCTCGATATAATTATATACGATTAGCTGTGCTGTGCCTTCACCTACGTATGCGTGGAAAAATAAAATAAGAAAGTGCCAATAATCAATGAAATTATGTACCTATTGGACGTATTAAAATTATAACCCTGTATATTAACAACTAGCATTGCTTTGCGGTTTCTTCCGCGTAGTTCCCGTTCCCGTGAAAATACGGGAATAAAATATAGCCTTTGTTACTCCCTGGTAATGTATCTTTCCATTTTTAAAAGAACTTTTTAAATCGGTAACGTGGTTTAGGCCTGTTCCCGTGGGAAAATTATAGCACATGTTACTCCCAGAAAAGTACGCTTTCCACTGGCAAAACATTTTTTTAAATCGGTAAAACCGGTAGTATTGGAGCCTTTTCAATACAAAAAATCAAAAAATTCCTTAATCCAATATATTCCAGTTCCCGTGGGAATATCAAAAAATCTCTTCATAGCGGTTGCCTACGACATATAAGACGCCTACATAACATATTAGAAATTGCGGGTGCCCATCGGCGTTTCCTGCGCGGATCCGGTTTATTCCCGTTCCCGTGGAAATTTCCAAAAATCTCTTCATAGCGGTTCTCTAAGATATACAAGACACCTATATTTCAAGTTTCTAGGTGTTATCGATTTCTTTTTTCACCTGTTTTTATATTTTCCCGTGGGAATGAGATATTTTTCTGGAATAAAGAGTACCCTAGATGTTGACCCGGGTACTCAGTTATATCCATACCAAATTTCATCAAAATCCGTCTAGTAGTTTTTGCGTGATGCGTGCACAACCAGACAGACAGACAGACAGATATAGACAGACGGACAGACAGACAGACACAAATTTAAAAAGATGTTGTTTTGGTATCTATATCGATAATTATATAGACTAGATAAAATAGACTCGTTAAAATTTTCAAAAACATTTCATATAAGTACAGCCACGGCCCCGTTAGAGTTTTGTTTTATGTATAGATAACATTTTTACATATTTAGCTTACAAATAAGGGTACTCACCTTAATTTGTTTTTAACAAGAAAATAAAAATAATATGAAGCCCTGCCAAAATCTTTATTATTTTACATTATAATCTGCCAAAACATATGAAATTGTATGTATATAATTATATTATACTATCACTAATATGAGTCAAAACCCGAAATACACAGCAAAATGAAAATTAAACAAAAAACATGACGGGAACGCGCGTACGTCAGGCGTCAAAAATACGAATACTATGATAACCATTTAAATAACACCCTATAATAATTATTGGATCACACAAAACGTAGTCGCTTCCGACAACAACTATTCGCTTATGAAATATCTTATATGAGGATACATGCTGATTTGTCTCAAAAAAGTAACAAAATCATATACACCCTACTGAATTTTCTCATATAAAACATCGAAAATCAATTTTCTCCTAAAGTACGGCATTTAGAAGAATGGACGCTTTGTAGCCTTTTAGTTAAAAATTTGTTAAAATACTTAGCCTAAAGTGCGGTAGTGTAGAAGGCTTAGCCTAGTCAATACTGACAAAAACCTTGGGCCCTCAGTTCAGACGTTTTGAAAAAATACGAATTTCAATAACTTTTTAACAATTAACTTTTGTGTCGTTATTTCTTTTTAACAAATTTTCCGAGATATGGAACTCAAATATATTATAGTCGTATTAATATCTTTCCTTAGAAAAACTCATATTTTTTGCTGATTCTACAATATCAAAATTGCTGAATTGAGGGCCCAAGCTAAACCGCCATAAATCTGTATTGTCGCATTCTTAAGACTTGACAATTTCTTAATGTATTTAACAAATTCCTAACTAAATACTCGAATAAAAATTATTATCCCAGGGATAGTACTTTCTGAGATTCGACTATGCCGTTTTATGCAGGCGTCAGGATTGAGGGCCCAAGCTATTTGACCATAACTCTTTTGATTCACGTTTAAGAAATTTAAGAATCTTTGCTTTAGGTTTTACAAAATTTTAAGTAAATGCCCTGTAAGTATCATTTCGTTTCGCAATAATTTAAAAAGTGGCCCTCAATCCAGATGCACACATTTCGAGCCTGCACCGCCGTTAGTCTCGTGTTCCGTCGGACTTGAAGTTGGAGAAAACGGTCATCCCTCCTTGAAGTACACCTTTTCCGGCCTTGTCCTCTCCTTCTCACTAGAGCATTCGTCAATCTGTATCGTTGGATGCTACGATAAATCGTTGATAACGATCGACGAAGGCTTCTGAAGGCAATCGATCTGTAGGTTTGACCATTTCTCCTCATTTGATCTGCCCTAATGATTTCTGATGGCGTTAAATCAGGCATAATTAGATGCTCGTAAATTATCAATATGCGAAAAAACTCAAAAGCCTCAAAAACTGCAATTCAAAGCTTTTCAAATGGAATTCACGAACCTTCTAAAAACGGACAAGCGGTGGAAAAAATGAATCAATGAAAATTAAAACAAAAGAATGAAAAAAAGGGCAGTCGCTTAGTATTCCATTTTTAAATTAAAACCCAAATTTAAAAAAAGCTTGTTTAGCCGGCCAGTAACACGCAAAAATTCGTAAATACTCCCTTTTTTTTCTGTTCCGCTAATTGTGCCGGTGTGTGTAGATGCCATAAGCATTGTCTGGAGTCAAAATACTTTCATCACTCGACATTTTCGATATTCTTTTTGAAATGTTAAAGCTATAAAATGGATACAGCAACTTGTTTCTGCCGGCGGCGTGACCTACTTGATTTAACAAATGAAGATCGTGCGAATTTAGTTGGTCGCGGCTTCGGTTTTTGAAAATCGAGTTGGCCACGACCGTGGACGCAGGCGGGTCCACCACGTTTTGCTTAACGAAATTAGACTTTATCTTCATAGCAATAAGGATTATGAAAAGTGAAAATTACATTATTTCCCTAGGGTTATAATGAAATTCCATACAACATTATAACCCGGCGCAAGCCAAGGGATATAATGTCTTGCTTTCGGTGACGTTTATAAGATATATAATCCGGCTTTGTCGAGCATGTGGTGTGAAAAAATAATAATTATTATAAGAGCCATGACACGAATTTTGCTATATCGTAGTTTTTCAGTAACCAGAACACGTGATTCTATTTCTTCGCTCAATGAGCGTTTTTGTTATTTGAGCTTAATGTGATACATATTTTAGTCTTACTTACAGTCTTTTAGTCTTAGTCCCTTTTTCTGTTCCCCAATCATCATCAACCCATAAGAGTCAAGGGGGAAAACATGGGGAAGTATCGCTTCTTTCTCGCTCTTTCTTTATCGTTGAGGAAGGGCTTTAATCTCCCACGCGAGCCCACCGCGGATTGTGAGACGGTGCTAAGCTAGGGCTACCTATAACAGTCAGAATTTTTCTACCCACCCGAGGGTATCCGACATGGATTAACGCATTCCATTGAACGTAAGCACAACGAAAACTTTTCATTGTTCTTGGAGTATAAGAAAAAATCGTGAATTTTCTCATTCAACCGAGCAATCAATCACACACATCGTGCATTGTCTTCACTATGTGGTACTACTAGCGAAAACTTTGTGAACCGACACTAAAGCCTTATAACCAAGAATTGAATTGCATGGTAAACGATTACTTATCAAATTGAACGTAGGTATTACAGCTGACAATAAATTAGATTTGAGCTACGCTTTTTGTATCTACAATCTGCATAGACCATCGATCAAACTTATACACTACAATGGTAAAAATAAATCAGATATCTACTACTGTACTATAAACCATAAGTGCGCTACATGACCGAAGAGCGATATCTGACTACAATACCTGTTCAGAGCACCTGCAGCCCGCAGGCCACGCCAGGGTCGCCACTAGGGGGCCGTAATTAAACTTGCTTAGAAAAGTTGTAAAAAAAATGCTCACTCGTTTTTCCCTGAGTGATTCTTCAGAGGTATTAAATTGCATTTGGACCCGTAAATTTGACAGATGGTGGCGAGCCCATTGACTATCATACATGTCTGTTTCGTAGAAGTAATAAGTTACAACTCGATACTGTAGGTTAACAAAATTAAATAGTCAAATTGTGATAGATAACTTTAGGATGAATTTAACTGATATTGGATAGAAAGTAGGTGTTTTACAAAAGTACAAGTAAGTAAGATAGAAGCAACTAGGGTAGTTGACTGTATTTTTTTTCTCATTACACCAAAATTGAAATAATAAAAATTATGAAGAGGTAGAATAATTTCGTAGAGTAAATTTGCGTTTTATTTATAACAGAAAAGTAGTACAAACTCGGAGTCATATCAGCTACCCAATCGCTTATAAGTTATGTGTGCTCACCACCGGTTGTTGGGTACGAAAAATACAATACAGTAACTCAATACTTATGTCAACCGAGGTAAGAAGATGTGTCTAATTTCACCGACTTGTATTGCAATGAGACAAGTACTGCGATCTGTATGAAAATTAAGTGCGACACGTTTTTTATACTTACTACGATATGTTCAAAAGTGCTATTTAGTGATAGGAGGAAAACTTTGTTCTGCATCAAAACAGTATTTTAAAGTTACACGATTAGTTTTTAGCTTATTAGACTGTTGTTGCTCAGCGACAAATTTCCACGTAGCAGACTACAAAAGGGAAAAAAAAGTTTTTAGCTATCTCTGAATCCGACTCTGTCTTGTAATAATCTGGGTTCACGGTCGCCAGGAACTGGCATCGCCGGGGGCAGATTCTCCTTTCCTATCAGACCGCTGGCCAGCTGAACTGTGCCTCGCTGCGTGAGGTAAGCTGCATGGGTGTTTTACAATTGTTAAAAGATAGAATGACACAGACGTCTTAGCTAAAATTACGATAGTGTTACTCAATGGAATATTGAGACAAGATAACAACTGTCTAATGTATACTAGTAATACGTAAACTCAACTTAATAACAAATAAGTAGGTACAATTCCTCCAGACAATTTAGAGGGATGAAACTAGTACGTGATCTGGCTGCAAACTAGTGTAGGGATCGAGTATGCGCTATAGACTGAAAATTCATGAAAAATCAGCAGATTTTTCAGTCTTTATACATAAATGGGCAATATACATAAAGAGTTTATGTATATCGCCGTGCAGTGGACGATATTTTATGTAAAAAAACAAGTGAATGAAATTTCGTCCCAAAAATACTAGCGGCCATACTTTGATAGGGCACCCTGGTAGATATATTATATTCTCCTAGTCATAAATATGCGTGAAAATTTGGTTTGCAGCGTATACTCGATCCCTACAAATTAGTTTCAGCCGGATCTTAGGCTAAACTGAGGTAGGTAAATTGATAAAAGGTGGCCAGTATTTTAATAGATTTTTATAATATAAAATATGCATACGGCTATCTCCCGAGGGAACGGACAGAGGGATTGTATTCCTGGAAGTACCCCCACTTTTCACCTGTATGTTTATAGGACCGAACCAGGGTATTACAAATGCCTAGAATAAATTCTGGGACCTACAGGTTGTCACGTCCTAATGTCTTTATTGTTTGATAAATATCTAGAGTTTAGAAAAAAATCATTTATATACAGTCAAGAGCACATGAAGCTTTACACTTGTAGCGCGAGTCTGACCTCTAAAGCGATTGTAATAAGAACGTTACAAAGTCCAATGTGTCAAGCTCAGCGTGCTCTTGACTGTACATGCCCTCGCCGTGATTCGAACCCTAGGCCCACGCATGGGAAGGGCTAACAAGCCACAAGGCTATCACAAAAAATCTAGAATTTCCAATATTAAAGCGGTTAAAGAGCCGGTCGAAAATCAGTGAGGCTCGGGTTCGAATCTGGCATGTACCAATGAGTTCTTCAAAAACTTACTTCACTAGCTCGACGGTGAAGGAAAACATCGTGAAGAAATCCGCAGGTCTCAGAAATAATTCTGAGACATGTGTAAATAGACCCGGTCCGGCGATGGGCCACCTATCACGTATAGGGATCCAATATATCTCGTGAAATGTGGGTATATCCAGTAATGGAATACCTCTGCCTACCACCTCGGGGATAAAAAGGCGTGAGATTATATTTTATTATATATCCAACATCCACACAAACCCCCGTAATCAAACTATTGCGGCTATAAATTCGAACCGCTTCGTAACCGAGAATGAGGTAGCATGAAATCGGCTCTTGTGGATCTACGGAATTTCTTTTCCATCAACTTCGTGACTGCCCCGTGCGCGGGCGCTGCCGAAACAAAAGGCGGTCGGGGCAACGCCGCACATAAATCCTCAGTGCCGACATCCGCGGAATTCGCAACAAAATTAGATCCGCAAAGTTACTTCTTCAAGCTAGCATACCTAGGTATTAATAGGTATCCTATCCTACTACGCGAAAGTTTGTGAGGATGGATGGATAGTGTTTTTACTCTGAAAAACTACTGAATTGCACTACTAGAAACTACTTGGATGAAACTACACTCGCGAGCAATGATCCGAGTCGAGCTAGTGATAAATGTACATATTTATCACTAGCTCGTCTAGGTAGGTATACGTCAGTTTTTGAAAGCTCGTTGGTAAGCCCTCACGAGGATTCAAATCTGAGCTTGTCTAGCTAACTTTCATCACTATCAAAATAAACTCTAACATTCTAAACAATCCCTTCCTTATCAATTCAAATAAGAATACGTAATAGCGACGCAGTAAATCAAATATTCCAGTGGTAC
This sequence comes from Ethmia dodecea, assembly GCA_963855545.1. Lineage (NCBI taxonomy): Eukaryota > Metazoa > Arthropoda > Insecta > Lepidoptera > Depressariidae > Ethmia > Ethmia dodecea. The sequence goes on along the minus strand of OY979446.1, from coordinate 13,209,693 downwards.
AGTCAGCGCGACAATTATGCATCGAGTCGTGTTCCGCGGTAATTGAGGCGACGTTTAATTAGAGAAGTCGCGGGGGCGAGCCCACGCTGGCCATTGTCCAACGGTACCGTCCGCAAAATTCATCGGCTAAATTCTAAGTATTGTAGTCTTAAGTGCCCGCGAAAAATTTGTTATGTTGTATGATACGCCACAATAACAATAAAAACAAAAATCTTAATAATTAAATTTATTTGAAGATTTATTATGGTATGGTGTATTGTTATGTGGTGTCTTCAAATCAATCCTGGAGGAGTAAAAAATGTTACTACTTGTGTTTCTTTCAGGAATAAAATATCTCTGCCAATCCCCTCGGGGATAAAGGGGTGAGCATAGGTTATAATATGTAACAATTAAATTTTAAAAATATGTATCAAAAGATCAAAAGTAACCTTTGTCACTAATCGTCCTCCAACTATATCTATTCAAAGGTCACGTTGATCCGTAGCCTCGTAAAAGAAACATAAACCATCAACACATTCGGATTTATAATATTATCAGGAAGTAGGCTAGCGTTGGTAAGATACAAAAATGATAAACATATTACATCAAGAGTTAATAAATACACTTTCATTTGTGAACAAAATATTTTATATAAATTCTTGTTAATAGTCAAGATTTTTGCTACCACTACATTCGTAGGAAATTAAGGCAAATTTCAGAACGATGTCGGCGCGTGGCTAGCTTACGTTTATGAAATATTCGCAGTCCACTGTATTCCAACTTCTAACAGGAGAAATTATAAAGGTGCGACCACACACAGTGATCTGTCGTGGTAAATAAGCCCACATTTTTTTGGACAAGGAAATTATTTAAAAAATAAGGGAGCGGATTATGTAGAAAAAGCAAAAAACCTGTCTGCGTAGGTATACACAAAAAAAAAACAAAAAAACCGTCTGCGTATTAAAGACATTTGCGCGTGGTGATTTAAAAAATATTACTTTTATCATAGTGCAGTTGGGTAAACACTAGCCTATGCATGACAATGTGAGTGGCCATAAGATGTCGCTAACGCCATCTGCAGGTAAGTGGCATCATTATTTAAAAATAAAAATATTTTTTATTTTGTGTAAAATTTTGTTTTTACAGGAAATGCAACTCTCCAGTTGGACTGACAATGCAAAACTGTAAGTGTATACATACATTTCATCAAAATCGTTAATGAGACACTAGAAATATCCATTAATAAATACAAAAATTTATGGTTTTAAGTAATAGGGTTAAATATGAATTTCAGCATGCAAAAAAGAAAAGGTAGTAATTTACCTACTCACAGTAGGTATATTTTATTCTGAGCTGTAACAAAATCTAGTGTTCTGGGCAGTATTTCACATGGTTCCTTCGATTCCACAGACAGCTTGCGTCTCAAGATAACCATTCAAAGTCTTAAGATCTTCACTTCACACGCTTGTACTTGAGAAATAAAAGCAATCTTTACGACTTACAGACACGGTTCATATAAAAAATCGATTTGATATGCGGCCTACTGTACGTATTTACGAGTTGAAATACTTACATTTGGCTAGAAATTAGTTATGGGCCGTGTTTCAAACGGCTATACATTTTTACGACTCATTCCAATGCAATCTGTTCTGTTGAGATTTATAACGAGCATAAACTATCTCAATGGTTTCAGTTGGTCAAATACAAAGAGAAGGAAATATGATTTCTCTATGGCTATTCATATTCTTAATAGTAATCTGTTAATGCCTTATTGGAGGGCAGTAGCGGGAATTTAAATGACAGTAGAAAATAATATATCAAACAGCCACTGAATCTCTTTAGTTTTATGGAGAAATATAATTATTTTCACAGCAGCTTTTAATGCCGTTTTAAAATAGTAATAAGGTCCACCAGATCACCAATCTCTCTCTACCGGGTTTGCGGAAAGACGTTTCTTTATGAAATTTTATTGTTTCCTGTGTGTGCAATATAGTATTCAATAAGTAATCATCTGGTTCTTTAAGACCTGATCGACTGAGTTGGTTTTAGTGAATTGTCTGTCAACATCTTTGTAGCCACAATTTATTCAATTACTAGCAACCAGCCCCGGCTTCGCACGGTTGTAATGCTACCACTAAAACCTTCCTCTTGAATCACTCTATCTATCAAAAAAAACCGCATCAAAATCCGTTGCGTAGTTTTAAAGGGACAGAGAAAGCGACTTTGTTTTATACTATGTAGTGATAGTGATATTTCATTTGAGGGGCCTGTTCAGTTGGTAGTGACCCTGCCTTCTGAGTCGGAGGTCGCGGATTCGATCCCCGCTCGAGGCCAACATTTGTGTGCATGAGCATGTCTGTTGGCTTCGTGTCTGGTCGTTGAATATTTATTTAAGTATGTTTATCAATTGTTTAGTAGGTACCCATAGTACACCTGCCTAGTTTCTGACTAAATAACCGTGTGTGACTTGTGTCCCACAATTTCTTCCCTCCGGTGGCGTGAGGTCACAGTCACAGGTGATATACTCGTATAGCTTACTTTTGTCGCATAAACTGTCGCTGCCCTATTTAAAGCTATAGGTACTTGTAGTGGGGACACGAATTTCTGCCAAAATGTGTCAGTGTCAGTAAATAAGCAGCCTTAGAAAAGATAGGTTGACACTGGTCAGGATGTCACAAGTAGCCACATATTCCAATCAGTGGTGCCGCTGTCACGGCCGCTGTCTGTTGGTCAGTGACATACGTCAGCGGTTGTTAGCCCCGCCCACGTGCGCACGCGTCGCCCTGTCTGCTGACACCGCGTAGGCTATATTACCATTTAACTATAAAATATACGTGCTGCATTCCGAGTAGATTTTAGTGGCAATATTTCGGATTTTTAAGATTTTTTCCGCATTTTGTTTTTGTTAGATAGATTGCACATACTTACAATTACCATGTTTATGTATATAAGTGAGCCTTTCTTGCAAGCACTTGTTGAAATCCTGGTGAGGTAAAATAAAAAAAAAACTGTGTAAGTACACAACTTATTTACCTATCACTGGGTCGACGGTGAAGGAAATCGCCGTGAAGAAACCCACAGGATCTATTTAGTTTAATTTTTTTCTCTGCTGTAAAAGTTACACAATCATGTTTCGCAATTACAAAAATGATGCAACATTTGATAAATGAAGAGTATATAATAAATTAGCTCCCAATATTTACTAAGTACTTCATGAGAAAAAAAAAGACGTAAAGCAATAGCTTTATGTAATAACATAGCATTTTGTATCAACAAAACTGCCGAAAAGAAACGACGTTAGACAATGCACGGCCTTCAAGCCACACCTCCGTGCCCGTCGGAGTGGGGAGCGTGAGGTTTTTTTCGTTACGGAATTTCTGGATTCGGTCCCCGCGCTCAAAGCCCTCGATGGAAGCTATGCAATAGCTTAAAAAGGGAATTTCCACCAACTTTCTTGATCCGTCGCCTTTTAGCCGTCGGGTTTGTGTGTACCTACGGTTTTACAACAAGATAGCTGTTCTAGATTTGCCAAAAAAATGATCAAAACTCACGTTAAAATGGGTATTTGAATGACAATGATGTTTGGTGTAAATTTTCTAGCAAAACACTAAAACCATGTAACCTGTACTTTGTATTGTATTGATTGTTTAAAAGAATAATGTGTTGAGGTGTTTCTTGCCCCGATTCTTCTCCTCAACTACACCGAAGCGGTGGAGTCGCAATGACTTTCAATAAGAGGACTTATCAACTCTACATTGAATAAAGACATTTGATTTTGATTTTTAGTAACATTATCTCAATTTTAAACGATTCGCCTAACTCTTTCTTGTTACTGTTTCATTCTATTTACCTACTCTTTAATCTCAAATTTCCTTGAAGAATTGGAAATATTCAAATTAATTGCTGAGATACAAATTAGTCGTGGACGCCCCGATACGGAATTCAGATAGCATTAACTTAATCAGCGAATAGAATGCGAGCAATCCGTCTGTCTTTCTTCTGGTAATGGTGCTTCATTTAATGTTCCGGATTTGAGTTCCGCAGATCGTTTTACCGTTCTTTAGGAAATGGTGCTTAATTTAATGTTCTTATCGGATTTGAGTTCCGTAGATCGTTTACTCTTTATAGATTTGTCTGTAGTCGAATTTTATATAACTACATCAGAATAATATAAATAAACCAACATTATGTTAAGCCTAGAACACACCGCGATTTTATATCGCACCGTTCGGAGTTGAGACTTTATCCAGCCAAATAAAATCCTAAACTAACAATAACTATTATAAATGAGAGGGTTGTGAAGTCGCAGGTAAATTTATAAAACGAAAGTTACGAATGTTAATAAATGCCCTGATGTAGAATGATTATTGTTTATGTCCGAAACAAATAAATAATATTCAATACAGGCACTAAGTATGTAACTTAAACCCTATCCTATTATTAAATCAATTAGTCGCAATAGTGCATACACTACAATGTTGCATCCGTTCGAAATTCGAATGCAACAAAGATTTTCATTTCTAGCCTGAAGAGAGAAAGGAAAGAAAGGAGATAAAGTAAGTGAATAATGTGCTACATACATACAGTACGGCCGTTTTAACTTGGCAGCTCTGAAGTTACGCAAATGGCTGCGCAATAACATTTTTAGCGACCATTTGGAGTTATGAAGCGGTTTGCCTATGTTCAGAGTAGCCAAGTTAAGACGGCGGTACTGTTCCTACGTGAAAACGTATTTATACCGTACTATAATCTATATGTAACTATCGACCCGTCCCGGCTTCGCACGGGTGCAATGCTAATACTAAAACCTTCCTCTTGAATCACTCTATATAGTAAAAAAACCGCATCAAAATCCATAGTTTTATAATTAGTTTTAAAGATTTAAGCATACATAGGGACATATGGATATAGGGACAGAGAAAGCGATTTTGTTTTATACTATGTGTGACTAGCTGAGCACCGTGGTGTCACTCGAGTCGCTTTCTATCAGTGAAAGAATTTTCTAAATCAGATGAGTAGTTCCTAAAATGACTTGTATTACCAACTAAAGCGGTGTTACAACATACCGAAGCGGTGGAGTCGCAATGACTTTCGATAAGAGGACTTATAAGTCCCTACATTGAATAAAAACTTTTGACTTTTGACTTTGACTTTGAAAGATTTGTGTAGTAATAGCACGTCATTCATTATGTGGCTTTTAGGTGTAATGATGTACCATATAAGTTCGAATCACAAAAAAACTGAATAGATTATAAGGGGTTTGCCATAATAACAACACTGAAACGGAATTGCAGACCAATGCGGAACCCCGCTTAGTGTGTGGTCGTAACGCCCACAACTTTTTATGTGACCATGCATACTGCGGGGTGCCTGCTAAGCCATTTATTTTTAAGACGAAATAAATTAGGTTGGCATAAATGAACTAAGAACGAATGTTATAACCTTATTAATTAAGCATAATGTTGCGGCTCACATCGTTCTTTGTTCTATCTAGTCATTTTATTTGTAGTGTCTATTGTATAAAAGATATACATAGTCGTATTATATTATTATGTTTACACTAATATTATGAAGAGGAAAGATTTGTATTTTTGTATTTTTTGTAGAATAAGCTCAATAACTTTGGACCGATTTTAAAAATTATTTCAGTCCACTAGGAAAGGATTTTGCAAAATTCAACACCTAAGGGGGTGAAATAACCGTGCGTGAGCGAAGCCGCGGGTAAAAGCTAGTATTAAATAAACGAAAAAACTGTCTGGCTGACTGACTGATCGATCAACACCGCAGGGTCGAGAAGCATGAAATTTTACAAATATAATCTCACGCCTTTCATCCCCGAGGGGGTAGGCAGAGGTATTCCATTACTGGATATACCCACATTTCACGAGATACATTGGACCCCTAAACGTGGTAGGTGGTGAGCCTATCGCCGGACCTGGTCTATTTACACATGTCTCAGAATTTTAATTCTGAGACCTGCGGGTTTCCTCACGATGTTTTCCTTCACCATTGAGCTAGTGATAAATATGTACGTAAGTTTTTGAAAAACTCATTGGTACATGCCAGGATTCGAACCCGAGCCTCACTGATTTTCGGCCGGCTCTTTAACCGTAAGGGCTATCACTGCTGTAGTTTTTTTTTTTTTTACAAATTGTTCCTTAAATGACGTAAGTGAGAACTAAGAAGTGAATTAAAGAAATTCCCACGGGAACGGCAATAAACGGGATCTATTCGGGCAACATTACTGAGCACCCGCTAGTATCCCATAAAATAGTACTTATTAGCAAATGCAAAATTTAGCTTTTTGGCGGGAATCCGAAGGGAACCCTCTGTCTGTTTTTCGGGTATTTCGGGTTTTGACTCATAGTAGTGATAGTATATTATGTGGCAAGAATCCGTGAAAGTGTGCAGTGAATGGGAAATTCGATAAAATGCGAGGGATGGTAATTTTTCGATTGCCTGAAGAAGTCACAACGACGTCTTCAGTAAAAGTGCATCATTTTACTGTTCAAAAGCAAGGGAGGGATCTTTGATTATTATCTTTTTTTTTAATGGCACCGAATTTTGAATTTTTCCAATGTCAAGTAAATAAATTCGTTTTCCGGACTTTATTTTATACTAGTTAAATCGCTCTGCTCCAGAGACCATGCACAAAAATTAAGTGTTTACTTTTTAGATCTCTCCCTTGCTTATCAACAGTAACAGATTCACCAACTTCATGCCGATTCCTGGTACCTTATCATCATCATCTAATGAATCAGATTCGTCTACAGTTTCAAACTAGAAACGGTTATCAGGATAATCACTCCACAGAACTCGACCCAATCATTACTTCGTGATGTAAATAGAGAGCAAACTAGCTGTTTATAGAAACCAAAGGTCGTGGGGCCGTCTTTCAAAAATATTTTGTTTGAAGTTACTCTTCCATGTTTTTTCGGTTCACCGCTCCACATGCTCCACAGTAATCAACATCTAAATATTTCTCAAAAGGAATTCTAACCAGACTTACTCTGGTAATTGCGGGAACAGATAAGAACCTAGTAATAAAAATTGCTAAAAAAATATATCTGTTTCAAAATATATTTTAAATACTTACACGGCCCATGTTTTGAACACCACTGCCATTGATCATGTGTGGTCTGCAATTTACAACTCAATTCGTCAGAGAACTAATTTAGTACCTACATATTTCTACCGAAAAAAGTAATTAAAAAATGTCTACACGTTTGTGCATCTGTCCAAATATTGTAGTATCTTTGCATCTGTTGCATCTGTCAAATTAACGGAACATTTCCTTTTAACAAAACTATACCTACATACTTACCTAATTATGTTTTTAACGCCGTTTTTACAACTACCTAACAGTAAGTAGTCGCTATTCCTTTATGTGTCAATGATATCCTATTACTTTAAACCTGTATATTTCGGGTACTTATATTGGAAACGACTCTAATTATTGTGATGAAATTTTGTCTACAGGTACAATTTTGCATTTTAAGTTCTACTGCATAGTCTTGACTGTAAAAATGCAATTTTACTAGGCTCAAGAATCAAGAAAGTTAAATTTAGCAGGTTCGTGGCCAGTGACGATATTTTGTTTCATTCAAAGAGATTAAAATATAATAGGGCATAGAGCGGACAAAGCGAGGAAAATTTGAAGCCAAAACTTATTCCAAGTGGAATAATAAGTCTAGTACAATTTAGACCGAATGAGAGTGCGTTCATACTAACTGACATGACGCTTGAGCTTCAAACATGCTTCAAAGTTTTATATGAAAATATTCCCAATGCCCCCTGCATCTCGCTTTGTCCGCTCTATGCCCTATTATATTTTAATCTCTTTGGTTTCATTACCTATATTTGTCAGAAATCAGAGACCAATAAAAATATCTTGAGAAAGTAATTGTTTTATACACAAAAACTAGATACTATATTGTTCTGTTTGTATACCTATAGTACGAGAGCCCACGACCAAAATTGTTGTCTCATAGCAATACGGCCAAAACCGCATCAAATCGATAGATACGATTATCCTGAACTCGAAAATACCAATATCAGACATTTTCCGCGTAGCGTTTGATCTGACCGAATTTTCAAAATTGTCAAAGATTTTTACCGAACTGCATCATAGCAATATGTCTGATTTGCAGACTGTAGTTGAATGATAGTTCTAAGATACCGGAAACATATTTTTCAGACGTTAGTGGTGTAGCGCAAACCCGTAAAATCACTTAAAAAAATTAAAAATGAGACAAAAAAAATGTCTCATAGCAATACGTCTGAAAATCTTTTTTATTAGTAAATTTTGGTTATTTGATGCGAACAAAACAATTTTCAGACGGAAATGTGAACGCATTAAATTTTGAGACCGTTTTGAAAATGTTAACAAATTTTACCGATCGGTATCATAGCAATATGTCTGAAAATTGTTGGACATGATAAAATAAGTTATCCACATGTGCAAAAAATTTATATCAGATAAATTAAGTGTAGCACCTTCTCTATCAGACAACTTTTCGATATTCAGATATCATTTAAAAATCGTATTGAGGCATCTTGAATTCTCTGTTACAAACCAATGTACGTAACGTCGAGCTAAATCGACGTTATTAATTTTTTTTTCGTTGTACAATCTGCACGTGAATTCTTCCGAAACGGGGAATACCTTGTCACTATCAGAAAAGCACGAAAAGCCGTACCCGCCGCAGGAGCGTAACAAGCGCTGAGGCGTCGGCCAGGCGACTCCGAAACGTTATTTTCGTTTTTGGGAGTATATGCTACACTTAAAGTGTCTGAAAACAGGTTTTTGGTAATCCTGGCAGCAATACGAAAAGTTTAAAAAAAAAATTATCCGTATTGCTATGATACAGGTCCGCTAAATTTTTTGACATTTTCAAAAATGCGCTCAGGCTATATGCTACGCGCAAAATGTCTGAAAACAAACTTTTTCGTAATACAATCATAAAATCTATGTACATTTTCACTATCAGACGTATTGCTATAATACCGACTGCCTTTTTTTTTGACACAGCAGAAATGGCCTCCCACGCAGTTGCTACACTTTCGACCGTTACTAAACACCTAGTCGGGTTCAGAATCATACAATCTAACGATTTTATAGGGTTTTTGCCGTATTGCTATGAGACATGGTTTTGGTCGTGGGCTCTATAACTACTACTTACATTATAAATATTCCAAGAACGATGATGTTATTTACAAAAACAATCTTTTTGCACTTTTTGACGTGCGTTATACATTATATTTAAATACCTAAGTATATGCTTTCCAAAATAAATGAATAGTTAATACCAGCAGGCATATAATCTAATCAGTTTAATGGAGGCTAATGCCGTCGTGACAAGCGCAGTATTTATTTATTTTGTGTCGAGCAAGAGCTATCTGCGGTTTAAAGCTCGGGTAGCTAAGAGCATGATTATCGGTTTTGGATTGACTACTAAAAGTTCAAGACTTGAATATTGCATCCAAACTGATTAAAATATTATATTTTAATCTCTTTGATTGCATCAGTAGATTATTTCTACAACTGATTTTTTTAAGTAAATTCTTATTTTATAATGCACTGGCTGGTTATGAAAGCTATTAAGTTTTATTTTTCTTGTATTTGTTTTAAAACTTTAATGGCTTCTCGGGACTATTTTTTTGTAGAATTATAACCAGAATTACTTTTTTATAAAGGCTTGACTAAAAGATTTTATTCCAGTACCTAAAAAGAGTTAAGTATTTTTTTTTGTGATTTTACCCAAACGACTAAAGAGGTTTTATTTTAAATAGATTTTCTTACACAAGTCCTGACTGTTGGTGGTAGTAATTTAAAGTAGGTAGCAAACAACTTAGCTACGTGCCGATATCTCAGTTTGGTCTTCAGATAGTTGCTGTCGATTGCAACAAATTTACTATGTAAACTGCGCAATGTTATGTTAAAGTACCTGAGTAATTTAGTAAAACCTCTTGATTTTTTTACAGGAGACTACTGCTGAGATAGGTATTGTGGTCTTTATATAAATAAAATTGCGAGTAATCATTCATTCAAAGATTATCTCTACTTTCAAACACTTATTTGCATATTAAAATAATATACCTATTCAGTGGGTATGTACTTACAATATATAATAATGGCAGTAAGGCTCGGGTTCGAATCCTGGCATGTACCAATGAGTTGTTCATAACTTACGTACATATTTATCACTAGCTCGACGGTGAAGGAAAACATCGTGAGGAAACTCGCTGGTCCCAGAATTAATTCTGAGACATGTGTAAAAGACCAGGTCCGGCGATGGGCTCACCACCTATCACGTTTAGAGGTCCAAAGAATACATGGTTAAAGTGGGTATATCCAGAAATGGAATACCTCTGCCTACCCCCTCGGGCATATAAGGCGTGAGATTATTTATTTATTTTATTTATTTATGTACTTACCTACAAATATAAAAAAACCGTTTTAAGGAATACTAAAAAGTTACTGATTTGTCAGGCAGTCCAGTCACCTACCCAATACGTAATATCAGTTAAAAAAATAGACACACTAATAAATCTTACGTTCTCATTAAATTAATTTTATTTCATTGCTTAGCTCCTTCGGCTTTTTAATTTATTGTCGTAGGTATTTTTAAAGTAGGGAACAAAAGATAGTCACTGGTACAAAAAGAAGAGTAGAGATGTAATACGAGACCTTATAAATGAACACTTACCTACTTTACCTACACTAACAAATTATTACAATATCCAGCATCTGTACTAAACGGACACACAAATAAACTTTCCGGAAATAACTTCAGTAAATATCCCAAGTTATCAGATCCACGATGAGATAAGTAAAATACTAATGTCCAGATAAATATCGTAGCGTAAAATACTAGTTACCAGTAGCAGTGATTAGGGCAGTACATACAGCCCGGGGCGTAGCGTGACCGATTTTGACTTGGCCACTTCATCTGATGTGATTGATCTAAATAAACAAGTCAGTATGCAGATGCCGAATGTTTTTTTGTAAGTAGCCCCGATGCATGTTCTTCGATTTATAGGGCCACGGAAATATAATTTTTCAGTTTAGTATAGTACGGCCGTTTTAATTTTGCACCTCTGAAATTGCGCAAATGGCTACGCAATAACATTTTTTAGCGACCATTTGGCGGTACCTATGTATGTTTAGAGCAGTCAAGTTAAAACAGACGTACTGTAGATGATGTTAACCATTCAGTTTATACAAAACATTTTGGACGAGGTCCGAAGATGTAGGAAATGAACTTAAAATTGCACTAATCGAAAACTCGGTTATGTATCTATAAACAAACTAATAAGATTTAAAAAAAAAAGATTTATTCAAATCTGAAAAACTTGATAAACTTTTTTTGCTTAATGCCAATAGTCGTGTAAAATAAAAACTAATATATGTATCGCAATTTCAGACGACAACATAAGCAAATCACGTAAAAAATTTTTTTAAGTCTATAATCTTACAGCAAAATTATTTATTTTAAAATTATCTCCATATCGTTATTAATAAATCTTAGAAACTAGTTTTATGATTATGTAAAGATAACTTACATTAAACATTTAATACTTTCCGGGGCGCAATCGGCGATAGCCGTAAATCAATTCAATGTTATTCAATTTAAAACGATACGGCTCTCACAGACGAATTCTTATATTCATCTATAGAAGTTAGCTTCACTGACATTTAATGCGGAAACTTTATTGGTTTACTGACAGAAACAAGTGGCGGTATGTAAATTTATACATACACACAAATAAGTGTAATTTTCATAAAATACTTAAATAAAGTAAAATTAATTTTTAATTCGGTAAAATTACATATTATCTATAGACTACTGTCTATCTTATTCTTCTAAGTATTTATTATTAATCTTATTATTTTATGCTCTTATATCGTCCTATATACGTCACCTGGTGGTTCATATGACCCATATTTTTTTGGACATGGGCCAGTAGTCTACTACCCTTGTGTTTATAAATTACAATTAATGCAACCTTGTAAGTAGCTCGACCATATTCCTTAAAATCTATTTTTGTGATACTGAACTCTCTTTAAACAAAATCCGATCCATTTAAAGTATTTTTTTGTTCTATTTAATTTGTGGACTCCATTCCTATTTCATTGGTCACCCTGTTTAAGGCCTCTTCACACGCTCCAACAATCGATAACCCATAAACCAGCTCGGGAGGCATAAAGTCCGAGATTTATGCATCTTACATAATAGATTTATGTATGGAGGCTACTTTATAACGTCAGTTGTAACATATGTTCACCGGGACGTTATCGCGGAGGATCGGCGTCTTATCGACAATCGAATCGAGCTCTCGTATCGATGTTGCATACTTCAAGATCAATTCACGTGAGAATAAATCGATAACTTCTCTTTTCAACCGACTTCAAAATAGGAGGAGTTTCTCAATTCTACTGTATAATTTTTTTTGTTTGTAGGTAACTAGATATTTTACGTTCGGTATGTGTTACGAGATTATTCCGCCAATTATGAATAAAATGATTTTATTGATTCTTTTTTCTTTAGTAGATCATACTTCCAAAGTGGTCCTGTTTATATTTAATCGAAATCGGATAAGCGGTTTTAAAAAAATCTACAAAAGTCTAAAAATTTTATACATCCATGATATTTTTAGTGCTATTCGTTGAAGTCGGTTTTTTTCTCATAAAAAAATATAATATTTTCTTAGACAGGTAACAAAAATAACACACTGACCGTAACAAAAATACTTAGAAGAAATAGTATTGAAAATGTTTATAATATTAATATTAAATTCCAAGTAAATTCTAATAATCCGAGAGTACATGATTGTTTTTATTTGCTCCCAAACGCAAGAAAAGCTGCATAAAAAATTTTTTTTTTAAATTCCAAACTTAACTCTAAGACAAGTCCCGCTCTACAGCCAAGCCGTAGCAATTTAAATGACCTGTTCAACCTTTAAGCTCCACTTCATAAGCCTGCGTTTAATTAATCCGCAGATAAGACACGTGAAGATAGCTGGTACGGCTATCGCGATGCCATCGTTATCGCTTCCCGATCGCCGCGATCTTGTCGATATGCCTGCGACGCTTACGTGTAAAACCTGAACCTGTTCATTGCAGGAAGAAGTAACGTCCTATTTAAAAAAAATAGGGTTCCGTTTTTTTTTAATTGTGAAAAAAAAGTGGGTTACTAGATATTGCAATTCATGAGTAGTTAAAACAGTTTGCCCATTTTGAGACGTATAATAATAATATCATGTATTATAAAATTCAAACAGGAAAGTACTTACTTATTAGAATAAAAAAAAACTTATTTCCTATCATATGCAAAATCTTAAAAGGTAAAAGGAACGCATAAAGGACCACTTCGTTGTCCGTCTGTCTGTCCTTTTTTTGAAATGTGTGGAGGTATTGCCTAAGTCAAGGTGAAGCTGTAAAAAAAATCAAACTTCTTAGTCATCGCAATCAAAACATGCGACCAGCTATGTCGCATATTTTGACACTACAGGTATCTCGGGTACTTCCAGCGTTGATCTAGAATAATGGAAGCGATTACAAACTTAAATTTTGCAGTTGGATAATTGATGGTGACGTTTATCGATTTGTGGAAGAACATATTTTTACATGGCTGGACCGTGAGTTTAGGGGGCCCTGAGCTAATACTACTTAGGGGCCCACCTAATTAATTAATTCTTGGACCCGGTCCGGCGATGGGCTCACCACCTAGGGGTCAAAAAAATATTTCGTGAAAAGTGGGTATATCCAGAAATGGAATACCTCTGACTACTCCTTCGGAGATAAAAGGCGTGAGATTATTTTTTATTTTAAAAAAAATTGGGAAATAATTGGGAAACGGTAGTGACGGGAACGGTCTTTTCGGGAAACTTATATGAAGCCAAAACTTATCTTTTGGGAGAAGCACATTTTGGGAAACACTTATATCGGGAAACGGATTATTTGAAAAAGGTGGTGACGGGAACGGATGTTTTGGGAACGGGTGTTTTGGGAAACGGTCAGAACGTTCCGAAAGGTATTCAAAGTATAGGATAAAAATTGGAGATGAAAAAAAATGAATGTGTAATGGCTGCCGAACATTTTTTACCGTCAGTATGAAGTAACAACACCTGAACGGAGACTTGAATTTGATGGGTTTGATTAATCGCAGGATTCGCAGTTCTGCAAACCTTAGATACGAAGATTTTTCTTTGTTACACTAACAGAATAAAAAACCGACCATAAAAAGGACCCTGACCACCATGTCAGGGGACAAATATGTGCGGAACATAAAAAAAAACCTTAGATACGATCAGTTTAATTTAATAATATTATAGATTTTTTCGCATTATCGTCTATTTTTGACTTTCACTTGACTTAACTGGGGGGCCCTGGAATCCACGGGGCCCTGGGCTGAAGCCCAAAAAGGCATATGATAGATCCGGCCTCAAAATGAGTAGAAAAAATTTAAGACTCGCATACATAATTAATACAAACAAACAAAAGATTCCGAGGCAGGTAGGTACATGAAATATTTTTTGAAAATGTTAGCGGTAGTGTATATCTACCTAGTCTAGTTCTAGATATGGAAACTAAAACACAAATTTTTGAAATTTTTGTCTGTCTGTCTGTGCACGCATCACGCAAAAACTACTGGACGGATTTTGATGAAATTTAGTACCCGGGTCAACATCTAGGTTACTTTTTATTCCAGAAAAATGTCTCATTCCAATAGAAAAATATAAAAACTGGTTACAAAGAGAAATACGTAGTATTCCGAAACTATTATACCTAAGAAACTAGAAATATGGTATGTAGATGCCTTATATTTCGTAATAAACCGCTATGAAGGGATTTTCATAAATTCCCACGGGAACGGGAATAACCTACGCCGCTGGGCACCCGCTATTTGAAATATGGTATTATGTAGGCGTCTTATATGTCGTAGGCAACCACTATGAAGGGATTTTTATAAATTCCCACGGGAACGGGAATAAACTGGACCACCACGCCGCTAGGCACCCGCTATTTGTAATAAAATTCCACATGCGAGTCTTAAATTTCTTTTTCCAATGGAAAGCTTAATCAGACATAGACCAGTCATTATTAGGTAATTTTCTTATGTTCTATTGTACACTCAAGTATATACAGGTATGGTACAAATATTCAACGATTTCATGAACGTGCATCTACAATTCTAAGATTTTATGAGCTTTAATCAAAGAGAAACCTCAGTCAGGAATAGAATCCCTTACCCTGCACGCGAATACTCAACAATATTCTATTAGCGATAAATAACCCGAAACCGATTCGTTGTGGGAATGCATGGCTTATGTTATAACATCGATATAGTTTCTGAGACACACGGCCGTTTAGTTCGGTGAACAAATTTTTTGATCATAAAAAGATCTTTCATGTATTTCATCAGAGTAGTACTGTTTTTACATATAGAACTGATAAACTTTACAAAATGAAATATAAATATATATGCTCACACCTAATCCTTGAGGGGGTAAGTAGAGCAGATGTATTCCAATTCAATACTTACTTATAACCAGTCAGTACCTATATTTTTTCAGACTCCTAAACCAGACAAGTGATCCACTATGTCTGAAACCGCGAGAAATAGTCAGCTGTCAACACAGGACCTACAAGATTAAAACGGTGGTACTGTGTTTTTGGAGCTGCTTTTCATTGCAGTTTGGCGAGTGTAATTTAAACTTGTATAAGTATTTGTAAAAGGAATAATAATAATAAAAAAAGTAGGGTTAAATAAGGAAAGAAAAGTATGGAAGTTTGTAATTTTGCCAAATCTCATAAGAAAGTTTAAAAATCATGACTACCTGTTGTGAAGTCCATTGTGTACATTGGCCACGACTATCTGACAGTGGACGATCACTGGTTTTTTTTAGGTCAGACTATCTCGGACGATCTCATCACGCAAATCTCACTGGAGACATTCGCCGAATTTGTGGAGCGTTTATTAAATAAAATAAAATGAAAAATATTTATTTTAGACACCTTAGTAGACCATAGTTTGTTAGTGGTTAGTAGTAGTAAATAAGTGTGTTAGTATATACACTACGGTCGCTGTCGAACCTTTTGCGATTATTGACAGAATTCAATTGAAGCTGGCGCGAACGTTCGTTAACGCTTAACGCTCGTTAATGATCGCCAAGGCTGGAAATAAAGCTCACTAGGATACACGTCCGTGTGTCCCTGTATTTAATGACTACGTGTAATATTAATATTTTATCTGGAGCTTGATAGCGTTCAGCAAATATAGGCAAGCGTCCAGAGAGGCGTCTTAGCACGATGAAGAAATATTAAAATTTATTATGATTATACGCGAATATTATTTCCAATATAATTCTGGCGATATATACCTACCTATATACTATTGAATAAAGGTACCTAATTAATATTAGTGAATATCTTACAACTCTACATAAATAAATCAGAACTGCTCGCGCGGAAAGCGTTTTGTTCATTACCATTGGAATAACTTAATTTCAAATTTCTACTTATCTGGTGTAGTTTTGGAGGATTCGTGTTAAGCAAATTAATTAATGAACTAATTGAATCAGTGGTAACTGTTTTTTTAAATTCAGTAGATTGATTTATTTTTCCGATTGAACTTAATTTCAGTATTATCATTCACCTCTGATCTCCGAGGGATTGGAAGAGGTATTCCTGTTCTGGAAGCATCCAATTTTCAACAGTGCTTTTTTACCTCTAAACGGTTGGCTTGACAGTTGGCTATTTGCCAGACTATCACAAATGCCAGAAATACAATTCAGACAGAATTCCTCATAATGATTTCCTTCACTTTTAACTTCTCATATATGCCTTGATCTTGAATTGAACCCTAGCAGATATGAGAGGCCAAGTTAAAAAATACTTTTTTTTTATAAATTCTTGGTGCCGGCGGAACCCTATCTACTCTGTATACATTGTATCCCCACGTTTTCTCAGAAAACGTATTACTTGCCAGGCATGGGATACGGTGAAATCAAACCCTGTATCCGTCTTGTAACGGTATGGAATTATTATACTCTGTGGAACGTGTAAAAACGTTGTTACACCTTGTATAATCTATGTGGTTTTAAAAAGGAATGTAAGTGTCTAAGTCTAAAATTGTTATTGATGATGTAGGATATGCGGAATGAAAATAAAAAATAGAAGTAGCGCTGAAAATTGATATCCTTTATTGATTTGCAAAGAAAAAATTACATTTATTTACAATAATTACGGATGAAAAGGTCCTCCAAAGAGGAACCATGTGAGACAGTGCCCAGAAGACTGGCGGCATTCCCTCTGCAGTATAGCTAGGCAGATCGTTTGAAAACAAAAGTTAACAATAGTTTCATTTTTAACTTTATGATCTAAATTATTATTATATTCGACGTCAGTAATCTGACCTTTACTTCTTAAACATTTTTATAAATATATAATTTATTATACAGTGCAATATGAAATCAGACAAATCTTTAATTAATAAAACTTAAAGTAAAACTAACACTACTAACTAAACTACTCTACAAAATATGTGCGTTAGGTATTATTATAGCATTTCTTAGAGTTGGACATTTATATTGCCATTTTGAGTACCTTCCTGGTAATTGATCTAACTTAGTGTACATAAATATAATACGTCATTATTTTGAATAGATAAGTTCTTGCTTTCTTTGTGAACCATAAACCGTAGTGAAACTATTATGAACGGTTAATTCCTAGCTAAAGTGCGTGTAAATTTCTAGACTTTGCCAGTAAAACTTCTATCTTTTCAGACACAAATTTCCTCACAATGCAATCGAAAGGTCACTTGCACCGTATCATTACGCTATACCGGGCAGGGGCCAGTAATGAAAACGCCTGAGGCAAACCAACATCTAGTTAGAGGATTTCAATTCTGAGAACATTGTTTTGTTAACAATAGACTGTTTTATATTTCTAAATTATAGACGGCAAAGGAATTGAGAGTGCAATGCTTTGGTTTAGTAATTTTAAATGGTTACATTTACTTTTGAGCTATATGAATGCAGACACAATGAATTTTTAAAAAAAATATTTACGAGCTTCTTTACCAACTTTCATCCTCTATTTAACCCCTACGGGTGATGACTTTTTTTAATACCCTTTCTTAGTGCTCACCTACTTTGTAATACTAACTACGTACTACTTTTTTTTAAGTTCATTTTAAAAATAAGAGTACAATTATTTGCAGTCTCAGTATCAATTACTTACTGTTGTATAATCCTCAGGTTGGTTTGTCCTCAGATCTTCAAAAAAATTATAGTGGACTAACCTTAAGGTATACCTACCTATCCATACTTCCAAACATATTTTTATTTCATATCGGTTCAGATTTGACGGAGATATGGATTAACATACAACTCACACGCACACTGGCGGACTAAGGTGGGGCGGAAGGGGCGGTCCGCCCCGGGTCTCTAGTCCTGCGGGGCCTCCAAATGTAACGAAAATTATATTTTTTAAATCCTAAACAAGGATAAAAGGCATTTGGGTGTTGGTTGAAAGCATCACAGATACAAATACGATTAAAGCTAGCTTTTGTAGAACAAATCCAACAAAGGCATTTTCTAACAACTCCTTCGTCAAAAAGACAAAAAAAGGAAATTGTTAACGTATTTCTATTTAATTTACAAGCTCAGTCAGGTCCGTGTTAGGTTTTTTATCGAGTCGCGCCAAGAGACGCATAAGGCAATTACTATCTGGTACAAGTACGATGAAGCTGTTGCGTCGATGTTAAAAAACCTGTAAATAAATGTCCTGGCTGGCTCGCGTTTGAAAAATAAAAATGGAGGGAAGAAACAGCTCGCATTTAAATGGTTCCGCGGGCGATTTATTAGCATTATAGGTTATTTAATTATTTTTACGAGCATATTTGTTTATTTTATAGTACTTTTATTAGGTGATAAGGTAAAAATGAGCTCGGAGGCGGCTTGAAGTAAAGTTTTATGTTTAATGCATTACAATTAAGTACCTAAATAACTATTGTAAGGATGGTTTATTTGTCTTTGATCTTCTTTGTTGTAAAATTGATTTACAATGTATTGAACGAATGTTTGAGTGGATAAAGTGGGTAGTCTATGTTTATTGAAAGATATGTAAATTATCATATTTTGCTAAAAACATTAAATATTCTAAAATTTATAAACCTCAAAAAAATCTCTGATCTACTGGCTATTTTGTATTTTTTAATTTGTATCTAATGTTTTACTATTTTGTATCTTTAATTTTCTTTTTATTAACTATAAATTGGATTAATATTCTCATCGGTCGTTTAAAGTTGTACTTATTTATTTAATTATCGCTAAAGATACCTAATTTTAAAGCAAAACACAGGAAAACCGCAGGTCCCAGAATTAATTCTGAGGCCTGTGTAACAGATCCGTTCCGGCGATGGGCTCACCACCTAGTCACGCTTTGGGGTCAAAAGAACATATCGTGAAAAGTGGGTACACCCAGAAATGGAATACCTACCTATGCCGACCACCTCGGGAATAAAAGGCGTAAGATTTTTTTATACATAATATTTTAGGGTTCTTACATAATATATGGATCCCCAAAAGCGATCTTGTAGAATAGTAGGGGTCTGAGAATACCGTAGCTGAAACGCAGCAATCGATCAACCTTATAATGGCAACAAATTATACAATCGTCGCGAAAATTATTCTACGAGCTAAGCCAGGCTGGTTTTTCGGGTAGCCATTTTAAAGGAATTTCTTAATTTCAGTGCCACTCATCGAGTTTTTATGCGTACTTTTTTATTTGGAAATACTTGAGTTTTCGATCGTTGGGTTTATGTCGTAATTTAGTTTATTGTGGGGTGTGCTACAAGTTTTTAGTAAATATATGGTAAGAATATGATGTAATGTGCGCCAAATACAGTAAGGAAAAGGTAATATCTGCAATTTCGAACACGTCAGCGTAATGGAAAACGCTTAAAGAAATTGTAACCTAAAAATAATATTATTTGCCTTAATCCGTAGCTTGAAATTTGGCTGTGCTAGTCGTTATGAACCTTTAATTGATATCTTAAGATTTCAAACCTGTCGTTGACATACAGCTGAAAATAATGATGGCAGGTGAAACTTTGTTAAAATTAAAAAGGCAAAGTCGAAAATTTGGAGAAAATTATGTGTGGTCAAATATTATCCATCCATTATCAACCAACGTCAACTCCAGTAGTCTCTCTTTCATCCATCCCAGTGTTTTTCGTTACACTAAGTTTGTTAGATTAGGTAGGTTTACTTAAGGCGCTCACCTACATCTTTACTCATCCTTCAATCACATCTCACCATAATAATATTATAATGGAGGACAAAAGCTCTGAAGTGATTTCCAATGAACAAAAATGTGCCTGTTCCCTTAATTGTGACTCTTAGTGTATCTATAACACAGCTCAGTGGTTCTGTGGGGTCTATGCAATTCTATACTACGAGGGGTGTTCAAAAAGTAGTGAGAATAGCTATGTTAGAAAATGAATTTATTCAATATTATTTTATTTTTCGACGTAATCACCCTTTAGGTCAATACATTTAGCAAATATTTTTTCTAGAGCCAAAATTCCCTTTTTTAAAAAATATTTATCTTGAGTACTTAAAAAATCGTTTACGGCGGCATTCACTTCTTCGTCATCTTCAAATTTTGTGCCTCTCAAGTGCTCTTTCAAATGCGGAAATAGGTAGAAATCACTAGGGGCCAAGTCCGGTGAATATGGTGGATGATCGAGGACCTCAAAGCCAGCATCTTGGATTGCTGCAATGGCAACTGCAATGCAGACTTGTGCGCTGGCGCGTTGTCTTGATGGAACAAAACTTTTTTTTGCTAGTTTTCCTCGTCGCTTTTTAAGAATTTCTTGACGTAATTTTTTTATTTGTTCGGCGTAGACATTATCATCATCATCATCCAGAACAATTTTTTCGACTTTTTCGATCATTTCCTGAGTGACTGATGTCGAAGGGCGGCACGAGCGCGGGTCATCTTTAACCGATGTTCTACCACGTTTAAACTCTGCACTTCACCGAGCCACTGTGAAATATGGAAGAGCCGACTCCCCCAATGTTTCACGTAAATCTTTAAAAATTTGTTCCGTAGTAAAATTTTTCAAGCAAAAGTATTTTGTCACCGCACGAATTTAAATTTTATCCATTTATAGCACGAGTTATCGACACGTCACAAACAAATAATTAATACAACTGACATAGACAAGATAGAAAGCTAATTATTTGAGGGTATTATGATAAAGACCTAATCTTTCCGTCACACTAATTTTTTTCTTCAAGTACCCCCCATTACTACGTCATTCTCACTACTTTTTGAACGACGTAGTATTAAGAGCTGATTTTTCAACCGTCAGATAAACCATATCTAGAGAATATATTGTTGTTGTCACTGTCTTACACAATAAAAAGGAAAAGTGTCAGGTGACAGGTGTCTTCAGATAACTTTTAACTGACGATTGAACAATCAGCCCTAAATAGAGGAAACCTGACTTACTCTTCGACGTACAGCCAAAACTACCGACAAAAGCTAAGAGACTTAAAATTTGGACTTGAAATTCCCACGCCTAGGCGGTTTATATAGAAACTAAACGACTATCTGGCTGACTGGCAGACTCAACGGACAGCCGAAATGTCTGTGTCTAGAAGGAATTTTCGGATATTCAGATGGGAACGGGGAAAAAACGGATTCAATCCCAGTAACACTGCTAGTCACCTGTTAGTAGTAAATAAGTATTCGACATGATCAATTCAAGTATCAATCATCAAAAAGCCGTCAAACGCAGGCAGCGCCGCTGTCGGCAATGAATTTCAAATTTGTTCAATTTACAGTTTGAATGCAAATGCGCACACGACGCCGCAAATTTATTCATTGAACACTAGCGCCTTCACGGTATTATATCCGGAGCAATAATGCGGGGTTTAAATCCGTATTTATTGGGTTCCACACATTGATAATACTATACATATAATAAAACTCTAACGGGGCCGTGTCTGTACATTAAATATTTTTTGAAAATTTTAACGGTAGTGTATATAGTTATCGATATAGATACCGAAACACCAATTTTTGGAATTTTTGTCTGTCTGTCTGTCTGTCTGTCTGTCTGGTTGTGCACGCATCACTCAAAAACTACTGGACGGATTTTGATGAAATTTGGTATGGAGATAACTGAGTACCCGGGTCAACATCTAGGGTACTTTTTATTCCAGGAAAATATCTCATTCCCACGGGAAAATAAAAAAACTGGTTAAAAAGAGAAATACGTACTACTCCGAAACGATAACACCTAGAAACTTGAAAAATGGTATGAAGGTGTCTGATATGTCATAGAAAATTGGTATGAAGGGATTTTTGGAAATTCCCACGGGAACGGGAATAAACTAAATCCAAGCGGGAAAACGCCGGTGGGCACCCGATATTTGAAATATGGTATGTATGTATGGTGTTTTAAATATGTCGTAGGCAACCAATATGAAGGGATTTTCGGAAATTCCCACGGGAACGGGAATAAACGGAATCCGCGCGGGCAACGCCGCTGGGCATCCGCTAGTTGATAATATAATAACAAACCCGCAATTTCACAATGCTTGGGAATAATGCTCGTATTTTTTTTAGTTTTATTGTCCAAGTATTCGTAACTGGTGAAGAACGGAATCTGTAGGTATAGGGAGAAAACACACGAAACATTTTTGAATTTATTGTATCTATATTTTTCATAGACACAAAATATATTTAGATTTATTAAGAATATACGAAACGCAGATAAAAAACTTAGTAACACAACGTAACAGTTAGAACGTGTTCTAAGGGTGTATGTATAGCAAAGACTGACTATATTGTACGTACCTACCTATCTACATTTAAAATGATAAATTGACTGACTGATTGGTGATATATCAACGCACAGCCTAAACCGCTCGATCTGGAGACTTGAAATTTTGCACATAGATCGCTTTTACAGTGTAGGCATCCACTAAGGATTTTGCAAAATTCAACCCCTAAGGGGGTGAAATACTAGTGCGCGAGCGAAGCCGCGGGTAAAAGCTAGTACTTGATAGTATTTGTATTAATAAATTATATTATATCGGCGATGGGCTGAAGTGAAATGTGGGTATATCCAGTAATGGAATACCTCTGCCTACCCCCTCGGGGATGAAAGGCATGAGATTATATTTATATTTCTTTATAAATTATATACAGTTTTGTATCTCTTTATAATGTATGTGATCTAATATTCTACTTCAAGAAACCACCTTATTATGTATTGACATAAAAAACATGTATCTGCCCTCTTCACCAGATCCTATCAATGATTAATTTACGTAAGTTATAAACAAACCCAAAGGCTTCTAGCACTGGCTCATGTAAAATGCGCGCGCATTCGGGCTTGAGGTTAACACACAGAAAGACATGGCTAATTGATTTTGATATATACTTAGACCTAAACTATCGTCGTAAAAGAGAATTACTTCTATTACTTGGCCATTAAAACCGTAAAATACGACTTAGATTACTGGAATCACTGAATTATTTAGACTCAAGGAAATAACAGATGAACTGAGTTTGCTGAGGTCAACCAATAAATAAATTAAAAATTGTGATAACATAATTAGTTCACACAATTAGTTCGCAGAGATGAGGCTGGTATTTTGCTTCTCAACCGACTTCAAAAAAGAGGAGGTGATCAACTTAACTGTAAGTTTTTTTTTATGTTTGTTATCTCAGAACTTTCGACTGGATGAACGGACTTTGATTATTCTTTTTTTATTTGATAGCTGGTGCTTTCCGTGTGGTCTTATTTCAATTTGGTCCAGTTCTAACAATGGCGACATTGAGATTCATTAGATCCTGGTCATTTTTAATTAATGTTAAATGAGCCGCCTATTCCACCCCTTGCTACGTCATAAATGTATAAGGTATTTGGTCTAAAGATCTTTAAGTCCATTTAGGGTTTAGCCTATTTCTGCATATACCAACATCGATTTAAGTCTAACTCTCTTTATGCCTACTTTGCGTTACGTTTTAGGGTAAAGGGCCTATATTAAATGTATAGACTAAAAAATCTCATTGTAAGTTTTTGTTGCTACTACCGAAAGTGTTTCTGAACTGAAAAATGACTACATACAAAGGGTTTTTACGATCGATTCGAATATACACTCTTATAGGTATAACATAGAACTCTAAATAGTAAAAAACCGACTTCAGCTTATATGTTAGGCAAACAAAGAGTTTTGCTAAAAGCGAATTGAAAATGACATTTAGGCATAACGCGAATTAGTCTATTTACGAATTAGGTACACCTCGCGTAAAGGATATAGGCTTTGGATTTTGTTAGCTATATAATTATTTACCTTTATTGATGTTGGTAAAAAGAATGAAAGAGATATATAGTTAACAATAAACAAAAAAAAAACTACTTCAAACAGGAAACAAAAAAAAAAGGAAAAAGCACTAAGTCGCCACTACGATTTTCGAAGGTTCCCCTCGATTTCTCTGGGATGCCATCTTTATATCCTGGTTTCCTTATCATGGTACCACCGCTGGGATATCATCTTTCCAACAAAAAAAGAATCATCAACATCGGTTCATAAACGACGAAGCTATCCACGAACACACATAAAAAAATATATGCGGTCGAGTCGAATTGTCGAAGTCGAAACCTCCTCCTTTTTTGAAGTCGGTTTAAAAACGACGATGTTTTTATATGTTACAAAAGTGGCTAATGAGCAGACGAACCAGTAGATTACATGGTCATCGTGGCCCCGTGGACATCTGTAACATCATGGCGAGACAACGATTGCTAACCTTTAAGAAATCGGTCCACAACCCTTTTGAAGAGCCTCATGTCATAGGACAAACCTAAGGAGCTCATTCTATAGTTTACATTGCACAGAAAAAAACACCACGATGATCACGAAGATGGTCTCCTTTCTGCGGGTCAGGTTACATGATCAATATATGGTCAGATTCGTCAGAGTTCTCCTTAAGTACCCTAGAATAAACCGAAAAAACGGTAAGTATATTATAATTCTAAAAACTAAAACATAAAAAAATACCTACAATCAATAAATTACTGTTATTCCTTATGATTAAACACAAAACTCTTATAAACAGATATACTCTTACACAAATTCTTAAAAAATCATTCACACACACACACTTAAAATTTCAATAAAATAATAATAAAGAAAAATAAGTTTCAATCTTATACACTAATATTATATAATTTATAATTTAATTTAATATTATCAACCTATTAGCATACCTACTATCATTGTTATTAATATGTGGTTATTGAGATTGGTTTTACAATTACCTATCCATGTTGCAGCCCTAGTATAATAATGTATTGTGTAACTGTTTTTAACATGAATAAAAAAACATATTGCGATTTAAACTGAGTAAACAAACAGATAGCAAATTTTATTTTAACAACCATTTTGAAACGGTTCTACACTATCGGAATATCTTGTCAAATGCCTGGACAAGGAACCACACCATTCCACCTGCTGACCGTAGCTGACTTTATAATTGCCTTGCATTCAATCTGCGCCTCAGATTTTAACAGCCCAGTAAATTATCTGCAAGTTTATTTATACCGTTGTATAAAATAGTTTAAATTAGCTTTTCTCTTCCGCGCTTAAGTAAAATGTAAATTGAATGCGACTTTTACGTGGCAATTGAGAAATCGGTTTATTTTGTTTGTTTATGGAGCAGGCTGGCTGTTTAATGCCGTGAGTGAAGGGAGGAAAATTGCCTGCTATGTCTTTTTAGTCTCTGGCTGAGTTTGAGTATAAAATTTGATAAATTTGCAATTCTAAACTGCTACGATAGTTAATATTGGATCCTTACCTACGAAATTGCTGAAAAATTCTGATAAACTGGTTTGTTTACAATTTGTATAATTTTGCAATTATCTCAAAGTTCGATATTTAATACAAAAGTTGACTATGTTGGTAAAATCATATATGCAAAAGACGTGATTTTTGTTTAAGTTGTAAGTGTAATAAATAAGCTAGACAATCTTTTTTTTTTATCTTATTTTAAGGCATTGTCATTGTAGCCATCAGCACTAAACACGTCACGAAATCCAAGATATTCAGCCCTGCTTCAGAGCCATGCACAAAAAATATATAAGTTTCTTCAAAACTTATCGAAATGTCACTTGGTTATCAACAGTAAAGCAATAGTGCACTTTACTGAAGATTTTAGAGAGGCTTCTTGAGGTAATTCGAAAAAGTCCATCGCACGCATTTTATCGAATTTCCAATTCACTGCACACTATCACGGATATTTACCACATAATATATTATCATTATTATAAGCTAAACTCCAAAATATACGGCAAAATGAAAATTTTACAAAAAAACATGACGTCCCTCTTCGGATTCCCGCCAAAAAGCCCCCGCTAGACAATCTTCGTGTGAGGTGTTGCCAGTTTTTTTTTTTTTATTATTTTTTATTATTGACAGCTCTTCTTCAATTTTAAAACCTTACATTGCTGATTAAATTAAATGTTTTTCTCTAACATTCACACACAACTCTACTGAATTTTAATACTTCAATCCCGAAAATAATAATAAAATGTTAGTATGGAAAATCAGTTTTCTTGAAATTCTCCATACAAATCAATATCAATAATATAGGTGTCCATCTGATTCTCAACATTGATGATGTTATTAGCTAATAGAATAGATGAGCCCTTAGCTTGATTTGTGTATAATACGGAGCGGAAATACTAAATAATCTTTTACAAAAACTAACCTACAGAATTAATATTTTTTCTAATTTCCCGTAGAGGCAATGGCCGAAAAGGTTAATATGCCAGTAGATCCGTTCCTCCAAACCCTAAAAAAACTAATTAAACCTATTAACTTCAAATATCAAACGATTAAAATAGCTGTTACTTTTAATTCTCTCGTATTATTAAACTCCGTGGGTGGCGTACATTGAAGATTGGCTTTCAGAGGCCGAGCAATGGTCTGAGCAACAAATTCTACAAGTTGTCCCTTTGTACTGTTATACAGAGACGAACTATAAGGTAAAGATTGTAATTGAATTTCGAAAAACGTCGAATTCCTATATAATAAACGTCCCCCTATTCAATCCCCTTATAGATTTTTTTTAAACTTATTTTTTATTGCTCACCAACGTTTATTAAATTAAATTGCCAAATTTCATGTTTCTAGATTCTAGACCCACCGGTTTAGGACAGAGAGTTTTATTTTGTACATTTGTAGGTTACATCGCAAATAAAAAAAAATACAGATGAAATTTAAGAATATGCTTTTGTTTATTGAATAAAGGCGTAGAGTAATGCCTTTATCAATATAAAAAAATACTGTATTTGTTGTGCCTTTTGTAAAATATTTTATTTTCATTAATTTAACATAATTTTTGTTACAATTTCACTAGTAAGGTAGCTTTGCTAGAAGATTAGAGCTACTAAGTCCGTATCTGGACGCCTCAAAGAGGCGGTAATGAAACAATTTGGCGACAATGCGCCGATCGTGAATCGATAATAGTAAACTATCACTACTTATTAGTTTGTGGTTCAAGCGTAGAGCGCATAGCGAATGCAATTAAAAATATTCGAAATGCTTCTAAAGTTAGTATATCACAATTTATAAATAAGGGCTTCTATTCAAAAGTTTATGTAATGATTAGCTACAAAATGTTATAATTGGTATTAGTGTCAAAACAATAGTGCTTCAAGTAGTTGTAGGATCACAGTTTAGTTTTTACATCAGCTTACATGCAGCCTAAATTTTTACTTCCCATCTTCCCACACGGACACTTCGGCTGAATGGATATGGGCGAAGTTTGGCACGTAGATAAGATAGTTTATAAGCCTTCTCATACCGTAAAAGCACAGCTCCTATAGAGGAATCGATAACCTAAAGTAGGTATAAGCGGATGCAGCCGCAGCCTGCGGCCCGCAGGCAACAGCTAGTCAAGGTTAAATCACAAAAACTCTATTGGAATTCGCGATAACTCTTACTCGTACACTCCGTTTAACGTATATCTAGGGTCATATTAGAAAATTTAACTTAAGTACCGATCTCAACTTGAGCAGTTAGAAAGAGATACCATAAATCGCCTAAACAATACTGTGCTCAATTTGATATCTGTGTATAAAACGCTAGCGTCTTAAAATTACAACTTGCTCCGATTTAAAGGTCTATTATTGGGTACCATTTATGTATCGATGGGGACTATTGTGCTGAATGTGTACAATGGAAAACACGCGGTAAGTCCCTTCTAGAACGCGCTAGATTGTTCCGACTGCTGAACGGGATTCGAAAAAGGAATTCAACAATAGCACCGTTCAATTTCACCGGCTTGAAACTATTTAGGGGTAATTGTTTGAAAGCAGGGAAATTGCTCTTCGATTATTGGTATTATATAATGCAATTATATCAGTTTGAATGTTATGGTGGAGATTTTGTTTGGCAACGGTACCTACCTATATAAAAAAATGTGGCGGTTGTACAACCAATTATAAAAACGATTAATTTACGTTGAAATTGCATTGCAAAATGTTTTATTACTATTTGTTAATTTCAACACTACTCTTTTGATAGTACGCACAGAGTAAGGACTAAAAGTTTTTATCTGACAGCAGTAATTGTCATCGCATAAACCGATGAACCGATCAAGATAAAATTTGACTGAAAGAAGCTTCCATCTTGCTAAACTCTGTATTTTTTAACACTCTTAATAAATAACTCTTTACACAAAGAACAGGTGATTATTAGGTGTTGGAAATAGAATATCACTGTCAAACCTTCGGGGAAAACGCGTAGCGTACCGACAGACTCGTTTTGTGTTCGCATGGTTTCAGTTCGTTTTCCCAAAGGTTATTTCAATTTGGGTTGTATTCCAATTACATAAAACTTACTTTAAAACCTTTTCACAAACACCGCGTAAGCGCAGCAACCGCGCAGTCTATATAAACTTTTTTTCAATAAGTTTTATGTAATTAGAATAGAACCCAAATTGCAATAACTTGTTGGAAAACGCGTCCGTCGGTACGCGCTTTAAGTGTATGTTTACATTACTTATGGTACCTACCTACAACTACATATTTGCACAGAACACCGGTTATACAGTAAGGTATACAAACTCCAAACATTTCCTCCAGCGAAGGAACAAACAAAGGTTAAGCACAGATTCTAGTGTGAGGTCTGGATCGCGCGTGCCATGCGTTCCTGCACTGTCGCGATTTATCTCATGGAAATTGCATATGGTTTGCATATTCGGCTGATTTTACACCGAATTTGTTTGCCTCGTATGTTCCTCACATTCCTCGTTCCTATTTTAGTGCATTGCATTTTATTGTACAGTCAGGAGCACGTGGAGCTTGACACATTGGTTCGATATAGCCATGTTTGTACATTGTATAAGGTGGAAGGTCATTGGTAATAGGCATGTCCTTTGGTAGGTGTTTACTAGCAGCGCCCCGCGGTTTCACCTGCATAGTTCCCGTTCCCGTGAGAATACGGGGATAAAATATAACCTATGTTTTATTCTGATGTATAAGCTATATAATTGTAAAGTTTTATCAAAATCCGTTCTGTAGTTTTTGCGTGAAAGAGGAACAAACATCCATACATACGAACTTTCACGTTTATAATATTAGTAGGATGAGAGCGCATCTACTTAATATAAGATAATTCTTGGGTAAAATTTAGTGTTTCTAGAATCACCGGTTTAGGCAGTTGCGCTACCTACCTTTTGTCAATGGGATTCGTTTACCCAAGTAGGATATATAGAATAAATAAATAAATAATAAATAAATTGTGGGACACAATTTACACACGGTTATTCAGTCCCAAACTAGGCAGAGCCTGTACTATGGGTACTAAACAACTGATAAACATACTTAAATAAATATTAAACACCCAGACACGAAGCCAACAAACATGTTCATGCACACAAATGTTGGTCCCGAGCGGGGATCGAACCCGCGACCTCTGATTCAGAAGGCAGGGTCACTACCAACTGAGCCAACAGGCCTGTCATAGAAGCTTACGAAAAGCAATTTCCTAGTCATTGATGAAATCTGCTGTTTAAGCTGTTCCACGATTATCTACAGCTCTCCTGGGCTCCTACAGCTATTCATGGCACACCCTGCATGATCGATCAAGATCCACGTTTGACGTTAAGGAGGCAGACTGGATGGAGCATTATGTATAATCGATTTACTACTGTAGACGGGCCTGTTGTGTTGGCTCAGTTGGTAGTGACGTCGCGGGTTCGATTCCCGCTCGGGGACAACGTTTGTGTGCATGAACATGTCTGGTCTGGCTTCGTGTCTGGTCGTTTAATATTTATTTAAGTATGTTTATCCTACGAATAAGGAATAAGTCAGGAAGAGTAACTAAGAACAAACTCCGTCGAAAAACTGGCCCCACAAATAATTACTACAAACTAAAAGGACATATATCCATACAGACCAATCAGTAGAGATTGCGTGAAGCGATTAATTCCGACAAGCGCTGTGATTGGTTCTCAGCAGCCATCATAATAGTAATTGGTTCGAGAGTTTGAATTACGAATTGTCACTGTTAAATTGTCATTGCATTCGTGGACGATGTTATGCAATGTACGGGAGAGTAAAAGTAAAAAACAACTATTGAATATTTCAGTGTTTTATTTTAGTGATATATTTATAATTGCGTGTTAGAAACAAATTTGTGATCAATCAAAATCAAAATCTGATCTGACGAAAGATAAGAAATCTATACGTATAATTAATCTCTAGAAGGGTCGCGTCTGTAGTGAATATTTTTGTGAAAAAATAATAGAGTACTTATATGCATACAAAATATTATCCGTACCTATCTGAACTTATTTACAAAAAATATAGAAAATTATAATAACAACAGTGAAAACAGAAAAATGAAATTAATCAAAAAATCACCGAGATATACAATCGTAAAGCTAGGCTATCTATCCCTCTCTTCGAAACGAAATTTTATATGGAAGTAATATGGCGCTCCCGTCATGTGACGTCCACGACAGTTCGGATCTCTCTTTTTAACCAACGACTTTAACAGCATTATAACTCGTAAACTAACAAGTACTTTGTGTTATTTTTTCACATTTACTCTTACTGATAATTTAAAAAAAAGACTTGCATATACCGTATTGCAACAGGCATTATTAACGATACTAAGGCCAAAACTTTTTTTAGATTTTTGTCTGACTGTATGTATACTACATCACGCCAAAACTAATACGATTGCAACTTAGGATACAAATAATCACGATTCGATCCATTTTTGTCGTCGGAATTCTTTTTTGGAGAAACTAAAAAAGTAAATTTTCATAAGAAATAATACCAGAAATGTGTATATTGCTGAAAATTGCTTGTTCGTAACTGTATAATATTACAAATTATAATATATCTAAATTACGCTTTATAATCTGGCTGGCTGCTTCTTGTGTAATGCGGACCAAACAACAATATTTTTACGAAAACAAAATGGAATATTATTTCATATTTATCTGTGATAAGTTATCCCGGTTAGCTTTTTACTTCTTTCCTCACATTTTTTACACCAACCTACTACACAGGTGGTCATTTTTGTGAAGATTTATCAGATTTTTCTCGAGTTTTACACAAATAAAACGATGACTGCCTATCTCACTAACAGCGCGTGACAGACTGAAAAAAAACCGGCCAAGTGCGAGTCGGACTCGCGCACCGAGGGTTCCGTACAACCTTGCAAATTTATGGTTTTCGTAATTTTTCCTTTATCTATGCTATAAGACGTTGCTTCGTACCAAATTTCAAGATTCTGAGTTCACGGGAAGCACCCTGTAGGTTTTGATTCCCTTACAAGTGTCGAAAATTTGCGGCATAAACGGCTGTATCTTTTGATTGCGTTGGCTTAGAAGTTTGATTTTTTCCCAGCTTCAAGGGACAGTAGACCTGAGTAATTGATATAAATTTCAGCTTCATACCTCCACGCGTTCCTGAGAAAAAGGGTCTTGACAGACGGACGGACAGACGGACAACAAAGTGATCCTATAAGGGTTCCGTTTTTTCCTTTTGAGGTACGGAACCCTAAAAACGCACAGATTGTAGTTTTTTGCCCCGCCTTTTCGTGGGGTCATTTTTTGACCGCTGTTACTCTTCTTGACTTATTCCTTATTCGTAGTGTTTATCAGTGTTTTGTGCCCAGTACACACAGTGTAGTGTACAGGCCCAGCCTAGTCAAAGTCAAAGTCAAAAGTTTTTATTCAATGTAGGGGCTTATAAGTCCTCTTATTGAAAGTCATTGCGACTCCACCGCTTATGTATAGTTGAGAAAAAGAAGTGGGGCAAGAAACTCTTCCTCCTCCTAGTTTAGAACTAAATAACCATGTGTGAATTGTGTCCCATAATTTATTATTATTAGTACTAAACCTTTTACCGCATGAAGAAAAACAATTGATATTAAGAGAAACCGAAAATCCTGACGGTGTTTATTTATGTATTGGTGATAGAGGATCAGTACAGTTATAGCAAATCCATTAGAAATATTATCCACGTTATTCTTTATGATATAAGAATGATATCTCTTTTTGAATTATCCAAATCGGACCATTACTTACGAAGATATTAAATAATAAACATACTCAATGATCGCGAGAGCGTGTACGTCACTGTGAGGGAACCAAGTACGGCCGGCCGGCCGGCACTCAATGATCGCGGGAGCGTGATGACGTCACAATGAGGGCGACGCTACCGCGGCGGCTACTCGGTGAACTTCGCTAGGAATTCGGTCATAACTTTGTCAATTTTTGTCGTAGAACAAAAATTTTTGTACTGTATGTTAAGGATTTCTTAGCTCTATAAATCTGCATTCTCAACTAAAAACGTTACGGATCCTCATTCTTTTAACCCAATCTATACATAGCAACTGTTTATTACCATACGGTTTTGAATTTTTTATACTGGGTGTAAGTGGTAACTTGGTAAGATCTAAAACAGTGAATTCAGGCCATTATTCTGAATTATATTTCTTTCCTTCTAATATTTATAACTAATATATTTTTGACGATATGATTTTAATTGTATCAGAGGAGAAGCTGATTCCTGCTACCAAAGTGGTTGGAAGACTTTTTTCATAGAGAAACTTTTTGTTATACGGCCTGTCCATTCCTGGTTTCTGATTTTAAATTCAACGTAATGCTCAGAATTCACTGTTTTAGTTTCTGTCTCTATAACCCCTTATATTACACTAGGAGCGCCCCGCGGTTTCACCCGCGTAGTTCCCGATCCCGTTGATTCTGATGTATTAAGCTATATAACTGTAAAGTTTCATCAAAATCCGTTCAGTAGTTTTTTCGTGAAAGAGCAACAAACATCCATACTCACAAACTTTCGCGTTTGTTAGGAACTAGGATGACATTTGGACGATTTTACCCCGCTTTCTATTCGTTCAAACGACAGTTTAGTCGTCTAAAGTCTAAACAATCCATCGCAAATCAAGAACATTTTCTGCGACATCGGATGTGTCGCACGATTGTTTATTGGCCCAGGGATCGTGTTATTTGCCGCCTCCTGACACATCCTCCATCATTGTTGTTCGTCTATCTGTCGTATGCTAAGCTGAGATGTACTTTTATCTCCAGGACTTAGTATTGTCTATATACAACATGTAAGAGAATAAGCGCAATTCCTGAAATTAGTTTGTTCAGTATCGACTACTTATGCGATTTCAGCTATTTTTAATATGTGTTAAATTAAAAAAAAATGAA
Source organism: Ethmia dodecea (assembly GCA_963855545.1). Lineage (NCBI taxonomy): Eukaryota > Metazoa > Arthropoda > Insecta > Lepidoptera > Depressariidae > Ethmia > Ethmia dodecea. The sequence continues at coordinate 13,175,927 of OY979446.1, read as the reverse complement.
TTATCGTAGCAGAATTTAGTGCTTTCTATGGAAATTGTGCTATTATTAATCGATATTTAGCTATGAAACATGTCTGCAGAATCGAGTCCAATGATGTCTTAAAAATAATACCGCTTAAATTATTACCTTCTTTTTAAAAATATAACTCATTTCAGTCTCTATAGCGGATAAGTTAAATGACGTAGGCATCCGTTAAGAAAATGCTTCACTAAATTCCCACGGGAACGAGAAAATGACAGTAAAATACACATGCCAGTTATTTATAACAAGGTGTCATTCTTGAGACTGCACATGTGATGAATGCTAATTTACGATACGACTATTAATATGTTCTCATTTAGACCTATTCCAGTAATTCTTGATAAACCATATAAGATTTGTTACGCGTAGAAATAAGTTTTTTATAAATCTGTCAAATTAACTTGTCATTGAGCGCTGAAAAGGGGTACTAATTAGAAGTTATAACTTGTTAGACAACTCTGTAAATAAATTATTCCATATAAAGGAATTGATCATGTTGAATTGCAAAGCAGTTTGTCTTTTCTAGAATGAAATGTATTTGATTTTTTAGCTTTCAGAAAATATACTTAAGTAAGTAAGTACATATTTTTCAGTAGCTTTTCAGTAGCGACGGTGAAGAAAACTTGGTGGTCCTGGGATGGTCTCTGGAGCATGTAACAAAACCCCAGTCCAGCGATGTGTCCGTAGTCACGTTTTGGGCTCCAAAAATATACTTGTGAATATAGGTATTTTCAGGGATAAAGACCTGTACCGTCTTGGGAATAAGGGTGTGGGCGTATTCTCATTTATACAAGCTTTTATCTTGTAATGTATATTATTGTTCGGGTGGAATCCTGCAAGTCAATTTTAAAGCAGATATCGTCAACCGATTGAGCTGAAATTTGGCATACTTAAATTATGTAAGTTCGGCGATAATGCAATATTATGGTACCGCTGAGCTGATCTGATGATGAAGCCAGGAGATGGATATTGGAACTCTTCAATGGCTACTCGAAAACCCCTCTAGTCTGGGCTCATTTGATTTTTTTATGACGCGTGCCTTACGTAATTTTTTTTTTAGTTTTCTGGAATATTTTATATTTCTTTGTAAGCTCGCTCTCTTTGTGATTTCTCCTCTATGTTACTAAGCAAATATTTAAAAGTAAAATCCATTTCATATTCATCTTTAACGCCTTTTGTTACAGACCAGATTGGCAGTAAAGTCTTGGTTGCTGTTTTTGGCATGCGAAACAAAACATGTGGGTTGACTGCATGAATGCTCGTATACTCACTCAAGTGAATATTATCTAATATTTCTTCCATCGCATTTACGAGTATAGCACACAGCGTCAATGTTTTGAACATGTTAATGCAAGAGTTTCTAAATAATATTGCATTTGAATTGTAGAGCAGTGATAGCCTTACGGTTAAGGAGCCTGCTTCACATGATGAAAATCAGTGAGGCTCGGCTGCGGTTTTCCTCACGATGTTGTCCTTCACCATCGGAGCTAGTGATATCACTAGCTCCGATGGTGAAGGACAACATCGTGAGGAAAACCGCAGGTCCCAGATTAATTCTGAGGCATGTGTAAAAGCCCCGGTCCGGCAATCGGCTCACCACCTATCATGTTTAGGGGTCCAAAAAATATCTGGTGAAAAGTGGGTATATCCAGTAATGGAATACCTCTGCCTACCCCCTCGGGGATATATGGCGTGATATTATGTATTCATTTAGGCTACATGATGCGTCAAAGAAATCTTATCACATACACATCCATACAAACACCCCATAAAATTACCCTCCTTCCGGCGCAATCGTGCAAAAAAGCTTCCCAGAAGCAATTGCTTTATACTGATTTATCTTCTTACAAGCCAGTGTCAATGTCTTGTACTAGAACATAAATTGTACCGATTCTGAACGGTTGTAAACTGTCATACAGCCGTTCCGTTCAACGGCGCTTGTCTTATTAGCATTGTCCTTACTTTAAACGCTGCGCAACGCTCTCAGCGTGATCTGGAACGCCTTTTACGTACCACCTTTGTACGGGTGCAACAAAGTATCATCTGTACTTTTGCAGCTTTCTGCTAAATCATTTTTAACCTTATGCATAAAGAGATAGGTGTCTATGGAAAAAATCGGCCGCATATTTATAGTGGTACCGGTAAGGCATCCTGTCATGTTACGCTTTCCCGGACAAAGGGTTTGATTGTCCCGACCAGCTTTGCCAGCTTAATTACTAATGTATCCTTGCCTTATTCGCCCGTCTGTAATTACGTTTATCCTATCTCCTTATTGTGTAATTGTGTGGTAATGAATTCTTTACTCGTCGACTTTTTACTTTACAATCTGTCTCTTAATTTGTTATTTCTTGTGAAGTTGTGACTCGTAGCTGCCACTTTTCAATCTCGTTGACGATTCGTTTTTGCTGGACCCGTATTTTCTTTGCAATTAACCTAAGGATTATTGTATCAGTAATCTACAAATAAGGCTTCATTTCAAGAAAAACTCGTACCAACTTATGACCAAGATGCATTACACGTACTTCGAGCAAGTAATCTAGATTATGTATGAGCGCCCCACGAGTCGTAACGAATGCTATCCCCTGCATATCAAGCGCAGATTTGACTGATGTAGTCACGATCCAGACACGCGCTTCCAACGTTTTTCTTATGCTCGTGAGACAAGCCTACGGCTAGTTTACATCGCGTTATGGCTGCCCAGCAGCCGTTCGACCATTAATTAATCCCTTAACGGGCCAAAGCCCAGTTGCAGCGATTTTGAATGACAAAATTGTTGCCCCCAACGGAAGATCGACTTGACGGATGGTGTAATTGAGGTTTGAAATATTATTTCTAGTTCAATCGCTAACGACGCTGCTTTTTGCGGACAAAATAAATATGGCGTTGTCGGTTTCGCGCTCAAACCGCAGTCTGATTGTGATCGCGCGCGTGAAGTTCTAATCTCGAATAGATTACTGTGATTGGTCGGGCCTGCGGGGAGCAGCGGGGGGTGCGTAATGAAGGCGCCAACGGACGTACCGAGGCGCGTAAATGGCGACGAGTGTTTTTGCGGGGCAATTGGAAATCTTGCGTGTGCTAGCGGAATCAATCGCGAGTGTACAAAAAAGTGATGGTACAGAATCATAATTATATGTCATGTCTTGCGGGGTAGACGGCTGTAGGCATTGAGAAAGTGGCAAAGCTAGTGCCTGCCCATATTACAATGTGGGCAGTGATTTGCGATGGCCTAGAACCGTAGAACAGTTTTTGCGAAACATTCCCCCGGCGTAGGAAATGTTACATTGTTAGGAATGAAAGTGATCGATTACTGCGATTAAATTGATAAGTACCTATCGTTTTAAGCCTAGCATTTTTTATGTTATGGGAAGCAAACTCCGTGCTGAAGATAAGGATAGTGGAGGTTTTTGATAAGAGCAATTTTTTACTTATCAATAATTATTCAATTTCTCCAAGTTGGTTGGTATTCACGTTTTCGTCAGAATAGGTATTTCACAAAATCAATTTTGGTGCCTGCGGGTTTCCTTACGATCATTCGCACACAAACACACACACGCTACACTGTTGAACTAGTGATGAATATCTACGTAAACTTTTTGCAACCTTTATCGGCTATCGCTGCTTAGAGTGTTACATACTTGTCACTGTCAACCCTATGCTGCAAAAGTAGACAAGTTAGAAGTACAGAATATATAGGTAATAGTACTAACATACCTAAAGCGCAGAATCCCAACAAGAAAACTGAATTTTCCACCTCTCCCGAGGTTACCTGCTGTTACAAACAAGTGGACAAGCAAACTGTACCATTCAGCACCATCGGGCACGTGATGCAATATAATAAATAACGTTATAAAGTGCGACAGTAACGCTTATAAATCGCCGGTCGCTAACGAGTCCCGCGCACCGTGACCGCGTCAATGTCCGTAATTTCATCACAACACTGTTTGTTGGTGGCTAGGGATGGGCTGTTCGACTGTCGATAGCATTTTTATAATAATCTTGCTCTCTACGCACAATGACCAATTGATCATGACCCTCAAAAACGACACAAACGCAGAATGACCAATCACAAAATGACACATAATACTGCATACGCAGAATGACCAATAGCAAAATTACCTATGCTATAGGTGTACGCAGTATGACCAGTTGCGAAACGATCTATATTATAAATGCGAAAATGAGTTTGTTAAGATTTCTTGCAGGCAAGAACCATTTTTGATGATTTTTTATATAGAAACAGATTGGATCTAGGATTCGATAGAAGGTGATGATGAGAAGATTGGAGATTGAAAGACACCGATTTTTAGTAACAGGGGGACGCGATAACCTATTAAAGTTATTGTGGACAGAGTTGTATGCAAGAGCTAGTATTGTGATAACACACTGGATGCTTAGAGAAATGTAGGTCCAGTGGACATATTTCTTGAAGTTATTCTAATTTGTGTGGCTTCTTGAAAAAAATTTACTGTTACAGTACCTCTGTCGAAATCTTTAGTGCCTTCAATTGTTTCTAATTGTGCAAACTTGTCATTGGCTCTTTGTTGCTCATGATTTTTCTCATGTTAATTTAGCTGTAAGTTTTCCGAAAAATAAATAAATAGATATACAAGTGGTGTAATGTAAATGTTATTGAAACAGAATGATTAACAACAAGGCAAAAATAAGGTGAAACAAAGTGAAATTGTCGCATCACACTAAAAATATAATCGCTAAAACATTTAGTTCAGTTACTATCATAATTAAGCAAATCCAGAAATTCCTTTGCTTCTTGGCTAAGATATTACAAATAATATCTTGTTTCACGACGTACCTAAAACCTCAAGAAATGTATTTATCAGTAACTGAGATAATTCACTTTGAGAGTACCTAACTCGCTTGTGCTTTTAGCTTGCGCATTACTTTGGCACGTATTAATTAATGAAGAACAATCTTCTGCTTGCGAAATGTCATAATTTCCTTTATCTTGCGCATTTTCTTTTTTTTATAGATTGCGTGTATTTCATTATTGTACGATTCAAAGAAAACGTTGATTGAGCAGAGACACAAGAAATGACTTTCCAAGTGGAACATCTACTTATTTATTCACTTTTTTTCTACTAGTAAAAATCTCGGAATATAATCGACAATCCAATCAGTAAATCGAATGATTCCGTTGTTCTGCTCGACGGAACATCACTATTAATCTTGGCGTGAGTTAATGTGAAAAAGGGGGATTTATTCGAGCATCAATCAAAGTAAATACGCAGGTGGTGCTACGGGCGCAACAATCGAAGCGTTTTATGCTGTTTTAAAACGCTCAATGCTCGTGTAAATTGTAAATGTGGAGTTTGACGGGTTAAAACGTCAGGTGTGTAAACTTCTAAATACAGACATATATACATACCTAGTAAAAATAAAATCAGTAATTATTTCTTTGGCACACCAACACCACGATAAAAAAAAATACACTCTATATGATACATCAATAAAAATATGCAATAAGTGACACAATGATTTTAAAAAGTACAATGGGTAGTCTTATCGCTTTAAGCTTTCTTTCAGACAACTTTGGAATATAAATATTACATCATATTCACCCGACGAGCCTATTATAGGTAGGTATGGTAATTGCGTAGCTTTTCGTAAAGACTCGTTATTTTAAATTTCTACGAAAACGGTAATAAAATAAAAAAACTAAAACTAATCAGAGTATTAAAATATAAAATAATTATGGTCTGGCGATATTAGTAAGAGCTACAATGTTGCAGACTTTACACAGAACCAAATACTGATAGCTATTCGAAACGAACATCGATACTTGGCTCAGTAATTACCAATATGGACAACGGCCAACATTGTGACTTAACCCGACTAACTCGCTTAATGAATCGATCCTTTATCGATACATCCGATCAATTAAAGTCGTCGGGGAATCGATAAATCACGGCCCTACACGACTTTGATGAGGCCCTGCCTAATAAAGAAATGAGGGTTCGATATGGATAGTTGGGGACAGGGCTGGAGTGCGGCGTTGTATATGAAATGTAGATCACATATTTGTAAGTGTATTTTTGAAGTTAAAAGAAATAAATATGGAGATTGGCAAAATGGCCGAAAGACGTTTTATTACAAATTCAAACTATTATCAATTTTTTCATCATCTTTTTAATTTTGCAGAGTAACATAATTGATTAAATTCAAAATCCAAAAAAAAGGTGGACACCAAAAAATCTAAAACTCTTTTTAAAGCACTATTTTTTTTCAATAAAAAAAAGTCAATCGAAGTTTAACAGAAATGATTTTTCATAATATCTCAAACTCAAAATATCCTTGAGCCATTCCTGGCGGATAATGTAGGTATTTTTATTTTTTCTTGCATTATCGCGCTGGATGATAGATCGCAAGTTGCTGGTAAAACTAGCATGGAATTTACGATCTTAATCATGTAAGCTATTAATTAAGAAATCAAACAAAACTACACACACAAGATGGAAATAAAGTAAAGATATAGTAAACTAATTATACCAGGATCCTACCAGGATCAAATAAAACGGTTAGGATTTTTTGTATATTTTAATTAAACTAACATTTATTTATGTAACTACTAAAATTAAACTAACATCTATTTAGCCTCGGCTTCGCTTCAGTTTTACCAACTTAGCGATTTTGTATTTAAATGTAATGTTTTTTTATCGTTTGATAGTGATAATTTATATACATACGAGTATGAAGAATAAAATATTCCGGATCATAAAAAGTCTTTATTTATTACTTTATTACTTTACTTCAAAATATATCTTCTTACAGTTTCTTAATAACAGAATATTTGCTCTTATTCTACGACTGTACTCTCCGAGATCTCGCAACAGAATGAATCAAACAGTCGCCAGCCATCGCTCCCCACTCGTAGCTTCCCACTCGAAATGGGAATACAATAAGCGGCTATGATTGATCCATTAAACTCGGCTATGATTGGTTGAATTTTATAAACCAATCATATGCGAGCATTAGTGTTGCCACTTCAAAATAACAATAGTATTACAAATGTACCAGAAACATCGTCTAAAATATTACAGATCATGACATTCGGCCATCCGCGCTCGTGCAACCTCCTGGTGCACGCACATCCACATATTATATAGTACAGTATCTACATAGCCTTTATATACTACATACTTAACAAAACCAATTAAAATAATTGTTTATTAGAAAATGCATACTTAAAGTAATCCTTAAATCTAAGTTTACTTAAGCTAATCCTTATATTTCGATTTTACAAATAATTTATAAAATATCAGTTTGATTTATAATTATTCTAATTATGAAACATATCTCGTATATTACTTATACATTATATATATTCAATTCAATTCAATTCGTTTATTCATAATAAAAATTACATGTCATGTTTATATCTAAAATGTCAGACTGTATAATGAGGTGGACCACGGTTGGACCCGGAAATAATTTATACAATATTACTAGATAAGTCAAGATACTTATTCAATAGGTCAATTATGTTATTTAGGTACAAAACATTGCAGCAAAATATAAAATAAGTCATGACATTCGGTAAGTTGATGTATAATATTGTATTTTATGTATGCATATTATGGTATAGTCGCTTAAAGTAGTTATTGCAAAACAGATAAAGGAAATCTTCGTCATCACTCAAGAACGAATCGCTAGACTGTCAAAACTCAGGATTCAGGCAACAACAGTTTCAAAAGACTTTTGTTATTAAACCTAGGGACATTACTGTTACCTTTACTTACTTTTACTTATTTGCCCTTTCGAAAATTTACCTACTTGAAAAAGTAGTAAGTAAGTAAGTAACAACTCTTTATTGTACACCAATAAAAATATGCAACAAGTGACACAATGATAAAAAAAGTACAAAGGGCGGTCTTATCGCTTTAAGCGATTTCTTCCAGACAACCTTAATATGGATGTAACTGTAGTAGGTACCTAACTATTGTATATAAACCTGTGTATGTGCTGTATAAGCAAAATAATCTTTTATCTATCTATCTATAGTTATCAACGACTTTAACAATTATAAATTATGGTCTCTCTATTGAGCATGCTTCATATAGGATTTCTTCCATAAGCCATGGTGATACCAACTGTCACACGGGTTTTAAGAGTGCGTTTACTTGTTTTATTTTTATTTTATTTATTTAGGAAAACAAACAGTTTCTAACTTAAACTTCTAATTGATATAGTAAGTGTAGACCTATAGCTCCTTTATTTTATATAAAACTATAAACACCCATAGAAATATCTATACAAACGGAAAAGAGCGTGACGCCCTAATATGATGCAATTATTTAAATATTATCATTACACATCATTTTTTTATTACTTAGTTTGTTGTATGAATTTAAACTTAAGTTGAAAATGTCAACTTTAGTTAACTTGTTATTATACAATTTACAGGCACGTCTTATGAAACGATTTCTAACAACAGCTTTTTGCATGTTGTATATGAAACAAACATTTCTTTACGTGTTTTTCTGACACAACCACGAGGAACATGAAAGGTTACTATAAAGAAAGTAAATTTGTAGCATCGACACTATGTATTAGTTTAACAAGGTTTAAACTATCCAAATAATTTATTTTTAATTAAGAAATTAGGCTGTCTTAATTATGTTCCGAGTCCAAAAATTTACCTAATCTGTTGTGCAAGGGCTTAACAAACTTTTTCTGCAGTCTCTCAATTTTATTGATATGAATAAGATAGAGAGGCTGACATACAGAGCAAGCAAATTCAAGCAGACTTCTAACACAACTATTCAATTGTAGTTTATAAGTATAAACCTTTTAAGTGGCTTACCCATTCTTACTATAATTAATTAATTTGCAGATTTATTAATTAACTTGTAGACTAAGTTGGTGACCACATTCTTAAACGTTTTCCTTTTTTTGTCGTTTTGGCTCACGACTAATTTGTCCAGATGCACCCAAAGACATACCATCGCCGAGCTCCATGATCTCGAAAACAATAAATCGTGGTTAGTATATTCAATTACGTACTTGAACAGGGACTGCTTAAGTCTACTGCTCAACATCGCTTCAATAGGGTTTCAGAATGGCTCAATCTAAACTTACTTTAAATTTTGACAAAACAAATAACATAACTTTCTTAATTTTAGACCATCATAATATCCCGGATTCTGATAAATATAAAATTATTGGTCATACAATTCATGACCAAATTTCTTCGTGCTTTTGTCCGACACACCAAAGAACTAATGAAATTAAATACATGGGTATTCTAATTGATAGTAGATTGTCTGTTGGTCCTTATATTAACCTCCTAGAAAATAGAGTACGCAAACTAATATTTGTTTTTAACCTCTCAGACCATGAATCACAGATACAATAGATTTTCAATTGTGTCTCGGTTCCAATTGGAACCGGCGGTTCTTAACTGATAAACACCTAAGACATGTTGCAGACCCTCACTTACTAAAAACGATAAAGCTGGCCCTTTGTCTCTACTAATTTATTGTATCACATCGTGGAGCGGATCCTCAAAATCGCACTTTATTATCATTCCCCAACGTGTCTTACTTAGAGTTTGTACCTTTAGACCTAGATTATTTCCCACAAAATGCCTCTATCAATATTGTACTACTAACTGTCCGTCAACTCTTTATTTTTTTACACTGTTCTGTTCCAACATTCAAATACACCTTTTACTGATACTCCAAAAAGAAATTACCTAATTGCCAAATCCTTTCAAAACAATACTAGCTTCAGCCATAAATTAATTTGCATTTCAGGTCCCTATTTATTCAACACTCTACAACGTAAACTATTTATACTCAATTTTCATAAAAATGACTGCCAGAAATCTGTATCTACTTGGTTACGGAGTCTTAATTACGAAGAAACTGAAACTCTGCAGCAATCTCTAGCTTAAAAAAACAAGTTACAAAAGAAACACATATACACTCTCGAACACACCCCATACGCACGCATATACACAACAGGCATACTTTTAAAATTTATTTTATACCTATTTACAATTTTCTATTTTTGTTATATCTACCTACCAAAGTAAAACTATTTGTCATAAGATTTAAGTCAAATTTTGATCTCAAAAGCACTGTTGGTACCCTCATAAGCACTGTACTTACATGCACCTTTAAATTGTAACCGATATAATAATATATAGCTGAGGGTATTCTATTTTAGATATCGGCTGATATTTACTTAATAAGCACTATAAACATTATAATTTATTATCTTTTTACTATTATATTTTAAGGCTACTTATACTTATGGAAAATAAAGAATTATAATTATCTAACATTTTATTAGTCCATTTATAAATGCTACTACTGTAAATTCTGCATAAAAAATATTATCATTTCAGGCATAAATATACAAGTCCGTGACTGCGGACGAAAAATACCTCCATTGAAACATTGTATTTATAGATATACTACCTCCTATTATCACATGTAGAATAACCATTTCTAAGAGACATATTACATACCCTCATCGTATACATAGTTCCGTTCGGCATACTTAGCCTTATCGTGGAACATATACTCGTATAACTCCTTAGGGCACATATGGCGTCATCGTGGAACATACATAGCTCCATATGGCATACATAGCCTCATCCTGGAACATACATAGCTCCATATGGCAAACAGCCTCATCTTGGAACATACATAGCTCCATATGGCATACATAGCCTCATCTTGGAACATACATAGCTCCATATGGCATACATAGCCTCATCGTGGAACATACATAGCTCCATGTGGAGTACATATCCTCATTGATGAAGGAAATGTACAACTCCCTGCACGACACACATGACCTAGCAGTTTAAATAAGTTGTTATATACTATGTATGCATAAGTTACTCGTATATAAACCTTCTTGTAATACCTATATTTATCAAAATATGGTCTCCGTTTTACTCCATTTACATTAAACGGATCGAGAATTCAGAATAAGTTTTTGAAAATGTTGGCATACCGTTACAATTTGCACCAGATTCTTTTCAACTATGATCAAAGGTTATTCAAGTTTAAGATAATGAATCTAAAATCCCGCAGAAAATACCTACTTTGAGCTTACATATTTACACAAAATTTTACACTCTACAATAGACTAGCCCAATCTGCTGTCCACTCTCAATATTAATTCACTCCATAGAACTCGACAGCCAAGAACATTACATTACACATATTATACAAAAACAACACTTTATTTTATAATCCCATATCCAGAATATGCCATTCTTATAATGAAGTCGTTCGCGAATATGGAGATAGATTAGACTTATTCGACGGTAGATTAAAAAGGTTCCGAAATAACTTACTTTATGTCCTCAATTAAATCCCCAAATTACCCTCTGAATTTAATAACTTTTACTTTTATCTTTCATTATTAAAGAAACATTATTTTAAATTGTAGATCGGCAAATTGTTATAAAAATACTTTAATTTATTTGTTTAGAAATTTCAATTGTACCTACCTACAATACGTGTAACTTTTGACAGTGTTTATTTCGTTATTTCCATTAACAATTTGTTAACATATACTTTAGGTTTGCAATCTGTTTAATACCAGTACTGTCTCATTACAATGCTTCGTTAATTGTCATCTGTTTTGTGTGTCTAATAAATAAATCAATAAATAAATATTTAATGTACTACCTGACGATCTTAAATTAATGGGTATTACATTTTTTAAGAAAACATTGACTAGATGGTTAAGTGATAAGTGCTTTTATAGTTTCCAGAAATATATGAATTTTAAATATTAATACACAATCTTTAGCAAAAAATAATTTTGCACGCCTGCACGTAGGCAGAATACAAGGACGTGTTTGTATTTTAACACCTTTAAGTTCATTGTATTCTGCAAATAAACGAGTTCTTCTTCTTCAAAACTAAAATACCCTGCACATTCAAACATACACTTTTAATTAATGTCAATGTAAGGACAAATTTTTTTTGTTGTTTCAAATGTATGCGTGATCTTGCACGATTGCCATAGAAACCGAGTTTTCACGTGATAGATATAAATCGATGAACGATCAGCCTAAGCGTTCGGCTGTGATGCATTTATCTCTCTTTCAATCCAGTATGCAATTTTTCATCAATGTTTTCTTATGACGGTATCACGTAAAATTTTCATCCGTACCGACTTTACAGACAACCAATTTTTTTTTATTACTTGCTAAAATTATTATTATTATAGTAATATGCTGAGTTTTAATCCTTCTTTCCCTTACAACTACATTTCTTTTGACCACTTTATAACTATACAACTTCATATCACAAAATAATAATGTGGTTGTTAATTTAATTTATTATCATTATAAATGCCATAACTACTACGTACATACCTCTGTTTTTTTGTGTGAGCTGAAGGTGAATCCCGCTGCTGATTTATGAAGAATAAAATATTCCGGATCATAAAAAGTCTTTATTTATTACTTTACTTCAAAATATATCTTCTTACAGTTTCTTAATAACAGAATATTTGCTCTTATTCTACGACTGTACTCTCCGAGATCTCGCAACAGAATGAATCAAACAGTCGCCAGCCATCGCTCCCCACTCGTAGCTTCCCACTCGAAATGGGAATACAATAAGCGGCTATGATTGATCCATTAAACTCGGCTATGATTGGTTGAATTTTATAAACCAATCATATGCGAGCATTAGTGTTGCCACTTCAAAATAACAATAGTATTACAAATGTACCAGAAACATCGTCTAAAATATTACAGATCATGACACGAGTATATTCAGTCGCTACGAGTAACCTGGCGATTTTCAGTTATAAATGATAATTTTACTACTGCAAGGTGGTTCTAAATTTTATGATTAAAATTATTTAGCTACCGAATATATTTTTGTGAATAAACTAAACATTTTCTTAATAATTTACTCACGGATTGCTAGAGTAGGTTTCTTTTTGTTAAAATATCCCAAAATCTAGCGAGTTTGAAGATTAAATTTTATTAATTTTCGCAATGAAAATGTATCCATTTATTCTGTAGTTAATAAGAATTACACTTAGAAAACTCAATAGTCTAATAACAAGGCACACTAAACTCGTCACAGGAAGATTGGCTAAATATAAACATCCAACCCATCACCACCGACGAGTTTCTGGTTCCAAATGCAGTATCCCGAGAAGAACCAGGAAGAAACTCAAAGGTAGCTCAATGTGTTACATCATTCTATTCCAACATACTTTTATACTCTTCCCTAACACTCCCGTAGTATTTGAAAAAAGCTGGTGGCCTTACTTCATTACACACCACCACGAAATAGGAATCCGATCAGATCAAAATTGCTAATTACTAAACCTAATTTACATATTACTTAAACTTATCCGGAACACTCCATACACCGTTATATGAATCAGTTCGTTTATCACTAGTGCATGATGATAATGGCTTGAATCCCGCGCATAAAATCAAGTGCAGGATGTCCGAAATGCTCTGCGCGCACGCAAGTCACGCGCACGCGCTTATAATAATGTTTTATTTATATCAGAACATTAGCGTAAGCCGTGGCATTGCAGTTAGAAATGGATTAAGACTTGGAATGCTTATCTCCGGTTTCTGTATGGCAATTCAAACTAAAATTAGCTGATATAAGCCCTTAAACCATCACTACATAGAATAAAACAAAGTCGCTTTCTCTGTCCCTATACCCCTATGTATGCTTAAATCTTTAAAACTACGCAACGGATTTTGATGCGGTTTTTTTAAATAGTAAGAGTGATTCAAGAGGAAGGTTTTAGTATTAGCATTGCACCCGTGCGAAGCTGGGGCGGGTCGCTATAGTCTGATATAAAATATTAATAAAATATTGTGTATTTTACACATGTCTAAGAATATGTAAAAGACCCGGTCCGACGATGGGCTCACCACCTATCACGTTTAGGAGTCCAAAGAACATCTCGCGAAAAGTGGGTATATCCAGAAAAGGAATAGGTAGGTACCTCTGCCTACCACGTCGGGGATAAAAGGTGTGAGATTTTAATTGTTTTATTTTTGTGTATTTTAATTTAGTTTTTGACATAAGACGTAAAATGTTCAACACCCGTGAGTTTAGTTATATCAACTCTCTTCTCCTTAACTAATAAATTTAATTAACATTTCTGAAATTGAATTCGCGCTGTCTGCGTACGCGATCTACAGAACGCACTCGTAACACGTTCATTAGAATATAAATGGTCATCAATTAACATAATTGGCTACAAAATCCACTAAGTGGCATGTAAGTAATTGGTTTATTCAACCAGCAGATATGATGCACGGCACGTTTATAATAAATCACTACATAGTATAAAACAAAGTCGCTTTCTCTGTCCCTATATCCCTATGTCCCTATGTATGCTTAAATCTTTAAAACTACGCAACGGATTTTGATGCGGTTTTTTTAATAGATAGAGTGATTCAAGAGAAAGGTTTTAGTGTTAGCATTGCACCCGTGCGAAGCCGGGGCGGGTCGCTAGTAATATACAAACGTGAATTGTTTTCTTGTGTTTAAGCGGCTTCTTTTCATTTGTTATTGTTAATCTTATTACCATACATAAAGGCAATTAAAGCTATGGATTTTGTATTTACAATACAATAGTGTACACGTCAGTTTCATCCATCAATAAGTTGTCTGGAAGAACTAAGTATTGTTGTTTATTCGACGTTTGTATCTCTTTTGTATTAGAAACTATACAAAAATAAAGTACATCGACCGGTCTTATCGCTTTTTCTGTTCTTTTCACAACCAAAATGGTTATTGTGCACACACACATCTGAAAGTAAAAAAAAAGTTTGAGATAATAAACATTATAAAAAAAACACGACAAACTTTTTTAAATTTTACTCGAATAGTTTAGATATTTGTAGTTGAAATAATGGAAATTTTATATTTTAACTCATAGATTACACTTGCTTGATATACATTATTTATTAAAAAAAAAAATTAATTAACAATTTGTAGACTGGTTAGGTTAATGATGCAATAAATTGAGCTTTATGTCGAAATTAAATGAAGTGTTAAAATTAAAACAGAATCACTTGAAATAAACTTGTGGATTTACTATTAAAATCTCGAGCACGTAACGAAACTCGATTAGCATTTACTACAGCAAATAATAATTGTAAAATTACAATTTCCCCACTAAAAACTATTAATTTCCCTCCATTTAAGACCCGTTGTAAATTCTACCAGGTCCAATTGCAAAAATAAATATTAATTTCATAACCAATTACTGATATTCTGCTACCGTTGAGTTTGATCAGCGGGGGGGCGATTAAGCGAATGGGACTCGAGGTAAAATAAAAAAACAGGCAAGTGTGATTCCGGGCTCGGACCATTAGTGTTCCGTACCTACTATCAGATACCCTTGTAGGCTTCTATAAAAGCTCGTAATGATCTACCTACCTATTCGATATAAAACTAAATTATCCTGGCATGTACCAATGAGTTTTTCAAAAACTTACGTACATATTTATCACTGGCTCGACGGTGAAGGAAAACATCGTGAGGAAACCCGCAAGTCTCAGAACAAATTCTGAGACATGTGTAAACAGACCCGGTCCGGCGATGGGCTCACCACCTATCACGTTTAGGGGTCCAATATATCTCGTGAAATGTGGGTATATCCAGTAATGGAATACCTCTGCCTACCCCCTTGGGGATAAAAGGCGTGAGATTATATTATTATTATTATAACTAAATTATGTTAGGTAACATAAATTGATTGATATAATTTTTCCTTCAATCTAATATTATTTTTAGAGTTTACGGTTTTAATATATAAAAAAGTGATAATTTTATTGATAAGCTGGCTATCGCAAGCTTTTTTCGGGAAATGTGAAAAACATAATTAACCGTTTATGGTTTTTCATCCTACTTCTTTTTTTTACAATATAAGGGTCAAACTTAGCAGACGGGTCACCTAATGGTACCTAAGTGACTACCATCGCCCAGGGACACCTGCAACACAAAAGTCACAAGTGCATCCCCGGCCTTTGAGTTGGGAGTACGCTCTTTTTTTGAATGTTTGAAGGAAATCGGTCCGGAAATTTCCCTCTCTATTTGCCAAATTTAAACTTTTTAGGCCATTGCATAAAATGACTGGTTAGTTTTTCAAGTTAGGAACGGAACGCTAAGAATATTATGGTCATAATATAGCGGTTAAAAGTTGATGCCTTTTTAAACTCCGCTTCGTGAGTCGACCCGTTTTTCTAATCAATTTTATGTTACGGTAGCCGTAACCAATAATAGTGAATAATTTTAACAGCAGTTTAGTGATGTTATTTTAAGGTTTACGCCACTTGACCTTTAGGGTAATGTACTTTACCTCATCACGTTGCTAAGGAGATTGTTTTATAATAGATGTAGGTAGGAAACTACTGAGTTTTAAATGTTTTGAACATTTTATTTTATAAACAGCATCGTTGCCCATGCAGATCCAGTTTATTCGTTCCTTTGGAAACTTTCAAAATCTCTTCGTAGCGCTTGCCTACGAAATATAAGACAGCTAAATACAATTTTAAAGTTTGTATGTGTTTTCGTTTGGGAGTAGTACGTTTTTCTCTTTTTGAAAAGTTTTTATATTATCCTGTGGAATTGAGATATTTTTCCTGTAGTAAAAGTACCTTAAATGTTGATCCAGTTACTCAGTTACCTCAACACCAAATTTCATCAAAATCCGTCCAGTAGCTTTTGCATGATGCGTGCATAGACAGACAGAAATAAAAAAAAAAGTGTTTTGATATCTAATTGAAAAAATATCTACACTACCGCAAAAAAATTCAAAAAATATTTCATGTAACCATGCCAGACATGGTCTCCTTACAGTTTTATTAAATACTAGCGGTTCTGCGCGGTTTCACCTGCGTATTTCACCTTTCCGTGGGAATACGGGAATAACATATAGCCTATGTTACTCAGGGATATTCTAGCTTTCCATACGTGAAAGAATTTTTAAAATCGGCCTAGTAGTTTTTGAGTTGATTCGTAACAAACATACATAAATACAAATCTTTCCTCTTTTTATAGGTGTATATTTTTACTTTTGCATTTATAATATTAGTTAGGATTATATATATATTAGTATATAAATTTAATTAAAAATAATACGGCTATCACTGTCCCTGTCATAATATAAATATACTAATAGGTGTATATTTATATTACGACAGTGATAGCCGTGTTGGTAGTGAGCCCCCTCTGATGACCGAGGTTCGGGTTCAAAACCTGGTGAGAACATGTAAAAATGAGTTTTTCAAATTATATTATAATATACTTACATATTTATTACTAGCTCGACAGAGTAAGAAAACATTGCGAAAAACCCCGTAGATCCCAGAATTTATTCGGCGACGATATATTTGTTTAGAATTTTTTAAAAGTGTGAGCAAATTAACTTTAAGCTAAGTTAATGGAATTGGTTGACTGGTTCATTTTATCTAGGGTGTACATCTCTAAAACTCCGGATTTTAGAGCCCAGAACACGGATATGTCAACAGTTTTTTCAAACATAGGCAGTGTAATAAAAAACAGTTTTAAATTATTTAAGATGGGTTGACCTTGAAAGGCCACTCTTACAAATAAACAGTTATTATTCGTTTTTTTACTTTATAAATCAAAACAAAAAAAATAAAGTAGCACTTCCAATCATTTTTATACACCCATATTATATTAATTTCCTTCTTTATTAATTTCCATTTATTTTCACATAAAATATATTTTAAATGTAAACTGAAAGTTGGTTGAACTGATAAAGTAACACTTTGTTTCATTATGTTACATATAAAACTGTTTTTTTTTATGCAGATTTAATAACTATTTTATTAAACTTAAGTTTCATAAAATTTTTTCAAACGGCCTTGCTAGGAACAAGGCTCCATACAAGGCCAATATAATTAATCAGTCGTTTAATTCAAAACTAACATTGTCACAATCGAAATATCTCCTTATATTTAAACTACATAAAAAGGCCTTTCATTAAAAATATTTTCCATAATATATTCGCTTAAAAATATACTCTACGAACATTCCTAAGGCTTTACATTTTTAAACCCGGACTACAAATGAAGCCCCGCCCGGACACTCCCCGGATGTCCTCTTAACTAGGACAAATCCGGGGAAACCCAGACGGATGGCACCCCTAATTTTATCGGACATTATAATATATACAGGGTGACTTTTTTTACCGTCTGGAAAAAAATGTGGTGTGATAGGTAAGTGTAATAGATTGATTTGGCAATGTAACCTAAAAAAAATTTTTTTTTCTCAAAAAAATTTTTTCTTGCTTAAACTAATATACATTACTCAATTGTAGTCAATAATACACACTGAGATATTTGAAATAGTATTTTAAAAAGAAACAGTCCCGTAGCTTTCATTTATGCGCAATCTACCTACAACCGTCAGCTGCGCGTAGTACTGTGCGTAGTTTTCTAGATTTTGTAAATTGCACTAAACATAACTATATTTAACAATTAATCTCGTGTATAACTTCGTCTCTAGTGTTAGGTTTCGATCTTTTAAATTGTTATTTTGTAATATTTTAGTCATTTTCTATTTTTATGTTTTTAAATGGCAACACTCGAGTGCCTTGGATTTGTAATTCGGTTGGCGGGTAAAGCACACGGCTTAACGATTGGACCACGATACCGACATCGCGTGATCTCGTGGGCCAATCGGAGGGCTGGATTTTTCCCGCCAGAACGTTGGAGATCTTGGCGACGAAACGGTAACGACGGGGCATTCGAGTGCTGACCGTGATCGAGATCACTAGCTCTGTGATTAGATTTTAATATTGGTACCTAGATTTCGAGCACTTTCCTATTGAACCTAAGGTGTAGTGTACCTATCTATAATTTGTTAGTAATAAAATCAAGTTACGAGTTAAAAGTGTTCATAATCCAAGTCCTACTAGATAACCCGTGATAGTTAGGATAGCCGAGTCTACATTTCAGAAGTGGGATGTGCAACCAAAAACGTAAGTACACGCCCAAATCATGTATTCTGTTTTCTTTTGATTTAATTGTGATACGGTATTGGACTGATGTTGAATTTGGCTTTTTATTCTCGCTTGTTAAATGTCGGACATGTTAACTTGCTTTGAAACTATGCATTTGCTATAATAGAATACTGTTATAGTATTAACGGACTTACGTATGGCTTTGTGAGTTAATAACATTTAATTTAAGCATTGCAGTTCGGTATCATTGAATTAGGACAAATCGAACTGATTTAAATCGAATAGTTGGTGATAAAACTTAAAATAAATTAAAGGTGGGTTTTATTTTTATTTTACATTATTTTCATTTTTATAAATTTATTTTCCCGTGTAGTTTTCTTAGTTTCCTGTGTTAATTATTAAACTGAATTTATATGAATTAAATTGAATATTTAGTTTGAATTTAAATATTTTGTATTAAATTAAGTAAAAATATTTTAAAGCGAATTTAATACAAATAAAGTATTTTAAAATTTAGTTGTTTTAAATTAATTAAATTATTTTAAATTCAAATAAAATAAATTTTTACATTATTCTAATGCCTTTGCCCATGTCTCGAGATTTCAGACTATGTCGGAGCCACCGGATCGACGGAGGCTCTCGACTCCGAGTCGCAGAGATCGCACTGCAACGCGGAGCCCGAGTCGTATAAGAAGTCGAAGTCGATTACGGCATCGAAGCCCCAGCCGTCATCGCCCAGAGCCGGACATCGAGCTAGGCCGTGAGCGGCTTCGGATGTTGGAGAATGAAGTGCAGCGCGAGCGCGAGCGTGCACGTGCTGCCGAAGAACTGCGCGTCGAGCCATCTCGGAGCAGCGGGCCCCGACTGGACCCTACTCATTGCAACGCCACGGCGAAGCGTCATCGGAAGAGCCGACGTCGCAGCACTTCCACGGCATGGCGCCATCGAGACAGCCGACGCCGCAGCATCGCGGCGGGACAGCGTCGGGACGTCGAGCGACTTGCGGAGCGACGGGCTGAGTGACCAGAGGAGCATGGATCATCCCAGCGCAGCCACGAGCCACGGATTGAAAGGTCACGTAGCCCTACTTTATCAAAAAGAGACTTGCTCGATATGTTTAAGAACTTAAGGGATGGTTTAGCATTACCAACCGTAAACCAAAGCGCACCACAACCACTACAGAAGATTGATCAGGGAACTAGGGGTAGTCCACGACAGTGTTCCTACACTGATGAAAGGTTTCGGTAATAGTATGGTTCAGGCTATAGGGAATCTGAGTTTAGACATGAGCGTTGACGGGGTAGAGGGAAGCGTTGTTTGCAAAGTCGTGAGCGACCACTTGCTGGATATGCCTATTCTTTTAGGGCAATCTTTCACGGAGCAGTCGCACATATCGGTGTATAAGGACAGGAACAAATTAAAATTCTTTAACATCGGGAAGGAATTACCTGGCAATGAACTTGCTGACAATGACGATACTTTGCTCAGGTACTCACCAGTTACGGACATTGAACTTTATGGTTTAGCAACCGTTAGGGTAAAAACCACACCTGCATTCGACGGTCACGTACTTTTGAAAAACTGCTTAGCGGGGAAGCCTACTGAACAGTATGTCATCGTCGGGGACTTCATCATTCAGTCAAAGGGTATATTAACGTGTCGGTCATGCCTTGTTCGGATGTTTGTCGAATTACTTCTAAGCTTGTCTTCTGCCGGGCTGAACGAGTCGACGTTGTGAATAGACTTGCTGAAGAACCATCAAGCGAGGCGAAAACCGGACATAGGTTAGATGAAAGTAAGGTACACATTGGTGACGGGGTATCTAACGATGATAGGCGAGCACTGCTAGATATGCTTAGGAAGTATGAACATTGTTTTGCCACTTCACTGAAGGACTTAGGGTGCACCAGTGTCACGGAGATGAACATCGAGCTTAATAGTCAGCGTCCTATTGTATATCGTCCCTACAGGTTGTCGCATCATGAGCGGGAGAAAGTGCGGTCTATGGTTGGTGACATGTTAGATGCTGGTGTGATTCGAGAATCCGTTTCTGATAATGCTAGTCCTATTCTGCTCGTGCGTAAGAAAGACGGCTCATCAAGGTTGTGTGTCGACTATCGCTTGCTGAACTCTATGATAGTTAGGGAGAGGTATCCGATGCCTATCATCGAAGACGAGATAGCTCGCCTCGCCGGACAATCATGTTTCATCATCCTTGACTATTGATTCATTTTCGGAAAGGACTCTACACAGTGCTTGGAACGTCTTGAGGAGATACTGCAGATGTTGGAGAAGGCGAATCTTACTCTTAACCTGTATAAATGTGAGTTTTTACGAGACAAAGTAGACTACCTAGGCTATGAGATTAGTGCTAGCGGCGTTAGACCAGGTGACAAGAAAATACGTAGCGTGCTTAGTTTCCCTCGACCTGAAAACGTACACAATATTCGGCAATTCCTTGGCCTAGCCAGCTACTTTCGTAAGTTCATAGAAAACTTTGCACAGATCTCATTTCCTCTGAGCAAGTTGCTCAAAAAAGACACAGCCTGGGAGTGGAATGATGAGCAGGAGCAAGCTTTCGAGAAGCTGAAGGGTAGTTTAGGTACAAGACCGATCCTGGCAATATATGAACCCACAGCTGAATTAGAATTGTACACTGATGCGAGTAGGCTAGGAATTAGTGTAATTCTTTTACAGCGAGTACACGGCTCCGAGGGTTTCCACCCAGTCGCATATTATAGTCGACAAACCTCTCCTGAGGAGAAAAACTTCCACTCGTATAAGTTGGAAACCCTTGCAATGGTTTGCTCGCTACGAAAGTTTAGGGTTTATCTCCTGGGAAAAGATTTTAAGGTTGTGACGGACTGTAGTGCGTTGCGCTCTACGTTCTCAAAGCGGGATTTGATCCCAAGGATAGCGTGATGGTAGCTCACATTGCAAGAATTCAATTGTAGCGTCGAATATAGGGCCGGGGTCAAGATAAGTCACCTGGACGCGCTATCTAGAAACCCGGTCGAAGCGTCTGAGCCTCTCGATGATCAGCTGTTTCCTACCATAATGCCCATTAGTAGCGAGGATTGGCTCCATACGCTTCAACTAGGTGACTCAGAGTTGCGAAGGATAAAAGATGTGTTAAATAGTGGTCTAGATGAAAAGGGTCTTCAGTACATCAGGCAAAATTATGTGATTAGAGACAATAGGTTGTTCCGCTATTTAGATGGGAATATGGAAAAAGTCAGATAGGTGGTGCCAAAGGGTGCAAGGTGGCAAGTTTGTAGGCTCAATCACGACGACATTGGGCATTTTGGGGTCGAAAAGACCTTAGAGAGAATTAAAAGCAATTATTGGTTCCCCAAGATGTCCAAATTCGTCAAAAAGTATGTGGGAGCTTGCATAGAGTGCGCGTATACTAAGGATAGTTCAAGCACTCGTGAAGGACTCTTACATCCTATCGCGAAGGTTAAACTCCCTTTCCACACTCTACATGTAGACCATCTTGGACTTTTTGCCAAGTCGAGCAGGGGTTTCACTCACCTGTTCGTGGTGGTAGACGCATTTACCAAATTTTGTTTCCTGAGGCCTGTCAGAAACACCAGCACTCAGAATGTCATTAGAGTACTGGAAGATATTTTCAGCATTTTTAGAAATCCTGACCGACTTATAAGTGACCGTGGTAGCTGTTTCACCTCTCACACGTTCAAACGGTTTTGCTTAGATAAAGGAGTGAAACACATTTTAAACGCGGTAGCTAGCCCCAGGTCAAATAGGCAAGTAGAGCGGTATAACCGACATATACGGTTCTGGACAACGACCGTTATGTTGTGGTGCCTGTCCCGGGTCTAATAGATACTGAAAACAAACGCCCGACATGAAACCGTGGATTCATGTGACAGCTTTAGAAGTCGATAGAGATGATATCGATGACAATTGTGATAGTGATGATGATAACTTGAATGCAAGCTAGAGTATGAACACCTTACTAACCCTGTCGAATATAGAGTTTATTATGTACAGATTACTATTTGTTGTTACAGGACAAGCGCGCGAGAATCGATCGGTTCGCAGCTTGATCCAACGAGTGCCAAAGCAAGTCCTCCGGCTGCCATCACGAGCATTAATCGATCGGCTCGCGCAGGCGTCGCTAGGCATCCTGATTAATCGATCGTTCAGGAGGTTAGGGCACCCTGATTAATCGATCGTTCAGGGATTTAGTTAGTTCACGATATAATCGATCGATTGTGAACTTACTCTTCGTTATTTTAAACCCGATTAATCGATCGTTCGGGTTGACGATACCTTGATTTTGATCTAGCAGACTGCTAGTATGTTGTTATTCCAAGTCTTTATAATTAAAACCTGCTGATATTCTTAGATAAATTTAATCAATGTAGGTAATTAGATGATAGTGTACAATAACTAATATTATGTCCAGCTTTTAGCCCACGAGACAAGAGGAGTGGCCTTTTTTTTTTTTTTTTTTTGCTTAATGCTGGTCAAGTTCCTTTCTGTCACGCGCACCTCCTTCTCGTCTCGTTGGCAAATAAATGAATACTGTACTTGTCATCATAACGATAACTTCGTACTTTAACACTTATAATTGTATTAATAACAATCTGTTATTGTTCAGTTAGGCAATGTAATTTGTCAGGAACCCGATTGTTAGGTTACCACCTGGTGCCGTGTGCAGGGTCGCACACGGTGTCAGGACGGACGATTGTTAGGTTTCGATCTTTTAAATTGTTATTTTGTAATATTTTAGTCATTTTCTATTTTTATGTTTTTAAATGACAACACTCGAGTGCCTTGGATTTGTAATTCGGTTGGCGGGTAAAGCACACGGCTTAACGATTGGACCACGATACCGACATCGCGTGATCTCGTGGGCCAATCGGAGGGCTGGATTTTTCCCGCCAGAACGTTGGAGATCTTGGCGACGAAACGGTAACGACGGGGCATTCGAGTGCTGACCGTGATCGAGATCACTAGCTCTGTGATTAGATTTTAATATTGGTACCTAGATTTCGAGCACTTTCCTATTGTACCTAAGGTGTAGTGTACCTATCTATAATTTGTTAGTAATAAAATCAAGTTACGAGTTAAAAGTGTTCATAATCCAAGTCCTACTAGATAACCCGTGATAGTTAGGATAGCCGAGTCTACACTAGATACCTTGTACGTCATATTTTTTTCCAGACGGTAAAAAAAATCATCTAGTATATTTATCAGGTGAACTGTCAGTTTATTTCTCCTTATGTCATATAAAAAGTAATGTGACTGCTTTTTAATAGTAAATAGTTAATTTACAAGCAATTATGTGTGACTGTGAGACTGTCAAACGCTTTCAGATTTTCTCACGGCTCCTACAATGCTACATACAGCTTCTTCGATAACATACCGTATTTCCGATACATAAAGCTGTACTTTCGTTGCACATTGTATCTCACAGTAGGGATGTAGCGAATGCTGTGTAGCAGATGAAGATGACCTTCAATTAACGAAAGAAGATTTTAAAATAATAGATGGATAGGTACTAAACAATATAAGTAGGTATAGGTGCGTATTTAATAAACGCCCATACACACTTAACCTTTACCTAACTACCTGTCACTTTTATGGGTCCAAAAATTTACATACATACAAACATACATACCTACCTACAGCTCACGCCTTCTTCCACAGGGGTATGTGGATATGATGGATCGCCACTTTACTAGATCTCTGCATACTTCTTTTGCTTCCTTCACATTCTTCGCACTCGGGAACCCAGCTTTTTTAAAATTTGATCAGTGAACGTCCATCTGGGGCGTCCTCTTTCATTGGATCTTTCAACATTCGCACCATAAATCGATTTCGTTACTCTTCTTTCATCCATAGTTCTATATGACCAAAAATATCCTGCCTAAAAAATTACTGGTTAAAATTGGGTATATCCAGGAATAGAATACCTACCTCCGACTCCCTCGAGCGTAATATTATTATCTAATTAATACACTAGCAGCTCTTGAGCTGATGCGTATATATCACTCCACTTGTGTTCATTGTTTAAAATGTTTATCAAGTCTATTTTTAAAACAGTTCACTGATGGGGCACTTATCACTGTTTCTGGGAGAGTATTCCATATGTTGGTGACACGATGTGGTAAAAAGTGTGTTCTCGGGTTGCTTGCACATAGAGGTTTGGTCAGCTTCAACGAGTGCCCTCTTAATCGTATGTTTGGATTCATTGTATACAGGCCCTTAATATTATGATATGATTATTTATGATTATTATACTTACGTATGATTTTTTTTTCATCCTAATAAAACTTTCTTCCTTGATTTGTGACATCCCTAGCCGACAGCTTATTTCTTAGATGCAGTATGATAAGCATAATCTCGTAATATGCTGTCAGTCCAGTGTTACAGGTTTTCCTGACTGACGTGACGTGCTCCAGTACTGTTACTGTTTGTGATTCTATTAGATTCGAATCTTTTGTGATGGGAATAGTAAATCATTGAAGCGAATGTATTTGGTGCGAAGTTAATATTTGATTGTTACCGGTAGATGGCGTAGATTACAGACAATCTTTGAACATGCTATTGGAGGTTTAAAGGATGATTCACGTTACACCGTGCCGGGTCCGGGCCGGGCCAAGTCCGAGCCCCGGCCGGGACATGGTCAAACATCTATAATATACTTTTTGTATGAAGTGATTCATGCTTGACCGTGGCCCGGCCGGCACAAAATAGAGATCAATTTGTTTTACGATTGTCTATAATTAAACGGCGTCAAATTAGATACCTACCCCGTAATGCAACTTAGGTGGTACGGCTGGTACTACAATTCCGAGACATGAGTTGTTATCGCGCACCTGCTGCTTGACCGGCTATAAGTATTATATTGAGTTGAAAATTGGTGAAAAATAAGAAAACATCGCAAGGAAACGCGAAGGACCCAGAATTGTTTCTGAAGCAGCCTGACAGCACTGCCACCGTGGTTAATTACGGATACTGGATCGCCAGTCAATGAATGCTTCAGCTTTAAAAAAATATTTTAACTGACTGGACAAAGGAATAGTCGGAATCATAGCAAAATGTCGAATACAAATTTTGCTTATGCGACATTCTGCTTACCTCTTTGAAATTTTACTGGACCAGGCAATAGTCGGAATTATCGTAAAATGTCGGATAAGCAAAACGGCATAAAATTTGAATGTCGGATACACAACACACATTTTGTGTATCCGACATTCCGAGTATTTACTTTTTTTCACTTTCTGCGTTGATTCCGAATAGTTTAGTATAGTACCTTAAAAGTCCTCTCTGAGATCATTCCGAACCTATAATAGTATCTTAAAAGTTAAATACTAGGTCCTATCAGAGCATCTAGCGGCGATGTAATGCGAGCCGCGGGTCGGCCCCAATTATTCAGGGGCGGGCGCGCTAACAAACACCCGAATACATTAACACACAATATATTCTGTTGTTGTATTCTCGAACATGCCCACTACACCTGGCCACGGTAGCTATGGAGTTCGGACTTCTGAACTCACATATTTTTTACATCTCTTCTTTATGTCGCATACCATGGTTGTCATATAAGTGGTAGTCTGAGTCGCATATTGAGACAGTTTGGATTATGACTATTAATCAATTTTATTTTATAATTAAATTTTAGGCTACAAATAATTTCAATCGCCCTAGTCTTAGGCTATACATTCTGTAATCTGGTCTAGTCCGTAGTCTAAGTAGTCACACGACCGTACCTCCCGCGCCCGTTGATGTATTCAGAGATACAATCGCGATTGTCGCGATAACAATCGGATATGAGGCTAATACACGGGGCGTTCACTATAGCATACCTATAGTGTCTCTTGTTACATTTTATTATTACTTTTGCGATTTTGTTAAAAAATATATATTTTAAAAATAAATAAATAATGTCAAGCCTTTTATCCGCAAGGGGGTAGGCAAAGGTATTCCATATTCGACCCCTAAACGTGGTAGGTGGTGAGCCCATCGATCGCCGGACCGGGTCTGTTACACATGCCTCAGAATTAATTCTGAGACCTTCTGGTTTCCTCACGATGTTTTCCTTCACCGTCGAGCTAGTGGTAAATATGTACCTACGTAAGTTTTGAAAAACTCATTGGTACATGCCAGCATTCGAACCTCACTGATAATCTTTATGTGAAGCAGGGTCTTTTAACCGTAAGGCTAACACCGCTATTAAAAAAAATGAAAGAAATGGGTTATTATAATTATATTCGTAGCTAGTTGTGTAAAATAGATACATACTTACAGAAAATTTATTGTATATCGGAACTTAAAATGAACAAGGTTGTAGGTTTACGTTTAGGGGTCCAATATATCTCGTGAAATGTGGGTATATCCAGTAATGGAATACCTCTGCCTACCCCCTCGGGGATGAAAGGCCTGAGATTATATTATCACTAGCGGCCCGCCCCGGCTTCGCACGGGTGGACATTTATTTTTTCAACATTTTGGGATGCACAAACAAATTTCTCTTAGCAACCCATAGTAAACTATCAAAAAAAATTAGACTTTGTATGGAGACTTTTAAAGAATATTTGTGCCAAGTTTCAAGTTGATAGACGCAAAAAACCCCTCTTCTCTATACCAACTTCAACCCCTAATTTCACCTTTTTAGGGAATGATTTTCAAATAATACAAAAACACGTTTCTCATCATTTATTTTTTATATTTTATTTGTTTGTGATAAGTTTCAAGTTGATAGACGTAAAAAAACCACACGTTTCCATACAATCTCCAACCCCGTTTCACCCGTGAGTTTTGAAAAATCGAGATAAACCTACTTGTCTTGTTGTTTGTTTTGAGGAGTATTTTTACAAAATTTCGAATTGATACATCCAAAAATGAAGGTATTCATGCAAACTTCAACCCCCAAGGGGATGAAACCCCTTGGAGGATGGTTTTCGATAAATCCTAGAACTAATATATCAAGTTTATTTTCAAGAATATTTGTAAAAAGTTTAAAGTTGATACACGCAGAAATCACACTATTCCACACAAACTTTATCCCCCTCTTTCACCCCTTTAAGAGATGATTTTCAAAAAATCCAAAAACACGTGTCTCATCATTTTTTCTAAAAGTATTTGTGCCCAGTTTCAAGTTGATAAGACGTAAAAAACAACACGTTTCCATACAAACTCCAAACGCTACTTTCACCCCTTTAGGGGATGATTTTCGAAAATTCCTAAAACACGGGTCTCATGATTTATTTTTAAAAGTATTTGTGCCAAGTTTGAAGTTGATAGACGTAAAAATCAAACACGTCTCCATACAAACTCCAACCCCCTGTTTCACCCCCTTAAAGGGTGATTTTCGAAAAATCCAGAAATACGTATCTTGTTATTTGTTTTGAGGAGTATTTTTACAAAGTTTCGAATCGATACACCCAAAAATGAAGGTTTTCCATAGGAACTTCAACCCCCACTTTCACCCCTTGGAGGAAGATTTTTGAAAAATCCTAGAACTAATATCTCATAGTTTGTTTTCAGAAGCATTTGTACCAAGTTTCAAGTTGATGGACGCAAAAAAAAAACTTCTTCGTATCAACTTCAACCCCTACTTTCATCCGTTTAGGGGATGATTTTCGAAAAATCCAAAAATATGTGTGTCATAATTTATTTCTAAGAGTATTTATGTAAAGTTTGAAGTTGATAGACGTAAAAAACAACACGTCTTCATAGAAACTCCACTCCCCTGTTTCACCCCCTTAGGGGATAGTTTTTGAAAAATCCGGAAATACGTGTCTTGTTGTTTGTTTTGAGGAGTATTTTTACAAAGTTTCGAATTGATACACCCAAAAATGAAGGTTTTCCATACAAACTTCATCCCCTACTTTCACCCCCTTGGAGGATGATTTTCAAAAAATCCTAGAACTAATATTTCATAGTGTGTTTTGAAGAGTATTTGTGCCAAGTTTAAAGTTGATACACGCAGAAATCACACTATCCCATACAAACTTCAACCCCCTCTTTCACCCCCTTAAGGGTTGAATTTCGGAAAATCCTTTCTTAGCGAGCATCTACACTATAAACGTAACCTACACACAAAATTTCATGTTTCTATGTTCAGCGGTTTGGGCTGGGCCTTGATTTTTAGATTTAGCTTCTCCTTTTATATATATAGATTATTTTCTGTTTTTTTTTTATTTCTCGAAATATACCTATTATTATTATTATATTATTAATATTATGAAGGTTGTAGGTATTCAATGACTAAATTTTTATAAGAGCTCTTAAAGCGTCTTATTGAGGCGACACAAAATCCAAGAGTTGGCAGCTACTTTAGTCAAAGAGTCTGCATAGCTGTACAAAGGGGCAATGGTGCCAGTTGTATGGGTATGATGCCTCAATGTGATGCTTTGGAGGAGGTCTTTAATTTATAGTTTAAAATGTAATACCACGATATTCTTTTATTTACATCACATTCCTGGAAATACCCACTTTTCACCAGTATATTTTTGGGACCCCTAAACGTGACACGCGGTGAGCCTATCGTCGGACCAGGGTGTTGTTACACAAACAGAATCAATTCTGGTGTTGTTACACAAACAGAATCAATTCTGGTGTTGTTACACAAGCAGAGTCAATTCTGGAGTTGTTACACAAACAGAATAAATTCTGAGGTTTGAAAGTTTTTGCATGAAAATAGTTAAAAACAACCCACCATCAACATTTCAACTTTATTAATGTAGCTCTTGAGGATATGCGTAGGTAGGTTATTTTTCTTTTTAGATCGCTTAGAACAGCAAAATAATTCTTATACGTATTTATTCCATAAACTGATTGAATTGAAGCGGTATTAATACTCCGATAATGATTTCATTATTCAGACACAAATCTCTAGCTTGAGTGTTTGACACTAATACTAAAATGTCAGTACCTGTGTTGCAGTGAAATATGGCGTGTTAGAGCTGTTTGACGTTTTACTAGTTTCACTTATCTCTGGACGTTCTATTACTTCACGGTGTAATTATTTTGCTGCAGTCTGACCGCAAGTGCTGTACCGCGGGTTAAGGTGGCGACACATCTGCGGAACGTACAGCGCCGAAGGTTCGGTGAACAACATACATTACGGTTGACGCGGGTGGCTGATCCATTTATCTTTAAAGTGAACATCGATGTATGTATCGATGTATGTATGTATCGATGTATATGTTGTTCATCGAACCTTCGGCGCTGTACGTTCTGCAGATGTGTCGCGACCCTTAGGTTGCTGCGCTGTGGAACGGGAAGCAGCCACCCTAACCAAGATGCATAGCGCTAACGAAGCGAATAATTTAATATATTGAAACGTATGGGATTGACATTGAGCACTGCCAACGAGCGCTAACGTTAACCGTGCTTATGTCAATCCCATACATGTCAATATAATAATTCCCCTCCCCGCGCATCTCTGTCGCCATTGAAGGCGTAGTACATCGCTAGCGATCAAGTTACTTGTATAGTTCTAGTTGCATTAAAATTAGGTACTCTGAATACCGAAATACATATAAATCATATCAAAATTACCACCCCGACTTTCAAATAAAAAAACACACCCCATCTATCCCCAGGGGCATTCTCAACCTTTAATCAGTTATCTATACAATATCCAAAAGAAGAAATTGACTAGCTGACTGACTGACTGACTGATCGATAAACTTACAACCAAAACCACTGGGTCTAGAAGCATGAAATTTTGGACATAGGTGTCTAAAAATAAAAAGTAAACTATTTTTGGAAATTCCTAGTGAAATGGGAAAAACTGATTTAACGCGGGCAGCGGCACTGGTCAACCGCTCATTTATCAATATATATATGTATAATGATAAAGTGTTTGACCGATTGGTGATACATCACAGCACAGTCTAAACCACTGGGTCTAGATACTTGAAATTTTGTACATACTTCCATAGCTTATACAGTGTAAGCATCCACTAAGAAATGATTTTGCTAAATTCAACACCTAAGGAGGTGAAATAAACGTTAGCGAGCGAAGCCGCGGGTAAAAGCTGGTATTATCTAATTGAACTATATGTCTATGTCTTTAAAGTGTGAAAATATATGTGATACTAGCATCAACTGCACTAGATTAAGTGAATCTCTGGAGACACGTTCGTTCGCTTATCACAGTGACAAGACAATAACCAAAGCAATTAAATAATCATCAAATCAAACGACAGAAACGACACAGCAACAAACTCCTATAAAAATAAAATAACGCAATAAAAATCATCGATAAAATGCAGTGTGCTGTGTATCATTAATTACACCCGATTGACTTGAATGGCGTATGTCGACCGTGTTTTTAGAACGCTGCAGCTGCGCAGGCGCAGCCTCAACGGCCACGAGTCAAATTTATCATAAGTGATAAATGTTGCGCCTGCCTCGTTGATTTGTTCCATACTTTTTATCGTGTTTGACACTACAATACAGGTGGTGTGTTGCGATTAGAAAACCAAATTGACATTCCTAACAAGATGTTTAATTAATCAGTTTATAAATTAAGGTAAAGGACATCATGTGTCTGGCTTTTTAGGGTTCCGTAGGGTGCAAACTATTCCTTTACTGTCCTTCCGTCGGTCCGTCTTATCTTATCTTTTTGTCTTTACCGATTATGTAAATACATAATTGTATTATTAATTTAGCAGTGGAAATGTTCACATAATGTTTATTTCTATTGCTGAAACACTACATATATCACCGATGAGTTACCGACCTTTGAGAAATTCGTTAATACGCCTTTCAAAGAACCATAAAAAAAACTCACGCCTTTTATCCCCGAGGGGGTGGGCAGAGGCATTCCATTTCTGGATATACCCACTTTTCACGAGATGTTCTTTGGACCCCTAAACGTGATAGGTGGTGAGCCCATCGCCGGACCGGGTCTTTTACACATACCTCAGAATTAATTCTGGGACCTGCGGGATTCCTCACGATGTTTCACGGTCGAGCTAGTGATAAATATGTACGTAAGTTTTGAAAAACTCATTGGTACATGCCAGGATTTGAACCAGAGCCTCACTGATTATCATCATGTGAAGCAGGCTCTTTAACCGTAAGGCTATCACTGTTCTGCCGAAGAACCATATGTCATCATAATGCAAAGGAAAAACTCCTGAATAGCTCATTCCACAGTTTTGAGAAGCGCGAAAAAATATCGCCCACGTTTTTGTTATATTGTAAAGTAAAAACATTGAGGCCTCTGTCTGTCTGGTTATCCGTTTGTTTTTCTTGTTATTGATGAAGTGATTCAACGTGCTATTGACAAATATGTTTGAATATAAGATTTTTTTTTTTATGATAGAAAAGGGGGCAAACGAGCAGACGGGTCACCTGATGGTAAGTGACGTCCGTCGTCCATGGACACCTGCAACTCAAGAGTCACAACTGCGTTGCCGGCCTTAGGAGGTGGGAATAGTGGGAGGGGGGAGGGGAGGGGAGGGGGGAGGGGAGGGGAGGGGGGAGGGAGGATTGGGGCCTCCGGTTACCTCACTCACTCAACGAAACGCAATGCATTGCTTTACGCTGGTTTTCTGTGAGGCCGTGGTATCACTCCGGTCGAGCCGGCCCAAGCGTGCCGAAGCATGGCTCTCCCACGTCTAAAATGTTATATTGGACTTTATTAATTTGACAATATTCAAGTTACAGTGGATACACAGCACAAAACAAAGTTTAGTAAAAGGATGGCCATTTGTCATCTTCTAATTTTTTCTATTTATTTCACCATTAAAATATATTTAATAGATTTATAAAAAAACATTTCACTACTGCCCTATTGACTCTCTCCTCAGATATGAAGATGTGTGAAAAAAAAATGCAAGCTTACCATAGAGTAGGAGAAAAATCTGGTCGATCCGAACCACCATATAAAATAACAGTTAATGATGAATAAAATTGAAGCTTATCTTAAAAAAATATGTCGATCCGAACAACCTTATAATATAACATAATTTAGTATTATGAATTGATTTAAGGAATAATGTGTTGGGGAGTTTGTTCTCAACTACACATGGCAAAGAGGTGGAGTTACAATGACTTTCAATAACTGGACTTATAAGCTTCTACTTTAAATAAAAACGTATTGATTGATTAATAATATTAGAAGGAATCTATACATATAATAAAACTCTAACGGGGCCGTGTCTGTACATGAAATATTTTTTGAAAATTTTAGCGGTAGTGTATATAGTTATCGATATAGATACCGAAACACCAATTTTTGGAATTTTTGTCTGTCTGTCTGTCTGTCTGTCTGTCTGGTTGTGCACGCATCACTCAAAAACTACTGGACGGATTTTGATGAAATTTGGTATGGAGATAACTGAGTACCCGGGTCAACATCTAGGGTACTTTTTATTCCAGGAAAATATCTCATTCCCACGGGAAAATATAAAAACTGGTTAAAAAGAGAAAAACGTACTACTCCGAAACGATAACACCTAGAAACTTGAAAAATGGTATGTAGCTGTCTTATATGTCGTAGCAAACCGGTATGAAGGGATTTTTGGAAATTCCCACGGGAACGGGAATAAACTGGATCCATGCGGGAAAACGCCGCTGGGCACCCGCTATTTGAAATATGGTATGTAGGTGTCTTAAATATGTCGTAGGCAACCACTATAAAGGGATTTTCGTAAATTCCCACGGGAACGGGAATAAACCGGATCCACGCGGGCAACGCCGCTGGGCACCCGCTAGTTATTAAATAAAAATGCATTTATTTTGATTGATTGATAATATTAGTAGAAAGTAATATTAGCAAGATCTAGGTCTCTGCAGACTTTCGACACGTCACCAAGTAACC
Organism: Ethmia dodecea; assembly: GCA_963855545.1. Classification (NCBI taxonomy): domain Eukaryota; kingdom Metazoa; phylum Arthropoda; class Insecta; order Lepidoptera; family Depressariidae; genus Ethmia; species Ethmia dodecea. Next base: position 13,142,116 of record OY979446.1, on the reverse strand, counting down.
CGAGTGTTTACTTTTATCGTGCGCAAGAGTGTCCAGCGCCGTCAAGTGCCGCATAGCTATCTCGACATCGATATGTTATTGTTGACGGGAACGCGCCGATAGAGCTGTCAATGTCTGCGCAAACGCATTTAACGCGCGTAGTAATGCACTTGTTGAACGGCTTGAAAATACAGTTCAGATTTTATGTTTGCTCTTTTGAGTTTCGTTTTATTTGCTGTTTAGTTATGTCTGTAAAGACAGCTCAGCATGTTTATGATACGGTCAGCGCAAAAAGTGGATAATTGAACTGATTTATTCTGGTATTCTTCTGGTTGTATTTAGACACAATGGAACTCGTTTAGCCATGTCAGATACCCTTGGGTGGCTTGAAAAATTTTTACTGTTAGGAGATTATAGCTAACACTTCCTCATGTGTGAGAAAAGACCCATAGCTCAGCAGTGGGCTGTTACGGGTTGATGATGATGATTATTGTATTCTGAGTGATTCTGAGGCATAGGTAATAGCCCCTCAGCCCTTCCCACGAGCTTTAGGAAACGTATCTGAGGAATATTTAAGTAGGTAAGACCATCGCTTCTCATATCTGTCCGGCGATGAAACACATATCAAGTTCAGGGGTCCAAAACCTACACTTGTAAAACGTTTTTACATCTACAAATTGAATAACTCTACAAACCATGTAAATTACAATATTATATTTAACTAATTAATAAACATATCTCTTCTTATCTCGTTCACTAAATAGCATAAAACAAAGTCGTTATCTGCGTCTGTCTGTTTCCCCGCTCACTTCTTAGAAAAGCAACGGATTTTGTTACGGTTTTGACTGACAGAAAGAGCGACAAACAAGAAAAGTTTTTGTATAAACCCATTTCACCGGTACTATAATATTTACAGCCAAACACGAAACATCAAAATTGTTCTAATAAACAAATAGCTGGTCGATGTTATTCTTTGAGTATTACACCAGAAGACGTCATGCGTACTAGTTTGTTTGCAAAAAAGTCTGCCAATTTCTGCGCGGGAGACGAGGAAATGTACACAAATAATGTTAATACAAACGCAATTTTTGACAAAAGAATTAAACACTAGCTTGAACTAAATGCACACAAGTAAATTTACACACAGAAACAACCAATCCGAGTACTGTGTGAACTCAAAAAACTAGTTGAATATAACAGGTATGAGCATTGACCGATTTTTTTTGGCAGAGGGGAACGCCTGTCAGTGGCTCAAAGATGTTATTACTTAAAAGACATCAATAAAACCGGTTCCAAAACTCCCACGCTTTTTACCAACTGGGGGCTTACACGGGTCGATTTTCGCCGTGCAGCTAATCGCTTCACAAAGCCGCATCCATAGCTGATTTACACAGTTGACCGAAATCGCAAGCGGCTTGGCCATTATTTGAAAATGTTAAGCAGAACAGCTGGTGTTATACGAGCCAGCAACAAAATAGTTAGTGATAGCAAAACACTGACCATTTACACGGCCGATTTTAGTGACCTGCCAGATGCGGCCTTGACGCGCGGCCAAAGTCGGATGCTACTCTACTTTGGGGTTCCGACTTTAGTCACTTGTGGCCTTACCGAATTGCCATTTAGACGTCAGAATGTCTGACTACTTTATTTTCATGTTTTTTCAATGTTCGTTGAGGTACTAATTATTTGAATTGAGGTAACAAATAGTATCAAAAAGGTGTTGAAACTTGATAGTTTAAAAATATCGCACTTGGTCCAGGGGTCCTATATGACGCTAACTTAGATTTTTGCGGTGCGGCGAAAATAGACCCGTGTAAACACAGCATACCCGTCAACCAAAGGAATAAGTATACGTCTGTCAAAGAAGATGACAAGTGAAACTTGAGCCCTAATTGGCTGATTGTCAGTTCAAGCCGACATCAGTGCTCAATGGCTATCATTGAAGCAAAGCCGAGTGGGTCGAAAGGTAACTTTACGTAGGTACATTGTAAAATATAAATACAAATTATAAAATTATAGTTAAATAAACTAAAAATAATAATAAGCTATAAGCAAGGGATCTTCACACAAGAAACGTATTTTTTTATTGTATGTTGGTATTCGTGTGTGAGTCCGACTCGAACTTTACCTGGTTTAATTTTTCAAATAGTTTTAAAATCCCATTGTTAAAAACTGACATAAAGTTGAGACAAGCTGATACTTTTGATAAATAAATATAGATATTATACTTTACAGATTGAAATAAGAAGCATTGAGTAGTTTTCAGTCCTACTCTACTCCCTAAAAAGTTTCATTCATTTTGGTCAGTTCGGAATAGTAGGTAGTTTTCGATAAGTAGTTACTGTATTTTGACACACAACTTTTAAACCAAAATATTTTTATTATTGAAAACACAAATGCATTACAAAGAGTTTTTAATATGAGGGTGGTTTTGTCATTATTCTAAATTTAGTAATTTAGTATAATTGATGAAGCCAAATAGATGACAATTATTGTATACATTTCTACGAGAAATCGCTGACTTCGATAGCACAGTATCAACTAGTTTCGAAGTCAGAGGTACATGTTATTGTGACACTCATCTATACCCATAATTTACTTAAGTACTTATGAAAAACCTAATGTTACTCTAGTTGGGTCATGAATAAATTATTATTATTATTAAATTAGCGGTTCTGCGTGTTTTCGCCTCCGTAGTTCCCGTTCCTGTGGGTATACGGAAATACAATATATGTAGTATTATTATAAGCAAAGTATATAAGTGATGTGTATAATTATATAAGTATAAGTATATAAGTAAAGATATAAAGGTGTATCATTATGTCGTTAATTTTGAAAAAATGTGTTGGGGTGTCAATTAATTGGTAGGGTGAACTAGGGTGTCAATAATTGGGTGTTTTACCCTTCTTTTTTATTGTTTATCCATATGACCAATTACCATCCTAATATCCAATCATGTATCATAGATAGCATTCAAACAGTAATCGATTAACTTGTTATGTTAATGGCTATAGTGGCCATTACACTGATAACAATGTAATGGAGACTATTGGAGAATTCTCCAGTTCCGGGACCAGTCGAGGATGTCACATTAATCACGAATTGAGCATGCGCAGGTAGGCAGTGCGCATCAGTGCCCACTGGCATGGAGCTACGGAAACCGCGATAAACGAGGCATTATAAAAAAATTGGTTCGATTCTGCTTTACAGCGACTAAACTTATTTTAGTTTAGTCCTGTCTTTGTCTTACCTCAAAAAAAGAAAAGGTTTAGAAGTTATGCAACCGAATTTAGGCCTGTCAGATGCTGTATTTTAGTCATGATGTCTTTCGTGCACATGTAATGCCTTAGTTGACAGGACTAATTTTAATTAGACAGGACTAAATATCTCTCGTCTCTTTTTTTTAGGTAAAATTTTTAGATAACAAAATGACAGGAGTAAACTAAAATAAGTTTAGTCGCTGTAAAGCAGAATCGAACCCATTGACTGTCTCAAAAAACTTTATATTGTAAAATCTATGATTTAAAAATAAACGTCATTATATAGATTAGCAGCAGCACTGGGGTTATTGAGGCCGTCTTTCATGCCTGAGCATCGGTTTAGAATCATGTTAAAGGGTTGTAGTCTTGTGCAGTACAAGACTAACAGAAACTAAAGAAAAACTACTGAACGGATTTTTAATATACTGTACAGTCATAGAAATTATACGAGTGTATCAGCATAACAAAAGGGTGCCCTTTAACAGGGATAGGCAGTTTAAATTTTTCATTGGTTTTGAATCTTATTTCAATTACATAGAGTTCAATATTTGGTGGTAACTATTTGCCCTCTGCCCGTTAAAATATTCGGATCTACGGTGGACGAAGACGCAATCGTCCGCTAGCAGTAAATATGTACTCAATGTTCCCACATTGACATACGCCATATGAATCAAAACGCGAGCTACTCGTATATCTCAAGTATTTTCTCTCAGCGTAGGAAGCCTCGCTGACTTAATGGCCGCTCATACGAGATGGAACTAGTCTGGCAAATGGGCGTCTGCATCAATCATTAGGCCGATATGTATCGGTCGCACGCCAGCCGCTGCAGTGTGCGGTGCGCCTTATTTATGCGCTCCTATGGACGTCTCGTGACAGGTCCCCGTGTTCTGGTTTCGAGACAACTGGTGACATCTCAGGATAGTTTATGGTTTTTGAAGTCAGTATTAGAGATGCGTCATTTCATAAGTAGCGTTCGCTAACCAGCCAGCACGTAGAGAGGAGAGCATGCAGACGGCTTGAAGATCGGAGTTTGGGATAGTTTATGGTTTTTGAGGTTATTAAGTATTAGAGATGCGTCATTTCATAAGTAGCGTTCGCGGCGGTGGATCCCACTCCTTAGCCCCAACCAGCCAGCACGTGATTAGGAGAGCATGCAGACGGCGTGGAGGTCGCGGTTCGAAATAAGGAGATGTTCATGAGCCAAAGTGGGATTTATTATATGAAGGTAAGTAGATATCAAGGAAACACAATTTTGCCACTAGTCATTTTTTTTAATAAAAAAAGGGGGGGAAACGAGCAGACGGATCACCTGATGGTAAGTGGCTAGCGTCGCCCATGGATATACCTGCAACTCAAGAGTCACAAGTGCGTTGCCGGCCTTTGAGGTGGGATATACGTAACCACACAACAGTCGCGGGAAAAAATGTTTATGGCCAAAAATGTTTACCCCAGGCGGGAATCAAACCCGCAATCTCAGCACACCTCAGGTTCGAAAGACGGAGTCCTACCAACTGAGCCAACACGTCTGAAAGTGTAGTGTTATTATAAGCAATAATAATAATAATAATAATAATAATAATAATAATAATCATTTATTCACAACCCACAAGTCTTAAAATAATACAATTACATTACATTCGTATCTAATCTAGGGTTATTAACTTTGCATCAAAAGTTTGGACTCCTGAACCCGAAACTAGTAAAAACTGTATCTTCGGAGTCAGTGATCCTCGACAAGTGGTTGAGCTAATTGCTAGATTAATTACAAAATTGTGTGGGGGGTGTGTTGTGTATGTGTGTATGTATGGGAGGGTGTAAGTGTGTATGTATAGGAGGGTGTATGAGTGTGTGTAAGGGTGTGTATATGTTGATTAGGTTTTACATCGTGTATTAACTATTTTGCAGGAGAAGTTCTGTGTCCGAATAACTCAATTTTAGTAGAAAATCGGTGGTTTTATTTTTAACCTCAAACCGGCTCAAACTGTAGATGGATGCCCTTTTATGCATTTTTTCATACAGTTGACAAGAAAGAGCATCATACTGGCGTTTTGACAATTAACGTTTATAAAACATTAAAAACTAAAGACCGTCGTCACTAGCGGTCGTACATTTATTTTCGATCAAGATAAAACTTATATCTTCGTTTAAAACATTACGAGTAAGTAATAGCAATCATTACAAGAGTCGGCATGGACAACGCTGTTATCTCTAACAATTAACATGTTAATTTTATAACGATAAAAACAAAGCAAGCTTTTATAACTTGGGGAACCGACGCATTTATCATTCGGAGATAGAATCTTGAAGACGGACAAGCGGCAAGAACTTTATTTCTTGTTTAATTATTAGCTTTATTAAAAAATATTGCCGGCATCGTTGCAGGAGATAGAAATTTTTATTTTCCTTGCCAAAGATTACACTGGCAGTCTAACAGCTACAACTGCAAATATTTAAAAAGAAATGAACTGAGTTCAATCAACTCACCCATTGCCGGACCGCGAGTTTAGGGGGCCCTTGGCTAATAATACTTAGGGGCCCACCTAATTACTTAGTTCAGTTCGAAATTCGAATGTACTTACCAACACAACGTAGACTTGAATAAAAGAATTGAATGGGTTTGATTAATCGCAGGATTCGCAGGGCTGCAAACCTGACGATCAGTTTCATTTAATAATATTATAGATTTTTTCGCATCTTCGTCTATTTTTGACTTTGACCTGACTTAGCTGTGGCCGCTGGAATCCACGGGGCCCTGGGCTGAAGCCCAAAAAGTTATATAATAGATCCGGCCCTGACCTCACCGATTAATCAGTGACTTATTTTATTTTAGTATAGGTACGAGTATAGTAATATCTGTGGTTTTGGTTTCGTATAGTTAGGTCAATGTTTCAAACATCAAAAACATTCTAGAAAAATATAAAGCGTTCGACGATGCCCTAACAATCCAAGAAAGGCTTTTGTAGACTAACCCAAGGGACATTTTCTTTGTTGTTCAAGATACATTCGATTGGGATTCTGTATGGTTGATGGTTTCTATAAAATTCTAGCTAACTTATCTCGAAAACTCCGAAACGATAGCATATAGACACTTGATTTTTTTCTGGTAGGTTAATTATACAATTTAGACATCCACTTAGAAACAATTTTGCGAAATTCCCATGGGAACAGGAAAAACAGATTCCACGCGGGCAACCTCACCAGTATTCTGGAATAAAAATAGCCGATTTAGAAAACGTTATCGTAAACCACTTACGGAACCAACGGATCGACCTGCTCTTGAAAACTTTTTTGCAAAACTAACGTTATCGAGCTTGGACCAATCAAAGCTCCATCATATCTAGACCGCCTAGCTTAGTTTATGGTCTACACCTAGATATTATCAGGTTATTGATGCGTTTAATAAATAAACGTATGGTTAAATTGCTTCACGTTGTCATAGCGATGAGATTTATTCAATAGCCACTCCCGTTTGTGGTTGACAAAGTTTTATCGGTTCCCTTAAGAGAATTCAAGATGAGAACGAACCACAGACTACTTGAAAAGAAGACTTCGCTTTTATATAATACACATTTGCACTAATATTATAAAATGTAACTGTTATATTCCTGCAACCTTCCACTGTCGCTGATCCGCAAGCTCGTCGACATGTGTATTCTACCCTTTTTAATGCCCAAAGAAAATGAATTACCAACTGCATACCGATCGACCCGTGAGGGCGACCGGTTATGTGGGGCTCTGCAGCATAGTGCAGCCATACCCACTAAAAACCCTGGTGTTCCTCCTCGCCGCTTCGGACCCAGCCATGGCACCGCGGCTATGCATTGGGTCACGGCTGCATGTTTATTCTACCCGTCGTAAGAAGCTAATTCTCCACAGAAGTAAGTAAAGGACGATGGAGCGCAGAATACCAGGTGCAATAAGGATTGAGCGATTCTGGAACACAACGCTAAAACCTAAATCATCGATGTCAGCGAAAAATCTGCCAAGCTAAAGTAGGATGGGCAGGCCACGTTTGTCGTATGCAGTCGGACAGATGGGCAAAAATCTGCACCAAATGGGTCCCAACGAAATCTGTCAAGCTAAATTAGGAATGGGCAGGCCACGTTTGTCGTATGCAGTCGGACAGATGGGCAAAAATCTGCACCATATGGGTCCCAACGAAATCTGCCAAGCTAAAGTAGGAATGGGCAAGCCACGTTTGTCGTATGCAGTCGGAGAGATGGGCAAAAATCTGCACCAAATAGGTCCCAACGAAATCTGCCAAGCTAAAGTAGGAATGGGCAGGCCACGTTTGTCGTATGCAGTCGGACAGATGCATGCACGGACTGGATCCCAACGACTGGCCGTCGAAGGCAGACCCCCAAGGAAATGGCGGGATGAACTAGAAGCCTCGTATGTTACTCGTTCTAGAAACGAATACCACATTTTATTACGAAATACAGGTCAGTGCTACCAGTAATAGAGCAATACCAGTAATTAGTAACCGCAACCACCGCAAGTGGAACTAATCGCAATATTCGACGATTTTATCTGGCCGAGCTAAACGGGCGTATCGGAGCGAAATCGGCCACATTTGCATAGTTGATGCGAGCACGGCCGATGGCACCGATTAACAGATTATAGAGCCAGGGTTGCCATGTGTAATACAAAACACGTTTTTTTAACTAGATCCCGCGGGGGATATTTACGTTACTAATTTTCTTGTAAATCATTTCAAGTGTATTGATAGCCCTGGTGTGGGCATATGTACATACGGTAAGTTTTAAATAAATATAAATAATAATAAATCTATATTTATATATATATATATATATATATATATATATATATATTTATATATCCTAAAGCAATATTTACATAAGTGGATCTTAAATAACGTAAACAGAGGCCCATATGATATTTACCTTATATCTAACATACATTTAAAATAACTAAATAGACTACTTTGTTACACGTAGTGTCGGCGACGTGCGAGCGCTGTCGGCAGGTAATTGCCCCCGGAATCTCCGAAATAAAACTCCCTGTGGCCAGAAATCCTCCTTTATGAAGGTTTCCGGATGATGGGTTGGTACTCTCACCACAAAAAAAAATTAAAATTCGTTTTGAGGCGAGACTCCAACCGTTCAACCGTTTTAGGAAACCTCATAGGTACAGTCAAGAGCACATGAAGCTTTACACTTATTGTGTGAGTCGGACCTTTAAGGCGATTTTAATAAGAAAATTACAAAGTCCAATGTATCAATCTCCTCGTGCTTTTGACTGTACATAACCTCATGATGATCATAGATTCCAGTCGATTTAATCTAAGGCGACGTTGGCGACCGCGGTCAATGAGTAGCTCATGCGCCATTCACACTTAGGGCCGAAACACATAACCGCGTTGCGGCAACGCAACCCCAAAATCGGCGGTGCTACAAAATAAAGAAAAAAGAAAGATCTATTGAGTAGAACCGCCGATTTTGGCGTTGCCGTGACGCAACGCTGTTATGTGTTTCGGCCTTTATGAGTACCTACATTTAATAGCGGCAGGTGGTTAGGCTTTTGTTTGGTCGCGTTTCAAGTCGAGGTCAGCGTAGGTATTCACGGAGACTCGATACCGTTTCCGTTCGATTCAGATCGAGTGAAAAATTTTCCGATGTCGAATCTATCGACTTCGGAAACTTGATTCTAGGCGTTTCTGACAGCCACGGAAACTTTTCCGAATCCTTATGTCACATATGACATTAGTTTTCAATACCAACATCAGCCCATCTCGAAAGTTTTCAACACCAACATCAGCCCATCTCGAAAGTGTTCGACAGATTTTCCGATATCGAATATCGAAGCTCCCTGAATATCTGTCAGACACAGATATTAGAATGTACAGATCTACGCTCCTCGAACTCTTAAATCCTGCCTCTGGACTATGACCTCTCTATTCGGAGCCAATGCCATGCAATGCCATGCCAAATTAAACTTACATTCTATTATTTCAGTAGCTAAAGATAATTACACGTAAAAAAAACTCTCGCCTTTAATCCCCGAGGGGATAGGCAGAGGTATTCCATTTGTAGTTAGACCCCTAAATGTGCCCATCGCCGATCCGGGTCAGTTTAAACATGTCTCAAAATTAATACTAGAGACCTGCGGGTTTCCTCAGGATGTTTTCCTTCACCGTGGAGCTAGCGATAAATATGTACGTTAGTTTTGAAAAACTCATTGGTACATGCCAAGATCATGTGAAGCAGGCTCTCTAACCGTGTCTATGCGCTGCCTTAAAATTACACATACAAATGTCCATATTATATTATAATGACTGGGACTAACTTATCCACGAAGGTTAGCTGAATGAATACAGCAGCCTATTTCAGCCGGCGAGTTGCTGGTTCCAAATGCAGTACACCGAGAAGAACCAGCAACAAACTCAAGGGCAGATCTTTTTAACATTATTTCTTACAAGTAATCATGATTCTTAAACTCTGCTAATGCGAGGGGTCAATGTTGCATCTTCGTCAACCTTAACAGCCCACTGCTAAGCTAAGGGTCTTTCATATATGGAAGTATGGGCCTTAATCTCTCACGCGAGCCCACCGCGGATTGGGAGATGGTGTTAAGCTCAGTGGTCAGTGGTCACTTAACAGTCAGAATTTTTCAAGCCACCCAAGGGTATCTGACATGGCTTAACGACTTCCACTGTTGTTCCAATGTTGCATCGCTTCATATGTATTTCCTCGTTAAACTGTATGTATATCTCGGGTGTGTTATAAGCAATGTATCATACTCCCCCCATAGATCTTCCTAATCCTCTTCGCGGGTGCGAATTTGCGTGCAATTGAGCCATTTACGGCTAGATTCGAGAGTTATTGCCGTAAATTAGACGCTTGTTTGTTGTGTTTAGCTGGGACCATAGAACTGTGAAGATTTAGAACTGACATGATACAAGTATTTTCTGTATTTCGGGCTCTGTTGAAATTTTGACTCAAATGTTTGTACTACATAATCTTTTATTTTAATAGTTGACCATACCAATGGTCAACTACCACGGCCACGGCCTACCAAGGCCATAAGTCGTGATTTGAAACAGAATGACCGCTACAGAACATCGATAATTGTAAATTATAAATTATTATATTATAAATTTTAAAATTGAGAATAAGAGCAGTAATAGCCCGGACGGTTAAAGAGCTGGTCGAAAATCAGTGAGACTCGGTTCGAATCCTGGCATGTACCAATGAGTTTTTCAAAAAACTTACGTACATATTTATCACTAGCTCGACGGTGAAGGAAAACATCGTGAAGAAACCCGCAGGTCTCAGAATTAATTCTGAGACATGTGTAAATAGACCCGGTCCGGCGATGTGCTCACCACCTATCACGTTTAGGGGTCCAATGTATCTCGTGAAATGTGTGTATATCCAGTAATGGAATACCTCTGCCTACCCCCTCGGGGATGAAAGGCGTGAGATTATTTATTTTATTTTATTTATTTGTATTTTTGAAGGTATTTGCAATAGTACTTTGGATCTTTCAAGCTTTTTGCATTACGATTACAAAACAAAAATATTGCCTTAGAGACAGACAAATTCATATTATAGAGCATATTTTTCAATTCTAACTTATCACAATTCTATGGTGGACCAATGCTAGTACAAACCTAGTGAACATTTCAATGGAATTTACTATCCATTGGGTGCACCAGTAAGTTAGCATTTGTGTCTAAGTATTTATACTCGTAGTTGCGAGAAGTGCGTATGAGTTTAGTCTTAAATATTGTACTTCTGATAGATTAGACGGTAAGAGAACAGTATAAGAAACCTTATTGTCGTTGGCAGAAGGAAAAATGCCGTGACAGAAAAAAAACCAGCCAAGTGCGAGTCAGACTCGCGCACTAAGAGTTCCATTATCTATAAAAACGGGAAAAAATCACGTTTGTTTTATGGGAGCCACCTTAAATATTTATTTTATTCTGGTTACCTAGGCTATCCCCAATAAGGGGATAAAATATAGCATATAGGGAAACCCAAGGGAATGGAAACTATGCATAGCGAGTTATATATTATAAAGAAGACTTTTTTTATGTGTGAGACACATTTTACGGCTATTTAGTCCCAAACTAGGCAGAGCATGTACTAAATTACTGATCGAGATACTTAAATAAATATTAAACACCCAGACACGAAGCCAACAGACATGTTCATGCACACAAATCGAGTGGGGATCGAACCCACGGCCTCAGACTTAGTAGAATGCAGGGTCACTACCAACTGAGCCATCAGGCTGTCATAGTAATAATGCCTATAGGTATATTATATTAAAATTTATAGTAAAAGGGGAAAAAGTAACTGTTAACGACTCGCACTTGGCCGGTTTTATTCAATTATGTGATATTATGGTGCTATCATACAAAGTTACTAGCATAAACAAACCAATTAATAAAGATATATACGTTATAAGAACTCATTCTATAAAACACAAAGATGCCTATGGCACATAACCATAAAAATACCCTATTAAGTCTGTAATATCGACGGCTTACGGCGATTACAACATTTTATGAGCTTGAAATATGACACAAAAAGTGCTAGGTGACTACTTTGTTACGAGTGCTAAGGTATGTATGATACTAAAAGGATTTCTGCAACTACTTTTGCTGATTAAATTGTTTGTTTTTACTCCGATAAATGTCTTCCTCTTTTATGAAAACGTTTTTAAAATAGTCTTACGAGTATTACGAGTAACGCCCCGGATTTGCACGGGTGCAGTTTATAAAGGTAAGGTCCTTTTGAATCAAGTGCAAATATTTTATGGGTGTGTACAAATATGTAAGAGAACAAAAACATAAGAATTTACTTGTTCTTTTCTGACAAAAATAGTACATTATGGTACAAGTGAGTAAAGTTGGTGATTACCGCTGAGGCGCCATTGAGACCCGAGCCGTAGGCGAGGGTCATAAGAGAGCCGAGGACGGTAATCATCAATACACACGTGTATCATACGACGTTTTTCAACACACTTGTGAATAAATAATACTAAAAAATCATTTTAAAATAATCATTCGCAATGGCGGGGAAAATTAATTGGTTTTCCAATTTTTTATTTATATAATTTGGAAAAGGCAAAAGGATCTAGGCCCATACAGCCTCGTTTTCCTATGCGCTCGCATCTTACAATGGCGATCGGCCATGGACTAAAAAAATTAGGTTTCTTTTTCTTTGGTTTGTCGTGGATAGCGTTTTAGCCACGTACAAAATGGGGTATTTAAAGTTTTTACAGAGAAAACCAAAGTTATATTTGAGTGAAAGTTTTGTTTATTAAACACGTACAAGTTGAAATGATCTATTTAAATACGAAGTTGCATGAAATGAGCAAGCCATATTTGTGTATTAATTTATTAGTACGATTGAATACGATCTTTTTTGTATCGAAACTTTTTTAAGAACAAAGCAACTCTAGCAACAAAATTGAAAAAAAAAATCTATAACTCACTAGTGAATAATAGCAAACAAAAAGTCTCAGTTTGATTATAGGTGTCATTATGTGCCTAATTGCAGTGAAATTAGAGCCACTTTATGAGCAAGTGTGTTGAAAAATATATTTTGTAAACATGCTCACTATATACCGCACTAAACCGCCACTTTTGTCGGCATTTATTGTTTACTAGCGGATGCCCAGCGGCGTTGCACGCGCGGATTCCGTTTATTCCCGTTCCCGTGGGAATTTGCGAAAATCCCTTCATAGTGGTTGCCTACGACATATTTAAGACACCTACATACCATATTTCAAATAGCGGGTGCCCAGCGGCGTTTTCCCGCTTGGATTTAGTTTATTCCCGTTCCCGTGGGAAATTCCGAAAATCCCTTCATAGTGGTTGCCTACGACATACTTTAGACACCTACATACCATATTTCAAATAGCAGGTGCCCAGCGGCGTTTTCCCGCTTGGATTTAGTTTATTCCCGTTCCCGTGGGAATTTCCAAAAATCCCTTCATACCAATTTCCTATGACATATCAGACACCTTCATACCATTTTTCAAGTTTCTAGGTGTTATCGTTTCGGAGTAGTACGTATTTCTCTTTTTAACCAGTTTTTTTATTTTCCCGTGGGAATGAGATATTTTCCTGGAATAAAAAGTACCCTAGATGTTGACCCGGGTACTCAGTTATCTCCATACCAAATTTCATCAAAATCCGTCCAGTAGTTTTTGAGTGATGCGTGCACAACCAGACAGACAGACAGACAGACAGACAGACAGACAGACAAAAATTCCAAAAAATGTTGTTTCGGTATCTATATCGATAACTATATACACAACCGTTAAAATTTTCAAAAAATATTTAATGTACAGACACGGCCCCGTTAGAGTTTTATTATATGTATAGATATAGATATAGATGTACAGTAAAAAAAAATTACGCCTTTTATCCCGAGGGGGTAGGCAGAGATATTCCATTTCTAGAAATACATACTTTTCAATAGTAAATTCTTTTTAGGGTTCCGTACCTCAAAAGGAAAAAACGGAACCCTTATAGGATCACTTTGTTGTCCGTCCGTCCGTCCGTCTGTCAAGACCCTTTTTCTCAGGAACGCGTGGAGGTATGAAGCTGAAATTTATATCAATTACTCAGGTCTACTGTCCCTTGAAGCTGTGAAAAAATCAAACTTCTAAGCCAACGCAATCAAAAGATACAGCCGTTTATGCCGCAAATTTTCGACACTTGCAAGGGAATCAAAACCTACAGGGTGCTTCCCGTGAAATCAGAATCTTGAAATTTGGTACGAAGCAACGTCTTATAGCATAGATAAAGGAAAAATTACGAAAACCATAAATTTGCAAGGTTGTACGGAACCCTCGGTGCGCGAGTCCGACTCGCACTTGGCCGGTTTTTTTTTAATTGTCGATGCTATGTAGTAAAGTAGCGCATGAAAAATAAAATCAATGCAAGAAATACCTACTTTCTTGCTCATTTCTAGATCTACCTTTTAAATATTTGCACTCTATTTAAATGGACCATTTAGGTATATGTCGCAGTGTTATTGTAAAAGCCGTGATATTATAATTTCTTTAGTGTTATTATAATTGCACTGACTTTTGTCTTTTTATGTTTTTCTATACTATAATATTTTATATCGAGGGACTAAACGAAGCCATTATGTACCAGATGTTGTTTCAATGAAACCTAGGGTATATTAAGTTGGCATTTAGTCTCGAGGTGCAAAACTGTACTTTTCATTTTAAGTGCGAGAAAAATTTACAATTTAGTACAAATTTATTTAAAACCGAACAAATGCACTCGTCAAAAATTCTGAAATTTTCGCGGGCAGTTTCTCTTCTAAGCCTGTCACAGATTAACAAAGAGATTTAATAAATCTCTTTTAAAACACATAGCTCGACCTTCTATGCGGAAACACCATGGAACTAAAACTCTTAACATTTTCGCAATGAAGATAGTCCACATTCTACAGATATTTACTGGCTGTTTGAGTTTGTCTACATCTCATTAAGAAAATTAGAAAACTAATTACTTTTTATTCCTTAGGGCTATATTGGCGTACTTTTAGAGCAAGAGAAGTGATAAAGACTGTTATACTGTAAAGTGTGGTGAAGAAGAAAGAGTAGGTGAAGGGGCGGTTCAAAACAGTGCAGTTGTGGGTTTTTATAAAAAATAATATATATAAATATAGTAACTTTATTTTCCAAGGATTGTTAATAAAATATAAGAACAAACAGCTTTGAATTTTACATTGCGTAAATTTTAATGGCTTATTGAGTTAAACCACGCTACGGGCGATCATTTTACTATCACAGACAGTTCTCTATTGATACTAAAGAAGACAATACATTTTCCGTCCGTAGAGCCTACTTAACCCTTACCATGTCCAATAACTATTATGATCAGTTTTATTAGTTAGCTGAATGACAAAGGTGCAGGCAATATTATTGGCTATTGCCCAGAGGCGTTGCTGGCGAGAATACAGTTTATTCCTGTTCCCGTGGGAATTTCCATAAATACCTTCCAAAGCGATATATAAGACAACTACGAGTACATACTATTTTTCAAGTTTTTAGGTGTTATCGTTTTGGAGTAGTACGTATTTCTCTTTTTATCCAGTTGTTATATTTTCCCGTGGAAATGACAATTATTTTCCCATAGTAAAA
This sequence comes from Ethmia dodecea, assembly GCA_963855545.1. Taxonomy (NCBI): domain Eukaryota; kingdom Metazoa; phylum Arthropoda; class Insecta; order Lepidoptera; family Depressariidae; genus Ethmia; species Ethmia dodecea. The sequence goes on along the minus strand of OY979446.1, from coordinate 13,126,739 downwards.
TGTAAAATGTTCACTCGGTCACTCAGTCATCTCGACACCAACTTTTATCAAAATCTGTCCAGTAGTTTTCGCGTGATGCGTCTACAACCAGACAGACAGACACCAAAAAATGTGTTTTGATATCTAAATCGATACCTTTTTAAAGTGCGCAAAAATTTTAAAAAACTTTACGTACAGACATAGTTTCGTTACAGTTTTGTTATATGGATTGTTGTACTTATAGATTTTATTAGTTATGTTTTACCTATGGACTCTTACTAGCTTTTTATCGGGGTTTAAGTGTACGTTAGGAATACGAGTGAAAAATATGGCGAGGATACCTGCAGGTGCCCATAATGATCAATACCCAGATCCAGCGATTTGCTCTCCACTTCACGTTATCAGGTCCGAAAAACTGGTGAGAAGGTTATAGGTGAACTGGAGAAACGATATATTCAGAAATTGAGTCCTCAGTCGCCCCCCTTGGGTTGGCGGTATAAAACAGATTATTTCTCTCGGTTGGAGGAGTCGAATTCGGTTCTGCCCCGGTGCCGGTAACAGACAGCCAACTATTTTTGCATTTATAAAATTTGCTATAAGTAGTTAGATAGGGATACACTTAGTGTACATATTTATCACTAGCTCGACGGTGAAAGAAAACATCGTGAGGAAACCCGCAGGTCTCAGAATTAATTCTGAAACATGTGTAAACAGACCCGGTCCGGCGATGGGCTCACCACCTATCACGTTTAGGGGTCCAATATATCTCGTGAAATGTGGGTATATCCAGTCGGGAATGAAAGGCGTGAGATTTTTTTTTTTTTATTTATTTCAAACTACTTTCTTCTTCTTCTTTATTTATTTCTGTTGAAGAAGTCGATAGCATTTGGTTCTGCCCGGGTGCCGGTAACAGTAAGACACCTATTTTTGAATTTATAAAATTAGCTATAAGTAGTTAGAGGATATACTTAGTGTAGAAATCTCCTACCAAATCGGTATTAAAGCGGTAAAAGACACAGGTTTTACTAAACCTTTGCTAAACAAAACAACGGCTTTCCCCCTCAACATCGCTGTGCTCAAGTGCATTGTACAACCCTTTTAGCCACACCCGTACAAGGCTGCGTCAATTTCTGCCAATGTTCGACCATTATTTACGCTGCCAAACTGCCTCAAACCGGATAAGAGCGGTCACACACTTGCCGTACTGTCCTGGTCCGGTCCGTTACGTTCCGGAATGAAACAAACTTAAAACGGTGGATAGGATACCATCTTATTTAGTCCAGATAAATTTAAAAAAGCGTGGAATGCATAATTTTGCCACACTGAATCCACATTTATTTAATTGTGGGACATGATACACACACGATTATTTAATCCCATAACTAAGCAGAGCCTGTGCTATTGATAGTAAGCAACTTATAAATATTCTCCGTTTCAAGTTTGGTGAGCTTATCGGCATATTATGGTTCGTGAGCGTCGGGACCAACATTTGTGTGCATGAATATGATTGTCTGTTTAGGTGTAGGTGTGTTTTCAAGGTATATTAATTTAGTTCATTAGTTTTTAAAGTAAAGTTCCTGTTTATTTTGGTATCATCGTGTGAAAATTGGTGTCTACAACTGATATTTTTACTAGCATGCACACAGCGCGCTGCACTGCTAGCACCGATCACGTTTTTTTATTTCAAATGTTAGTTTTTTAGGTCCAACAATTCACGCTGTGATAGCTACATCAGTCAGGACATAACTTTATCTATATGATAAACAGATTCTTTCGAGAACTGACCGGACCGGGGCAAGACTGAATGTCTGCAGCCGCTCTAAATTTCCGCGATTCGTCGCGAACCGGTACGTGGTAAATCAAAAGCGCCGCATTCGCACTTTGGTTGTCATGGCAACCAAAATGGCATATCTGATTTCCCGTGATGGAAGTGTTAGACTTGCTGTGTAGTATAGAGCAGATTAGAGATCTTGTGTTAACAATGTACTGGAAATCATTTGAATTCTATCATGAGGTGTTGATATGCCCAGAGAATAGCTTGTCATTATAGGAAGAGGTATATCTGACAGCTCTGACATTATTAACCTCTGACACACAAGATTTATTAAATTATTTTGTCTCGCATTGGAACCGAGCGGTGCTTGACTGAATTTTATTATATTTAGATAAGAAAAAAGAAAAGAGCTGTCATTGAATTTGTTGCATTTTTAACCAGCAACTCGTCGGTAAAGATACTCGTAGGTCACTGTTTACATTCAGCCAATCTCAATGGAGGAGTGTAGAGTCCTTTGTAATCAGACTGTTGACGTTTCTAAGTATATCATTTTACCTAGAGAAGTAAAATAAGAACTTTTAATTCGAATTTTGGATTTGTTTCTGATATTGAATTTAGAATTTTGCATTTAGAATTTAAATTTTGAATTCATACGTCGTCTGTAGGAGATTTTCCTGCAGCACAGTATAATTGCTGAAAACCCTATTCTCGTTTACTCGATTGGATATATCAGTCGACAACTATATACCTGTCTCTTTTTTTTAGACGGGTCACCTGATGGTAAGTGACTACCATCGCCCATGGACACCTGCAACTAAAGAGTCACAAGTGCGTTGCCGGCCTTTGAGGTGGGAGTACGCTCTCTTCTTGAAGGATTGAAGGTCGTATCGTCTCTTAGATTTAATATACCAAAAAGTGAAGTACATAAACTTTCTAATTATTTATAGGATTTTGCTTACCATTACAGTAAAGATTATGATGACTGGAGCGGTCATCTGAAAAGAAAAAATTGTAAGTGATAAAAGTGTTCGGCGGGCAAGTTTAAGTAAGTATGTGTATGTACCTATAAATTATTATTAAGTTAGGTAGGTTAGGCTATAGTTTATTCTTAATTTTTTACCTTTGTAAGATAGTCTGGCAACTTTGTGTATTTAATATATTTTTTACAATAAATCCATATTCGCCGGCTATGAATATAAAGCACTATCTAATTCTATAACTAGTTCTACTCGTATACAAATAAACAATTTACTGATATTCAAGAAATATATTTTTAGGATGTCAAATATTTTTAATGTTGATATGATGTCACCAGGATTCAAACCCTAGCCTCACGCATCATAGCCGGGCTCAATACTAACAGGGTTGTCACTGTCTATCAAGAATATAATAATTGTATAATTATTTACCGTTTACAACAACGAAAATGAGAAAATGACGAAGCAATCGGATCAGCTTTTAAGTGTCCACTCAAGATCTTAATACTCGTTGCTCATCTCCAACCGAGATAAAGTTGAACATTGATTCGACGACGAGTATTACGATTCTAATCTTTAGATCTTCACTCTTGTTCTTAGGATTTTAAGCCAAGGCACGCGACAAAAAATGGGTTGACAGTCGTGATCGAGTGCTTATTGTCAATGGTTGGTGATTTCTAAATGACATTGAGAGCGGTTTTGAATATTGACTTCAGGGTTCTGTTGGTAATTGATCGATTCAGGACTACCGTCCGTTCTACGATTTAGGATATTTCGGAGCAAGTAGTTGGATAGAATAGAATTTAGTCATTTAAAGTTACTGTTAATGGGCTCTGATCATGATGTCGGTGATATATACTAAACACTTGGTACTAGCGACCGTGCAAGTATTGTGTTTCAAACCTGTCAATATGTGACCAGCTGATATTGCCGCTATTAATATATAAATTTGTAACATTAAAACCTTTTTTATCTGTAAAATGACATGAGCTTCTCAGACAATAATTTTTTGACACAAGTAACCCTAAAACTACTAGTCACTGATGTATAAAATTGCTGTTCAGCTCCAATCTGTTTTATGCTTAAGGAAATAGAGTTTTATTTTAATAATTTTACATTTAATTCGACATTTCTCGGATTACGAATGGGTGCGGATGTCAAAGTATAGTGGGTGTGAATATCCTTTTAACATATAGGTAGCGCTTTTTACGATGCAATAATATTGATTCACAGCTTCCGCATATATATCACATAATTTTTTGATGAAAAAACTACAAGGAAATGGCCTCATACATTATGCGTTATGAAATGTATCATTTATGTAGATCCGGGTTCAATTCTAGATGTCTGGCAATGCTTTTTTCTAAATGTAATGTTATTTAGTTTGACTATAGTTGGCTATAAGGGAAAATATTTAAAACTGACTTATTTTCTTCTGTTTGAAATTTCAACAGTCCCTGTGGTGGGGTGCTATATACATTCTAAGTCTAGTAAGTTTTCGCACGATATTTTCGTTAACCGTCGAGCTTGTGATAAATATGTAAGTATACGCAAGTTTTGAAAAGCTCTTAAAGTCTATGCCATCGTCAGGATTCCAACTCGACACTCACACATGTTTACTTTTCAAGTTTTAGAATAGAATAGAATGGAATGGAATGGAATTGAATAGGACAGGACAGAACAGAATAGAATAGAAAAACAGTTATTTGCTTTTACAACACACGTACAATACAACACGTACAGTTTTGTTTTATTCTGCAAATTAGATAGACATAAAATATAACATTAACATAATCGCTAGAACAGGTAATTTACATGGGCATATTGACAAAACTTCTGTTATTTATCACCTCTAAATCGGGGTCATAACAACTTTATAATATCCGTCATCGTGTGGGGTCTATAGCTCTAACGTTTACCCTATAAACACCACTTGTTTAACAAAATATATTTTGAGGCAACTGCGTTTTGCGCTTCCAAAACTGTAGCACCGACCTTATTTATAGGGAAATAAGGCTGACAGTTATTTACGATTTTGTTTTAATACTGCATGTTAGGTTGTATGAAAGGCAGGTTGTTGTGGACGCTGCGGTCCAATGACGATAATCATTCAAATGACAAGCTACAAGGAACTATAAAATTTAGAACAGCTTAGCTCAGATTATCCGCTAGTGCCCGAGGCATGTTAGTTTTTTCACTGCATTCCTCGGTAAACGGGTACATGAAATGGTGGGGTGGGTAATAGCTAAGATAACATGTCATTATCCGGTATATGTAAATAAATTGTGCATCTATGAGGGGAACTTCATAATACTAAATCAATAGTGATCTGCAGGGTTTAAATTTTTTGTGTACATAAAAAGTATGATATATCTAGGCAAAGCTATTCCATTTCAGAAAGTACCCACATTTCACCAGTATAACCTTTGGACCCCTTAACGTGGTAGGTGGTGAGCCCATCTGTACCATGCATAATTGTAATCTTAGAAATACAAATAAAATAGAGCAACCACATTACAGATTAACCTCTGAAGCCAATAAAATAAAACTCATTTTTTTATATGAAAAAGGGGGCAAACGAGCAGACGGGTCACCTGATGGTAAGTGACTACCGTCGCCCATGGACACCTGCAACTCAAGAGTCACAAGTGCGTTGCCGGCCTTTGAGGTCGGAGTACGCTCTCTTCTTGAACGTTTGAAGGTCGTGTCAGTCCGGAAATACCGCCGGCGATCTTTTGTTCCACAGATCGGTTGTGCGATTAGAAAATTTCTTGAGAACCTCACAGTGGTGGATTGCCAACTATCCAAGTGGTGTGCGTGCATAATAGTTTTGTCGCGTTGAACGTTGGCGAAACGCCAAGATGAGTGAGCCAATTACTCGTATTTATCTTGAATAGATAACTGGAATACTGAATTAAGCCATAAACGGTAAAACTTATATATCCATGATTATATTACGAGTAATATCAACATTATTCTAATTAGGTTTGTAGGTATGTTCTTAAGAAATTAAGGGTAATTTTATCGTATTTACAGTTCTCTGGCGCTGTAAGCACATAAGTGAGATCTAGTGCTAAATGTAAATGAACCGACCTAGTTTTATGATGCTGGGTCATTAAAGTTTATGATGAAGGTGTAAACAGCTATGACATTGTATCTAAGTAACTTCAAGGGACTCACCATTTATTTATTTATTCCTGTTGTGGTTGATAGTCGAAGGGGGTGCAGCATCAAGATAAACATATAGAGAAACTGAAAAAATATTTTATTTTTGAACTCTCACATACAATATCTTTCTTGCAATTGACAGGGCTTAAACAAAAAAAAAACCTTTCTTTTAGAACATCAAATTTTAAACTTTTCTAGGCTTAAGCCGTATACAGAAAGAAAGCTGAAAACTTATCAGCGCTTATCGGCGCTGGTCCATTCTACATAAAGCAAGCAGATTGAAGCAGAGCGAGCAAAATGTCGTAGATACGATGATTGGCGGGCGGCACTAGCGCTGACCGGCGCCTGTCGAAGATTGTCGGCGCTTATCGGCGCTGGTTCATATAAATGCCTGCGCCGGTTACCTACGTAGACCGGCGCCTATAAGCGCTGATAAGTTTTCAGCTTTCTTTCTGTATACGGCTGATTACAAAACCGAGGCTATAAGAAACCTCCAACAATTACTAATCGGTTTACAGAGTTATATAGGTACAAAACAAGAACTAATAATACGTATTATAATAATAAATTATGGGACACAATTTATACACGGTTATTCAGTCCTAAACTAGCCAAATGGCTACCAACCAACTGATAAAGATACTTAAATAAATACTAAACACCCAGACACGAGGCCAACAAACATTGTTCATGCACACAAAATGTTGGTCCCGAGCGGGGATCGAACCCGGGACCTCCGTCTCAGAAAGCAAGGTACTACCAACTGAGGCAACAGGCCCTAATAGGTCTAATAAAAAATACTAACTGTTCCCCGCGAATTCAACCGGGTAGGTACAAATATGTGTATAAAGAGAAAAAAAAACTTTTCTCTTGTTCTTTTCTAACAAAAAAAAAATCATAAACATACTTTGAATAAACCCTCACTACACTAAAACGTCACTTGTCTGCTTTTTATTTACCTATTTATTTATTTTCGAGGCATTTTTGATTGGGTATAATGCGTTATTGTATATGTCCAGCGTATTAGTTTGTTTTTTAATTTTTGTAAAAATCGATGTTATCTAGTAGAGTAGCGTATGAATAATAAAAATCAATACCGAAAATAGTTTCTTGTATTTGTTTTAATTTACACTATAATATTTTCACACCATGTATATTGTGTGACATTCTAAATATATGTAAATAGACATAACTTGCTAATAAATGCACTATGAACATTCCCATAAACTAAGACAGCGATTATAGAACCTACTAAAAGTATAAATCAATAAACGAATACCATAAGGTGGTTTCCTATTCTCACTTTGCTTTACTACATAACAAGAGAATGGTTTACTTTATGAATGGAATACATAGGTCACGCCCGCCGGTCAAGACATTCGTTCAGAAGAATTATTACTAAGAGTTCTCGAACGAAACTCCAAATCGCATTGTTATTTGCGCACGTTACAGTAAGTACGGTTAAAAAACAAGTAAGTCAATATTGTCCAAAGAGATTTAAATATAATAAGGCATAGAGAGGACAAAGCGAGGAAAATTTGGAGCCAAAAGTTATTCCAAGTGGATTAAGTCTAGTACAATTTCGACCGAATGACAGCTCGCGTTCATACTAACTGACATAACGCTTAAGCTTCAAACATGCTTCAAAGTTTTGTATGAAAATATTCTCAATGCCCCCTCTATGTCCTATTATATTTTAAAATCTCTTTGATATTGTCACATGATATTAAAATTTGAGATATTATGACAATAAAATTGTGAGATATCTATCTTTAACTTTTGTACATTTTTTTTTCTGAACATAGGAATAGTGACAGGTTTGTTATTCTTAATTTTCAGGGCATCTTCCAATATTCAAAAATACGTACTACCATTAAAAGATCTGCTTGATACACCTAAGTGTAATTTTTGAGTACAACTATATTTTCCCACCCCGTGGCACAGATATTATAATACTATAGTACCCGTGGTCACAAAACCCTCTCTTACAGTAACAATGAATTCCAAAAAAGTGTTTCATTCATGTTTGTGACCATTTCGGGTCGATGAATGGATCGTAATGACCAAAAAACTGTGGATTCTGATTGTGTAACTCTAATTAGGGGCTCGGTAATAAAAACTTGAGCTTTTAACCGACAATTTTTTAAGCTATTGCATAGCTTCTATCGCGGGCCTTGAGCGCGGGGACCGAATCCAGAAATTCCGTAACGAAAAAAACCTCACGCTCCCCACTCCGACGGGCACGGAGGTGTGGCTTGAAGGCCGTGCATTGTCTAACGTCGTTTGTTTTCGGCAGTCTTGTTTATATTGTTTATTGGGCATAATCCAAACCCAAGTTATGATAGTAGATGGATGGATGGATGGACGGATGGACGGATGGACGGACGGACGGGCGGACGGGCGACGGGCGGACGGACGGACGGATGGACGGACGGACGGACGGACGGACGGACGGACGGACGGGCGACGGGCGGACGTGCGGACGGGCGACGGGCGACGGGCGGACGGACGGACGGACGGACGGGCGGACGGACGGACGGGCGACGGGCGGACGGGCGGACGGGCGACAGGCGACGGGCGGACGGACGGACGGACGGACGGACAGACGGACGGATGGATGGATGGATGGATGGCTATTGCATAGCTTATAGGCTTGAAGGCCGTGCATTGTCTAACGTCGTTTGTTTTCGGCAGTCTTGTTGATACAAAATGCTATGCAATAGCTTTACCGCGGCAGTCCCCGAGTGCCACACAGCTTTTTTTAAAATGTATCAAGGTTAGCGTTTGACGATAGTACATATTTATCACTAGCTCTACGGTTAAAGAAAACATTGTGAGGAAACCCGCAGGCCTACTTGGTTTTGAGACATATGTCTGTCAAATTTAGGGGTCAAAAATACACTGCTCACAACCTATCCAGAAGTGAAATACCAACGTATACCCTCAGGTGACAAGCTATCCAGAAGGACATCCAGAAGTAAAATACGTTAGGGATCACACAATATACATTACCGCAATCAGAATTATGAGACGTGGAATCCTAACCTCAACTGCTCCGCAATAAATACGAGCGAGCTCACGAGAACATCTAGTTGCGAATGCATTCAAAGTCGTAATAATTAATTTAGCATAAAGCCCCTCGAAGTTTATCGGGTGTCGCCGGCGGGCGAGCTTGAGATACGAGAGCGTTGGGAGAGGTCCTAACGGTAATAGGTATCTAGTGTTATTCCTAAATAATAGACGACTTGATGCCTACTTGCTTTTGAAACAACTTTGATGTTTCTGTATTTAGGAATTTACAAGCATGCGGTTTTTTGTTTGGAAATGTTACCCGTGATACCCTGTACATAAATAATACACGTACATATACACTACCCAATCAAAAAATAACAAAAAAAAATAAAATAAAAAAGCTTAGAAAAGTGGCGTTTTAGTGCGGTAGTGAGGATGAATGCAAAGCAAGTTTACAAAATAATATTTTTTTTTTGTTAAAAAGAACAAGAAAAAAAATATCTCTATATGCTGTTAATTCTATTTCTTTTACAAACCATTTAAATATTTGCACTTGATTTAAAATGACGTTATACCAAAGAGATTAAAATATAATAGGACATAGAGGGGGCATTGGGAATATTTTCATACAAAACTTTGAAGCTTATGCGTCATTGTCAGTTAGTATGAACGCGACCTGTCATTCGGTGGAAATTGTACTAGACTTATTTCACTTGGAATAACTTTTGGCTTCAAATTTTCCTCGCTTTGTGTTGTAAAAATAATAAATATGCTATTTATAGAGTGAAAATTTTATTTAAAGGTGACAAAGTCAATATAGACAGTAGTTCAAATATCGTACATAGAATATAGATTAGAACATAAGCAGTATAAAACAGCCAGTATACAACACTTTGTCCCATCTATTATATCTATATATTATATTTTAATCTCTTTGCGTTATACTTATACATTTTTAAATAATCATCACCTAAACCTCAAACATTGATATATGTACATAAACAGTTGTACGTTTTTTTTTTAACAAAAGGCATAAAATATTTTCAAACTACCTGATACATTTCTATACTGTTTTTCTTGCAATATTACAACAGTTATAAATTATTTAGTATTATAAAAAATACTGTTAGCAATATTAATAATGCATCTGGTGCTCAGTGAAATGTAATCTATATTATCAATAAATTCATTAATGATTTTATTAATTATCGTTTTTTTCGAAAATCAACATCATGCGACTTCGAAGTAGAATGTAGCTTAGCTTGCATACGCCGACACAATGTCATAGTCACGACACGACTCAACGATAGAGCTCCCCGCACGGCCTTTTGTTTGAGTGACTAACCTACAAGTTTCTCAAAAAGTTATACGACGTACTTACATTATTTTCCACTAGCTCTACGGTGAAGGAAAACATTGTAAGGAAATCTGTCACCAAAATTGCATGAGTAATATCCTAGACTAGCGATAGGCTCACTTATCCAAGAAAATCACACATGAAAAGTGTATTCAGTCACTATTCTAATAGTGGGTGAATTTAGGGATTGAGTCTGTCTCACTCTTATACCTCAATTGTTATACCTGTATATGTGTTTAGAAAACAGAATATTTTTCACTTTTAAGATTTCTTTGTTTACTTCTTGTGGAACAAATTGGGCAGTTCTATGTACATTGAGAATTGTGTTACCGGTTTTGAAACAACTACATATTATTATTGTATTTTTCTGAAGAGAGCTCAGTCGTAAGAAATTATAATAAATAAGTTTTCATACATTAAAGCGAATACAGGCTTCATTTCCGTTCTTATAGTAAATAAAAGATTGATGCTACACCCGAGGATGGAGAAAATAGGGTTTAAATTATCGTTACGTGTTTGTTTTTTCCTTGAAGCTGCATTCTATTCCAGGAGCGCTTGATTTAACGATGACGGAACTCACGCCTCGGTACATTGTCTATGGCTCAACAGGTATTTCTACCCATCACGGGGATGAAAAAGGCATCAAATGTCACCCACATTGTAATAATCACTGAATACACAGGCCTTGCACGAGCCTACCGCAATTATTGGATTCCTGCACCTATCAGGTCCGCACAAAAACGTGTCAGTTCTAACATGGCCACCAGTAATTATTCACGTATAATTAAATGCGAGAATTTTGCGAGTTTTTGTCGAGAACCACGAGTGGCACTTTAACAATGTCCTTAGCGGAATAATATTGCTGGGTTCGGATCAATTTTTGTCTATGTATGGGGAGTGTGGGCGAGACGGGATTTAATTATTCACTTTGTGCAAATGTAGTCATTAATTAGGTATTTCTGGGTAATTAGGTGCTAAGCAATGGCAGGACTTGTACGGCATGATGCGAATCGAGCTTGGTGATGCGTCTTTTTAAAGCGCTATTCATAAGAAGTCAGTAATATGGAATACCTTGTATTAAAGCACTGCTTCTTGATCTGTTCTTGATGCACAGATCACATAATTAATGTGGTCTTTGATTTGTGTGAGAGTGCAGATTTAGCTATCAGCGCAACCCACTAAGGAGTAAAGCATCAGTATCATTTCAGATTATTGCTGTCCACTGCTGGACAAAAGCCTCCCAAGAAACGCCAACCATTCCGGTCTTGGGCTGTCCGCATCAATCCATTGCCAGCCACCTTCTTTAGGTCGTCGGTCCATCGTGCCGTTGAATTGCCGTTTCACTGAATTTTATTCTAGACTAGCTTTGCTACGTTACAGGATAGAAAGTATCCTATGTGTTAATCCAGGTTATAAACTATCTGTGTGCCAAATTTCATCCAAATCCGCTGTTTTTACGTGATCTATACATATAAAATGATAAACTGACTGACTGATTGGAGATGTATCGACGCACAGCCTAAACCGCTTGGTCTAGAGACTTGAAATTTTGCATATAGATAGCTTATACAGTGTAGGCATCCACTAAGAAATGATTTTGCAAAATTTAACCCCTAGGGGGGTGAAATAAACGTACGCGAGCTAAGCCGCTGGTAAAAGCTAGTTTAGTTAGAAACAGGATTTCTGGTCCGATTCTAAGGAATCTTTGCTACACTGTTTCTAGTACAGTTCACATATATTAGGCCGGTAAGCTTTAACATTGGTATGACAAGGAAGATTAGGGCATCACGGACGTCGGCTTAGGGAATTATCTACGTTCCTCTACAGCTACTTGGACGTTAGTACGAGACTACAGAATTACAGACTCAATTCGAGCAATTTCCAAACGTAAGTAGAGGATTATGGTGAATCATACGCGGTTATGCACGTCGACTAGCGTCTCAACTACTTCAGCATAGCAAGAACACTGTTGCAGTTTTGTACGATTAACCTCTAAGACCAGCCATCCGAGACACAATAGATTTTTAATTGTGTCTCGGTTCCAATTGGAACCCGCGGTGCTTTACAGATGGTGCAGATGACTCTGTTAAAACGAGTTCAATGCGAGGTAGGGAAGACCGAGGGGTTTTGAAACAGAGGTTAGTTGAAACAGCGCTGATTACGAGGAGCTTGTAACTGTTAGAGAGGTGGCAACTTCCAAAATCAACCAACTTTTACGTACACATCATCCTTAAGTACACATCCGAGACTCAATGCGCACGGTTGCGTCGTTGTAGCTTACCCATCGCAAAAATCGCCGAAAGTAAGTTTTAAACGGTTTTTTCGGGACCTATATTTTCATAACCCAATTATATTTTGATTTTAATTATATATGTATGGAAAGTTAATTTACTCAAGATTGAATTTACGGGCCTCGTACTAGTAATTTCTTCGTATTTTTTTTATTATTTTTAATTTCGTCAACTTTGGGGTTATTTTTAGACCTGAGGGGATTTGAAACAGGCTGTGTCAATTCACCTCGCTTAGGTTTTATTAGACAGTTTTGCCTTATAATGGTGTGGTATACATATATATGTGTGTATTTCTGTTTATTTTATTCCAGTATCCCTACAGATTATACAAAGAAGTATAACTAGTCTCTAAATATACGAACCCGTATCATGAAAACTTACATTGCATCATAAAAGTCTGTGACGTGGTTTTTAGAAATACCTTCGATTTGCACGACTAATCTCCAAAAAGAAAAATGTCCAAAAAGACGAATGTCCAAAGGCTTGTCCAAGTGATAAAATTGACAAACCATAAATAAGTCCAATTATAAAAGTCAAATTACTGACAGGACATATTTGATTGCTTGGACATTTTTCTTTTTGGAGATTAGTCGTGCGAATGATTACTTCACTTGTGTAATGTACAATAATTTTTCGATAAGCATAAACTAAAATATAAACAAAACTAAAACATTATATTTTTTCATCAAAATAAAGACTTAATATAACGCCAAAACATTTGAAATTAAGCTGTATGGACATTCAAAGATGTTAATTTAAAAAAACTTGTAAATCAAACTTTGATTTTATTTCTAATTTATAAACTATTTACAAGAAATTATGATTTATTTCAGATTGAAAATAAAAATAACTAAAACTTTCTCGATTCTGTTTAAAATATTGTTGTATAAATAATAATACTACATTGTCAGACATCATTTACAGAACACGTAGATATTTAGTCTTTGACTAGGCTAAAAAAACTAGTGTCTGGTACTATGAGTTTTTTTAAATATAAGCACTTTCATAAATTCTCGCGTAAACACCCAGACACAAAGTCAACAGACATGTGTGACAAATATTGGCCCCGGGTGGGAATCTTACGCGCTCACCTTTGACTCAGAAGTTATGGTCACTAACAGCTGAGCCAACGGCCCTATAAATTATACTATCATCTCTAATGTACGTCAAATCCATTAAAAAAACAGCTGTTTCAATTCACCTAGACCCCTGTTTCAACTTACCTCGGCATAAGGAGAGTTGAAACAGAATGACTTATTACGTTCAAATCGTTTTTTTGTCACAAATTTTACTGTTACCCATTCTTTGTGGCTATTACCTGAAAACAACTATCGATTGAGCCTAAATTCACGTGGTTTGTGCTGTTAGATTTCTTTTTATGAAGCATAATGTAAAATTTGTTTCAACTCCCCTAGGTCTCCCCTACCATCGACACACTTGGAAGAATTATCGCTTGAAAGCTAAAGTTTTTATCAGAAGCAACAAAGACCGTCTCTTTTTCCATTCCGATCCATCGACAGTAAATGGTCATAAACATGAAAGAAACACTTTTTGTAATTGTCATTGATAGATGAGGGCTTTGTCGCCACGGGGTGGGAACAGATAGCTGCTAGCAAAAATGACACTTAGGTGTATCAGGCTGAACTTTTACAGATAGTACATAAAATAGCGCCACCTATCGGGTTCAATATTGATTCTAAATCATCCAGAGACGTACTTAAACACACAAAACAGCCGGTACCGGATTATTGTTTCTTCATTACACTAAACTAGCTTTTACTCACGGCTTCGCTCGCGCACGTTTATTTCACCCCCTTAGGGGCTGAGTTTAGCAAAATCCTTTCATAGTGGATCCCTACACTGTATAAGCTATCTATGTGCAAAATTTCAAGTCTCTAGACTTGACCCAGCGGTTTAGGGTGTGCGTTGATAATATCACCAATCAGTCAGTTTATCACTCTATAATAGATAGACACCTGTTCATAAATACTCGAAGTTGACTCTACTTGGTGTTTATTTCTAGATTGATCATTGATATTCAATACAATACACAATGCATAAGGACAGGTTGTTCTGTAAAAACCAATGTTGACATTCGAACAAACGTCAAAACTAGAATAGGAGCGCGTGGGCGCAGGTATTTGGATTAAAAAACAACTATGTCTGTTCTATTATCATATTTTTGCATGAAATAATGTTTGTTTTTTGAATAGGTAGGTAAGTATTTATTGAACGAATATATTCTTAGTGCGTTTGTTTGTTTATGCCGACTAATATTATTGTAAGTGCAAAAGTAACTCTATCTGTTACATTATTGCGACAAACCAATCTTGACGAAATTTTACAGGGAGATAAGTTTAGAGGGAACCATCGCAAAATGTCAGATTCGCAAAATGTCAGATTCGCAAAATGACGGATTCGCAAAATGTCAGATTCGCAAAATGACGGATTCGCAAAATGTCGGATTCGCAAAATGACGGAATTTGTAAGATACTTCCCACGAAACTAGGATAGACGAATTTGAAGTCTTGTCGATTAAATAATGATAATCCAGTAGAAATTTTGAAGAGTTCAACAAAAAAATCAGTTAATCTATATATATAAAAAAATATGATAAACAGACTGACTGATGGGTGATATATCAATGTACATGTCCACCGGTGCGAAGCCGGGGCGGGCCGCTAGTTAGCTCAGTTTACTTATAGGAATCATTTCTTCATTTTTTAAAGAAACAAAAGTGTATTCAAAGATTTTCTAAAATTCGCTTGTATCACCCGGAATTCGAACCAGCTAAAATCTGAAATAGTAACATCCTGTACTTTTATTGTATCAATCGCTAGGGCATCCGACAAAATGGAGCTCGTTTCATGAAACTAATTACCGTATTTACCTTTTTCTTCAATTAGAATAAGTTAGGATTTATGGTATTTTTTTTACATACTAAAAAAATAAGTGAAATATTTAATGGTTCATTTAATTTGCCAAGTTTCTTAGAGAGATTTGATCGTTATGAAAGTTACCTAAAGTTTTTATTTTTATTTTATTTATTTTTGTTGAGCTCTTCAAAATATCTACTAGATTATCATCATTTAATCGACAAGACTTCAAATTCGTCTATCCTAGTTTCGTGGGAAGTATCTTTAAAATTCCGTCATTTTGCGAATCCGACATTTTGCGAATCTGTCATTTTGCGAAAAGCAAATGGTCAGATAAGCAGAATGTCAGAATTCCGACATTTTGCGAATCCGTCATTTTGCGAATCTGACATTTTGCGATGGTTCCGTTTAGAGGATAAGCGTAAAAGGTAAAAGACGCCAGACAGAATATTTATATCCATAAAAAATACTGTTGGTGTTGTATTAATTGTTTTTATTATTAGTGTATATGATAATGAGCTGTTATAATATAATTCAAAAATAAAATCAATATTATGTTAACCTGCAAAACAATTTTTGAGATTAATTTATAAACACATTTACAACAACTTCGAAATGTTACACAAAATTGCTAGTATCGATATTGCAGTACAACTTAAATTATACATAGACTAGCGACCCGCCCCGGCTTCGCACGGGTGCAATGCTAATACTAAAACCTTCTTCTTGAATCACTCTATCTATTAAAAAAAACCGTATCAAAATCTGTAGTTTTAAAGATTTAAGCATATATAGTGACATAGGGATATAGGGACAGAGAAAGCGACTTTGTTTTATACTATGTACCTAGTGATGATAGTGATGAATGCTATTATCACGGAAGCCATCTAATTATGTTTTTATAGTTTCAAATTATCCATAAAAATGTCTGCATAAATGCCCTATTGTAAAACAATTTATATTATCCTTTTAAACAACTGTTGATAGTATTAATAAATAAAATAAATTACAAAACGAAAAACATATTTGCTCAACGACGACACAATTTACATAATTTTGCAATAAACGGAACGGGTCCATTTATACTAGTCAAAGATTATAGATAATGAAACAATATTGAAATAGTTGCTAAGATAAATAATGTAATGCCTTACTGCTCTATTGTAATCCGAGATGCTATCAACATTTGGCTATGAAATATTAAGCTGCACTTAGCGCAAGATAGATACTCGTATTTTAAATAAAAGCGACGCGATTATAAATTTATCTGGGCGCACGGCAGTGCCCCCGCCAAGTCGAGAAAAAAGCGGCACGGCCATACCATCCTTTTCTCGAAGCAATTCAGGCCATTTTCGACCCCCTATTACTTCGATGTGGATAAACCTCATTATTACTTAAGTATGCTATAGGATTGTGAAAAAAAATTGTTGAGTGTACTGTAGTAGCCTGCTTTGCTTTCGTGAGGCTCGGGTTCGAATCCTGGCGTGTACAGTCAAGAGCTCAGCTGTACACTTGTAGTGCGAGTCTGACCTCTAAGACGATGGTAATAAGAACATTACAAAGTCCAATGTATCAAGCTCCACATGCTCTTCACTGTACCAATGATTTTTTCAAAAAGCTTATTTACCCTATTTATTATTAGCTGCTATCGTTGGTGAAGGTAAACATAGTGATGAAACCCGTAGGTCCCAGAATTAATTCTGAGACAAGTGTAACAGCACGTCGGTCCGGCAATGGGCTCACCACCTATCACGTTTAGGGGTACTAAAGGAAATACTGATGAAACGTGGATATTTCCAGAAATGGAATATGACAGACAGACAAAAATAATTGTTTTGTTTAAATTACAATTTTATTATGCGGTTAGATATCTACATCTCGTGTAATCGAAACCAATACCTCAATCAAGTGAAAAGTCAAAATGTTTCTATTCAAAGTAATTACTTATTGAATGTCATTTCAACTCCACCTTTGTAGGTGTGGTTGAGGAGAAAAAGCGGTTCAAGAAAGTCCTAAACATATTATTCTTTTAATAGATTGTTACTTAATATTAATGGGTTTATCTGCTTTAATCCGTAAGTTTTATTGACCGTTTTTTTTTTATGTAACGTGGGATGCACCCACTACACTTCTTTCAGTGATTGATTCGATTAATTCAGTGCGCGTGCGACGCCTCCAGCCGTCGGTGAGTGATTCATTTGACATTCGCCATTTCCTAGAGAGGACTTGAAATTGAAGCAACCTGTATATGGTTACTGTATAAGGGATTAATCTATATTGTGAATCACGAGTGATGTATAGGGTGTTCTTATGGAATTTGTAGAAACTCTGTACAACAAATGTTGTTATATTTCACAAAGAATTATCAGTTACTCTTAATTATTTTTAGTAATTCATTAGTAACTAGCTGACTACAGCTTTTCTTACGTGGGTAAGGTTGACTTCAATTGGAAATAAAAAAAAACTTTATTGCTGTGTTCTATGACATTTACATTTTTTTTATTACCACCTGATCGAATTTTTACAGTTTACTGAGTGATTTGTCATATTTAATCATATAAATGTTACAAGTCACTCACTACTTAAATTATTACGGTACACAAATGTGGTGTAGGTACCGCAACCCTTAACACTATAACAATTTAATTTTTAACAACAAATAATAAAAAAATATTTTTTCTTAATTCATAGCGTTGAGTGGAGAACTTTTATTGTGTTCAGTAATTTTTTTTATTACAAATTTGTAGGTTTTAATATTTAAAGGGTTCTAATTGACTTTTTTATACATTACTTACGTTATATGTTTTTATTAAATAAACTTTTAGCTGCAAAAACGGTAATGTTATTAAAATAACTTCTACATCTACATTAATAATCATATAAAATAGTTTACATATAATATATAATTATGTACATATAAAAATAAAAGAAAATATTTGAAGATTTTTTAAATTTTATATTTATGTTTTTTTTATTATTTGTAAATGTGCATTGAGTACATTGTGCTAGAGAACTATTTTATTTTAAATTCCAAAATGTATTAATCTCATATTATTTAGTTCTTGTGAGAAATAAGGTTATTAAAACCTATATTATACAAAACCTGACTGACTAACTCATCAACGCACAGCTGAAACTACTGAAGTTAGAAACACCAGATTTGTCAGTAGATTGCTTTTATGACCCTCATATAAGAAAGGATTAAGCGAAATTCCCACGGGAACTTGAAAAAACAAATCCAAGCAAGAAGTGTGGGGAGGATCCGCAAAAACTGCCATGATTGAGCTGGAAAGAGCGCAACGGGCCGTTTTAAAAGTAATGCTGCGAAAACCATTTAGATTTCCGACTGACTCACTCTACAGGGAAGCCAAAACTCTACGAGTGCGCCAGCTATATGTGCTCAAAGTCAGCCTAACGACCCAGAAGTCTCTTCTCAAATCCAAATTATACGATTCCATCATCAAAAACCGAGTATACAAAATTCCCTTGCCTACTATTAAAACTAGCTTTGCCAAACGTCTAGGTCGGTACGCCCACATTAGCTTATACAACTACGTAGTAAAGCACTGCGAAGTAAAGAGTTGCTCGATAAAAGAAGCTAAGCACATTATTACGCTTTGGTTGCAGGAACTAGACTATAATAGCACAGAATCCATTCTTTCTTAAGCTGTTCCT
Organism: Ethmia dodecea; assembly: GCA_963855545.1. Classification (NCBI taxonomy): domain Eukaryota; kingdom Metazoa; phylum Arthropoda; class Insecta; order Lepidoptera; family Depressariidae; genus Ethmia; species Ethmia dodecea. The sequence continues at coordinate 13,107,630 of OY979446.1, read as the reverse complement.
AACAGACTAATTTATCTATATACCTACTTACCTTCATAGTAACACATACCGAAACTACACAATATCACACTCACATACACAAATTTAGCACAAAATTTAATTTTATTTTATTTTTATTTATTTATTTATTTTTCTCCACAAATCTTAATGAATAACACTGAATAAACACTGAACAAATAACACTGAAAAATTTATTAAAATACAACTACCCTCTTACACACATAGGTTCTAAAAGTAAATGGTTCCCCAAGATACAGGTGCTTAAGCCTAGTTTGGGGACCCCTGGTCATTGTGTTTTGTATGTGTAACTGCCAAATTGTTTTGATTGTGTTAATACTTTGTACACAGTAATTCTTCTAGAAATAAAACTATTTTTCATTTTTTTTTTCAAGCAGGCAATGCCGATGAGCGCCCTATAGTCGTGCCATAAACCAGCGTGCCCAACCTAAGCCCTACCATATTTAGCTCCAGTTGGCCTCACCTGGGAATCAAACCCGTGCCCTTAATCACCCGCGACAACCGCCCCCAGCAGCACTAACTCATCGCAATTCGTGCGCGCACGCATAAATCTACCGGAGTGATTAAAACTCGGCTAACAATGACGGCTGCGCGCGCGGCGCTTCTGACGGCTAATTGTACGTAATAAGTTGTTATGAATTGCCGTCAGTTTATAATTACATAAATATTCTCTACTAGCGGTTCTTCGCTGTTTCATCCGCGTAGTTCCCGTTCCCGTGGAAATACGGGAATGGCCGATGTTACTCAGGGATATTCTAGCTTGTCATTGGTGAAAGAATGTTTAAAATAGTTTTTGAGTTTATTTCTAACAAACATACAAGAACGGTCGAATCTGCCCTAAAAAAGAAAACATACAGTTGGATTTCACTCACCAGTTTCATAGCAAGGTAGTGGTCTAACAACTCTGCCTACCGCAAAAGATGTGAGACTATGTAAAGAACCATTTGAGTGCTCCCATTCGTTATTTGAGGAACATTAGAGCAAAACTTCCAAATCTTATTCTTCTAGGCCCAGTGATTTCGGCTGTGCTTTGAAGATCGATTAGAAAGTCAGCCAATATTTTTTTTCTTTTTATTATATATATACCTAGATATATAGATCACGCAGAAATCTTTGCGCAGTCGCGGGAGGTCGGTCGTCAAACATTTTAATCAAGTTAAATGTCGCTTGAATACAGTCAATAAAATTTAATTTAAATATATTATTTATACGGAAACCGTAAACGTTTAATTTCCTGTGTTTAAATAAACGTTGGTTTAACAGCTATTTCACTACTCATTTAAAATAAATGAGTCGCCATTCAAAAGTTTTGACTTGAAAAGTCCTATTTAAAAACTTATGAAACCAGTATTTAGGTTATATTTCTTTAAGTAAAAGAATTTTCAGAATGAAATCAGTAGTTTCAGAGATTACAATACTCAATTTTGAAGTTGAATAGATAGTCAGTTATTTACTTTGTGTATTAAAAGTATTTTTAAATAGTAAACTTATTGCAGTAAGAGAGAAACAAGATATTGTTTAAATTGAATGTTATACGTTCTTATAAATAAATTTTGGAATTGTATGCAGAACTTGGTACCCATTTAGATTTCAATTAAGTACATTGTTTTTTTATTTTATTTTAATTAATTAAATTATTTTGTGTAGTGAAGTTGACAATCACCATCATAATATTGAACTTGGCTCACTTTTTCACTTTCATATTTTTGGTGGGATTTCGTTGACAGTATTATTTAACTTGTTCTTTTTACAGTCCCATAGCAGACTCTCACCTAGACTTTAAACGGTCGACTTAAGTGGGAAATTACGCTGATACAACTTGGTAGTCCTGTAAATTGTATGAGATGTAATGATATAGATCGAGGAATTCACTAAATTACACTTTCATATTGATTTCAATCCACTTCGCTCAAGTATTACTATTATGGATGGCTGGGGGATACCATTAAGCTTAGAACTTTCGAGAACAGCTTTTTGCCTTTCGCTTAGGGCCTGTAAAATATATCTTTAAATACCACTGCGGAGATGACACAGTAAAAATATGAGTTATATGTATAAGTATATGCATTGATAATACTGAAGAAGTTTCATTATGTGAGCAAATGTTAAATAAAGAAATGAATCAGAATTTCAGTTACAAGCACACCTGTTACTTTTGCTTTAACATATGGCAAAAATAGTTTTAGAACCTGCGAGTTTCCTAACGATGTTTTCCTTCAAATTGGAGCTAGTGATAAATATGTAGGAACCTACTAAGTGCTTAAAAACTCATTAGTACTTGTCCTCACAAGGATTCGAATCCAAGTCTCATACACGAGAAGCTCACTACTACATAACGAAAAGTGTTGTATTTCCTAGATTGGCATAGATCTACCGATCGCCTCAAGTATAAAGCGTGATCATAATTATTTATCTATTTTTATAGCTAGATTCTCGGATCGAGGGAAAAAGCGCATTCTAAAACTAGTCTACACTAATTTTATAAAGAGGAAAGATTTGTATTTTTGTCTTTGTGTATGTTTGTAACGAATAAGACCGATTTTAAAAATGCTTTCACCAATGGAAAGCTACATTATCACTGAGTAACATAGGTTATAAGTATTTTATTTCCGTATTATCACAGAAACGGGAACTACGCGGGTGAAACCACTCTCCATCAGTTATTCAAATCCAAGTCCAAAATTAAATACAAATACCAACAATTAGCTTCGGCACGCGCTCTGCAATCAACTCTTTGCCGTAATTAAATAATTTCACAATTATAAAAGCATCAGCTGTGTTTATTTAACCTGTAACCGGGACGTTACAATTTGCCTGTCAGCGTAGACCTGGTTAATTAAATCAAAATCTGGAGCGACTTGCTTCAGTGTTGGGTGTGGTTTACTTATTATAGAACCGGTAAACGGTTAACAGGCATTTATCAAATTCTAGAGGCTTGTAGAATCTTATTGAATAATGGCCCAGTGGTATAAAATTCCTAACTCTGACTGATTGACAGATTATGTGCGCAGCCTAACTCCGGGTCGAGAATCATCTTGCATAGCAGTTCCTTGTATAACATAGTTGATGACTCAGAAAGGATTTTAGAATATTCATCCCTCGAGGCGTAAGATAGGGGATGAAAGCTTGTAAATAAGACTATAAATAAAAAAAATAAAAATACTAGCGGTTCTGCTCGGTTTCACCAGCGTAGTTTCCGTTCCCGTAGAAATACGGGAATAATATATAGCCTATGTTATTTAGTGATCGGTTCAGTAGTTTTGAGTTTCTTCGTTACATACAAATCTTTCCGTTTTATAAAATTTATCCTACTTCCTACTAATATTATAAAGACGAAAGTTTGTGTGTATGGATGTATAGATGCATGAATGTTTGTTCCTCTTTCACACAAAAAATACTGATCGGATTTTGATGAAACTTTACAGTTATATAGCTTACACATCAGAATAACACATAGGCTATATTTTATTCCCGTATTCCCACTGGAACAGGAACTACGCGGGTGAAACCGCGGGGCGTTGCTAGTAGGATATAAGGGAGACTATCGAAACTCCGATCACACGATCTGCCCTTATTGCCTAACTAGGCCTACCTACCCACTACCTACTCATAAAAGGGCCTGATAGCAAATATTTTATAATTACGCCACAACCACCTGTGGCTATGACAGTGATCGTGCGCCATTTGGTGTAAACCACCGCGTAACATAGACCTATGGATAAAAAGAAACGGCACCTTAGTTGTTGTTACCACAGACTTGAATCTCTCTTCACGTAAAAACATTAAGTTCGTTTGCTTTCGTTTTTTGTGTAATTGGAAAACTCTTTAATCCACTTGCTCTTATAGAAGTTAGAGATATGAGTGTCCTGTACTTTATAACCAATTAATATAACATGGAAATTAACAGACAGACAGTCTATTCCTGCTTGCGACGGTGGAGGGGGCTCCAGAAACTTAACAATGTTACATCAGGATGGAGATTTGAGATCTATTTATCGCAAAAACTATCTCTAGGGGTAAAAACTAGAGTTTTGGAATCGATCATAAGCAGTTAATCGTCTTTAGACCCCGAAATTTTCATGTTTGAAAAAGATACATTATTTTGAGTCATTTGAACGCCTCCAACAGATGAAGAAACGAAAGTTTTCTGCTTACTTTACTTGCTTACTAAGGTTGATTTTTAACCGACTTAAAAAGGAGGAGGTTATCAATTCCTCTGTATGTTTTTTTTTATGTTTGTTACCTCAGAACTAGATTTCGACTAGGTGAACCGATTTGGATGATTCTTTTTTTATTTGAAAGCTGGTGCTTCCAGATTGGTCCCATTTTAATTTCGTCCAGTTCTGACAACGGCATCATTGAGAAAATCATATAAGTTGAAGATTGAAGTCGTTTTTTTACTCTTTAGAGTGGTTATATAATATTAGTATGGAAACAATGGATAGAGACCATGTGGGTGTGAGGTTTGGAGACGTGGCTGGAATGCAATCAGTCTCCTAACCACTATTCCTTAAGCTTCCTCTTTGTCGGTCATTTTTATTTGGAAACATTTAAAAAAAACTTAAATAGAAAGGCGAATAAAAGTTTATGATAATATTTTCTTTGTTTTTTACTCTACCGTACCCAAAGGTTAGAAAGGGGACTCTATTACTAAGACTCCTTTATGCGTCCATCAGTCTGTCTGTCTGTATTTCATGAACAGTGATAGTTAGAGAAATGAAATTTTCACCGATGATGTATTTCTGTTGCCGCTATAACAAAAAATACAATAAAATTAATATTAAAGGGGGCTCTCATACCACAAACGTAATTTTTTAACCGATAAATTTTTTATTGATAATAGTACGGAACCCTTTGTGCGCCACCACATAGCCGGTTTTCTTGTTATATTCGCTATAATTATCTTGGCTTAAATTTTAGGCGTGATCTCCAATTCTACAGTGATCTATCTCTATGTCTAAACGCTCGATTCGCATCGCCTCCGGCGCTGTGTCAAATGGTGTTTCTCTATATTTACTCACGGCTCACTGACGCACTTACCTATTAGTTATTTACTATTTAGAAAAATTATAACGATAATATAATGACTAGTGACCGCCCGCGATTTTATTTGCCCTTAAATTTGTATAAGACATTTTATTTCTCTTAACTAATGACATGACATAAACGGATAGAATGCCAAAATAAAGACTTTATATAACAAATCTCAGCTGCAGAAACTTAAATAGTTAAAAAATTACAAAGTCTTCTCACGACTTCTGAAAACGATGGCATAGAGAGAAAACTTTGTGGTACAAAATCGAAATTGTCTATGACAGCCCTGCAAGTAAGCCTTAAGGCTGATTCATGTTACAACGGGCCGGGCCCGGTCCGGGGTGAATCATCCTAAAAATACGCCTCGACATTTCGACGCCGTGCCCCGTCCGGGCCCGGACGGGCCCCGTTCGGACCAGCGCTTCATACAAAAAGTATACTATAGGACGGGGCCCGCCGCGGTGTAACATGAATCAGCCTTTATGAGGGCATGTATAAAATAAATAAATAAAAAAAAAATCTCACGCCTTTCATCCCCGAGGGGGTAGGCAGAGGTATTCCATTACTGGATATTTTATTGGATCCACATTTCACGAGATAAATTGAACCCCTAAACGTGATAGGTGGTGAGCCCATCACCGGACCGGGTCTTATCGGGTCGGGTCGGGCATGTATTTTTATTTTTTATTTTTTTAACTTTGGCACACAAAACAAGTTGTGATCTCTGTTAATGATAATATGTAATAGAAAAGGTCGCTGGTAAAGTTCTCTGGTAAAAATCTTGTATTCAGTAGATGGATGAAAATAAGATATCAGATTGTGTGAAGAAATAACAACAAACATAGAATTACTTCTGTAAAATGAAAAAGTAATAAATTAAAAAGATTCTTCTTCTTAACAGTCGCAGAAATAAAAGTAGTCCAGTAAGCAGTAGTTACAAACTAAAGTAATACTCTAGCCATTTATGCTCATACAGCTTTGTATCAATAAGATTATCAAAACATAAGTAATTTATCACTAGATCGAGGGTTCGGAAAACCATCCTAAGCTGACCCGAAGAAGAATCCAGATTTGAATCCAAAATCGTAAGAATCGAGAATTTGAGTAGCAGCACTCCGGTCCGCCACACTCACCACATGTCACAGAGGGTTCCGAGAAATATACAGAAATATACATAAAACTCTAAGGAGTAAAAACGCTACTTCCACATATTATACTATAAAAAATACAGTCCAATTGAAAACCTCTTCCTTTTTTGATGTCGGTTACAAAAGAATCGTCGAAATCGGCTGACGTGATATTGGGTTATTCGTACATTTGTTGCGCAGATACTTCATGCAAAATTTAAGGCTTACTTATATGGTTTTCTCATGGATGTCATTGTCAGAACTGAACTAAATTAAAATGGAACCACACGGAAAACACCAGCTTTCAAATAAAAAAAGAATCATTTAAATCGCTTCACAGAATCGAAATTTCTGATGTAACAAACATAAAAAACAAAAAAAAGCATAGGTGTCGAATTGAGAACCTCCTCCTTTTTTGAAGTCGGTTGAAAAGCGGGTATTTGCAGAAATTGAATGCCTCTGCCGACGTAGAATAAGGTTTGAGCGTTATTTCTATTTTGTTGTTAAAATAATTGTGATAAGAATGGTCCTTACCCAACTTCACCAGAAGAAGTTTGTTTGTCAAGTGTTTTTTATCTATGTACAATGTGCATAATATATTGTTATATGAGTCTATTTCAGTAGCACGCTTACACATTTTGAAATACAAAGTGTCAGTACATTCATCTTTGCTCTAGAGTGGCATAGACAACATTGTTGTATTCATGATGAATTAACGATTCAAAATGTATACGATTGAAGGATTCAAAGCAAAAACTGTTCTACTAAAATACCCCTCACTTACATAATTAATGGAGTACAGACAGCAAAAATGCTCCGTAATTGTAAACAGACATTCCAACATTCCGGAGAGCAATAAACTTTTTGCTATAATAACTGAATTCTTGCAGAAACAGTTGAAAGTTCGCAGCTGTAGTTACTTAATAGAGCCTAAACATTTAAGCGAGGAGTTTGATAGTTGTGTTTTATTAATGTTGAGTTTTGAAGATGAAATATAAAATAATGGAGGAGGCGCGGCAGCTGATCGAAGAGCTATCAGTGCGTTTGGTAGAGGCTTCTGGTGACCAGGATTCGAGGGCTGGTAGTTATTTCTGTCAAAGGATCAGAGGTAATGCGGCCAGTCTTCTGGGCACTGTCCCACAATTTTCCTTTTTGGAGTACAGAGTGAGGCAGTGTCAGCTTTGCGGTTTAGTGCTGACTGAAAAAAGTTGCAGAGTAAAGAATAGTACTATAGCCCATATTATAGGGCGCCACGAAAAACCAGCGCTCAATGGCAACCGTATTTACCCAACTGGACCAAAACAAGGGTTTTGTTTTTCGGGTGTACATAAGCATGTAAGTCTATAACGTTGGCCTGTAATGGCCTGTAACTGTAACATTAAGTTTTATGGAGTTTGAAGCTTTACTGCCCGTGGTGGTTTAAAACGGTGACACCAGTTCTTTGAATTTTCATGATTTTTTTCTTCTCCGATATGGTGTTTGCTGAAAATGAGATACGAGGATACGAGGAAAGTACTTTTTTTTGTATAGCTTGGACACCAAACAGTTGATCCTACTTTTTACTGCTATATATTAGTAGCTATGACTTTATTAAATAGAAAGTTTGAAAACTTAGTTTTCTTTTACACAGTTATTTGGTATCAAGATTTACATAAATGCAAATTCAATCCAATCACTTATTAATAAATAAAAGTTTACACTTCAAGACAACATATACGTTTTCCAATAAAATAAAAAAAATAAAAAAATATTTATTTACAGGACATATACAACACTACTAAACAATAATAATTATAAAATACACATGATATTTACAAACTAAACTAGATTAAAGATAAAAAATGTCCTCTAGCGCACCAAGTTGAGGTAAGGCACCCAAGATGCTGGCAGCATTTCCCCTTTGGACAGCCAAGCTAATCCTTTGGGCGAAATAGCTACCAGCCCTTGGGTCGCCAGTGGCCTCTATTAGGCGCGCTGACAGACTTTTTAAAAATGACTTTGCTTGAGGTCCCCATGGGCCCATGGTCTCTACTGCCACTGGCACAAAAATGTAGGTGTCTCCTAAACCCTGGTACCTCCTACGCTTTACTGCTTCTGCAGATACGGCTGCGGCACCAGCACCGTTGGAAGTTGACGGGACATGGGACAGGGCTAAAGTGTCTACACACGTGGCATCCCACACCAGGCATTTTCCATGGCTCCACGGTATTAAAGACATACCATCAGGTCTCTTGCCATCCGTTCTAAATATTCCGTTTGGTTCTAAGACCGATGGCACATTAGCGGTGGCAAGACCCCTGCGGATGATGTCGTTGAGGCTTGCATGACGTGATAGTCGACCTGCACTCCTCTGGCATGAGAGACCATGGTGTCCCAACTCATCTACCATGGTGCCGCAGCGACAACGATAACGATGACGTTGGTTGGTTTGAACACCTAAACGAAGGCTGACAGACAAAGAAAAAGTACAGTTGTCCATAAAGGTACCCAAATTAGTTGATGGTAGAGCCTGTAGCCAATATCCAGATTCTCTCTCAAAAACAGCTAAAAGACGAGCTTTGTCGTTTTTATTGCCGCAAGCAGCAATTAAATTTTCTTGGATTTTCTTCAGTTTTCTTTTTTCTTCAGAGTCAAATTTGTCTCCACCTGTGTACTCCTCTTTCTTAAGAAAATAATATCTACATGATAACAATTAGGGATGTGCAAACGCATCACTTTCAAGATATCTATAAAACTCAATAAAATGTTCCTATTATGGAGAAAGAATGGTTGAGGCAGGCGAAAACAATGGAATAAAAATACCATAAATTCCTACGCATTTTACGTAAGTAGGTATTCAGAATAAACGCGGTCATTTTGTGTTTTATTTATAGTACTTTGTAAATCGATTATTATACATTTTATCAGGTAATAGTGCTACTAAGTATAATAGAATGAAAAGGTTACGTATCTACACGTTTTTAATAATTTTTTGTCAAATATTATATTGATTAAATACTAACACTCACCCTAACTCGGTCCTTATTAAGTACGGCTAGAAAATAGCATCCTACTTATTAATATTATAAATGCGAAAGTTTGTATGAGTGGATGTTTGTTCCTCTTTCACGCAAAAACTACTAAACGGATTTTGATGAAACTTTACAGTTATATAGCTTATACCTACATCAGAATAACACATAGGTTATATTTTATCCCCGTATTCCCACGGGAACGGTAACTAAGTACTTAAAAAAATGTTAAACACCCAGGCATGATTCATGCATACAAATGTTGCCTCGGAACGGAAATCGATCCCTCGACCTCCGGCTCAGAAGGCAGAGTCACTAAAAACAACAAAAATAGGTCTACCTCAAAGATATTATATATATAAAGACGTAGATATGTTACTAGAGCACGGAAAATGAGGCCGACAAATGTAGCTAATTAACCACATTTTATTTAGTCGCATTGTATTTCAAGTCGTATTTTAAGCGCAACTCTTAACAGATAGCTCTCTTTTTCTTTATTATTCGTTCCGTATCATCTTTCCCCGTCATTGTTGTATCCTATAAATACGCTAAGAAGTAAGTATGTACATGTTGTAGCACACTCGTAGGGGATCAATTTTCAAACGTAAGCAGTATGTCTATAACTCATCCTTACTTTAATATCTTTGGGTCTACCTACATTAAATTTCAAATTAGGATTTAGTTTACAACACCTTTTTCAGTAATGAAAACGACAGGAGAATTATTGATCTCCCAAGCGTAAAATAAGCTAAATAAAATAATACCTACACCTGTATCCCCGATGGGGTAGGTAGAGGTTATCCCTTTCCTGAAAATACCCACTTGTCATAAGTATATATTTTTGGACCCTTATTCGTGACTGGGGAGCCTATCGCCAGACCGGGGTGATTAGACATGCCTCAGAATCAATTCTGAGACCAGTGGGTTTCCTCACGTTGGTTTCTTTCACCGTCTACATTCCCTCGTCTTGATTCAAAAAGTAAAAAACAAAGTCATGAATCATTTATTTTCTGAAGACACGAAAAGTACACTTAGAAAGGTCAATAGTCTAAACAAGTCACTCTAAACTCGACCATGAAGATTGGCTAAAAGTAAACAGCAGCCCATCTCCACCGACGAGTTGCTGGTTTCAAATTCAAACCCGAGCCTTACGAACGAGAAGCGGGCTCTTTAACCACACGGCGATCACTACTTTAAAATAAGCTATAACAGTAACATTTACATCAGATTATCTAATGGTAATGACTGAGAAACAACCAAACCATAAACATAATGATTGAACTCGCCGAAAGATAGTTATTTAAGATAACTTCTACGTAAAATTACTATTAAAATTACTTATAGTTATGCAAGTCGGCTGATAAATATCGGATAACAAATTTATAGTCTGCAATATCAGTAGATTGTTGAGCTGATGGTAATTAGGTGTAGATATATGAATATTAAATGTAAATATACAACGCGTCACAGAGTAAGCGCAATTCCTCATACACCCCAATTAAGTAGTATATTAATATAAAAAAAATATGTTGCATCCGTATTTTAATTTTGTCTAACCTAAATTTCTTAAATTAAGGAATTGAAAAAAAATATATATTAGTTTCTATAGGTAGCCCATATGTTGCTTCATTTGTTCAGTTGTGATAATGCATTTTTCGAAAAAAATTAACACATTTTTAAAAGTTGCTTTTAAAAATTGATATCGACTAAGTAGTCGATACTGTATAAACTAATTTGAGAAATTGGACTTTTTCTGTCACATATTCTATATTCACGTCTTATTTTCAAGGTGGTAGGCAGAGGTGTAGAAGTGAGAAACTTGATAGTTGAAACCATCTTCGGACCGGGTAGCTGTAACTCATGCTTCAACACACATTTTTTTTATGGTCCTGTTGGCTCCGTTGGTAGTGATACTGCCTTCTGAGTCAAAGGTCGCTGGTTCGATCCTCGCTCGGGGCCAACATTTGTGAGCATAAACATGTCTGCTGGCTTAGTATCTGGTCGTTTAATATTTATTTAAGTTGTTTAGTACCTATAGTACAGGCCCTGCCTAATTTGGGACTAAATAACCGTACCTACCTACCGCATCATTTATAGTTATCTATAGTTATTTTCTCCTTAAATATAATTTTTTGATTATATTCGATGATGCACCAATGTACACATTAATTTTTACTAAATATTGCAAATACTTATTTGTCTATTAATTTCCAAACTATTCTATACAATTCACAAATCGATTAATATTACAAAACATTAATTACAAATATCTCATCTCTGTAATCTGTAATCGATTCTATTCGATTACAGATCGGAACGAACGATTATTTGGCGGGCATTCTAATTAATAAATGGACGTACGGACAATTAAACTTGTAATTGTAAGCTACTTATCTATTGGAGTCATAATGTTTTGTTATAACACTATGATGCGTTATACGTACTCTAGTTAAATATACTAGGTCATGGAGCAGCCGACACTAAAAAAACAGACAAGTGCGAGTCGGACTCAACCACAAAGGGTTCCGTATACAAATATGTAGGTAGGTACCATCGACAAACGCTAAGCCTGATACATTTGTAAGAATTATCGCTTGAAAGCTTGAGTTTTTATTACCTCGCCCCTGATTGGAAGTAAACAAATAGAAGCCAGCAACACAGTTTTTTTCCATTCCGATTCATTCATCGACCTCTATTGGTCATTAGCATGAAAGAAACCTTTTTTTGTTATTGTCATTGCTACTATAAAAGAGCAGAACTTGTATTTATATAGTACATATACTACTAATATTATAAACGCGAAAGTTTGTGAGTATGGATGTAGGTATGGAACTTTGTTGCTCTTTCACGCAAAAACTACTGAATGGATTTTGTTGAAACTGTACAGTTATATAGCAACTTAGCCCGCGGGCTAAGTGGTCTGTGGGCTCATTTGACCACAAAGCCAAAGAAACATAGGATATATCTTATCTCTATATTCCCACGGGATCGGGAACTACGCGGGTGAAACCGCGGGGCGCTGCTAGTGATTACTATTTCAGGAATCGAGTCGTTCAATATGATTCATTACATACTTTAAATAAATACTATATTTTTCATGATTTCATTACAATGAATTGTTTTCAGATTGTTAAATGTACTTAAATTGTAAGATGGTATTACTTGCCAAATTTCATAGGTCAAGGTCAACGGAAAGTACTCTATAAATTTTTATTCAATACAGAGTCGAAATAATTATTTACAGCGGCATAAACGGCCGTGTCTTTTTTTAGGTTAACTTAGAAATTTTACTTTTGCATAGCTTCAAAGGACCGTGGACCGGTTTTCATTTCAACTTGTTACCTTCACGCATTCCCGAATCAAATGGTCTTGACACACACACGTACAGACAGAAGCACAGACAACAAAGTGTACGTATAGGGGTTACGTTTTTTTTTTTCTTTTGGGGTCCTTCTAGAAAAGTTGCGTCGTGCATGGTTACCTTTAGCAATAACGCATCTTGGCAGGGTAATGAGGAGGAGGTACAGATGTGATCAGCGTTTGGTTATTGCTACTCAGATAACCGATGAATTGTTATTGAGTTTCGTAATGAAAGCACATTCTAAATTGGCGGAGTAATTAGAGGGAGCAAATTACTAAGGCAGATTGTAGCGCTAGTAGAAGAATGTAGATTTCATCTTTTGATGGGATAAATGCATATACTGTGACTCTTTGTCCCTGAGGGGTTTGGTAGAGATATTACATTGCTAGATTAATGTAAAGCAGTGATTAACGAACCCGATTTTCATTCGTGAGGCTCGGGTTCGAATCCTGGAATGAACCAATGAGTTTTTCAAAAACATACGTACATATTTATCACTAGCTCGACGGTGAAGGAAAACATCGTGAGGAAACCGCAAGAACCAGAATGAATTCTGAGGAATGTATAACAGACTCGGTCCGGCGACGGGCTCACCACCTATCCCTTTTAGGGGTCCAAAGAATATACTGGCGGAACGTGCGTATTTCCAGAAATGGAATACCTCTGCCTACCCCTACAATTTTCTCGTAATCATCAGTAATAATCTTATGTTATGAAGACATAGTAGCAAACCTGTCAATTAGGAACAAAATACAGATCTATAACCAACACATTATTGTCATAAATAGTGCTTTACAGTCAATTACAGTATTTTATAACATTGTACTTACCGTTAATAGGAATTTATGATTGGTACGTATTAAAGGCACTTTATTGTTGTGATATATTATACAAAGCGTTAAAGTCTGTTAACATTTTGAGTATCTATTAAGAGTCGATAATAATAATTAAATGAAAATGTTTCATTCAATGAAGGCGTCTTATAAGTCCTTAAAAAAAGTCAAAATCGTTTATTTTCTATTGGTATAAAATATACACTTAAAATATACACTTAGGGTGGTGAATTTAGTCACTCAAATACTTAATATTGATGGTGACAATTTCTCTGTCCCGTTTGTGGATGCAGCTATATCTGAGTGGACTGTGCTTTGCCCGAACGAGAACCTTCCTGATAATCCTGGAAGGCAGAGGGATTGGGATGAAATTAGATCCAAGGTTATCCTTAACCAACTGTTGGAAAAAGCCACTGGTGCCAACGTGGCCCGCCTTAGAGCAGCTTCTAAGCCTGAGTCTGGAGCATGGTTGCAAGCTTTGCCCTCGCCGCAAATAGGGACGCATCTTGATAATGACACTCTGAGAGTAGCTGCAGCGTTAAGATTGGGTTGTGATGTGTGTGCTCGCCATAAATGTATTTGTGGATTAATGGTAGAACCTAACGGACACCATACTCTTAGTTGTCTCAGGAGCGCCGGGAGGTTGTCTCGCCATCATGCACTAAATGATGTCATCCGTCGAGCATTTGTTGCTGCAAACATCCCGTGCGTTCTGGAACCTCCAGGCTTAAACCGTACGGATGGTAAAAAGCCCGATGGATTTACACTCATACCTTGGGAAAGGGGTCGTTGCCTTTTATGGGACGCGACTTGCGTGAGTACATTCGCTGCCTCTCACATTAATGCTACAACCCTTGTGGCTGGCTCTGCTGCCGAAACTGCAGCGGGAATGAAGCACATTAAATACTCCAATCTGGAGTCTGATTACGCCTTTGTCCCGTTCGCAGTGGAGACGGCTGGCACTTGGGGAACTGAGGCAAAAGCTTTAGTGCGTGAGCTTGGTAGGCGATTCCGGGAAAGAGGTTGCGATCCCCGTTCTGGTTCGTACATGGTTCAAAGGATCTCCATAGCTATCCAACGTGGCAATGCAGCTAGCATACTGGGGTCCTTTGAACCAGGGACGATTAGTGGTGGACTTTTTGACTGATTTTTGTTTTTTTTTTTTGTTTTTGTTCTTTCCTTGTTACATTGACGAAGCTTGTTGTGGATTCTATGAATGTAATATTGACGAAGCCTGTTGTGGATATTTTGCATGTATTTTTATTATTGTATTATTTTATTTTTATTTTCTTGTTGAATAAATAAACATCTAATAATATTTAAAAAAAAATACACTTAGAAACGTCAATATTTTATAGTAACAAGACACTCTAAACTCGTCCATGAAGATTGGCTAAATGCAAACAGCAGCCCATCTCCACCGACGAGTTGCTGGTTCCGAATGCAGTACCCCGAGAAGAGCCAGCAAGAAACTCAAGGGCAGCTTATAAGTCCAGTTATTGAAAGTCGTTTCAACAAACTGCTTCAGAATTGGTTATCTATAGCACAGAATAAGTAATAGTACTACGTATCTATAGTAAATATAATAAACTAACAGCGCTCCGCGGTTTCACCCGGGTAGTTCCCGTTCCCGTGGAAATACAGGAATAAAAATATAGCCTATGTTACTCCCTGATAAGGTAGCTTTCCATCGGTGAGAGAATGTTTAAAATCAGTTACGTGGTTTAAGCTTAAACATCAGGGAAAATTATAGCCTATGCTATTGAAAGAAAAGTATCATTTCAAAAAACAAAGTTGAAAATAAAAAAAATAAATTTGAAGTAAAGAGCTGATGATCTTCGAACGGCTGAACACTCTCGATCAAGTCACTTTTCAAATAAAACAAAAAACTAAACGATGCCACAGACAGACATACAGATTCACAGATACAATACAAACGTCAAACTTATAACACCGCTCCGTTTTAGAGGTTAAAAAAAGTTCATCAAAAGTATCTGTTTCCTCACTAAAAAAGGTTGTGGCTAACAATCGCACGATTGTTAAAAAATGTCTGAAATTCAAAAGAAATGTTTTATTGAGTAAGTACTAAATAAAACATTGCTTTTGAATTTCCGACATTTTTTATGTTACCTGCCATGTTACATAATAAGATCATTGTATTGTAAAGAACCAGAGTAAAGAAACTGCTAAAAAACGATCACTGTTTTCTTATTAATAAATTAGATGTATGACCACATTTTTTGCTCATTATTTCACTACTCTTTAAGAAGGATCAAAATTGGGAACACAAAACATATTAAAACTTAACGAAAAAACTGGCAGTCCCTAATATTGAGCTGCATTTAAAAAGAATAATAAACTTTTTATTATGAAGATGTCTCCAAATGACAACCGTTTTATTGGTGCAAAAAATAAAATAACATATTAGTGATGGGAATTTTAACATAAATTGTGCCCTACAACAAAATCCTTGACAATTCAATTAGGTACCATACCTTTTGGTAAGTAATTGTGATACCATTTAGTTGGAACTTTCCCGAAGTTTGACACTTGATGTACCCTACAACAGGAAACAATGTACTATTTACGGCATAAAAGTGCAAAACGTTACAGGTCTACAACTTCTTAAAACGTAAACCATAAAATTAAAAAGAAACATTCAAAAATTCAAAGTAAAGATATAATAATACGAACAAGACAATGCGACGTGCCAGATGGATGTATGACTTTTTTTTAATTTGTAAAAATATTTATTATACTTAATTGGTTGTATAATTCTAATAACCGTCACGCTATTACGAGTTTGCTGACAATTAAATTGAAATTAGTTACAGAAGGGCAGAACTCTGTACATTATCCATAGTAAATTTTCGTTGTGATAGATCATAAAAAGTCACTAGGTGATCGAAGTAATTTCAAAATACAATACAACAATTCTTTAACGTATACCAAAAACAACACAATATGGATACCAACATTAACTAAAGTACAATTATGTAAGGTAACAAAATACAAACGAATAATGAAATATAAAATGAGTATAATATTATGCGTAGTTCCATAATCTATATGCAGAAAGAGATGCATTTTGCTTTGGACTATAGTTAGCTTTTAGAAAGTTATCACCCACCCACTAAGAAAGGGTTTTTTGAAATACACATGGAAATGAGAAAAAAAATGTTTCAAGCGACCAACGCCACTGGGCGTCTGCTGATTGTTAATATTCATTTTTAATGCATCCCTTTTTGGTGTATATTTATTGTTTTGCAATAAACAGGTAATTTATATGCACATCATCAAAACTTTAACAAAAAATTAGCTTTTACCGCTCTGCAGCAGCGCATTCTAAGTACGGAAAGCGAGAATTTCATTCGTTCTTTGCGTCATTCAACAAATTATTCGGATATCGAATTTTTGTACGAGCATCTTAAATGAAAATGAATTTCGAAATTGAAAAAGGAAGACACAGCTTGACCGTAAAGTATTTGACAATGGTCCATTTTTAATCAGTCACGTTTTTCTCGGAATCCTCGAGAATGGTCTCAAGAATTTTCGAAATGGGTTCAGTAGATTACTTCTCGAGAAATCTATAATGAGCAGCCCGTGCGCCTGCGTGGAGGCTGGGAATTTTCTGTTTTAATCAGTTATTAAAATATTTAAAGGGAGCCTAAATGTGGCACTGGCGTGTGGCGAATACGAATGTCGACGCAAAACGCGGTTTATAAATATTCACTTTATAAATATTAGGATTTTTGGAGTTGGCGCTTTTGTCGTACGATATTATTACGAGTATTAGCATAAAATCGAGTGGCAGTGAAAAAGTTACTGGCCGTAGGTATTTTACACCAAAAAAAGATGGTCATGTGTCTTGAGTGAGTTCAGTTCTGTCTGTGGGTCAAGGCCTTTTTTTTAGAAACTGCTTGCGATATCTTTTTGGAATGAATATCTTAAACTATGGTCTACAATCTCATAACTACCTACTTTTATACTGACTGATTTTGTATGTTTGCTTATTACGATTTCACGCCTAAACCACTAAATTGTTTTAAAATCTGTAACCAATGGAAAGCTATATTATCAGGGAGTAACATGGGCTATTTTTTACCTGTAACCTATGCTACAGGTTTACATATTGTATTTATAATTATTGTATTGTATTTACAATTATTGTATACCAGCAGCACCCTGCGTAGTTCCCGTCCCCGTAGGAATACGGGAATAAAAAATAGTCCATGTTACTCCCTGATAATATAGCTTTCCATTGGTTACAGATTTTTTAAAAACAATTTAGTTATTTAGGCGTGAAAGCGTAACAAGCAAACACACAAGATTAGTCAGTATAAAAGTAGGTAATTATGAGATTGTAGACCATAGTTTGGGATATTCATTCTAAAAAGATATCGCAAGCAGTTTCTAAAAAAAAAGGCCTTGACCCACAGACAGACAGATGGACAACCGTTCAGATTTTTCCTTATTCCTCCCTCGGCGTCAAACTGTCTGTATGCACAGCTTAGATACTTACTATTACTTATTCTGTGCTTCAACTCAGTTTCAGTCTATAACGTTGTTCTGGAATTTTAGATTCATAGACAATGATGTGTTTGCAGATGTTTTTAGGGTTCCGTACCCAAAGGGTAAAACGGGACCCTATTACTAAAACTCCGCTTTCCGTCTGTCCGTCCGTCAGTATAATCTCACGCCTTTTATCCCTGAGGTAGGTAGGGTGTAGGCAGAGGTATTCCATTTCTGGATATACCCACTTTTCAAGAGATATTCTTTGGACCCCTAAACGTGATAAGTGTAAGCCCATCGCCAGACCGGGACTGTTACACATGTCTCAGAATTAATTCTAGGACCTGCGGGTTTCCTCACGATGTTTTCCTTCACCGTCGAGCTAGTGATAAATATGTACGTAAGTTTTAAAAAACTCATTGGTACGTGCCAAGATTCGAACCCGAGCCTCACTGATTATCATCATGTAAAGGGTCTTTAACCGTACGGCTACCACTGCTTTAATAAATAATAATATTTAATATTTTATAGTATATATTCTGCCTAATAGTATACTGGATGAGTTTAGTGTGCTTTGTTATTAGACTATTGATTGTTCTAAGTGTAATTTTTTTTACCTACAGAATAAAATACATTTTCATTTTATAGGTACCAGGAGTGCGATTTTTGAATCTCACTAGTGATATCAAAATCACCGGTGACTAAAATTATCACCGATGACCTTTATGTCACCATTTTCCAAAAGCCGTAGTATTTTTGAAAGTCACACGCTGTTTTCAATAAATCGTCGCAATCACAAAATATCACAATTGAGCCCCGCTGCTAATTCTTCCGAAAAACATACTTTGGCACTTTTGGCAGATGGAACTACGTCAACTGTCAAAAACAATCGCATGGTGATTTCAATTACGAGTGGGTAGGGGCACTCGTAAATCGATATCATAGGTATGACAAATGTAAGTCACCGATGAGTTTCAAAAATACGAACTTTCGGAAATCACTTACATCGGTGAGAATTAGTCACTTGGTGAGATTCAAAAATCGACCCCCTGACTTAGGAAACGCGTAGTCTGATAAATATTCTGATGACTCAGAACGTCCGGCCAATAGGTACCTATCAATTAGGTATGTTAAAATGCAAATCAGCGCACGGCGATATTAGCTCAATTAGTCATTGCCTAACCGTGCGGTTGGATTCCTGCGTTTGTTAGTTAGTGATTAGCAGTATTCAGAGGAGTGGTGTGATTAGTAGATATAGTGGGCCACATACAAAATAACATCTATACTAATTAATATTCTAAAGAGGAAAGATTTGTATCTTTGTTACGAATCAACTTAAAAACTACTGCAGTAACACTACTAATTTATTGAATTAAATGCTGATACGTAACTTAATTTTTCAACACACTTGCTCATAAAGTGGCTCTAATTTCACTGCAATTAGGCACATAATGACACCTATAATCAAACTGAGACTTTTTGTTTGCTATTATTCACTAGTGAGTTATAGATTTTTTTTTTCAATTTTGTTGCTAGAGTTGCTTTGTTCTTAAAAAAGTTTCGATACAAAAAAGATCGTATTCAATCGTACTAATAAATTAATACACAAATATGGCTTGCTCATTTCATGCAACTTCGTATTTAAATAGATCATTTCAACTTGTACGTGTTTAATAAACAAAACTTTCACTCAAATATAACTTTGGTTTTCTCTGTAAAAACTTTAAATACCCCATTTTGTACGTGGCTAAAACGCTATCCACGACAAACCAAAGAAAAAGAAACCTAATTTTTTTAGTCCATGGCCGATCGCCATTGTAAGATGCGAGCGCATAGGAAAACGAGGCTGTATGGGCCTAGATCCTTTTGCCTTTTCCAAATTATATAAATAAAAAATTGGAAAACCAATTAATTTTCCCCGCCATTGCGAATGATTATTTTAAAATGATTTTTTAGTATTATTTATTCACAAGTGTGTTGAAAAACGTCGTATGATACACGTGTGTATTGATGATTACCGTCCTCGGCTCTCTTATGACCCTCGCCTACGGCTCGGGTCTCAATGGCGCCTCAGCGGTAATCACCAACTTTACTCACTTGTACCATAATGTACTATTATGCTTACGATTACACTGTATGATTGCTCATACAGACACAGAGTTGAAGAGTCTTAAAAAAGAGGTTTTTTTTAAACTAGCATTATCTTTATAGGTATCTTATGGACCAATTCTTGTTTAAATACAAATAAATTTAGTGTATCCCAGAAAAGGATCCAAAGGTTAGGATCAAATTTTGTATTTAGACCGTTTAAGTTTTTCTATAAATTTAGGTGTCTCTATTGAAAAAAATATACTTTAAACGAAAGAAAATCTAGTAGAGAAATATTGTAATACATTTTATAGTTGATAAAAGACTTCAAGAATTTTTTTCCCCAATGTATCAAAATTATTAATAAAACAAAATATTTTTTTCAGGCGTTGGTACCAGTCTCCAGCTTCTGTGTATAAAAGTAAAGATGTACAAAATAAACGTAATGAACCGACATACTTTCGTTAACTTGGATCCATCGCAGGCATTTGAATTCATGAATATTAATAAAAATGTTGAAGAATTACTCGGTAAGAAACAAAATTTTCTGGATGACAACTTGCTCAATATATTGTAAGGTAACATGCATTATTGGCACAAGTTATTCGATCATTTTGTATTTTTAATGTTAATTCGTCAAGATACGAGTATTCTCCGATGTCCGAGTATGTCGCCTCTAAAGTATCTAACTTCTGTATGTTTTGTGGTATTGTTTTTTACATCCATGCATTTGTCCGTACTTTTCGGTTCTATTGTGTATTCCCTTAAAATGATGTACTAACGTAATAGTACTAACAGGAACAAATGGAATTTAGTTTTTTTTCCGCTGCCGTGGGAATTAAAAAAAACGGTTGTCTATAAAGTCGGTTTACTGACGATAGTTGAACGTGACAACGTCATAAGAAAATACAAAAGAAAAGATGGATGGATTGTGCCTCTTAGTCACTCGTCGCGCGCTCTCGCTTGCACTGGAACGCCGCATACGTCATACTTTTTCGTGCAGCCGGCTCCATCGAATTATAAGACGTTGTCACGTCAAAAACTTTTTAGTGGAAGCCACGACCGAATAGTTAAGCTTTCAAGGTCCAGTACTCGAGGCTATGTGTTGATACATCAGTCAGTCAGTCAGGGCAGAGCAGTGGTAGCCCGTGGATAAAGAGCCAGGTTTTCATTAGTAAGGCATGTTTATCGTAGTTACTCACTCTTCGATCAACATTGTCCATCGAAGGGAAGGACTTTAGTATAAGGAACCACCTCTATTGGCCAAGGGGAGGAGGGGTTTACCCCTCCAATCCCCAGAGCGCGAAGAAGCATACTTTTCCAGATACTTGAAAAACAAAGGAGATCACCCACGCTTCATACAAAATTACCCCAGGCCCGGCGCAAAAAAAAAATCACAGTTTATTCTACATTTTATACACTAATATTTTTTATAGGTGTGATTGCCGCAGAGTGTGGCTAACACAGAAAAAAATGCTATGATATTATTTTCAGGTAACGGTTAAAAGACGCAATATGTTGAATAAAAATGATTAAAAATGCTTATAGGTACATAGATAAATGAACCATACAATACAAGCCACCTCGGCACACTAAAATCGGTATCGTCAAAGTGACTATAGCAATTGCAAAAAGAGCAGGACCTTTTTGTCGTATTAAACAGAATAAGAAATAATAGGCGTTTACAATGCAAAGAGTTTCCTCACCTTGCAGAGCCTCGCAAGCGTCCATACAACATTACCCAAGGCCCAGCGCAGAAAAGATGTATCTTAGTAACTTGTGTATTTAAGTAACATATTTTTTAATAGGTGTCTTTGCCGCATTGTATTTGGCAAAAATAAAAAAATGCATAAATTGTTACATTGCGTTGAACATATCGACTCAAAAAAGGTTTCAAAATGTTAGTAAATCTCATTTTTATAAGTAACAATTATACATACTGATCTTATAATATATTTTAGTGAAAATATGTAAGTATATAAAAGTATGTTTTGTAAGACTAGCTTTCTGTTTTCAACACAGATGATTCAGGAATAAAACAATATATTATAGCATTTATCACTTATTTTATTATAATTCAATGTCTACCAATACTTCGTCTAAAAGCATGAAGGGAAACTTGTCCAGCCGATACCGGTTTTATTATGTATCGTTAAGCATTGAATGGTGGCCGTGGTGTTTTTTTTTACAAACGTAGTGGTTGTAATTTTTATACTATTTTAAACAACAGATTATTATTTCTAGCAACAAGTATTTGTAGTTTTTTTTTATTACAGTAAAGATAAAGGAAGTATATTACGATATTTTGTATGTTTTACGATAATTTATAACATTTTATTTATGTAATTACAATACAAAATATTAAATCTCTAAAACTTTTCCTGAAAATAATAAGATAGCAATTTTTTTAAGTTAGCCACTTCTGGCGGCAATGACATATACAATTTATTTTTACTAATAATATACACAAAGCTCTGAGATATCCATCTTTTGCGCCGGGCCTGGGGCTTTTTTGGGTGTTCGTCTTTGTATGAAACCTCACCATATGAAATTATTATGACAATCGGTAAGTACTGCTTTAAAAAAAAAAAGGGTACAATAGGTCATATTTTGGGCATCTTTCACGGCACGCTCGCTACACTCGCTCGGCAAGTGCGTTTTAGTCTACATACCAACCTAACCTAACCCTGTGCTTAGGTGTGAGTAGAAATTGGTTTTGGTACAGACTAGATAAGAGTCCTATTCGGTTCTGTTCCGTACCACAGAAATACCCACTTTGGTAAGTTTGGTGACAATGCAACATTATATTACCAATCTGATTAAATGATCTGATGATGGGGCCGTCAAGTGGATAACCTGTGTGGATAACAAAATTAACCAAATTAATTATGTAACCCAGTTCAGAATTAAATGAAAATGAAAAAAATTTTATTGACTGTAATGTAAGTGATGCTTAACCTAACCTTTTGTAAAGGCATTCTATTAAGTATTTAGATACTTGTGCCAGAATGCCACACTCTTCCATAGCGATACAGTACAAAAGATAAAAGCCAATCTTTTCGTTATCTATTTTGTGTTATGTGTATGGATGTTTGTCTGTTTGTGTGGGTGTGTTGTAGCTATATTCATACAATTATTTTCCTGGGTATCATATTTCAACAAATTTTCTGTGTCATCATAATTTAAACTCCTTAACCCCGCTATAAGGTTAGGTAGTATTGATTAAAAGAAAATAATGTGATATGAAGTTTCTTGCCCCGCTTCTTCTCCTCAAATAGACGAAGCGGTTGAGTTGAAATGACGTTCAATAAGTGGACTTATAAGTCCCTACTTTGAATAAAACATTTTGACTTTGTTTTTTTAGCTATATTTATTGAGTTATTATTTGAGGGCTATAAAATTTAAAAATAATGTGACTGCTACTTGATTGCCTACGGTAAGGTTGCAGTGATAGCCATATTCTCAGTAAACCTGCATCTCATACATATACGGTCAGTTTAACCATATCCTTAGGATTTATTGTAAATAAATAATAATAATCTCACGCCTTTTATCCCCGAGGAGATAGGCAAAGTTATTCCATTTCTGGATATTTCCACTTTTCACGAGATATTCTTTGAACTCCTAAACGTGATAGGTGGTGAGCCCATCGCCGGACTGGGTCTTTTCCCCGCATGTCTCAGAATTAATTCTGAGACTTGCGGGTTTCCTCAAGACGTTTTTCTTCACCGTCGAGCTAGTGATAAATATGTATATAAGTTTTGAAAAACTCATTGGTACACGCCAGGATTCGAACCCGAGCCTCACTGATTATCATCGTGTGAAGCAGGCCCTTTAACCGTAAGGCTATCACTGCTCTGGATTTATTGTTTTTAAAAGAAACAATTTTATTGCAGAATCTAACTAGAAAGTGGAGTTAATAAAATAATACTTACTTATAATCATAGCAATTTATTGAATACACTTTGGTATTAAAAAACACAATGAAATATCCACAATACAATCTTTGGTGGCAACCATGCACACAACTTGCAACAACAGAAGACACTCTATTGTGTGCCAGATTATGTCACAATGTGTCGGTGGACTCGATTCTGCAGACCAGCTAAAATTCCTAATTATAACTTATCCTATCCTTCTCAATAGAATACGGATAAAAGGACAGAAACAAACCATAGATTATTGAGTAATGTCAAACATGTAAAAACCAACTCATTCGATGTCTTAACTGTCACTTTTATAAATGACCTTGTTACATCGTTGCTAAAATTGCTAAATACGTGTATTAGAATAAGATGTGAATGCGTTCATAAGGTTCAATTTTGTTATTTTGACATTTGTGACATTGTAAATAAAACTTTCCTTTCCAACGCGGTGGAAAAGAATAGAGCTAACTTAAAATTAGGAATTTTAGCTGGTCTGCAGAATCGAGTCCAGTGTCTCAAACAAATGTTTGCTTATCATCATTATATGGCATCAACAAGGGGCCTATGCAGTTTTGTATGGTAACTTGCACGCAGTCACATGCATACAAAATTTCAGCCCGATACTATCTCAGTGACTTAATTAAAACAGAATTTGAGTTCATTACAAACTAATAAGAGCAGTGATAGCCCGGACGGTTAAAGAGCCGGCCGAAAATCAGTGAGGCTCGGGTTCGAATCCTGGCATGTACCAATGAGTTTTTCAAAAACTTACGTACATATTTATCACTAGCTCTACGGTGAAGGAAAACATCGTGAGGAAACCCGCAGGTCTCAGATTTAATTCTGAGACATGTGTAAATAGACCCGGTCCGGCGATGGGCTCACCACCTATCACGTTTAGGGGTCCAATATATCTCGTGAAATGTGGGTATATCCAGTAATGGAATACCTCTGCATACCCCCTCGGGGATAAAAAAGGCGTGAGATTATATTATATATATATTACAAACTAATAAGTATTATGAAATATCAGCTTGTAGAGCTATGTCCATACCTATTCTTCTTAATAACTAAATTATTGTAAAATAGTATGCCACTAATCCCATTTACGTATGTATCTAAAACTATGTAAATCATAATAAAAAGGTATAAGGAAAATAACTAACTTACAATGACATAGAATGTGTTGAGTAATAACTTATTTCAGAAAAATCTATATTAATATTACAAAGACCAAAGATTTGATTGTTTGTATTGAATAGGCTCCAAAACTACTAAACCGATTAAAAAAATTATCACCAATGGAAAGCTTGCTCTTCTGGGAGTAACATAACTTTCCTAAGGGAACGGAACTTACACGTGTGAAATTGCGAGGAACAGCTAGTAGTTTATAAAGCGAATTACACATTGTACGACAACTCTTTACAATATGGAACTGTAAAAGATCTTCATCTACTTGCTTGTCGTGCTTATTCATAGAAGTTCTTATTTTTCTAAAGATAAAAGTAAAAATACATGCACACATAAAAATTGATATACGTTGTTAGCTGTAAGTAGATTTTTTTATACGAAATATGAATTTATTTATTATTACACCATTAGGTAGGTACACTTCCTATAAAATGGGTCAATTTTGTTAGCGCAGTCTGAAGTCTAAACGGTTTGACGGATTATGAAATGCGAGGATTCGAGACTAGTACTACTTGATAGCTAATCTTTGGTACATAATATAGTACCTACTGTATAATTCTGTCTGGATCTATGGACACATGTAAAAATATTTGTACACAATACAGTATTGCGTTTATATTTATTTATGTAACTGGCCAATCGTCCCTTTCAAAGGGTTTACAATTAAAGAACTACACATTAGAAAAACGACTTACCTATACCCAAAGAGATTAAAATATAATAGGGCATAGAGGGGGCATTGGGAATATTTTCATACAAAACTTTGAAGCTCAAGCGTCATGTCAGTTATTATGAACGCGAGCTGTCATTCGGTCGAAATTGTACTAGACTTATTCCACTTGGAATAACTTTTCGGCTTCAAATTTTCCTCGCTTTGTCCCCTCTATGCCCAATTATATTTTAATCTCTTTTCCTATACACAACAATGCTTAAGGTTAGCACAAATATCAACTCGGAAACGGATTGCTACTGCCTCGTATATCTGTCGAGGTTTTCCCGCGGCGATGCCGTTACGATGCTGATAGTGTGCGTTGTAGGAGGGAATTTCATACAAATAATACTAAATAGTATTGATATTAGAGTTGAGGCGGTACTAAACCGTATACGAGATGACATGTCTGCGACGTTTAACCTACGAAATCCTCACAAGTACAGCATCGTAGAGTGCCGTGCCACATTATTGCAGTGTAAGTATGTTTTACAATTCAAAAAATAGTGTGGAAGTGGCTTAATTACTTTATACATTGCGCCGCAGCGCGCCAAGTCTTGTGGCGGAAGACACAACGATTTGCGCACCCTGCTGTTGTCATGTAATTGTGCGGTGACGTTTTTAGCCATAATGTTGAGAATTTTTTTTCTACAACTTGAATATTTCGAACTGTATATTCATGAAGTCTTGTCATGGACTGGAATTGTATCTGTGGACAATCAACTATCATTATCAAAGACATAATGTATGAAATAAACTGAGAAATGTTATGAAATTCAGAGTAGATATCCAGTTAGGTACTGCAGCCAGCCTTTTGGGTACCATTCCAAAAGGTTCCTCATTGTATATTCGTTCCCGTTCCCGTGTTAATAGGGATAAAATATTGCCTGTTACTAAGGGGTATTGTAGCATTCTAATGGTGAATGATTTTTTTAAAACCAGTCCAGTAATTGTTGAATTTATTCTTTACAAACGTAAAAAAAATACAAATCTTTCCTCTTTATTATATTAGTGTACTTAGAAGTATTTTTGACTATAAAACAAGAACAACACTATATATATATTTTTGTGAATTATTCATTAATTAATACGTATTAGTAAATGTATGTAAGAATTAAGAAAAACATGGAACATAAAAGAATCGCTTACTAAAGTTATTGTCACAATTACCATCAAATGAGTACAATTTAGTAAAATTTTTCACCTTCACATTTTTTTTGTAAAACTAGCAATTAGTTTTCTCTGTCTGTAATTATTATACAAAGAAATAGTTCCTTTTGTCATTGTTTATACTAAATATACATCACATTACAATAAATGAACAACAAGCTTTATTAGTAAAGGTAAAACTGTATTCCTAAGTTTTTAGTGCAACTCGTGCCATCTCCATCTTAGGGTAGGCCTAATTATTATACTGCAGCGAGGCATAAATTAATCGAAAAGTTTGTAGTGGGCGTGTTAATTTATACACACCAGTTACACTACTCGTTTAATACATTCTAGTGGAAAAAACTTAGCATATACAAACAAGATCCTGTTTTAAAATTTTAATTTTGGCATTTATATGATCTTTGTGAAACTTGACTCTACGCCCCGCCCGAGTCAGTTGCTGCTACAAAAAATACGAGAACTCAAAAAAAATGCATACTTAAACACCAGTTTAATAGGTTTTTGAAAAATATACAATTCTTTCATCATTATAGAACAGTTGCAATAATCCAACAGTATTTTGATAATTGACAAACCTTTCTTTCAATTACAAGTTTTTTTTTAAGAATGTTCGGAATAGTGTTTAAAAAAATCATGTACTTTACCTACTTAGTCTTTGCAATTAACAAAATTACAAAATTAAGTTTATAAAAAATAGCATAGTTAACTTACCGTACAAACACTGGAAAATGACACTCACGTCACCATTATTCAATTTCCGCACCAGCCAGCACAAGCTACGTCTACAGAGTAAAAAATTCAATTTCAAAACTCAGACGTGTGTACATATGATAATAACTTATCTCGTTTTGGAATGTACGTATGAAAATCTGGGGAGCGTCACAGGAGCTGTCGTCCAGAAATTCGCCGGCAGACTGCGCCGTTCGTCACATGTCTGCAATCGGTTCACAGGAATTATAAATCGTTTCGACCCCGCGATTGGGCGACGAAATCTCAAGTTTCGGCCAGTTTTCTTCACCGCACCAGTGACCAATCCCTGTCATTTTTATTGCAAAACGGGGCGGGGTTTATAACTACGTGCCATAAAGGGTGTTTATTTAAGTTGTTATTCCTGTATACTCACTCCAAGTCCACAAGTGCATATAATTGTAACGTAATTTTTTGCTACGTTTCACATGTTTTAATGATATAAAGAGCCCTGAATTTCTCTTATTCATGAAACTGAATTAAATTACTGGGTAAATTGCCTACACTATATACGTTTTTCCTTAAAGGTTTGACCTTTTATGGCAGCTTATTATTTTGATAAGTAAAGATAATTATTTTTGTGACAACGAGCTGCGACCGAAAGCGATAATTGTCGGAGACAATAGGTAATGATTTAATTGCGTTGCACAAACTTTGTAGAAAAACTAATAAAAATATATTTAGACTGCACGGTAAATGGTTAAGCTTAAAAAATATTTCCAACTGTTTATTTTATTGGCCATAAGAGTTACAAAAAAGCTTTTTTTGTGTCTCAAATTTCTCAGAACACATGTCTTAGAATAAATTCTGGGACTAGCTGGTTTCTTCACGATATATCTCATTGGTAGATGCCAGGATTCTAACCCGAGCCTCACGAATGAGAAGCGGGCTCTTAAACCACTGGGCAATCACTTCTCTTTTCACGTAGCAGGCAACTGCTAGTGCACTCCAAAATCACATCACATGACTAATTTTATTTATTTGTAAAAATTATGGACTTATACAATATGTAACAGAATAAGCGCAATCCCTTTATTTTTTTCAGTATCGACTTCTTAATCGATTTCAGCTATTTTTATATTATATTTTTTTCCGAAAATATAATTACTTACTTAGTATTTGTGAATTTAGAAGTACCTATGGAAACCGTACTATTGTTCTTTATTTAAGAAACTTGGTTAGACAAAACTAAAGTAGAATTGTATTTTTTTTAATATTAATAAACGCGTTGTACAAATAACGCGTTGTACAACACATACATGTATACATTTTTTAACCACTTTATGGTATGAATTTTCAAAAATCCTTTAAAAAGGGTGCGAAATTCCATGCGTCTATTCCTACCAGCTTAGGTCGTGTGTTGTCACTCAGAATTACAGTGTTATTAAATAGATGTCATAATAACAAAATAATTAACCGTCGTGCAACTAACTTGATCTGCATCAAGAATATTTTATTTAGTTTTATTTATAATTATTGCGTCAATCACTTGGCGTTATCTTTGTCTATCGGAGTCGTCACGTCACATGTAATAGGATGTAGCCACTGGCATTCTCAAGCCGTGCTAAACGGAGTTGACACAAAAAGGTGTTTGGAGAATTATGTGTGGATACCGTGGATACCAACTTCTATTGGATACATAATATATTCATAACTAGCTCGACGGTGAAGGAAAACATCATGAGCCAGCCCGCAGGTCCCAGAATTAATTCTGAGACATGTGTAGACTGACCCGGTCCGGCGATGGGCTCACTACCTATCACGTTTAGGGGTCCAAAGAATATCTCGTGAACAATGGGTTTATACAGAAATAGAATAGGTACCTCTGCCTTCTCCCTCGGGGATGAAAGGCCTGAGATTATTATTTATACTTATTATTTACATAGTACATTACAGTTATAGTACCTTATTATTTGCAATGTTTAATTCTCGTATTGTTATATTTTTTGCGCTACATAATAAGGTATTTGACTGCCTATTCAAATGTTTACTTAGTTCCCTTTTCTGATATGTCAAAACGAAAAATTACTATAGAAAATAAGGTGTCACGTCGTCGGAATAGGTACTGAATTTCTTCACTTTTATGGTTTTTTGATTAATTCAAAATTTATTATAATTATTTGGATTTACTATAATATGTAATTTAATTTCGATAAATCTGTGGAAAGTAAAGTGTGGTTAAAAATGGGGAAATAAATGTAATACACAAAAATTTACTTGATCGTAGAATGTTTAGGGGCAGCGAGGGTGACTGCCACTAGGTGATGTCGAGGACGATGAGGGTTGTTGAAATGAGAGATGTTGCTCGTGTCGAGAGTCGAGATCGAATGTGATCGGTGATCGGATCTGACCTCCTTAAATGGGTTACCTCTATTTATACAAGCTGTGTACATAAATAAGAAGGGTAGACACATTTTAGTAAACCTGTAGGTGGGTACCTACAGTACTCCCCCCTTTAAATAAAGAGTTCGATTTTTACTACATATATATCGTAACACTAGCTTAAAAATATTTACTAATACATAACTTTATTTTAACAATTAATTGAACTAATGTCCTAACTACGCTGCGACGCTGCTTTATGTAGGTACCTACTTAGTTACTATTTATTAAACGATTGCATGCGCGAATATTAACTGGTAATTGTCTCATCCAATTGATTTTGATACCGTCTTCAGTCAATATACCGTTGCTAAGGTCACGTAGTCGTCGTAGCAGCTGTGTCGGCTTCTGATCGCCCAACTCAGTAGCATTTAGTAGTTTGTCGAATTTTTGGACGGCCGTTTCTTCGTAAACAGATATCAACCGTGCTTTGATTGTGTTATATTTGTCCGTCGATGGCGGTTTCTTCAGTAAATCAGTTAAATGTCGTAAATCTTGTTCTTTTAACTGTTGTAGCAACAATGCATAACGCTGATCGTCACTCTTCTTAAGTGGTTCTATGATCGCCTCGAAATGCGCGAACCATATGCCGGGTGCTTCGCGCCAAAACGGTATGATACGCGAGTGTATTGAAACAGCGTCGACGTCTGACCGTGGTGGCTCGTTATTGTCCATTCTTTTTTGTGATACGACGAGTCGAGACTAAGCGGGTTGCTGCGACTGTTGAAGTGCCCGTAGTTCAGTGTGAACTTTGCGTGGGCCGAATGCTGTCGCTGTGAGTAATATGCCTCTGCAGGACCAGGTAGCACGGTGCGTCGGCTGCGTATGGACCTGATTGGACGATAATCTGGCTTGCTGTGCGACTGCTGCTGTTGACCTTGAGTGAAGGTTGCGCTGATGTTCAGATGTCGAGGGTCACCAGTTTAGGGGCAGCGAGGGTGACTGCCACTAGGTGATGTCGAGGACGATGAGGGTTGTTGAAATGAGAGATGTTGCTCGTGTCGAGAGTCGAGATCGAATGTGATCGGTGATCGGATCTGACCTCCTTTAATGGGTTACCTCTATTTATACAAGCTGTGTACATAAATAAGAAGGGTAGACACATTTTAGTAAACCTGTAGGTGGGTACCTACACAGCTGTAACTACATAGCTGTAACTTTCAGGATTCAGAATAAATAAATTGTGCGA
This sequence comes from Ethmia dodecea, assembly GCA_963855545.1. Taxonomy (NCBI): domain Eukaryota; kingdom Metazoa; phylum Arthropoda; class Insecta; order Lepidoptera; family Depressariidae; genus Ethmia; species Ethmia dodecea. The sequence continues at coordinate 13,076,332 of OY979446.1, read as the reverse complement.
CACACACAATTCACACTATATAACCGTTATCTAGTCCCAAAACTAGGCAAACATATAAACATACATACAATACCCATTATTCAGTTTTTATTGTAGGACACAATTCACACATAGTTATTCAGTCCCAAACTAGGCAGTGCTTGTATACTATGGGTACTGAGCAACTGATAAACATCCTACTAATATTATAAATGCGAAAGTTTGTTTGGATGGATGTCTGGATAATGGATGTATGTTGGTTCCTCTTTCACGCAAAAACTACTGAACGGATTTTGATGAAACTTTACAGTTATATAGCTTATACATCAGAATAACACATTTTATTCCCACGGGAACGGGAACTACGCGGGTGAAACCGCGGGGCGCTGCTAGTACTTAAATAAATATGAAACACCGAGACACGAAGCCAACAAACACAATAACACACAAATGTCGGCTATAGGCGGGAATCGAACTCCAGACCTATTAAAGATAGATAACAACCAACCGACAGGCTCGGGAATACTACAAGTGTCAGCTATTAAAAAATCGAGATTTCCCTCGAAAATCTACTCTACTAACATAAACGACATCAGTAAAAGAGGTGCACTACCGTTATTGTTACGTATATATCTACGTAATATGTATTATCAAATGAAATATAAATATAATACGGTACTACGGTTGTTTATCAATAGGTACATGATCTAAAAAAAGCTAGTCCTAAATGTAACCTATATCACCTGAACCGTAGTAGTGTATCTATTGACTATAATATATCATTCATAAAAATCGATTGAGTAGTTTTTCCACTACGGTAAAACATACTTACGTAAATACAAACATACATAACATACTATAAACATCACCCTTTCGGTTTCGCCGTAGTCGAGTAAAAAAATTAGTCTTACAATGACATGCAATAAATAAAGGTATGTATTGTATGTTTGTACTACAGTAATTGTAAATTAAATATTTAGCACCTGTACAGCGTATTTGTAAAGTTAAATAGCTACACAATTTCGTTTTATTTTATGCGTAACCTTTTACAGACGTTTGAAAGACATGTAATGAGCACAATAGGCCTCTAACAAGACACGGCTATGGTTTAAATTGAATTAACATTGAACACTGAACATAATGGCATATAATTAAATAAATATTTACTAAGTGGCATTATACAAATAAGCAATTTATTTAAGTGGTATTTTAATGAGGAATGTTGTTTGTTGTGTGTTTTAAATGTTTTTTTTTATATTATAAATTATATTATAAAAATGCCACGCAATTGGTATAGGGTTACTCCATACATGGAATTACGTATCTACTTCTCACCAATATAATTTTTAACCACTAAACCTGACAGGTTGACACCGATCAGACTAGGGTTTTGCCACCTGCCTCGGAAACAAGTATTTGATCTAAAGGTTTTCTCACGAGGTTTTTCTTCACGTCGTGATAAATAAGAGTTGTAGGTCAGCATTTGGAAATGTCATTATATTCGGAATCGCACCCATGCTTCATGCATGAGAGGTGGTCTCAAATGTTTTTTTGTTACATTTTACGTAACAACATTATTACAAAAATATTTATTTATTTATTGCATTCATGTTGTACAGAAGGTCTTATTATTATGGGGTACAGTTTCGACATGAACCCGGATTGGGCACAGCAATTATTACATTATAGTAGAACTTAAAACTATTTAGGGCTAAAACTATTAGAATAATAAAAATATAAGTATCTAGTTTAAAATAAAATTTAAAGACAAAATAATAACAATACTAAAAAAATAAAAATAAAAAATAACTTATCTTCAAAAAACTCATCTACATTATGATAAAATTTATTTAACAGAAACATTCTAAGTTTTTTTTTATTTTCGGATCTTTTTCATTTTTATAATCATTTGGTATTTTATTATAGATTTTAATGGACATTGCATAAGGGCCAGTATGGAATAAATATTAATATTTCACAGTAAAAAAAAATGCTTTAGGAAGGGGTCGGTAGAGGTTTTTATAACTGGAAATACCTGATTTACAAAAAATTTTACCCCTAATCGTGACAGATAGTGAGCTCATTTTTACCATATTTTAAAATAAAAAAATTACTCACTTTAACGGGCAGAGGGCAAATAGTTACCACCAAATATTGAACTCTATGTAAGGATAAGGAAAACCTTAAACTGCCTATGCCCTATAAAGGGCTAAAAAATAATAGTTTGAAGCAGTAGGTACCCAAAAGGCTGACTACATTCCCTCTGGTATGGTTAGGCTAGTCCATAGATCTAAGAAATAGATCTCCATGGGCTAGTCTGATTCCTTGACACAAATGATTGTCAGCAATCTGCTCACCTGATGCCTTGAACAAATTTAATGACAGCTCTTTACTTGCCAACAGAACCCATTGTCCCATGGTTTCCAACATGTTGCCCTTATTGAAGTCGTTACAACTGCGTCGCCCGAGGCTCAGCGGCAGCAACTAAATTGAACTCCATGTGAAAAAATACCAAATGATGGTTTAATTACACAATAATGATAGCAAAAGCTGATAACACTATAGAATAACAAGACAGATGTAATAGATGATGGTTTTTGCAACATTATCGTAATCGTTTATTGTTTGCTAAATGATATGGGCTATTATCATAGCATGGAAATAAAAATGTATTGCTCAATTTCAGCAACAAGGTGTTCGTACATTATAGAACACAGCAGTGTTACAGATCGGTTGCAGCTTGACATTACAGTGTTAACATAAGTTACCCTGTGTACATAAATGGCTTCATTTGCTACAATCGCTCAATTCATTATCTCTCCGATCGGGACAAGCTACGAGTATATCAAATGTCGAAAAATGGCAAAAATAACACAGGGTATTTTAACATGTGCGTTGAAAGGGTGTTCGTGCGTTAATTTCATACAATGTTAATTTAACGTTTCGCTCCTATTTAGCACTAGGTCTTGTCGTGGCTTTCGATGTCGTTTACATATGATACGATTAAGATACATGGTTTCTATATATCGTAAAATGTATGTCTTCTTAGGAAATAAAAATTTATCTTTGATTAAGAAAACAGTATTTATATACGATATTCGTAGACAAAAATATCCTGTACTCATTTCCATAATTTTTTATGAAGATTTTCACAAACAAGTGTAAGAGCAACCCGGTGGTGGATCCAAAAAATATAATAGTAATAAATCACTTCGTGTACATTGTATACATCTATATTTTATTTTTATTTTATTTCTACAAGTCCTAGTTAAAATCTAAGAAGACTGAAAAGAAAAGCTTTCTTTTAATGCTTACTAGCTTATAAAAATACTTCTAACGTACGAACATACCTGCGTTGTATTTTTATATCAGCGTATAATAACATGACAAGGAGTTGAAGTGGATATTACTCTTGATAGTACACTCTATCATTGGTTTAACTAGACTGTTATTGATGATGTTCCAGTATCTTCAAGTCATCTTTAATTATATAGCTTGAATGACGCTTCGAGCAGCCTGGTTACGTATATACGAGTACGTATGTGCAATGTGCATATTTAATTGCTACCTTTAAACTCAAAGTCAAATAATCTATTATAAAATTTATTTAAGTATTCAATTTATAATTTTATTTTCTCTTATAAAATAATACTTGAATTTTTGTAAAACGTCAGTTTTCATTTTGTCTGTGTGTCCAAAAAAGTTCATAAGTTAATATTTTAGTTAATACTTTATGTGTGTTATAATTATAAAGTTTCATTATATATATTTGGCGTTAGAAACCTCGTTATTCTATAGTAATTAGGAGTTTTAATTGGTAAAGAATTTAAATTTAATTCAGGAGTAGAGTAGACCTATACAATAGAAAAATATTTTTTATACGTTTTGGGGTGCTATAGTAAGTGGTGCGCCGCCGCATTGCAAAGAGTTCGCGCCAGCTCCAATAGCATTCCGGCAATAGTCGCTAATAGGTTCGACAGTTCCTACACCAGGCACTGGTCGCAGATGCACTGTAGTGTATGTGTACTAACACACTAACCTAGTTTAAGTTAAAGTAAGGCTACTAACTAACCAACAAACTATGGACTACATGTCTGTTTTTTTTTTTTTTATATTACTCTCGGTGCGTAAGATCGTCTTAATGTTAAAAACATCGTAGGAAATGCGAAGGTCCTAAGGAACTGGTTTTAACACGTGTAACTACGACGATCAGTTTAAACAACTGTCTCGTTTAAAGGTCTGAAACTCCAAAAATATATCACTGGTGATAGGAGGGCTTATTTTTATTGGTATTACTGTTTTTATTTCAAATAAGAGTTTTAAAGAAAACATAATTTTTCGTACTAGTTTTTTCGGGTTTGAAATATCAGAATCTTCCAGATTGATTTTATATGTTAGAAAAAGTAATTAATTTTAATTAGATATATTAATTTTTAAAAATCAAGAAAGCTTTTCTTCAATTCGTCTCAATAATAAAAATAATTTGAGCTTCGAATCGGGCACCATATGACACAAAATATTTTCTAGCTTATTTACCCACCAAGCAAACACACCCAAACGAAATGAAAACTACCTACTTTTAGTGCAATTTCACCAATATTAATAACTTTTTAATTCAATAATAATTTTCGGGTTAATTTCAAAATTACAGAAGTTGGAAACAAAAAATTTGACAGATTTTTCCGGCAATTCCAAAGGTACCTTTTTTTAAAGTTGTTGTGGATAGATTCACAGCTGTCACCGCCAAAGAGTATAAGTTACTAACTAAACTAACTTATTCTTAATTAATCTAAACTAAGGAGCACCTCACAACTTTTCCCGAGATCACCATCAATCTTTCAAATAAAAAGTGGTTCCATTCTAATTTATTTCCACTTTAAATACCACTGTCGTTGTAGACAAGAAGATTGAGTAGATATTCCCTTAGAGGGAACATATTCTAAGGACGGCCGCCGTAAGTGCTACCAAAATGGTGGAATGGTACCTGGAACTAGAATTCCAGCTGTATTTGTGTACGATGGACTGGATTGTGTTACAGTTTACAAAGAGCTAAGAAGCAATGTGGCTGGGCAAGGTGAAATCAACCACAAAACCTGATTGTGTGTAAAAGGGACAGCAAATATAGCCTTTACGGTTAAAGAGCAGGCCGAAAATCAGTGAGGCTCGCGTTCGAATCCTGCCATGAACCAATTAGTTTTTAAAAAACTTACGTACATATTTATCACTAGCTCGACGGTGAAGGAAAACATCGTGAGGAAACCCGCAGGTCTCAGAATGAATTCTGAGACATGTGTAAAGAGACCCGGTCCAGCGATGGTCTCACCACCTATCACGTTTAGGGGTCCAATGTATGTCGTGAAATGTGGGTATATCCAGTAATGGAATACTTCTGCCTACCCCCTCGGGGATGGAAGGCGTGAGATTATTATTATTATCTATCTATCTATCTATATATATAAAAAAAAGTCGTGTTTGTTACACTATTTATAACTCAAGAACGGCTGAACCGATTTGGCTGAAAGTTGGTGGGGAGGTAGCTTAAAACCAGGATACGGACATAGAATACTTTTTATTCCGATATTCCCACGGGAACGGGACCTACGCGGGAACGGGAACTACGCGGGAACGGGAATGGGAACGAGAACGGGAACGCGGGTGAAACGCGGGTTATATATAAACCACTAGCTGGGAAATTATAGGCCATGGTAATCCCCGAAAATTCCATTGATGAAAGAATTTTTGAAAATCGGTCCACTAGTTTTTGAGTTTACTTGTTATAAACCTATAAAAAAATACAAATCTTTCCTCTTTATAATATTATAGTGTAGAGTTGTAGATGTAGGTTATCATCCTACTAGGTTTTACCTTCTACTTCGCTCGCGCACGTTATTTCACCCATTTAGGGGTTGAATTTTGCAAAATCCTTTCTTAGTGGATGCCTGTACTGTATGAGCTATCCGTCTGCAAAATCTTAAGTCTCTAGACCCAGTGGTTTAGGCTGTGCTTTGTTATATCACCAATCAGTCAATCAGTTTATAATTTTTAGGCTAAGACCATGTTCCTTCACCTAAGTATTAGGCTTACATATAGAAATTTATCCGAGGGATATGGCTTACTCCACGGTTGACGAAATGACCTCTGCTTATCTCATTTCTGCTGTGGTACGGTCTGGAGACCACCGATCCTGTACAGAGAGAGGTACGGGACCTTCGTAGCTCCTTGTACCCTCTACTGAGCTAGTAATAAACTTGTCTAATAAGCGGAGTGATCGCCGGCCGGCATTCCTTCGCTCAGTTGGCGGTACCCAGCGGTGGTCCGGTTCCATGGTCTGTTAACACCTTGGAACTTTGCCGACGATGATACCTGCTGGTATCTGGTCGTATGAATTTTACAACCCCGTTTGTGGCCAATAGTATCACTACATAGTATAACACAAAGTCGCTTCCCGCTGTCTGTCTGCCTTAAAACTACGCAACGGATTTTGATGCGTATTTTTTAATAGATAGAGTGATTCAAGAGGAAGGTTTATAAGTATATAATACATCGGCATTGGCAGAGTTATTCCATTACTGGAAGTTTAGTGTTCATTTTTGTAGTGTATTTTCGACCTAAATATATGAGGAGTCCATCGCCTCATCGGGTGCTCTTACACATGCTTCAGAATAAATTCCAGAATCAAGGATATCCTCACGAATTATTCCTTTGTTTTCTAAAAGCGTCACTTACGTCATATTATATGAATTCCTGTGCAAAATTTCATGAGTCTGTGCGTTGCTGACAGTCAATGTTAGAGTTTTATCTTAGATCATCGTTATATAAGGGATGAAATCTAAAATAAATTACATTTCATCCCTTATATATATAACGAAATTAGGGGATGAATTTTCAAATATCTTCTTTAATTCTTTTCTAAAATTTCATGCGTCATTAATTTTTAGATATATAATAACATATATCTTAGCTTACTTACAGTAATTTTAACCTCCACGACTTATTATTGTCGCAAAGCAAATTGGAAATAAATATAGATAATAAACCTCGCTAAACGCCTACATAACAAAACAATAATCGTTAGCGTAAAATACGCTAATACCCGATATAAACACGATGTCTGCCCGGAGGGGGGTATTAGTACTAATATACAGCTGCGACTACCAATTGAGAAGCAAGTTATGGCAAGTAAATATACTTAATCGGCTTCGTAGATCACAGGGATATTCTTTTGGACTTATATTGTTAGGAGTTAGAGACAAACGGTACTTGAGGGTGTCCATTAATTACGTGAAGCGTTTAGGATATAATCGAGCCGAATCTCACATATTCTCAGGGCAGAGGGGTCTCGGCAAATATGACGTTATTTATCCGGAAGAAACAGTGCAAAATAAAAATAATTCAGTTTTTTTTTAATAATAATAATAATAATAATATAATCTCACGCCTTTCATCCCCGAGGGGGTAGGCAGAGGTATTCCATTACTGGATATACCCACATTTCACGAGATACATTGGACCCCTAAACGTGATAGGTGGTGAGCCCATCGCCGGACCGGGTCTATTTACACATGCCTCAGAATTAATTCTGAGATCTGCGGGTTTCCTCACGATGTTTTCCTTCACCGTCGAGCTAGTGATAAATATGTACGTAAGTTTTGAAAAACTCATTGGTACATGCCAGGATTCGAACCCGAGCCTCACTGATTTTCGGCCGGCTCTTTAACCGTCCGGGCTATCACTGCTCTTTTTTTTTTAATAATCCTTCAAAATTATAAAAATTACGTGAGATTTTGTGCGGTTTCCGTGAGAATACGGGAATAAAATATAGCCTATGTTACTCAAGGATACTCTAGCTTTCCATTAGTTAAACAATTTTTTAAATCGGATCAGTAGTTTTTGAGTTTATTCATAACAAAGATACAAATATACAAAAACACAAATATTTCCTCTTGATAATATTATGTCATATAATATACACCTTCTTATGAGGCAGTAACATTATATTTTATTAAACCTTAAACGCCTGCCGCAGTAAAGCGCTATCATTAACGCAGCAAAGTAGCCGGTCGGTCAGGCTGTTCTAGAAAGTATAAGAATAACTAAATTAGGCAATCTTTGGATCAGAACTGCTTGTCCTCGGGCGAAATCGCCTCCGTCCTACCACTTTGCATTTTGAGCAGAGAGTAAGAATATAGCTTGTGCACTTACAGGAGTCTTATACAAAATTTTTCTATATTACACGTACTTTAAAAAAAATGCTAAATTCTAAAGCTTTACATGCAATACGTATATATCATTTCGTTGCAAAAATTTTTTTTTGGTATTCACTGGCTGTAGTAGTGTACTCGTATGTAGCATTATATTAAACATTGACAAAAATATTGGGAAATTTTACAAAATAACGACCCTCTGACATTAGCTAAAGTTGGTATATTAACACTACCAGTAAGCAGCACTGACCAACGGATGGAAAATATGTCAAATAGATAAGCAACAATTTATTTCAATTTGAGTAAAAGTAAATTTATTTATATATTTTTATGTGTAACTGCCAAATTGTTTTGATTGTGTTAAAACTTTGTACACAGTAATTCTTCTAGAAACAAAACATTTATTTTTTATTTTTTCAATTTTAAAATGCTGGTTATCTGTTATAGGCACTAAAAGGATTTTTAAAAATTACTTTCGTTAATTTGTGAACACACGTTGCATTTCAAAATCCGTCAAAACTAGGGAATGCAATCTCGGTCTCGCGAGATCTCGGCCTTTTTTAGCGAGATTGATCTCGGACGAAAAAAGGGCGAGATCTCGCGAGTTTAACGAGATTGCACTCTAGCATAAAAACGTCTTCATTTGATTGGTATATTTTGTTAATTAATCTGTAGTTTCTAATAATCTGACTAATTGATATATTTTGTTAATAAATCTGTAATATGTAATTGATCTAATAAGTATATATTATAGTTTGCCGCTTTCGTAGAGTTCCAAATTAGACCAAAAGTCCCGTTGAGACAGTGTAGGCTGGTTGTCAGGTACTTTATAGGGAAGCTCGGACGGGGGTGGGCGTGGGTGGGTAAATTACGAGAATAAAATAGACGTTTTTGAAACAGTAAATTCACAATAAAAAAATCTAATGAGTAGATATAGGTTTATTTAATTGATAATAATATCTCAATTTAATAGTCAACTCAACTTAGAAAATAAGTTTTTTTTACTTCTCTTTGTTTTGTTTGTTATAAAAGAACTGTTTTATTACTAAAATATTTTTGTTTGGTATTAGAATAAGATGAAGAGATACGATATTAGAAGACTGGTTGTTTCTTTCATTTGTTATTTGATGGATACATACATCAAAGTTTACTACTTGAAGTTAATTTAAAAAATATAGATAGATACGTCAAACAATATTTGATGCAGAAATTAGTTAAAATAAATGTTTATCTTATTATTTGCAAAAAAAACACACAAAACTGCCAATCTCGCGAGATCTCGAAATGTGCGAGATCTCGCAGAGTTGTTATTCATAAACTCGCGAGATCTCGCTTGAGCCCCAATCTCGAGAGATTTGCATTCCCTAGACTCAAAACCATTCAATGACTATTTACAAAAATATTAAAATCTGTCGTCACGTCTATCATCGCATCTTCACTCCTTGCCACTAGCACATAAACTAGCCTCTATTAGTGATATAATAGCTCCCAGATACGGTCTAAACGCACAGTTTAAGGAGAAAGCTCTATAATGCTTGTAGATCGCGCAAATGACAGATTTAATGCCTACTAATTAAGTGATTCAAGATACCAACCTCCCTTAATGCAGTTTATCTAAATTTTAGAGTTATTTATTGTCTGTTATCAGCTTAACCGGTTGCTAACCACAGAATGGTGTTATGCCAGAATAGAGTTTGCATACATTTTAAACTAGCAGCGCCCCGCGGTTTCACCCGCGTAGTTCCCGTTCCCGAGGGAATTCGGAGATAAAATATAGCTTATGTGTTATTTTAATGTATAAGTTATATAACTGTAAAGTTTCATCAAAATCGGTTCAGTAGTTTTCGCGTGAAAGAGGGACAAACATCCATCCATACAAACTTTCGCATCTATATATATAAAAGAAAGTCGTGTTTGTTACACTATTTATAATTCAAGAACGGCTGAACCGATTTGGCTGGAAATTGGTGGGGAGGTAGCTTAGAACCAGGAGACGGACATAGGATACTTTTTATTCCGATATTCCCACGGGAACGGGAACTACGCGGGTAAAACCGCGGGGCGCTGCTAGTTTATAATATTAGTAGGATATGATACTTATTACTTCGATTTATTTTTACCCAGATGACAATGTCTGTCTTTATTATACTCCACGTGAGTCATCATAAACAATGTTGATAATGTTGATGTTCATCTTTATAATTTTGGTAAACTGAAGATATCTCATGACTAAAGACAGACTGTTATACTTATTAGTATGGCCGATAAAACAACAAATAAAAAAAATAGATGTAAAAATTGACTCGAAAGAAATATACCGGTCTACCTACCTCAAGCACTGCTCCAAATAAAATAAAATTTATTTCCACAGGATTTTTTACTACTTATAAGTACTTTTGTCTTTAATCAATCTCAGTCATTCTTCGTTTATTTAATTCTTTGGTCGGTACGGAACGCTAAGTTACAGATACAGTTCTTTGGTTTATCAGATTTCATAGTAATTAAATCTTAACGTATTTGTCTAGTTATCAGATAATCTAAAGTTATTAGTCCAATATGTTATCGGTAACAGAAGCTAAATGGACAGAATTTTATAGCTATTTTTAATGGTTACAAAAGGAGTGTCATAAAGATTAAAAGTAGAGTAAACATTCTTAAAGATCCAGTTTTGTACCTTCTACATATGAATTTCCTAAAACCCTATATTAGTGGGCCGGTAGCAACATCATATCTTTACAAATAACCTCCTCCTTTCTTTCAAGTGGTTAAAAATTGTTATTCATTGTTTACCAAAAAATAAAAAAAGAGATCTTAGAAAGTACTATGGGTGTGTATTTAAAGGTCCTTTCCAAGCAAAATTTAAAATTAGAATATACATAAAAGTATTTCTTATCGTCTTGAAGATTTAGCTACATAAAGAACATAAACAGAAAGGGAATAAAAGGTTGGTCTCGTTTTTTGAAGTTTTAAGCAGAAAGTTTAATGTTTAGCGGAGATGTTTGACATTTACTTCGGATTTGACCTCCAAGGAGTGTAAAGTAAAGTTAAATAATTGCTACGATATTTTGAGATTGATGGCATATTCTGTTATAACCAAACCAGTACCTGGTGACAGATACCACAGGTGCTCTGTGTATGTAAGATTTCTTGTACCTACTAACCATCTATGGACTATTTTTGTCTGAAAATAAATAATTTTTATTTTTTTATTTTTATTATTATTTATCTCTACCTGTCTTAGGCAACAGTCTCTCACACAGGTAGGTTTAAGAATAGGCTAATTTCAATTCTGTATCTCCTATCTTAAGCTACCTGATTTTTGAGAGAAAATAAATTATTATTATTCTGTTCCAGCGGGGTCAAACCTTTCTTAGAACTTGTACTAAACCCAGTTCTAGAAGATCTCCGCGACGGACAACTCGGTTGCTTGTAGCATAGACTAAGACCAATTTCTACTCCAAAGTTTCTAGACGCGAATAGCATAATTACAAAACTTGGGCAGAGAAGTGTTTATGTGAACGGTTACAGTTAATTTCTAAACGTTAAATGTTAATAATAGCCGTCGTGGATATTACACAAACTCTGAAATGCCAGCTCTACCAACAATAGAGCAGATATATCTCGACCTTTATTATTGGTAGGGTTGCCACTTGTTCTTATTTTCCAGATTTTTAATAAAATCGAGCTTTATATATAAAAGCAATATACATATGTATTATAGATAAAGTCAAAGTCAAAGTCAAAGTCAAAATGTTTTATTCAAAGTAGAAACTTAAAAGTCCACTTGTCATTTCAACTCCACCGCTTCAGCATGTATGGTTGAGGAGAAGAAGAAAAAGAAGAAGAAGAATAAATGTATATAATATCTTAAATGATGATTATGATTTGAAATAGACTGATATTATTGAACTAATGAATGGGGTTGGAGAGCTGTTATTATAATATGTCATGTCATGTCAAAATATGCAAAAAAAAACATTATTGATGCCTAAGTTCCTTTTTATCATTTTTTTATTGTAAACTCAATGTTAGTGTATCGCATTAAGATAATATTTCTATTAATATTTACTGTCACAAAACTGTACTGAAAGCACAAAATTGATAATACGTTACTTGTAACAGAATTACCTAAATTTAATCGTTACGTTGACATATCTGTCAAAATTTACTATATTTTGTTTTCATAATAAGTAAGTAAGTAAATAAGTAACAACTCTTTATTGTACACCAATAAAAATATGCAACAACAATAATTATGTTTTTTTCTAATAATGATTGCCAAAAAAATCATCTGTAATAAATCACCGGCGAATGATATTACTAATGAAAAAAATATAATTATAGCCACTTTAAAACCTGACTGCGTACTAAAAGACTCGCTAAAGATTTTAAAAAACCGTTTTTGTATATAAAAATGACACACCGGATGATGAAGACAAACTAAACACTGCGCACTTCATCACTTCGCTCCAAATCTTATATAGTCTTCAACGAAATAAGATCACAAACTAAGATCCACTCAAAAATAAAATTTTATTTCAAAAATGTAATGGTTGAAATATAAAAAAAATATCAATTTTAAATTGGCAACCCTACTGGCAACCAATTACAATGGAGAATAAAGCGCTTGCTACCGAACTCATGATCTTAGAAACGAATTGATGAGTAGTTAGGGATACCACTCAGAAGTATTATACACCTTCATAGTGCCATTTGAAAAGACTATAATTTTAATAATTACTTGGCTCGTTTAACTATGAACATTACTAGCAAGCGTCCAACGCCCACACCAATATCGTTTTTCTCCGTTTCCGTAGGAATTTCGACAAACACCTTTATCTATATACTTATATAAAATGGTGAACTGACTGACTGATTGGTGATGTCTCAACGCACTGCCTAAACCACTGGGTCAAGAGACTTGAAATTTTGCACATAGATAGCTTATACAGTGTAGGCATCCACTAAGAAAGAATTTTGCAAAAAGCCGCGGGTAAAAGCTAGTGTCCTATAATTTGCCTACATTCCAAGTTTCAGCCCCCCAGGTTCAGTAGCTGCATGAAGCTCAGCTTTGATAGGCTTATAAGCCCCATTGAATAAAAACAATTTGATTTTTCAAATCTTAGGAAATTTTTCTATATGTAGTTGTACTTAGATTAGATATCGTGTATTATATTCAAAGCTCTAGGTACTTTATATTCTTGACGCTCTGAATTGTTTTAATTTTGAATTGGCTTTTTAAAAAAAATGTGTCACAAAAAAACATAACTGTTATGGGTAAGATGCTGCAACAATCCATAGAAATGAGAAAAAGACAGGAGAATGATGACAATCGACCGGTTTTGCAAGTAATTGGATTTTCCCTTTACAAACCGGCATAACTATTACATCGCACTAATTTGTTTAGTAAACTCATAAGATTCTGAAGCGATTCATAGAAAAGAGAAAAAAGCAGGAGAATGATGATGACAATCGAGTCCGGTTTTGCGAGGAATTCCGTTTTCATATTACAAACCGGAAACCGGCAAATCAGTTAAATCACACTAATTTGTTATTAAGCTAGATTTGCTATGATTTGCATGAATCATTGCTCGCTCACCTGGCCGCTATCGGGATCGGCGTCTGCGCATCTGGAAGCAAATGAGAGGTTGCTGCACAATTCATTATGTTTATCACGTTATAATGGTTGATTGTATGCTATTTGTTATTGTTTGAAAATAATGTTATTTTATTTTATATTTAATCGCAGTATTTCTATAAATATAATTATATTTAATCTTATTTAATATTATTTTATATTTAATCGCAGTATTTCTATAAATATAATTTTGTGCAAATAAAGAATATTAAATGAATTCATCTTAAGGAGCATATCAAGAAGCAGAGATGTAGATCTTAATTTGCAAGAAAAATTCTTAAAATTAGCCATAATAAAATTTGTCATAATCATTAACCTCTCAGACCATGAATCACAGACACAATAGATTTTAAATTGTGTCTCGGTTCCAATTGGAACCGGCGGTTCTTAACTGATTAAATGAACTTACAACTCAAAGAAGTTGGAACAAAATCAGTCTAGAAAGAAACTTTTTCTTTAAACGTCTTTGTTACAACTATTGTTTACCTTGTGATGGTTATTTGTTATTTTTAACAGACTTCAAAAAGAATTAGGTTGTCAATTCGTAGTGTATGTTTTTTATATTTGTTACCCCAGAACTTTCGACTGGGTGAATCGATTTTGATTATTGTTTTCTTACCTATTTGAAAGCTGGTGCTTCCCGTGTGGTCCCATTTTTATTCGGTCCAGTTACGACAATGGCATCCATAAAAAACCCATATAAGTCTTAAATTTGCATTAAGTATGTGCGTGACAAATGGACAAATAAGTCAATATCACGCCAACCGATTTCGATGATTCTTTTTTTAAACGACTTTAAAAAAGGAAGAGGTTCTCAATTCAACTGTACTTTTTAGTATAATTAGTTGAAGTTGGTTTTTTACTCTTCGGAGTTCTGTGGTTTTATATAAAAAAAGTAAAAAAAAAATTTTTGTTACGAATAAACTCAAAAACTACTTATACCGATTTAAAAAACTCTTTCACCAATGGAAAGCTAGAATATCCCTAAGTTACATGGCTATATTTTATTCCCGTATCCCACGGGAACGGGAACTACGAGGTTGAAACCGAGCAGAACCGCTAGTATCGATATAAAATTGTAGATTTCTGTCTATTGCATCCATCCAGCTATATTTGTTTTGCATTCAACTACATTAACATTAAATATATTAGATAAGTTCGTCATGTGTACATTTGCTTGGTATAATACATGAAGTTAAATAAATAAATTACATTTTAAAGCGGCAAACCCTTTAGCGTCTCTTTTGAGGAAGTCGTTCTTGCTCATGCAGTCATGTTCGTAGTCTGTAATCAAACTATGTAAAAACTAATCAAACTACTCAACAGTGGCCGTTCTGAATTTGTACAGTGCAAGTGGCTTGAAAGATAGTGGTTTTGATAAAAGTTCCTCAACATTTAAGGGTACTGTACAAAACCGCGACTCCCTTTTAAATTATTATTAATCAAGACATTTTCAAAAAATGTAACATACAAAGTCATGCCGACGTCGTCCCAAGACATAGCGTGCAACACGAAGATAAAATCGATGCATTGCAATTAAAAACGCTCTTTTTTTTCGTCAAATTACTCAACCTCCCGTCGCATTCCTAATTGGCCCAACCAGAGCACTGATAAACAGAGTCCCAGCGGAATCGACTCCTGCGCAATCTAAGATCTGGAACAAACGGCGCAGGCATGGAATAATAAATTTGGCAAAGCTGCGTGACAAAACACCATTTAAGCTTAACGAGCAAAACACTTGGGTTGCAATGTACAGAGTATCTGATAACTTCAATGTCGTCAATGATGTTTTATAGGTAGACACGTTATACTCTAACATACACACATATAGGTATATTTCAAAATTGAAGTGTCTGTCTGTGATTTTGAAATAAATAAAAATTTTGAAATTAGTTTAGTGAAAACTGCTATTTATACGATGTCTATTATTAAATCTGGGGGCACTGCCGTGCGGCAGTACCATCCTTTTCTCGAAGCAGTTCACGCCATTTTCGATAACACTTTCTGGAATTCTGGTCGGTTTACCTATCGAAAATTTTGTATTAAATAGGCTTCGAATTGATTAACTGATTGGAAATTTTATGGACTGAAATAGGAATTTCAACTAATTTTCGTCTATGTTTTATTGTGATGACGCTTCATAAGATATTAATATAACCATTTCAATAGGTAAACGTAAAAAGGTTGTAAATAAATGGCGTTAATATCAGATGTCACATTAAGCCAAGTATGAAAGTACTTTTACGATCTTAAATTTTAGTTTTCATTTTTATCTTATTTAGTGTTTTCTTATTCGCAATTAACGGTTGACGAATAATACATGTCAAGATGGCAGGTTTGTACGCGCCTAAGCAAAACTTCTGCCAATCAACGGATTTTTTTGGTCATATTTTGAGCATAATAATATGTAACCCATCTACTTGCCTCAGTTTATATAGAACTAGCAACCCGCCCTGCCTTTGCCAGGGGTGCAATGCTAACACTACAACCTTCCTCTTGAATTACTCTATCTATAAAAAAAACCGCATCAAAATCCGTTGCGTAGTTTTAAAGATTTAAGCATAAAAAGGGACATAGGGATATAGGGACAGAGAAAGAGACTTTGTTTTATACTATGTAGTGATATCATTGTATGTTGTATAAGTAGATGCAGTTCATTAGTTACAAACGGTCAGCTTAAATCGTTTAGCCATATTTAGAAAAGTTCAATTATGTTTATTCAAGTTGTAACACGAGGTTTGTAAAACGTCAGTTTTAATTAAATATTATAATGTCATCGATAAGCACGTCTTTATATAGTAGACTTTGTCTACTATAATAAATTAAGAGTAAAAAATAATATACAAGCCTTTATTTTAATGTGCTAAAAAGAATAAAATAAACTTTCCCTTTAAAAACGTCGTTAGACAATTTAATATGTATTAAAAGCTTGTCGCGCAATTTAAGTAGGTACTCATATTAACTTAGTCTGAAAATTGTGAAAATGTAATTTCACAGCATTCCACAGGTAAAAAATATTGGTAAAAAGTGGATATTAGAAGGAATCTTCTGATTCCCTTTTTATTATTAATCCTACTAATATTATAAACGCGAAAGTTTGTATGGATGGATGTATGGACGTTTGTTCCTCTTTCACGCTAAAACTACTGAACGGATTGTGATGAGACTTTACGGCTATATAAAAATCAATGCCACTTTTCGTTGTTATTCCATAACTCAAGAACGGGCTCACCTATCTAAACCAAAGAACAATGGCAAAAGTCCATGTGTTTTTGGTACCCCACTTACACCTGCCCACGGAAGACGAAACCGTGTAAAATCGATAGTTCTTGGACAGACTAAGATAATATGTAATCATACCACATTTTTATAAGTTGAGGTTTAAAAGTTATTCGTTACCTAGTGTATTTTGTAGGTTATTATGAGATTTTAGGTACCAAAGACGTGTAAAGAAAAAGTTTCTCTTGGAAAGAAAATGATTTTCTTCCAACCTCTTTGTTAGAAAATAGCACTGCCTACCACATGCCATATAAGTTACTCTATGCCAGTGAATGATGGCTTGGGCAAAAAATATCGATACCTATATTAAAATACCGATATTTTTCCAAATACTAAATTAGCATATTAAATATATCGTCGATAATGGCGATATATCGACATTTATTTTACAGTATCGAATTCGTATCAATTTTAATATATTTTTAACGCAATTCTGGTTTCGTGTTTCATTTCATGTTAGGTACTAGATACTTGCCGACTCAAGCATTTATAAAAATACCTATACTATTTTCATCGTCCTTTTTTACGAATTTGGGAATATGTATATGTAGTAATAACAATGTAAAACTGACGATATATCGATATTTTTCACTCGATTTGTATCTATAGTATTTAGAAATGTCGATACGATAAATATCAATTTATTTTTTCACTTGGCCATCCCTAGTGAATGACATGGTTGACGTGATGACACGACGTTCAATTTTACCACAACAACAAAAAAGTTTTTGTATTAATCAAAGACATTAAAATATAATAGCATAGAGGGGGCATTGGGAATATTTTCATACAAAACTTTGAAGCTGAACGCGAGCTGTCATTCGGTCGAAATTGTACTAGACTTATTCCACTTGGAATAACTTTTGGCTTCAAATAATCCTCGCTTTGTCCCCTTCATGCCTTATATTATATTTTAATCTCTTTGGTATTAATAGATTTCCCAATCGATCGATTCGTGTTTCTATGATATTTCTGTTTTATTTGACTCAATATTTTCAACTGCTAGATTAATTAAAAAATATGGAAAATTTCGACTTGTTATGAGTCAATATAACAAGCGTAGTGTGATACCCCGTGGGTGTCTATTTCAGTGGGTACCAAAGCTGCCGATGTTCTTTTAGGATTTATTTGGACTATTTAGCAGATGGTTTATGTGAAGTTTGCTTAAAATCTGTCGAGTGGTTCTTCATTTATACGTTGCGAAGCACGTACCCGGCCGCTAGTAGCTTATAAATCAGAATAACACATAGGCTATATTTTATCCCCGTATTCCCACGGGAACCGGAACTACGCGGGTGACACTGAGGATCGCTGCTAGTTTTGTTATAAAAACATTTAGCTTCACCCTTCCTCCTCCCTTACTGGAAGTGAACTTGTTTGAGGCGTAAGGCTCAAAACTGTTATTTATTGGAAACAGTTTGCTTACAAAATGGGCGATTAATATAGCAAATGAGAACGATTTAATTCTGGCACCAGAAGCGAAGGGGTGCGCAGATGTCAGGATTAATAAATTGATCTGACCTTTAGGGACAGCGCTCACTGAGGTACAGTAACATATTTGCTTATAGTCAACATTAATTTGTTTTGTGTTTAATATTAAGTAAGAATTCATTTATTATTTATTTATTGAGCACGACAAATAGTGGAACTACTTAAAATGCGTTTGTGCACATACACTTATTTATTAGGATCTATATGTCAATCTATAAAATCATTCGCTGAGGTTAAAGCGATGTGACCTGCCCATTGTTTTGCATATTCTGAAAGCTATGTCGGTGACCTTAGTTCTTCGTTGAATTTCCTCGTTCCGGATTCTACCGTCATCGTAATATTTCAATCCCACCATATGGTATGTTGATAGCCCACCCCATAACATTCACAGCATGCATATTCATAATTATCGACGCCTAAATTTACTACGCTCTTAATTACACCATGTATCAAAGTTAGCTTCGTAATATCATAATTTTGCGTCTGAGCCTGCAACAGTATTAAGCGCGTCACACACGGTGAAGATGATATAATATTTTATCTTAAGATGCCCTAATATAAAATGTTATAGTATCTTAGGTTATCAGTTATCACACACGGCTAAGATACGATAATATTAAAAAACCTGTTAATTTCCTTACGAGTCTGCGTTGGTGCCACACGTATTCCTTGTTAGAGTTCTATATACAGGGTGATTGACTATGAGTGATACTGCCTTACCTACTTCTTGATTTGTTAGACAGCTCCTCAGACGATGATTCTGACATAGAATGTGAAATGCAGATTGAAGTAGCACATTCCAAAATTAGAAAAATTTATATTAAGATGTGTATATTTCGTATCTTAAGATAACATATTAAGATACGAAATATATATTTCAATATTTGCGTATTCGCTCGGCATCTTAAGATACTGAAGATAAAATATACATTAACTTCGTCGTGTGTGATGGTTCATAGGATTTCTATGGTGAGCGATATTCTAAAATATGCTCTAAGATAATATATATTTTATATTATCTTCACCGTGTGTGACGCGCTTTAGCGTTGCATGCCTCATGGGCGGCGGATCACACATTACCATAATTATTGCATGCCTAACGTCGTGACACGACTGTGGCAAATTGGGGTACAATTTATCGATGATCGGTGCGTTCCCTGATTTCATATGCATAAAGCTTTGTTTAGGAGAATGGGGGATAGGACGGTCCTTGCTGATTTAATTGAATAATACAAAACGGGAAGTGCGCGTTGAGCTCGCTTGCTGAAGGTTCTGAACAATAAATACTTATTCTTTTTGCCTATTTGTAACAATGTATATAATATAATGTATATAAGTAAAATAATTCACTGTTAATATTATTACTCCACCTAACTCCATCTATTCATCTCAGTTACATTCATCCTAAAGATGTCTTAAAGAAAGCCATGAGACCAATTGTATTTTTATATATTATTATGTATATTATGTTTAATGGTGTACATACAATAAGTTGTTATTTACTTAACATTACAAATTAATTATATTTATTATTTTCTGAAATAAATTATAAATGTAATTTCATTCATTACCGTCCGATTGTCAATTGTTTACGGCCAAAGCGAGTCGCCAGCGGGATCCCAATTTTTTCCACACTGCCGCGATATTTGACATGACAGAACGGCGCGATATAAAATCGCGGCGGAATATTCTAGGCTTTAAGGTTCAATAAGGAACCTTAAAATTACATATTTTTATATTTTAAGTCCTTCCAGTCTCCGACGACGGATGAAATGGCATATTATTATCTAATTTTCAAAATGGTCCAAATCATATTTAAAGTCCACCGAACACATGACATGCAGGCCACGACTACGTTTAAAGGGGACGAAATTCGGAAGATAATAATGTATACCCATTTTATTTATACCTGATAAACGTATGTGATCCTGTGTCCCTCGGTGGTTAGTGAAATTGCAGTGCGTCGTATCAATCAACTTTTCAAGCCCAGATTGTTATGCAAAAATAGGTATGCAAAGAAACACGTTATTGAAAACCCCAAAAATTAAATAGTCTGACCCCTTTTATCCCCGAGGGGGTAGACAGAGGTATTCCATATGCCATTTCAGGAAATACCCACATTCCACTCGTATAAACTTTGAACCCCTTAACGTGATATGTGGTGAGCCCATTGCCAGACCGGGTCTTTTACACATGCCTCAGAATTTATTTTTGCGGAATTCCTCACGATGTTTTACGTCAACCACTAATAAATATGTGCGGAAGTTTTTAGGAAATGTCGTAACCCGGAATCGAACATTATCTCACGAAAAAAATTACTTTGAATATTGCACCCGTGAGACAGAAGTAGATAAAAACTCGGCCCAATAGACAAGGTGTCAATGACCTCTAGTTCTACGAAAAACTGTTACCCGAAAATTTCAATCACACGACGATCGAGCGATAGATACGAAAAACGTAATAAAATCGCACTTTTTGTTACGCTGCACTGGAAAAGGTGTGGAGTGTCCTCTGATGTAATAAACTTTATATACCCGCGTAAATCCCGTTCCCGTGGGAAAATTAGCACATGTTACTCCCAGAAAAGTAAGCTGAAAGATTTTGGGTACTGGTTTTTCTTCGACACATACCTAATAACAATTTCACCTTCAATAAATTTAATTATTCATACTCGTACATAGATATGCTCACGCCTTTTTCAAAAAAAGGGTTGGCAAAGACAATTGATATTTAATCAATTTATCTCACTAACTAACCAAGACAAATGTATCACAATTAATGTAATACGTTACAGTGCTTACACCTATCTTCTGCTATTTGTCACCCTCTCAGTCTCAGTTATATCAATCCTAAGGTTGGCAATAATAGCCTGCTCAGACGACGGACTTTGTCCCCGTATTTTTTTGTCCGCCAAAATAGAACGCTTACAACTGTATCGAGTAACGCACACGAGGGATTAAAAGTATGGCGTACAAAAAGTTCCTCGAATAATCGCGGACACCGAGGGGCGGTACAGGACAAAAAGAGACGGACATATTTTTTTACGATTCGGGGGACTTTGTCCTTCGGGGACAAAGTCCGTCGTCCGCGCAGGCTATTAATCGCGCTAAGAGACCATCCACATTATTTGTACTTTTTGTGTCTCTTACTACATTAATTGGTTTACAATAATGAGTTGATAACGTATAGTTAAAGAGTAGACATTGTACGAAATCTTTTGATGTGATCTACTGCACTGCCACCTCTGTCTACACGCAATCATCTGTTTTTGCCCGATGGTCACGCAGTGCATTAAATCTTATAATTAAACTGAGATTGACTACGGGACGCTCCTATTACAACGGTTGATCTATTTGAAAACCATTCTGTAAAGTAACTAAAACTTTTTATTTTTAGTTCCTGCTTATTCCATAATAAGAACATTGTCACTAACACAATAGGGTCTAAGTTGCCTTACTAAAGTAATTTATTATTATTATTCCGGTTTCGGTCGGAATTTCTAAGAATCTTAGTGCTCACTTACCTACGTCATCGAAGGAACATACATACATACATACATAATCTCACGCCTCCTTCTCATTGGGGTAGGCAGAGACAATAGACTGCCACTTGCTACGAACCTGGCAGGAATCTAAGGAAAAAGAAAATGGAATCTAAGGAACTTTTTTGCAAAGATCGTGCTTCTAGACATAGTGGTTTCGGCTATGCGTTGATGGATCAGTAAGTCATTTTCTTCTATATAGGTATTTCACAAAGAGATTTAAATATAATAGGAATATCTTCATACTAAACTTTGAAGCCTAACCGCAAGTGTTCTGTGCCTAAGCGTCATGTCCTTGTCATGTCAGTTAGTATGAACGCAAGCTGTCATTCGGTCGAAATTGTACTAGACTTATTCCACTTGGAATAACTTTTGACTTCAAATTTTCCTCGCTTTGTCCCCTCTATGCCCTATTATATTTAAATCTCTTTGGTATTTCAAATGTTAGAAGCAGATATCACTGATGGAAATCAACACCACGCGAATACGCCTTACTACAAGTCAATCTATAAACAGATAAAGAATTACATCGATAACATGTTCAAAACGCTTGTATGTGCTTATAAAAATCTTCTTACAAGACCATCGAAGTGCAGTAAACGGACCCAATATCGGAATCGGGAATCGGATCTCGAGTTAACAAGCGGGTACTTTAGAACCATCGAGTCAACTCCATATTAATTAAGTACCGATTACCGTTAACATTACTGGAGTAGACGTCTTAATTCCACGGCTAAGTTTATTCCGTCCGGGACGGATACGAGACGACGAGGATTTAATAACATGGCATTTTTATAGCGGATCTTGCGGGTAAGTTAGAGAAATATGTGGAGTAATTACTAATTAAATATCGTGGTTGACAGCATTTTTATGCTGTCTTGAAGGGGTTCTACAAATATATCTGTAACTAGCGGTTTCCAGTGTTAATGCGGGAATAAAATATAGCCTTTGTTACTAAGGGATATTCTAGCTTTCCATTGGCGAAAGAATTTTTAAAATCGGTCAAGAGAAAAAAAAGTTTCTTCTTTCCTTGTTCTTTTAAAAAAATATATAAGTATTATTTTGTAAACTTTCTTTGGATAAAACTTCACTAAAACGCCACTTTATTTGGATTTATGGATTTATTTTCTCGTAATTTTTGATTGGGTGGTGTATGTTTATGGATAGGATTTTTTTTTATTTAATAATCGATGCCGAAAATTGATTCTTGTTATTTTTTTTATGTACCCTTTCAATATTAGCACTCAATTTAAAATGACCATGTATAGAATTAGTTACTAGTCCCAGCTTCACGCGGGTGTAATGTATTTATATAAGCGTTCCGAGAGGAATTTTCTAAATGATAGTGAAAACAAGTTTCTAAGTGATAGTGAGATATCCAAGAGATATTAAATTCGATTGTCGCATGTAAGCCAACATCAAATTTTATTAAAAAGTTTCAAGTGTAGTCATCCCGTCTCCTATGAAGCGTCCGTGCCAGGACCGGTCGAAGGCATTGGCTATTCATGAGGAATACCAAAGTGAGACTATGTGCTCACCCCGTTTTCCGATAATTGCTGTCGTGTTCATAAATTTTAATTGTGATTTCAGTCGGCCAGCTAAGCACCATCCCGCGGCGTCTAATGAATACAAATAGACAACTTACTTGATAACTAAAACGATTTGTTTGTCCGTTTGTGGACACTTCTCTAATATAACGTTTGATAATCTTATCTAAGGGAACGTGTCTTTGGTAAAAATATTTTTTTAGACACGTGTTTACGTACAATGGAAGTCGTTAAGCCATGTCAGATACCCTTGGGTTTCTTGAAAATTTCTGACTGCCACTAGCTTAACACCATCTCCCAATCCGCGGTGGGCTCGCGTGGGAGATTAAAGCCCATACTTCCTCGTGTGCGATGAAAGACCCTTAACTCAGCAGTGGGCTGTTACGGGTTCATGATGATGATGATTTAAAAAAATATACCTCACGCGCACTCAGAAGTACCCACATTTTACATCGCCGGATCGGGTCTACACATGCTTCAGAATTAATTCTGGGATCTGCGGGTTTCCCCACGATGTTTCCGTCACCGTCGAGCTAGCGATAAATATGTACGTACGTTTTTGAAAAGCTCTTTGGTACATGCCAGGATTCAAACGCGAGACCTCACGCAAGAAAAGCGGGCTCTTCAACCGCTGGACTATCACACTGCTCTTAAAAATCTATCACCGTCTTTAGTGAAAAGTGGGATATTTAGGATAATATATGAAAATTTTGTAGACAGAGATAGCATTGAACCTCCCGATTTGTCTGTTACGGGTTGAAAGTGTGTAATTCACACACAGTTATTTAGCCACTACCTAAGCAGAAGACTTAAATACTTGATGTAAACCATTCATTATTTATTTCTTTACCAGCGACCCGCCCCTGCTTCGCACGGGTGCAATGCTGATACTAAAACCCTCCTCTTGAATTAGGCTATCTATTTAAAAAAACGCATCAAAATCCGTTGCATAGTTTTAAATATCTAAGCGTATATACAGACAGACAGAGGGAAGCGACTTTGTTTTATACTATTTAGTGATTTACAACAAGCATAACAAGTTGCACCTTAAAAACACTGGCCAAACTACACAGCAGTTTGTTGGCAAATTAAACATAATAGACCGAAACCGACATCAAACCAACAATGATGGTCTTGCGCACAAATACGGACCAATAACAAGTGCAGAAAACAAAATGACGTAACCATATTATTATATCAAGCAAATAAAGAAATTTAAATTAAACGACCAACTAACATACCTACACAATGTGCAAAAATATTTTTAGCACTTTTTTTTAATAATCTTCAATTCTTATAAACAAATAATCACTGTTCTCTTGGTAAATAATTAACACAAAGTAATGAAATTTTTATGACAACGGTAAGTACTTTAGCCTTATATCTGTAACGGTAATCAAAAATTCTCGATGTAAATAGCTTCTGAGTATACCGTTCCATAGCGTCTCATATCCATTATGGGCGTCCAGTCATTACCAGTATTAGTTGGGCCTGGTAATGAAATCAACGTTAAAGAATTAATTTCCGGACCGCGATAAGTATCCACTCATTACCGTCGTCGAGTAATCCGTATTAGCGACGGTAAAATCGTGTTCCACTTAAAACATAAATTACAGAGTGGTAATGGAGGAAACTTAACTAGGTACGTACCTTATGATTTATTATAGATTAATATTTGCATCCATTATATTTCAACTACGAAATTAATTTGAAAAAATGCCTTTATCCACGAGAGGTTCGGCATAGGTTAAAAAGGGGAAAATATTATGTAAAATGTGCCTAATACCTAATACTGAGCACTGTCACGTTCCGCCTGAGCCGAGAGCGCGGAACAAGCCATAGAGAGGCACGATCTTCATCAATGTTTATTTATGACGCTATCACGTAAAATTATCGTCCGTAAACCGACTTTATAGACAACCATTTTTTTTAGCAGCAATTTTTTTTAAGAGCAGTGATAGCCCGGACGGTTAAAGAGCCGGCCTAAAATCAGTGAGGCTCGGGTTCGAATCCTGGCATGTACCAATGAGTTTTTCAAAAACTTACGTACATATTTATCACTAGCTCGACGGTGAAGGAAAACATCGTGAGGAAACCCGCAGGTCTCAGAATTAATTCTGAGACATATGTAAACAGACCCGGTCCGGCGATGGGCTCACCACCTATCACGTTTAGGGGTCCAATATATCTCGTGAAATGTGGGTATATCCAGTAATGGAATACCTCTGCCTACCCCCTCGGGGATAAAAAAGGCTTGAGATTATACTTATACTTATACAAATTTTTTATTGTTTTTTTATATAAAGCTTTGCTATAGGTAATTGTAAAATGAAAAACTAAATAAATTTTTAGAGGTGTTTAGAGGTAAGCTTTCTAATTAATGATTATTCGCAATTAAATTTCAACACAGTGAAATAGGTACCCTTTTATGATTAAGAGCGCGGAGACTCAGCCAATCATGTGTCCGAGTGACGTACCGACCGGTTTGTCACGCACGCATGCTTGTGTTGGCGATATCGCTTTTTTAAATGATAAAAAAATAGGCCAAGTGTGAGTTAGCCTCGCACATGAAGGGTTCCGTACCACCGTTTAATATTTAACAAAAACGCCGGTCTCTTATGGGGACCTCCTTTGACGGTACCTATAGTCATTATTAAAATCGAGCAAAGAAAAGGTAAAAAAGACGTTTCATTTTAAAACGTTATTTTTTTTTATTATAGTGACTAAAGTAATGTAAACATTTTTACGATTCATGAGATAGGGACTGACAGACGGACGAACAAAAGGACAAATTGAGGCTTAGTATCTAATAGGTTTCTACACTACAGTTACACAATTTGAGTGTGGAACTCTGAAAGGTTTCGAGTATACTTAAAACGTCTGTCAAGCTAACAAGTGCATGTTGATACAGTTTTATTGAATTCCATGCCTTTTAGGGTAGTGTAGTACATACTTTAGCTAGTATTTTAAGGTATCTTTAAAGCGATACCATGAAAAGAAGTTTCTGGTATTATGTTTTGGATATATACATATAATTAGTATGGGTAAAAATGCCAATGAGTGCAAAGGCAGCAAAACCACTCCGATAGCCAAGTGTAGAGTAAAGACCTATAAAACATATACCTAAAAAATAATTAATTAATCAACTACTATTCCTGGGTATCCAGATTTTTTTAAACTTACACACTATATTTACTTACCAATTTTAAGCGGGGTCAATTATAAGCTAGTCTTCTTAAACCTATAAAAGAGAAAAGAGACAGACTGACTCACTGATTGACGATCAACGCACAGCGCTGAGGACCGATTTTGAAATTTGGAATATAGATTTTTGTAGTAGAGTAAACGAGCACTAAGAAAGGATTTTGAAAAATTTACCCCTAAGGAGTTTAAATTAGGGGTTGAAGTTTTTTTGAAAGTCCTAGATTTTGAAAGATAGAGATTTGAAAATTCGTATTTGAACTCTTTGTAAAAAAATAATAAATATAGCATATCCGAATCACCGGATCCGCTGGTCCTAAAAACTTGAAAATTGGCAGGTAAGTCTTCGAATAATGTAGGCACGCACCAAAAAGGATTTAAAAAATATATATATTTTCACATTCAAGATTTTTCAATTGTTAAAAAAAATTGTTAACCTTAGTTAACAATTTATTTTTTTGTCAACTATTTAATTGTAATCTACGCGTAGGAAGCGGACAAATCAAGTATAATAAAAACAGCGACGATCATTTGCTGTCAGAAAAATCTGTCGCAAATACGAGTAAGCGATATCCAGTAGGTAATGATTTTATTCTAAATTATGCAAAAATTGTGTGTTCTTGCTTTTCAAAAGACCTGATTTCTATGATATGCTCGTTTTAATGAGATAGTAAAAAACATCTTCCTATTCCGTTATTTAAATAATTGCAACGCATTTGAATATTAAAATGGCTTCCATACTATATCCACTGGGCAAGTTATCACTCATACCTGTACCGACCTAAGTATGGAAAGATATAGTGCGTAATTAAATGTTTAGAATTTTACTAAATACTTACATAAGTATTTGTTGACAGTACTAAGGAGTTAATATTTTTTTGTATCAATAAGTAACAGAATAAGCGCAATAGGGTTGTGTCCTACCTAGTCAAATCAGTTACTTTTTACGATCTGTCAAAACGAAATTTTACTATAGAAAATGTACTGAAATAGCAAACCGTGACGTCATAGTTTGTAGTACTCAATTGCAGCACTTTTTTTGATTGTTTTATTATTTTTAAATTTGCTATAATTGTAAATTGAAAATCGAAATACATATTTTGAGGTGTTTTGGGATAATCTTTTTAATGTATGACTACTCGCAATTTAATTTCAACTGTCAACTACCAAATTCCTCATATTTTCGTAAATACTGATGGAATGGATTGTGCCTCTTTGTCGCTCGTTGCGCGCTCTCGCTTGCACTGGAACGCCGCATACATCATACTTTTTCGTGCATGCAACCGGCTCCATCGAATTATGAGACGTTGTCAAGTCAATATGATGCCTTCGTACTTTAGTTGTGTCTAACCAAATTTCTTAAATTAAGAGCAAACTAGTACTATTTCCATAGGTAGCACTAAATTCAGCTACGCTAATTCAATTTTCACAAAAATTTTACACATATTAAAAATTACTGAAAACAAAATGATTTCAGGAATTGCGCTTATTCTGTTGTTTACGAATACATTGCAACCGTGTTAATTAAAACAAAGGAGACTTTCTACAGATTTTTTCCGACGATCTCTGATATGCTTTCATTGTTTGCAAGAAGATTTTACTTATTCTAATTTCCATAAATACAAAAAACTGCCTGACTGCCTAGCCAGGCAGGCCGATCAGCCTACCGGCTGATCGGTCGACGCACAGCCGAAACCATATATTTGTAATGTTAATTTTTATCTGTATGTTGACTCGTCTATGTAACGCATTGGTTATTTACTGTAATGTTGCAAAAGAATCTGAAATAAATAAATAAATTTAGAATTTTGCTACATATCTATGACGTCATGTTTTTTTGTAAAGGGGAATGCCCATTGGCCCTACAAAAGAATGCCTGAGATAAACAAAGATGAACTCTACATCGAATTGTACCTTAATTCAACAGAAATCTATTCCAATTTACTTTATTATCCTAAAACTAGGCCCAGACGCTATTTCAAAACATTTTAATAAAAGACAGGTTATGTCAAATTAATTCGATTTTTGTTACTGTTAGGCAATGATGTTTGCTGTTAGGTAAGAAAGAGCTACAATTTAAAGAAAATAATATGTCTCAAAGCTTTATCTCAGTACTTACAGCTTGTGGTGGTATCCATTATTGTACATCAGAGTAAGAACTTTATCACTTCATTTTGCATTGATAAGGAGTTACGTTTCATCCGTCTAAGATCGAGATAGTAGTTAGCACAGTGCATGTTCCAACACATTTCTGTTATATTACCTATGTGTTCGGAGGCACAAATCCAAACCAAAAGCAGAGTTGTCGTGCATAGCGGGTTCAAATCCGTTGTAAACAAAAAAGCTGAGTTGTCCTGTTAGGCGTGTCTAACCAAAGACAAGTCGCAAACAAATGGAATGAACGAGTGAGCGAAATGTCATATTTTCATGTATCCTGTGTTCATAGAGCTAAAGACATCAAAACTATTTTGTATGTCTTGAAATAATTAGATTTTATTGAATGTTCGCATGCTACAAACTTTTTAGACCCAAAACCTTATGTCTGTTATTTCAATGAACAATGAATTTAACAGGAAATTAAACAAAAATCAAAACAGGTATTAAAATAAACGTTATATTTTCACCCTAGTTAAACAGATTCAAAAATACTTTTATTACTCATATTTTATTATGAATGAATTTTAGGGCCAGTAATGTTTTCTGTTTATTCCAGGCATTTCATGGGCATTCCCCTTTTCATTTTGCAGTTTATTTTGGGGTTTAGTGCTTTTTGTGCATAGACTGAAGCATAACTAACGTATCTTCAATTTCGTGTCGCGTTTAGTGCTGATGGCTAAATTACCAATGCCATAAACAACAAAAAAAACTTGAAATTTTGTACAAAGGTTAGGTATATGACAGAATTGAGCATTAAGAAGGGATATTTGAAAATTCCCAAGGGAATTAGATTCAACAGGATCCACAAGTTAACGCCGCTAGGCTAGCATGTTATTAATACGTAAATCTCTTTATTTTAAACACGAGAACTATACAGTTTGCGGTATATGAGACTCTGGGAACACTCGGTAGCGCTTTATGCAATTAGCTTTACATCAGACTCCACACCTTTTTATTGTCACGATAAATTAAACGATTAAGAAACAATGCAATAATTCAATTAAGAAATAAGTCGGTGTTTTAATTAAGCATGAAAATTAATGAAGCGATATCCAATCAACTTACAGATGCATAGGTATACAATAACATAATTAAAGCACACACATACATCAATCAGTTTTTCAGTTATTATAGGTTATACTAGCCGCGCCCCGTGTTTTTACCAGCGTAGTTCCCGTTCCGGTGGGAATATGGGGATAAAATATAGCCTATGTTATTCCCTGATAAGCTTTCCATTATTTTTTTTAAAATCGGTTTAGTGGTTTAGGCTTGAAAGCGTAACAAACAAACCAACTCACTTTCGCATTTATGACATAACTAGCGACCCGCCCGGCTTCGCACGGGTGCAATGTTAACATTAAAACCTTCCTCTTGAATCACTCTATCCATTAAAAAAACCGCATCAAAATCCGTTGCGTAGTTTTAAAGATTTAAGCATACAAAGAGACATAAGGATATAGGGACAGAGAAAGCGACTTTGTTTTATACTATGTAGTGATAGTGACAAGTAAGTTAGGATACAATATTGTGCGAAATCTACCATTGTACTCTTTTTATCATTGTGTCCTTCATCAAGTCATCACAATGTTTTTATTGGTGTACAATAAAGACTTGTTACTAAGGCGGTGCTCTGTTACAAACGCTGTCGGCCGCGTCTGGGATGCTGTACACGGCAGAAAAAATAATTACTGTAGCTGAATTTAGTGATATCTATGGAAATCGTGCTATTATTGATCCTTCTATAACCCCTTAACTAGATTTTGTCGCCAGTACAATGAATTATCCTTAGAAAAACAAGAAATTGATATATTTAATCCAAAACAAAATTTATTTAAAAAGCTAGTTACAGATATCCTCAACCTTAGATAATTTTATTTTATTATTAATGTAATTATAACTTTTATTAACAAAGAAAATATACATTCATTTACAGATGTCATTGTTGTCACACGTTGCTTTGCTATAACTGATAAGTATAACTGTGATCTTTTTATCTATTAGTGTAAAATTTTCTTAAATGTATATTTACTCAGATAGCCTGCTTAACCGAGCTGTACGTTCACGTTTTTGGTTTGCAATCTAGAACAAAACCTTTAGCTTTTAATCTTTTAATATAATTTACTGATCGTTAACTGTTGTGTACGTCGTTGTAATAAATAAATAAATAAATAGATATTTAAGAAAATTGGTTAGACACAACTAAAGTTCGATTGCATTATATTTTTTCTATATTAATATACCTACTAATTGGGGTGTATGAGGAATTGCGCTTTTTCTGTTAGGCGTAGTATATAAACTACTACAAGTATAACTCCGGACCATGAATTAAGTCGTAGGCAAGCACTAGTACAGAAAAATATTCCGGTATTTACTCAACTAAAGGCTACTTCACCTGCCATAGAGGCGATCTTCGATATGAAATTGCCTCACGCATTATTTAGGTACCTACCTTAGGTTGCTTTATTTAGTTAACTATGCGTAAAAAGTAAAACCTAGACTATAATTACTTCTTTTCGTTACTGACTGTACTATTTTTGTTCAGATAGGTAACTATACATTAAGTGGTCTATGTTTACTGAACTTTTCAATTATCAGATAAGACTGGTGTATCTGTAGCCCTGTATTTAGTGAGCTCACCTCTCGTTTGTGCCGCTTGGGTTCGAATCCTGGTGACCAAATCACGGTTCATGAGATACAGCCGGGTGACGGACGGACGGACGGACAGCGAAATCTTAGTAATAGGTTATCGTTTTACCCTTTGGGTACGGAACCCTAAAAATGAAAATCAAAAAGGTCTACAAGAAGCGTGTATGTTTTTATTGTATGATACGGAATCCTTTGTGAGCAAGTTTGACCCACACTTGGCTGCATTTCTAACGCTCCTTTCGAATTCTTTCCCTAACTACATTTAATCAATCATTTTTTTGCAGTCTATGCAGCCGACAGCACCAAAGAGGCGTTACTAACCCAACTATGCGTACCGTAACGCAAAATGGTGATTACGTTGGTTACTACTTAGTTCCGCCTCCCCGCTTTTACCGAAAGAGGGGGAAATGGGGATCTACCTTCTAGTTAATAAGTGGGAGGTGTCGCAAATCGCTATAATGGTGGGGAGTGCGTGCGCGCTGATTTTGTTTTGTGGTCCAAATGTGGAGTGTGTAATACATTTATTTCTTTAGGTATGGAATATACACTAAGAAACGTCAATAGTTTATAATAACAAGGCACTCTAAACTCGTCCATGAAGATTGGCTAAATGTAAACAGCCTATTTCCACCGACGAGTTGCTGGTTCCAAATGCAGTGCAGTTCCAAACCCCTAGAAGAGCCAGCAAGAAACTCAAGGGCAGCTCTTTTTAATCTCATGTCATAATAATAAATTACAATAGAATACTACGTTTAAAATCTTGTCTTGTTTTATAACTAGTTTAATTACAATTAAATACGTATCTTTACAGAGTGGAAGAGGAAATAAATCAGAATTAAATCCAAAACCGTGTCGATTGAATTTAGACATAATATTAAATTACTTGAAAATACCAGGTTTTTGTCTTTGTACGAAAAGCTAATTCAATACTAGCAAAATAAATAATCTCAACAAAACCATTACATTCTGAGTTGTTTCGTAGTCGTCGGCGCATCTTCTAAAATCGCTCTCCGTTCATGACGCACACCACTCGGGAGTAATGAGAACATGTGCGCGGTAAGCGACGCCATTTAAGCCGAGATGTAATTTCCGATGCGCTCAGTAAGGTGTTCCTAACAAATGGATTAGATTAGAACAGCTGTGGTAACCACGTCAACCGATGTTTGTTTATAGGCGTAAAAGTACCCGTAACAATATGTGTCCGTTACGTCACGTCCGTTACCTCACGGGTGTCCTTTCTGAACAAATGTTTCTTAAAACGTATCATCAGTCTCGGTAGATCACGTTAATTCTTATTGCAAAAGGTTGTGCAATAAATCCACTGGTGAAAACTGGAATACGTACGTTGTGTAATGGAATACACAATTATACCAAATTTAATATGTAAATAAACAAATACGTACCTTAGTATGTGGGAAGTAAATTACCTCTGTATCGGAACGAGATAGACCATTATCTAACATAAATCGCAACTAACTTAAATCATTGTATTAGAGTGTATTCTCTGAGAGAATAATCTTTGGCTAGTGCTTTACTAGTACTGTCAGCATAGACGTCTTTATATAAAAGAATTATTAGAATTTATTCATCAAAGTTAGTATTTTTAGAGTTCCGTATTCTATTGCCTACACCGCCATTTATCGGTTTGTCTGTCTTGCTTAACCATTAAGGTTGAATTAATATGGCTGGATTTTATTTTATATCACTATACATAGTATAAAACAAATTCGCTTCCCGTCTGGCTGTCCCTATGTATGCTTAGATTTTAATGAGTTTTTTTTTAATAGATACTGATTAAAGAGGAAGGTTTTCATATCTATACTTATTATTATAAAGAGGAAAGATTTGTATTTTTGTATGTTTGATACAAATAAACTCAAAAACTACTGGACCGATTTTAAGCTAGAAGATCCCTGAGTAACATAGGCTATATTTTATTCCCTTATTCCTACGGAAACGGGAACTACGCGGATGAAACCGCGCAGAACCGCTAGTATCATATAGACCGAAGCGAAGCGAGGTCGGGTTTCCAGTTTTATAAATAATTCTTACGTTTTATCCCTGCAAAGTATTCTAGTAAGCAAAAGTATTCTGATTTCTGTGCATGGAAGACCTGACTTATCACGAGTACGGAGCCCTGGCCCCCTAACCAAGTGGCATTGCACAATCTAATCAATGATCTTTTAAATTGACATGTATGGGATTGACATAAGTCCTTGCCAACGAGCGCTAACGCTAATGTCAATCCCATACATGTCAATTTATAAGTTTATTCGGTTAGATTGTGCAATGCCACTTGGCTAGAGGAGCTGAACAGTAGGTGACTTGGCGAGCCCATCACCCGACCGGGATACTGTTACATAGGTACTTTCGACAAACGCTAATAGCCTGCGCAGACGACGGACTTTGTCCCCAGAAGACAAAGTCCCCCGAATCGTAAAAAAATATGTCCGTCTCTTTTTTTCCTGTACCGCCCCTCGGTGTCCGCGATTATTCGGGGGACTTTGTGTACGCCATAATTTTAATCCCTCGTGTGCGTTACTCGATACAGTTGTAAGCGTTCTATTTTGGCGGACAAAAAAATACGGGGACAAAGTGTGTCGTCTGCGCAGGCTATAAGCCTGATAGATTTGGAAGAATTATCGCTTGAAAGCTCATGTTTTTATTATCCCGACCCTAATTATAGTTAAACAATCAGAAGTCAGTAAAACTGTTTCTTTTTCTATTCCGATCCATTCATCAACCCGAAGTGGTCATAAACGAAACCCTTTTTTGGAATTATCATTGTTACTATAAGACAGGGCTTTGTGGTCACGGTGTGGGAAAAGGTAGCTGCTCGCAAAAATGACACTTAGGTGTATGAGGCAGAACTTTTACTGATAGTACGTATTAGAACCACCTGCGGGTTTCCTTACATTGTTTTTTTTCGTCTTGATAAATGCGAGCGTGTGCATAAGTTTTTCAAATCAGTATATTTTGAAGCTTTATTTGTTTGTGTTCCGAATGATTAAATTACACAATTCTCTTAATTTACATTTTGTTTGTATTTAGTTATCGGAGTTTCAAAACGTTTCACGTTCGTCAAGAATTAAACTCTGGCTATCTATGGGTTTTGTAGTAGCTATATGCTGCGACGCACATTCTCCTAAATGAAGCTTTAGCGACTAACAGTACCACTGAAATAAATTGAATCGTTCAAGCGATTTATCACGATTGCTGCAAAACTGGACCAGTATCGGCCGGTATTGTCGTGAAATACCTTTCCATTGTTACACCCCTAAATCTATAGTTTGTGCTAATAAATAACGTGTGTACGCCAAATGAAGTGATAATATGCGGACAATAGCGCTTTTAGTGTTATGTTGAATAGTGTTGCGCGATTGTCGATGTAAATTACGGTATTTGATCGCTGGGAATTTTGTTGCGGCAATTTGGTTTAGTGCGTGAGTTGCTTTGGAGAATTAAGGTGTGCTTTAGTCCTTACACCTGTATTTAATGCAAAATATCTGTGACATTTTTCTGCTGAATACAAAATGTTTCTGAATGATCTTTTAAATCTATAAGGACTACTTGCATTTTAAGGGCAGAATACTTTTCCGTCCGGAAAGTTAGTAAAACATATTTGGTTTTATAGATGGAAAAAAAAAGAATACAACAGATAGTATTTTTTTAATTGTATTTGCATAATATGTAGGACGGGTATGTAATGAAAGAATAATTTAGAATAGGTTTTATGTCGTGATTTGTTTTTTTTTTCAAATAATATACATGCGTGTTTATGAAATAAATAATATGCATTAGTTCACTTATATCTATAAAAGCCAATGAGAACTATAGAAAGACTCCTCTGGCTGCTAATAGTTAGTTTCATTTTTAAACATTTTTATAGCTTTTTTCTTCAAGTCATCTGTTTGTACTTGTCATAATAATAAATTAAAGGCAAAAACTATATGAGAAGAGGCAAATGATTTTATTACTCTACTTCACTTTAAGTATGAAAGACCCAAACAATTAATCAAAGAGTCGACACATAATGAAACATAAAATACTTAGATTTGAATGCATTTTTGTTTAGTAGGTGGCCAGTATTTCACAGGTTTTTTAAATGTTATATGGTTAGTTACAATACTGAACGACCGTTATAACAATCAAGTTCCAAAGTCAGCATACCACTGCATCACCATACGTGGTAACCTAAAAACCATTAAATATAACAGTTTTTGGCACCTGATTATTGTTTTGACAATCTTTGAGGCCTGTATTACAGAACTAGGTTCAAAAATAAAACCCTGTTTGAGCAGAAATAAATGGAACGGGGCAACTTTATGTGACCGATATAATGGCATCCCTTTCTAATATAATGAAGCTGAGTTTCGTTTCTTCAGGATCATCCTATAGTACGAGCCTTATGGTGATTTAAGGCCAAGATAGTTTTCACAGGCGCTGTGTATTTCCACTACATTCCACAAAAACCATCGATATCTGTCTCTTACAGTGTCCTGTCTCACCCAGTCATCTCTTGGCCCAATGATGCGTGGCAGGCCATTTACGAAGCCATAACTCATCGTGCGTTGTTCCGGACGACAGTTACAGCGCAGCGCAGTCATTAATGCATGTCGGACGTCGATAATGGACGTGTTGTGACGTGTTTTTAGTTTATGGACATTTTTGATGAACCGACGACGAGTTAATCGATTGACGACGTGAATTTTATAAATGAAAATATTGTTGTTTTTTATATTGAAGTTTGTTTTGTTTTTTGTGATGGCCCTGCTGTCTTTCAAATTTAATTTTTAATTAATTATTCCAATTCACAGGATGGGTATAAGGGGTATTTTTGTAATTTATGAGGTAATTCTATCAAGATAAAATGCTTCGTGTAGATTATTCACAGGTGCATATTTTGCGGACTTGAAATTTGACGTGTGTTTCATTTAAGGTAAAGTAATACAAAAAAAATACATTAAAAAGTCACTGAAAGGCTTTCACCTCTTTTTTAGCAGTTGAATAAAACGTAGCCTAAGACACTTCCGAGATAAAAACGTATAAAAAAAACATCGTATTTCAAAATGTTAAGGATACACCAACGAAATATTCACGAGTACATAATTATACACCCGAAAACATTACCCTCCTTCTAATGCAGTCGGATAAACAGTTTGTCACCGAGGCTATATAAACGACTAAGTAGTTCCAGAGTACTTCACTCTTTCCAAATTGACGAGATAATTGTCAAATAGCTGCTCAGTGTACAGTCAAGAGATGGAGCTTGATACATTGGACTTTGTAACGTTTTTACTTAGAGGTCAGACTCGCAGTACACAAATGTAAAGCTCTGCTCTTGACTGCACTCACACAGTACCATAGTTACACATAATAACCGTGAGCTTAAGTCCTGAGTGTGAACGTTCCAACTAGTCGTAAATAAATAATCTTCCGGCCGCCATTCGAATAACACTAATTTAGTTCCCTACGCCTCTCCGCAGAGGTGACACAAATTGTTACTTTTCAACTGTTGATACGCACTTTTTCATCGTAATTTTCGCGTCACTAAACCCGTTCGAGCCGCGAGCTACCGTTTCGTCTCAGTTTCGAGAGATAATGGCCGATAAATAACTCGCGATGAGTTATTGCGACGGACCACAATAGTCGATAACGCCGGAGAGAGCACAGCACTATTTTAGTGAATTTAAGGTATTTTCTGCTTTGGCAAAGTGTACATCGATTTTTATTTAGTTTTCTTACTTTCACTAAATAGGTGGAATTTTAATATAGCCTATGGTTAATTGGCTATATGCTGTTCATAAAACTAAGAATGATGTTCATAAAATATTGTCTGTTGGCTTCGTGTCTGGTCGTTGTATATTTACTAGCTTGTACCCGCGGCTTCGCTCGCGCACGTTTATTTCAGCCCCTTAGGGGTTAAATTTTGCAAAATCCTTTCTTAGTGGATGCCTTCACTGCTATCTATGTACAAAATTTCAAGTTTCTAGACCCAGCGGTTTCGGCTGTGCGTTGATACATCACCAATCAGTCAGTCAGGTTTATCATTTTATATATTATTATATAGATTTAAGAATGTATCTTTATCAGTTGTTTAGTACCCACAGTCAGGCCCTGTCCAGTTTGGGACTAAATAAACGTGTGTGAATTGTGTCCCACAACTTATATATTACTAGCGGCCCGCCCCGGCTTCGCACGGGTGCAATGCTGATGTATTATATATCTAAACCTTCCTCTTGAATCACTCTATCTATTAAAAAACGCTTCAAAATCCGTTGCGTTAGTTTTGAAGATCTAAACATACATAGGGAAGGACAGACAGCGGGAAGCGACTTTGTCTTGTACTATGTAGTGATTATAACGAATAGGTATGTAACTAAACTGATATTGTCAAAATTATTTTGTTTTAAAAAGGAAGAAATTTCACCAGGTACTATCGAATCCAGTCTTTATATTATACAAAATAAGATCTTTTTATTGAATAGTTATAACACTATTCAAATAAAAATAGTGACACTTGGCGACTGGCTGGTAGCCGTGGCAAGCTTTTATGAAACATTTTCATTTTTGTATTGACTTTTCCTTTTTTACCAGTTGTATAGTTGTTAGTTTATGCTGCTATGCAATATATGTTCGTTTTTATTACAAGCGAGTTTTCTTTATTTTCCACATCTACATTCCACATCGTTGGCAACAGTCATCTTTGTAACCGTATCACTTTCTTTGTTATTGAAGATATACAAAAAATCTTAATAGTTTTTTATTCCAAATTAGGAATCTTTCTAAAAAAAGGTGGAAAATACTCATTATAGTATAAGTTAGTCTTTTAGTATAGTTCATCAAGTTCAACCGCATTAATTCTAAACATTCTCCAACAATGTCTAGTAACCTACCAGACATGTCGAGTTCCACCACTTTATTCGCGTTTAATTTGCTCAAAATACACCAAACAAGTCAACCGGATAATCTGTTATTCTATTGAACCATTTAACATTTACGTAAACATTTGACCGCATATTTACGAGCGGGAGACGTGGTAATACCGCTATAAATAAGCTCTAAGATGAGTTATAACACGAAACTATACAATAGAGATTGTTATCAGAAATAAACAACGAAGTTGAGAGCGAAAACACGAGTGTGGACTCAATGCTGGGGTCAACAGTGGCAACATGTTTGCCCTGATCTTTTGTAGTGCTAATAAATCACTACATAGTATAAAAAAGTCGCTTTCTCTGTTCCTATATCCCTATGTATGCTTAAATCTTTAAAACTACGCAACGGATTTTGATGCGTTTTTTTTTATAGATAGAGTGATTCAAGAGAAAATTCAAATTAGCATTGCACCCGTGTGAAGCCGGGTCGGGTCGCTAGTTGTATTTAAATTGAAGCCTTAATATCTAAGGGCGGATTCATTTGTTAACAGTTGTCATTCCGCCACCCTAGAATGAAAGCATCTTTAGTATTGAATAGAGACACGACTTTTCTTCGCTTCGGCTCTACCTATCCACATATTCTGAACATCTAAAAATATCATTAAGGCAAGTACACGAAAGTTTATGTTAAAGTTAAATTTACGGTGGAAACGATCGGTCCTTGGGGCCCAGAAGCAAAATTATTTGTAAAAGACCTCACCAAGCGCCTCACCGAGGCAACTGGAGACCCCAGGGCTGGGCTACTTCTGTCAAAGAATTAGTTTAATAATACAAAGAGGAATTCTACCAGTCTGCTGGGAATCTTGCCCCCGTGCGATGCATTGGATGAGGTCTTCTATTTATAGATTTAATTTATCTTTAGTAGATTTTTGTTTAAGTGTTTAAGTAAGTTCTTAATTTTGTTAAAACTACAATATTTTCCCTTTAATTTTCATTGCCAAAATATGTATAATCGTTTCAAAATATATATATAATATATATTTAAATTTTGGCATTTATTTTGATATCACAGACAGACACATCACTTTTATTATGGAGTTATTAATAATATAGATAAAGGTTATCTGTCCCTGTATTTAAACAAACATTAAGATGTCGACAAAGGATAAAAAAGCAATAAATTTCTATAACAAGTACTATAATATACCATATAATATACTACTATAATACCATTTTATTGAACAAAGTATTCAGCGAGGTTGATAAATATATACTTACCAAACAGTGGAGGTTGAAAAGGTTATATTTTGACACTTGACCCTGTTATAATATCAATTTGTTTGGTATGGCGTATGTTAAAGGTTGGGTTCCGGTAATACTTGATCTCTCGACTTGTCAGCAATAAATAGCAATAGTTTTGGTATTTGTGTGGTAATATTTTTTTAAATAAAACGTATTTTATTGTAACATTTATAAATAAATAGATATATAATATTCAACGATTACAAGTAATTAATAAATAAATAAAATATTAAATGTATATTTTTCTTCGAGACAGACAATGTTTATGCACAACTTTCGCACCGGGCGGGAATCTAACCAAAAACCTCTACCACAGAAGGCACGCGCAGAACCGCTAGTGTCAAATAAAGACGATTATTACAATATAAACAGACAATAAGGCCCCAGGTGCCTATAGAGGTCTCTAAATGATAATTAAATGCCCTTATCATGGCTACTCTCACATTTAAAGTAATTTCACTTAATTATTATCATACTTAATAAGTGGTCGACAAAATACGCCATTTTAAGGTTCTGTATAAAGAATAGGCCCCTACTAAGCCTTTGCCTCGTCTGTGTCTTACCTTTATAAGGCTGTGTCTTTTTATTATCCGACTGGGGAGGATAATGGGTGCGATTCTGCTTTACTGCAACTAAACTTATTTTAGTTTACCCAGTCATTTTGTTTCTGTAAAAAAATAAAAGACACAATAGATATTTAGTCCTGTCAACTAAGGCATTCCATAACGTGTTTAGTGCATAAGTAAATAATACGGGTCCACGATAAACAAAAATATAAAAGTATTAAAATATGACCTATCTCAATCTGGTACAATGTAGGTAGTTTTGTATCAATGTGACATTTTGCAGATTATAGTGCAAACTCTAAATAGAACAATAAATAATAAAAAGCTGCCGCTAAGTGGATGTCGACCCCGCTAAGTCTCAAACAGAATAAATGAAAACACATTTTTGTTTTATAACAAAAATATATCATGTGGTGGTATAGAACTATTGGTACTCGAATTCAAGTCGCACTTGACGGGTTTTTTTCTCTACATGGCTTGACGACTGTTTTCGTGACAACAAAATTGACTGGAATCCAGGTCGGGCATTTAATGCGAGTTTAAAAAATAAGCATTTGTAAAACTTGGTTTAAAATAAGGGTCCAAAATAATGTTTCGAGTGGTTAAATACTGAAAAGAAGTAGGTAAGTCTACGAGATTACGCAGAGATGTATCAAGAAGCTCTATCAATCTTGACTATAATGTCGCTTTCCGAATGAGCTAACTTCTGAACCACGCAACGCATTTTGATGTGGTTCTCACTAATATAAAAACCGATAAACACCAATACCGATATAGTTATTAATTCGAGATATTAAACACCGATTCGTATGACCTCAATATTAATACACAGATGTAATGTTCACTTGTAAAGCGAAAATAAACGTGAAATAACATTTATTCTTCACAAAATTTTGCATACGGCTTCATCGGCGTACCGGAATAAAAAGTAGCCTAAATTTTATTCGGATGTACCTCAACTTTCACTTTTAAATAAATAACTTTTGATATATCACTACATAGTATAAAACAAAATCGCTTTCTCTGTCCCTTTATCCCTATGTAACTACTACGTAACGGATTTTGATGCGGTTTTTTTTAACAGATAGAGTGATTCAAGAGGAAGGTTTTAGTGTTAGCACTGCACCCGTGCAAAGCCGGGGCGGGCACTAGTATCTAATATATAAAAATCTCATGTCACGGTGTTTGTGGTTGAACACCTCCGAAACGGCTCGACCGATTTTAATTATTACTTTTTGTATATTTGTTAGGTATGAGAATAGGTGATAAGGTATGTTTCACCCCCTACCCCTACCCCACCCTCCATTTACATGGCAGTACAAATTTTGAAGAGTCAGCCAGTGTACTATAACTTCCAGAATACGCCCTACAAAAGCTGAAGTGGCAAAATACTAGTTCATGGTTTCTAATAATAACATATAACTCTAAAGAGTAAAAAACAGACTTCAACGAATAATTTACATACATCCATATAATCACGCCTCTTTCCCGTAGGGGTAGGCAGCTATTTAATGCAAATTTAAGACTTATAGGGTTTTCTCACGGATGCTATTATGGGAACTGGACGAAATCAAAATAGGATCAATCTGGATGCATCAGCTTTCAAATAAAAAAAAGAATTTTCAAAATCTGTTCACCCAGTCGAAAGTTCTGAGGTAACAATCATAAAAAAAAAACAAAAAAAATACATACATATGCTCACGCCTTTTTCCCGAAGGGGTAGCATATGTATGTATGTAAAAAATACAGTCGCTCCTCATTTTTGAAGTCGTTTAAAAACTCTCAAATAAGACGTTGAGAGTAACGGAAAATAGCTCCGCATCTGTGTGATCTCGGGGCAAGACACATGATAACCATCGCTATTGTCTGCCGGCGAAATAACTCATCTCGGATATTTATAGCGGTATTATCACGTCGCTTTTCCATGGGTTGTGGCTTGGCGCTTCGGTGACGGGATTCCTGGTCCTTGGTGGGAATCAGGATTTCCACTTGCATTTACTTTGAAAAACTTGTGCTGGAAATTAGAATTT
This sequence comes from Ethmia dodecea, assembly GCA_963855545.1. Classification (NCBI taxonomy): domain Eukaryota; kingdom Metazoa; phylum Arthropoda; class Insecta; order Lepidoptera; family Depressariidae; genus Ethmia; species Ethmia dodecea. The sequence continues at coordinate 13,033,873 of OY979446.1, read as the reverse complement.
AAATAGGTAAGTAAAGAAAAATATTCCAATCCAAAACTTTTGTTACATTTCCTAAACAGAACTTGCTTTTTAATTGTATTTTTTATAAATATCTAGTCATGACCATGGATACCAGGCCATTAGTCGGAAATGTAAATATTAATTAACTGACTTTTATATTGATTTCTAAACTTAATTTCTTATATTTCATAATTTCAAAAGGATAATTTTAAAGAGCTAGTTTACTGAATACATTTCGTATGAGTGCTACTTCAAAATCGCAAAATAAAAACATGAAACCCCATACCTCATTATAAATGTGGGTATAAACCCAAAAATTCACCTCGAATTAATACTGTAGTATCTTTATCACATAACTTGTTGGAAAAACTGTTAATATTGGAGACTAATGACATTTTTCCCAGGCTTTTGCTTTCTATGTTAGGAGGTAAGCGTTTAAACGATTTCGCAAATTGATTTCCATAAAAATGCATTAAAATATCGAAGAATGGCGCGCTTCAATCATATCTCAGATAACTTATGCTTCACATCTTTAATTCAACAACATAAACCTATTCAAAAATCCATAATTCGTAAAAAACTAGTGTTACCAACTGAATAATTTATAACTTGTATATAATCTTATACATTTCAAACCAGTTGTTAGCTTAGAAAAGGGAAAAAAACTATTCAGTATACCGCTGCCACTTCCTCAGTATCGCAACAATTTCCTTTAAAAAAATTATGATATTAATACTGTGAGCTTCTTCTGGAACCACCATACATATGGATACATCCTCAATTAATGTTCAATAGAGTTTAGCCTGATTGAGGCGACGCGAGACGAGAGACTTGTTATTACAGCATCCTAGCCCTACTAGAGTTTGCGGTCTCTGATGTCGATAGATTTGGCGTTTAATAAAAAAACTATATGTAGGTATCCAACGCGGCAATGGCGTGAGGAACACTTTTTTATATTGTAAATTTTTGTGTATTTAAAGACAAAAATACACAATGGCGAGTCTGTTTTCGACCAGGAAAGCATCAGCGTCCAACGGGTGCTTAAGGACAACAGATAATTATATGTGTCTTCATACTTGTCGGAATGTACTTATTCAAAGAATTTTTAGATACTTAAAGTAAATCTAAATATTTCAATAAGTATCACTCCTACAATTGCCTTCTGTTTGCTTCAAGTTCCAAAAGTTCAAACTTCAAAAATTCGCTAAAATGTGAGTCGCCAGTATGTAATTTTTTTTTATAAGAAATGAGGGCAAACGATAGTCACCTGATGGTAAGTGACTACCGTCGCCCATGGACTCCTGCAACTCGAGAACCTACTATGAAATATAGCACCTTTGTGAGAGTGTATATTTTTAAATTATAAAATAAATATACTACGTTCAGCAATGTTCACTAATGATATAACAAAAACATTAAAAAAAGTCATAAATACTCGATACTTTTGCGACCTTAAGCAACATTATATAAAGTAAAGAAATTATTTGAACCAGCAGTTCTTGAAATTTTTTTTAGGTATCGATATTTTTAATATCTTCCAAACTCTATCTATCTAAGTCTATCTTGAGTAAAGAAGGGTAAATAATAGCAGTATAAGAATACCAATTTTGCTGAAACATCTCAAGTGGCTGCATTACGTGATTACTTATAAATTTGAAACAACTGCTGTTCCGATATAATTTCTTTACTTTATATAATTATAGAAACAGGAAATTTATAAATAAAATAAACATAGGCTCAATACTTAAGAGGGAATGCAGCCAGTCTTCTGGGTACTGTTCCACATGGTTTTGGAGGACATTTTTTTATCTGTAATTATTGTAAATGAATGTATATTTTCTTCGTAAATAAATGTAATATGGGTTATACATAAGTATTATATTCCTGGAAGTACCAACTTTTCAATAGAGTATAGGGTATATTTCGGAAAATTTTAATATTCATATATAGTGTAACTATCTAGAGACGGGAATGCGGCCAAATTTCTGGGCACTGACCATCACGTTTCCTCTTTGGAGGACATTTTGTTTATTTATTTATTTAACTTCAGGTACCAAGAGAATGCACACATGGCAAACTTAATGCCCAAAGTCATTATCTACCAGTCAACCATCATGCTAAGCAGAAATGATTTTTTATCTGTAAATAAATTTATTTTTTATTTTTCTTTTATTTGTATAAAAAAATACGATTACTGTTTATTGTACACAAAAAGCAACACAAAGGAGAAACAAAAATTTAATTAATTAAGTACAACTACCATTCTAGTATAATAATATTTTTTTTTACAAGAAACATGACATCCGCGAATTCAAATTCAATAAAAAAAATGCTCGAAAGCTATATTTGAAATACCAACATAAATTAACCGTTTCAATAAAAGTGCTTCACCATCACATTTCTTCTTCGGCAATCTTAATTGACTTCATAAAAACTACGCTTATTTTATGAAATTTCAAGACCCCGGGGATATTTAATTCTTCATTTACTCTCCAATCGATTGAGGCATCCAGAAAACTTCCCGCTATTAAAAGGCACACAACTGACAACTAGTTAACCAATAAATAAATTTATGTTATCTAGTGATATAACATAATTACAGTGCACAATAACAATTAACCTTTATTTGCTACGTTCTGCCTGCGGCTCTGCTATTTGTCAATTCCCACTTAACTGGATTGATGTGAAAAGTGCACAGGATATTAAACTGTCAAGGTTAAACATCTTTATCTGTTTTTCCGATCATTAAATACACGTTTTAAATATAAATGTAGGTACTAATTAGGGTGTTCTGTAAGTTATCACAGGTCTGACATGGCTTAACGACTTTCATTGTATGTGAAGGAGTAACTTTTTATTTAACGTGCCATCCGAAACGAGGAACTGTATCTAATGGCTTGAAAAATTCTAACAGGCAAATTCTAGTCTGAAATCTTGGTCCAAAATTCGTCAGTGAAAGTGACAGCATATTTGGTTTAGATTTTAAAAGTTTTGAGGTTAGGCTGTATAAATGTTAAATTAATAATATATTTGTTAAAAGTCTCAAGTTTTAGGTGTATAATGTCTCATTGTATGTAATAATTGCATTCTATTAAAAAGCGTTAAGTTAAATATTAAATATGATTTTGAAGGTGCAATAAATCCTACTAATATTAAAAATGCGAAAGTTTATATGGATGGATGTTTGTTTCTCTTTTACACAAAAACTACTGAATGGATTTTGATGAAACTTTACAGTTATATAGCTTATACATCAGAATAACACAAAGGCTATATTTTATTCCCGTATTCCCACGGAAACGGGAACTACGCGGGTAAAACCGCGGGGCGCTGCTAGTTATTCTATAATATTCTTTTCTGTACACTTGTACAGCTCTTTAACACGACACAAAAGTACCTATATAAAAGGAAAGCAAGTACCCATAAATAAATAACCCCGCTACATATACTTACATACTCATAGCTTCATAACACAAAAAGTTACTGGCCATTATTAATCCGCCGCTTTAATGAGTAATATCATTGGCTATCAAGTCGTAACACTTAAAACAGGCCTCCTTTCTGTAAATATAATTGTGAGGATACATGGTCAAATGAACATGCTAAATATAAAAAAAACATACTTATATAAATAAGTGGCTCTTTCTTTTACTTCTTGAAAGGGTTGATGTGAGAATCCTGAATCCTAGTAGACACGTAGGAGATCAATTTAGTTTTAAATACCATTGTCAAACTAGCTCGCATAGCATGTTACGATTGAATAATAAAATATCTACAAATAGCTTAGTTGACTGCATCAAAATAAAAATAAACGGCCATATGTATCTTTCTTTTATGTAAACTTAGGAGTTTGATTATTTCACAACTTCAAGGGACTGTATGGTAGACCTGAGAATATGGTTTTAATTTCAACTCGATACCTTAAGGCGTTCCCGAGATAGTGGGTCTTTACAAACAGACAGACAGACGGACAACAATGTGATCCTATAATTGATCCGCTTTTTCCTTTTGAGGTACGGAACCCTACAAATTAAATGATTTTAGCCAAACATCAGCATTAAGCAGGCTCAATTAAACAGGTTTGATACAAACATATTTGACCATTCTGTACCAATTAATACACGACATTAAGTGATAAGGACCAACAGTCGGCAATACATATTATCAGTACTGAACTTTAAAGCACTTTATGTCATCCCTGTTTTTGACAGCATCATTATCTATGCATATATTAAATAAATGACCGATGTCCGTACATAGGAGATATTTAAAAAGCTAAAAAGAGGTCTTTATAACATAAGCCAGAACCATCATTTTTTGAGTTTTTGTTTGTCTGTCTGTGAGGTTACGAATCACGAAAAACTACTGCACGATGGGATTATAGTTGTATTATTACAGTGTATTTTAAAATCTACTATGCGTACGTTTCATCTTGATATACGCCGGCCCAGAAGATGAGTTACGAGTATCTACACAGGGTGAAAAAAATATAGGCCCTGGAGGAAAACTGCAGCTCAGCTTACTGTAGAAAAACATTCCTTTATTTTTAAAAAGAAACAAAACAAAAGAGCAGTGATAGCCCTTACGGTTAAAGAGCCGGCCGAAAATCAGTGAGGCTCGGGTTCGAATCCAGGCATGTACTAATGACTTTTTTAAAAACTTCGTACATATTTATCACTAGTTCGACGGTGAAGGAAAACATCGTGAGGAAACCGCAGGGCTCAGAATTATTTCTGAGACATAGACCCGGTAAATAGACCCGGTCCGGCGATGGGCTCACCACCTATCACGTTTAGGGGTCCAATGTATCTCGTGAAATGTGGGTATATCCAGTAATGGAATACCTCTGCCTACCCCCTCGGGGATGAATTAATGTGTATGTGCACTGAGTGACCCAATGTTATTATTATTATTAATATTATTATTATTATATTAAACAAAATTGCAATCAAAGATCTTCTAAAATCCTCTTGTCTCACTCGGTATTCGAACCAGCTAAAAATTCAAAAAATAAACATTCGTTATTAAATGACAAGGTTAATGTTCGTTATTTATAAATGTTTGTTATAGATATTTTATCCTGAACGATAATCATATCGATTAATATAATATTTATCTGGTTCGAGTCACAAGCGAATTTTAGAAAATCTTTGAATGCAGTTTTGTTTCTTTTGAAAAATAAGGAATGGCTCATCAAAGTACAGCAGTTCCCTCCAGGGCTCACATATTTATTCACAGTATACAACGCGTCACAGAATAAGCGCAATTCTTCAAACACCCCAATTAGTATCATCACTACATAGTATAAAACAAAGTCGCTTTCTCTGTCCCTATATCCCTATGTCCCAATGTCCCTATGTCCCTTTGTATGCTTAAACCTTTAAAACTACGCAACGGATTTTGATGTGGTTTTTTTGACGTGACAACGCGGCAACGTCTTTTAATTCGATGGAGCCGGCGGCATTCCCGAAAAAGTGTGACGTATGCGTCGTTCCAGTGCAAGCGAGAGCGCGCAACGAGCGACAAAGAGGCACAATCCATTCCATCAGTATTTTCTTATTAAACTATCGTCAGAAAACCGACTTTCAAGACAACCGATTTTTTAATAGAGTGATTCAAGAGGAAGGTATTAGTGTTAGCATTGCACCCGTGCGAAGCCGGGGCTGGTCACTAGTATTAATATAAAAATAATGATGCGTTCGTGCCCTAGTTTTATCTAACCACATTTCTTAAAAAAAGAGCAATAATAGTACGGTTTCCATAGATATCCCTAAATTCAGTTATTCTAATAGATTTTTCTGAAAAATTTTACACACATTAAAAATAGCTGAAATCTATTAACTAATTTTAAGAATTGCGCTTATTGTGTTACATATCGTATACAGTATTTTTAACAGGGTCAGAACGAGGACGAAGTCACGGGAAAAAGCTAGTTAGTAATATCTGCAGATTTTGACCCTAATTATATTGGCTAATGGCATGAGACGAATTAAGGCTAATTAACATTTTTTTTTCTTATTAGAATTGCTAATAACATGATTAGCTGGATCTTCGAAAATAAAACAAAATACACACACCGGCACAATTAGCGTAACAGAAAAAAAAGGGAGTATTTACGCATTTTTGCGTGTTACTGGCCGGCTAAACAAGCTTTTTTTAAATTTGGGTTTTAAATTAAAAATGGAATACTAAGCGACTGCCCTTTTTTTCATTCTTTTGTTTTAATTTTCATTGATTCATTTTTTCCACCGCTTGTCCGTTTTTAGAAGGTTCGTGAATTCCATTTGAAAAGCTTTGAATTGCAGTTTTTGAGGCTTTTGAGTTTTTTCGCATATTGATAATTTACGAGCATCTAATTATGCCTGATTTAACGCCATCAGAAATCATTAGGGCAGATCAAATGAGGAGAAATGGTCAAACCTACAGATCGATTGCCAGAAGCCTTCGTCGATCGTTATCAACGATTTATCGTAGCATCCAACGATACAGATTGACGAATGCTCTAGTGAGAAGGAGAGGACAAGGCCGGAAAAGGTGTACTTCAAGGAGGGATGACCGTTTTCTCCAACTTCAAGTCCGACGGAACACGAGACTAACGGCGGTGCAGGCTCGAAATTTACTGGAAGAGGTACGAGCAGTAAGGATGAGTGAGCGGACAGTTCGTAGAAGATTCGAAGAAGTGGGTATAGGCTCGTATGTGCCCGCCAAAGCCCCAAAACTTGAGAGACATCATCGCACAAACCGTCTACACTTTGGTCGTGAACATCGTGATTGGGACTTCGACGACTGGGGACAGGTTCTTTTTACTGATGAATGCAGAGTTATGTTAAATCAAATTGATGGAAGGCAGCGAGTATGGAGACGCAAAGGAGAACGGTATATCCAGTCTAATTTTGAAAATACAGTTGCATATGGCGGCGGTTCAATTATGGTCTGGGGAGGAATATGTTTAGGAGCTCGTACGGAGTTAGTAGTGGTCGATGGCGGGAATCTGAATGCTGATCGGTATATCAGGGAGATTTTAGAAGAACATGTTGTGCCATTTGCCCCCTTTATTGGTAACAACTTCATTCTAATGCAGGATAATGCTCGGGCTCACAGTGCTCGCACAGTACAGACATACCTAAACCATGTTGGTATAACGGTGATGGAGTGGCCAGCACGGTCCCCCGATATGAACCCTATAGAACACGTCTGGGACTTGCTAAAGAGGAGTGTAAAGTCAAGAATGCCCCCTCCCAATAATCTCAACGAGTTGCGAAACGCATTACTTGAAGAATGGCAGAGGTTGCCCCAAGAAACCATTGATAACATCATCCGCAGCATGCCCAGACGGATGGAAACCCTCATCAGAGCACGAGGAGGAAACACTCGATATTGAACAGTCATTGAAATTGTTGTTAAACTTTGGAAAATCTTGAATTTTCTGCTGTTTCTCTATAATTAAAAATCGAAGAAAAATGCATTTTGTTTAATTTAATTTTTATTTTTATAAAATTTTAAGTATGGTGTTACAAATGAATGTCAAAACATGTTAATTTAATTGTTGTTTCATTTTAAATAATATATTGTTTAAAAATTACATTCATTGTTCTAAATTCCCTCTTTTTTCTCCTTTTTTTTTCTGTTCCGCTAATTGTGCCGGTGTGTGTAGTAAAGGCTGATTCATGTTACAACGGGACGGGGCCCGTCCGCGCCAAATGTCGACCGTGTTGTAGGATGGTTCGCCCCGGACGGGGCACGCCCGGGCCCGTACGGAGCACGCCCGGGCCCGTACGGAGCACGCCCGGGCCCGGACGGGGCATGTCCGGGCCCGGACGGGGCCCGTCCCGTTGTAACATGAATCAGCCTTTATGCTTCATTATCAATGTTGTGACAATCGCCGTCATTTGTACCCAAAGAGATTAAAATATAATAGGACATAGAGGGGGCATTAGGAATATTTTCATACAAAACTTTGAAGCATGTTTAGTATGAACGCGAGCTGTCATTTGGTTGAAATTGTACTAGACTTATTCCACTTGGAATAACTTTTGGCTTCAAATTTTCCTCGCTTTGTCCCCTGTATACCCTATTATATTTTAATCTCTTTGTTTGTACCTAATGGAAATCGGATTGAATAAATTACGATTGGCATTAAAACTTCTAAAAATATTCTTATGCGCAATGAAATGACTATGCCTTTTATCCCCGAGGGGTAGGCAGAGGTATTCCACTTCTGGATATACCAACTTTTCACGAGATATTTGTTGGACGCATAAACTCGATAGTGGTGATCCCATCGCCGGACCGGGTCTTTTACACATGTCTCAGAATTAATTCTGGGGCCTGCGGGTTTCCTCACAATGATTTCCTTCACCGTCTAGCAAGTGATAAATATGTACGTAAGTTTTGATAGACTCATTGGTACATGCCAGGATTTGAACCCAAACTTCACTGATTATCATCACGTGAAGCAGGCTCTTTAACCGTAAGGCTATAACTGCCACCTATGCGCAATGATCGGGTTCAAAATCTGAGGGCATATACCAAAGCGTTTATCAAAAACTTACCTATATATTTATCATTACCTCGATGACGATGGAAAACATTCTGAGGAGCCCCCGAAGGTCCCAGAATTGATTCGGAGGCATGCGTATCACCCAGGTCTGGCGAGGACCTTGCCAATACTCACCATCTGTCACGCTTAGGGGTTCAAAACTTAGTGGTGAAAAGTGGTTATTTCCTGGAACACCTCCTCGGGGGTAAAAGCGTGAACATATTTTTACATCCAAATGGTATTACCATAATAAGTTCTTCAACTGAATTTTTTAATTAATTTTAATATCATAGAGTATTCCAATTCTTCACAGTGTATCCGAACGTTATTCTGAATCGTTTAGGTATTTTAAAGCAGCAAGTCCCGGTATAACGAAGGCACCCGCGGCGGTATGCAGATCCCCTTTGATTTACATCCATGCTTGTTACCAGCGAAGTGCCTACGAAAAAAACTTTGCGGTGAGTGTACGTTGGCATAAGCTTAAATTAAAAAAAAATGCTTTAATTTAATCATTATTTTCTGCTGCTTTTCGGTACTGGCATGGCAAATTTGTACGGAACCATAGGTGGGCGAGTCCGACTAGCGCTTTTTTTATAATATTATATATTTCAAAGTTTATAACGTATTCCTTGGATTTCAGACTCCACACTTAACACTTGGTTCGAGTTGGATTTCACCTAGCGACCTCTAGATATTTCGAAAAATTTAGGTATGTTGTAGATTGGCGGGTAACTACACTTTGATAAAAACCTCCAATATTATTCACACATAGTGTATGAAGTGAACTATGAGATTAGATTTTATGAGATACACAACCGATTTCTTGATAGCGAAAATACTAAGTTGGTGCCTAGTACAAAGAAAAATAAAAAAAATATATCAAAATTCAAAGCCATATTATTATATGTATATATATACATATAACATAGATCTCTTTCCGAAATTTCTAAAACAGTTTCCAGCTAAATTGTTTAAGACATTTAGTCCGCAAGTAAAGAGTTTCAATTAATTTTATATTATATTTTCTTTAATAAACTTTCTATGGATAGTTGTCTTTTACTAAGCTTTTACTACGTTCGTCGTATGGTACCTACCAACCAGTCGTAAGCAGTGTACCCAACCTGCGATAGTCGGAATAGAGTCATACATATCTTGTACAGAGAATTATGGGCCACCGTCGATATTTATAGGTCCTAATAGATGTTAGAAAGACCGTTTCTTGTTTTAATGAATGTATATCATTTTTCGTAAGGCCTTTGCTGACATTGTTACATATTAGATCTATTGTTGGCTTAGTTGGTTACGACCCTGCCTTCGAAGTAGGTCGTGGGTTCGATTCCTGCTTGTGGTCAACATTTGTGTGCATGCACATGTCTGTTGGCTTGTCTGTCTATTTAGTAGGTACCCATAGTACAGGCTCTGTCCAGATTGGGTCGCACAATTTATTTTTTTCGAATATTGTATCCCCAAGCCCCTCGAATTGCTTCTACTGGTAAAACTAATATAATAATAATAATATAATTTCAGTCCATTGTATCCCCGAGGGGGTAGGCAGAGGTATTCTCTTTCTGGATATACCCACTTTTCACAAGATATTCTTTGGACCCCTAAACGTGATAGGTGGTGAGCCTATCGCCGGACCGGGTCTGTAACACATGTCTCAGAATTAATTCTGGGACTTGCGGGTTTCCTCACGATGTTTTCCTTCACCGTCTATAGTTAGTGATAAATATGTACGTAAGTTTTGAGAAACTCGAAATATGAGTCGAACCCGAGCCTTACTGATTTTCATCATTTGAAGCAGGCTCTTTAACCGTAAGGCTATCACTGGTAATACTGATGATACAATATTGAGAATTGCCTTCCAGATCGTTACAAACACACTTTCTTATGAAATGTTTATATTGAACCGTTGGAAACAGCATACGGACTCCTTTTATGAAACTCAAATATGAATTGAAAGCAATTTACCGTGCAAACGTAATATACTCAATAAGGTACCTCTTAAGGGTAAACGGCAGAATTAATGTTAATTGCTATTACAGGTCACTCTATATCAGTCCGTCGGATGTTCATAAAGAATATTAAGTTAATTAAGTAAATTACGCCTTCATATAGAAATGATACATCATTAATTTATTACCATTTATGAACGAAAAGATGCTCAATGTCCATAAGTGCTCTTTGACAGATATGGATAGAGGTAAAAAGTGTCTGTCAATAAAAAGGCTATATTTTGGAAGAAATGAAAAAACACAGTGATAGCCTTTACGGTTAAAGAACCGGCCGAAAATCAGTGAGGCTCGGGTTCGAATCCTGGCACGTACCAATGAGTTTTTCAAAAACTTATTTATCACTAGCTCGACGGTGAAGGAAAACATCGTGAGGAAACCCGTAGGTCTCAGAATTAATTCTGAGACATGTGTAAATAGACCCGGTCCGGCGATGGGCTCACCACCTATCATGTTTAGGGGTCCAATGTATCTCGTGAAATGTGGGTATATCCAGTAATGGAATACCTCTGCCTACCCCTTCGGGGATGAAAGGCGTGAGAATATTTATTTTTATTTTTTTTATTTTGAAAAAAGTTGTAGCGCTTCGTTGTGTAAATTCAACTTAATTCAATTATAATAAACTTATTATGGCAACGCTTTTCCCCGAGGGCATTGTCAGATGCATTCCGTTTCTAAAAGTATCAATTTTGAACTAGTGTAATTTTAGTTTTGCATTATTATTATTATTATTATTATTGCCTGAAATAAAGATTATTATTATTATTATTATTATTATTCGGTAAATTATTATTGTTCATTTGATTTTGAGCAGTGACAGCCCTGTGCTTAAACAGTCCGCTTCTCTGGAATCCTGGTATGTACCAATGAGTTTATAAAAATTTACGTACTGTTAGCCCATAAATATCGATTGGGGCAACTCTATTGGAGCTACGTCTCTACGCCGTGACGTCACGAGGAACTGTCAATAATCTCGCGCATTATGTTTGACGAGCTAGGCTGTGGAGCGTATAGTTAATTTGTATAAATCAAAGAGATTAAAATATAATAGGGCATAGAGGGGACAAAGCGAGGAAAATTTGAAGTCAAAAGTTATTCCAAGTGGAATAAGTCTAGTACAATTTCGACTGAATGACAGCTCGCGTTCATACTAACTGACATGACAAGGACATGACGCTTAGGCTTCAAAGTTTTGTATGAAAATATTCCCAATGCCCTCTCTATGCCCTATTATATTTAAATCTCTTTGGTATAAATATTTGCCAGAGTATCTGAAAGTCTGTAACATAAATAATAAACCATAATATGATATGCTATCGCGTTATTAATTTAATCATCCAATAGTACATATTTATTTTTTAGCTCGACAGTAAAGGAAAACACATGGATGAGGAAACCCCCAGGTCTCAGCAATAATTCTGAGATATGTGTAACAGACTCGGTCTGGTGATGGGCTCACCACCTATCACGTTGGGGGGTTGAATATTCTCGTGAAAAGTTATTATTTCCAAAAATGGAATACCTCTGCCTACCTACCTCCTCGGGGATAAAAGGCGTAAGATTATTATTTATTTAATATGCCCAAAGCATTTTAAGTTATTTATTAAACGAGTTGTAAATTATGGTGACCTTTGATTATTTAGCGTCCGCCATATTGTTTTTAGGGACTTCACCCACCCGTTATCAATTCCACAACTGTGAAAAATCTTACTGCACCTCATTTATTAAAATCAAATCAATTTACGTACATTCATTTACCTCAAAAACATAACCTTCCTTCGGGCTCAGTTGACAAATAACAGACTAGTTTTAGAGTTACAAATTCCTTAACTGGCTACAAGCTTGCTGTATAATACAAAAGCTTGATGTCGGACTGTTAAAGAACTAAATGATTGTAATTAAATCCCAGCGGGTGGCTCAGGCTTAGTTTAAAATGCTAAGTAAATTAAATCTGGGTGTAAAACACAGAATTAGTAAGTCCCTCATATAGTCTGAAACTGACGCAAAAAAACTTGCCCTTAATTTCGCGCAAGCATTAACCCCTGCTGGAATAGTCCGCCTCGTGCGGGAGACCCGGGTTCGGTCACTGATTTTTATTGTAAAAATTAAAATAAATAATATCACGCCTTTTATCCCCGAGGGGGTAGGCAGAGGTATTCCATTTCTGAATACCCACTTTTCACGAGGTATTCTTTGGACCTACACGTGATAGGTGGTGAGCCCATAGAGCCCGGACCGGGTCTTTTACACATGCCTCAGAATTAATTCTGGGATTTCTGACGATGTTTTCCTTCACCGTCGATCTAGTGATAAATACCTATGTACGTAAGTTTTGGAAAACTCATTGGTACGTGCCAGGATTCGAACCCGAGCCTCTCCGATTATCATTATGTGAAGCAGGCTCTTTAACCGTAAGGCTATCACTGTTTATATTGTCATGGGTACTATCATCATCAACTCGTAACAGCCCACTGCAGAGCTAAGGGTATATCCTTAGACATGTAGAAGGCGGGCCATAGTCTCCCGCGCGAGCCAAATGTGGATTGGGAGATGGTGTTAGGCTAGTATCTACATAACTGTTTTATTTTTACCCTGGTTTATCTGACATGATTATACGACTTTTATTGTGCACTATCTGTTCCCGTTACCGTGGGAATACGGGAATAAAATAGAGCCTTTGTTACTCTCTGATAATGTAGCTTTTCGATGGTGAAAGAATTTTTTAGAAGAACAAAATAATAAACAAATATTTCCTCTTTATAATATTAGTATAGAAGTATAAACAAACTAGTATTCTTACGTACCTATATAAAAAGAAAACATCGTGTAGAAACCCGCAGGCTAAAAATCAAATCTTTCCTCTTTATAATCCTATAGTGTAGATGTAGAAGAGCGTATTTATTTTTGTATTTTATAAGTTATCATAAATAAATAAAAATAAATACGATCGCGATAGAAGGGCGGCCAAAGCGCCGTTTCTTGGTGGTCATACTGGCATGTCATACTAATATGACCAGTGAGAATCGCTTGTATTGGTGGAGGAACCCTAAAGTCGTCCTCAATGAATATCCGTAAGTTAATAAGAGGGCCGTCCATATGTGATATCAAAGGCATTCTTCATTAAAGCGGGAGAAAAAGGTCACAACTGAATAAGGCACCGAAAGTTCGTTAATGTTGGAAAGTGTAAGAAATAAACTTAATTACTAAGGTACTAAGTCAATATTAACGTTCGGGGTGGTTCGGGGACTTTTTGCTGCGAGTCGGCAAACCTGACGCATTTTGAACTGGTATTTATCAACTTTGATGCCCTGAAATAGTTTGTTTGTAATGACTCACCACCTATCACGTTTAGGGGTCCAACGAATATCTCGTGAAAAGTTGGTATATCCCGAAATAGAATACCTCTCGGGGTATAAGACAAGAGTTTTTTTTACAGTGTAGTTAGCCTATGCCCTCGAGGATAAAAGACGTAGGTAAGCTATTTTTTTTTTCAGTGCCACACGCAGACGGGTTTATTTGCTTTTTAAATAATAAGCGTATTCCATAAAGTACATAACTATACATAAAATTATGAAACACTATCATTGGAACCCTAAAGCTGTAATTAACCAAACTTTTTGCGTTCCGAACTAATTATTTTAATTACTGTGAACAAGCTTCTATGAACCGTTTCTATCTTCTATGACTTTGGTACCGCATTTATTTTAGAGAATGAGCAATTCCTACTTTGGTATTCACCTTTACATAATTGGTCCGAGGTGTCGCTATGACATATAACTTAATAGGGGTATACTTGGCGCTTTTTATATTATACTTAAAGGGCAAATTTCCAAGAATCACATGCGTGAACAGCCGTATGGAAGGCAGAAAATGGACACTTTAGCAGAAAAAGATTTACTTAAAAAAGGTTTTGCTTGTAATAATTATTGGAAAATTTGTGCGGTAAGATAAAAAAATAAGATACCATATATTTAAAAAAAGTAATAATCATACACATTTTCTTTTTCGTTGCTCATAATGGGCGACACAGTCACAGCCACTGGCGTAGGTATTATTCTAGCATGGCCTAATCTAATTTAAATAAAAAATAATAACAAAAAGTGAATAGATAATATGTAATCGGTAAATAAATAAAAAATTGGTGAATAATTTTTTTTAATCGTTTTAGTGGTTCAGGAGTGGAATAGTAACAAAAAAAACACAACCATGTAACTTACTGCAGCTTGTGTTACATCCGCTTCTTCTCCTCAACTATACATTCCGAACCGGTGGAGTCGCAATGACGTTCAATAAGAGGACTTAAAAGCCCCTACATTGAATAAAAATATTTGACTTTGACTTCATGGATTGTATTAAAGAACAATGTGTCGTTTAGTTTCTTGCGCCGCTTCTTTTCCTTAGCTATAACATATTCGAATGTAATAGCTCCAATTACTTTGTATAAGTGGACTTATAAGCATTTAATAAACGTATTTTGATTTGTGTTGGTAGCGACCAGTCTTGCGAAGTTGGCTATATTCTTAAGGTTTCTATAATTTACCTGATCACTGCGGGCACTGGCCGTAGTCGTGGTTGTACGTGCGCGAAGAGCCCTAAAAAAAGAAAAAAACATTTAAATGACACGTTTTAGGGAAAGGTTGTTTTAGAATTAAGTGGTACCTGCAGGCGTATTCACGGAGGCTCGACACCGTTTCCGTTCGATTCAGATCGAGTGAAAAATTTTCTGTAAACTGTATTCTAGGCGTTTCTGACAGTCACGGAAATTTTTCGGAATCCTTAGGTATGTCAAATATGACATTTTTTTTATATATAAGGAAAACGAGCAGACGGGTCACCTAATGGTAAGTGACTACCGTCGCCCATTGACACCTGCAACTCAAGAGTCACAATTGCGTTGCTGGCCTTAGGAGGTGGGAATAATGGGAGGAGGAGGGGAGGGGAAGGGGGGAGATTGGGGCCTCCGGTTACCTCACTCACTCAACGAAACTACACTGGTTTTCTGTGAGGCCGTGGTATCACTCCTACAAACATACATACGGTTGGAACATTCGTATTCGATACCGACATCTGTGAATAGCCCGTCTTCGACAGATTTTCCGATTCCGAGTCTAATATCGAATATCGAAGCTCTGTTGCAATAGCTCTGTTGGGTTCGGATTCATATCTTGGTTTAACAATGAGTTTTTTTAAACACTTACTCCATTTATCCCCAAGGGGGTAGGCAGAGGCATTTCTTGAAGTACCCGCATTTCACGAGAATATTCGACCCTTAAACGTGATAGGTAGATAAGATAGGTAACCGGACCGGGCTACACAAGCCTCAGAATTAATTCTGAGACCTTAGTGATTTTCCTTCACCGTCGAGCTAATGATGAATATGTACGTAAGTACTCATTGGTACATGCCAGGATTTGAACCCGAGCCTCGCTGATTGTCATCATGAGAAGCGGGCTCTTTAACCGTAAGCTATCACTGCTTTTTTTCTTTTGAGTGAAGAAAAACATTTTGAGGAAACCCGCAGGTCCCAGAATTGATTCTTAGGCAAGGCCTGACACCTTTAGGTGTCCAAAAATATATTGGTGAAAGGTGGTGGTGGTATTTCCAGGAATGTGAGATGACTGTGAGATTAGCATAATTATATGGAGGAGTGCAGAAAACTAAAATGTATGTAGCACTCTAGTTCTTGCCCGCAATTAAGTAGGTAGTTGTTATTGCTTGCTTAAATCAAAACACACTACCTACTTACGAATATGCATAGGCGATCGCAGTCTGTGTAGAATTCGTCTTCTAATGAAAATCATTTAAATTTACATTCCAAATTGCAATAATCTTACAGGTGGTCTCTTGCTTCAGAATATTGATGAAGCTTAACTTATAATTATTCAAGAGATTCATTAAAAATTGGGCAGTTGTTTTTGCAGTATCTCGGCCTCAACCTGGAATTTGTATCGATTTAGGTCTCGAATTCCTGGTAAACGGTATTCTTTAGAGCGCTCAATTCAGTTCGCAGTCCTGCCGCGAACTAGTTCGTTCATTTAGTTCCTTTTTTAATTTGTTAAGTAAGTATATGGAGTTAATTAAATAAAGAAATGCTATTTATATTAGGTAGCTAGGTACTAACTCAATTTAATCATGTCAATGATTGACCATGCTGTTGTAGTCCATAAGTAGGACAGCATTTAACCTTTACTTTTTACCAAAATATAAATTTATTAATATTCAAATTAATTAATTGATAAAATACCTTTATTATATTGTAGAATAAGTGTTTCGTAATGTATGTCCTGTTGATTACCCTAATAAATAAATAAACATTATAATTGAGAAAAACTTTAACTATAGATTTAATAAGAAACTCTTGTAAGAGTGGCAAGAGTAAACAATATTTAGTCGGCTAGCCATGCAGCGCCACTCAATAATAGAGCGGACGTCAGAAAAATACATATTTAAAAGAACTAAGAGCGAGACTGTGGATGAACTAGTTCACATAGAAGAGCGATTTTTCGAACTAGGTCGTTCGCGAACTACCCAGGACTACTAAACGGCATTAACTTTCAGATTAAGGCGGGGTTTTGTATTTGTAAAAACTTGAATAAGTATCTCACACCGACGATTTCCGTAATAGGTAATCATCATTAAGTGGGCAAGCATTTAAAAGTTGATCGAGCGAGATGAAGCGCTTTTACGAGTATATCGAAAGAAATGACAGTTATACATTCATAAAATATTATAAATTCAAATGTATACATTTAACATCCTACTTACTGAATAAAGAATATTGATTTTAGAAATCACTGGTTAGTAGTGTGGAAAAACGTATTAAACGCTCCGATTTCTTTTCAATTTATGCTTTAACCATATTTGTAGTTTGTACATATGAGTAGCTTATATGATTATTGTGTTTTTGTTTCTTACGTTTACACTGTATGTGCTACATAGGTATAGTGGCATAATGTGTTCAGTGATAACAATTTTTTTTTCGACGTTTGATGTTCACCAGTCACCATTGCTGCTTAGTTATTCATCATTTACATCTTAGTATAGGTACCTACTGATATTATAAAGAGAAAAGATTTGTATGTTGTATGTTTGTTACGAAGAAACTCAAAAACTACTGGGCCTATTTTAAAAATTCTTTCATTAATTGATAGTTAGGATCCCTAGGTAACAAGGCATATTAAATTCCCGTATTCCACATACAGAAAATACAATATGTATACTGAAATTAGTTTGTTCGGTATCGAATACTTAATCGATTTCAGCTATTTTGACTATATTGTGTTAATTCTTCCAAAAAATTAAATAGCTTTACTGAATTTAGGCCTACCTATGGAAACTGTACTATTATTATTGCTCTTTATTTGAGAAATTTGGTTAGACAAAACTAAAGTACGAATGGATCATATATTTTTTATATTAATATACTATCGGGGTGTATGAGGAATTGCGCTTAATTGTATAAAAAAAGAGTATAAAAAATAGAGATTTTTTGTGTCTCCTGAATTGATGATTTTCTAGTGTATTACAGTCTATTACAGTGGTTCCATGGATGGTTTAGATTCAGAATTAAACCATGTTAGTAAGAAATCATAATTATACTTTATTGAGACAACGAGTCTATGTATTTACTTTGGGGGTCTATGTTAAGTACCTACGGGCTAGTCTGGGGTCAAGAGTAAGCCCATTATTAATAAAAATAAATTAAAAAACCTACTCTGTTTGCAACTCATATCTCGCACACAGAAGAGACAAGTGTTTAAATATATTTTCGTTCACTGTTGAGTTATACTAGTCTATTTCACGTAGCATGGGTTCGGTGACAGTTCACATGGTTCCTTTTTACTCATTACATCATTCATACTACTTTCGACTAAAACGAAAATGGTATTTTTGCAATGATAAAGTAATAAAATATTAATTATTTTTTAATCAAATATTTTTATTAATCGAAAGTAGAAGGCGTGGCACAGAAAAATGTGAACTGTCACCGAACCCATGACTATATACTCGTAGTTATTAATAAAATAAAATAAAATAAATAATCTCACGCCTTTCATCCCCGAGAGAGTAGGCAGAGGTATTCCATTACTGGATATACCCACATTTCACAAGATACATTGGACCCCTAAACGTGATAGGTGGTGAGCCCATCGCCGGACCGGGTCCATCTACACATGTCTCAGAATTAATTCTGAGACCTGCGGGTTTCCTCACGATGTTTTCCTTCACCGTCGAGCTAGTGACAAGTATGTACGTAAGTTTTTGAAAAACTCATTGGTACATGCCAGGATTCGAACCCGAGCCTCACTGATTTTCGACTGGCTCTTTAACCGTCCGGGCTATCACTGCTCTCTCTCTATATTTATTAATAATGCACGTAAGTATTTGAACAACTTATTGCCAGGGTTTGAACCAGAGCCTCACGTATGAAAAGCGGGCTCCTTAACCACAGGGGCATTATTGTTGTATTAAAATAAATTTGTAACACAGTTGCGAAAATCTATAAATAAATATTTATGCAGATACTTGTTAAAAAGGACCCGCCTTCATCTTGGCATGTTATATCTCTGCAACATCGTAATCGACCTCACAAAAACCAGACGACCAGGCACCTCTTATTACATACATTAACACACGCGCGTTTGTTGTATATAAGAGATACATGCCTGTCAATCAATGTCAAAAATGTCGTTTAATTTTGAAGTCAATTAACAACATTCGCAATTTATCATGGAAAATTTCTTTTCTTTCTGATATCGATACTGCCAACTTTGGCAAATACGGCATATAGGTTTTTGCATCACTTATTTGAACGCAGTAATTGGAACCTTTATAACCAATGGGTTTTTATACGCATTGCATATGTTTTTTTTATTACACAACTACATTCAAGTACTGTTTACGATACCCAATCAGAGAGTTTCTTTTTATACGTCTCTCTCATGCTAAATTCTCATTGGTAACCAACGAATGAACTTTAAATGTTGAAAGGGTATCTATGTTGTAACGGTGAATTAATAATTCGATTCTCCATATAAGGAACCAGAAAAGGTGGAGTGGGTATTATTAAAACTAAAAGGAGTAAATCCGGCCAAGAGCGAGCTGGACTGACGCACCGTGGACTCCATACTCTTAGAAGGAATATTCAAATAAGTACGATTATTAGGCAATTCAGTTCAGTTTTTTTAGTATTTTAGACAAATTTTGAATAGAAAAAAAAAGGTAATACATTTTCATTTGTAACAAACATTATTTTTAACTATTACAAAATTCCAATAGATACCTATATTATTTACTTATTTCAATATATATGTATACAACGCGGAACAGAAAAAGCGTAATTCCTCATACACCCCAATTAGTAATAAATAATATAAAAAAACATGATGCAATCGAACTTTAGTTATGTCTAACCAATTTTCTAAAATATCGATTAATAATAGCACGATTTCCATAGAAAGCACTAAATTCAGCTACGATAATTAATTTTTTTTTATTTAACTAACAATAACAATAGCTGAAATCGAATAAGTAGTCGATACTGAACAAACCAATTTCAGGAATTGCGCTTATTCTGTTACATGTTGTATAAATGATGTTGATATAGACAGACAAATAGTTTGCCTATTATTAATAAAAAAATTTAAAAAAAAATAGTAATATTTATTAATTATAGTATGCAGCCCTAGGAACCCTAACGAAGTTTTTATATAATAGAAAGTGGACGCATTTAGGTAGTTACAAGGAATTTTATGTCTAATTGCCACCTGGTTAGTACTATTATATGGCTTCAAATTGTAAAATAGCCCGTATATTAATTAAAACAGAGTTGACTGTTGATGATGTTCTACGAAATCCACTACCTTACAGCAATTTTATTACCTTTAAACGCTCGCATCGCTTGAAACAAACTCTTATTACTTTAAAGAAATAAAAACGTTCACGCCTTTCTTCCGAGAGGGTTCATAGGTATCGATCCCATACTGTGGTGAAGTTACACATGCCTCAAAACCGATTCTTGGGCCCGCTACGATGTTTTCCTTCGCCGTCGAGCTAGTAATAAATAAATCAAACAACAAAAAAAATCACGTCTTTTATCCACGAGTGGGTAGGCAGAGTTATTCCATAGAGCCCAACGCCGGACCGGGTCTGTAACACATCCCTCAGAATTAATTTTGTGACCTGCGGGTTTCCTGACGATGTTTTCCTTCACCGTCGAGATAGTGATGAATATGTAGGTACGTATGTTTTGAAAAACTCTTTTTTACATGCCAGGATTCGAACCCGAGCCTCACCATGTCATCATACCATCATGTGAATCAGGCTCTTTACCCGTAAGGCCATCACTGCACTATCGATCCCATACTTCGGTGAAGTTACACATGCCTCACACCCGATTCTAGGGCCTGCTACGATGTTTTCTTTATGTTCCTGAGACGATCAAAGGCATTTGTTTATGAAATGTTATTGTTCAATGGCTTGGAACGTCATAAATAAACACGGAATTTGTTATAGTTGATGGCACAGATACGGTCATTTTCTTTGAATTTATTTCTCCAAATTTGGTAGACTGCAGCAACATTTATGAAAATATTAATGATCTGCTAAGAAATCAGAATTAACATAAGAAACCTTACGATTAAAATAATTTAGGTTCATTAAGATCATTGACGTAATTAACATTGTGACTCTTTTTTGCTATTGTGTCACTGTCACATATTAATTAATATTGGTTAACAATAAAGGAGGATTCACACAAACCAGTGACGGGACAAGGGCGCGTCCGTTTCCATTTGTGCCCGGTAACAAAATCGCCGACATTGACTACCTACATATTGTGCATGTGATATCAACAACACAATGACAAACTCCTATTACAATACCCAATTCATACATACATCGACTGCTGCACAGACTTATAATCGACTAATGTAAGTGCGTCGGTGTCAATCACAGGATTATTTTATCACTTCTAGAAGAACACTACAGCCCTTTCTCGGTCCACCCCGTCGCGCGTCTGTGATGTGTGTTGATGGTCCTTTAAGAGTTGTCGCTTTATTCATTATATACCAATAAGAACGAACTAAATGAGGCCGGAGGATGACTTCGAAAGTTCGAAATGACATTTTGACAAGCTAAGGAACAATGGTGGCTCGAAATAATTGGAACTTGTTTCTACACGTATAGAACACGTTATTTGGCAGTGTGAAAAATGCAAATTTAATTATAAATGATTAATATTGCAATGTCATCTGAGTAAAACACAATGGATAATTTATGTAAAATGCAACTGATGGAGTAACAATAAAATTGTGGAATACAGTTTAAGACACTTGAGGCATTTAAATCTTTGATGATAAAGTCATTGGAGTCAGTCATTAATGTCAGTCGTTTGATGATAGCTTCAAGGTATGTATTTGTACAAAATTTATTTTATTCTGATTATGTTAAGTTTGTCATTCTTACCTGTAATTGTATAAAATCTCTGGAAATTATCAGAGAAGTTTTAGGATAATACCGCATCAATTTATAGGAATAAAAATGGGCTGTAGGAGATAATTTTTTAATTAGATTTTGAAACTTGTATTGAAATAATAATAAACGGATTTACAGACTGAATCGATAGCAAGAAGATATTATTTTAAAGAATTTACAACTCATTGGTCTTGTACCTACACTAAGTATAGGTAATAAAAAAGTCAATTTAAAAAATCATAAACCCGACTGCCTAAAAACCTTGAAACAATACCTATTAGTGAAGTAGGAAGTAAGACCATGTGCTGCACAATCTTAAGCTGGCTTCTCACTGCGCGTGTTAGCCCGCGCCGCGCCGCGCCCGCACGCGCCCCGCGCCGCGGCGCTGGCAGGCGCGGCGCGGCGCGACCTATCCGCTAAAAGTCGGTAACTTCAAAGGCGCGGCGCGGCGCGGCGCGAGTCAGCGCGGGCGCGCGCGGCGCGGCGTGTGACGTACCTATGTAATTATCCTAAAATACAAACAACGATTACCTTGACCGGCTCTTATTGAACGTTGACATCCACCAACGCCTCTTCTTCTTCTTCTTTTTGTTAATTTTATTAAGTAAACGATATCCACAGAATAAGACAAAAATGGCTGATGCAACAGCCATGCCTTCTTCTTCAGTGGCATTGCTTCATGGCTGGAGGTGGCAATTCGACTCACAAGACATAGTGCGCTGCGCTCAACAGACTGAATCAAATCTGAGGTTTAGTGGTTTGAAGCTAGAAGGCACGCGCCGCGCCGCGCCAGTTTCCGTTGGGTGGCGCGGCGTGTCGCGTGGCGCGTCCTTGCGCGTGGAGCGGCGCGGCGCGTAGTAGCACGCGCAGTGAGAAGCCACCATTAGAACAATCTCATGCAGTCGGCGGCAATATGTCCTAATTATTTTTGAATTGAGAATATGCCGCGGACGCAAAACCCGACTGGTTTTTGATTTTTTAAATTAACACGATTCGAGTAATGAATGATCTGAATGTCAAAAACTACTGTTAAATATTAGAATACTTACTCAATTTTTTTTATGGTAAAAAAGTGGGCAAACGAGCAGACGATGATGGTAAGTGACAATAAAAATAATCAGAAAGTGACAAAGTCAGAAAGTGGCAATCTAAGAAAGTGACATTCTCAGAACGTGACGCTCTAAGAAAGTGGCCTCCTTAGAACGTGACGTCCACAGAAAGTGACGTCTTCAGAACGTGACCTAACCAGAAAGTGACTGGTAAAGAAAATGACGTACTCCGCCTAAAGACTTTCTAGTCTGACATTTATTTTTCAATCCAATTATTCAATCCATTTATTTTTGTCCTTTGTAAGCGAGGAGGTGTCAATTGAACATGGCAAGGGCTGTCTTCTACGATTTGACGTTTATGACGTTAAGTTTGAGGCGTAAAGGACAAAAGCTACTCATCCGAAAGATCTAAAGGTGAAAAATGACACTGTTCTTGGAATGAGGCGATTTAAAAAAAATTAAACTAGTTCATTCACTGAAGATAGATGGCGATGCCATCGAATAATGGCTTTTTCTTTTGTTCTAATGAATGCAAGGGTCATGAAAATATACAGCCAAAGACGTTTAAAGAAAAAGGAAAGAGAATGATTTTCTTCCAACCTCTTTTTATACAGCTATTGATGCCGAGAGACGTGTTTTTTATTAATGATATCTAATTTGTGTTGTGGTTGGTGTGTTTTCTCCTGATTTAGACTAGGTATAAAGTGGTTCGAACAAACACAGGAATATTTACTCGACTTTGCGTTGAACATCTATAGATCCTGGCAGCTCTAATCCACTGTTTCTCTATCAGTTGGATATGTATGAACGACTCCAGTTCTACAGATAACGATGGAACATGTACGCATGTTGAAAATTACAACATAATATATATCGTAGTCACTGCAAATAGATAGATTGTGTACCTTTTGTAGATTTACTATCAACATGTCAACTTCTATTTTTATAATATTTGGCATGGCTGTTACTGTACTAGTTTATGACAGCTAAATGAAAGTTCAGTTCAGCACCATCTATTGACACCTTTGAATACTTAAGTGACAGCTGCCACCGAAAACGCCTCATTAGGGGCGGTGGTGGACGTGATGGTAAGTAAAGTTCAAACAAGGAGGCAGAATGTGTAGCGCCCCTTTGCTAAAAAAAGACGAGTAAAATGCTCGTTGTTCGCATGTATAAACGTCCCCTGTTTGTTAATTAGTAGGTTTTTCTATGAATACAAGTAGCAAATAAGAGATGGTTAGACATTTCTTTGACGTTTTTGTACCCATATATTTGTTACTTTGTTACAGTTGTCTGCAGCTGACAGATACATTTTGTATTTTTTATGGAGGGAAAAGAGTGGGTTGTTATATTGGAGTTTTTTAGTTACCTACGCAAAGAGTTGGTTAAAGGATATTATAATATCAATAAGTAAGTATTTAAATACTTATAATAAGTTTATTTTCTGAGGAACCCAGCAAGCTTTACGAGTTTACGAGACCTGGGTCTATAGGACTTGTCATGTTTAGGGGTCCGAAAGATATTTGGTGAACTGTGGTTTTTAATAGAATGAAATGCCTGTAAATACCTAAAATTATTTTTGAAAGAAATACATCATCTCTGAAATTTTCAACTGTTATAACTGTCACGATTCACGAGATACAACCTGGTGACTGACAGGCGGACGGACAGCAGTAATAGGGTCCCGTTTTACCCTTTCGGTACGGAACCCTAAAACCAAACCAAAAATGAGCATGATTATATGACAAATTTATAGTAAAATCTCCAACAGTAATGATTTGTTATGATATGTACGTACATACGAGAATAAATATAGTTTTACCCATACTATTTTCAGTTAGGTACTATGTATGAGTGAGGGAGTTCTAAAGAATCAAAGGTCAAATAAAAACTATGAATAATTTCATAATAATTTATAAATAGCGTGCATCAGGTATAAAAACTTAATAAAACGCGAGTAAAAACTACATTCCCACTTACATTAAAATTAGTCGGTAACTTCTTATGTGGCAGATGCAACTAGCGATCCGTTAACTCTACCATCCCCTCAGTGACACTGCGCTATAATATCTAGCTATAATTATGTGTTAATATTGAAGGTATGTTGTTAGGCACTTATAAAATATCGTAATTTTGAAATAATTGAACGCTAGCCATGTGTTTTTTATCATAAGAAAAGAAATAAATATTATTTTCACTTCTCATGCTCTAAAAGTACGACAATATAGCCCTACGAAGCGGGACTAAAGTAACCACTTTAGTCCCTAAGGAGTAAAAAGTAATTAGTTTTTTTGATGTAGACAAACTCAAACAGCCAGTAAATATTTGTGGAGTGTGGACCATCTTCATTGCGAAAATGTTGAGAGTTTTAGTTCCATGGTGTTTCCGCATAGAAGGGGGCGCCATGTGTTTTAAAAGAGATTTAAATCTCTTTTTTAATCTGTGACAGGTTTAGAATAAAAACTGCACGCGAAAATTTAAGAATTTTTGTCGAGTGTATTTGTTCGGTTTTAAATAAATTTGTACTAAATTGTCAATTTTTCTCGCACTTAAAGTGAAAAGTACAGTTTGCACCTCCTTCACCGTCGAGCTAGTGATAAATATGTACGTAAGTTTTTGAAAAACTCATTGGTACATGCCGGGATTCGAACCCAAGCCTCACTGATTTTCGGCCGGCTCTTTAACCGTCCGGGCTATCACTGCTCTACATATAATACATATAATATAATACATATAATATCCCTACATATAATAATAATAATAATAAGAATCCGCTAACTCACCCAACCTTCAAGGTGAAATTCACTTGGCTTAGGTCCGTGAATTTTGTCTTAAATTTACCGAAATATACTGTAAGGTAAACGCAGCTATTACCGACCCCCTTAAGCAAGTTTTGAAATTGATTATTAGAATTAAGGGTAGTGGTTGCAAACACACCAGTTTTTTTTATTTTGATATTTAAATATGGATTGTATATTTTATATTTATATTTTCATTTGTTTATAAATATCATGTTTTCATTGAAAAAATAATCAAAGGATTGTTGAAGTCAATTGTTTCTATTACCGACCCACCCGAAACGCTTTGAAGCTATTACCGATTTTTATGAATCTAACACCGACCCTTAAGTAAATAAAGCATAATTTTTTCACAGAATACCTACCTACACGTTCGATTCTCAAAATAATTATTAATTTGAGCGAAATATCGCTTTCCCAAAACATCCCGTTTTCGAAATGTCCCGTTTACTTTTATTTGCTTCTCATTTTTGTACTTGATTCATTACAATAATTATAGTTACTAAAATAATCTGAAAATGTTGATAAACTTGATTTTAAACTTTTTGGCGGGAATCCGAAGAGGGACGTCATGTTTTTTGTATAATTTTCATTTTGCTGTGTATTTCGGGTTTTGACTCATCATAATAGTGATAGTTATTTATGTGGCAAGTGTCCGTGAAAGTGTGCAGTGAATGGGAAAATTGGATAAAATGCGAGATATGGACATTTTTGGATAGCCTCAAGAAGTCACAATGAAGTCTTCAGTAAAAATGCTATTATTTACTGTTGATAACCAAGTTAAGGATGTAGAAAGTGTTGAAGACACTGTATTTTTGTGCATGGACTCTGAAGCAGAGCCATTTACTCCAGGATATCATTAACTAATGACGAGGCTGCATGGCGTAATGCCTTTGCCTACCCTGTAAGGGGTGATAAAAAAAAATACCAACCAAACCAACTTGATATTTATTGTTATGTAGATTTCTTCTTCTAGTGCCCATGCTTTCCAACTAATCGCAGTAAAGCTCGGAATGCTTGTGGATTCTTTAAAAGATTGTTTTCACATTTCGACCTCAATAAAAATAAAGGTATTGATTTCTCGGTGGACATACTCGTAAATGAAATTTTAGTAATTTATGAAAATTAACTTTAATAGAAATGGTAAATAGAATAACATTCATTATATCAAATTGAGAACATAGGTCGTGTATTGTTATCTTGCGCCCCAGGAAACCTGCTGCTTGGCCAGCTAGTGCAAACCATAGCCTTTCTTTCTCATTGATTAGCCTGCTTAATAGTAATTACTTCTTAAAACAATGTCAATGCTGTTACTTCATAATGCAGTTCCATGTAGTGCCGTTAAAGGGAATTGGTCCTAGTGTCATTTGTGTTTGACACAGGGGATCACTGAATCACCTGAAACATAAATATTCACTATCAAAATTCAGAGACAATTTTGTAAATGTGTAGATGTTAATAAAATAAAAACACACTGTTTTATTTTCAGCACAGATTTTTTCAAGTTGGGATAGCGGCTGGTGCTTCTATACACACATGAATCATGATTTGCTCCACCGTGGCTAGAGCATGGATACCGGTATACCGGTATACCGAAATACCGGTATACCGGTCAATTTCTTCGGTATTTTGATACCGGTATTTGAGGATGAAATACCGTTATTTCGGTATTTCAAAAGAAGTACTACATTTTGACGTGACAACGTCTTATAAATTGGTTTGCCGGGTGACACTTCAAGAAACTGCGTTACGCTCCGCTCACGTTATGCGCTCACAATGAGAGCGAGTGAGAGGCACGCGTCCCTTCCACGCGGGCATGGTTAGCCCGCCTAAGAGCGAGAGAGACAGACATAAAATCGTTGTCACGTAAAACTTTCGCCCGTATACCGACTTTACAGGCAACCAATTTTTTTTTTAAAGACCATGCAGAACGCTAGATTTCTATGGTTCATAGTGTAGTTCATACTGCAGATGAGTTTTAATGACACGAATAACCACGATTATAGAAAAAATCACTACAAAACCAACTGCGCAAAACACTGCATGCACATATACTAGCTATGCACTTCTGAACTAGGTACCTGGTATTTTATGATATTGCTTTCAGTTGTTCATCTAATGTTTTACTCAACAATGGCCTTTACGTTACTGAATCAAAAATGGCCTTTTCAGCTGCAAGTTACATATGTAACAAAATAAGATCATCGGTCAACGACGCAAGTTTAAGCGCGTTGTGTTTTCTTCGTTCGATTTTCCAAAAAACGCGATCTGCCTGATTGATGGCGTTGAGTTAAATTGTGCCTGCGCCTACATTTTGGTTTATTTTAAAATAATTACTTTCGACGATAACTCCAAATGCAATTTTTTTAATAATACGTTCGTATTCATAATATAGGCTAAGCCTAAGAAAGATTTTAATTTTTTTACTATAAGTTGTCTTATCATTAGAATGTAAAACTGATAAGGGCAATTAAATTATAAAATAGGTATGAAATACCTATACATATAAATTATAAAATAGGTATTTCATACCTATTTTATAATTTAATTGCCCTTTTCCCATTATTTGGGGTCGGCGCAGTATGTTTTTTCCTTCCATTTAGATCTATCATACATCATATCATCTTCATTCACTTCCATCTTGCACATATCAGACAATCCTTGCATCTTTTCTTTGGTCTACCCCTCTACCTAAGCCTTCCACATTCATATTAAGCACTCGCCTTACAATATTACTCTCATCCCTCCTCATTATATGTCCATACCAAGAGAGACGATTACCTCTCAACTTCTCCATCACGGGTGCTACTTTCAGACTTTCTCTTATGTATTAGTTCCTAATTTTATCCATTCTTGTCACTAAACACATTAATCTCAACATTATGATCTCCGCTGAATGCATTCTCCTTTCATCCTCCTTCTTAAGGGCCCAACATTCCGATCCATACATGACGACAGGTATTATCATGGCCTTGTATACTTTTCCCTTTAGTTTGAGGGGCATTCAGGGGTCGCAAGTTGTTCCCGTAACCTGTCGCTATTTCATCCACCCTGAGGTAGTCCTGTGATCTTAATACCTATTTGATTGTGATATTCGTGCCAATGAAACAATATAAATATTTTTTGCATCAAATAACTTTTTTTTTTTGGTATTCTTTATTACCTCTACTTTAATAACTCATTTTGTGGTTTGTAGGGAGTTGATAAATAGTTTTAGTGTTTCTGACATATTATAACGTAGTTCTTGTAATCATTTAAACAGTAATTAGCAATATTAAAAAAAATACCGAAAAAATACCGAAATTTCGGTATACCGGTAATTGAAATTTCAATACCGGTATCAATACCGGTATGAAAATCATTCCGGTATTCCATGCCCTAACCGTGGCTAGCACTAATACTATAAACTATTTAAGTCAGAGTGACAAACCTGAAAATAAAAGTAAAAACTATTATAAATATATAATTTACATGTTTTGAATAAAAATAATTAGACAATTTTATTTCAAAATAACTTAAACCCTTTTTTTATTTGCCAAAAAGCCTATAATTTTTTTTCGAACTTCCCAAGTTTAGCGCAGCCGAAGGTGAGGGTTGACTGTCGGAACAAGTTGCAATGACGGTTCCGCACGTGTACTTAATAACTATTTTTAATACAGTTGCGAAAAAATTAAGCAATTTAATAAAATAATAAAAATACAATAAACTCAACTAACATTTTTGGAAAATCGCGCCAACCGTAAAAGATTAAAAGCAGAGGTTTTTTTGTTTTCTTCACCCATTCTGGGTAGGCAAAGGGAACTATACATACAGCCAAGTCTTCAGTAGATTTTTTATGGATATGAAATGAAAATAAAATTTAATGACATTAAATTAAATTAAACCTAACCTAACTCATTGAATCAAATCATTATACTAAAACATATTAGTAGCTTTACTTTTAGACATTACATACCGTTAATCAAAAAATACCAATTAATCGGTATAGAATCGGTGATAGCTTCTCTTTGTTGCAATTTCCGATTCATATGGATCGTTAATTAGTGTTAAATAAAAAAATGAACAAATCTTTTACCGAGCCACGAAAAATAATCGATATTTATTGTAATATATTTCCCCATCCGTTTTAATACAATAATTTATTGATTTAGTCCTAAACTATAAAAATATACACCATTTTCATATAAATGCGAAGAAAACTCTAAGTAGTTTCTTTCATACCCCATATCTAAATGTTTAATAATGCGTGGCAGTTTATTGCGGAAAAACAAGTTTATAGTATAATATGGAGTATGTCGCTAATAGATGCTTATAATTTTAGAATACATAAGATTGAAATGGTGTTATAAAAACTTGTTTAATTATTATAAGCATTAACGAAAAAGGGAAAAAATAAAGAATAACCTCTCAGCCATTGCCGATCCATGGGTCGGTGATGACTGCACTACTAAAATGCACTGCAGCTATTGCCGTTCTATTTTAATTTCAAAAATACTTTTTGAAATCCCTTAAAACACAATAATTTAGTTGCGAAATGTGGAATATACAAATAAAGGAATATGTTGAGTTATTCAGAATAAACTTAACGTAAATATTTATATATAAAATATCTTAAGCAAAAAAATTGAGTACTTACCTGAGGAAGTAAGGGTTAGTATGACACGTTCGGCGCACTCGCTACGTTCACAGAAACTAACGTATTTGGTCACATTCCCGTGTACCTACGTACACTAACACTAGTAAATTAATTAGGAAACATACAAACATGTGTGTATATTATACTCTCTTGTGACTCAAATCGTTCCAAACCGATAAAAATAAGAATAAGCTGAATGGGTCGGCAATACCTGCAGATTTTCGATGGGTCGTTGATAGCTGCGTTTACCTTAGGTATATTTCGAGAAATAAAAAGAAAAACAGAAAATAATAATAATAATATATGTAGGTATATTTCGAGAAATAAAAAGAAAAACAGAAAATAATAATAATAAAAACGTTTATTTCTTACCACAAACCAAAATATTATGTACAAGAAAATTAAATAAGCTATAGTTTTAATCAAATAAAATAAAACTTTTTAATATAATAAATAATTAGGTACATGCAGTACATGTAACGAGACCGTGTCTGTACATGAAATATTTTTTTAAATAGGTATTTTTGTTATAGATTTAGTTATAAAATCACCAATGTTTGAAATTTTTGTGGGTCTGACACTGAAAATAAATTAATATTTATTTCACGTCAGTATGTACCCCAACTTCATTTTTAGAATAAT
Organism: Ethmia dodecea; assembly: GCA_963855545.1. NCBI lineage: Eukaryota > Metazoa > Arthropoda > Insecta > Lepidoptera > Depressariidae > Ethmia > Ethmia dodecea. The sequence goes on along the minus strand of OY979446.1, from coordinate 13,002,722 downwards.
CGTATAAGCCTGTAAGACGTTTTAAATTAAAAGAAAATATTTAAAAGTTTTTTTGTGTTGTTATTGCTTCTAGTAAGTTCCTTGCTGTAGTGACGTGAAAATTTGTGTGTTTCGGTCGGCAGCAAAGTTATTCTGCTTCTCGTACCTTTGAAATCCTCGCTACGCCCCGTATTCTATAATTGAACCACTCTCTTGGCTTGTGATTCAATCCTAGACTCCTTCGCTTGCTCAGCTTTCAATACAACTACTCGCGCCAAAAGTCAACTTTGCAGCCTTGCTTAACTATTATCATCTATAACCTAAATTTATCCTGGCATTGGTTAGTTTAGCCCTTTCTAAATACGTTATGAAATGCCTTAGTTGAAAGGACTAATTTTCAATTGACAGGACTATTTAGTCGTTCTTTCGTCTTTTTTCTTTTCCATGAGAAAGAAAATGACAGGAGTAACCTAAAATAAGTATAGTCGCTGTAAAGCAGAATCGAACCCATTGTTTTACAAAAAGCAGGTCTGGTGGAACCTTTGAGTTTTAAACCAACAGGAGACGTCACGCGCACTAGTTTCTTTGCAAAAAAGTGTGCCAATTTCTGCGCGGGGGACGAGGAAACGCCCACAAATAATGTTAACACAAACGCATATTTTAACAAAACAGTTAAACACTAGCTTGAACTAGATGCACACCAATCCGAGCACTCCGTGAACTCAAAACACTAGTTGTATATAACAGGTATGACCATTGACCGACACTCTTTTTTTGGCAGAGGGGAACGCCTGTGAGTGGCGTCTCCGGTTGGTTTAATACTCAAAGGTTGGAACCCAGAAATAGGAGCCATAAACTTTTTCAGTCATTCGGTTGCAATAAATTATGGACGCGTGACTGCAAGCCATAACGATAACCGATTACCGCAAGGCGTTCCCGTAACACACCTATCATTGATACCCACAAAAAACACGTCGTTACTCATCTTTGTAGCAGTCACCTTAAACGTGTCTAGTAAGAGAGAGTGGGGCTTGACACATTGGACTTAGTAACGTTCTTATTACAATCGGCTTAGAGGTCAAGGCTCGTACTAAAAGTGCTTCATGTGCTCTTGTGTAAATTGTATAACTTTCATTTGTTTTATGAGCCAGAAAGGGCGTATTTTTTGCTCGACTGCTTTTATAATGTTTTTTTCATTGTGGCGCTCTAGAGAACAAACGAAAAAGCCGATTTAGATCATTGTTACTCCAATCGATTTTTCTTATTCTCGTATGTACTATCCTCCTTCAAAAAGCTGGGGTCCGGAGTGCGAAGAATAAAAGAGCGTGCATGAAAAGGCTTATGGATGTGAAGAAAGCGAAAGAAGTATGCAGAGATCGATCAAACTAGCGATCCATCGTCTCTGCCTACCCCTGTGGGACAATGGCGTGAGCCTTATGTACGTATTACTATGTATGTCGATTTTTCTAAATATTGCAAAAACTTGTTCAAATTTATAATTGAGCAATACAGTACAATAATACAATAATACAGTTAATCTTTTAACACATCAGCGATCATATCAAATAACAAACAGAACAGCCTGGAACATTTAATGATACCTGAATCGAATGTTCTTTTAGATTGAGAAGTATGGGATTGACACAAGCACTTGCCAACGAGCGCTAACGCTAATGTCAATCCCATACATGTCAATCTAAAAGAACATTCGATTAGATTGTACAATGCCACTGGGGGGCTGATTATGAGAGCAATTGAAGTACCTATCAAGCTGTCAAAGATTTTTTTACTTGAAGCTAAATGTCATTGTCGATTTTAACATAGAATACGTACTCCACAACGACGATGGTTGATATTTTTTCGACAATTCATCGAAATAAGCCAAAAAGACGCTTTCTGTGTAATAATTTATATGGGCTCACCACCTATCACGTTTAGGGGTCCAATGTATTTCTTGAAATGTGGGTATATCCAGTAAAGTATATATATAAATACATATAATTTATATGTTTCTTGTTCCTCCAATCCATAAAACTTTCGTAAGTTTTTAGATAAAGCTTCCGCGATTTTGGCGGTAACAGATTATCTAATAACTAGTTGATGCCCGCGACTTCGTCCACGTGGAATTTGTAATTACTTTGCGTTTTTTGAAAATATATCAAGAATATTAATCTGCATTGTCTATCTATCTACACTAATATTATAAAAAGGGATGGTTTGTATTTTTGTATGTTTGTAACGAATAAACTCAAAAACTACTTGACCGATTTTAAAAATTCTTTCACCATTAGAATGCTACATTATACGTATGAGTAACATAGGCTATATCTGTGACGAAAAAGAATTAAGTAGGGATCGTTACTAAAACTTCAATAATGTAACCCAAGGGGTGAAAAACGTACCAATAAAATGTATTTTATCGCATACGCTGCGAAAACATTGATGACAGAACAAAAAAAAAATTAAAATATTTAAGAATATATCAATATCTACAAAAGCTTTTTCATGCACGCTCTTGTATTCTTCGCACTCCGGATCCCAGCTTTTTGAAGGACATCACTTATTTGATCCGTGAACGTGCTTCTGGGGCGTCCCCTATCCTTGCATCCTTCAACATTCGCACCATAAATCTCTTTCGTTACTCTTCTTTCATCCATACGTTCTAAATGCCCAAACCAACGTAAAATACCCTTTTCTATCCTTGTCATTTCAAACCACACTTCTCTCGTTTCGAATTGATATACCCAAAAATGAAGGTTTTCCATACATACTAAACTCAACTTTCACACCTTTATGGGACGATTTTCGAAAAATCCAAAAACACGTATCTCATTATTTATTTCTAAGAGTATTTGTGTCAAGTTTCAACTTGATAGACGTAAAAAACAACACGTCTCCATACAAACTCCATCCCCCTGTTTCAACCCCTTAGGGGGGGTTTTTTTCGAAAATCCAGAATCACGTGTCTTGTTATTTGTTTTGAGGAGTATTTTAACAATGTTTCGAATTGATACACCCAAAAATGAAGGTTTTGCATACAAACTCTCAACCCCTTTTTCATCCCCTTAAAGGTTGAATTTGGAAAATTCCTTTCTTATTCCTAGTCTACGTCTTCAAAATAATATATGTGAAAAAAATCCGTTTTCTAGGTGTAAGGGTTTAGGCTGGGCGTTGATGAGTCAGTGAGTCAGGACTTCTCGGTTAAAGAGCCGGCCGAAAATCAGTGAGGCTCGGGTTCGAATCCTGGCATGTACCAATGAGTTTTTCAAAAACTTACGTACATATTTATCACTAGCGCGTAGGTGAAGGAAAACATCGTGAGGAAACCCGCAGGTCTCAGAACTGATTCTGAGACATGTGTAAACAGACCCGGTCCGGCGATAGGCTCACCACCTATCACGTCTAGGGGTCCAATATATCTCGTGAAATGTGGGTATATCCAGTAATGGAATACCTCTGCCTACCCCCTCGGGGATAAAATATGCGTGAGAAAAAAAGTCAAAATGTGCTTAAAGCTGATTTCTCATAACTTTAATTTTGACCCACAGAAATAAATGAATATTGAATTTAAGTGCATCACCGAAATGCAAATGGGCGACGGTCGTCACTAACCATCAGGTGACGCGTCTGGGAGCCAATTCAACTAAATGTCAACGGTTATAGTTGGATGACAATGATATGTCAATGGTCAGTCAATGATGTTATTTTGGCACTTTTCAGAGCAAATAACACCATTGACTGACCATTGATATATCATTGTTATCCGACTATAACCGTTGACATTTAGTGGAATTGGCCCCCAGCTCGTTTGCTCCCGATAGTTTAAAAAAAATAGTTGCAGAGGTATTTCATTTCTATACTAGACATAACATATGACGATATTTTCCTTCACTATCGAACTATGATAAAATTCTAAGTAAGATGTTTAAAAAGTAAAAATATTAAAGCCTGTTTGCCCTTGCCCATTTATTTATAAGCCATTACCTACGGTACGGCAGCCACAATTAACACAAGCCTTCCAGGATGGTGCAAACTTGTCATTCCTTCTTTATAAAATAACCCTATCAAATAGGGTAGGCCGATGAAGTGGTTAAATGAATGCCCGTCTCGACTCGGATTGATTTATCGATAGCAATTATTTGTGGTGGGGTAATAGCAACTCTGTACGGATGTTAAGGAGACAACTCACTTGTATTTAACAAATAACATAGAACTCTAAAGAGTAAAAAAACCGGCCAAGTGCGAGTCGGACTCGCGCACCGAGGGTTCCGTACAACCTTGCAAATTTATGGTTTTCGTAATTTTTCCTTTATCTATGCTATAAGACGTTGCTTCGTACCAAATTTCAAGATTCTGAGTTCACGGGAAGCACCCTGTAGGTTTTGATTCCCTTGCAAGTGTCGAAAATTTGCGGCATAAACGGCTGTATCTTTTGATTGCGTTGGCTTAGAAGTTTGATTTTTTCACAGCTTCAAGGTACAGTAGACCTGAGTAATTGATATAAATTTCAGCTTCATACCTCCACGCGTTCCTGAGAAAAAGGGTCTTGACAGACGGACGGACGGACGGACAGACGGACAACAAAGTGATCCTATAAGGGTTCCGTTTTTTCCTTTTGAGGTACGGAACCCTAAAAACCGACTTCAGTGAATAATACTAAAAAAATACAGTCGAATTGAGACCCTCTTTCTTTTTTGAAGTCGGTTAAAAAAATAATTATCTTCTTTTTAAAAAAATATAAATAATTTCTTAGTTATAATATACTAGCGACCCGCCCCGACTTCGCACGGGTGCAATGCTTATACTAAAACCTTCCTCTTGAATCACTCTATCTATTAAAAAAAACCGCATCAAAATCCGTTGCGTAGTTTTAAAGATTTAAGCATACAAAGGGACATAAGGACATAGGGATATAGGGACAGAGAAAGCGACTTTGTTTTATACTATGTAGTGATAGTGATATAAATATGAATAATTACTAAATGCAAATTTAAGACAAGACTTATTATAAGGGTTTCTCATGGATGTGTCTCCAGTGTCAGAACTGGACGAAATTAAAATGGGACCAATCTGGAAGCACCATCTTTCAAATAAAAAGAGAATCATCCAAATCTGTTCACCCAGTCGAAAGTTCTGAGGTAAAAAAAAACCAGTCGAATTGATAACCTCCTCATTTTAGAAGTCATTAAATCAACTCAATAATTTATAATTATAACACTTTTGAAACAATTAGTGGCAATTGTTAAGAATTTCACTGGACTGTTTGTTTCCGAATCGCTGTCCGCGCTATATCGTTCCGTTTGAGATCGTCAAGTTAGAAGCCTCACCATGGAATTGAGCTGTTCTGATAATGTCAAACAACTCTTCCTAAATAGTGCCAAATAGTGCCCGAAGCATATAAATAGTGCTATCATACTTTCGGAGATATTCAGGTCGTTCAGTGAGGCTGCTATCTTGACGTCAAGATAGCAGCCTCATCTCAGTACACAAAAACCACAGCACTGTTCTTGAAGAACTATATACCAAAAAACTCTTCTTAAATAGTGCCTTGGATTTGCAAAGTTCCAGAATTAGTGCTTCAAAGGAACCGAAGATATAAGGGTACATTGATGAGGCTTCCAGCTTGACGTCAAGCTAGAAGTCACATCATCAACGAGGAAGAATTTCGAATCGAGACTAATGCCAAAAATCTCTTCCTAAATAGTGCCTCCGGAATCAAAACAAAGCGGAACGATTTAACTTGTATTTTAGTCAATAAATGATGATAAACTTCCACGTACATTTTTGATTCGGTATAGATAGGAATAAACCAACTAGATCAAAATGGAGGCTCAGCTTTATAAAGAGCAACATCTCAGAATGTTTTTTTTTTGTTTTTTTTTTGTAGATAGGGGTACAAATTGTGATGATTTATCAAGTATAGTCTCGGAGACAGGCATGTATATATTTTATGTAAGTATAATACTCAGGTAAGTATATAAAATATTATGTTTTATATGGATTTTCATTTCCGTTGTTTGATTCTTTCAATCCTGTGGCACTGTTCTTTCATTGCCGCCGTGAACGCTTGTTTCATTGCCGTGCACGTATGTTTCATCGCCGTGGCACAAAATTTTTAATCTTGTATATCTCGTTACTTTTTAAAGTTATCTGCTACATATTCATCAAGAATACAAACAATATAAAGAAAATTTAAATAAAAGCGATGTTTATAAAAAAACTTAAGGATAAAAAAAAACACGGAAATGAAGATTTTTATGGGCCTGTTGAAATACACCCTCATCTGCTAGATATTAAGCTAGAATACATGTGGGAGATAGGGTATAAAAAGTAAATATCATAAGATTGAGTCTTTAACCATCAGCCATTTATTTAGTTATAAAGCAACATAATTAACTCTATATCTCATCTTATCATTATAATATTCATAAATTACCGTATATTGGCAAAATAATGTATAAATTACCTATCATATTATTTAACTTATAGTTTACACAAAAACTGACATAGTAACAGAATAGTACTACCTGATGAAGACAGTTCAGACCACCATCGTGCCGTGCTTACAGACGAACACCTTCTGATCTGTCGATATGGTCGCTCGAGTATTTATAGGCGTGCTCGACCGAGAGTGGGGCTAATTACCTTGTTTACGTCAACCGAATGCACGTGGTGTTTACCGAATGCACGTCGTATTTATCAAAAAGGTTTTTGTGAAATAATATCTCCCACATACATTATAAAAAAACTCGATTTTGTTTGAAAAACTAAAAATAAAAATCCACGGAAATGAAGATTTTAATGGACCTGTTGACATTCATCCTAAGATAAAACAATATTGTTTAAACATGTTTAGGACACGGCGATGAAAGAAAATTTAAATATTTTAATAAATGTATTCCGTAACAAAACATTAACTATTAAATAAAAATAGGTTTTAATATAAATAACCAATAGATTTTTATCAATGAAAAAAATTTTTTTAAACGTTTTTTTGAAGTTTGACATTGGACATTGCGTTTTCTTTGATATTTGAGGTTATAAATGATTAAGTTATAATTCTTCAAAAAATTATATCTTAAAAACTAAACCAGTCCGCATCCTGATACTTGATAAATCATCACAATTTGTACCCCTATCTACAAAAAAAAACAAAAAAAAACATTCTGAGATGTTGCTCTTTATAAAGCTGAGCCTCCATTTTGATCTAGTTGGTTTATTCCTATCTGTACCGAATCCAAAATGTACGTGGAAGCTTATCATCATTTATTGACTAAAATACAAGTTAAATCGTTCCGCTTTGTTTTGATTCCGGAGGCACTATTTAGGAAGAGATTTTTGGCATTAGTCTCGATTCGAAATTCTTCCTCGTTGATGATGTGACTTCCAGCTTGACGTCAAGTTGGAAGCCTCATCAATGTACCCTAATATCTTCGGTTCCTTTGAAGCACTAATTCTGAAACTTTGCAAATCCAAGGCACTATTTAAGAAGAGTTTTTTGGTATATAGTTCTTCAAGAACAGTGCTGTGGTTTTTGTGTACTGAGATGAGGCTGCTATCTTGACGTCAAGATAGCAGCCTCACTGAACGACCTGAATATCTCCGAAAGTATAATAGCACTATTTATATGCTTCGGGCACTATTTGGCACTATTTAGGAAGAGTTGTTTGACATTATCAGAACAGCTCAATTCCATGGTGAGGCTTCTAACTTGACGGTCTCTTCCGTTTCGTCGTTTTTTAGGGTTCCGTACCTCAAAAAGAAAAAACGGAACCCTTATAGGATCACTTTGTTGTCCGTCTGTCCGTCCGTCCGTCCGTCTGTCAAGACCCTTTTTCTCAGGAACGCGTGGAGGTATGAAGCTGAAATTTATATCAATTACTCAGGTCTACTGTCCCTTGAAGCTGTGAAAAAATCAAACTTCTAAGCCAACGCAATCAAAAGATACAGCCGTTTATGCCGCAAATTTTCGACACTTGCAAGGGAATCAAAACCTACAGGGTGCTTCCCGTGAACTCAGAATCTTGAAATTTGGTACGAAGCAACGTCTTATAGCATAGATAAAGGAAAAATTTACGAAAACCATAAATTTGCAAGGTTGTACGGAACCCTCGGTGCGCGAGTCCGACTCGCACTTGGCCGGTTTTTTTGGAAAAGTTATAGCCCATGCTACTTCCAGAAAGTAAGTTGTCCATAGGTAAAATATTTTTTTAAATCGGTGAAGTAGTTTTTAAGATTATTCATTACATACATACAAAAATACAAATCTTTTCTCTTTAAAATATTAGTGTATATGTAGATATATGTTGGTAGCAGGTAAAATTTTTAATTACTTGCACAAAATTTCCCTTCTGCCATACGAGTGCGGCAGAGAGGGGATATGCGAAATTTGGTGTCATAATATGGAATAGATGATGTGTTTCTTTGTTTTAACTTTCATCGTTTTTAAAGATATGACACAATGAAATATAGTTCACCTAAGTCACACAATTGATGAGGCTGGCAGAGGTGTTGCATTAATAGGAGTAACCCAAAGAGTTTTAAATATAATAGGGCACAGAGGAGGCATTGGGAATATTTTCATACAAAACTTTGAAGCCTTAGCGTCATGTCCTTGTTATGTCAGTTTAGTATGAACGCGAGCTGTCATTCGGTCGAAATTGTACTAGACTTATTCCACTTGGAATAACTTTTGACTTCAATTTTTCTCGCTTTGTCCCCTCTATGCCTTATTATATTTTAATCTCTTTGGAGTAACCACTTTTAACCAGTGTAGGAATAGGTGTACAAATTGTCGCCGGCGGTGAGACCGTCAAGTTAGAAGCCTCACCATGGAATTGAGCTGTTCTGATAATGTCAAACAACTCTTCCTAAATAGTGCCAAATAGTGCCCGAAGCATATAAATAGTGCTATCATACTTCCGGAGATATTCAGGTCGTTCAGTGAGGCTGCTATCTTGACGTCAAGATAGCAGCCTCATCTCAGCACACAAAAACCACAGCACTGTTCTTGAAGAACTATATACCAAAAAACTCTTCTTAAATAGTGCCTTGGATTTGCAAAGTTTCAGAATTAGTGCTTCAAAGGAACCGAAGATATTAGGGTACATTGATGAGGCTTCCAACTTGACGTCAAGCTGGAAGTCACATCATCAACGAGGAAGAATTTCGAATCGAGACTAATGCCAAAAATCTCTTCCTAAATAGTGCCTCCGGAATCAAAACAAAGCGGAACGATTTAACTTGTATTTTAGTCAATAAATGATGATAAACTTCCACGTACATTTTGGATTCGGTACAGATAGGAATAAACCAACTAGATCAAAATGGAGGCTCAGCTTTATAAAGAGCAACATCTTAGAATGTTTTTTTTTGTTTTTTTTTTGTAGATAGGGGTACAAATTGTGATGATTTATCAAGTATCAGGATGCGGACTGGTTTAGTTTTTGAGATATAATTTTTTAAAGAATTATAACTTAATCATTTATAACCTCAAATATCAAAGAAAACGCAATGTCCAATATCCAACTTCAAAAAGGCGTTTTAAAAAAAATATTGTTCATTGATAAAAATGTATTGGTTATTTATATATTTTTTTTATGATAAAAAAAGGGGGCAAACGAGCAGACGGGCCACCCGATGGCAAGTGACGTCCGTCGCCCATGGACACCTGCAACTCAAGAGTTATATCAAAACCTATTTTTATTTAATAGTTAATGTTTTGTTACGGAATACATTTATTAAAATATTTAAATATTCTCCCAAACACAAACTTTGGGTAGAACCAAGCTATTGTTTGTGGACTGGTAGGAATTTAAAGGATCCGATGGAGAGACAGTCTGGGTATGCCTTTCCCTCTCGGATACAGGCATGTATATATTTTATGTAAGTATAATACTCAGGTAGGTATATAAAATATTATGTTTTATATGGATTTTCATTTCCGTTGTTTGATTCTTTCAATCCTGTGGCACAGTTCTTTCATTGCCGTGAACGCTTGTTTCATTGCCGTGCACGTATGTTTCATCGCCGTGGCACAAATTTTTTAATCTTGTATATCTCGTTACTTTTTTAAGTTATCTGCTATATATTCAGCAAGAATACAAACAATATAAAATAAATTTAAATAAAAGCGATGTTTTTAAAAAAAAACTTAAGGATAAAAAAACACGGAAATGAAGATTTTTATGGGCCTGTTGAAATACACCTTCATCTGCTAGATATGAAGCAAGAATACATTATAAAAAAACTCGATTTTGTTTGAAAAACGAAAGATAAAAAATCCACGGAAATGAACATTTTAATGGACCTGTTGACATTCATCCTAAGATAAAACAATATTGTTTGAACATATTTAGGACACGGCGATGAAAGAAAATTTTAATATTTTAATAAATGTGTTCCGTAACAAAACATTAACTATTAAATAAAAATAGGTTTTGATATAACTCTTGAGTTGCAGTTGTCTATGGGCGACGGACGTCACTTGCCATCGGGTGGCCCGTCTGCTCGTTTGCCCCCTTTTTTTATCATAAAAAAATATATATAAATAACCAATACATTTTTATCAATGAACAAAATTTTTTTAAAACGCCTTTTTGAAGTTGGATATTGGACATTGCGTTTTCTTTGATATTTGAGGTTATAAATAATTAAGTTATAATTCTTCAAAAAATTATATCTCAAAAACTAAATCAGTCCGCATCCTGATACTTGATAAATCATCACAATTTGTACCCCTATCTACAAAAAAAAAACAAAAAAAAACATTCTAAGATGTTGCTCTTTATAAAGCTGAGCCTCCATTTTGATCTAGTTGGTTTATTCCTATCTGTACCGAATCCAAAATGTACGTGGAAGTTTATCATCATTTATTGACTAAAATACAAGTTAAATCGTTCCGCTTTGTTTTGATTCCGGAGGCACTATTTAGGAAGAGATTTTTGGCATTAGTCTCGATTCGAAATTCTTCTTAGTTGATGATGTGACTTCCAGCTTGACGTCAAGTTGGAAGCCTCATCAATGTACCCTAATATCTTCGGTTCCTTTGAAGCACTAATTCTGAAACTTTTCAAATCCAAGGCACTATTTAAGAAGAGTTTTTTGGTATATAGTTCTTCAAGAACAGTGCTGTGGTTTTTGTGTGCTGAGATGAGGCTGCTATCTTGACGTCAAGATAGCAGCCTCACTGAACGACCTGAATATCTCCGAAAGTATGATAGCACTATTTATATGCTTCGGGCACTATTTGGCACTATTTAGGAAGAGTTGTTTGAAATTATCAGAACAGCTCAATTCCATGGTGAGGCTTCTAACTTGACGATCTCCCGGCGGTATTTCCGGACCGATACGACCTTCAAACCTTCAATAAGAGACCGTACTCCCACCTCAAAGGCAACGCACTTCTGACTCTTGAGCTGCAGGTGTCCATGGGCGACGGTAGTCACTTACCATCAGGTGACCCGTCTGCTCGTTTGCTCCCTCTTTTTATAAAAATAAAAAAGGTAGGTATTATAGGTATGCCCTCCCCTAATCGTACCTATCCTTATGACTGTTGTAGTACTTAATTTAAAATATGAGTTTAACCCGCATAGTTCCAGTTCCCGTGGGAATACAGTGATAAAATATAGCCTATGTTACTCTGTGACAATGTAGCTTGCCATTGGAGAATGAATTTTTAAAATCGGTCCAGTAGTTTCGGAGCCTATTCATTAGAAACAAAAAATCAAATCTTTTCTCTTTATATTATAGTACAGATATAAATGAATGTGACAATTTATTTAACTAGATTTTTTTTTAATATCCTTTCATACAAATATTTAAAGACCAAAAATCTGTTTTTCAGTTTCAGTTTTTCAATTCTTCTTCAGCGAAGCAAGCAAGACAGTAGATGGATCGGGAAGAGGCGTAGGTTTTATCCCGGAATAAAGACCAAATTTATAACTTGAAAACTTTATTAATAATAATAATATACCTAATAATAATAATAAATTGTGGGACACAATTCACACACGGTTATTTAGTCCCAAATTAGGCAGGGCCTGTACTATGGGTACTAAACAACTGATAAACATACTTAAATAAATATTAAACGACCAGACACGAAGCCAACAGACATGTTCATGCACACAAATGTTGGCCCCGAGCGGGGATCGAACCCGATCGAGTCGAATAAAGTTACAAAGTCTACTTACACTAGTGTGCTGGCCCTTTAACAATAATTCACGGCCAGAGTGTCGGACTTACTAATTTTGCTGTCTACAGAGATACGCGGTGACCATAACTGTAGTAATTGAATTGTCTTCTACTCTAGTATTAACAGTTTTATCCATTTTCACTCCATAGAATGTAAGAAATAATGTAAACAGATGCATGCATATTGCATCAGGCCACACAGCTTCAAGCTACGGATATATTTCCCTTGACGGTGAAGAACGTAAATTCTATTTAATCTACTTATAGTCAACTTCTTAATTCGTATTTTCCGCCACCGTCGAGCTAGTGATAAATATGTGCGTAAGATTTTTGAGTAAGTCAACCTATTTAGTAGTTTTCAAAAAAATTTACATTTGAGAAAAATCGCGTGTCCCCACCACTAATACCTTCGTAAAAAATCGTACAGTGAATAAATATGCAGTTCAATATTTTTTCATAAATCACTACATATTTATGTATAAGTCTATATAAGTTTTACTCAATTTAAACTAACGAAAATACAATATATATATATATATATATATAAACTGAATTGCAGTGTTTTCCCTTATACAAAAAACAAGTGTCTCCATGCGACATTTACTCAAAAAAAAATCGAGTCATTCTTCGTATTCCTATAAATAAAAATAAATAATCTCACGCCTTTTATCCCCGAGGGGGTAGGCAGAGGTATTCCATTACTGGATATACCCACATTTCACGAGATACATTGGACCCCTAAACGTGATAGGTGGTGAGCCCATCGCCGGACCGGGTCCGTTTACACATGTCTCAGAATTAATTCTGAGACCTGCGGGTTTCCTCACGATGTTTTCCTTCACCGTCGAGCTAGTGATAAATATGTACGTAAGTTTTTGAAAAACTCATTGGTACATGCTAGGATTCGAACCCGAGCCTCACTGATTTTCGGCCGGCTCTTTAACCGTTCGGGTTATCACAGTAAATGAGCAACAAATATTTAAAGAGCGTATCCAATTACAATTAAACTGTCGATCAAACCCATTTCAATTACAAACACGCACCTACGATGTTTAGTGGAAAAAATCGTAATTAAGCTGCTAAAATCATAAATTCCAATCCAATTTCACATACAGTGACATGACAGTGACATGTTACATACCACAAACCTATTACCGTGATCTGATTATTACGTTTTTATTTATCAACCCGTAATTACGGATTGAGAGAGTGTTAGTCTAGGGGCCAATTAAGTGGCGGAAATTTTCAAGCCACGTAAGGGAATATATTTATGTTACCTACTATTTTTACTCACCAGCATACAGTTTGTTTTCTGCACTAATAATATAAAGAGGAATGAATTGTGTTTTTGTAGATATGTTTAAAAAAATAAATATAGAAGTAAAATAAATAATCTCACGCCTTTTATCCTCGAGGGGCTAGGCAGAGGTATTCCATTTCTGGATATACCCACTTTTCACGGGATGTTCTTTGGACCCCTAAACGAGATAGGTGATGAGCCCATCGCCGGACCGGGTCATTCACAAGTGTCTCAGAATTATGTCTGGGACCTGCGGGTTTCCTCACGATGTTTTCTTTACAGTCGAGCTAGTGATGAATATGTACTTAAGTTTTTAAAAACTCATAGGTAGGTACGTGCCAGGATTCGAATCCGAGTCTCACTCATTATCATCATGGGAAGCAGGCTCGCTCTGTATGTTTGTAACGAATAAACTTAAAAAAATAATGGACCCATTTAAAAATTGTTTCATTAATGGAAAGCATACTTTTCTGGGAGTAAGTAGGCTATATGTTATCAGCTACTTATTTATAAATTCGTAGCTTTTACGAAACAATGCAACTCCATTCGATACGGTGATTCTCGAGCAAATAATCAGATTTATAATGATTGTTTACATTGTTTTAATTGGAAACAATGAGAAAACTCGTAAAGTATTCTTGTATTCGAAGAAAAAACAATCACGCCAAATGTAGAAGGATAATTGCCATCTCCGTGTCTTCTGCTAAACGTTGAGCATTTGTTACCCTCGATTAAACTTGATTGTTACGACGTGGGAGAAAAACTGTAAAGGGGCTCACACACACTGCGCTAAGAATAAGGCGTATGAACTTAGAAACTTTAATATTTTTGCTTTATTTATGTTGAGCAGTGATAGCGTTACGGCTAAAGAGCCTGCTTCACATAATGATAATCAGTGAGGCTCGGGTTCGAATCCTGGCATGTACCAATGAGTTTTTCAAAACTTACGTACCTACATATTCATCACTAGCTCGACGGGGAAGGAAAAACACCCTGAGGAAACCCGCAGGTCTCAGAATTAACTCTGAGGCATGTGTAACAGACCCGGTCCGGCGATGGGTTGACCACCTATCACGGATGGAATACCTCTGCCTAGCCCCTCGGGAAAAAAAAGGCGTGAGTTTTTTTTTTATTTATTTATGTCGGCACGTGTTTTTACAGGTAATGCAATGCATTAAAAATGGTTTCGTTAGTCCCGAACTGTTCAAACTTTTTTAGTGTTTTTTTCGTAGGTCTTGAAATTACGATAGTTTTTCCTCTAACTTGACACTGGCAGTGATGGTGGGTAGACTGCAAACCATAATAATAATTAGCGTCTACGAGTATACACGACCCATTGCATTAAACGAAAAAAAGTTTTGGAAATAAGACATTGAGGAAATGAAGTTATAAATACACACACCGGCACAATTAGCGGAACAGAAAAAAAAAGGAGAAAAAAGAGGGAATTTAGAACAATGAATGTAATTTTTAAACAATATATTATTTAAAATGAAACAACAATTAAATTAACATGTTTTGACATTCATTTGTAACACCATACTTAAAATTTTATAAAAATAAAAATTAAATTAAACAAAATGCATTTTTCTTCGATTTTTAATTATAGAGAAACAGCAGAAAATTCAAGATTTTCCAAAGTTTAACAACAATTTCAATGACTGTTCAATATCGAGTGTTTCCTCCTCGTGCTCTGATGAGGGTTTCCATCCGTCTGGGCATGCTGCGGATGATGTTATCAATGGTTTCTTGGGGCAACCTCTGCCATTCTTCAAGTAATGCGTTTCGCAACTCGTTGAGATTATTGGGAGGGGGCATTCTTGACTTTACACTCCTCTTTAGCAAGTCCCAGACGTGTTCTATAGGGTTCATATCGGGGGACCGTGCTGGCCACTCCATCACCGTTATACCAACATGGTTTAGGTATGTCTGTACTGTGCGAGCACTGTGAGCCCGAGCATTATCCTGCATTAGAATGAAGTTGTTACCAATAAAGGGGGCAAATGGCACAACATGTTCTTCTAAAATCTCCCTGATATACCGATCAGCATTCAGATTCCCGCCATCGACCACTACTAACTCCGTACGAGCTCCTAAACATATTCCTCCCCAGACCATAATTGAACCGCCGCCATATGCAACTGTATTTTCAAAATTAGACTGGATATACCGTTCTCCTTTGCGTCTCCATACTCGCTGCCTTCCATCAATTTGATTTAACATAACTCTGCATTCATCAGTAAAAAGAACCTGTCCCCAGTCGTCGAAGTCCCAATCACGATGTTCACGACCAAAGTGTAGACGGTTTGTGCGATGATGTCTCTCAAGTTTTGGGGCTTTGGCGGGCACATACGAGCCTATACCCACTTCTTCGAATCTTCTACGAACTGTCCGCTCACTCATCCTTACTGCTCGTACCTCTTCCAGTAAATTTCGAGCCTGCACCGCCGTTAGTCTCGTGTTCCGTCGGACTTGAAGTTGGAGAAAACGGTCATCCCTCCTTGAAGTACACCTTTTCCGGCCTTGTCCTCTCCTTCTCACTAGAGCATTCGTCAATCTGTATCGTTGGATGCTACGATAAATCGTTGATAACGATCGACGAAGGCTTCTGGCAATCGATCTGTAGGTTTGACCATTTCTCCTCATTTGATCTGCCCTAATGATTTCTGATGGCGTTAAATCAGGCATAATTAGATGCTCGTAAATTATCAATATGCGAAAAAACTCAAAAGCCTCAAAAACTGCAATTCAAAGCTTTTCAAATGGAATTCACGAACCTTCTAAAAACGGACAAGCGGTGGAAAAAATGAATCAATGAAAATTAAAACAAAAGAATGAAAAAAAGGGCAGTCGCTTAGTATTCCATTTTTAAATTAAAACCCAAATTTAAAAAAAGCTTGTTTAGCCGGCCAGTAACACGCAAAAATGCGTAAATACTCCCTTTTTTTTCTGTTCCGCTAATTGTGCCGGTGTGTGTATATTGAAAGGAATAATTTTTAGATTACCCTGTTTATTTACGTTTCCGTTGGAAATTCCCGTAACACCTTCTAGTGATCACTTACTACCCGTTCGCGCTAAGTTTGCCGGCCCGTGGAATGCGCGTCCCTTCCCCCAACCACCTACCGCACCGCTGAATCGCCCTCTCAATATCGTTGACAACGTCATCGCTTGCGTTTCCTTCGAGTGACGTCATATCGCCAGCGGCAAACTTAGCGTGAACGGGTTGTAAGTCATTTAAAGAACCTTTGTGCAAAATTTTCTGCTTCTAGCTAGACCCATCGCTTTCTAAACATGCGTTTATCAATCAGTTAGTCAGTCAATCACTTTCTTCTTTTATATATCGTGGCCATATCTTAGAATTGATCACTCCATGATTTGGCCGACCATTGTACGATATATTTGTATGCCATTTTATGAAATAAACAAACCTAACTATATAATGAAGTGATCAATTCTAAGATATGGCCACGACGTATTATACTACTTTTTCTCCAGACTCAGTCCCCGTACTGAGTAAAAAACGGCAAAGTGCGAGTCGGTTACTCACGAAGGATTCCAAACCACCGTAAAATATTGTCTTTTCCTCTTTATGGCTAAACCAGTGGACCAATGTTTATGAAATTTGATAAGAATATAGTTTGCATTTCGAGGAAGGATACAAGCTACTTTTCATTCCGGAATAGATACAGATGAAGTCGCAGGAAAACGATTGTTACGTTATCCTGCGACGTTACGATATGTACGATAGTTTCAAACTCATAGGAATCGTTCATGGGTTTATGCGGGCTCTCCCACTAAATAACTAAAAGGGCTCACGACCTTTAACGGGCTGTGAGAAATCAACAATCCCTTTTAAATGTCCATCGCGTATTTTATACTAACAGTCCGGTTCCTTCGCACCGCACGTCGTTAATGGACACTGTGGCTAATTAAATTAATTGGTATAGACCATGTTTTAATATCGTACGGTTGTATGCGATGAAAATCGATAAATTTATAGCAAATTAGTTTTCGTCCGTGACTTCGCTTTCCTAGATGAAAAGAAGAAAGAGCATATCCTTCCTTATGTGCAATATATATATCTATATTTTTTTTAATATTATTTTTTCAATGGTTTATATAGCAATTAAAATATATACACATTATTTAATTAATTGTTTTAATATTTTTTCAGATCTATTTTTAGAAAATGAAACACTAATTTGTTCATTCGTGCCATGGCGCATAGACTGTATACTACTTTCAACAGCACCAAGCCTAAATAAGAATCCTTAAAGGCTTGCCACTAAGATTACTTATATTATATTAAAAAATTTACTACAAATATGTTTTGTTTGTAATTTTCATTCATCCTCCACCTGCAATACCTTATAAGTTTCAGGATATATTTATATTATATATAGTACATTTTACTACTTTAGTAATACATTAAAAAACTTGTTTTTCACTTTACATTATTTTTAATGCAGTTGTTTTTTTTGTGGTATTAAGTTGAACCATACCATTATCCGCATTTGCGAAAAAGTTTTTTTTTGCTTTTTCATACATCTGTATCCTCAGAACCGAACCACGTCAAAGTTATATCCCTAACAACACGACCGTTAATGTCGACGCACTCGCACCACAGTCACATCACAACCACACCACGTGGGCGCATATTCTGTATTAGAAATGAAGGGTATAATTCACACGTACCACATTTAGCTGTCTTTGTAGACCGCGTCAGTGATTCCACATCGCAGCCACAACGCAACCACTAGCGAGCGGCCGGCCACATCGCAGACCAAACGACATTTTGTCGGTACCACAACGCAACTGCAAAAAGCTTCTGCTACACCATTCACACGTGCCCACTATTTGACCACATTTTGTCACTGCGATGTGGTGTAGTCGTGGTAGGTGTGGGTTGACACTTACTCTAAACTTACCTAAAAGTCGGTTTCGTCATAATCTGTGATTCACCTTAAAGTAGAAACAGTAGAAACCCACGGAATACATTAATGACCCATACTAAAATCTACGATTGCATTGGAGCACCTCTAATTGTTACTAGCAAATAGAATTAAAATCGAAGATAAGGTATTTACAAGTGATATTTCTTCCTAATTAGACCAAATGGCTGGAAGTTAGATAAGATTATAGATTTCAACTTCATTAATAGCGAAAACGAATAAATTAATAAATATTAATTTCATTTCAAAACATACCTACATAAACAAGTATAGTAAAATGTACATACTTTAAATAACTTCTAGAACTGTTATAGAAGCTTGGTACACATCCTGTTTTGTGTATGTTACGCTTTTTATACGGAAAGATAAAAATATGAAAAATTTACGTGATACAAAACGATTACATTCATTCGACAGTGTTATATTTAGCAACAAAGCAAACTTGTGTTTTATTGCAAATGGCGTTCCACATTTCATTAAAACTAAATCTAAATAAGTACCTAAATAAAACCTTTCCTATTAAAATTCTAATGTAAATGACGTTGACTAACATAATTTACAGGCCTGTTGGCTCAGTTGGTGATGACCCTGCCGAGTCGGAGGTGGCGGGTTCGATCCCCGCCCGGGGCCAACATTTGTCTGTAGGCTTCGTGTCTGGGCTTTTAATATTTATTTAAGTAGGTATGTTTATCAGTTGTTCAGTACCTATAGTACAGGCTCTGCTTAGTTTGGGACTGAATAACCGTGTGTGTGTGTCCCACAATTTATTTATTTATTTGATTTCATACGCGGTTGCATACAAAATCTATCTAAATAGTTTACAATTGCTGAATAATGTATTGGTACGTCCTTTTTTTAACTATTCGAATTTAACTTTTAATAAAAGTCATCAAATAAACTACCAGTGCCTCTGACGACGTTAAATTAAAAAACTAGGTAGCCATGTCCTGCGCATCTCTGTCCCGGAATTAGTGGAAGTGTCCCGATTAATTATCTCCTTTTTTAAACAAGCGATTTTCTAGAATACAATCCTTGTGCCTCATGGAATTACTCAAAATTATGACGTGTCAAAATATATAATAATATTATATTTAACCTGCTTAAGGATAAATTTCCAAAACACTTTAATAGCTCTCACCTACGTTACATATAGACGACGGGCTTGTCGGGACTTGACGGGCCTGTTTGCTCAGTTGGTAGTGACCTTGCCTTCTGAGTCGGAGGTCGCGGGTTCGATCCCCCCTAGGGGCCAACATTTGTGTGCATGAACATGTCTGTTGGCTGCGTGTCTGGTCGTTTAATATTTATTTAAGTATGTTTATCAGTTGTTTAGTACTCAAGTACAGGCCCTGCCTAGTTTGGGACTGAATAACTGTCTGTGAGTTGTGTCCCACAATTATTATTATTATTATATAGAAGAAAGAACCTGATGTGCAAATTTTAATGGTCTAGTCCTCCATTTTAAGCTGAGTTCTGTCTTTCAGTCAGTCTATGTCAGTCAGTCAGGAATGGATTTACAATAGCTAACACTATTATGTATTGTAAATTCTACTGTTTATGTAACAGTGATGACTAGATTATCGTATTGGGAGTACTCCTGTAAAGGTAATTTATGTTGTAAATTTATATAAAAGGACCAGTTTGATAATAGTTTCTATTGAACTCATATTTTTTAAATATTTTATTCTTACATGTCCCGCTACTACCGTTTATGGTCCCGTAAAAGACAGTCCCTTGTCTGCCTTACTTCTCTGTATATTGGTTAAAATTCCTGAGTGACTTGTAGTTCTCTCAGCTGGATTAAATCGAGCAGCACTGGGGCCAATCGTAGAAGGTCTTTTTTTTACAAACTGTCTCTTTGTAGGTAGTTTATAAAAACTATACCTACCACCTAGCATTTTTTTCGTCATCTACCTCCCAAATTCTTTAAAAATGTTGAAATTCTACATCAGAAGTGTTCTACTCACAAATACACACTAATTACTGTAAAAATATATTAAAAGGATCGGAGGAGGAGAAAAATATATTAACATGAAATGAAAATGAGAATGTATTTATTTCCGTAGGTAATTACCTGTCTGCCTTAAGAATCTGCCTAAAATAGATTGTGTCATCACCAGAATCTGTCCTTAGACATCGCCATGGGTATCGCCCATCGCCGGACCAACTTTTGTCAAGATGTCTTTCTTTACTATCAACTTTGTAAAAAATAGGTAAGAAATTATGTACTAAAAGCTATTTTTATATTCGATTATTTGCTGTTTTCGTCTTTTGTTTCATCTATGGCTTATACAGTAGTTCATACTTGATCGCGGATGTGGTTAGTTATCTTTATGGCAGATTTTTCAATCGTCAGATAAACTTTATCTGCAGAATATATTGATGCTGTCACTCCCTGACAAAGTGACAGGTGATGTTTATTCTTCAGAAAATTTTTAACTGACTAATGAAAAATCAAGTATTAAGACTAGGCATAACATAAAAGAAAGTACCTAATAACCGTTTGTTAGTCGTATACCTCGAAATCAAAAAATCCTTGTAGCTTTTCACCTATTCGCATTTCGCCGCGATCTCAAAATTTCTGAACAGATTTTTATTCTTGTAGTATGATTTTCTCACACTTCCTCATGTGTGAGGAAAGACCCTTAGCTCAGCAGTGGGCTGTTACGGGTTGATGATGATGATGAGTATGATTTTGGATCGCTAATTACAATTGTCTAAAAAAACCATAGTAAATTTACTTTCCTGCCTGTCTTCACTATTGTCGCTTTTCACCTCGATAGATATTTGTTTGTAATGCGTTATAATATATCGCGATATTTCCTTTGTTCCTTTGTCACACACATCACTGACATGACTAATAAATTAATAGACAAGATTATATGCTGTCATGTGATATCTACTATATAAAAATAAGTCGGGTTTTCCTTCCTGACGATTTAACTCCAGAACTGACGAACCGATTTCCATGGTTTTGCATTCGTTGGAAAGGTCTCGGGCTCCGCAAGGTTTATAGCAAAGAAAATTCAGCATTGCACCCGTGCGAAGCCGGGGCGGGTCGCTAGTCTACTATATAAAAATAAGTCGGGTTTTCCTTCCTGACGATTTAACTCGAGAACGGCCGGACCGATTTTGATGAAACTTTTTGTGTGGGTTCGAGTGGGTCCAGGGATGGTTTATAGCAAAGAAAATTCAGCATTGCACCCGTGCAAAGCCGGAGCGGGTCGCTAGTATGATATAAATTTGCTACTGTTGTAAAATTCTATTCAAAATATATGCGGCTTAATAAATAGGCTATTGATAACACATGCTACATCAAAATTTGCTACGGTTGTAAAAGTCTGTTAAAAATATATGCTAGTATCAAAATATATTACCGATATTACACGCTACAACAAAAAACGCTATAACGGTGAAATGCGATTAGGTGAAAAGCTACAAGGATTTTTTTATTTCGAGGTATACGACTAACAAACGCTAATAACAACAACGTAAACCAATATCATCAATCGCTCTGCTATAAAATATTTGCCGTTAAACTGGTACAGATAGAAATTTATTCAAAAACAAAACGGTTTACTCAGTCATGTTTTACCTCACAGTAGCTTTGATATAAAACAAATTGAATCAATAAATAAATAAAATTTATTACTGACAAGTTGTCAATTTATTCGGTCAAGCAGTTACGTTCCGGTTCAAAGATAAAATATTATTTTTTCTGAGAAAATTGAACTGGTGTTCAAATTCGCGCTTTTAAATTTTATTCACGACGATAAATAAAATTTTAATTATTTTTACGTCGTAAAAATCCGACTAATATAATAAATGTGAAAGTTTGTATGTTTGTTACTCAAACACTTAAAAACGGCTGAACGGAGGTACAGAAATAGTATGAAACCTGGATTTTAATCGCATTTTTGATAATTTATTTAAAATTTACTTTGTGAAGCACCGCGGGATTCACTGCGCGGAAGAATACGTATTTCTATTTTGTTTACAACAGATTTACACTTATAGAATACTGTAGACGAGATCGTGGGAAAGAGTTGGTATAAATATAATCTTGGTCTTTCACAAAGCAAAAATAATAAATGATTCTGATAATAAAAAATGGGTAATGTAAAGGACCCACTATTTTCTTTCTTGTTTGCCAACCCTTACTATTGAACATATTCTTTCATACGTATACAACACGTAACAGAATAAGCGCAATTCCTCATACACCCCAATCAGTTTAAAAAAAATATGATGCCTTCGTACTTTACTTAAAATCTTAAATCAAGAGCAACAATAGTACGATTTCGATAGCACTAAATTTGGAAAAAAATTAACACATATGAAAAATAGCTGAAATTGATTCAGTAATTGATACTGAACAAACTGATTTCAGGAATTGAGCTTATTCTGTTACATATTGTATAACCTCACGTCTCTTTCCCATTGGGGATGACGGAGACAAAAGTGAAATAGTGTCCAACCCACCAGAAAATAAATTCAATTACAATATATTTTCCTTCCTTCCGTCTCAACATCCGCGTTCGTTTCAACATTTTTGTGCAGCAAAAAATGTAGGTTGCTGTCCGAAATATCCGATTTGACAGACCGAACGAGATTCTAGCAAAACGTGAATGTGGACAAAAACAACGTTTAGCGTGCCGCATATTTAAGTTACGGGTTCCGGCGCCAGAAGTGCTCATAATCTTCTATATCCACACTAATATTATAAAGCGCAGAGATAAAGAGCCTGCATCTGATGATGATAATCAGTGAGGTTTGGGTTCAAATCCTGGTATATACCAATGAGTTTTTCAAACTTACGTATATATTCATCACTAGCTCGACGGTAAAGGAAAACATCACGAGGAAACCCGCAGGTTATACCCATATTTCACGAGATATAATGGACCCCTAAACGTGATAGGTGGTGAGCCCATCGCCGGACCGGGTCTGTTTACACATGTTTCAGAATTAATTCTGAGACCTGCGGGTTTCCTCACGATGTTTTTCCTTCACCGTCGAGCTAGTGATAAATATGTACGTAAGTTTTGTTTGTATTGTTGTATTTTTAAAACGAATAAAAACTACAGGACCTATTTAAAAAAAAATGTACAATGTAAAAAATGTACAAAAAAATGTACAACCTACCTACCTGCTTGTGTGATTTGAGCGCTAGGCTGGACTAGAATATCAGCTATGGCTTATACCTCAGCTGTAAAAAAAATGGAAAATATAACAGAAAGGCTTCAACAATAGAATCTCAATAACTACGAACCCCAATTTTAAACAAAACTGTTGTCTTTTTAAATCCCGTAACCGGTTCGGTTCAACGTCTCGATCGATTTCATTCGAATGACAGTTTGGTCTCCATTCTTTATTTATTTCTATATTTGCTATGCTAAGTGAGTTCCCTAATAAATTATTAGGCTACTGTGAAGGTAGCAGTTGAATTAAAAGGTTAAGCAGACAAATTAAAAAATAAAATCTCATTCAATGAAGCTCTGCAGTACCAGTGTGCTTGTAACGATCACACTGGTTAAGTTAATGGCGGTCAGTAAGTGAATGAGTGACCGCCTAGTGGCATTATATCACGAGCGCTTCCGTGTTTCGGAAGGCCCGTTAAATGGTTGGTCCCGGATTTCGTTGTGTTTACACACAATTGAAGTCGTTCAGTTGGGTGGCTTTAAAAATTCTGACAGTTAGGTGGCCACAACACCTTTGCCCAATCTGAGGTGGGCTCGCGTGGGAGATTATAGCCCATACTTCCTCATTGCATGTATGAGGAAAGACTCTTAGCTCAGCAGTGGGCTGTTTCGGCTTGTTGATAATGATGTTTTTTTAACTCTGAAATAAAATTACGGCGTTACTTACACCAAAATTTCCAAACGGTCTTCAAATTATAGTTCCAGAAAAGAAAATGTTATCCAATTTTATGCTTTTACATTGGGAACAGTGATTACATCGCCATCTACAAAGCCTATCGGAACTACTTTATTTTTTGGTAAAATTGTTTCTCAGAAAGAACCTCTATCTCACCACTTGTCACGTTTAGGGGTCCAAAAAATGCACTGTCGAAAAGTGGGTACTTCCAACAATTAAATATCTCCATCCAAACCTTCACGCAAACCCCCTGGGATACAGGGCAAGACTGTTTATTTATTTATGTTTGTATACATATTTATCCAATATATATATACATATAATAAAACTCTAACGGGGCCGTGTCTGTACATTAAATATTTTTTGAAAATTTTAACGGTAGTGTATATAGTTATCGATATAGATACCAAAACACATTTTTTTGGAATTTTTGTCTGTCTGTCTGTCTGTCTGTCTGTCTGTCTGGTTGTGCACGCATCACGCAAAAACTACTGGACGGATTTTGATGAAATTTGGTGTGGTGATAGCTGAGTACCCGGGTCAACATCTAGGGTACTTTTTATTCCAGAAAAATATCTCATTCCCACGGGAAAATATAAAAACTGGGTAAAAAGAAAAATACGTACTACTCTGAAACGATAACACCTAGAATCTTGAAATATGGTGTGAAGGTGTCTTATACATCGTAGCCAACCCATATAAAGGGATATTCGTAAATTCCCACGGGAACGGGAATAATCGGGATGCGCGCGGGCAACGTCGCTATGGGCACCCGCTATTTGAAATATGGTATGTAATGTAGGTGTCTTATATATATGTCATAGGCAACCACTATAAAGGGATTTTTGGAAATTCCCACGGGAACAGGAATAAACTGGATCCGCGCGGGCAACGCCGCTGGGCACCCGCTAGTTTATCCAATATGTGAGCACACAGTTTGTTGTGACCAGCAGCCTAAATAATAGCTTAACGGATTTTGAATTTCGAATTGTCGTCTAAATCTCCGGACTACATTTTTATAATAAGTAAACCACGCAATTTTGTTTGTTTTAATATTTAATGCAGGTACAGTCAAGAGCAAGTCAAGCTTTACACTACCAGTTTAAGCTGAGCTCTGATTTATACTGGGCGCCATAGAATACAGGGCCGGGTCAAAGTCCGAAGTGTCAAGCTTAGCGTGGTCTTGACTGTACATCATTCAAAATCGTGCATCCCCACTGGAATACTTAATAAGGTTTTCTTTCTAATGTCCCTATAGACTAATAAATAGTACTCAATTACATAGGTATTTAAAAAGCAGCAAAACATTATAGACACACTAAAATCAATGGTACTGCCCCCGCATAAGTGTGCAAACGATTTCGCGTGCATTTTAATTGGCCACGCTATCAATATTCATGAGACGATTGTCCCTAATGACTAGTACGTGTTAATTACTTGGCTACTTAGAAACTTAGAGATTGCTCAAGGCGCTATATTCGGTATAATTTATAAGCTACTAGGCACTCAGCTGTGGTGCCGTTGTGGTACCAGTTTTTTCTCGATACCATATGGAATTTTGGGAAATCGTTTCAGGAGATGCCTTCGTTTATGGAAAAAACAATCAATTGACGGGCCTGTTGGCTCAGTTGGTAGTGACCCTGCCTTCTGAGTCGGAGGTCGCGGGTTCGATCCCCGCTCGAGGCCAACATTTGTGTGCATGAACATGTCTGTTGGCTTCGTGTCTGGTCGTTTAATATTTATTTAAGTATGTTTATCAGTTGTTTAGTACCCATAGTACAGGCCCTGCCTAGTTTGGGACTAAATAACCATGTGTGAATTGTGTCCCACAATAATCTTAGAATCATCAAAACCCTGTTACATCTCACTGCTGATTTTAGGGTCGTTCCTCACAAATGGAAAAAAATTTTTTTTATTGCTGATACTCTATACTACTCGGATACTCTATACTCTTGAACCCAGACGATTTCTTACATATGTTATAATATCCCACCGGGGATTTGGAGATGGTGTTAGGCTCATGGCTAAATAAAGACATTAAAATATAATAAGACATAGAGGGGGATTGGGAATCATTGGGAATATTTTAGTTACTTGTAGTTAGTTATTTCAGTTATTATGAACGCGAGCTGTCATTCGGTCGTAATCGTACTAGATTTATTCCACTTGTAATAACTTTTGGAATCAAGTTTTCCTCGCTTTGTCCCCTCAATGCCTTATTATATTTTAATATCTTTGTGGCCAACTAACTCTAAGAATTTTTCAGGTCATTTTTTTATTCAATAAAAAGTAGCCCATATTTTATTCTGATATAAAAACTATATTACTGTAAAGTTTTATCAAAACCCGCGCAGCAGTTTTTGCATGAAACAGCAACAAACATCCATCTGGCCATCCATTCTCACAAACTAGCATTTATAATATTAGTATTTTCCTCAGATCGTGTAAGATTTCTGACGGCTCAAATGCCAAAGTTTTTTCTTAATTATAGAAGGAACGGGAGTAGGTATAAAAACTTTGTTCAAATTACTAGTGATATCTACTTATGATCAACACTGTAATTAAGTCGAATCCGTTTAGCACTGATCTTGCTACCTCATAATTAAAAGACTGCAAATCTCTAAGAGCTGCTCGAGTAAAAACTTGTCTCTCTTTAATTAAAGTTGTAACTGTTGGTGGGCAGAAAGGTTTTATTATAAGGTACAGCACGGCCGTTTTAACTTGGCTTCTCTGAACATGGTCTTTGAAACAATTCCAAAAATTATGAAATATGATAAAAGTTGTCTCTGCATGAGTATTAGAATTAAAATCCCGCTTTAAAATTTTAATGAGTAACCATTAAAATGTTTAAAAGAAAATTGTATATTTTTTTCAATGAATGTAATTTTTACTATAATAATGAATTTATGAATTTTAAAATGAAATAAGTATGTCTATATGTCTAAGTTTTTGCATGTCTTATAATTACGGCAAACATGTATGCACTGCCAAGACTGTATTTTTTCCATCTGTAAAACCATGTTTGATGCAAATAAAGAACTATTCTATTCTATTCATAGTACCGCCATATGTAGGCTAAAAAATGATATTCCGCAGCCATTTGCGTAACTTCAGAGCTGCCAAGTTAAACTGTAAGTAGTGGGTGCCTGGTGACATTGGTGCCTGGTGACCTTGCTTCCTCTTTACTCCCGTCCCCGTGGGACTTTCCTCAAATCCCTTCTTAAATAAAATAAAATAAATAATCTCACGGCATTTATCCCCGTAGGGGTAGGCATAGGTATTCCATTTCCGGATATACCCTCTTCTCACCAGAATATTCAACCCCTAAACGTGATAGGTGGTGAGCCCATCGCCGGACCGGGACTGTTACACAAGCCTCGGAATTCTGAGACGTTTTCCTTCACCGTCGAGCTAGTGATAAATATGTACGTACGTTTTGAAAAACTCATTGGTACATGCCATGATTGGAAACCGAGCCTAACTGATTATCATGTGAAGCAAGCTCTTTAACCGTATGGCTATCACTTACTCTCACTCACTTATGTCACTTGAGGAAACTTTTTAAAAATTTCATGCATCCAGACCCGGCGCCGCGGCGGCGGTTTTGGCTGTGCGTTGATCGATGATAAGGTCAGTTTATTTTTTAGCCGTTATAATAATAATAGAACCTCTTTGCTTATTGTCTATTTATAATTGAAATCGAAATCTTCTTCATTTTATTTATTAAGCGGCCAGTGTGTGCTCTGCATACACTGGCGGTAATTACAGATTTTTAGTACAAGCAATGTACGTTATAATATTATTGCAATAAAATTAAATAGGTACAATAGACCAGCTGTTCCAGCGCGTGGCTGTGTGAGTTCGTCGTTTCGGACTTTTGTACGTAGTTTCTGTACTGCTTTAGCTTAAATATACTGTGGTATCTGTCCCGATGTCAAAGACACCAAGATTGAAGCGGCCCACTCGTGCGTGGCGGCCATATCGATTTTTTGCGCTCGATAGACGCATCGATTCTCTGAATCCAGACAAAAGAAATTCAATTTTAAATACAATGTTCGAGGTTCTTTTTCGGGAATTGCTGACTGTATGTGTAATGGATTTTGGATTAGCAATTGGCGATGTGCTTTCGGATGTCACGATTAAATAATAGTTTAGGTTAATAATAGTTTTGGGGTATTTCCTAGACCAGACTTAGAATCCCAAGATCTGTCTCTAGCCTCATGGCTGAAGGACGTACGTTGTCACTTTTTTTTGTGTTTATTGGCGTTTGCATATTTTGTGCTTTATGTCAGTGTCTACGTGACTATTGTATGTTGACACTATTGACCAGTTGACCAGTTGACCACCGCTCACAATTTTGCTCGATCTTGAGCCTAAAAGATTCACGTCTGTAGTGTCGCTTTGGTCTAGTACTATTTAGTATACTGTGCTTTGGTGGTTATTGTTACCGCGCCGCGTCGGCCCATCTCATTGGCGTGCTATCTCTTATCCTATTTCTCTCCATGCGGCCTGTTATGAAATTTCCAAAATGCACATACTAATGTCAGAAAAAGATTAATTACAGCATCTGTTAGTAACTCAAAAAATAGTCTGTGGACTTGATTTTTTTTTATACGGTCAAATTGAGAAACCACCTCCTTTTTTGAAGTCAATTTAAAAACCTCAATACAGTCAATCAAGCACAGTCTCGCTCGAATATTTAGCGATATTTTAATATAAGGATTGAATCCCTATCGCTACTAATATTATAAATGCGAAACCTTCTGCCTGTCGCTTATCTTTTCAAGGCTAAATCTTTATGAAATTTGGCAGAACTATAGGTAGTTTATATCGTGAGGAAGATCACAGGGGCTTTTTTATCCCGAAAACTTGATTTGCTTAATTGCTAATTGATATTCAACTTAATTTGCTTTACATAAGACTGAAAATAGTACAGCATTAAATCGCAGCGAAGCGCAGTCAACAATCGTATACAGAAAAAAATTAAGTCGAATTTCAATTGTTTCTATATTTTGTTGTTTCGCCGCCGCTCCGTCTGCACCGGCCCTTACTGTATTATGAAGAGAGGTCAGTAACCTGTGGGGCGAAGTGACTATAGAATAACGGAATTGTTTAGGAGATACCTTTTGTAAAGCTATGGGACAGCGTTTGCTTTAACCCGCGCCCTCGCTCAATTAGACCACCGGATGTCCAGCGTTGCCCGTGCAGAGCATGTTTTTTCCATTCCCGTGGGAATTTACAAAAACCCCTTCTTAATGATCACTGACGTCATTTAAGGAACCTTTGTACAAAATTTCATGGTTCTAGACCTATGTTCTAGACCCAGTTGTTTCGGCTGTGCGGTGATTGTTCAGTCAGTCAGCCAGTTTCTTAGTTAATATATTATATTATATTTGCTGTTCCGCGCGGTTTCACACGCGTAGTTCCGTTCCCGTAAGAATACGCGGATAAAATATAGACTATGTTACTTCCTAATAATGTAGCTTTTCAAAGGTGAAAGAAATTTTAAAATCCGTCCAGTAGTTTTGAAGCCTATTCAATGCAAACAAACAAACAAGAAATCAAATCTTTCCTCTTTATAATATTAGTATATTGTAACAGAATAAGCGCAATTCCTGAAATTAGTTTGTTCAGTACAGGGCTTGAAAGCGGTTAAGGTTAAGGGTTAAGCTAGCGGTATAAAATTACGGTACCGTTTTGATTTAAAGGTAGAGCCAAAAAGGTACGAATTGCGGTACCGGTACCGTTTTTTAGTAGTACCTCATCGAAATCATTTTCGGTACCGAAAAACGCGTCAGCGCGACGTTGCCAAACCGCTCGGCTCGGCGCGCGGGGCGCGGGCGCTCGGGGCCCGGCCGCTTGCCGCGGCTTGTCATACCTATCGAATCTCATTTCTTGCTTACGTAGGTATTGCATTACCGCGCGCTGTGGTGACGTGACGCTTATCTATAACTTAGCTATAACTTTTCTATTCTAGGTACCTATATAGAAGTACGTTCTTTTTTCGACTGTGTATGTGTACATTGATTGCAGTACCTAATGGGCAGAAAACGAAAGAATGCCGTTTACGCTTTCTTTTCCTATAATAAAGAAACTCAATTTTCTACATGTTTAGTCCCTGGTTGTAGAAAATCAAATATCAAGGTCAGTATGAACGAACTTTACATTTTACGACTAGGTAATAGATATTTAATTATATTATGGAGGTAAGTAGGTATAATATTATTTTATGAGTTTGAGAAACGAGAAGCGACTTTGTTACTATGTAGGTAGTGATTAACCTACATAGTAACAAAGTCGCTTCTCGTCTGTCCTTATGCTTAGATCTTTAAAACTAAGCAACGGATTTTGATGCGTTTTTTAATAGATGGAGTGATTTAAGAGGAAGGTTAATACCTATGCATATAATACATACATAATATAATAGAGAAACACAGATAATATCATATAAACCGAAGCGAAGCGAGGGCGAGTCGCTAGTTTAAATACAAAATGCAAATAGTTTTTGATGCACTATTTTAAATGTAAAGTACCTACCAAATAGTTTTGTGTTTTGTATTTTAAATCTATACATATAATAAAACTCTAACGGGGCCGTGTCTGTACATTTAATATTTTTTGAAAATTTTAACGGTAGTGTAGGTATATAATTATCGATATAGATACCAAAACACTAATTTTTGGAATTTTTGTCTGTCTGTCTGTCTGTCTGTCTGTCTGTCTGTCTGGTTGTGCACGCATCACGCAAAAACTACTGGACGGATTTTGATGAAATTTGGTGTGGTGATAGCTGAGTACCCGGGTCAACATCTAGGGTACTTTTTATTCCAGAAAAATATCTCATTCCCACGGGAAAATATAAAAACTGGGTAAAAAGAAAAATACGTACTACTCCGAAACGATAACACCTAGAATCTTGAAATATGGTGTAAAGGTGTATACATCGTAGCCAACCCATATGAAGGGATATTCGTAAATTCCCACGGGAACGGGAATAATCGGGATGCGCGCGGGCAACGTCGCTATGGGCTGGGCACCCGCTATTTGAAATATGGTATGTAATGTATGTGTCTTATATATATGTCATAGGCAACCACTATAAAGGGATTTTTGGAAATTCCCACGGGAATGGGAATAAACTGGATCCGCGCGGGCAACGCCGCTAGGCACCCGCTAGTACTAAATAAAATCTTTATAAAATAGATATTTTCAAAATACTTCTTTAACCTTCGAGAGCTAACGTTTACTTAACTATGATAAGTTAACCCTTCGTCTTTTTGACGATCATTTGCAGGGTACCGTACCGTACCCAAAGGGTAAATCCGCTGTCCGTCCCTCTGTCACCAGGCTGTATCTCATGAACCGTGTTAGTTAGACAGTTGAAATTTTCACATATTATTTATATTTCTGTTGCCGCTACAACAACAAATACGAAAAAACAATAAAATAAATATGTAAGTTGTATGGGACATACAACAAACGTGATCTTTTTTGTCGTTTTTCGGGTTTCGTGCCCAAAGGGTAAAACGGGACCCTATTACTCTGTTTACGTTATTTAAAATCTACTAATGTAAATATTGCCTGAAATAAAGATTATTATTATTACTAAAACTCCGCTGTCCGTCCGTCTGTCTGTCTGTCCGTCTGTCACCAGGCTGTGATAGTTAGGCAGTTGAAATTTTCACAGAGAATGTAGGTATTTCTGTAGCCGCTATAACAACAAATACTAAAAAACATAATAAGTATTTAAGGGGGCTACCATACCACAAACGTATTTTTTTGGCGTTCTATAGATAATGGTACGGAACCCTTAGTGTGCGAGTCCGGCTCGCACTTGGCCGGTTTTATTAAATTTTTAATTTATACGTTGGTGAAAATTAATATATATTTATTTTTTAGTTACTTAAATAAAATAAATAATCACACTTGATCCCCGAGGGGGTAGGCAGAGGTATTCCATTTCTAGAAATACCGACATTTCACAAGAATATTCGACCCCTAAACGCGACAGGTGGTGAGTCCATCGCCGGACGGGTCTGTTACACTGTGTAACTTACACATGCCTCAGTATTAATTCTGAGACCTGCGGGTTTTGTCACGATGGTTTCCTTCACTGTCTCGTTTTTCGTCACCGTTTTAATACTTTATGAGCAATTTTGTATAGCATAATAATATTATGTTGGTTTTGAGATCAATTAGGTAGGTTAGGTAGGTATTTTAAACAGCTAAATTATCTTTCTCTCTTATTCTAAACCGCGGGTGTGTCGGTAAAACAATAAAAGATGGAGAAAGCAATACCTATTGGATGCTCATCGTCATCTTGACAAACTTTAGCTTTCTAGGGTAAAATCTTTTAAATAATACAAATTATTCGAACACAATTAGCGCTCATTTTCATTCTGCGAGGTCACATTATTATGCCACCGTATGAAATGTATGTATTTGTATTTGTTCTGAGCTTTTTAAGCATGTGTTGTTTTTAACAAAAAATATTTTAAACATTTTTTTATCCACAAGCAGCACTATTCGTTATCGTTCATTTTATTTTATATGAAGTTTGACTGGTAATGTTGACTAAACATAATCACATTAAAATGGAAAATAGGTATGTCTGGAAAAGTATTCTAACGGGGCCGTGTCTGTAACATGAAATATATTTTTTAAATTTTTGCGGTGCGTGCACAACCAGACAGACAGTTAGACAGACTAAAGAAAATTTATATATATTTAAAATTGGTGTTTTAGAATGTACATCTATAACTAATTAACTATATAGACAGACTAAAGAAAATTTATATATATTTAAAATTGGTGTTTTAGAATGTACATCTATAACTAATTAACTATATAGTTAAGTCTAACTGTCTGTCTGGTTGTGCACGCATCACGCAAAAACTACTGGACGGATTCTGATTAAATTTGGTGTGATGATAGACTTTGTCACGTTCTTATTACAATCGCCTTAGAGGTCAGACTCGCACTACAAGTGTAAAGCTTCTATAATTAGGTGTCAGGGAATATGTACCAGCTGTTTTCAGTTGTTAAAGTCATGCCATCAAAAACATAAATTGTAAAAAAACAAGTCTCTCAACTCAGTTCTTCTACCGTAAAAAGTTTTGAGGTCCATGGAATACTAAGTCGGTTAATTTATTCGATTCCTACTTAAGGAACCCTCTGTCTTAATTACCATACTTTTTTTTTGCATCTATACATATAATAAAACTCTAACGAGGCCGTGTCTGTACATTAAATATTTTTTGAAAATGT
Organism: Ethmia dodecea; assembly: GCA_963855545.1. Classification (NCBI taxonomy): domain Eukaryota; kingdom Metazoa; phylum Arthropoda; class Insecta; order Lepidoptera; family Depressariidae; genus Ethmia; species Ethmia dodecea. Next base: position 12,969,152 of record OY979446.1, on the reverse strand, counting down.
TTACGGTAGTGTATATAGTTATCGATATAGATACCGAAACACCAATTTTTGGAATTTTTGTCTGTCTGTCTGTCTGTCTGGTTGTGCACGCATCACTCAAAAACTACTGGACGGATTTTGATGAAATTTGGTATGGAGATAACTGAGTACCCGGGTCAACATCTAGGGTACTTTTTATTCCAGGAAAATATCTCATTCCCACGGGAAAATATAAAAACTGGTTAAAAAGAGAAATACGTACTACTCCGAAACGATTACACCTAGAAACTTGAGAAATGGTATGAAGGTGTCTGATATGTCATAGGAAATTGGTATGAAGGGATTTTTGGAAATTCCCACGGGAACGGGAATAAACTAAATCCAAGCGGGAAAACGCCGCTGGGCATCCGCTATTTGAAATATGGTATGTAGGTATCTTAAATATGTCGTAGGCAACCACTATGAAGGGATTTTCGGAAATTCCCACGGGAACGGGAATAAACGGAATCCGCGCGGGCAACGCCGCGGGGCATCCGCTATATATAATAAGTACTAACAGACATTATTTATCCATCCAGGGTGAGCACGGAACCAATCTCCTTTATCACTTGTCGTCTAATCATCCTAATGAGTTCCAAATAGTAACTGATCGAAACAAATTAAACAAAAGCGAAGAACTTGCACTGTCAAATGATGAGAATGATTTGAATGTTTCAAATAATAGTGATTTTGCAACAAATAATACAAGATCTGCGAGCAGTAGTTCTTCAAAACTGGCCTATTTACAAACACAGTGTGTAAATTTGGTAACAGTACACGGAAGGCCATTTTTATTGATGGATGATCAGGCATTTAAAAACATTATAGCGATGACTGCCATAACTCCAAGGGAATCTCAATCGTTAAATTCACATTCAATAAGAAGATCCATTATAGAAGCGGCTGAAAAACTGCGAAAAGATATAAGTAAAGACATTAAAGGCAGACTAATATCATTAAAAATTGACAGTGCCACCCGACTAGATCGGACCTTTTTTGCAGTGAATGCTCAATATATTGAAAACAACTCAGTCATAATTAAAACCTTAGGTGTGGCAGAGATGTGGGACAGGAGCACTTCGGAGTACCTACGGGAAAAGTTATTGTACATATTAAGGAGATACGAAATAAACGTGGATCAAATTTATACGATCACGTCAGATAATGGTGCAAATATGTTGAAATTGACCCGCTTGATGAATGACAGTTTAGTAGAAGATACAGAAGACGATTTTAGTGACAATGACTCTAACTCTGATTTAGGATACAGTGATCAATTATTAGAGGTGACTTTTCAGCCCGATGATAATGTACAATATGCAATTACATCGGTTCGGTGCGCTGCACACTCACTGCAGCTAGCAGTTCAAGATGCGTTGAAAGAAGGTGAAACAATGCACACAATTGAACAGGCGCGCTCGATTGCTAGGAAACTGCGAACGCCTACTATGAGAAACTTAATTAAATCAGCAAAAAATAAAAATGCCATTTTAGATAATAACACGCGCTGGCATTCAACATTTGACATGTTAGAGCGATTGAAAAGTTTAAGGGATTGTTGCTCGGAAGAACCTGGAGAACCATTGTATTTGTCTAACACCTTTTGGAATACAATAGATGAATTGATAAGTTCTCTGAGACCAGCCAAAATATGCACAAAACAATTACAAGAAGAACAGCTTACTTTAAGTGATTTTTTTTACTATTGGACAAAATGTTATTTTGATACATCACACGTGCCCTTCCCTCTTGCGCAACATATTTGTGTATTTATGAAAAACAGACAAAACATTTTGATGTCCAATGCTACATTTCTTAGTGCATTGTATTTAGACCCCCGATTCCAAGTGGTTTTGTCGCTTGAGGAGGAAGCTTCGGCTTTGCAACATTTAAATGTTACTTGGCTACATATTTTGAAAGTACAGGCAGACAATGTTGTTACTCAACAAGAAAGTGATGAAGACCTTGACCGTCCATCTACATCTTCGGCTGGTTCACAAATAGTGGATGAAATGGAAATGATGTTGTCCCAAACTGAAAGAGAGAAGAGACCTCAACAGCGCGCTCGTTATATTCACACACGGGCTGACATTTCAACTATGTTACAAAATTTTTCCAACCATCCCCGTTTACCACCAAAAGAGGATATATTATCATTTTGGGAAAAAAAAGCTTTGTTGGAGCCTCAACTATATCGATTAGCAAAAGTAGTGTTTGCGGTGCCAGCCACGCAAGTGAGCGTGGAGCGTCTATTTTCTTCTTTAAAATATGTGATAAACAATTTGCGTTACTCCTTAAATGAAAATATTGTTGATGACATTTTAGTCTTACGAAATAATAAATGAATATATTTCATGTTTACCCTGAAGAAGTTTAGTAATGTGTTACGTTTTCTTTTTTGGTAGTGGGTGGTAAGTAGGTAGCGGCGGAGTGCCTACCTAACAATTTTGTTTGTTGTTGACTTTGAGTATGAAACCAACCGGAGACTACACTGACACTCGTTCCCCTCTGCCGAAAAAAGTGTCGGTCAACGATCATACCTGTTATATACAACTAGTTTTTTTGAGTTCACGAGTGCTCGGATTGGTGAATGTATTTGTGTGCATCTACTTCAAGCTAGTGTTTAATTGTTTTGTCAAAAAATGCTTTTGTGTTAACATTATTTGTGTGCGTTTCCTCGTCCCCCGCGCAGACATTGGCAGACTTTTTTGCAAAGAAACTAGTGCGTGTGACGTCTCCTGTTGGTTTAAGACTCAAAGGTTGTTGATTTTTAAATCAGATCATTTTATGTTAAGTACCTATGTTGATTTATTTTAGGGTGTTATTTAAATGGTTAGCAGAGTATTCGTATTTTTGTGAGCAGAAAAATATAATCTGTAAGCAGAAATAGCTAATTGGTCAGCAACTCATGGCAAACAAATATTACAAAACCAATCAGCAATTTATGTCATTCTGGATGACAGTAATTATTTTTGAGCTGCAATGAGCTGCTACTGTTTAATAAAATTTTGGTAAGCACTCTGAGGGAAAGCCAAAATATTTTTTTTGAGCTGCATATAAAAGTAGCAAAAATAATCTCAGCAAACTTGTCATTCGCAAAATGGGCGCATTCCTTACAAAGATTAGGAAGGACTTTGGATTATGCAACTTTTATGATTATTATTACGATTACGATTACAAGTAGTGGTTATGGTGGTAGTGGTAGTGGCAGTGGCGGTGGTGGCAGTGGCAGTGGTAGTGGTGGTGGTAGTGGTAGTTGCAGCGGCAGCGGTGGTGGTGGTAGTGGTGGTGGTGGTAGTAGTAGTGGTGGTGGTGGTAGTTGTGGTGGTGGTATTGGCGGCGGCGGTGGTTGTGGTGGTGGTAATGGTGGTGGTAATGGTAGTGGTAGTGGTAGTGGTCGTGGTACTAGTAGTAGTAGTAGTTATAGTATAATTTTTTACGATATGTTTTCTCTGCTGTTCAATCATGAAATCTTGCTGACCAAGTAGTTATTTTGCGGACCAAGTAACTATTTTGCGGACTGAATGTTTATTATGCAAACCCATGTTATTGTAAGCTGCCTATTTCTGATTTAATTTTTGACCATTATCAAAATTATTTGCCGAACAAGGATTGCTGCCTGTTTTTTTTATTTGCGAACAAAATCTTTGTATGCCGACCAAATGATTTAAATGCAGATTTTTTGTGGCTAACCAAATTTTATAATTTTGTAATACATACACCTTTAATTTTAAGTTTAATTACAAGAAATAATAAATGAATAGGTACATTTCATGTTTTCACTGAAGAAGGTTAATAATGTATGTACAGTGATCGTAATAGGTAGTGCAATTTAGAGTGAATGACCTTAACCTTAAACCTTATATTTTTATATACGCCTTGTGGGATGCGGGATTTTATATTTTTTAGATAAATCCCTATAAAGTGGGATTTAAAGGCATATCCATATTAAGATAAAGTCACCAAATCCCACAAAATTGTACTACCTATTCCGATCACTGGTTATGTTTTATATGTTTGAAATATGTGGTTGGTAAGTACATGAGTATCCTTTCGGACCATCTACCTATCAATGTCGTTTGTTGTTGTTTTTTAAATTAGATTATTTTTAGTTAAATGTTGATTAATTTTATAATAACTACACCTTTAATTTTAGACTTAAGAAACAATAAATGAATATGGTTCATGTTTTTACTGAAGTAGGCCAGTCATGTGTACTGTTTTATATTTTTGGAAGTAGGTAGTAAGTACTTACTTGTATACCTACCTACATAACAATTTTATTTGTTGTTGATTTTTAAAATCAGATTGTTTTGATTATGTTTTTATTTGTTGTATAATCATTGCATTTGTTATCTACCTACACTCAATTTTAATAAATCCCTAAACCATATAAAATAATAAAAAAAAAACAATTTTATTTTTTTCTCATTTATTTTGCACAATAAAAATATATATTGTGACGCAACAGGACTTCTTATTTCTTAAGGGACGTTCTAGCCATTATACCAAGACATCTCTAAATTTTATGTTTGTTTGAAGTTACTACGCGATTAGAAATGGAACCGCCTAAAATTTACATTTTTTATGGTGTAATGGCTAGTAACTAAACTCTTAAAATCGACAATCGGTAGTATCTACGAACCCCGTTCATCAGTCAATCATTTCTCCGGTTTTTTAGAAAAAAAAACTTAATAATTTTCCAGTATTTAAAAAAAAACTCAAGTAAAATAGGTCTAAATTACGAAATTAAATAACCTTCAAACAGAAAATTAAAAAATGATTTGAGATTTCGAACTACGTCTTAACATCATCGTATTATCTTATATTATTATTTATCTAATCAGTCAAAAATTAAAATGCAATAGATATTTTATTAAAAGTGGGTAGGTATTCTTAGGAGTCATTCAGTTCAGAATCTGTCAAAGGAATTTCTTTAGTATGCTTCCCTTCTAAGGAATGTAGAAAAAGTAATATTCTTGAATAAACGCGGGCTCTCATACAAGGTTCTATGTTATTTATTTCTTCATTTATAAGTAAGCAAAAAATATCATTTCTTCGATCCTTCCCATCTTTTTTGATAGCCAGGCAGTGCGAACAGTCAGGTCGATATTTTTTTTTCTCCAAAAAACTCGTTTTAGGTTGAAGAACGGAGGGGGACTGTGGTCGTTCTGAATCCTCTAAAACGTCGGGTGAGTAATGGCGCTTTATTGCTGATCCTATAAAATAAATGAAATAAAAAATTATTCGTAATTTTAACTACTTTTAACATTTTGATGAGATCCCTAAGAGGAGCAAAGGTTTCAACTGCCCACAACAGGGTTAAAAATAACCACATAGCTCGAAGAATCGGTAACCGTTGGGGAAGAAATGTTCTAGACTTCTAGATTTTGTCGTAGGAACCACGAAACGCCAGCAAGACGTAATGTAGGACGGAGTCATGGATGCAAGCAGTCATGGATAGGTCTCTTTAGAGTGTCTATGTATGGGAAAGGCCTGTGTTATGCAGTGGACGCCTTCGATGATGGTGATCGATGATATGATGATTATATTAATACTACTAATAGAATACTCTAAAAAAGTGACGATAATGTAATAAATCGCTTAAGGCTTAAATAGTTGATTGTTTTACAAGTGTTGGAAGGAATTGATAACTTTACAAAATACAAAATTATAAAAGTACAAAAGTACTTATAAAAAAAATATACATATAATAACACTAAAACGCAAGAAGGCAGAAATACAAATACACAAAAAAACACAACAATACAACAGTATCTACATTACAAAAATAATACACAAATACAAAAATACAAATCCTTCCTCTATTACATAATATTAGTGTAGATGACAAACAAGATTTCAATTTCGGAACAGCTTACCAAATTAGTATAGTCTTTTTTTTTTATTTTAAATATTTAATACACCCCGTCATAGCCGCGGGCTATTTTTGTTGTTTATACCTACACTCACAAGGCCGTACCTTTTTCTCTTATTTTAATTGATGTAAAAAGTTTCGTATCTTACTAAGTACCCAAAGAGGTTGGAAGAAAGTTATTCTCTCAAGAAACTTTTTTCTTTAAACGTCTGCTACTACGGGAAAGCGGGCGAAGGAAGGCAGAAGAAGGAGGGCGGGAATCATAGCCCTGAATCTCTCTGTGGTGGGAATCATAGCTTTCGACCCGGTACTCAGATCAATCAAAAATACACTAGGTACTTTCCGAGTATGAGAAATGAAAAAAGTATATACTTACTGTTGGCCATCTTCGCGACTATCTAATTATATTTATAATAGTCAAACAGTTGCGAGCGACTATCCAAGAACACTAAACTTAAATACAGGGAGAGTGCAATTTGACCAGGGCAGGGCAAAATGCGCGACACGACCGTCTATCAATGTTGCTCAACTCGAACTCTCGTTCAAGCCGGCGCGGCGCGCGCGTGGCCTGGCGGCAGCTATGGCGGCGTGATATAAAGAAAACCTTTATTTAATAATTTAAGTATCGAAAAAAAAATATGGTACCGTTATTTTGCGCTACCAGAAAGTAGCGGTACCATTATTTTGTGCTACCAGAAAATAGCGGTACCGTTATTTTAAGATATCGAAATATAAAGGTATGACGTCATACCCCTAACCGTTTTAACCTAAATTTTTTCGGTTATTCAAGCCCTGGTTCAGTATCAACTACTTATTCAATTTCAGCTATTTTTAATATGTGTTAATTTTTTTTTTTAAATATTTATCGTAGCTGAATTTAGTGCTTTCTATGGAAATCGTGCTATTATTAATCGATATTTAAGAAAATTGGTTAGACATAACTGAAGTTTGATTGCATCATATTTTTTAAATATTAATATACTAATTGAGGAATTGCCCTTTTCTGTTACGCGTTGTAGATATGGACAAGCGGATTTTTAGTTTTTGCTTGTTCCCGTGGGAATTAATGGACATAAAATTCAACTCCGTTAAAAACACTAGAGCCGACGTAAGTACATAAAAGGAACAAAACAAATAAAAAACAGGCAACGGTATTCCATTCCTCGAAGTATCCAATTTTCGATAATGTATTTTTTGACACCTCAAAACCAAATCTGGAGCATGTTTCCTTGCGATGTTTTCAACACTATCGAGCTCATAATAAACATGAAATGTATTTGTTTGACACTCATTTTTAACTTTTTCACTAACTTTATTTATGTTGACTGGGTGTCCAACCAACCGGCTCTGTGTTTAAAAGAAATTAAACATCCACGTCTCTGAATTTCGCTGCAAATTTATTCAAAAAACGCTAAAAACTGCCCCGATTTTGTTAGTATTAAAATTTCGGTACGACTTTATGTTGGCACGTGAGCTGTAAGAGTTCATATCTGAGACACAGGTCTTAATACACTGGTCTTCGAGACACTTGGGCCATCCGCCATAATAAAAGGCGTATAGGCAAAAAGATATTGTAATTTTTATGTGTTGCAAAATTGAAAAGATGTTCCTTTCTTCCAATTTATTCGTTTTTAAATTCGTTAAGTAAAAACGAGTCAAGTTCTTGAGGTTAATATTTTAGGCATGGTTCCGTAGGTATATTAGTTTGTGTAGATAATAATATATAATATAATCTCACGCCTTTTTTATCCCCGAGGGGGTAGGCAGAGGTATTCCATTACTGGATATACCCACATTTCACGAGATATATTTGACCCCTAAACGTGTTAGGTGGTGAGCCCATCGCCGGACCGGGTCTGTTTACACATGTCTCAGAATTAATTCTGAGACCTGCGGGTTTTCTCACGATGTTTTCCTTCACCGTCGAGCTAGTGATAAATATCTACGTAAGTTTTTGAAAAACTCATTGGTACATGCCAGGATTCGAACCCGTGCCTCACTGATTTTCGGCCGGCTCTTTAACCGTCCGGGCTATCACTGCTTTGTGTAGATAGAAATTCCAAATACTGTAAGAGAATTGTGGTAGGTCCCCTTGCAGCCCTGCGATACCAGTTTATTTCTACGCGTTCCGGCTACACCACCTACCTACACTAATATACTCTAATATTATAAAGAGGAAAGATTTGTATTTTTGTATGTCTGTAACGAATAAACTCAAGAACTACGGAACCGATTTAAAAAATTCTTTCATCATGAAAAGTTACAGTATCACTGACAACATAGAGAGAGGGCTTAGGGTCTTTCCCAACACATGGAGAAATATGGGCCATTATCTCCCTGACATGGCTTAAATAAATAAATAATAAATAAATTGTGGGACACAATTCACACACGGTTATTTAGTCCCAAACTAGGCAGGGCCTGTACTATGGGTACTAAACAACTGATAAACATACTTAAATATATATTAAACAACCAGACACGAAGCCAACAGATACGTTCATGCACACAAATGTTGGCCCCGAGCGGGGATCGAACCCGCAACCTCCGACTCAGAAGGCAGGGTTACTACCAACTGAGCCAACAGGCTCGTCACATTAGAAGACTTACTTTGTGCGTAGACGCAACGGAAACAAGAACCAACAGTTTAACGTAGGCGCTCGCGACATAATTCCACTATTTCAGTCACTAGCTGTTCAGCCCGGTTTCAACCGCGTAGTTCATGTTTCCATGGGCATACGGGAATAAAATATAGCCTATGTTATTTTGGGATCTTCTAGCTTTCCATTGGTAAAAGAATTTTTAAAATCGATCCAGTAGTTTTTGAGTTTATAGGTACGTTACAAACATACAAAAAATATATCTTTCCTCTTTATAATATTAGTGTATAGGTAGATGTAGACTAACTTAACGATGAAGCAGAATATGGAGATGAGGATGAATCAAAGAGTTATCAACTGTTTTGGACTTACCAGTTATTTTCACAATAACGTATGGAGACTAAACGTGTTAAGATGTCTCCAGATTCTTATAAGCGGAACCCTGCATCAAAGATCATTTAAAAAATACATGGTCAACGGCACGAATACCTTAGAAGTTATTTTTTAAGCTTCTTCCCAAAATGTGACCATCAAAAACGAGAACGAATGTAAATGGTGGTGCCAATTACTTTTTATGTTAAACAAAATCGGAATCATGCCCAAAAAGTGTGTCAGCGAGATTTTGTTTGGATTTCGATCCACAAAGCAAACACACGTTCTGTTTGCTCTCAGCTACATTTATTTCGCATTAAAATTTATTTAACAGATAAAAAAAACCTCTTAAATAACATTAATCGAATTATGGGATAATTATTGTTATGATCTCAGTTATTTTTGTTAAAAATAAAATAAAAAAATAAAATAAAATAAATACTAAGAGCCGACTCCACCAACATTACATGACTGCTAAAATAATAATCAGATGTCCAAAACTATACCTATCACTGCCTATAACCCGTCAAGCAGCGCGTACATAGCCGTAATATAACAATACATAAGATATAATCCTAACTAACATTATAAAATAGAAAGTGAGTTTGTATGTTTGTTTGTTGCGCTTTTATACCTAAACCACTAAATCCATTTTAAAAATTCTTTCATTAATGGAAAGCTACATTATCAGGGAGCAAAGAGATTAAAATATAATAAGACAGAGAGGGGGCATTGGGAATATTTTCATACAAAACTTTGAAGAATGTTTTAAGCTCAAGCGTCATGTCTTAGTATGAACGCGAGCTGTCATTCGGTCGAAATTGTACTAGTCTTATTCCACTTGGAATAACTTTTGGCTTCAAATTTTCCTCACTTTGTCCCCTCTATGCCCTATTATATTTTAATCTCTTTGTCAGGGAGTGACATAGGCTTACATAACGAAACTACGCGGGTATTATAAGAAAGTGGCTGATTGTCTGATGAATCACCGCACAGCCGAAACCGGTGAGTCTAGACTCAGCTTTCATGGTTCTAGAACCATGAAATTTTGTACAAAGTTTCCTTAAACGATGCCAGTGATCATTATCATTGAGTAACATACCTAGCGGGGCACTGCTAGTCTTACATAAATGTTACCTCATCGGCTATAACCAGTGAAAAATTCTAATTAGGTGTTTAAAGTAAAATAATCAAACTTTTAAACACAAGACCCGTCTGTCCCAGAATTAATTATGAGACATGTGTAAAAGACCCGGTCCGGCGATGGGCTCACCACTTATCATGTTTAGGGGTCCAAAGAATATCCTGTGAAAAGTGGGTATATACAGAAATGGAATACCTCTGCCTACCCCCTTTGGGATAAAAGGCGTGAGATTATTATTATTTATTATTTTATTTAAACAAAAATACAAACCGACTTCAACGAATAGCACTAAAATAGTATTTTTATTGCATAACTTATATGGGACTACCCTTGTGGCAATCCAGTTAGCCCCCAGGTAGACAGCAGGCTATGTACCAACTGATCCAACAGGCCATTCTATTAAACACGTATAAATTCTACTAATAGGCAAAGATATTATATATAAAAAGACGTAGATATGTTACTAGAGCACGAAAAATGAGGCCGACAAATGTAGCTAATTAACCACATTTAATTTAGTCGCATTGTATTTCAAGTCGTATTTTAAGCGCAACTCTTAACAGATAGCTCTCTTTTTCTTTATTATTCGTTCCGTATCATCTTTCCCCGTCATTGTTGTATCTTATAAATACGCTAAGAAGTAAGTATGTACATGTTGTAGCACACTCGTAGGGGATCAATTTTCAAACGCAAGCAGTATGAATATAACTCATCCTTACTTTAATATCTTTGACTAATAGGTATGTGACTAAACTATAGTTAAGCCTGATGGTTAAGTTGGCCATGTGTACATTTTGTTTTTATATAAAGTTAAATAAATGATTATATATTTTGTCAACAACTATATTTCTTGTTAGTTCTGCGAAAGGTCATAGGTGGTATCAAATCAGCAAGGTTTATACCTATCATCTAACGACGAACGAAAATGTACTAAATACAACGCGTAACCTAAGCGCAATTCCTTATAGGGTGTCCATTTAGTATTTGAAAATAAAAAAAATATCATGCCTTCGTACTTTAGTTGTGTCTAACCAATTTCCTAAATAAAGAGCAATAATAGCACGATTTCCCTTAGGTAGCACTAAATTCAGCTGTGCTAATTTTTCGGAAAAATTTAACACATTAAAAATAGCTGAAACCAATACAGTACCTAGTCGATACTGAACAAACTAATTTCAGGAATTGCGCTTATTCTGTTACATATTGTATATGTTCACGACATCATCATATTTAAATACTTTTGTTTTGTAGAAATTTGCTATAATTGTAAAACGAAAGCCGAAATATATTTTTAAGAGAAAATTTATGAATAATTGAAGGTAACAAACTAGGCAGTATCTGAGGCATATTATGTATCGCCAGTAGTCTGAGTATAGGCTCTCAACCTATCACTTTTAGGTCCAAAACAAATATAGATACCTACTGGTGAAAAATTGTTATTTCCTGCCTAGTTTGGGACTAAATAACCGTGTGTGTATTGTGTCCCAGAATTTATTTATTTTATTTATATACCTCTGCCAACCCCTCGGGGACAAAAGACGTGCGCATTTATCTTGTAATTCGCAATTGAATTTCGATACTGTCAACCGATACATGCAGCTTCGGAAATTACGTAATCTCAATATTGCGATGTTTCACATAACATCGCCAGAACGAGACGCCTAAGCAGTGATGTAAAATAATGGATTCCTATCACGTCCACAACTTTAATTAAGTTTTGCTTAAATGGCTTTATCTTGATGCTATTCGGACGATGTAATCTGAAGCAAACATAAAGAGTAAGCAATTTTAACGAGCTTTAAAAGAGTTCTTATGAAATTTGATCCGTGATAAGTGGCCGTCGAAAAAGGAGATTCAGATAGTGAACAAAGGATGGAACTAGGGATGGCGATTTTTGTGTAGGAAAATCGATTTATACGTTATTATGATTTATTCATTCGTGATGAGTTTTTACATCGTATTCAAATAATTAAATTAACGAAATCATTAAAATATTAAACACAAACAATCATTCATAATCTAACACTAATATTACAAAGAGGAAAGATTTTTTGTATTTTTTAAAAATTTGTTTTAATTTAGAAATTCTATCACCAGTGGAAAGCTACATTGTCACTGAGTAATATAGGCTATGTTTTAATCCCGTATTCCCACGGGAACGGGAACTACGTGGGTGAAACAGCGCGGAACTGCTAATAAAAAATAAAATCATAACAATAAAAAAAAAAATGTCAAATAGTAAACGATCTTAGACACCTACAGATAGATATTTGATTTCATTTATGAAGCACTGTTCGCTATATTTTGAACTACATTTTTAGTGCACCCAAGACCATCTAATAAAATTACAGGATTTTCCTAATTTTATCAAAGACCACAATAGTGACATTCGATTTTACAATGTTAAATGGAGTAAATCTAATTTTGTGTTTAGTTCAGAACTAAACGACTTAGCTATCGTCTATAACCTTAATAAATTTACCCAATAATAAGACATTTAAGACACCTTATTAAAAAAAAACGGCCAAGTGCGAGTCGGACTCGCGCACCGAGGGTTCCGTACAACCTTGCAAATTTATGGTTTTCGTAATTTTTCCTTTATCTATGCTATAAGACGTTGCTTCGTACCAAATTTCAAGATTCTGAGTTCACGGGAAGCACCCTGTAGGTTTTGATTCCCTTGCAAGTGTCGAAAATTTGCGGCATAAACGGCTGTATCTTTTGATTGCGTTGGCTTAGAAGTTTGATTTTTTCACAGCTTCAAGGGACAGTAGACCTGAGTAATTGATATAAATTTCAGCTTCATACCTCCACGCGTTCCTGAGAAAAAGGGTCTTGACAGACGGACGGACAGACGGACAACAAAGTGATCCTATAAGGGTTCCGTTTTTTCCTTTTGAGGTACGGAACCCTAAAAACGATAAGTTATCGCTTTTTTATATTTATTTTTTATCATTTCCATAATTTATAAGCTCAAAAATTAGGCATATACAGGTTTTTTTTGTAAAATCGATCCTTTGGATCTTCATATATAAATCGATTGTTCAAGTTTCAATTAAAATCGATTTGAAGTCCGATCTTTATGAAAAGAGTCATTATCCCTATAAAAGACAAGAATCTTTTGGTTACAATGCAATAAGAAGTTTGTTATTTCATGAAATGCGTATTGACTGCAAGCAATACGCAGATACCTCAAATTGTTCATGATGATTCCTGTGTGACCGCAAAAAGGTTAGTGCATTGTTTTACGCAGTCCTTATTTCGTTGGAACGAGTGGCAGTTCTAATACAATACAACAACATAACAATACTGTATGGAAATTAAATCGCGAGTAATTATTACTTGTATCTATAAAAAAATATTCAAAGGTTAACTAGTAGTTATTTACTTCTCACAATAGAAAAGAATATATCTATTGTTCAATTGTGGTACACAGCAAGGATCTTATATTAGAAAAAAGAATCACACAATCTACCCGCTGCGGGCATACAATATAGAGTCTTCTTCTTCTTTCAGATGATAATGGCTTTTCGTGGTATTAGTGACTTTCGCCAATGTCAAAACTAGAATGTAATATTCGGTAAAAATTTTGCATAGCTACATAGCGTCAAGTAGTGTTAACTAGACCTGACATAAGTAATTCTATATATTATCTTAGTCCATTCAATAACTTTTATAATGTTAATTATTATAAATTTATATGCTAAAAGAATACCTATTGAAGTACTCCCTAAACACTAAAAAATATTGTTTGAAAGCTATAACAAGCACTGATAGCCTTACTGTTAAAGAGCTTGCTTCACATCAATTATAAAAATTATGAATTGTAAAAATTTGAAATAAAAATTATTATTATTATTATTCACATGATGATAATCAGTGAGGCTCGTGTTGGAATCTTGGCATGTACGAATTAGTTTTTCAAAACTTATGTACATATTTTTACTAGCTCGACGGTGAAGGAAAACATCATGAGGAAACCCGCAGGTCCCAGAATTTATTCTGAGACATGTGTGAAAGACCCGCAGACGTATTCACAGAGACTCGATACCGTTTCCGTTCGATTTGAGTCGAATCTATCGAGATCGGAGACGAATCTATCGACATCGGAAACGAATCTATCGAGATGGGCTGATGTTGGTTTCGAAAACGAATGTCACTTAAGACAGTTGGTGTCACATATGACATTAGTTTTCGATACCAACATCAGCCCCTCTCGATAGATTCGTTTCCGATGTCGATAGATTTGACTCAAATCGAACGGAAACGGTATCGAGTCTCTGTAAATACGTCTGCCATCCGGCGATGGGCCGGCCACCCATTACGTTTAGGGGTCGAAAGAATGTCGTGAAAAGTAGGTATATCCAGAAATGGAATACCTCTGCACATCCTCTGTGGGATAAAAGCCGTGAGATTTTTTTTTAAGTTATATCATATAGCGTATATTTCTATGAAAATTTGGTTGGTTTTGTTGATGTTGATTGAGGCGGTGACTAGATAGAAAATCATATACTGGTTACTATTTTACCATGTATATTTCTGTGATTTCAATGCAAAACCAAAAATAGAAGACAGGTGTCTCTGTCCAGCATTGTAGCTGAAATATAGCTTTCAAAACTAGTCAAGTGCGAGCCGGAGTCGAAGCAATGTATCGATTTTAATATTCGCTGCAAGTTTTTTTAGGACACTTGCCACGTAATACACTATCACTACTTTATTATAAGCCAAAGCCAAAAAGATACACACGTCTTTCTCTCTGGTTTCCCTAGAAAAAGCCCTAAGTCTTTATGTAAACTTTTCATAACAATTGACAACCAAACGTTATCAGTAATACGTTATACTTACTGGATTCGGTGATAAAAAAATAAATAAAAAAAATTAAAAAATCTCACGCCTTTCATCCCCGAGGGGGTAGGCAGAGGTATTCCATTACTGGATATACCCACATTTCACGAGATACATTGGACCCCTAAACGTGATAGGTGGTGAGCCCATCGCCGGACCGGGTCTGTTTACACATGTCTCAGACTTAATTCTGAGACCTGCGGGTTTCCTCACGATGTTTTCCTTCACCGTCGAGCTAGTGATAAATATGTACGTAAGTTTTTGAAAAACTCATTGGTACATGCCAGGATTCGCACCCGAGCCTCACTGATTTTCGGCCGGCTCTTTAACCGTCCGAGCTATCACTGCTCTTTTTATTGTGATCATGTCGAGTTTAAAGTACCTTTTTATTAGACTATCGACGGTTCTAAGTAATCATTTCTTACCAACAGAAATAAATTAATAATAACTTTGATATTCTGTAAAAGGAGCAGCCTGTATTGTCCAAACTGATCTATCGCGTCAGGTTCACGATTGGCCGCGCAATTTACGCGCTTGCGGCAACCGATAGCTATTTTAATCGCTCTGCGTCCCGCTCGATGGCTCAGCGTAATGTTTTAAATATACACAGGTTGCATAATTTAGTACACTTCCAGTAGCCAATGTACTGAATAAAATAAACAAATCTCACGTCTTTATCCCCGAGGGGTAGGCAGAGTTACTCCATTTCTGGAAACGATCGAAATTGAACCTTGGTGAGGGCATGTGCCAATGAGTTTCTTAATTACATGTTTATCAATATCTCGACAAACGAAAACGTTTTCGGAAAACAAGCAGATCTCAGAATTATATACATGACAAATCTATACATTTAATAAAACTGTTTACAGTAATGTTATAATAATAAATAAACCTAAAACTAAATAGCTTAAGAAATTAAATATATATATATATATATATATATATATATATATATATATATATATATACACACACCGGCACAATTAGCGGAACAGAAAAAAAAGGGAGTATTTACGCATTTTTGCGTGTTACTGGCCGGCTAAACAAGCTTTTTTTAAATTTGGGTTTTAATTTAAAAATGGAATACTAAGCGACTGCCCTTTTTTTCATTCTTTTGTTTTAATTTTCATTGATTCATTTTTTCCACCGCTTGTCCGTTTTTAGAAGGTTCGTGAATTCCATTTGAAAAGCTTTGAATTGCAGTTTTTGAGGCTTTTGAGTTTTTTCGCATATTGATAATTTACGAGCATCTAATTATGCCTGATTTAACGCCATCAGAAATCATTAGGGCAGATCAAATGAGGAGAAATGGTCAAACCTACAGATCGATTGCCAGAAGCCTTCGTCGATCGTTATCAACGATTTATCGTAGCATCCAACGATACAGATTGACGAATGCTCTAGTGAGAAGGAGAGGACAAGGCCGGAAAAGGTGTACTTCAAGGAGGGATGACCGTTTTCTCCAACTTCAAGTCCGACGGAACACGAGACTAACGGCGGTGCAGGCTCGAAATTTACTGGAAGAGGTACGAGCAGTAAGGATGAGTGAGCGGACAGTTCGTAGAAGATTCGAAGAAGTGGGTATAGGCTCGTATGTGCCCGCCAAAGCCCCAAAACTTGAGAGACATCATCGCACAAACCGTCTACACTTTGGTCGTGAACATCGTGATTGGGACTTCGACGACTGGGGACAGGTTCTTTTTACTGATGAATGCAGAGTTATGTTAAATCAAATTGATGGAAGGCAGCGAGTATGGAGACGCAAAGGAGAACGGTATATCCAGTCTAATTTTGAAAATACAGTTGCATATGGCGGCGGTTCAATTATGGTCTGGGGAGGAATATGTTTAGGAGCTCGTACGGAGTTAGTAGTGGTCGATGGCGGGAATCTGAATGCTGATCGGTATATCAGGGAGATTTTAGAAGAACATGTTGTGCCATTTGCCCCCTTTATTGGTAACAACTTCATTCTAATGCAGGATAATGCTCGGGCTCACAGTGCTCGCACAGTACAGACATACCTAAACCATGTTGGTATAACGGTGATGGAGTGGCCAGCACGGTCCCCCGATATGAACCCTATAGAACACGTCTGGGACTTGCTAAAGAGGAGTGTAAAGTCAAGAATGCCCCCTCCCAATAATCTCAACGAGTTGCGAAACGCATTACTTGAAGAATGGCAGAGGTTGCCCCAAGAAACCATTGATAACATCATCCGCAGCATGCCCAGACGGATGGAAACCCTCATCAGAGCACGAGGAGGAAACACTCGATATTGAACAGTCATTGAAATTGTTGTTAAACTTTGGAAAATCTTGAATTTTCTGCTGTTTCTCTATAATTAAAAATCGAAGAAAAATGCATTTTGTTTAATTTAATTTTTATTTTTATAAAATTTTAAGTATGGTGTTACAAATGAATGTCAAAACATGTTAATTTAATTGTTGTTTCATTTTAAATAATATATTGTTTAAAAATTACATTCATTGTTCTAAATTCCCTCTTTTTTCTCCTTTTTTTTTCTGTTCCGCTAATTGTGCCGGTGTGTGTATATAGTATACCTAACTAAAATATATTATTAAAAGGAGTCCCTTTAGGCAAAGTCCCGAAGATCTCAGAATTGATTATGACACGTCATGTGTAACCCTGGTCCGGCGATGGGCTCATCGCCTATCACGTTTTGGTGAAAGAATATACCTACTAGGGCAGGGACGGCGAACCAATGGCACGCGTGCCATGGCACGCGACACAATATTTTGGGCACGTCACCTACTATCACAAAAACTCATAATGCACTTATAAAAAAAAGTGTGAAGTAGGTACAGATATTCTATTTCACGAAGTCCGTTGGGCTATGTATGTCATAGATTCTATGATAATAATATGATTCGTAATATATGTTACTTGTCTTGTCATCTAATCTGCAACAACATACGTCACACTTATTTTACTTTGATTTAAATTACGCGTATAACTGTGTACTAGGGAAACGTAGGTATTTCCAGAAATTGAATACCTCTGCCTACTCCCACGGGAATAAAGGGTGTGAAATTATATATTCTTATTTTTAGGGTTCCGTACCTCGAAAGTAAAAACGGAACCCTTATAAGATCACTTTGTTGTCCGTCCGTCCGTCCGTCCGTCTGTCTGCCTGTCAAGACCCTTTTTCTCAGGAACGCGTGAAGAAATCAAAACCTATACATGGTACTTCCCGTGAACTCATAATCTTGAAATTTGGTACAAAGCACCGTCTTATAGCACAGATAAAGGAAAAATTTCAAAAACCGTAAAATTTTAGTTACATCATAATAATCAAAATATTATTAATAATTTTACGATTATTAAATATTTTAGTTGCGAACGAAGCGTGAACTTTTACTTATATACCTACAGGTTTGTACGGAAGCCTCCGACGTCCGACTCGCATTTGGCCAGTTTTTATTTTAATAAAATTTTTCAGATTTCTCTACACCCTGTACAGCACATTACCCATCTGGTACAAGATAACTTTCGATTACATGGTCATCACCGCGCATGCATGTAGGTGAGATCGTTATATCTAAACACACCTACTCCTGTTTAATCAATGCTGACAACCTGCAGATTTTTAACCCTTCGATGGCTTATCCCTATTAATAATAATAGTAATAAATTGTGGGACGCAACTTAAACACGGCTATTCAGTCCCAAACAGGCAGAGCACTATGGGTACTGAACAACTGATAAACATAATATTATACTTACTTAAATAAATATTAAACACCCAGACACGAAGCCAACAGACATGTTCACGCACATAAATGTTGACCCCGAGAGGGGATCGAACCCGCAACCTCCGACTCAGAAGGTAGGGTCACTACCAACTGAGCCAACAGGCCCGTCAATAATAAAAAGTAAATTGAAAAATAAAAAACCCTGCTGCGTAAAAATACAACAGATTTATTTATTATGCGCAACAAGAAATACGTAAATATCGTATCTTCACAACTTTGAAGTTCAATAATTCTATGTCTGTAAAATAGTTTAGAAAACATCATCTTGACTTATTCATTGATATGCCACTCGATATGACACGCAATATATTTTTTACATTGTTACCAAAATTTTGTCTTTTATGGACGCCATTTTTGTTTTATAAAAATTAACCTAATAACCATTGCACGGCTTAGACGAATCGATATAGGTACACTTCATTTATTCAAAATCAATCCAGCCGTTCGGATGATAAGATGGTATTAAGAAAACTACATATATTATGTGCCCAGATGCGCATGAAAAACATTACCCTGCCTTTCCTGTCACGCAGTAGAGTAAAAAAAAAATATTCTGAAAATGTGCTGCCTGCCAACGCTGAATAAATTACTACAAGAATTTTATATTCCACTTCAAGTAGTGTTAATATCAGCGAATCTAGCAAAAACTATTACATTTAACGTTTACTAGAGTTTAGGAATAGAAATTTGATATTATAGCGGTTTGGCTCTATATTATCATTTTACGAGGACAGTCTCATAATGGGAAAATGGCAAGAAAATGAAGAGAGTTTGTGTCTTGTTTTTACTACACCTGTATTTATTAAAAGTGTTTTCTGTCTATTTAGACCGCTTATAGCAGAATAATGTATGTTATCTATACGTATAATAAAATTGTAACGGCAGATGGCGTGGTGGTGCTAATCTATAGACTTAATATTATAAAGAGGAAAGATTTGTATTTTTGTATGTTTGTTACGAATAAACTCAAAAACTACTGTACCGATTTTAAAAATTCTTTCACCAATGGAAATCTAAAAGATCTTTGAGTAACATAAGCTATATTTTATTCCCGTATTCCTACGGGAACGGGAACAACGCGGGTGAAACCGCGCAGAACCGCTAGTCTATCTATATATATAAAGAGAGAAGTCCTGACTCACTGACTCATCAACGCCCAGCCTAAACCCTTAGACCTAGAAAGCTGATTTTTTTCACGGATATTGTTTTTAAGACGTAAAGTAGGAATAAGAAAGGATTTTTAGAAATTCAACCCTTAAGGGGGTGAAAAAGGGGTTGAACGTTTGTATGGAAAACCTTCATTTTTGGGTCTATCAATTCGAAACTTTGTAAAAATACTCTTCAAAACAAACAATAAGACACGTGATCCTACATTTTCCAAAAAACCTCCCCTAAGGGGTTGAAACAGGGGGGTGGAGTTTGTATGGAGACGTGTTGTTTTTTACGTCTATCAAGTTGAAACTTGACACAAATACTCTTAAAAATAAATAATGAGATACGTGTTTTTGGATTTTTCTAAAATCGTCCCCTAAAGGTGTGAAAATAGGGGTTGAGTTTGGTATGTATGGAAAACCTTAATTTTTGGGTGTATCAATTCGAAACTTTGTAGGAATACTTCTCATAACAAACAACAATATACGTATTTCTGGATTTTCCAAACAACCCCCTCTAAGGGGTTGAAACAGGGGGATGGAGTTTGTATGGAGACGTGTTGTTTTTTACTTCTATCAAGTTGAAACTTGACACAGATACTCTGAAAAATAAATGATGAGATACGTGTTTTTGGATTTTTCTAAAATCGTCCCCTAAAAGTGTGAAAGTAGGGGTTGAGTTTGGTATGTATGGAAAACCTACATTTTTGGGTGTATCAATTCGAAACTTTGTAGGAATACTTCTCATAACAAACAACAATATACCTACGTATTTCTGGATTTTCCAAACAACCCCCTCTAAGGGGTCGAAACAGGGGGATGGAGTTTGTACGGAGACGTGTTGTTTTTTACGTTGAAAATTGACACAAATACTCTTAGAAATAAATGATGAGATATGAGTGTTTCTGGATTTTTCAAAAAACCTCTTTTAAGGGGTTGAAACAGGGGGATGGAGTTTGTATGGAGACGTATTGTTTTGAAACTTGGCTCAAAAACATTCTTAGAAATAAATGATGAGATATGTGTTTTTGGATTTTTCTAAAATCGTCCCCTAAAGGTGTGAAAGTAGGGGTTGAGTTTGGTATGTATGGAAAACCTTCATTTTTGGGTGTATCAATTCGAAACTTTGTAGGAATACTTCTCATAACAAACAACAATATACGTATTTCTGGATTTTCCAAACAACCCCCTCTAAGGAGTTGAAACAGGGGGATGGAGTTTGTATGGAGTCGTGTTGTTTTTTAGGTCTATCAAGTTGAAACTTGACACAGATACTCTTAGAAATAAATGATGAGACACGTGTTTTTGGATTTTTCTAAAATCGTCCTCTAAAGGCATGAAAGTAGGGGTTGAGTTTGGTATGTAGGGAAAGCCTTAATTTTTAGGTGTACCAATTCGAAAATTTATAGGAATACTTCTCATAACAAACAACAATATACGTATTTCTGGATTTTCCAAACAACCCCCTTTAAGGGGTTAAAACAGGGGCATGGAGTTTGTATGGAGACGTGTTGTTTTTTACATCTATCAAGTTGAAACTTGACACAAATACTCTTAGAAATAAATGATGAGATACGTGTTTTTAGATTTTTCGCGAATCACCTTCTAACGGACTGCAAGTAGGGGTTGAAGCGTTAATATGGAGAAGTGTGTTTTTTTTGCATCTATCAACTTGAAACTTGGCACAAATATTCTTCAAAAGTGTCCATACAAAGTCCACTTTTTTTTTGAGAATTCACTATGGGTTCCTTGAGGAAATTTGTTTCTTAGTATTCAGAGCATATGCATAGCCTTTAGTATCAAAAACTAATTCAAAAATTATAAACCAGAGAGTGTTCTAGGCTTTACAACACGTAAGAGAATAAGCGCAATTCCTGAAATTAGTTTGTTCATTATTGACTACTTAATTTATTTCAGCTAATTTTAATATGTGTAAAGTTTTTCCAAAAAAAATATTAGCATAACTGAATTTAGGGCTAACTATGGAAACCTTACTGTTATCACTCTTTAATTAAAAAAAAATGGGTTAGACAAAACTTAAGTACGAATGCATTACCAATCTTTTTTATTAGTATACTAATTGGGGTGTATGAGGATTTGCTCTTATTCTGTGACGCGTTGTAGGTAATATACCTATGGGTGTTTTTAATAACAAAAATATAAGCCCGCTTCTCATTCCTGATTCTCGGGTTCCAATTCCGGCATGTACAGTCAAGTTTTAATGTCGCTTTTTGCTCGACTTGGCGGGGGCACTACCGTGCCCCCAGATAAGGATCCCTAATTCTTTTCCGTCATAAATAAAGCATATGTTACTCAGGGATAATGTATCATTCTAATGGTGAAAGAATTTTTGAAATCGGTCCAGTAGTATTTAAGTTTATTCGTTTTTAACATACAAAAATACAAATATTTTTTATTGTAGATAGATAGATAGTGTAGATTATCCTTCTTGACATATTTTCTAAACGCAAAGGAATAACAAATTCCACGCGGACGAAGTCGCGGGCATCAGCTAGTAATATTATAAAGAGGAAAGATTTGTATTTTTGCATGTTTGTTACGAATAAACTCAAAAACTACTAAACCGATTTTAAAATTTCTTTCACCAATGGAAAGCTAAAATATTCCTGAGTAACATAGGCTATATTTTATTCCCGTATTCTCGCGGGAACGGCAACTACGCAGATGAAACCGCTAGTGTTTTATATGAAGAAAACTTCATCGAGATAGTTAAAGGACCAGAAAGTGACGAGTTGTTCTTCATCTCGCACAAAAACTACTATTACGACAATTTTGCCAAAAGCTAGCGACAGATAAGTCAGACTATAATGGATTAAATAACAATAAGGAGACAGAATATAACGCCCTAACTATACAGCCTGGAGGAAGTACCCTTATTGGTCAAGTTACCTAGCCGTAGGCTGGATGTCTAGACACGGTGTGGCTGGTGTCAACAATGATGCCTCAGGATATTCTTTATTGAGTGACCCAGTTGATTGAATGACCAGTCTTTCTCAAAATATTGATTAGTAGCAGCTACAAAATTGCCGAAAAATTCGGACTAAGTAATGTATTTGTTTCAAATGTCTTTAATTTTTCGATTAACACAATGTTATTTAATTCAAGAGTGGACAATATTGGTGAACATAATACTAAGAAGATTAAGAAGCTAGCTACAATAAATGAATACAAACTTAAAAAAAATATCCCATAACTATCAGTGAAATCTCAATAAAACTGTGGGTTGTCATCGATAGGGTTTACTAAAATGTATCTACTCTCTTTAATTTTGTACTCAACTAGTATACCAGTATGCAGGAGTAGAGGTGGAATGTTCCTCCATCGTGAAAAGAAAGATCTTCCGCCAGGCGAGGTGATGCCTTGGGACCGCGGTCCAACGGTTGATGTTGGATAGTTGTATTTATACAAACTCATTAGAAAACTCCGATAGCGCGGCTTAGAATTTGGCCGTCTACTAGCGCGTTCTAATGTAGTGTCGCTACAAAACCGCGACCAAGTCAACGGAATAATAGACAATTTTACGAGTTACATAATCAAACCAGCCTTTCAGACAACAATATTACAAATTTTAAAACATTTAAGAAACACTGACCTCAATTAATAAGACTATTTCATTGTGGGTAGTGTCATTTGATAGCCTGAAGGAAAAATTTGCGTGTTAGGGAAAACTGTTCCAGCCTTCCATCACACCTGACCTAAATCGACGAGTATATTATACTGATGTCTTGTAATCATATCCTGAGGATAGATCGTCAACTTTTTACATAGTTTATATTATCTCAAACAGCTGAAGGCTGCACTAATTATAATTTGATGTTAATGCTATAAGCAGAGCAGTTTAGTAAGTTGTAGTGACAAGTGGATTTTTCAAACACCTCTGCCCACGCCTCGGGGATGAGGCGTGAGTGTACTCGTATACTCACGCCTCATCATCTCTACGTGCCGCAACCGCCGGCACGTAGAGATGATGAGGACACGGAATCAAGGTCGAGGGTTCGAGGAGGTTTGGAATAAACGAGTGTTCAGCAACCAGATAGTTTATTTATAACAATTTTATCACTTGTAGGTTTATCAGATTTTATCAGTGGGTTTGTCGTCGCACAATTGTAGAAATATAGATATTATATTAAAACAGGAGCAGCTTTTATATTATCATGTAGAAAAGCTTATTTAAAAATTTACAGATTTTAGGTCGGAGACCGTCTAGCTGGAGCTTCAGGTAAGTACTGATTTGATGGTAAAAAAAATAAAAGGGAAAGCTGCAATTCTAATTTAAATTTAGAATATAATGGCCAGATAAAGAAAATAAAAGGGCAAAAAGTTGATAAAATGAGGGATATATGACGATAACGAGTACCTTGTTACATACTTATTAGTAATTGCTATTGCTAGCTTTAATAGCTTGGAGCACTTTTATTCCGGTTATCGTCGGAATTATTCAAAATCATTTCTTAGAGGGTGTCTATATCTGGAAACTACCTGCCAAATTTCAAGATTCGCGATGCTATTTTTAATTTATTCGAGAAGCTAATTTACAATATAAACCTATACAGTATTTTTTAAATGACCTTTTTCAAATAATCGTTTTGGAGAATTAGTGCTACATGAGTCTGATAGCGCTATTTCTCAATTATTATGAAGACTATAGAGGGTGCCAAGCTTTGAGTATTAAACCAACAGGAGACGTCACGCGCACTAGTTCCTTTGCAAAAAAGTCTGCCAATTTCTGCGGGGCGGACGAGGAAACAAACACAAATAATGTTAAAACAAACGCATTTTTTGACAAAACAATTAAACGCTAGCTTGAACTAGATGCACATAAATACATTCATCAATCCAAGCACTCCGTGAACTCAAAAAAACTAGTTGTATTTAACAGGTGTGCGCGTTGACCGACCCTTTTTTTTGGCAGAGGGGAACGCCTGTCAGTGGCGTCTCCTGTTGGTTTAATACTCAAAGGTGCTAAGTGACTTTGCTCTCGCGAATCCAATTTATTCCCGTTCCCATAGGAATTTCCTAAGATCCCTTCATAACGGTTGCCTACTATAGGCTAAAAAAACATACCATATTTTATGTTTCAAGGGGTTATCGTTTAAGAGGCAGCTGTAATATTTGCCCGTTGGAATGAGATATTTTCCTGTAGTAAAAAGTATCCTATACAACATGTAACAGAATAAGCACAATTCCTGAAATTAGTTTGTTCAGTATTAACAACTTATTCGATTTCCGCTATTTTTAATATGTGTTAAATTTTTCAAAAATAATGAATGACCCGAAGCTAAGAATACATAATGGAAATTATTACCAATCAATTAGGTACCAGTATCTGTTGACATATTTCTAGTCCGTAAAAGCTGATCGATGAAGTCCTAACTTTCCTCGAAGGCAAAAGATATGTATCCCTCATGCATTTCCTTAACATTTACCCCGAAGGCATTGTCATTCAGTTAATCCAGCTATTACGTTTTTGTCTGTATATCAGTTTAATACCTACACTATACTTTTTACTGACATCTTTGGCAAGAGTAAACATCTATATATCTATACTAATAATATTATAACGCGGAAAGATTTGTATTTTTGTATGTTTGTTACGAGTAAACTCAAAAACTACTGAACCGATTTTAAAAACTCTTTCACCAATGGAAAGCTAGAAGATCCTAGAGTACTATAGGCTATATTTTATTGCCGTATTAAAACCCTTCTGCCAGTAGAAAATAAATAAATATGTCCACGCCTTCTCGGATATCAAGACTTTTCATCGGTATATTTTTTGGACCAGGGTGAATATGCCTCAGAATAAATTCTGGGACCATCGGGTTTCCTCACGATGTTTTCTTTCACCGTCGAGCTATTGATAAATATGTACCTAGTAAGTTTTTTGAAAATGTCATTATTACATTACCAGGGTAAATATATAGAAATAATAAATAATATAGGGCCCAGAATAGTGGATGAAAGTTTGTATGAAAGAATCGTCACTTTAAAGTAAACTAAAAACAGGGTTTAGAAAGAACCACCAGTTTCAATGCGATTACGTAAAGCGCAACACTAAGATGTCATCACCCATAGG
This sequence comes from Ethmia dodecea, assembly GCA_963855545.1. NCBI lineage: Eukaryota > Metazoa > Arthropoda > Insecta > Lepidoptera > Depressariidae > Ethmia > Ethmia dodecea. The sequence continues at coordinate 12,943,277 of OY979446.1, read as the reverse complement.
ATATGATAAATATTCACCATGGATTTTTTTTTACTTTGTCAGCAGCTAGCCTATCAAACCCTAGGCGTCAAGATAATATTCGCAAGCTGGTTTATACACTTTAATAAATAATAGTACATTATGATACAAGTGTGCTAAGTTGACCATAATATACAAGGCGATATTGTGTGCGCACGAGCGAAAGCGAGTGCGCCATAAGAAAGCCGCGTATATTATATGGTCACAGGCACACGTGTTTCATACGACGTTTTTCAACACACTTGCTTAGAACGACGTTTTTCTGAGAAAGAATGAGCGTTCTTGCCGGTTTTCCATTTTAAAAATTTTTAATACTTACATTCGGCAAAAGACTATCACACGCGTTTTTCGCCTCGTTACGTATATCCGGCGGAGTTAATAATAGGTTTTCTTCATTTTCTTCACTTGAAGTAGACATTTTCGTTAATATTGAACTTCACAATTTAATCCAAACTTCGTCACAGCCGACAATTATTTACGAAAAATGGCACGTTGTTTTTTTTTCTTGCCGCGATACCGATGCGCGCGCCAGGCTAAGGTGCGAACTAGATCGGCCAACAGCCAAGATTAAAAATATAATTAAATTTAAATGTAATTTTTAAAACAGAAATAACAGACAATTTTAAATGAATTTAAGTTATTTTTTAATAATAAAGCTGGATTTACCATTTACTGTTATTTTTCGCATAAATACTGTTTGTTGCTAAAATAAAAAGTTATAACCCGACTAAATTATATCGCTTCTTCTTATTCTTACTTACGACTTGGTACTAGGGTATAAATGTAAATTGGTCGGGTTAATAAAGTCAAGTGCAATAATATACTGAAAAAGCACGCGTGTTTAATATCTAGGATTATGAGCCAAAAATCAGTGGAATAAAAACGTCGTTTTGAGCAAGTGTGTTGAAAATATAGTTATTATAATATTTCATTACCAAGACATCTATCTATAAAATAAGGCTAAACATGACTCGATTCTGCAGACGGAATTTTAGCTGGTCTGCAGAATCGAGTCCACTGTTAATATTAATTTACTCGTTTGCTGCTACTAGCGCCATCTGGTAGCAGTAACTGAAAACATTAGTTTTATAATATCTACTTATAAAATGTTTGTTGGTGCATACATACACACATACGTAACTTCATATTTATTGTACTTGTATTTTATACCTTACAAAAATTTAACATTTGTCTAATTAAGCATGTACTTATGTAAGTTCGCTGACAATGCAATATTATGGTACCACCGAGATGATCTGATGGAGCCAAGAGGTGGATATCGCAACTAATCAATGGCTATTCGTAAACCCCTCGAGGTCGGGTTCCTTCGATTTTTTATGCTTAAAGGTTGTTTTTTTTTTAATTTTATGAACTAGAATTAACTAATTACTTTTTAATATTAATTTCGTAATACAAAATTGGGTTACTTATATTTTGCAATCGTATTGTGCTATCCTACAAATGTATCGTGTAACGAAAGTTTCTGAGTATGGAAGTATGGATGTTTCAAAGTTTTATGCTAAACGCATTACTTTCTATAACCAATATTACTAGTTTATTAAAATATACCTGTTTAGGCTCCAGGTGGCCCATACTTATATACCTAGACGTGAAAAACTTGAGTTTTATAACCCCCATTCTTACGCAATCGGGTAAAAATTGCAACAAAACGGCCTCTTTCAGATATTCACACGAACAAGCAGACAAAAAGTAAAACGATAAATACTTAAGAAAATATAAGCTTCTCATTTCGCTATTGAATAAAAAGTATATCGTTTTAACTTACTATAAAAGTGTTTCTAAACGGGTGATATAAGCTATAAAGCGGACCCTTAGCCTCTTATCAGAGCTATGAAATCAAATAGTTCTCTTGAGGTGTTGCTAGTTATGGATGCGATGTGTTTTTCTGTCATCATTTACATAATCGGATATTTTTATTGACACTAGTAACTCGTTGACTTTTGCTCTGCTATTTTAATAGTAGATAATATAATTCTGTAACGTGATGGATAGATATTTCCGTTTTTAAGGTTCCGTACCTCAAAAGGAAAAAACTGAACCCTTATAGGATCACTTTGTTGTCCGTCCGTCTGTCTGTCAAGACCCTTTATCTCGGGAATGGGTTGAAATTAAAAGCATATACCCGAGTCCCTTGAAGCTGTTAAAAATTAAAATTCTAAGTTAACGTAAAAAAAGATACGTGTTTATACAGCAAAAAAACGTATATTTCGACTCTCTCAAGGGAATCAAAGTTTATAGGATACCTACTTTCAGTTGACCTAGAAATACAAGTATGTGAGGCAAGTGACATCGTCGTATACCTACTACAAACACTACGCATTTGTCATTAAATCATAAAAAACATAGTCTTTATTTAAAGTAACGTAATTAATCCTCGATGTATAATATGTACCTACCTACCTACAAATTTGTACGAAACCCTCGTCGGGCGAGTCCGACTCGCACTTGTAAAGTGTTTTAATATTACAAACATACCTTTTTAAAATTGAGAAACGGTTTATTACAAATCTCTTAGGTTCCAAGATGCATTAGGTACCCCAAGAACCAGCACTCAATGTCAGAAACTCAATGTTAGATTGATCAAAGTAAACTGCGTTTATACAAAAGTTTAATTGTCCAAACAAAAAAACTGTTCATATGGGTACCGTATATCCTACTAATATTATAAACGCGAAAGTTTGTATGTATGGATGTATAGATGTTTGTTCCTCTTTTACGCAAAAACTACTGAACGGATTTTGATGAAACCTTAGGCTGTTATAGATAGCTTATACATCAAAATAACACATAGGCTATATTTTATCCCACGGAAACGGGAACTAAGCGGGTGAAACTGCGGGGCGCTGCTAGTACGAGTAAAAAGGAAGAAACTGACTGGCTGATTGGCTGACTGACTGATCTATCAACGCACAGCCAAAACCACTGGGTGTAGAAGCATATAATTTTTCACAAACGTTCTAGGAAAGATTTTTTTCAATTCCTACGGGAACGGAAAAACAGGATCTGCACGGGCAACGCCGCTAATAGTCTGATAGTAAGTTTTGAAACATTCGCCCTCGCGTGTAAAGCCACTATAAAAGCTAGTATTACAAACGCGTTCTTTATTTATGTTCAACGATAAACATCTTTATAGATCTTTTATAAGCATTCACTTTTTATGCTGTTCTGTTTATTTAAAGAAATTGTTTTGCGGTAATGTTTATTTTATTCCATATACTTAATGATCTGTTTTTTGTATTTCGCAAATGATAAGAATTTTAAGTGATAATGATAATATACTGTGGAGGAGCGGAGGTAGAATGCTCCTCCGTCGTGAAAAGGGATGATCTTCCGCCAGGCGAGGTGATGACTGGGGACCGCGGTCTAACTTTTGATGTCGGACAGTTGTATTTATACAAACTCATGAGAAAACTTCGATAGCGTGGTTTAGAACTTACCATCTATGGCGCTTTATGGTGTTGTATGTATAGTCACAGACAAGAGCACGCTAAGCTTGACACTTTGGACTTTGACCCGGCCCTGTATTCTATGGCGCGCAGTATAAATCTGAGCTCAGCTTAAACTGGTAGTGTCAAGCTTGACTTGCTCTTGACTGTACCGCTAGATGTCGCTACAATACTTTCCGCTTTCGTTTTTAGGGTACCCTACCCAAAGGGTACCCATGGGACTCTATTACTAAGGCGCCGCTGTGTGTCCGTGTTGTAAAAATAATAAATATGTTATTTATAGAGTATTTTTTATTTAAAGTGACCAACTCAATACCGACAGTAGTTTGAACATAGTCAGTAGAATATAGATTAGAACTTAAGTAGTATAAAAACAGACAGTATACAACAGTCCGTCCATCCGTTTGTCTGCCAGTGGGCATGATTCGAAATAGTTATATAGTTGAAATTTCCATAGAATGTGTGATCTATTAAAGCTATAACAACAAATAATAAAAACTAAGGGGGGTCTAGTATCACTAACTATTTAATTAGTGACACAGATCTGTATATATAAATTATGATCATTGTTCTACTTCATTACATAACTACATAGTATAAAACAAAGTCGCTTTCTCTGTCCCTATATCCCTATTTATATTTAAATCCTTAAAACTACGCAACGGATTTCGATGCGGTTTTAATAGATAGAGTGATTCAAGAGGAAGGTTTTAGTATTAGCATTGCACCCGTGCAAAGCCGAGGCGGGTCGCTAGTATATGTACATAAGAAGAAATTGACCGGCTGATCGATCATTGCACACCCGAAATTGGTGGGTCTAGGAGCACGCAATATTGCAGACAGGTTAATAAAATTACTTCGTAGTCCGTTTCGTCCCGTTCCCACGGGAACGGCCAAAAACAGATTCCGTCCCGTTCCCGTGGGCATTTCCAAATATCCCTTCTTATTCACTTACGTCATGTAAGGAACCTTTCTGCAAACATTTTATGCTTATAGTCCCAGCGGTGTGAGTTCGGATCGGTCACTCATCGAATCAGACAGCAAGTTTATTCTGTTATAAAGATCAATTTACTGGCGACTCGCCCTGGCTTCGCACGGGTCCAATGCTATTACGAAAACCTTCCTCTTGAATCACTCTATCTATATTCGTCGAGCACCGCGCGGTTCCAATGGGCACCGTACCAATTAAAAATCAATTGTGTTTTGTTTTATTGGCTTATGAGGTTAAAAAACCGCATCAAAATCCGTTGCGAAGTTTTAAAGATCTAAGCATACATAGGGATAGACAGACAGCGGGAAGCGACATTGTTTTATACTATGTAGTGATATATATATTTCATATTTAGGTATATTATTATTAATGGAATTACGCCATGAATACCTAAATATTTAGATACGCCTTACTTGATGAAGGCAGACTATCTGCACGCCTAGACTTATCTAATCTAAGTTAATACATGACTTAGGCTTCCGTCTCGGTTAACTTAGATACACTTGATAAACTCGGCGCAACATTTCCGACGTATTACTGATTCATTGACCTATTTTTAGAAGGTATTTTATAATTTTAAAATACTCTATAAAATATAGAGTTTTAACTCTATACAACGCGTAACAGAATAAGCGCATTTCCTCATACACCCCAACTAGTATAATCTAGTTAATGGAGCAGTGATAGCCCGGACGGTTAAAGAGCCAGCCGAAAATCAGTGAGGCTCGGGTTCGAATCCTGGCATGTACCAATGAGTTTTTCAAAAACTTACGTACATATTTATCACTAGCTAGACGGTGAAGGAAAACATCGTGAGGAAACCCGCAGGTCTCAGAATTAATTCTGAGACATGTGTAAATAGACCCGGTGCGGCGATGGGCTCACCACCTATCACGTTTAGGGGTCCAATATATCTCGTGAAATGTGATGTGAAAAGAAAATTGGTTCGACACAGGGATAAAAAAGGCGTGAGATTATATTAATTAATATAAATATAATCTCACGCCTTTTTTATCCCCGAGGGGGTAGGCAGAGGTATTCCATTACTGGTATTGTTTTATATTAATATACTAATATTAATATAAAACAATTGTGATGAATTCGAATTTTAGTTGTGTCGAACCAATTTTCTTAAATAATGAGCAATAGGAGCACTATTTCCATAGGTAGCACTAGATTCAGCTATTAAACATAGCTGAAATGGCTTAAGTAGTCGATACTGAACAAACTGATTTCAGGAATTACGCTTATTCTGTTACATATTGTATGTTTATAAGAGAAATAACACTTACTGATTCACTCCTCAAGAAATCACCGAATCTATAACACCTAGAGACTTATTTAGCGGATCCGTCAGTTACAAAACCTGTTGTTTTTTCTCTCATTCCTATTATTTATTCCCCTTTCGTGACGAATCATGTTGTTAATATTTTACATTTGGAATTATTGTTCGTTCTATTGCATGTAATTTAAAATGTATTTTTAGTTTTCACGAATATATTTAATTATTTTGTCTAAAAATAAAGAAATGTTATGAAAGTCATGTGCTTGCAATATTAAAACTGTAGGTACTTTAATAATTCAGGTTTTCTTAATATTATTTCACTATAACTTTTACTGTGTGTATATAAAATAAAAATTATATAAATAATTTCGAACTTTCTAGATTTCGATGAAGGTTTATTTTATTCAAAGTCATCTCAATTTTGGTCACATTATATGTTAATGAAAACAAAATGGTGCCACCACATGCAAAAATAAAACTAAACAATATTTTTAAGAGTTGGTAAACACTGCCGTAAAAAGTTTTATAAGTAAAATAAAATTTATTTAAAATAAAACATGCAATTGATGGAGCATAATAGTACATTATGGTACAAGTGAGTAAAGTTGGTGATTACCGCTGAGGCGCCATTGAGACCCGAGCCGTAGGCGAGGGTCATAAGAGAGCCGAGGACGGTAATCATCAATACACACGTGTATCATACGACGTTTTTCAACACACTTGTGAATAAATAATACTAAAAAATCATTTTAAAATAATCATTCGCAATGGCGGGGAAAATTAATTGGTTTTCCAATTTTTTATTTATATAATTTGGAAAAGGCAAAAGGATCTAGGCCCATACAGCCTCGTTTTCCTATGCGCTCGCATCTTACAATGGCGATCGGCCATGGACTAAAAAAATTAGGTTTCTTTTTCTTTGGTTTGTCGTGGATAGCGTTTTAGCCACGTACAAAATGGGGTATTTAAAGTTTTTACAGAGAAAACCAAAGTTATATTTGAGTGAAAGTTTTGTTTATTAAACACGTACAAGTTGAAATGATCTATTTAAATACGAAGTTGCATGAAATGAGCAAGCCATATTTGTGTATTAATTTATTAGTACGATTGAATACGATCTTTTTTGTATCGAAACTTTTTTAAGAACAAAGCAACTCTAGCAACAAAATTGAAAAAAAAAATCTATAACTCACTAGTGAATAATAGCAAACAAAAAGTCTCAGTTTGATTATAGGTGTCATTATGTGCCTAATTGCAGTGAAATTAGAGCCACTTTATGAGCAAGTGTGTTGAAAAATATATTATTTCCGCTCTGTCCTTTATAGACACTAACGCTTTCATTGGCGACGTTAAATGTAAATTGTATGTATCATTATATAATCTCTCCTTTTTTCACGATCCAGTTGGCCAAGATATTGTAACACTAACTTTTCTCCACTGTATTTTGCGGACCCCTAACCATGACAGGTGGTGAGCACATCACCTCCGGAAGGTCCGGAACAGGGTGCAATGCACACATCGCTTAGAAACAATTCCGTGTCCTGCGACAGATTCTCATATAGCACTAAATGGTAACATATTATGTCACATTTGGCCAAGGTATGAGAGACCAATACGTGCACGATACTGAATTCTAATTTACATTTGAATCAGAGCCGTGAATTAAAATATTAATCAGACTATTCGTACTCCATATGATAAAGATAAATGCAATTACCTACCTGATTTTATAATTCCATATTTAGAGCACGTATTACGCATCTACCTAAGTTTATATACTATATCATTAGGTTTAACAATGTTCCTTGGATAATATTGTCGCTTTTTTGGCATAAGAAAACGTCTGGGAGTACACAATAGATTGTTTTTAGGTTAAATATGTTTTCTTCCTTTTATATGCTCTTTAAATCTTTCGATAAACATTTTAGGCTATAGTTTTATATTGTTTATTTTGAACACGAATATAAAGCACTGAACGAGCTAAAAACGAAGCGTTGAATGTGGCTTTAGAAAACTACTTTTTTTAACTGTTTCATTTTCTCTTCGTCAAACATGGCAGTGTACAAGATATAGTTTTGCAAAATATTCCTCTATTTATAAGGAAACAGAAAGTTAAAAAAAAATTTACTCATTGTAGTCTATAAATGACTGTGTTCTCATTTCAAAACCAATAAGCCAAGAATGCTTTGCAATAAATGCAAGTCACTGCAATAATTTATTTTTAAATACTTTTGTAGGTATGTACTAACTTTTTCATCATATCGGTCTCAAAAAAACTAACAATACGATTACAATGTTGCTACGAGTTATCATACATTTCGGTAAATATATGCCTCGCAAATGTTTCTCATAATCACTAAAACTACTCTTAGTATAAACCTTAGAACTTTTTTACGGCAAATAAAAAAAATACATGTCACATTTTGAAAAAAGAAAATTATACAAACATACCTGAGCCCTCCACCGTTGAACACACCACAAAATCACAACCACAACACAACACATCACAGCACAAAAAAAATAATAAATCGAACACTAACTTTTTTGAATTTCTAAAATGGAACACTCGTCAGCTGTTCGCGCCATCTCCGGCAAGGACGTTCGAAAAAATGGCCGTGTGATATAACTCAAGGTCATCGCTCCCGAAGCCGTGAATGGAATAGTTTTTTTTGTTTTTGTCTTTGGAGGCTGTAAGCGCGCGCGCAGCCCGCGCTCTGCGCCACGAATGAGGAGCCAAAGAACTATTTCAAACATCTTTTCTATAATCCCTGCGCTAGCCACAAGTGCAGTGCGGAAGTGGGGCTATCGTATTAAACTCAAGATTAATTTTAATTGATCCAACGTGATTGGAGGCTGTGTTTAAAGTGTCGTTTTGCGAATACGCAATTTATTTTTAATCAATCCATTGACAAATTAAGCCATTTCGCGTTTAGAACTGGTTGGTTATGACTTTATAATTCGTTATTCCTCTATTGAATTAGGCGCTAAGAAAAATCACGATATCTCCGAAACTATACGTTACAAAAACATGCAATTTGACAAATATATTCCTTATACGATGCCGGCATCTGTTATGTAAGTTTGTTTTTTAATTCCCACGAGATCTGGAAAAAACTAGTTAAACGTAGGCACCGCCGCTAGGCATAAAACATACATGACTCGTTGACGTCTTTTGAAGGCAGAATATTACTTACAAATCTTACGGACTTAAGCTATAGGTATTTAGTATAGGTATACTTTAAGTATTCAACAATAATAGCCTAATGGTTAAAGAGCCCGCCTCTCATTCCTGGGGCTCGGGTTACAATCCTGACATTGAACCATGAGTTTTTCAAAAAGCTTACATATTTATTTACTACTCTATAGCTCAACGGCGAAGAAAAACCCCCCAGGTCTCAGAATTACTTCTGAGAATTTTTTTATTACTTATTACCCGGTCCGGCAATGGGCTCACCACCTATCATGTGTAGGGGTCGAAAGAATATAGGTTTGTGTTTCCAGAAATGGAATACCTCTGCCTACCCCATCGGGGATAAAAGGCCGCTATTATAAATCTTCCAATTTTTTGCGTTAAAATTCTTAATATTAGTAGTAGAATAATAATTAATGTTTATCACAAGGAACCAATATTTTTTACGACAAATAAAGGTATCAGTATAATATTTTACATGGTCTCGTTGATGTCTTTTATAAGCAATATGTATTTCTTTAATATTCTAAGTTTAAATCACTCACTGTGTATTAGCACTAATAAAAATATAGTATTGCTGGAAAATAGGTACTTCTAATCATAGAATACCTGTGCTCATCCCCTGGGCGTTTTCGTGAGTGTATATTAATAATAACGTTGTATGCTAACAAAAGACATCAACGAGATATATTATTCAAGATTTTTTCTTTATTTAATTTATAACTTCGTTAACCAGTCTACTTTAAAATAAGTAGGTTAAGTAACTTTAGGAGCAAATAGCCAGAGTATGGGTGATCTTCCATTTATAAGGTATTATGTTATTTCGCAGCTGTCACAAATATATTTGTGTTTTTTTCCACTTACTCTTTTACTTTCATTACATTTTATAAAACAAGCATTGTCTTCAAACCCGCGACCCCGCAGATGCCAGCTCAGTCACCCAGGTGCGCCGATCGACCTCGCTCGCGTGCAAACCGCATCTAAATCAGAGAAGCCAGCGATCTGATACTGATATACCGTACTCGATGGAATTATACTGTAAGGCGACATTAATTGCTGTTTTATTTTATTTATATCCTGGTGTAAATTAAATATTTGTTTATTTATTTTTTATTTTTATTGAGTTGACATACGGTTTTTTAGTCCCAAACTAGGCAGAGCCTGTACTATGGGTACTAAATAAGCAGTAAACATATTTGATGAATATTTAAAATCCAGCCACTAAGCCAACAGAATGGTCATGAGCACAAATGTTGGCCCCGAGCGGGAATCGAACCCGTGACCTCTAACTCAGAAAGCAGGATCAACATCTGAGCCAACAGGCCGGACTGGTACATCTATCTATAAAATTAAAAATATGGTCACGCCTTTTATCGCCGAGGGGGTAGGCAGAAGCAATCCAAAAAAATAATTTCTGAAAAACCCCTCTTTTCACCATTACATATATTTCTGTCTCCTAAACGTGAGAGATGGTAGTTTTATCGTCACACCAAGGTCAGGGTGCTCCTACATACATTATAATCAACTCTGCGAGTTTCCAAAAATATTTTCAGAAAAAACTATTTCGGAATAAAAATCGAAAAAACTATAGTTTTTTTTGCATTGGTACCTAAAAGACCTCATCAAGATTTACTGCTTTATCTTTATCAAGATACTAGTGGGTGCCCATTGGCGTTGCTCGTGCTGAACCCGATTTTTATTGATGTTATATTTATTCTGCTATTCGGAGCGGAGACAAATCCAACAAATTAAAGATCATAACAATCCTTCCAGCCGTTCTAGAGCTATAAATGGTGTAATTAACCCGACTTTGTTTTATATCTATACATATAATAAAACTCTAACGGGGCCGTGTATGATGAAATATTTTTTGAAAATTTTAGTGGTAATGTAGTTATCGATTTAGATACCAAACCACCAGTTTTTGTCTTAACTAATTATTTTTTCGGAAAAAATTAACACAGTCATATTAAAATAATAACAATATAATCTCAAGCCTTTTTTATCCCCTAGGGGGTAGGCAGAGGTATTCCATGGATACTGGATACTGGATATACCCACATTTCACATTTCATATTAAAAATAGGTGAAATACAAAGCGTAACAGAATAAGCGCAATTCCTCATACACTCATTGTACTTTTTTATGATATTAATGTGTCACTTGTTGCATATTTTTATTGGTGTACAATAAAGAGTTGTTACTTACTTACTTACTTACTTACCCTAATTAGTATATTAATATAAAAAAATTGCAATCCAACTTTCGTTGTGTCTAACCAATTTTCTTAAATATCGATTAATAATACATTTCCATTAAAAGCACTAAATTCAGCTACGATAATTATTTTTTTTTATTTGAGACACATTAAAAATTACTGAAATCGAATAAGTAGTCGATACTGAACAAACTAATTTCAGGAATTGCGCTTATTCTGTTACATGTTGTATATAAAATAAACTAAACTAAACTGACTGACTGATTGGTGATGTATCAACGCACAGCCTAAACCGCTGGGTCTAGAGACTAGAAATTTTGCACACAGATAGCTTATACTGTGTAGGCATCCACTAAGAAAGGATTTTGCAAAATTCAACCCTTAAGGGGGTGAAATACACGTGCGCGAAGCCGCGGGTAAAAGCTAATATTGTATATAAGATCTCATATTTGATAGTAATTCCTCGCCTTTGTAATTTTATTAGAACGTTGATAAAAAGATAGGGCGTGATCGAGCGACGACATGACTCTTTGATCAAGTGCGAATTTAATCATAGTTTCATATCTGCATTCATGATCGATTATAATGAGTCCCCTACGACAACTATGTTGTATCGTTGTATGTCCTATTTTACCGTTCCCGTGGGAATTTCGAATAATCCTTTCTTAGTAGATACGTACACTCTATATGCTTTATATAGCTCTCTATAGTATGTACCTACAATCAAGAACACATGTAGTTTTACACTTGTAGTGCGAGTCTTTATAATAATAGTATAGATACTTATTGGGGTTTATTTGACGCGTTATCTAATATTGCTCCACCTTCGATGATGAATTTGCCGGGCGATTGCTGAATAAACTGCACCTTAAGATAGTACACTCGCGACCATACTCGGAGGAGGCGCGAGAGGTGGCACCCGGCATTGCACAGCCCAGTGCCTGCCGAGGTGGGGACACTTCACACGGTTAATTGTTCACTCGCTTTACGGCCGAGCACACAAGGCTAGTGTTTCCAACTACATTTAGTGGCTAGTATAACTAGTTTTGTAGACGAAACTAGCTTCCTTTTTTGATAGTGCCTCGTCTAGCACACAAAACTCTACGATGAAAAAGGTCCGTAAAATAAAACGACAGATTACAGATAATACTATCATGTCTGCATGTTGAACTATATTGATGACTAGCGGTTCCCGTGGAAATACGGGAATAAAAAATATCCTATGTTACTCAGTTATTTTCTAGCTTTCCATTGGTGAAATAATTTTTAAAATCGGTACATTACAATTTACATAAAACATACTAGAATACAAATCTTTCTTCTTTATAAGTAATATTAGTATAGATATAGATAATGATCCACCTATTTTAATATAGGTACTTTTCCTTAGTCATTTTATTGGTATATGTATTTAAAGGAAGAAATTGACAGGCTTACTGATTAATCGTTGAACGTTGAATGGCTGAACGACTCTCTCTAGTTTAGGTATATAAATATCTGCCTACATACATATTTATATACCTAAATGAATGAACGCGTATATTGCTGTTTTATTCATTTTTGTCTTAATAATACTTAAAGGAAAGTACTAGTGTCGGCCTTCTGTACTTTAGTACTAATACTATATTCAGTGCCGAAACTAGCCACAGAAACGCGAATAAACAAGAGTAAAAAGAATGACAAAAAAATCCCTAACATTGAATACACCGCTAATGTCAAGCCGGGATAAGACACTGGAACGTTTGCTGTCCGAGCTTTGAAAAACTAGACTCGACCCTGACTTTCGCAACCTACATGTAACAATAACGGGAAACAAGTAGGTCCTGAAAGTATTAATCATCACAGTATGCTGCATTCAAGTAAAATAAATAAGTCGGCATCTCAAAAACTGTATTATTTTGCCTTTTTCTTGATAAAAACCAGCTTTAAGTTTGTTTAATCCCCTTGTAAACCAGCCGTCGTATCATCCATTGCAAGTCACTTTCATTTAACTGTGCTATACACCGAGTCTGCTGATATGCTATTAATATGTAGTAGGCGCTGGTATAGTGAAGTCGAAGTTTACTACCTTTGTATTTTTTAAGTGCAAAGAATTTGTGCCATTATGGAGAATTATTTTCATATTTCAATTGATCATCATAATCATCAACCCATAACACTCTCCTCACACATGGGGAGGTATGGCCCATAATCTCCCAAGCAAGCTTACCGCAAATTCAATTGTTGAATAATAAATATTCTAACTCATAAATACTGTTTTGTTTCATTTAGATTATAATTTTCATTTCAGAGAGGGCACTAAATACAATCAATATAACTACGGAACAGACAGTGTTTTTAAGTGTGCGGGACACACTACAATTTGATAAGGTAAGTTTTTTTATATGACATTAACTACATATTTATCACTAGCTCGACGGTGAAGGAAAACATCGTGAGGAAACCCGCAGGTCTCAGAATTAATTCTGAGACATTTGTAAACAGACCCGGTCCGGCGATGGGCTCACCACCTATCACGTTTAGGGGTCTAATATATCTCGTGAAATGTGGGTATATCCAGTAATAGAATACCTCTGCCTACCCCCTCGAGAATAAAAAAGGCGTGAGATTATATTATATTATTATTATAATATTAACGAGTTTTATCACAACAAATAATATTATATTTACAAATGGTACAGTTTTATAAAACGAAGAAGCGCGTTCTTTGCAAAATTCTAGGTTAAAGTGCGGTTCAATGATATTATTACATCTTCACTACGAGAAAATACACTCCAAACAGTAATTACGAAATAAATGTCAAATAAAATCGACGTGGATTACTAGAAAAGTTTGCGCCAATGAAATAAAAATTGAATACTGAGTGTTTTGCATTTTTTTTCGCATCCCTATAAATGGCATTCAAAAGCAAGAAAAGGTAAGAAAACATGTAATTTTACTGTAATTTACTGTAATTTGAGTAGCACATTTTACTACAATTGCCACTGTGGTTGCCCGTGTGTCAATTACAGCCGTAATCGGTAATCGGCCGGCGATCGCTGAGGGCAATGCAAATGGGGTGTGGAACACCGAACTATACGTAGGTTAGAATTGAAAACTTTGCTAAGAATTGAAGCTCGATAAATGAATATCTATAAAAATAATTTACTTACTGTCAAATTGATTTTTGATAGTCTTGCATCAGAAGCTCACGCGTGGAAAAGCATATAGGTAATCCTTCTATGTCTGGTGTACAATACTTTCTATTGCTAACGTTAGAAAAGAAGAAAAAAACATGATTAATGAAAAACTAGTTCATAATGAAAACTTGATATTATAATAAAAAGATAATAAATAATACATCATAGTCGAAACATAGGTAATACATTCACATATTTTATTTTTATTCTGTCCCATACTAAATAAATAATAACAAATTAGATATGTACTTATGAAAATAATGTTGTTTAACTTTAACAATTTTTAAAGTCTAAAGTAATTTGTGGTGGAGATTAGTAATTAGCATATTCTTATTTTACTTATATTACTCAATTTGTTATTATAGCTGTTAATCTTTTAAAAAGAAAATAGTTAAATAAATACTTAATAGATCCAAGGGTATGGGTACTATTATTACAACTAGGAAACATACATAATACCCACACACACCAACAATTCATCACACATTTTTTTCCAAGCAATTAATTTATTTTCACAATTTAATTCAAAATCAAAATTCTTTTAGGGGTCCAAAGAATATCTTGTGAAAAGTGGGTATATCCAGAAATGGAATACCTCTGCCTACCCCCTCGGGGTTAAAGGCGTGAGATTATTTATTATTTATTCAAAATCATTTATTTCTGCAGGTAAAAAATACACTTGGAATTTACCTAATAGGTATTGTATTGTAATATCTGTGTACCTAAGCTCTGCTTTTTATTGCTACACCATCTTAAAATTCTATCACCACAATTCACCAGAACTTGATATCACTAATGGAAGTATACGTTTATTTAAAGAGGGTATTTATAAAACTTTATGACAACTCACTGTATTATAACGAGTTTATAGTCGATCGGGTTATGAAAGGCGATTGTTACTTGTGAAAATAAATCTTATTGGTATTTTAATATACAACTTTGAACATACTAAAACTATGAATAAAGAAGCTTTTGGACGAAAAACTGTAAGTATGTTGGAACTTACAATAGTTTAACGTTAAAAAAAATGATAGATCTTTGAATTATTTTTCGGAAAAATAATTGTGACGAATACAATTGTTATAACACAAAGAGATTAAAATATAATAAGGCATAGAGGGGACAAAGCGAGGAAAATTTTAAGTTATTCCAAGTGGAATAAGTCTAGTACAATTTCGTCCGAATGACAGCTCGCGTTCATACTAACTGACATGACAAGGACAGGACGCTTAGGCTTCAAAGTTTTGTATGAAAATATTTCCAATGCCCCCTCTATGCCCTATTATATTTAAATCTCTTTGTTATAACAATTTGCCACTTGTCCACTGCACTACACTTTAGTTTGGTGCACATGTTTTAGTAATATAAATTATATAACCAATTAATTTATCTTACTAAATAATAATTGCATTACACTTTGTTGATTTGCCCTTAAATGTCTTGGATTGCAGTGTGTTTTTAGGGTTCCGTACCTCAAAAGGAAAAAAATATTACCCGATCACTTTGTTGTCCGTTTTAGGGTATTTTCTGTTGACCTATAACTATGAAATTTGGCAAGTACCTAATATTGTCTTGTACTAGTACAAGTACAAAAAAAACTAAAATCTATAAGTACATAAATTTATAATAATTAAATCATAAAAAATATACCTAGTCTTTATAAGTAGGTACGTAATCAATCATCGATGTATTTATGCCTCGATGATGATGATTGATGAAGGTGCATTATTCTGCACCTTCAAATTGGTACGGAACCCTCGGTTGGCGAGTCCGGTTCGCACTTGTCCGGTTTTTTTAAACATATTGGTGAACCTTGAAGTAATTATATTATTTAAGCTACTTTTTATTTCAATTTTATTTTTAGTATTCCATACCAAAATGGTTACAACGGGACTACTACTAACCCTCAGCAACTTACTAAGCCTCTTCTGTCCTACCGTCTGTTCGTCGGTCTGTCTGTCTGTTTATCAAAAATCTGTATCTCATGAACCGTAAAGGATAGACAGTTGTTCTTGTTAGTATGCGCATGGAAATAAGAATATAGTGCAAGTAAGATTCCTTAGCTTTAATAATTATCAAGATAAAAATATATGACTTTCAGTCAAACAGCCAGCGTCCTCGCGTAGACAGATTCGTGCTACCGCGAGCCTCATTCTCCGAGATGTGCATGCGCCGGTCGTGGCACAAATGTAACCAAGAACCCGTCGACATATGGGTAAATATACAATAATATGTAACAGAAATTAGTTTGTTCAGTATCCACTACTTAATCGATTTCAGCTATTTTTAATATGTATAGCACAGCTGAATTTCGTGGTTATGGAAATCGTATTATTATTGCTCTTTATTTAAGAAAATTGGTTAGACAAAATAAACAACGAAGGCATCATATTTTTTTATATTAATATACTGATTGGGGTGTATGGGGAATTGCGCTTATTCTGTTACGCGTTGTATCACTACATAGTATAAAACAAAGTCGCTTTAGCTCTGTCCTTATATCCCTATGTCCCTATGTCCCTTTGTATGCTTAAATCTCTAAAACTACGCAACGGATTTTGATGCGGTTTTTTTTAATAGATAGAGTGATTCAAGAGGAAGGTTTTAGTATAACTGTTGTACCCGTGCGAAGCCGGGGCGGGTCTCTAGTAAGATATATTTCATTCCTGGAAGTGCCTCTAGTATAGGTAGTCTTCTGATCAGTAAACGTGACAGATTCTGGACAATTCTTGGCATGACTCACAATGTTACGTAAATTTGTATATACCGCAGAATCAATTCTGGGACAATCAGGTTGCCTCGCGATGTTTTTCATTGCCGCTGAGCTCATCCTACTAATTTTCGTTTAAAGTTATTCGTGAAAGTTATTCTTATGCATAGCTTATGCATAAGAATAACACTTAGGCTATATTTTATTCCCGTATTCCCACGGGAACGGGAACTACGCGGGTGAAACCTGCTAGCGCTCCTAGTTATTAATATATATGAGTATAACTTATATACTCTTTGGTACAAGTCCTAGCCAGGATTCGAACCCAACCCTCACTCATAGAGAAGCTGTAAATTAGATTAGATATTTAAATTATTATATTTATATATCTACAAACAAATCTCAGCACGCCAAACACCAGCACCACCTAAAGTACCGGAGGTATTTGGACGAAGCGTTAGGGTTCGAGAACTCAAACGGTCAAGTCCAGAAGGGACCAAGCGACAAGAGCAAGATGGACTCCTGGCCCTGCACACCCAGGAAGAAAAGGTTCTTGACTTCAGCTGATAGTATCCTGGATTTGCCGGCTTATAGCTACGCCCCGTGTAAGTATTTTTTCACCTCTTCACGTCCACTTTTGGCCCGAATGCGCTAAACGAAGTTGCCGTTTTCCGCCTTCTTTGAGCAGAAAAAAAGTATACACACCTTGGGAAGTAAATAAGAAAGCCTCAGATCATATGTAATTGTCGGCCGAGGCAAAGCCATTTCTTATTTTACTTTCTTTGGTATGTAATATACCATTCCCCGACTAGCAGCCAAAGGGAAGTGTTATGTTTTAGCAGTATATGCATGGGTCGTCATGTTGCAAGGGCCGGCAGAGATATTGTATTTTTCACACCCATTTCCCACATTTCAACTCTATATGTATATTTATAGGCGGACCACGGTCTGTTACACATGCCTTCAGAAATCAGAATCAGTTTTGGGTCTGCGGATTTTCTCACGACTTCACCTTAATGCTGTTAACTTCATTTTGAAGTTTTACCTTTTAAGTTTGTCAAATAAAAAGAAAAAAATATGGCAGCAGAGCGTGACCATTGGTTACAAAAAGTACATCAGTTTATTCCGAAATTAATCCAATTATTAATTAACGTACGCACCGGTAGCCTTATCTTAAAGCGATCTCTTCGAGATCATTGGCGTGCTATCTTCATATAATGCGCGTTGTCACTGCAAGTCACGCACATGCTAAAACTTGACAGGGTTCCAAAACGACGTTATCAGTTAACAGTCCTGATTCACCTACACGCTAGGGCGCGAAAGAGAAAGCATATTTATTTTATTTTAATTAAGTAAAATTTGAGTGTTCATCATTTATTTTTGTATTTTTAATGAAGTTTATTTTATTTATAGAAAATTATTGTGAGTCTGAAATAAATATATTTATTATTACTACGGGTATATATATAGAATATTTTGTAATGTTAAGATCATAAATGTATTGGTACCGGATTTGAATTGGAAACAATTCCAATAATCTCTGATTTATTTTATGTTTCAACTCAGGGCCTGAACTTGCACTTACAAGCATCTTTATTTGATTTTTTGAGTGTTCATCATCAATTTTAGTATTTGATTGAATGTAACTTTATTTATTTAAACAAATTGAGAGTCTGAAATAAATATATTATTCCTACGAGTAGGATATAAACAGAATATTTGTTAATGTTAAGATGTGTGTAATAAATTTATTGGTACCTACCGTATTATTTGAATTAGAAACAATTCCAGTAATCTCTGATTTATACAATGAAACTTTTGTGAATTGTTAAAAGCAATCAAATCAAAGCAGCATTTTAGAAATTCCCATGAGAGAAAAACCGTATTAAAAGTCCAGTAAAAATTTAGTTCTGCTCAGGCACCCGCTAGTTAAAAGAAGAATCTAGAACCCTAAATTTGGCCCTAAGTAGAGTTGACTTTAGTTCCAGAACTCCTTGATTGGAGCAGCAAGAACATCCTAGTGGCAGCCCTGGAGAACAACTACTATTTGTTCAGCTGGCTGGCCCAGAACGTGATGGGGCACGGCGTGGCTTCATACGATATTCACTGCTGCAAGTTCGATCCTCGCGGAGAGCTGCTTCTAGTAAGTGATTCTAATTAATAAAACTCTAAAGTACAATACCCATTGACGCATGAAAGGCGAGAAAGCGGATGCGGTCCAAAAAAATCCCGTCGCATATACCGACCGCCTTGTAGCATCCTAAAGAGCTCCTTTACATTAAGTCGCAAGCAACGCAACTGCCGCGAATTGCTGCAAACCAAGAAAAACAGGAGCAACAATGATATTTCCTCGTTGAAATCCATTATAAGAATGAAGTGCGCCACTCCAATCAGAAGAAATCTCGTGGCTGTAGTTGTAATAAGAAGGCAGCTGCTGCTGTCGCGCAGCTGCCCCACTGCTTGCGACCTAATGTGAAGAAGCTCTTAAGGTTTCCTCCGAGAGCGGTGGCGTAATGTAGCGGCCGCGATAAAGCGGCGAAGGAATTTCTACTTTCTAGTCGACACTAATATTATAAAAAGGAAAGATTTTTTTGTTTGAAATGAATACTCTCCGAAACTACTTTACCGATTTTAAAAAATCTTTCGCCAATGGAAAGCTACATTATTAGGGAATAACATGGGCTATATTTTATTCTCGTATTTATACGCGAAACGGGAAAAACAGCTAGTCTGGTACAAATTTAAGACGGATTGCTTATAGCTTGGCTCAGACAACACGGTGGAACTCCACGACAGCGTGTGGGGCAGACACGTGCAGAGTAGCGTCTGTGCGTGCTACAAGGTCCTCGGCATCGAGTGTTCCGTCACTGCCTGTGACTGGAGCCCCACTGGAAACTCTTTTGTCACGTTAGTACCCTGTTTCCCATTTTTGGATTGAACTCAGAACCCTTTGATTATTAAACCAACCGGAGACGCCACTGACAGGCGGTCCCCTCTGCCAAAAAAGTTCGGTCAACGCTCATGCCTTATAAATTCAACTAGTTTTTTTGAGTTCACGGAGTGCTCGGATTGGTTGTTTCTGTGTGTGAATGTATTTGTGTGCATCTAGTTCAAGCTAGTGTTTAATTGTTTTGTCAAAAAGTGCGTTTGTGTTGTGTTAACATTATTTGTGTCCGTTTCCTCGTCCCCTGCGCAGAAATTGGAAGAATTTTTTGAAAAGAAACTAGTGCGCCTGACGTCTCCTGTTAGTTTAATACTCAAAGTCAGAACCTCAGAACATAGTTCTAAAGAAACCGATTAAGTATTACCAAAGAGATTAAAATATAAAAGGGCATAGAGGGGGCATAGGGAATATTTTTATACAAAAACTTCGAAGCTCAAGCGTTATGTCAGTTAATATGAATGCGAGCTGTCATTCGGTCGAATCCCGGTCGCATCACACTAGACTTTTCCTCACTTTTAATAACTTTTGGCTTCAAATTTTCCTCGCTTTGTCTCCTCTATGTCCTATTATATTTTAATCTCTTTGTCTATTACATAATTAGCGATGATTTTGTGACGAGTAGCCAAAGATATTAAAGTAAGGATGCGTTATATTCATGCTGCTTGCATTTGGAAATTGATCCCCTACGAGTGTGCTACAACATGTACATACTTACTTCTTAGCGTATTTATAGAATACAACAATGACGGGGAAATATGATACGGAACGAATAATAAAGAAAAAGAGAGCTATCTGTTAAGAGTTGCGCTTAAAATACGACTTGAAATACAATGCGACTAAATAAAATGTGGTTAATTAGCTACATTTGTCGGCCTCATTTTCCATGCTCTAGTAACATATCTACGTCTTTCTATATATAATATCTTTGCGAGTAGCTATGTGATTTTCAAGCGGTTCCATAGATATTGACTTATAAATATTATGTAACCAATGAGTTTTATTTTAACTTACGTACTTATCTACACTTAATCCTATACAGAGGAAAGACTTGTTTGTTTGTTTGAATTGAATAGGCTTTGAAACTACTGAACAGATTTAAAAAAAATATTTATCCAACGGAAAGCTACATTATCTGGGAGTAACATGGGCTATAGTATTTTATTTTTTATTTCCGAAACACCGACTTATCTATAAGAGTATTTTATTAACCAGATCAGTAAGGGAGCAAAGTCTCGTTTCAAAGCTAGTAAATGAGTAAATAAAACAATAAAAACTAAAGTTGTAAATTACTAAACAAGCGCATCTGATGTGAACTTCACACCTAAAAAATCTTGTTAACCTTTCAAAGTGACGAATTGACGAGCATCACATAAATATAAACTTTATCTTATCTTAATTGATCTTGGGTATCTTATCTCAATTATCGGTATCTTAATTGAGCATGTGTGTAGTATTTGATGAAATACCTGATATGCATTGATGTTCTAACTGTAAGTTTATTTATGTTCCCTCTAATTTATACAAAAAGTGTGCTGTTTTTCACCGACGAATAAAAAGGAGGTTCTCAAGAGACTCGTATTTTTTTTTATGGTCCACCACGGACTAGTCCCATTTTAATTATTCTCTTTTTATTTTTTTTGATCAACGTGACAAGAAACAGTGCTTTATCCCCTCGGTGCATAATCTACTATTCTTTTTTAATTTTATATTTGTATTTTGTTTTTAAGTATACAGTCAAGAGCACGTGGAACTTGACACATTTCTAACGATCTTTTTTCAATCGCCTTAGAGATCAGACTCGCACTACAAGTATAAAGATTCATGTGTTCTTGACTGTACCTCACAAATTATATTATCTTTCTTTTTTCACCCAACTATACATACACAACATACACAAAAGTACAAGCATTTATGTAGATAAATTTTCCTACCATACCATCTCTAGTGAATATTTAAACTTACTTACCGTTGGGAGACCAGCGTAGGTATTCACGGAGACTCGATACCGTTTCCGTTCGATTCAGATCGAGTGAAAAATTTTCCGATGTCGAATCTATCGACTTCGGAAACTTTATTCTAGGCTTTTCTGACAGCCACGGAAAATTTTCCGAATCCTTATGTCACATATGACATTAGTTTTCGATACCAACATCAGCCCATCTCGAAAGTTTTTGACACCAACATCAGCCCATCTCGAAAGTGTTCGATAGATTTTCCGATATCGAATATCGAAGCTCCCTGAATACGCCTGCAGGACCCCAAGACACAGGATCTACCTATTTTGGGTTCCTGTCTCGACTAATGTTCTTCCTGACATCTTAATAATTGTATCTACATTAATTTGAACTATCTATACCTAAGGACTGTGTGGAGAAAACAAAGAGTCTTATAATTTTTTTTTCATATTTTTTTTTTCTTTAAATACCTTGAAGGGGGTGTTCTCGAGGGGTCATCACCACGTTTGACCGTACTGCTCTCATCCTCAACCACTGGGGGGGCTGTGATGCCCCTATCCTAACAGTCAAGGTGTCTCCCGATGCTCGCTACGTAGCAGCAGCAGCTGTGAAATCCTCACTTGTCCACGTGCTCGTTTGGCCTTCACTCGAGTACCATTCCAGTTTGAACTCCAATTGGATTGTTAAGGTAAACATTGTCTATACTTATATACTAATACCAGTGGTCTCTGCTAATACTATAGAGGAAATATTTTTATTTTAGTATTTTGTGTTTTTGTATGTTTGTTACTGCACCGATTTTAAAAATTCTTTCACCAATGGAAAGCTAGAATATCTCGGAGTAGCGTAGGCCATATTTTATTGCCGTATTCCCAAGGGAACGGAAACTACGTGGGTGAAACCGCGCAGAGGCGCTAGTTGTTAATAAAGACACTCGTATGTGACTGTAGGGTCTGGAGGGATGGCAATTTATCAAAGAGCTGTCAGCGCGTTTGTTCAAGACATTAGATGTTCAAAAGGCTAGGATATTTGTCCAAGGATCAGCCCAGCTATCCAGAGGGGGAATGTGCCACGTAGGTCCTTATTGGAGGACATTAATACCTATAAATATTATACAAAAAAATATATTTTTTTGTAAAACAGTGTTCTTTTTAGAGATGATCAAAATATTCAATATGTATAGATAAAGATCTGTTAAGGTTTTCGGCTACCTACCAGAAAACGTATTCAACAGCTAGCAAAGAGATTAAAATATAATAGGACATAGAGGGGGCATTACAAATATTTTCATACAAAACTTTGAAGCTCAAGCGTCATGTCAGTTAGTATGAACCCGAGCTGTCATTCGGTCGAAATTGTACTAGACTTATTCCACTTGGAATAACTTTTCGGCTTCAAATTTTTCTCACTTTCTCCCCTCTATGCTCTGGCGTGCGATTTTTGAATCTCACTGGTGATATCAAAATCACGGGTGACTAAAATTATCACCGATGACTTTTATGTCACCATTTTTCAAAAGTCGTATTTTTGAAAGTCACACGCTGTTTTCAATAAAGCGTCGCAATCACAAAATATCACAATCGAGCCCCGCTACAAATTCTTCCGAAAAACATACTTTGACACTTTTGGCAGATTTCACATACGTCAACTGTCAAAAACAATCGCATGGTGATTTCAATTACGAGTGGGTAGGGGCACTCGTAAATCGATATCATAGGTATGACAAATGTAAGTCACCGATGAGTTTCAAAAATACGAACTTTTGGAAATCACTCACATCGGTGAGAATTAGTCACTTGGTGAGATTCGAAAATCGACTCCCGGGTCTATTTTAATCTCTTTGACCGCTCGGCACCAGTTGATTCGATAACAACTGACATTCGATCTGCTATTCATTGTACATAATATATTATGTGCTTCTGCTACTTGATGTACCAGCACAATAAATATTCACCTGTAATGTACAAGACATATGCCTGAATTTTGAGAACACCCTTTCCAGACGGTGACTTGGCACCCATGGCGGAGCGCGCTTCTCGGCGTAGGCGCTGCCACCGGCAACATGCGGACGACGATCGCCCTGTGGGACACGCCTGCTGCCAAGTTGCGGGAAACAGGACTTGGGCACAACCACTACAGCCTCGACACCATGCTATTCAGCCACAGAACCGGCGAGCTAGTGCTTAGCTTATGGAATCCAGGTCTGAAACTCTTTAAGGTGTAGTTTTTGAATCTGCCATTTGTAAAAGCGTGTAAGTAAGTCGTAAGTTTGAAAGTGTTGTTAATAATGTAAGCTTCAAATAGTACTACTTACATACAAGTCATTTTTTAAGTTGAGTGCGATGGGTAGACCGCGCTTTGGCCACGCGTCGTACCTACCGAAAAATTATGTGTATGTATTGTAACACGACAACCTCTCAGACCATGAATCACAGACAAAATAGATTTTTAATTGTGTCTCGGTTCCAATTAAAACTGGCCTGATTTATCTTTACTGATTAAGTAATAACGACGACTAAGTGGATGTTAAGATGTGCAATTCCCTGAACAAAACGTTTGATCAAACGCGTTTCACACTTTAGAACTCGCGTATTCCAAAGCATTGTCAGTCTTTCAATAACCTTCCAGAACTTGCAACGACAAACCCGAAGACCTGCTCGCAGCTGGTGGTGATGAGTGACCCGTACACAGTGGTGGACCGGTCCGGGGAGGGCCTCAACGGATTTGACCGCGTCCGGACCATGGTCTTCAGTCCGGACGGAACTAAACTTGGTAAGTGATAGTTTGACTACTGCGTCAGTCAAAAGGAAGAATCCAAGATTATTTGGAGCTAACTAAGTATTTACAAAGAAGTGAAAGTAGCCGATAAATTTTAAATTACCAAGTGCGAAAAGGAACAATAATTAAGATTAAGTGGTTACTAACGTAGTTTTAAGATCTTTACTAACACATTATGGATAATAATTTGTCTGAAATAAAAAAAAATATTATTATTATTATTAATTATAATTGTGGGACACAAGTCACACACGGTTATTTAGTCCCAAACTAGGCAGGGCCTGTACTATGGGTACTAAACAACTGATAAACATACCTACTTAAATAATTTCTAAACACCCCGGTCCCCGACACAAAGCCAACAGACATGTTCATGCACACAAATGTTGGCCCCGAGCGGGGATCGACACCGCGACCTCCGACTCAGAAGGCAGGGTCACTACCAACTGAGCCAACAGGCCCGTCAAATAAATAAAATAAATAGATATTGATAAAGCCTCAAATAAAACCTTTTTTTATCAAGTGGAAATAAAAATAAAAACAATATCAATATTATCCCCGAGGGGATAGGCAGAGGTTCTTCATTTCTGGGAATACCCGCGTTTCAGTAGTATATTCTTTGGACCCCTAAACGTTATATGTATATGTATGGTTGTGGTGTGGCTGTGGTACGTGTGTTTCTGGTACGTATGTGGTAAGTGTGTATGTGGTACGTGATATCGACACGTACCTAAGCTGTAGGAGTTATGTAAATGATTTTAGAATATTATTGGTTATGCATAAATTAACTTACCAATCTTGTTAGCAAGGATCAAAATAGATATAAATTTTACAGCCACCGCAACAGTAGACGAAGACCTGATCATCTGGACCTTCCTGCCAGAAGATAGGGAGAAAAAGAAGAGCAACTCCAGGCGATTTTCAGCTTTTCCCGCCTACCTAGACCAAGTGACATACGGGTTTGTAGTACGATAGGAATCTTAATTTATTCTATGAATTTTCTATTTTGAGTTTTAATTAAATTGTAACTTTATAAATTATTCTGGAAATAATTTATTCATTTCTTAACGGTTTCAATAATAAATTTGTTTATTTATTTCAGTTTACTTATTTTATTATTCACACATTCGTCATTTTGAGACTCATTTCCCATTTCGAGAATTGCCCTCTAATCAGTGCAGCACCTGTTGCACGTCAGGTGTTGGACGTATGGACCCTCCTGGAGCCGGCGGGCTCACAGATTAAGGGATATTTGTCAAATTTGCCACTGTGAGGCTCAGTAGCCATTTTGAGATGCCATCTTGAGAATTCGTAATTTTGCTGATAAACCAAAATTTTGAACTCTTATGGACACTTTCGATGTAGTAGTACGTGCAGCGATACTGGTTCCTTGATAATGATCAAGAGCGGTAAGAAAGCTATCACCTAAAAGTTTCACATCCAGACAATCTAGATAAAATACGAATTGGTTGCCATGCTCGTAAAAGCGGCAGGAGCAGTAAGCGAATAAACATGTCCATGTGAAATAAATAATCCAGGTTTTATGAGAAAATCCGTTTATTCCCTCACAATTATTGACCATAAATTCTATTAGTAGTGTCTGTGCATAAAACAAGTTTACTTAAGCAGGGTCATACTGTAAAAGTCGGGTTTAATTTACTGGATTCTTCGTTTGATTACACAGATTTAATAGAGTGCTTGGTAGCTCCACGATTCAGGGTGATTGCCGCGGTGGTCTCGTGAATGAGCTTAGTTATTAACAGTACTATTATTTAACTAACTTCTGTGCGCAACTTCGTCTACATGTCAAGATTTAAAGTAGACAGTCCTACCTAAGATAAGATAGCTACATCTGAGGTAAGTTTGATGAAAATCGCTTCAGTGGTTTAGCTGTGAAAGGGTAACATAGAGACAGTTTGTATTCATATCAAAAACTATAACAAAGTCAAAATTTATTTATTTCTGTAGGTAAAAGCAAATTACACTCTGAGAAAGCTTTTGTCCGTGACTGTCCGCGTTACGGGATCAAGCCCGTGTCAATTTCTATTAAACTCCTTAGCGTGCGAAGATAATATAATTAATGATTTTCTTAAACTAAAGTTATTGTTATTACCAAGAAATCATTTTTTTCTACTAAATTTAAAGGTATAAAATAATTGTAATACAAACTTTTTGTAAAATAAAATTATTGCCACTTTATGAAAATACTTTTTTTTATAACGGAAGTAAGTAGATCCTAACTAAAATATGAGTGTATGTCCGTGAGAGTGGTCTTCGTATAAAGATTTTATAGTAAACATACAAATCAATATTTATCGATTCCGCAGCGAACGCTGGATGTCTTTACTATCGGCGCCGGCGCATGAATGGATGCGGCACAATGATCGAATAAATTAGCCCTGCTTGCCACAGCGCTGGACGACTCAATGACCACTCGTGCGCACCCCATATACAAAAGCGTAGGTTCATAATGTAGGTTCTCATAGCAAACTAGCTGTTAACGCGATCTCACCCGCGTAAGTCACGTTCCCGTGGGAAAATTAACGCAGTTTTACTCCCAAAAAAGTAAGCTTTCTGTAGGAGTTTTTTATAGCAGTATTTTATAGCAGAGATAGCCTCATATTCTATAGAGAAGTATAGGCTAACTTAAAATTAGGAATTTTAGCTGGTCTGCAGAATCGAGTCCATTGTAATTATAGATCTATAAAACTAAAACTATTACTTAGTAAACTAACAAAGCAATACAACTATCTATTTCCTGTCTTGCCAAAGACTTTATTGTCCAAACAGTGATTGTTACTCTTAAAAAAAAAACATAAGTGAATTTTCCCCATTTACAATCCACTTTCACATATCCTTTACAACGTATTCACGACATGCTTCAAAGAGTATCAATAGCCAACTCAAATAAACTGAATCACACAGCATTTCCTAACCAAACCAATAAAACATCAATGTTTTGCAAAATGGCACCGCTAGCATTCCTGAGGGCGAAGTCATCAATTACCAGATCCTCTTTGTCTCCAACCAGGCTGATGTGACCTTCGGTTTTATGGTCTCAAATTGTGGAGCAGGGTAAGGGGCGGTCTGCAATCGGTGGATAACGTGAACGATTATCTGAGATTAAATGATTGGTCTTTCGAATGAGCGGTGAGCGATCTAGTATCAGTAAGAGTTCTGCCTGATACACCTAAGCGACCATCAGTCGAGACTTATGTGGTCGAGTAGCCACCTAACCATTCAAAAGGTGGCTTCTCGACCATCAGTCGAGATTTCTGTGGTCGAGTAGCCACCTAGCCATACAAAAGGTGGCTTCTCGACCATTGGCCGAGTATTCTGTGGTCGAGTAGCCACCTAAGCCATTTTTGCGAGCAGCTATATGTTCCCACCCCCCCGTGGCGATAAAGCCCTCTCTTATAGTAACAATGACAAATTACAAAAAGTGTTTATTTTATGAAGATTGCTAAAGTAAAGTTGTTTTTTTTTATCATAAAGGCCAAATTTAGTATCTCTGCAGATTAGGGGACTGGTTCTGTCCGCGGCGTAATATATATTAAAAAAAAATGAATTTAGTAGTTGCTTTACTATTCCGCTTAATTAAAGTATTAAATTTGGATCCGAAAACTGTTATGATTAATATTCCGCCACCATTATCTCGTGACGCGTACCACACTGACTCCTGCGCAGCTGTGCTCACTGGTGTCAGATTATGTCCAACTAACGGTCCGCCAAATTGATGTTGTGTTGGTTTTGCGCAGCTCATTGTTGTTATTACACTCTTCAATTAAATTCAGTTGAAATTACGTGTTAGTCTGATATTAATCTTTTCGAGATTGAGTAAGTTTGAACGATATCTATTTGCTGAACAGAGTAAGGCGAGCCGCACACTGCACTTGTTTTTTTTTACTTTGTTTTATTTTCTCTTTAAAACTGAAACTTCACTATACATGCAAAACTAAATTTTACGCCTTTATCCCCCCGGAGGTAGGCAGAGGTACGCCTTAACGCGACGGGTAGTGGTGTGGTATTCTACATCTGAATTCTCGGGTCGCAGTAACATCTATAAATAATCTACAGTGTAAGAAACGTGGCATAACTTAACAAGGCTCTTTGCCATTCATAGTCATCACTTCACCATGATCTCGCTCACACATCAAACGGGCCCCGCCCATAGCGCATGCGTTGAATTGCCGTCAGTTATGCCAATTCATTGGTAGCTGTCATTGTGGCAACGGTCATTAGCATTACTTATGCAGTTATTAAATGCCAGGATTTGTAAGTCTTTGAGTATTAAATCAACAGGAGACGTCACGCGCACTAGTTTCTTTGCAAAAAAAATTGCCAATTTATCCAAGGCAACGAACACAAATAATGTTAAAACAAACGCATTTTTTAACAAAACAATTAAACACTAGCTTGAACTAGATGAACAGCGGCCTTAAAATGGCCACTTTGAGCAATTCCTCTGAGCAATTCTCCTTTTCTGAATTCCCAGCAAATCCTAAGGAATTCCTCTAAACGTAAAATGGTCTCTTATTTTAGTGATTCACTGACAATTCAATTCATTAGCAATTCGTATTTGGTGAAAATTTCGAATATGAATCGAAATAGAATCCTATTATGATTCACCCGAAACGGCCTTTTTAGACCCCCAGAAGTACATTTACACAGAAACAACCAATCCGAGCACTCCGTGAACTCAAAACAACTAGTTGTATATAACAAATATGAGCGTTGCTCATAACTTTTTGGCAGAGGGGAAAACCTGTCAGTGGCGTCTCCAGTTGGTTTAATACTCAAAGGTTAGAGTATACCTTTATTCCGATATTAAAGTCGCAATACAGTTTTTGCTATTTTGCAATCACTCAAGCACCGTGCTGTTCGAATGCGCGACAAAACAATTAAAAATCAATTGTGTCTCATTATAAAATATGATAAATAAGCTCACGCCTTATATCCAAGGGAGACATTCCCGACCCCCTTGGATATTCTAAATTAATTTATTACTTAAAAAAAAATCACATAGAAACGTCAATAGTCTAATATCAAGGGACTCTGAAATCGTCCGTGGAGGTTGGCTGAACATAAACAGCAACCTTTCTCCACAGACGAGTTGCTGGTTTCAAAATGCACTACCCCGAGATGAACCAGCAAAAAAATCAAGAGCGGCTCTTTTTTTTAAAATGATGCCGCAAAGGTACCTATTCTGTGCTTGCCCCTCAGAACTGAGGTCTTTTGTCTCCTCACGATGATTTTCTTCACCGTCGAGCTATTTGTTGCCAGCTTGTTGGCTCAGTTGGTAGTGACCCTGTCTTCTAAGTCACGGGTTCGATCCCCGCTCGGGGCCAACATTCGTGTGCATGAACTCTGTTGGCTATCTGGGTGTTTAATACGAGTATTATTTATGTGTATCAGTAATTTAGTACCCATAGCTCTACCTAGTTTGGGACTAAATAACCGTATGTGTCCCACAATTTATAATTTATTATTATTTATTTATCCTCAGTGATAATGCTTACATTGCGTCGGACGAATGGAATTTATCTAATTATTATAGTCGTAGTATAACATT
This sequence comes from Ethmia dodecea, assembly GCA_963855545.1. Lineage (NCBI taxonomy): Eukaryota > Metazoa > Arthropoda > Insecta > Lepidoptera > Depressariidae > Ethmia > Ethmia dodecea. The sequence goes on along the minus strand of OY979446.1, from coordinate 12,912,970 downwards.
ATTTTTTAGTGTTTTGTACCAAACGGCTATCTATTTCGTCTCTCTTACCTACAAAAGATTTTTTTTATAATAAAAAAGGGGGCAAACGAGCAGACGGGTCACCTGATGGTATAAGTGACGTCCGTCGCCCATAGACACCTGCAACTCAAGAGTCACAACTGCGTTGCCGCCCATAGGAGGTGGGAATAAAGGGAGGAGGGGAGGGGAGGTTACGGGAGGGGGAGGGGGGATTGGGGCCTCCGGTTACCTCACTCACTCAACGAAACGCAATGCAAGCATTGCTTTAGGCTGGTTTTCTATGAGGCCGTGGTATCACTCCGGTCGAGCCGACCCAAGCGTGCCGAAGCATGGCTCTCCCACGTTTGAGATAGTAATTTTTGGTTGAGATTTGACGAGATTTTCTTAATAATCGACAAAAAATAAGGCAGGTCCATAAACAAGAAATGTGGTTTTTCTACATTTTTTGGTGGTTTGGATCGGAACCATTGGTGCTCGTGTCCCACTTGGCGGATTTTTAAAGAGCATATCTACAAAACGTCAAAGACGTTATGATGCAAATTGTGTTAGTAATAATAGTACTATGATTATACAGCTGATGACGTGTAATTGCAGAAACCCTAATTACAAGTATTATAAGGTTCGTTGGCCCCTTAACGGGGTGCGAAAGACGTAGTTATTAGCTAAATTAGTTTTACGTGTTTAAAGTGGTAAGCAGTGGAAGCAGGCAGTGAAGAATAAAGGCGCTTTCATAATGCACGATTTTTTTCATAATATTTATGCTAGACAAAGGGATCTCAGCCCATACAGCCATGACTGTGGTTAAAATTATTAGTAAATATTATTATATATTCTTAAAGACCATAGCCTTGTCTTCCTTCATTCAGTGTTCAAACACAAAAATACAGTGTCTCCAACACTTTCTATATTTTTTAGACATCGACACTTAAATAGTGTTACTGAAACTTGAAGTGAGTTTTTAAATCCATTTAAGTCCATAAGTATTTTATTAAATTTCTCATAATTAATCTCTACACTTTCACGAACACTTGCCTTATTACTGAGCCATGAGCCAAAACCCGCAAAATACTGAAAATGTAAATTTTACAAAAGCATTCCTGCTGTCTCCGGATTCCCGCCAAAAAGCCTTAACATACCTACATTTTTAATACTCAATATTATTTTTAATTGAATTGTTTAATATCTAAGTAACAAAATAAATAGGCATCAGAACCAATTCTGGGGCCTGCGGGTTTCCTCACAATATTTTCCTTCACTGTCGAGTGATACCTATGTATATCGTTTTTGATGTCAATCAAAAAATTCGCTAATATCTAACCCACGTGAAGTAGGCCTAGCTTCTAAACTAGTAATCAATAACGAAAATACGAGAAAATAAAGATCGACTTAATATCATAATACCTCCTCATTAATACACATAGCGGAAAGTGGTCACTTGTGACTATTATACGAATTAAATGTGAACTTGGTCTACTATAGGTTTTTAATGATGTCGTTAAGATCGCATCCGATTATCGATCTAATTTTATCGAATAGTTAAATGGGGAAGATCGTACAGAATATAAGAAATATTCAGATGAAAAGTGCTATTTATTTTTGGAATTAAATATGAAGTGGGGGTTGGAGCTTAGAGTTTTTGAGAGATATACTTACCTAAAATACCGAGGCGGCAAAGGTATTTCATTTCTGAAATACAGTGGGTATTTCACCTGTATATTTATGAACCCCTAAGCGTGACAGGTGGTAAGACCATCTCCAGTCGGAGTTTCTGTTACATATGCCTCAGAATCAATCTGGATTTTTTTTGTCCAGCTAGCTAGCTAGCTATTGTACAGTTAGTGATAAATATAAGATTTTTCAGGAGATGTTTGTACAAAGTAAAAATCTGTAACGGACCCACCATTTGTTTAAAATATTGTGAAAGCATCTTTTAAACACTTTTAGAACTTGTACTTGGTTTTTTTACTTGAACCTGTGTTTGCAATATCGACTACTTAATTTATTTCAGCTATTTTAATATGGTTTGTTTTTCCGAAAAATTAGCATAACTGAATTCAGGGCTACCTATGGAAACCGTAGGTACTACTATTATTATATATATTTTTTATATTAATATACTATTTGGGGTGTATGACGCATTGCGCTTATTCTGTAACGCACTGTATATGCGATCCCATAACAACCATCGCCAATTTTATTAAGATCGGTTCAACTGCTTAGCCGTGACAAGGTAACATTAACAAACAATCGAGACACTTACTTTTGTATAGTGAGGAATTATACAAAATCTTAGCTTTTCTATGTGTGCACATGTTGTATGTCAGGATACTCTACATTACAGCTTCATAGATTTTTACTAGTGTCCCAGCAGTGCCAAAATCTAAGCTCGTCTTTGTCAAGACTTGATGTTACTCTTTTCCATACATATACTGTGTATTCTTGGCTATAAGCCAACAATTACAGCTTATTGAGAATTTATGCTTACTTAATAACTTAATTAAAACTTCGTCGCAGAGCATGTTACATTGTACTAGCAGTGGTCTCTGGTACTAGTGTAGGGTATTATAAGGCAAGTAATTTATTGAAGGAGCCATAAGTGAGCTGTCAACCGCAATGCAAAGATGGTAACTAAATAATTTTAGCTCTGACTTTTAAATACATAGTTTTAAAGTGACCTCTTCAAAGTACATACCTAATATAAAACAGCGTCGAAAAAAGTGGGGTATCATTATGATGATAAGAAAATAAGTTTAGCTATGGCTTTTTAATACGTACGAGTAGTTCTCAGATAACCTCTTCAAAATATCGTAGTACCTTTGCAAAAATAAAGACATATTGTCTATGACTTCATGAGATAGTTATAAGATTGTGCAGCAGTGCATGATAATGTGGGTATATCCAGTAATGGAATACCTCTGCCTACCCCCTCGGGGATAAAAGGCGTGAGATTATTCATTTTTTTATTTTGTTATTGTGCAGCAGATGGTCTTTACTTCTTTCTTTACTAATAAGTCATCTTATTTCCATATACTTATTTTCATTCTTGAAAAGTGGGTATTTCCAGAAATGGAATACCTCTTCCCTCCCCCCTTCGGGAATAAAAAGCGTGAGATTTTTTTTCCACGTATATTTTAAAGGTTAATATAAGCAGTAGGTTTTTATGTTTTTTAAATCTGTGTTTATTTTACATATTAGATATGAATGACTCAGTATGTATCTTTGGGTTTGACTATTGAGTACTGATCCCTGCAATAAACTTCTTTGTATTACGGCAGATAAATACTTATACAAGGTGTTCACTCTTAAATATCCATTATTTCTTTCTGACCTAAATGCATTCTTTCTCTATACAGTATGATCAATTTTATTATTTGAAACATGCTCGTATAACCCAATGTATAAAAATCTGATAACGATGAAACTTTGGCCGTCTTAATAAATGAAAAAAGGTGAGACTATCCAGGGGAACGATTGGCGATGCTCTGGCGGATCTGCTAGTAGGTATTATATTATAATATACCTAACTTTTGTTTAAATATAGGTATATAAATATATAATATGAGCTGCTTAAAATAGAGGTACTTAGTAGACGTTAATTTTTTACAGAGTATGTATGACTGTGGCCGCTATAACAAAAAAAATAAAAACGAAGACAAAAAAATTAAAGGGTGTCCCACATGGTGCCCACAGACCTGTATCTCATGGGTCCCTATACAAGAAAAGTTTTTTTTAATTGTGCTGTGGTACGAAACAATTTGTGCGCAAGTTCAACTCGGCTTTGCCCAGATTTTATTTAAATTTATTATTCATTGCAAAAAACTCGATCGACGTATGCAGTGGAATAACAGTGGCCGATATTGGCCAGGGTTTTGGGAACAGCCTTTATGTGGCCTCCAGGAATCCATCGCGCACCTTACCGTACGTGCATTCCCGGACGACACGGGCTAGACTCACGAACTGTCCCCGCCATAACTCTGATAATTGACGTTAGCCACCCAGCGAGGACGCATGCGGCAAAATGATGTAACTGCGATTTGGGATTATTGAAATCATCATCTTCATCAACTCGTAATAGTCCACTGCTGAGCTAAGGGTCACAGTCAAGGGTCTGTACATTCCTCATGTGTGAGCAATCACACATGAGGAATGTACAGATATCTAATTTCTAGTTAACGCAGTAAAAGATGATTTCATTATTAGGTACTAGTCCCACTCACAAACCATAGCCTATAATATAACCACCTGAGTAGCCTATAATATTGAAAGAGGTCTCCATCACAGAGGTTCTATTTTCCGATGCAAAAATATGTCAAAGTCAAAGTCAAAATGTTTTATTCAAAATAGGAACTTACAAGTCCACTTATTGAACGTCATTTCAACTCCACCGCTTCAGCATGTATGGTTGAGGAGAAGAAGCGGGGCAAGAAACTCCTCAACACAATATTCTTTTAATCAATTGTTACATATTACTAAATTGGGTTACATAATTTCGTTTGTTTTTCGCTATCGTATTGCGCTGGACTGGAGAAAATCTGTTCCAAGCATCATTGTCATTTATATAGTCGTCTAGTTTGTAATATGCCATTTTACAAAGTACATGTTTAACATGAGTTTTGAACACAGTTTCAGGCAATTTCAAAATATCTTCTGGTATTTTATTATAAAAGCGTATGCAAAGCCCCACAAAGGAATTATTAATTTTACTTAATCGTGACTGAGGTTGCTCTAGTTTATTTTTATTCCTTAGATTACAATTATGGCTGTCACAGTTTTTAGTATACAGTAATATATTTTTCCGTACATACATAATGTTTTCATAAATGTACTGACAAGGCATTGTTAAAATATTAATTTCTTTGAACAGTTCTCTTAGGGAATCACGACATCTTCACTTGTAAATGGCGCGTATAGCAATTTTTTGTAAAATAAAAATAGATTCTGCATCAGCAGCTCTGCCCCACAGCAAGATGCCATAGGACATTATACTGTGAAAGTAGCTAAAATAAACGAGTCTTGCTGTGTCTACATCAGTAAGCCATCTGATTTTTCTGACGGCATAAGCAGCTGAGCTCAGTCTGTTAGATAATGCAGAAATATGAGAATTCCATTGAAGTTTGGAGTCTATCGTTATCCCCAAAAAAACTGTATTATCAGCGAAGTCTAATTTGTCATTGTTTAAAATTATCTCATTCTCTACTCGTCTAACATTACGGAGTACAAACTTTATACATTTGGTCTTCTTAGCGTTGAGCACTAGATTGTTTGCAGTGAACCATGTGAGAATTTGTTGAAGAGTGTCATTTACCTCGTCGAGCTTCTGAGCTTGTCTATCTACTTTGAAAATCAGAGATGTATCATCAGCAAACAACACTATCTTTGACAAACTCTCTACCATGAATGGAAGATCATTTATATATACAAGGAAAAGAAAAGGACCAAGAATCGAACCTTGAGGCACCCCAATTTTTACGGGTGCGCCCTGTGATTTACAATCATTTATTTTTACTTTTTGTATCCTATTTTCGAGATAGGACTGTAAAATATCAAGCGCTTTACCGTTGACTCCATAATGATTTAATTTACACAGCAAGGTCTCATGATCTACGCAGTCAAATGCTTTTGATAGATCGCAAAAAACTCCAATTGCGTTTTGAGATTTCTCCCAGGCATTAAAAATATTCTTGAGTAATGCTATTCCAGCATCCGTAGTTGAACGACCTTTGGTGAAGCCAAATTGTTCGTTATGAAATAAGTTATTTAGATTGAAGTGTGAAATCATTTGATCAAGCAATAACCTTTCAAAAACTTTGCTAAGTACTGGTAAAACAGAAACAGGTCTATAATTTGAGGGGTCTTTTTTCTCTCCTGATTTAAAAAGAGGAATAACTTTACTATGTTTCATTAGGTCAGGAAATAATCCTTTGTCAATACAATTGTTAAAGATATAAGCTAAATATGGTGCTACTAAGGTTATGATGAAGCTACATACCTTAACAGACATGCCCCATATATCTTCAGTACTTTTAAGTTTAAGTGCTCTAAAAGTTTTAATGACGGTATCCGGACTAGTGTGTCTAAATATAAGAGATTCGTTACAGCTATTTACATTTTTTCGTAGAAAAGTTATGGCAAGAGATGTGGATGAGTTCAGATGTTCTGTTGTTTTAATAGGTATATTAGTAAAAAAATGTTCAAATTCCCTAGCCACATCCTCACTCTTGGTAAATAGGCCGTGGTCCGTTTGAATAGCTAAGTCATGGTCACGTGGTTTCACTCTACCCGTTTCTCTGTTTATTACTTTCCAAACAGCCTTTATTGTGTTATCCGATTTTTTAATAGTATTACTTATGGACATTGCTTTTGCACAAGCACAAACCTTTTTGAATGTTTTAGAATAGTTTCTAACATATTTCACAAACTTTTCATCATGGGTATATGATCGCTTTTCATACAATTCAAATAATTTGACCCTGCTTTTACGAATACCACTGGTAGCCCATTCGCTAAATTTAAATTTATTAGAAAGTATTTTATTTTTAAGTTCAAAATGTGAATCAAATTCCTCGGTTAAAACAGAAAAGAATTTCTTAAAATAGCCGTTTGGATCAGAATCAACAGGATCGGGCAAAGGTAACTTACACTCTAGTGCTCTTTTATACTTCTCTATTTTACATACTGTGACAGGTCTTATCTGAATTTTTACTGATAAATCGCGATTGTCCACAGGGAGTAAAATACACTGACCGCTGTGATCGGATTTTAGCTTATTTATTATAGTTTTACTATTAGGAATACAATTACAATAGATATTGTCAATGCAAGTTGCCGAAGTTTCTGTGATTCTGGTAGGATCTGTAAATACATTCATTAAATTAAAAGATTTGAATAAACTTAATATCCTAGTTTTATACAAGCTTGGTTCAAGCAGATCCACGTTAAAATCACCACAGACCACAACACTTTTACTATTTTTACTTAACTACTTTAAGACCTCGTCCATTTTGTTCTCAAAATTATCAAAATTTACACTATAAGGGGGTCTGTATACGCATACAATGATGTGTTTCTCCAACTCAACGCATGACAATTCAATAGTACTTTCCACCGATAATTTAATTACGTCCTGGCAGTCTTTCGCTTTGATATTATTTCTAACAAAAATTACGGAACCACCACGTGCGGCCAATCGCCGATTGAAAGTACTGACAGCTGTATAATTTACAAACCCAAACATCATTTCTGTGACTCTAAGCCAATGTTCTATCACACAAAAAATATCAACTTTTTCGTATTCTAAGAATAGTTCTATTTCTAATTCTAATGTAAAATATGAATTCTCATGGCAGCATTTCACTTTATTATTTACTGTCACTTAACCCTTAATATCTAGGTATGCTAAATCTAATTGAAGTATCAAGAAACTAAATAACACATCACGTTTTTGTTGTTACATCAGATAAATTTAAAATCTATCTACATGTGTAATTTAAAATCTAAAAATCGTAACTTGCAGCCTTAGTGCGCAGGCGCATAGGTCCCGTCTCTATAACTCAGCGGTCGCGTGCGGTGACTTCCCATGATAATTTAATTGTTGTGCGTGCACTACGGAACATATTTATTGCGCTCCTAGGACCTACAGATGGTTTAGTTAATATTGTTTCTATGTGCGGTCATCATATTTATTCTACTTAGTCACCGCCTAATACTTAAACCTTATACATCGTTCCAAAAATTCAAAAATATCGAAAAATTGTCATAGGTAGATATTTTGAATTTAAAAAAGAACAACACTAAACTATACACTATTTATAACTCAAGAACGGCTGAACCTATTTGGCTGAAAATTGGCATTGAGGTAGTTTAGAACCAGGAGAGGGACATACGGAACGAAAACGAAACGGAACTCAACTCAACTACGCGGGTGAAACCGCGGCGCGCTGCTATAGTTTTGAATAATGAGCAATTGGTACAATTTCTCAATTTGTACAATCTGTCATTATCTGTCAATTATTACGCGCATTCAGTACCTAATACATACTTTAGTTGTATTTAAAACTAGCTGATGCCCGCGACTTCGTCCGCGTAGAATTTGTTATTCCTTTGAGTTTCGAAAATATATCAAGAAGGATAATCTACACTATCTATCTATCAACACTAATATTATAAAGAGGAAAGATTTGTAGTTTTGTACCTATGTTTATAACGAATAAACTTAGAAACTACTGGACCGATTTTAAAAACTCTTTCATCATTAGAATGCTACATTATTCCTGAGTAATAGATACATTTCGTCATAGATATGCTATGACGAAAAAGAATTAGGGATCCTTACTAAAACTTGACTGTATATGCCAGGATTGGAACCCGAGCCTCACGAATGAGAGGCGGGCTCTTTAGCCAGTGGGCTATCATTGCTATTTATTTATATTTTTGTTATTCAAAACACCCTATATACAACGCGTCCCAGAATAAGCGTAATTCCTCATACACCCCAATTAGTATACTAATATAAAAATATGGTAATGCATTCGTACTTTAGTTTTGTCTAACAAAATTTCTTATATAAAGAGCGATAACAGTACGGTTTCCACAGGTAGCCCTAACTAAATTCAGTTCTATGCTAATTCGTTTTTCTGAAAAAAATTTACACATACTAAAAATAATACTGATTACCTACGTATTGTATAGCCTAAGACACTCTCTGGTTTATGATTTTTGAATTAGTTCTTGATACCAAAAGCTATGCATGTGCTCATTATAACAAACAAATTTCCTCAAAGAACCCATAGCGAATTCTCAAAAAAAGTAGAGGACTTTGTATGGAGACTTTTGAAGAGTATTTCAAGTGCCAAGTTTCAAGTTGATAGTAGATAAAAACAACACTTTTTCATACCAACTTCAACCCCTACTTTCACTCCTTTAGAGAATAGTTTTCTAAAAATCAAAAAACACGTGTCTCATCATTTATTTGTAAAAGTATTTGTGAAAAGTTTGAAGTTAAGAGACGTAAAAAACAACACGTCTCCATACAAACTCCAACGCCCTGTTTCACCCCCTCAGGGGGGGTTTTTAGACAATCCAGAAATACGTGTCTTGTTATTTGTTTTGAGGAGTATTTTTACAAAGTTTTGAATTGATACACCAAAAAATGAGGGTTTTCCATACATACATGAACGTGGGAGAGCCATGTTTCGACCGGAGTGATACCACGGCCTCACAGAAAACCAGCGTAAAGCAATGCATTGCGTTTTGTTGAGTGAGTGAGGTAACCGGAGGCCGGAAAATCCAAAAACATGTATCTTTTAATTTATTTCTAAAAGTATTTGTGCCAAGATTCAAGTCGATACACGTCAAAAACAACACATCTCCATACAAAATCCCACCCCCTGTTTCACCCCCTTAAGGGGTGTTTTTTACAAAACCCAGAAATACGTGTCTTGTTGTTTGTTTTGAGGAGTATTTGTAGAAAGATTCGAATTGATACACCCAAATATGAAGGTTTTCCATACATTCTAAACTCAACCCCTACTTTCACCCCGTTAGGGGACGACTTTCGGAAAATCCAAAAACACGTATCTACTCATTTATTTCTAAAAGTATTTGTGCCAAGTTTCAAGTTGATAGAACGTAAAAAACAACACGTCTCCATACAAAATCCCACCCCCTGTTTCGGCCCCCTAGGGGGTGTTTTTTATAAAACCCAGAAATACGTGTCTTGTTGTTTGTTTTGAGGAGTATTTCTAGAAAGATTCGAATTGATACACCTAAAAATGAAGGTTTTCCATACATTCCAAACTCAACCCCTACTTTCACCCCGTTAGGGGACGATTTTCAGAAAATCCAAAAACACGTATCTACTCATTTATTTTTAAAAGTATTTGTACCAAGTTTCAAGTTGATAGACGTAAAAAACAACACGTCTCCATACAAACTCCGTCCCCCTCTTTCACCCCCTTATGGGAAGTTTTTTGAAAAATTAAGTAATACGTTTCTTGTCGTTTATGTTATAGAGTATTTTTACAAAGTTTTGAATTGATACACTCAAAAATGAAGGTTTTCCATACAAACGTTCAACCCCTTTTTCACCCCCTTAAGGGTTGAATTTCGAAAAATCCTTTCTTAGTGCTAGCTTACGTCTTAAAAACAATAGCTGTAAAAAAAAACAGCTTTCTAGGTGTAAGGGTTTAGGCTGGGCGTTGATGAGTCAGTCAGTCAGGACTTCTCTCTTTATATATATAGATTGACGGACGTTCGATTATTCGACCGGTACTTAATACAAATCGAAAGTAAGTTTGTTGGTTTTCATTTCTTTCACATTATTACGATTGAAAATATAAAAAACGTACTTATAATGCATAACATATTTGCTGTTGCTAGGCGTCCGATAATAGGATGAATTAACATAATTATTCGTCTGACAACTAAAACTAGACACTTCGTAAAATATTAAATTAAAATACAATTTACAATGAATAAATATAATTTACAATTAATATACTTTTATTTACAAAGAAAATATACATTGATTTACAATAATTACAGATAAAAAAATGTCCTCCAAAGAGGAACCAATTAATATACTTAGATCTTCTTTATATATAAACAAAGAAACTGACTGACTGACCAATCGTTCAACGCACGATAGCCGAAACCGCTGGGTCTAATGAGCATAAAATTTTGCACAAAAATTAAATTACATTCGAAGGATTTTTTTTATTTCCACGAGATCGGGATCCCGGACTCGCTAGTTCCATATGCAATTTAATAATGACATCCATGTCATGTGATATCGATTTTCGTATCCTCAAACAATTATTTGTTTTCTCTCATCTGCCGTTTCTAATATCTTCCGAGCTAGCGCGGTCGTGTGCGCGGCTTCACAAAGAGAATCGGTCGACTATCGACGATCAAATCGACCGACTCGATATCATGTTCGATCATTATGTCGTTTCATTGCAGATGATCGGACTAGACGGTCTGAGAAATACAAATATTGATTGCTAATTATCTTGTTTATTGTATTGTTAGTGAAGGTTCTGAGTTCGATTCCGGGTCTTAATAATGTTTATGAATACAACTGTAACATAATTAATATTAGTATTAGTTAGCACTGATAGTCCTATGGTTAAAGAGCCCGCTTCTCATTCGTGAGGTTCGGGTTTTGAATCTTGCCATGTACTAATTAGTTTTTCAAAAACTTACGTACATATTTATCACTCACTCGACGGTGAAGTAAAAGATCCAGAGGATCCCGACAGATCCTCCTACTATCGTGACAACCGGGTAGCTTTTACACCAGAAACCAGAAATTCATAACCAGATATTTCCCAAGAAATTTAATTTCTAAATTCCGTCTTACAGCCCGGAACAATCACTCTTGAGAGGACTAATATAAGTGTTGGTTATAAATAGAAACCAAGTGATTGTATCTTCTAACATTGGAATAAACACATATAGGGTTTATCAATGTAACCACAATTTAATTTAGTATTTTTTTAAGTTTAATATAAAATCTGACCACACCGATCATTGTACTTTAGTTAATGTTGGTATCCTATATTGTGTTGTTTTTGGTGTACAATAAAGAGTTTATAATATAGCAGTGATAGCCTTACGGTTACAGAGCCTGCTTTACATGATGAAAGACGGTGTAGGAAAACATCGTGAGGAAACCCGCAGGTCCCAGAATTAATTCTGAGACATGTGTAAATAGACCCGGTCCGGCGATGGGCTCACCACTTATCACGTTTAGGGGTCCAATATATCTCGTGAAAAGTGGATATATAAAGTAATGGAATACCTCTGCCTACCCCCTCGGGGATAAAAGGCGTCAGATTATTTCTTTATTTCTAATAAAGAGTTGTTGTATTGTGTTGTTTATCAGATAAATAAATTACAAAAAAATGTGGCTACGTTCTATTGAATTAAGTACTTTCCCTATAGCTGTAAAATAATAATAGAAGTTACAACACAAACCATTCACCTGAAACACCCACATATTTATCTACTTTTAAGTATAAATGAAGCTGTAAAACCAACCACACCTCAGCCACACCTTTATCAAGCACCCAGATTCTATTTCACTCCTTTTAGACGTCCCCTGCATTGTCTATCTCCATTCACTAGCCGCTACTAAGTTTCCTTACAATGTGAGATCGCGTGAAAGAGGGCCCTTACTAAGTATTTATCGCCGGGCTTTGTGCCGTGAGTTACTGCCGAGTGGATGGGATGAGTTAAAACTCGCCCGTGGATAGAGTTTACGCTTCGTAGGGGCTTTAAATCGCAAGCTGGTGTGTGGTCCAAGGCAAGAGCTCAGCAGTAAACTAACTACCTAATTAGGCATTTTAAAAAATAGAAAAGCTAGTTCATTCCTTAAAGATAGATGGCGATGTCATCGAATGATGGTTTTTTTTTGTTCTTATAAATGCAAGGATCATGTATATATACCTACAGCTATTAATGCCGACAGACGTGTTGTTTATTAGTGATATCTAAATTTTTGTTGTGGTTGGTGTGTTTTCTCCGGATTTACACTAGTTTTAAGGTGGTTCGAACCAACACAGGAATATTTACTCAGATCCCACCCGACTTTGAGTTGAACATCTATCCCGGTAGCTGTAATTTACAGTTGCCATAAGGTCTCATCAGTTGGATATGTATGAACGCCTCCATTTGGAACATGTAAGTACGCATTTTGAAAATGCGAGTACAAATACTTAGATTGTGTTTAACCTTTGTAGGAATAAAAAAATATCAGTGTTAATAGTATTGATGCCTTCGGAAGATAGGTGGCTTGAAAAATTCTTACAGTATCCAACCACTACTTCTCAATTCGCAGTGGGATCGAGAGAGATTGTGGCTCACACTTCCTTAAGTGTGAGGAAAGACCCTTAAATCAGCAGTGGGATGTTGTGAATTGATGAAGATGATGGCAAATTTTCACCGTGGTCTGCAACACCAGAAATTGATACGTTGACGACCTTCTCGAAATTCGTTAAGACACATTTTTAATTATTTTATCGTAAAGGATTGATTACCTACCTAAAAATTACAAATTTAAAATAAAATATTTTTTATTTTATCATAGTCACTCTGGTCACTTAAAAAATGATCGCTTTTCAAATAACCCGTAACATAAATAACCAATCTAAATAGACACCTCTCGTCCAACAGCTTATTAGAATCCGCAGCTCACATCTAAATAGCTGCTTTCGAGTCCCAACATAATTGCCAAATGACTGCCGTTTTCCAATTACAATAAAAACTGACACTGTGTCTGACACAAAGTACACTTTAAACACCAAACGTGGACACTCCACGACACTGTTCTGTAACTAGACAACATCAAAACAACTAGTACAATATACCGATATCATGTTAACTTAGCATTGTCGAGCGCAGAATATATTTTAATCTGATTGATATGTGCAATGTGGCTTCGGGCGGGTCGTTTGCTTTTATGAAATTGCTGCCATCCCAGTCGAAAGAGGAACAAGTAATGCGCGTTTAGAATTGAGGAGGCTTGTTATACAAGGGCGACCGTCCATAAAACTGACAGGCCAAGTTATAACGGGCCGTTGCCAATTGAAATTGTTACCTTTAGCATCTCGCTTTGTTCATGATTGTAAACTAAGCCAAATAGGACGGGATTCTTTGTATGAATTTGTTACTCGACTGCCATAGAAGGAGGGTAATGTTTCGTGGAGTAGTTTTGAGGTATTGTGCGGTATTCCTTAGATTCCTTGCTGTTATGTTTTTGGCATCGCACTAAATAATTGTAAGGAAAGTCGCATACTTTGTATTTTGTGTTCTTTATGTTTGTTACTCAGTCACGCTGGTATACTGATCGGATTTTGATGATAATTGGCTGACAGATAGACCATATTCTGAATTAACAAATAAGATCTTACACATAGGACACTTTATATCGTAAAACTGTACGGTACCTGCCTGGTGAAGTCTTCACAACGGGTGAAACTACGGAGCGCCCGCAGTAAATAATTATTTGAATCGCCAGGTTTTAATTCTAAATAGTCACCACTCACCACTATGATTTTCGAAGGTTCCCCTCGAATTCTCTGGGATACCATTATAAGATCCTGGTTTCCTTATCATGGTGCCACCGTTGGGATATCGGTTCATGAATAGCGAAGTTATCCGCGAACACACATAATAAAAACGGTCGAATTGAGAAACCACCTCCTTTTTGGAAATCGATTTAAAAAGAACAAATATTGTATGGTACTTTCATTAAGAGAACAGAGTTTCTCATCTAAGTACGTCTTAATATCTCTGGTGCTGTCTGTCGCTGTGATATGCGTCATCATACTTGATCACCTAGTTGCTTCTTGACAAATAGCTTATTTTTCCAGATGATGGCATGGTGAAAATCATCGACGCTGATAAAAAACTGAAACGATTTATACATATAAAGAACGAAAAACGTGATCACATTTGTTCGAGCATTGTCACCGAAGCGATGCGATCCGAATAGAGCCGAATACTGGCGATACGCATCTTGCGCGCGCGCATGACATAGATAATCTCTGCCTCCCGCCGCGCAGCGCGGATTCTATGAAGGTGGAGACACACTTGGGCCACAGTATAATACTTAGTTACTGAGTACACTTATACTAGGGGTTAATAATAATAAATCTTTATTTCAGGCAATATTTACATTAGTAGATCTTAAATAACCTTAACAGAGGCCCATATTATATCATATACCTTATATCTAAAATACATACAAAATAGGTAACTACACTACTTTTCACGTAATGTCGGCGACGTACGAGCGCTGTCGGCAGGTAGTTGACTATGGAATTTCCGAAATAGAACTCCTTGCGGCCAGAAGTCCTCCCTCGTAAAGTTTTCCAGTTGATGAGTTGGTACTCTCACCTTGTGGTGAAAGTTGGCAAATCATTTAAATGCTTGAAAAATTCGGTGACAGTGTATGCCGTTTATACTAAAAAATACTAAATATTACTACCTACAAAGAAGCAAAATTTGCTCCATCGCTCGTCAGTACCAGGCGTCACTCAGTTTTCTTCTTGGCTCGTATTTTTGTAGCAGGTATGTTGCAGATTCTTCAGTTGCAATTGCTTCTGAACAAATTTGTAGAACAATTGTTGACGAAACGTGTTGTGGATGTTATTGCATGTATTGTGTTACCAATAAACTTTTTCTACACTAATATTATAAAGAGGAAAGATTAGTATTTTTGTATGTTTGTAACGAATAAACTCAAAAACTTCTAGACCGATTTTTAAAATTCTTTCATCTATGGAAAATTTCTATTACTGAGTAACATAGGCTGTTATATCGGAAGATTATTAATTAAAACTCCAATTTCACCATGACACACATTTTATATATTTTTATATCAATGACAACCCGAAGACATAGACCCTGCACCATAGACTATGCTACACTCTCCCCCTGCTTTTCTTTTTTTAAATCAAAAATAATATTAAAACTAATTAGGTACGCTTACAAACATAACATAACACATGTTTATGAGGTAGGTACATTATGTATCTATACTAATACTACAAAGAGAAAAAAAAACAAAAACACTTGTTTGTTTAGTATTGAAAAAAAACACCTAAAACTAAACCTAGTGTAATATACAATAATCATTTTTCTAATGTTTGAGCACATTTCACTAATTGGTTGACATGTCGTTTCCATTTTAAGCCATCTACATCAATTTCATAAGTAACTCCTGGAGTCAAAATATTTGTAACTGTCCCTAATATCCATTTTTGCTTGTTTTTTCTTTCATCTTTTACCATTACTTTTTCACCCACCATGAATGACTTGAAAATATTTTTGCTCTTAATTGTTTGTTTTATTTGTTCTTCATCAACTTTATACACAGCTGGGTTTGGTCTAAGCAATGAGAAACGACACCTTATTTCCCTACCTAACATTAATTTGGCTGGACTACAGCCAGTAGTTTTATGAATTGTGCTCCGGTAATCAAAAAGAAATAAATTACATGCATATTCTATAGTATGACCACTTTTTACAATTTTGTCAACATGTGACTTAAACGATTCTACAAATCGTTCAGCTAATCCATTTGTAGATGGATAGTAGGGGGGTGTAAAACTTTGTTTTATTCCTGACATTGTACAGAAGTTCTTAAATTCTTCACTAGTCCATGTGGGACCATTGTCAGTTACAAGATGTGAAGGATAACCATAGCGCACACAAATACTTTTAAAAACATCAATAGTTTTCTTTGCAGTGATGTTAGTCATCATAAATGCCTCAGGCCATTTTGAGTAGGCGTCTACAATAACAAGATACATTTTGCCATAAAAAGGTCCTAAAAAATCGGCGTGTAATCTATGCCACACTGTAGGTGGTTGGGGCCAAACTGTTAACTTAGTTTTTTCAGGGTTTTTTCTATTCTGTAAACAAGTCATACAATTTATAGTAATGTTTTCGATTTCTTTATCCAATCCTGGCCACCAAAAATAGGAACGTGATATTTCTTTCATTCTTGTTGTTCCCAAATGACTTGCATGTAATTCATATAAAACATCATTTCGAATTGACTCAGGTATAATGACTCTATAGCCCCATAAAAGACAGTCTTTTTCTGTGGTAATTTCAGTCTTTTTTGTAAAATAAGTTTCATATTTTTCACCTAACTCATTTTTCCCCGGCCATCCATCTCTACAAAATCTAATAATATTACATAGCACAACATCTTTTTTTGTTTCTTCCTGTATTATTTTCCAGTTTAATGAACTATATTTTGATTTATTTATATAATTTATGACATTATTCTCAAATGATTTTTCAGTAAAGTCTGTCATTTTTGAAACATCTAATTTACTGTCCGTTGCTGTTCTCGATAAATAATCAGCTGGATTGTTTTTGGATTTTATGTGTTGTATTTGATAGTTAAACCCACTCAAAAATATTGACCAATACTGTAGACGTTTCGCTGCCATTTTTGGGATGCCATACTTAGGACCTAATATTTTTGATAATGCTTCATTGTCAGTCTGTAAAATGATTTTTTTCCCATACAAATAATTATAGAACTTTGTAACACCATATACAATAGCATATGCCTCTTTTTCTAAAATTGGGTATTTCATTTGTGTATCATTTAATTTTTTACTCCCAAATGCTACAGGTTTCAATAAATTATTAGTGTCTTTAATGGATAACACAGCAGCTACACCACATTCGCTTGAGTCACAAGTTAATACAATCGTGGAATGTTCATCCAAATGTGATAATGATGTTGTGTTAGCTAATGTGTGTTTTATAATTTTAAAAGCTTGTTCACAATTTTCTGTCCATTCAAATTTATCTTTTCTAATACATTCATATAAAGGTTTTAGTGTTATTGCCATATTTTGTAAGAACCTGTTATAATAATTAATTTTCCCAAGGAAAGATTTCAACATTTTAATATTTTCAGGACGAGGCAATGACAATATTGGTTCAATTTTACTTTTTTTTACTTTAATGCCCACCCTATTCACTTCAAATCCAAAAACATCCAGTGTCTCAACAAACCAATGGCATTTATCTAGTTTTAATTTTAATCCAGACTCTTTTATTCTCTGTAATACAAGTTTTAATTTGGCACATGTTTCTGATAAAGTTTTTCCGTACACATATACATTATCAATGTATACAAGCACATCTAGACCACCCAACTTTTGTGATATAAGTCGCTGGAATGTGCCAGGCCCCGTATTAACTCCAAAAGGTAAGTATTTATATTTGAAAATACCTTCTTCTGTTACAATTGTGCAAAGTTTTTGGGATTCCTCGTCTAGTGGTGCTTGTAGATATGCCTCTCTAAAATCTAATTCGCAAAAGTAACTATTACCCTGTAATTTCATAATAATACTGTCAATTGTGGGTAAAGGATAATGATCTATTTTTAAATATTTGTTAATAGTAATTCGATAGTCCCCACATAAGCGAACTGATCCATCTGCTTTGAGGACTGGGACAACTGGAGTACCCCACTCGGAGTACTCTACTGGCTCAATGCGCTTGTTTTCAATTAATCTTTGTATTTCTTGTTTAACTTTGTCTTTCAAAGCAAAAGGAACACTTCGAACGGGCATGAATATTGGTTTAGAATTTTTGTCAATATCTAAATGTACAGGGTTCCCTTTAGAATTTCCCATTCCTGGCTCAAAAATTTCTTTAAATTCACTTTTTATTTCATCTATTAATATTTCTTTAGAAATTAATTGACAAACATGTTGTTCAAATTTTGGTGGCCATAACTGTAAAGATGAAAGCCAATCTTTCCCTACAATTCTAGGTAAACCATCTTTTACAATGTATAATTTCTGATTATTGACATTTATCATTTTATAGTTCACATGTAAATTTTCTAAAACACCTATGGGTGTTGAGGTTGACTGATCAAAATTAGTGAAAATAATATTTTTTCGTTTTATCTCTAAATCTGGAAAATACTTGTTTTTATCTGATAAAGTGATTGTACTTACATCGGCTCCTGTGTCAACCTCAAACTCTAGCGCTTTACCATCAACCAAAATACTCATAGTAACAGATGGTATTTTTCTTTTACCATTAAAACAAAAAATATCAAAAACTTCTGCTTCATTGTCATTTTGTTGTATTTCTACATCTTTGTCACATTTTTGTTCGTTCATTTCGACCATGTTCACATTTTTCATTTTCATTTTATTTTTATTACACATCTTAAAAATGTGTCCTTTAACACCACATTCACTACAAAATTTTTCACGCAATGTGCACTGAGCTCTAATATGTCCTATTTTTCCACAGCAGAAACATGCAGCCGATCCTGTTGCAGGTCTACTCACATTCCCGTTTTGACTCAATTTAACATTATTCGTCTTGTTCTTTGTAAAAACTTTTCTTTGTTGTAATACAAACATTTGCGATCTGTCCTCCTTTTCTTCATTATACACAAGCTTGTAGGCTGTTTCTACTGTTTTTGCAATGCTCATCAACTCATTCAGACTCTTTTCTGCTTGTTTCAGCAACTCAAATCTCACTGCATCACAATATGTACCATTTAAAAGCAGCTCCTTTATTTCTTCATTCACATTTGTGAAATTACAATTTTTTGATAGCCTTTTGAGGTCTAAAATGAACTGTTCTATATTTTCATCTCGTTTTTGATGTCTCTTTCTAAATTCTGCTTGGTTCAATGCATAATTTGCCACTGGGTGATAATGTTTTTGTAATTTATCACATATATTTTCATAAGTTTCTTTTACAGGAGACAGTGGAGTGCACAATGTTGTTAACAACTCGTAAACATTTGTACTAAGTTTGGTAATCAATAGTGGGACCTTTTTGTCTGCATGTATATTATTAAGCAGAACAAAACACTCAAACTGTTGCATATAAGCGTTCCAGTTTTGTCCAGTAAATGTTTCCAAATTTGAAAATGAGGCCATTGCTGCGGAGCTCTGTTTCGAGTAATTTTCATCCACAAAAACCCGCAAGAATTTTCTAATTTCTTCTATTGAATTCTTCTCAGAAAATTGTACATCACTTTCGCTGTGCAGTAGATAATTTGCTATTTCTATTAATTCACTCTTCGTTTTCGTTTGAATCCAAGATTTCTTACCCTGTTCCACAAAATATTTTATTTCACCGAGATCCATTCAAGCCACGTTCTCATTATTTTGAGGTTATGTTGCAGTAGCACTGTTTGTTGTCCTATGTTGCCTACAAGTTCCACAATCAAAGTATTTGTTATGACTTTCACTTTTCTTAGGGGTTTGGTTCACCTCGTCGCCAGATGTTATATCGGAAGATTATTAATTAAAACTCCAATTTCACCATGACACACATTTTATATATTTTTATATCAATGACAACCCGAAGACATAGACCCTGCACCATAGACTATGCTACATAGGCTATATTTTATTCCCGTATTCCCACGGGAACGGGAACTACGTGGGTGAAACCGCGCGGAACATCATTTTTTTAATAAACTGAGAAAAATTACAGAAACGCATTTCAACAATAAGCAGTTACGGTTTGATGAAAAAGAGAGTCATGTAGAGAAATAGTTCTCGGTGTATTCCCATCCTATCCGGATCAACTTAATAAATGCCCATTAAAATAAATCGTTTGGTATTGTGAGCTTCCGAGTGGCGTGCTCCAACGTTTGATTGCATACCGTTTATTATCGGTTCGATAAATTATGGATCGTAACTATTTGTAATAAGAGCAGTACTAAGCGCAATATAAGTTGCATTGTACCACGCTAAAATATTCAGGAAGCTGCAAATAACTTTAATGAGACAGAGCTATTCCATTCCCGAAAGAACTTAATTTATTATGTAGTACTTAAGTGACCTGGCTCTACTCGTGAAAACCCACAGAAAATAAACTTTACGGTATTATATGTTATGTAGGCCGTCCAAATAGCGACACAATTAATTTAAGTATCAAAAAACTGTTTTAAATAATATTTAACGCCAGCAAAACTGTCCCGGTAGCGAACACGTGTATATCCATTGCAACTTTTCCAGATTTAAATAATTTTATGGAGTTTTTCCTTATTAATAAGCCGTCCTCTCTCAGAGAAGAAAAACCGCGACAATATCCCTAAACAAAATTGAATGACAAAAGCTGCAACAGTTCATATAGGTACTCGTAGTGAATATAGTTGTATTATCAAGAGTAATTTTCCGGAATTTCCATATTTTAAAGGGTGTTTCCCCGAGACGTGGAGTCCTCAATAAAATTAAGTAACGTCTAAAATAAAGATTTAAGATAAATTTATTATTATACATATTATCTACCTACACAAATGCGAAATGGATACGAAAATCGCAAAATATTATTTTTTGCCTAATTGGAACCACAAATCCCGGCCAGCCATTTCAATTGCATTTTTTCAGGGAACTTCCGCACCTTCAAACGTCAAAAAGTTTTCGAGCTGCTCTACATCAAATGCTGCAGTAAATAAGTCGTAATGGCCGCGGCCGGTGGTCTGGCCAGACTCACGATCGTTACGCGAATGCCCTTCCACTGCAGTTTATGGAGCTCACGCTTCTCTGATGGGTCATTCCTGTTACCACCATTTTGTTTTTATATACCCTAGCTTTTACCCGCGGCTTCGCTAGCATTTGTTTTAACCCCTTAGGGGTTGAATTTTATAAAATCCTTTCTTAGTGGATGCCTACACTGTATTAGCTATCTATGTGCCAAATATCAAGTCTCTAGGCTGTGCGTTTATATATCACCAGTCAGTCAGTTTATCATTATATATACCTATGGTTGTTTGTAACATTATTTTATATGTGTATGTGTAGCGTTGGGATGTTATAAAAAGAGCTCCGCACTTCCGGAATATTTTATTTTATTTATAATAACAGAACTATCAATGAAATGTCAACTAACAATAAATTTAATAAAAACAGTCAAGTTTATTCATTTATTACAGTAACAATTATCGTTGAGAAGAAAATAGAAGCTTACAAAAAAAATTGTAGATTGTTATACAAGGGTCGGAAGGAATCAATTCCCATACGAGGTATTTAGAGCGTAGCGAGGGCGGATATAGTCCGAGTAGGAATTGAAAACTTCCACCCGCGTTAAACACTCTACTTTTCATTTCGAATTCAAGGAAAGTAAACAAAAAAAATTACAATTTTACAAAAATTCAAACATGCAAAAACGCAATTACACCTACGAAAAAAAAACAAAATTGTCAACAATACAACCAAAGAGGTTGAAAGAAAGAAAAATTTTTTCTTTCACTTTGTCACTTGTTGCATATTTTTATTGGTTTACAATAAAGAGTTGTTACTTACTTACTTACTTACTTATAATAATAATAATATAATATAATCTTACGCCTTTCATTCCCAAGGGGGTAGGCAGAGGTATTCCATTACTGGATATAACCAATTAAAATCAAATTAATATCTAATTTATTTACATAAACTATTGTAAACTGCAATTTAAATGTAAACTATAGTTATTATGTAGAGGTAAGCTATAGTAGTAGGTAAGATATATTTTGTAAGAAATTTTATACCTATAACTACTATAAATAGACTTTGGCTAACGAAAATTATATCGCAATAATTAATATTGAAATCCATTGGCGCGATAAAAGAGCGAAAAGCAAAAAAGTAAATTAGTATTTTGTTAATGTTAAAACTCAAGAATATATTTACACAAAGAAAAGGGAAAGAGGGAGTATGCCTCCAAGAACAGTGGTCGAAGTATATTGAGAATTAAAATATTTGCCCATACTAAACCTGGGATAATAAACTGCACTAATGCTGTCTCATTTACACATAAGAGATTGTACATTAGATAAAACTGACAAAATCAGGATACAATGCGGCATTATTCTTAACAACTCAATAAACAGAAAACGCTTAGAAAACGTGCAAATTTCCTCGGGGATAGAGAGTGATCGTATATATTTACCACAGCTATTACTAATATCATGGAACTCTAAAGAGGAATAAAAAAACAACTTATATGGTTTTCACAAAGACGCTATTATCAGAACTGGACCAAATTGAAATGGGAACAACAAGAAGCACCAGCTTTCAAATAAAAAAAGAATTAGGTATCAAAAGATCACCCAATCGAAATTTCTGAGGTAACAAACAAAAAAAAACAAAAAACTTAACAGTCGAATTGATAACCTCCTCCTTTTTTGATGTCGGTTGGAAATATGCTTACGCCTTTATACCCGATGGGTTAGGCAGAGGTATTCCATTCTGGAAAATACTTACTTTATCTTTTTACCAGTATGTTTTTGGACCCTTTGAACGTGACCGGCGCACGGGCCCATCACCGGACCGGATTACCGGAAACTACTAGACCGATTTTAGAAATTCTTTCTCCAATTAAAAGCTTATTTTTCTGGAAGTAACTACTTAACTATAACTTTCTCCCGCGAACAGAATTTACACGGGTGCAATTACGTTGAACAGCTAGTGATAAATATGTACTCTCAGTAAAAGTTCTGCCTGATACACCTAAGTGTCATTTTTGCGAGCTGCTCAATAGCACTATGTACAAACGCTAAGCCTGATACATTTGGAAGAATTGTCGCTTGAAAGGTCAAGTTTTTACTACCCCGACCCTCATTAGATTTAAACAATCAGAAGCCAATAACACCACTTCTTTTTCCATTCGGATCCATTCAACGACCCAAAGTTGTCGTAAACATGAAAGAAATCATTTTTTATAATTGTCATTGTTACTATAAATAATAAATAAAAATAATAAAATAAAATATATTTTTTTATTTTCTATAACAGAGGGCTTTGTGGCCACGGGGTGGGAAAAGATAGTTGCACCCTAAAATTACACTTAGGTGCGGTGTATCAGGCAGAACTTTAACTGATCTGATGACAAGTGGAGTATGGGGTTCGGAGGCAAAGACTTCTAACGAGAGTCGAGAACCTAACGAGAGATGGATATCACTAGCTATACAACGTGGCAATGCTGCGAGTATAATGGTTAAAATTTTGGCAAGATGCGATTCGGGGTGGCCTTTTCGACTGATTTTTGATGAAGTATGTTGCTGATAACATTTGTATTTTTTTTAAATAGGTTTATGACGAAGCATTTCGGTGATACTACCTCTATTATTTATTAATTACTAGCAGCGCCCCGCGGTTTCACCCGCGTAGTTCCCGTTCCCGTGGGAATATCGGAATAAAAAGTATCCTATGTCCGTCTCCTGGTTCTAAGCTACCTCCCCACCAACTTTCAGCCAAATCGGTTCAGCCATTCACGCGTGATGCCGTGACCAAGGGAAAAAGGGATTCATTTTTATATATATAGATTTAATAATACAGGCAGAGAATATTATTTTTATAAAAATTGACCTCCAAAACCGTCTAGACAGACTGGGGGATCATGCAGTCTCATTTAGATATGTAAATTAACAATTTAATTAGCAAGATATGAAATACTATTTGACGAAGCCTTTAACTTAAATAATACGAGTATATGTACTAGTATCTATAGTCAACTCAAAACATTTACACAAAAAGTGTGTTACAATTACATTTTGTAAGCGTTAAAATTACACACCTTTTAAGGTTCGCAGTTTCAAGTTATTTCGCTGGAATGTAGTCAAAAGTCAAGTGTTAACTTAGCACTTAATTTTGTGGCAAAACCTACGCTTACTTAGCTAACTTGGTTATAATGTGAGGTTAGATTTGCCGATAAATTTTTATGTTCTTTTATAAACGCTTGCAAACATTCCACGGCCGACATGAATATTAGATAATTTGTTTTGATCTTTTGGTTTTGAGAGTTTATGGTTGGTATTTTACTGTTACCCTGCAAGATATCAACATTAACAAAAACATACACAAAAATTTTTGGAATTCCTGTAATTAACAAAAGATATAAAAAAAGTAATTTGTCATTAGGCATCGTATGGATATAATATAATAGTATACTTTTATTATTATTATTATTTAACAAACATGTTTTTTTTTTGTTATAAATGAAATAATACAATAATACAAATACATGCAAAATATCCACAACAGGCTTCGTCAATATTACATTCTTAGAATCTACAACAAGCTTCGTCAATGTAACAAGGAAAACAAAAATCAGTCAAAAAGTCCGCCACTAATCGTCCCTGGTTCAAAGGCTTAACAGCATTGCCACGCTGGATAGCTATGGAGATGCTACATACTACACTTCAATATTATTATTGGTAAGTATAGATTATTATTATTCTTTCAAAACCAATCATTAACATCGCTCATCTTCGCTCATCAAAAATCGTGGTCTTACAAAAATGAGCATATTTAATTTTGTGTAAATTACCTAAAACTTTTATTTTATAATCCTCAGAAACATATTGTTAATAGACACGTACTTTTTTCTGAACCAAGAATTAGATAAAGCATTTTTTTTTAACATTATAATATGTTATTTATTTTTATGGGACCAACCCTATCTCGTATTGCGTAGTTTCATTTCTAGTTTGCAAAAATATTTTTTTCTCGCCTCAACACTTAAAGCTACACTTTAATATAAGCAGCGTTAATGCAACATCGTTTACTAGCAAGTTTGCAAAATCGAGTGTCACGCCTATCAAATAATAACATCATTAAGACGGCGCGAATTGGCCCCTCCCGAACACAGGGACGCACTCAGGCTAACTATTAGTGGGCGTCAATAAAAATTAATCAACGTCCCGTTGAATTATGACAGAATATGACTTATGACGGGCTTGTTGGCTCAGTTGGTAGTGACCCTGCCTTCTACATGTCTGTTGGCTTCGTGTCTAGTCATTTAATATTTATTTAAGTATGTTTATCAGTTGTTTAGTACCCATAGTACAGGCCCTGCCTAGTTATGGATTAAATAACCGTGTGTGAATTGTGTCCCACAATTTACAATTTATTTAATGCGTCAGAACTAAAAATCGAGGGCAAGCAATATTAATGTAGGTACTATCTTGAATATTTATTAGTCTTTGATAGTGTCAATATTTAGTGTGTTTAGTGCATAAGTAAAGAAGTCACGACTAAAATACAACCTCTGACAGGACTAAACTCGGCAGGTTATCTTCTATCCCTTTTCTTTTTTTGAGGTAAGACAAAGACAGGACTAAACCAAAATAAGTTTAGTCGGTGTAAAGCAGAATCGCCCTCATTGGTCAACATTACCTAAATCCAACGCTGGCTAACTAATCTTATAATTAAATCGTTTTACAGTTTCCTATAGACGTTACAGTTAACACAATATAAATAGAGCTATTATTGGTTGGTAATCGAACAGATTAATTTTATAGTAAGGGAAAGTATCTAATATCTATGCTCAACTAGGCACGAGTACATTTGTATATTGTGATACTGGCAGGTACTGAGCGGCATTGAAGTATCGAGGAACGATCTTATATAGATTACAATAAAATACATCAAATTAGGTGCAAATGAAGTTTTACACTTGTAGTGCGAGTCTAATAAGCACGTTCCAAAGTCCAATGTGTCAAGCTCCACGTGCTCTTGACTGTACATGATGAAGATGAGTCATTTTGCGGGAATAATCATTACGTTTAATAAATTTACTAGGCCCTCAGCAAATAAATGGATAATTTAAGTAAGGCCACTTTAAGTAATGATCAATTGAACACTTTCAACCTCAAAACTACTAGTAGATTACAAGTCTATAATTGGAATTTGACCTTTCTAAGACTTCAGAACAGCAAGTCATTGAATGTAGTAACAGGAATAAAGTGCCAATTTTGAACAATAACACTCAAGTTTGCATAGCTTGAGTAGTGTTGAACAGAAACCGTGATTTCGTCATTGACTGACGTAAATGCGATGTGCATTGTGCTACAATAACCATTGTTAGCTGTACATAATTCAATTGTGGTAGAGTATAGTGTTAAACTGCAGCTGCAATGATTTTTTACTCTGAAAACACTACTGCCTACCTAGGCGTATGTGAGAAGGGTTTAGGGGATCTTGACCGATCCCCAACTCCCTAAATCTAAGCGAAAACGTAGCAAAATATCCACCTTTTCACCTACAATTGATGATAATAGTATGTTGTAATTTCCAATCGATTTCTTTTTGTGGCGTAAAGTCACGGTCGGAAACTAGTTAACGTTTGTGTGAAGCTGGATCCCCTGAACCCACCAATTTCTATGTTTGTATGCTGGTATATTTTGCTATCTTTATTTAGTAAGTACAGTCAAGATCACGCTAAGCTTGACACTTTGGACTTTGACCCGGCCCTGTATTCAATGGTGCGCAGTATAAATCAGAGCTCAGCTTAAACTGGTAGTGTAAAGCTTGACTTGCTCTTGACTGTACCCTTCATTTTGTCCGCGCAGAACCGAACCAACGAAAGTATAGACAAAGCTACTTTAGCTTTGACTGTCTGATATCCTTTCACAAAAACACGATTGACACGAAGTTAGTTTGCATTTAAAGGAATAACACAAGGTACTTTACATCGCTGAACGTGGACGAAATCACAAGCAAAAGACTAGTTTTATGATACGTACGTCTCTATGCTTCACACTACAACTACCGTTTCATACTTTTCCAATAACTAAAACACAATATACCTGTAAACAAACACACACAAACCTACAATACTGTAAGCTAACTCTTCGGCGATCAGCGATAAGTTTTCTTTACTACCCCCGATACACAATTAAACAATACCATTACGACTACAATGCGCGCGCGCATACACCAAATACGGGCGTTGCTGAGCGATAGTTAAGGAACTGCGATCGGTTTGATACTGTCGGTTAGTATACTAGTATAGTGAGGAGATATTTCGATCGTTTGCACAGCTTAGACACTCAATTTAACATATTTAGCAAACTAAAGTACCTATAGGAAGATTTCTGACAAATAACATTTCTGAAATCTATCTATGCATATAATAAAACTCTAACGGGGCCGTGTCTGTACATTAAATATTTTTTGAAAATTTTAACGGTAGTGTATAAAGTTATCGATATAGATACCGAAACACCAATTTTTGGAATTTTTGTCTGTCTGTCTGTCTGTCTGTCTGGTTGTGCACGCATCACTCAAAAACTACTGGATGGATTTTGATGAAATTTGGTATGGAGATAACTGAGTACCCGGGTCAACATCTAGGGTACTTTTTATTCCAGGAAAATATCTCATTCCCACGGGAAAATTTAAAAACTGGTTAAATAGAGAAATACGTACTACTCCGAAACGAAAACACCTAGAAACTTGAAAAATGGTATGAAGGTGTGTTATATGTCTTAGGAAACCGGTATGAAGGGATTTTTGGAAATTCAAACGGGAACGGGAATAAACAGAATCCGCGCGGGCAACGCCGCTGGGCATCCGCTAGTACTTAATAATATAAAAGAATAATAATCGGCTTAGATCATCCTAGGTACCTACAAACCGCAAGAAAATAATAATCTTCGTTTAAATACAAGTCAAAAAAGACAAAAATCATTTATTTTCTATAGGTACATACAAAAAGTACACTTGGAAAGGTCAATAGTCTAGTAAAAAGGCACTCATTCATCACAAGGCAATAACTATGCAAGAAAAATTTAGTTAAACGTCTCCTGACTTTGAAAACCGGGTAGTCGGCAGCAGTATGTAAAGGCTCGCTCTGCTGCACGCTGGTTAGAATAAAAAGATAGTCATTAGAGAGTTATAAATGAACAAGATATAGAATTAAAATATATCATCACCTTCCCCGGTGGAGGAGCATTCCACCTCCACTCCTCCACAATTAAAATCTACACAATAATTGTGACGGGACTGTTGGCTCAGTTGGTAGTGACACTTCCTTCTGAGTCGGAGGTCGCGGGTTCGATTTACGCTCGGGGCCAACATTTGTGTGCATGAACATGTATGTTGGCTTCGTGTCTGGTCGTTTAATACTTATATAAGTATGTTTATCAGTTGTTTAGTACCCATAGTACAGGCCCAGCCTATTTTGGGACTAAATAACCGTGTGTGACTTGTGTCCCACAATCCTACTTCCTACAAATATTATAAATGCGAAAGTTTGTATGGACGGATGTTTGTTCCTCTTTCACGTAAAAACTACTGAACGGATTTTGAAGAAACTTTACAGTTATATAGCTTATACATCAGAATAACACATAGGCTATATTTTATGCCCGTATTCCCACGGGAACGGGAACTACGCGGGTGAAACCGCGGAGCGCTGCTAGTTATTACTATAGTACGGACATACAAAGTTTAGACAACCGTAAGCGCTGAATAAATCGATGAACAAACTCCAAGGCACATCCAAATATGTAATATGACACCTAAAGCACCCAGCACAATTGCGCTTGATATAATTGACTGTCCCACCAACCTTATACGGGGTCCACAATTGAGTATTCATAGTCTAAACCCAGTTAATTGACAGAGCGGACGAGGTGACGTTGTAACAGCGGTGAGGTGTGAAGCGAGCGCTTCCTGTGACAGTAGCCCGGTATGGAGTAACAGCTGCGTTGTATACGACAATAATGATTGTTGAGTATCGCGCTGTGCATTTTCTATGAAATTAAAATGGTGCAACCGTGCAAGGTTGTGTCGTGCGTTGTGATTGCTGATATTTTTGTAACTGTAATAAGTTAGTAACAATAAAAATTGGGTAGTTGACAGCATCGAAATTATATTGCGAGTAGTCATACATTAAAAAGATTATCCCAAAACACCTCAAAATATGTATTTCGATTTTCAATTTACAATTATAGCAAATTTAAAAATAATAAAACAATCAAAAAAAGTGCTGCAATTGAGTACTACAAACTATGACGTCACGGTTTGTTATTTCAGTACATTTTCCATAGTAAACTTTCGTTTTGACAGATCGTAAAAAGTAACTGATTTGACTAGGTAGGACACAGTGATGAGCCCATCGCCGAACCCGCGGTCGTATTCACGGAGATTCGATACTCGATATTCGACTCGGAATCGGAAAATCTGTCGAAAGGTTTCGAGATGGGCTATACACAGATGTCATATTTGACATAAGTATTCAAAAGATTTTCCGATGTCGAGTATCGAATCTCCGTGAATACGCCCGCCGGTTCGGCGATGGGCTCATCACATATCATGTTTGACGTTTAGGGGTCGAATATACTCGTACAAAAGATGGTATTTCCAGAAATATAATCCTCTGCCTACCCCCTCTTGGATAAAAGGCGTGAGATTATTTTTCTGACACAATGTTAAAAAAAAGTAAAATAACTTTATAATTTGGTAGGTATAGTAGTTTCGGAGCCTATTCTTTACTAAGTATATTTTATATCGAGTGACTAAACGAAGCCATAATATACCAGAGGTGGTTTGACTCCCAAGCTTGCGAGAGAGTCAATGAAACCGAGGGTATATTAAGTTGGCATTTAGTCTCGAGCTGCAAACTGTACTTTTCACTTTGAGTGCGAGAAAAATAGACAATTACAAATTTATTTAAAACCGAACAAATGCACTCGACAAAAATTCTGAAATTTTCTCGAGCAGTTTTTTCTTCGAAGCCTGTCACAGATTAACAAAGAGATTTAAATCTCTTTTAAAACTCATGGCGTCACCTTCTATGCGGAAACACCATGGAACTAAAACTCTCAACGTTTTCGCAATGAAGATGGTCCACACTTCACAATATTTACCTAGTTATAAGGACTGTGTGGAGAAAATAAATAGTTTTTTCATTCTCATTTTCATTTACTGGCTGCTTGAGTTTGTCTACATCTCATTAATGAAATAAAAAAAAACTAATTACTTTTTACTCCCTAAGGCACTTCGTATGGCTATATTGGCGTACTTTTAGAGCATGTGAAGTGAAAAAGGACAATATGCACTACTGCCTAGTAGTTTAATATCTCAATGAGGACAACAAAAAACTTGATACAAAACCAGCCTCCACAGAATGGAAGCAGACATCTTAACTACCTCCTCGGCACGAAAGCTCAATAGCTTAATGCCATTAATACTTCCACTGTGAAAACATAATATGCTCCCTGCTGAGATTACGCCTAGAACTTCCCTCGTATATTAATCCACTAGAAACATAGCGTGACTATGTCATCGGGGCTGAGGTAACCCATCTGTATGTTAATTTTATATCAATTTTCTGCTAAAGTAAGTAATTTATTCAGATTCGAGGAGTTTACGGCAGGGACATTCGATATAAAGACTCCTTTCGATCGACTGACAGGATCCTTTCTTTGATCAAGGTTTTTAATTTAAAAAGTACATAATTTTTTTTAGACTGAAGTATACATTTTTTTACAAGCGACCCGCCCCGGCATCGCACGGGTGCAATGCTGATACTAAGACATTCCTCTTGAATCAGTATATCGTTGCGTAGTTTTACAGATCTAAGCATACTCAGGGATTAGGCATACAGAAAAAAAATGTCCTCCAAAAAGGAACTGTGTGGGACAGTTTCCAGATGACTGGCCGTATAAGCCATTTCGACCATCATCGGTCGAGATTTTTGTGGTCGAGTAGCCACCTAAGCCATTCCCTCTCTGGATAATAATAGGTTTATCGTTCAGGATTTAGGCTGACCCTTTGATACGTAAAATAAAATATAATTGTAACTTATTTGACAGGACTAAACTTAGTTTAAGGTCAAGGGCGGGCGGTGAAATAAGGTGAGTCCGGTCAAAGTCGACTCCGAATCGATACAAATTACTTATGTTCAATTCAAAAATCTTGCAAAAGATTTCAATACAGTCAATCAAATTATCGCTGAAGATTATTTTTGAGTTAAAAATAAAAGAAAATTCGATTAGCTGACTATTTTGTATGAGAATTGTACTTCTTTATATCATTGTGCCATTTATTGAATATTTTTATTGGTTTACAATATTTATAGAGTTATTATACTTAGGTATGTACTTAGTTACTCTAACACAATTATGCTTACCAACATGAATTTCAACCAGTAAAAGGAATTGAACATACTACCACAGAATTCAATTACCTCGGTCATAAAACATGATAAATTATGTATTTATTTATGTTGTAAAATTATACACATCGTAAATTTCCTTAGTTTTATCTACACAGCTAATAGATTTTCCGCTGCGAATAATCGATTCTCAATAATGGAATTGCGGAAGCAGTATATAATATTGAACTATCTAGAGATACGCTTGTGTCATAAAAATGTGTAAAAAAGCAAAGAGATTAAAATACAACAGGGCATAGAGGGGACAAAGCCAGGAAAACTTGAAGCAAAAAGTTATTCCAAGTGGAATAAGTCAAGTACAATTTCGACCGAATGACAGCTCGCGTTCATACTAACTGACATGACGCTTGAGCTTCAAACATGCTTCAAAGTTTTGTATGAAAATATTCCCAATGCCATCCATGTCCTATTATATTTTAATCTCTTTGGTGAAAAGAGTATGTACAAGTACAAGAGTAGTAGTAATAGCTCAGTCAGACGTTTAAAGAAAAAGTTTAGGAAAGAGAATGATTTTCTTCCAACCTCTTTGAGCTCAGTAATTTGTTGGTGTGAGACAGCCTCCGATGAGAGAAGAGTCGTTTGTACACATTTATTACTATGACACTCTCTATCGGGACCTCTATATGGAATTGTTGACGTTGTTACCGATGTTATAAAAAAATACGCTGAAGCTCATGAACGCAGACTCTATCATCATGTGAACGTAGAGTCAACCCAGCTCCTTGACAACACGGACATAGGACACAAGACTGAAAAGGTAAAATTTAAACCTTTTGAGTTAGTTTAGTGCCAGTTTTAGTGACAGTTTTATGTAGGTAAGTGCAGTGAGTGCTAATTCCCAAAAAACACATGAACAAAGTGTCTTCCCCTTAATAGAGACAATAAAAAAAAAATATGGACACATTTTTAATTATAGTGTACTTAGAAGTTTAGGTGAAATTTAAATTACTTATTGGGCTTTAGGCTTGATTGTAATTCAAATGAGCTAATATTTTATTACATCATTTAAAAAAAAACATTTATCACTGTGTCGACGGTGAAGGAAAACATTGTAAGGAAACCTGGCTGGGTCAAAGAAATTGACTCACATACATACACCCAAAAAACATTACCCTTTCTCTCAAGCAGTCAAGTAAAAACACGTTTCAAATGATACAAACGGTAAGTGGAAGTCTACACTGACTTTAAGTTGTCAACTTGTTAAGCGATATCATATTGCTAAGTGTATAAATCTAGAAGAAAACCTTATCTTAATATAATATTTTACAGTGATGTTTTTACTCCGATAAAACTGAGAATACTTCACCGATTGGCTCTTATTGCAGCTTTGAGTCAGAATAGTTTATTCCCAAAGATATTCCTAACTAGGTTTCCTTATCAAACGCCATCCGTTTGCGGGTGGCATGGTTTAACCAACAATATTTTGCGATCCAAAATATCCTTTCACACTGCTATTCCAAAAGTAATAGAGTTCAAATTCGCTAAGCATCCTTCCTATGCCGAAAGCTATAACTTTGAAGGCTGCGATGACTATTGAACATGTCAAACAATTGAAAAGTTCACATTGCATTAAAGTTGAAATTCCAACGAGCATAACTGTTTATTGGTACAGGAATAGTATGTGATTCAAAGGATTGTTGGATAGGATATTGGACTTTGTGGTGAACCATGGGGTTTGCATAGAATGTGTTGGACTAACGAAGTGGCGATAGGTTGGTAATGGACGGTCTTCACGCTAGAGATGTCATCACTGGACAAAAAAGGAATAGAATAGTCATTCCTCAAGTAAAATTTTATAACA
This sequence comes from Ethmia dodecea, assembly GCA_963855545.1. Taxonomy (NCBI): domain Eukaryota; kingdom Metazoa; phylum Arthropoda; class Insecta; order Lepidoptera; family Depressariidae; genus Ethmia; species Ethmia dodecea. The sequence continues at coordinate 12,879,687 of OY979446.1, read as the reverse complement.
ATGTAGCTTACTGCTACAATATTTTGCCTATAACTTCGTCCGCTATCCGAGAAAAAAAATTGGAGCTAAAATGTCAAAAAAGTCAAAAGTAAAAAGTCAAAATGTTTTATTCAAAATAGGAACTTACAAGTCCACTTATTGAACGTCATTTCAACTCCACCGCTTCAGCATGTATGGTTGAGGAGAAGAAGCGGGGCAAGAAACTCCTCAACACAATATTCTTTTAATCAATTGTTACATATTACTAAATTGGGTTACATAATTTCGTTTGTTTTTCGCTATCGTATTGCGCTGGACTGGAGGAAATCTGTTCCAAGCATCATTGTCATTTATATAGTCGTCTAGTTTGTAATATGCCATTTTACAAAGTACATGTTTAACATGAGTTTTGAACACAGTTTCAGGCAATTTCAAAATATCTTCTGGTATTTTATTATAAAAGCGTATGCAAAGCCCCACAAAGGAATTATTAATTTTACTTAATCGTGACTGAGGTTGCTCTAGTTTATTTTTATTCCTAAGATTACAATTATGCCTGTCACAGTTTTTAGTATACAGTAATATGTTTTTCCGTACATACATAATGTTTTCATAAATGTACTGACAAGGCATTGTTAAAATATTAATTTCTTTGAACAGTTCTCTTAGGGAATCACGACATCTTAACTTGTAAATGGCGCGTATAGCCCTTTTTTGTAAAATAAAAATAGATTCTGCATCAGCAGCTCTGCCCCACAGCAAGATGCCATAGGACATTATACTGTGAAAGTAGCTAAAATAAACGAGTCTTGCTGTGTCTACATCAGTAAGCCATCTGATTTTTTTGAAATAATATGTACGCCAAAGAGGTTGAAAGATAATCATTCTCTTTTCTAGAGAATCTTTTTCTTTAAACGTCTTTGATGTACCTAGGTACTCGTATGTATGCACGTGGAGCTCGACACGTTGGACTTTGTAACGTTCTCATTACAATCGCCTTAGAGGTCAGACTTGCGCTACAAGTGTAAAGCTTTATGTGTCTTGACTGTACTGAGATGGTACCGAACCATCAGCGTACTTAGATCGACCAGATCGGCGATGTATTGAAGAAAGGCCAGCTAAATAAATTTAAAATGTTCCACTGCAAGATTGCGGTCTAGTCAAACTTTTTCGATAGCCAATACAAAGACAAATACGCCAAAAACCGGTTCGTTGTAAGAGTTTGTACAAATTATAATCAAATCTATAGCGGTATTGACAAGCACGAGAGATCTGCCAGGTTCGTAGCAAGTGGCAGTCTATTGTCTCTGGCTACCCCAATGGGAAATAGGGGTGAGATTATGTATGTAACTAATAGTATGATGGTAGATACTCTCTACACCTCCCAAGACCTTTGGTTTAGCAGCATCAGGACAGAGGAGCGCTAAAACGTCGTTCATTAAGCGGCTGCATACAAATTGTGGCATTGAGCGTATCGGCGTCATTTGTCTACCGGTGTTGCCAGGAGTAAAATACAATTACCGCTCCGCATACAAATTGTGGCATTGAGCGTATCGGCGTCATTTGTCTACCGGTGTTGCCAGGAGTAAAATACAATTACCGCTCCGTAGCCGGCCACACTGGGTGACAATTGTCATTATTCGTAGATTGGCTTTATGGTATAGAGTAAATTGTGGGTATAAGGGGCCACCATTGGGTATTTCAAATAAAAGTACAATAACACATGCATTTAAACATTAGATACATGCCAGGTTAGAACCCCAGACTTCACGCATGAGAGGCGGCCCCTTTAACCTGGGCTATCATTGCTCAAAGCAAAGATAAAGCTACTTTTGCATTTAAAACATTAGTAGGAAAATATTCTCGTTAACGAAACCGAAGCAAAAGTGGCTAGTTTTGTACCAAAAGTACTTACAAAATAAGAACACAAAATCCTACTTACACTCAGTTATTAACGCTTCCATTTGGACCTGCTGACTTACGCCGTACGTTCTGAAAATTAATGGCCTTAAACTGAGAGCTAAATTGAAAACCTCCAGTAATTAAACCTAATAATTACGTTCTGCTCTCTTCCACAGGGGTGGACTTAGGCCCGCTTCAGCGGTGGTCTGTTACAAGCACCGTCGCGTAGGCCGCGTTCGGCTTACGCGACCCACGAATGGTTATTATGATAACCACTCTAAAGAGTAAGAAAACCGACTTCAATCTTCAGCTTATATGGTTTTCTCATGGATACCGTTGTCAGAACGTGAACTTGTCACGTTGTGACGAAATTAAAATGGGACCAATCTGGAAGCACCAGCTTTCAAATAAAAAAGAATCATCCAAATCGGTTCACCCAGTCGAAAGTTCTGAGGTAACAAACATAAATATATATATATATATCGACGAATTGATAACCTCCTCCTTTTTGAAGTCGGTTAAAAATGGATTATAGTGTTATCTCTCGCAAGGCCTTCGTGCACTATACGCCATACGTTGTACGCCGCGTCCACACTCAGACGCTAGATGTCGCTGGTAGCTTCTGTGGCAGACCGCACGCGCCGCGCTAAAAGTAGGTACTTAGTACTTCAGTCGTTGCAAATCAAAAGTCATATTTAAAGACACAAACTACAAACAACTTTTATCTATGTTCTTGTAGATCTAAAAGTGTAAATTTCAAGAAGCCATTCCCATTGTCACTGCATAGTGTGATGACGCAATCGCATTTTAACACTAATGTTATTAACGAAAAAAAAACACTTTCGCAATTACAATATTAGAACGGCTATTAATATATTTAGAATGTCTATTAGTCTTATAAATGTCCAGAGAGAGTTCTAGAGATTACCTCTAACTAATACAAACAACCAAACACAGTGTGTAAGCACTTTGTCCCTATAGTACAGGCACTGCTTAGTTTGGGACTAAATAACCGTGTGTGAATTGTGTCCTACAATTATTGTTATTATTGACCCATCCCATGGCTCAAAATATTCAGTCTGCCTGCGGGCGGCTCTGGACATGCGGTCTACGGCGCGCGCGCAGCGTTGTTCCCGTGAAACATGAAAGCCGCATTTGGTAGTGGATTCTAGAATTACTTTGTTGTAGTTTTTATTTCCTATTACTTTGTTTTCATTCCTATTACTCGTTTAGATAGCTTTCCATGACTAAGAATAATGTTAGCCTTTTACCCGACTATACAGCTTTTTAATTACTGCATTTGTCGTTAATGTAACTATTACCTCTTAGAAATTATTATCTCTGCAATAGGGTATTTTACTGCAACAGTCAAGTCAAATATTTTTTATGAGCTGTCAAAATGATAACTTAATATGGGAAATGTACCTACTGTTTTAATATTTATTAAGTTGCTCTAGTTGTTAAATAAAAGTAGAAATGGATTTTTGAGGTTTTTTGGTATAACCTTTATAGTTAATGAAAGAAAATAAAGAAAGAAAAGAAAAGAAATAATCTCACGCCTTTTATCCCCGAGGGGGTAGGCAGAGCTAGAGGTATTCCATTAGTTCCATTACTGGATATACCCACATTTCAAGAGATATATTTGACCCCTAAAAGTGATAGGTGGTGAGCCCATCGCCGGACCGGGTCTATTTACACATGTCTCAGAATTAATTCTGAGACCTGCGGGTTTCCTCGCGATGGCTTCCTTCACCGTCGAGCTAGTGATAAATATGTAAGTAAGTTTTTGAAAAACTCATTGGTACATGCCAGGATTCGAACCCAAGCCTCACTGATTTTCGGCCGGCTCTTTAACCGTAAGGCTATCACTGCTTATATGCTTATGCTATAGTTAATAAATACTCGCGTATACAGTGAAATACCAAGATACGCCCTTGGCTTAGCGTATTACCTATATTAAATTACGTATTCAGTGCTGGAAGGTCTACTATAGGTATAATAAGAAAAAAAAAGACGTGTGGCACTCGGGGACTGCCGCGGTAAAGCTATTGCATAGCATAAAGTTGACTGTCTTGGTTGGTCTGACTATTTCATTTCATTTCATTTGATTCGATTCGATTCGATTCGATTCGACTCGACTCGACACGACTCGACTCAACTCGACTCGACTCCGACTCCGACTCCGACTCGACTTTCGACTTTCGACTTTCGACTTTCGACTTCGACTAATTAAACTACTGATTCAATACATATAACAATACAACAACTCTTGTAACCCTAATTAGAAAAAACCTTACATAATTTATTTTAAATTAATCTAACTTAGACTAAACCTAGATTAACCCACCCTGCATCGCACCCGGCTCAAAGGTCCCCATAATGCCTGCAGCGTTCCCCCGCTGAACTGCTATGGTGACCTGTTGAACCAAGTACGACCCAGAGCGAGGATCACCGCCTTTCTCCCGCAAACGCCGGCCTATTTCGCGAAAAAGTGCGTGAGCCTCCACTCCACACGGCCCAGCTGTCTCCAATGCTACCGGCACAAAATCGTATGACGATGCCAGTGCGGAGTATTTTCTGTGTTTTAGTTTGGCAGCAGCCTCCGCCGCCGAACCAGCACACCGCACAGTCTGCCCCAAATGGGACGCTGCGAACGTGCTCACGCAAGTAGCATCCCACAAGAGGCAGCGCCCTCTTTGCCACGGAACCAATGTTAGGCCGTCTGGCCTCTTTCCATCCGTGCGGCTGAGACCAGGCGGCTCCAAAACACAGGGCACATTTGCCGAAACCATGGCCCTCCGCACAATCTCATTTATGGCATGGTGTCTCGGAAAACGACCAGCGCACCGTCGGCAACTCAGGCCATGATGCCCGTTCTCCGCCACCCATGTTCCGCAGCCACAACGGTGAGGCTCACATACTTTTGCCCCTAATCTGAGTGCCACGGCAATTCTCAGCGAGTCGTTGTCTAGCATGGTACCCAGCTGAGGTGAGGGCAATGCACGGAGCCACGCCCCTGATTCTGGCTCCACGATGGCCCAGTGAGCCATAAACGTGCTTACTCCACATGTCGTCCCATTCCCGTTGGACGGCAGGATTGCAAGGTCTCAAATCGCCCGGGACCGTGACTTACCATCTTGCCAGCGCTTCGGCAACATATGGAACCGGGGGATTACCACCATTCAAAGAATAAATGCGAGTGACAAGACCCTCAGTTCCATAATATGAAGATGCAAGAAACGCCCCTAGTCCCACATCCTCCACGCGACGAATTCCCATACCACCGTACCGAACAGGGAGTGCAGCCTGAAGCCACTGTGCTTCACTGAGCTCCACGTTTAAAACTAGCTCCAAGGTCAACTTTAGCTGTTCATCCAACACCCGCGCTTCGTCCACAAAAAGCCACGACGGCGAGGTCCTTAGAATGTAAGTCATCCGCGGAGTCGCAAAACAATTTCGCAACAAAGTTAAAGCAACATGGGACGACAAATTCCCCAAACGATCGCGCACTACCTCAAGAGCCTCCTTTTTAGTCTGTAGAGCCGCACTGACCCCATCAGGAAATATTGGCGCCCCCAACAAAGAAAGAGTGGCTTTATCTACCTTCTTAATACCTGGTAGCAACTCCTCCAGAGATCTTATTGAGGCATCCGGTACTAATCCACATGCGTAGAGCTCACATTTTGTTGGGTTGACATCTAGACCAATCCTCCCCAAAGCTGGTATAAGCTTCTTCAGGTCCTCAGTTACCGCTTCAGGCGATCCACCAATGGTACCATCGTCGAGGTACCACACATTAAGAGGCGAGTTCAATTCGACAATGGCCTTTTGTATCGCCAAGCAAAATACCAAAGGACCCAAAGGATCGCCCTGTTGAGCCCCCACTTGCGACAAGATTAAACTGTCCTTGAGATACAGGTTGCTAGCACTGGAGTAGCATTGGTACACAAAAGGGTAAAGAGATGGCGCCAAATCTTCTTCGACTTCGACTTACTTTACTTTACTTTACTTTACTTTACTTTACTTTACTTTACTTTACTTTACTTTACTTTACTTTACTTTACTTTACTTTACTTTACTTTACTTTACTTTACTTTACTTTACTTTACTTTACTTTACTTTACTTTACTTTACTTTACTTTACTTTACTTTACTTTACTTTACTTTACTTTACTTTACTTTACTTTACTTTACTTTACTTTACTTTACTTTACTTTACTTTACTTTACTTTACTTTACTTTACTTTACTTTACTTTACTTTACTTTACTTTACTTTACTTTACTTTACTTTACTTTACTTTACTTTACTTTACTTTACTTTACTTTACTTTACTTTACTTTACTTTACTTTACTTTACTTTACTTTACTTTACTTTACTTTACTTTACTTTACTTTACTTTACTTTACTTTACTTTACTTTACTTTACTTTACTTTACTTTACTTTACTTTACTTTACTTTACTTTACTTTACTTTACTTTACTTTACTTTACTTTACTTTACTTTACTTTACTTTACTTTACTTTACTTTACTTTACTTTACTTTACTTTACTTTACTTTACTTTACTTTACTTTACTTTACTTTACTTTACTTTACTTTACTTTACTTTACTTTACTTTACTTTACTTTACTTTACTTTACTTTACTTTACTTTACTTTACTTTACTTTACTTTACTTTACTTTACTTTACTTTACTTTACTTTACTTTACTTTACTTTACTTTACTTTACTTTACTTTACTTTACTTTACTTTACTTTACTTTACTTTACTTTACTTTACTTTACTTTACTTTACTTTACTTTACTTTACTTTACTTTACTTTACTTTACTTTACTTTACTTTACTTTACTTTACTTTACTTTACTTTACTTTACTTTACTTTACTTTACTTTACTTTACTTTACTTTACTTTACTTTACTTTACTTTACTTTACTTTACTTTACTTTACTTTACTTTACTTTACTTTACTTTACTTTACTTTACTTTACTTTACTTTACTTTACTTTACTTTACTTTACTTTACTTTACTTTACTTTACTTTACTTTACTTTACTTTACTTTACTTTACTTTACTTTACTTTACTTTACTTTACTTTACTTTACTTTACTTTACTTTACTTTACTTTACTTTACTTTACTTTACTTTACTTTACTTTACTTTACTTTACTTTACTTTACTTTACTTTACTTTACTTTACTTTACTTTACTTTACTTTACTTTACTTTACTTTACTTTACTTTACTTTACTTTACTTTACTTTACTTTACTTTACTTTACTTTACTTTACTTTACTTTACTTTACTTTACTTTACTTTACTTTACTTTACTTTACTTTACTTTACTTTACTTTACTTTACTTTACTTTACTTTACTTTACTTTACTTTACTTTACTTTACTTTACTTTACTTTACTTTACTTTACTTTACTTTACTTTACTTTACTTTACTTTACTTTACTTTACTTTACTTTACTTTACTTTACTTTACTTTACTTTACTTTACTTTACTTTACTTTACTTTACTTTACTTTACTTTACTTTACTTTACTTTACTTTACTTTACTTTACTTTACTTTACTTTACTTTACTTTACTTTACTTTACTTTACTTTACTTTACTTTACTTTACTTTACTTTACTTTACTTTACTTTACTTTACTTTACTTTACTTTACTTTACTTTACTTTACTTTACTTTACTTTACTTTACTTTACTTTACTTTACTTTACTTTACTTTACTTTACTTTACTTTACTTTACTTTACTTTACTTTACTTTACTTTACTTTACTTTACTTTACTTTACTTTACTTTACTTTACTTTACTTTACTTTACTTTACTTTACTTTACTTTACTTTACTTTACTTTACTTTACTTTACTTTACTTTACTTTACTTTACTTTACTTTACTTTACTTTACTTTACTTTACTTTACTTTACTTTACTTTACTTTACTTTACTTTACTTTACTTTACTTTACTTTACTTTACTTTACTTTACTTTACTTTACTTTACTTTACTTTACTTTACTTTACTTTACTTTACTTTACTTTACTTTACTTTACTTTACTTTACTTTACTTTACTTTACTTTACTTTACTTTACTTTACTTTACTTTACTTTACTTTACTTTACTTTACTTTACTTTACTTTACTTTACTTTACTTTACTTTACTTTACTTTACTTTACTTTACTTTACTTTACTTTACTTTACTTTACTTTACTTTACTTTACTTTACTTTACTTTACTTTACTTTACTTTACTTTACTTTACTTTACTTTACTTTACTTTACTTTACTTTACTTTACTTTACTTTACTTTACTTTACTTTACTTTACTTTACTTTACTTTACTTTACTTTACTTTACTTTACTTTACTTTACTTTACTTTACTTTACTTTACTTTACTTTACTTTACTTTACTTTACTTCACTTTACTTTATTTTATACAATGCACGGCCTTTAAGCCACACCTCCGTGCCCGTCGGAGTGGGGAGAGCGTGAGGTTTTTTTGTTACGGAATTTCTGGATTCGGTCCCCGCGCTCAAGGCCCGCGATAGAAGCTATGCAATAGCTTAAAAAACGTACGTAGAAGCGAAGCACTAACTATGTACACTATTACATACTATAGTGCTTAGTAAGTAAATACGTTTTTTTTTCTTGTTGTACATAAGTAGATCTTGCAGCACTGAATAAGTCAATAAAGCATTCATATCAATAAGCCAAGGGCGTATCCTGGATGATGACGCCTTTTGGGCTGGGTCTAGATCAACCACTAATTATTTTCTATTATAAATTTAATAAAATAAGGTCTTGGATAGCAAATACATTCGCGAATGACACCCATAATATTTTCTCTTGGCCAGTATGTTTCCTAAACTGGACTATCAAAGTAGCTCTATGTAATAGAATGTAAGCCTTTATTGCAAATTTTAGAGCCCGTTCACAATCTATCGTCAATTTAAAATCTTACTAGATCGATTCTAAACTAATGGTTTTTGTAATAATCCGGAGTATATTAATCAGTTTGTTGAGCACCTATAGCATAAGTTTTACTAATTTCAGAGCTAAATAATCAAGTGTGAATTGTTGCCCTCAATGTATTTATTTATTCGGTAAATTCCGAGAAGGCTCTCCGTGTGAGAGTTACCGGCTTAATAACATGTCTGCTTTATGTGTCCACTTCGGTTTCGCCAGCTGAAGTAAACACTATCTTTTATTATTCAATCGACCAGCGTTAAATTACCTTCGTTATGTGCCAGCTATCTCTGGTTTTCCTTAAACTTGGAAAGCGAGATTTATTGCATTTTATCTATCTTCTCTAGCAATTAATTGTAGGTCCTCAGGATGTCGTTTACTTCTGTACTACTCATCAATGAGTTCAGAAAATTTATTTCTATCAGTGGAACCATCGCAGAATGTCAGAATTCCGACATTTTGCGAATCCGTCATTTTGCGAATCCGTCATTTTGCGAATCTGACATTTTGCGATGGTTCCCTATCAGGATAGGTATAATATAAGAAGGCTTTTTGGCGGGAATCCGAAGACGTCATACTTTTTGTAAAATTTAAATTTTACTGTATGTTTCGGGTTTTGACTCATATCAGTGATAGTATATTATGTGGCAAGTATCCGTGAAAGTGTGCAGTGAATGGGAAATTCGATAAAATGCGAGGGATGGACACTTTTGGATTGCCTCAAGAAGTCACAACGAAGTTTTTAGTAAAAGTGCTGTCATTTTACTGTTGATAAGCAAGGGATGGATGTAGAAAGTGTTGAAGACACTGAATTTTCGTGCATGGTGTCTGAAGCAGAGTGATTAAACTAAGATTGAAGTATAAAATAAAGACTTGAAAACTAAATTACTTGACATTGGCAAAATGCAAAATGCGGTGCCATTATAGTAAAAATATATATATAAAAATGAATCCCTACTTCCCTTGGTCACGGCATCACGCGTGAACGAGACCAATTTTTATAATTCATTGTTTGTGTTCGTTATTGTCAGGAGAATATTCTTATGAAAGAAACAAGCAAGAAAGTTGCGGGGATCATTCGAAAATTTAAGAAAACTTCTTTTTTAATGTGTTTTTGGTGACTTTCGCCAATGTCCAAGTAAAGAAAAAACTACGTTCTGAGAATGTACCTAATATTCAGTAAAAAAATTAGCATTCTTAACGACCATATTAACTTTTCTAAAGTTACCTTATGGCGTTTGACATAACGTCTGTCGGGTCAGCTAGTTTTAAATAAACTAGAGGGACCTACATAACTAGAATATGAAGCCAGTGACAGCCGGCGGTCGGCAGAGCGGTCCAAACTGGCAATATGAATGGACGACGTCAGCACTCCTTGTTTACGATCCGTGTACACAATCTGCTAGGGATGGGACAAGCTCCCGAGTTCATATTACGATATTACTCGATATTTTAATTCTATACTTTAGAATACACTAGCTTTTGACCGCGACTGTGGGCGTGAACTTTAGGGTATCAGCTTAAGAAAACTAGATGTTTTTTCAGGAAGAAATTAAAACTATCCTTTGAACTTCGTTGAGCTGTAATATCACTCACGATGTTTTCCTTCACCGTCGAGCTAGTGATAAATATGTACGTAAGTACGTTAACTTAAAGCTACTAAATAACATATTAATAATAAACACATACAGGTGACAACTGACTCTCAAGCTAAGATAACCTGTGATTTAACAGTCAGTGTTCCTCCGTAACTATACTGAGAAGGGTCACAGTGACCTATCACTTGCAATTGGGTAGTTGACAGCATCGAAATTAAATAGCGAGTAGTCATACATTAAAAAGATTATCCCAAAACACCTCAAAATATGTATTTCGATTTTCAATTTACAATTATAGCAAATTTAAAAATAATAAATCAATCAAAAAAAGTGCTGCAATTGAGTACTACAAACTATGACGTCACGGTTTGCTATTTCAGTACATTTTCCATAATAAAATTTCGTTTTGACAGATCGTAAAAAGTAACTGATTTGACTAGGTAGGACACAACCCTATTATAATAAAAGTTGGAATGACAGTTATTTATGTTGGGGGAGGGTGTTTGATTTTCCTACAAATACACCCCATGTGTAGGAAAATGTGGGTGTTTTTATAGGCTTGTAAAGATGGTACTGACAGATTTTTGATAAAGCTGGTGCGCCTCCTTACCTCATACAGTACCTCCTTACCCCTTTAAAACAAGTATACTCCCATGGTAAATAAGTAACCTAATAAAATCCTGTACAGAACCGATATCACGCCCGCAAGACTATACCTGTCCAACACAGACCATAAATAAGACACTTCTTATCGACATCGATAAAATCCAGTTCCACATCCGCGAACATTCCCATCCCTATCTGACAATTTACGATTACTCCTCAGTATTTATTCCAAGTCTGTTAATCATTGGACCGCAATGAATTAGAATCAAGTGATGTTGCTGTGATCTGAATACATCACGGTTATTATTCATCTGTTTGGGGCTGGAATTCCGGTGTGCGCTGTGCAGGTGTTTATTGCCTTGTTGAATGGTGTTAATTACGATCTATTCCAACTATCGAATCATCGATAAAGTGTGGTTACTTAGCCCATCCCTCGGGCAAAGAAGTTAAATCAAGAATTGAAAATAAGCAATACATTATAAGCTTGCTCTACTAATATTATAAATATCAAAGTATTATTTAGAGTTCCGTACGAAAATGGTGCCAACGGGACCCTATTACTAAGCCATCACATTGTCCGTACGTCTGTATGGCTGTCGGTGGGTTGTATCTATCTCATGAACCGTAATAGGTAGACTTGAAAGAAGTACTTTAAAAAAAACTCACGCCTTTTTTCCCCGAGGGGGTAGGCAGAGTTATTCCATATGTGTGATGATCTCCCTATTAATTTTGGCGTGCCTCAGGGAAGTATTCTCGGCCCGACGCTCTTCCTGACCTTTATTAATGACCTATGTTCGCTTAGTATGAACGGTGGAGAGATTGTCACCTTTGCTGATGACACCGCGTTATTGTTTTGTGCCGACTCTTGGAATGAGGTCTTCCAACTCGCTCAAAGTGGCCTTAATACAACTGCGAAATGGCTAAACGAGAACCTACTTACACTCAATGTAGAAAAAACCAAATATATGGCCTTTACTAAAAGAAACTATCAGCCACCTCCGTATTTTAACCTATCTATCACATCCCACTCCTGCTCCTACCCCCACAATTCACCTTGCTTCTGTCCAAAGCTCCAACGCACCTCCTCCATAAAATACCTAGGTGTTATTCTAGACAATAATCTCAACTTCTTTGACCATATTAATCTCTTATCATCTCGTGTTCGAAAGCTGATTTACGTTTTCAAAAGCATTCGGCGAGTAGCTGACGAAAAGTTAACCACAACTATATATCTTGCCCTGGCGCAATCAATTATCTCATACTGCATTATATCTTGGGGCGGAGCCCCTAAAACAAACCTACTTCAGCTAGAACGCGCCCAGAGAGCGGTTCTGAAAGTGAGCAAAAGTCTACCATTCTACTACCCTACCCAAGATCTGTATGCTAAGTGCAAGGTCTTAACAGTTCGTCAGCTATTCATACTGAATACGGTCCTTACAAAACACAGAGCATTAATCTATAATCCCTCACTTAATGCTAACAAAAGACTAAAGAATAAAATATGCACTAACTATAAGACTAACACTTCATTTGCCCAAAAGTTCTTCTGTTTTCTAGGCAGCCACCTCTACAACAACATCAGTTCTTCTGTAGCCATCTACGCCCTGTCTCACCACGAATGTAAAGAGAAAGTAAAACTTTTGCTATTGAGTCTTAACTACGACTCAACTGAAAATCTTCTCCATGTAAAGTCGTAACCCCACTACCCCCCTCTACCCCACACACCCACACACACACACACACACCCCCTGACGCAAACGTCACATATTCACTACTCACCAACACAATTATTACTATAACTCCACAATGTTAGTTTTAGTATTACAATAAGCTGCGGGGTGGGTTCCTGGAGACCTATAACACAGGCCAGACCTAGCTTAGGCTCCAGTCTCCCACAATAAAGACTTGGCCCTGTATCTCTTATCTTTAAAATGTAAACTTTTTGTGGAGAGAAAATAAAAATACATTATAATGCGTAAATGATTTGACAAAAGAGTTAGACATTGACATATTTAATTGCAACACATCTTCAGTGAGACAAAAATTTGTAAACTGTTTCTTTGACTGAGCGCACTCTTTATATATATAAATTCAAATACTTAAATGTACCTAACTCGTAAGTTATCACTAATAATAACCTATACTCTTTCTTGTTGTGCGTGTGATAACTTTCTGTCTTCAGTGTCAGGTGATATTCTGTTTTCTATCTGTGAAAACCTGTAATTGGTCTTTATGTTTTTAATATTTTTAACTATAATGTTTAAAATGGCTGTTGGTTTTCCTAAAAAAATAAATAAATAAATAAATAAATTATTATTATTATTATATCTGGAAATACCCACTATTCACGAGAATATTCGACCCCTAAACGTGATAGGTGGTGAGTCCATCGGCGGACCGGGGGGTCGATTTTTGAATCTCACCGATGTGAGTGATTTCCGAAAGTTCGTATTTTTGAAACTCATCGGTGACTTACATTTGTCATACCTATGATATCGATTTACGAGTGCCCCTACCCACTCGTAATTGAAATCACCATGTGATTGTTTTTGACAGTTAACGTATGTGACATCTGCCAAAAGTGCCAAAGTATGTTTTTCGGAAGAATTAGCAGCGGGGCTCGATTGTGATATTTCGTGATTGCGACGATTTATTGAAAATATAAGAAACCTCTCAATTAAATAAAACAATATCCAAGTTATTAGTAAATACAATTATTAAGTTAAATATACTTGTAAAACATATGCCACTAACAAATGTACATACCTTTTCTTATAAATTGTAAAATCTGTGTTATGTTCTCTTTATTCGTCCTTCTCTAGTGAATTAAGTGAATTTTTCAATTCAAAACTTTAATTTTCGTTTACATGACACTGACAGATACGTTACGTTTTACGATTGACCAATTTGATGAATCTTTTTTAAGTTATAGTATGAGAAAATAAAAACCGATATCAAGGGCAACACTATAACATCTGCGTAAAAAGGAACGTAACGGGAAGATTGTCTCTGACTGACATTGTAAAATTTCTGCATGTTGGTAAACATCGTGTGACTTTCAAAAATACGGCTTTTGAAAAATGGTGACATAAAAGTCATCGGTGATAATTTTAGTCACCGGTGATTTTGATATCACCAGTGAGATTCAAAAATCGCACTCCGGGTCTGTTACACATGCCTGAGAATAATTCTGAGACCTCCGAGTTTCCTCACGATGTTTTCCTTCACCGTCGAGCTAGTGATGAATATGTACGTAAGTTTTGAAAAACTCATTGGTACATGCCAGGGGGTCGATTTTTGAATCTCACCAAGTGACTAATTCTCACCGATGTGAGTGATTTCCGAAAGTTCGTATTTTTGAAACTCATCGGTGACTTACATTTGTCATACCTATGATATCGATTTACGAGTGCCCCTACCCACTCGTAATTAAAATCACCATGCGATTGTTTTTGACAGTTGACGTATGTGACATCTGCCAAAAGTGCCAAAGTATGTTTTCGGAAGAATTAGCAGCGGGGCTCGATTGTGATATTTTGTGATTGCGACGATTTATTGAAAACAGCGTGTGACTTTCAAAAATACGGCTTTTGGAAAATGGTGACATGAAAGTCATCGGTGATAATTTTAGTTACCGGTGGTTTTGATATCACCAGTGAGATTCAAAAATCGCACTCCAGGATTTGAACCCGAGCCTCGCTGATTGTCATCATGTGAAGCGGGCTCTTTAACCGTAAGGCTATCACTGCTCTGAATACTAGGTAGACTTAATTTTCACATAATGTGTATTTCTGGTGGCACTATAATAAATCACTATCACTACACAGTATAAAACAAAGTCGCTTCCCGCTGTCTGTGCCTATGTATGCTTAGATCTTTAAAACTACGCAACGGCTTTTGATGCGGTTTTTTTTAATAGATAGAGTGATTCAAGAGGAAGCTTTTAGTGTCAGCATTGTACCCGTGCGAAGCCGGAGCGGGTCGTTAGTATGAAATACATATAATTAAATATCAAAGAGAGCCCAATGAATACACGACACGTGTTTTTTGGCATCATAGCTGTATTTTAATAATGGCAATATGTAGACGCTTGAAATGTTCACAATAGTGTGTATTACTATAATCGCTGTTAAATTAATTCCCCTTTTTTTTGTGATTTTTCCTCAAAGACATTTAGAGAAGCGGTTGTTTCACACTTTCGTTTCACTTGATTGGAATGCCCTATACGCGACTTAGGGGGCAATTTAATTCGCTGTCAATTTAGACCAGCTTGACAGGACTGTATATTATTTTAAGAACTTATTTTAGAGCAATGATAGAGTGGTCAAAAAGCCTGCTTCTAATTCGTGAGGCTCGGATTCGTGTCCTTTCGTGTACGGATGAGTAGTAGAGAGAAGTCGAATCTATCGACTTTGGAAACTGTATTCTAGGCGTTTCTGACAGCCACGGAAAATTTTCCGAATCCTTATGTCAAATATGACATTCGTTTTCGATACCGACATCTGTGAATAGCATCTTCGACAGATTTTCCGATTCCGAGTCGAATATCGAAGCTCCGTGAATACGCCTGCCGGTCCGGCGATGGGCTAACCACTTACTCGTATATCTTTAGGGGCCCAAAGAATATACTAGTGAAACATGGGTATTTCCAGAAATGGAATACCTCTGCTTACCCCCGCGGCGATGACAGGCTTGAGATTATTTATTTATTGAACTTATTTTATATTTCTAATTTGGTAACATAAATAAGTATCACGTGGTAAGTCAATGCCGTACATTTTAATTGATAACTTCAGCGTAAATTAACTTTAATACTAACACAGTTTCCAATTAACACACAGATTTTCCAATCTTATCCGTTACTAATGCTGGCTGTAGATCAACGTTGGCGCAGATAATTGTCGCCTGCGTGCGCACCAATTAGTGCACGTCAAGTGTCCGTTGTATAAATTTGTACTCATGATAACTTACATACTGTGAGGTTCATTTTGTACGCATGCAAATTGTTGCAAGCCAACGTATGGCCGAGTATTTAAGTCAATACATCTTCAACAGGCTACTATCTGAGGCAATGGCACAATAATAATAATTTTAAATTTTTTTAAAGTTTCTCTCTAGGGAAGAGAATGATTTCTTCCAAGCTCTTTGGTGCGATCGTTCATCGTCCACCTAGTAATCTGCACATTAGCCTTGAAAACCCTCGCTAGAGGCACGATATCGCATCCAGAGCTCATGAGTTGGAATATTATAATAATAATAATAATTTGTGGGACACAATTCACACACGGTTATTTAGTCCCAAACTAGGCAGGGCCTGTACTATGGGTACTTAACAACTGATAAACATACTTAAATAAATATTAAACGACCAGACACGAAGCCAACAGACATGTTCATGCACACAAATGTTGGCCCCGAGCGGGGATCGAACCCGCGACCTCCGACTCAGAAGGCAGGGTCACTACCAACTGAGCCAACAGGCCCGTCTAAATAATAATAATAATGACTTTATTTAGGTAACTTAGACCCTATTGTGTTAGTAACAATGTTCTTATCCTATGTTAGTAATTATGTAATAATACAAATAAAAATTATAATAAATAAAGCAAATATAATACCAATCAAGCAGCAAATCAAATATGAGGAGTCGGGTCATGCATTAGGTGTGACTAGCACCCTCACACAGTTGCGCACAATGGACGCATCGTAGGTACCTCCCGGCAATGACCGACAGCGTCAAATAATAATATAACATGAAATCAAAAAATGTAACATCCCCAACACAATAAACACATACATATAAACAAAAACTTCTGAACAAATTTTATTGAAACATGGCTAAGAACAGTCGGGATAAAAATATCTATGACACAAAAAACTAAACGGAAATCGGTTCTTCCGTTTGGGAGCTGCGATACCACAGATACACAGATATACAGACAAACACGTTAAACTTATAACACATCTCTTTTTAGGTCGAAGGTTAATTATAATTGATTTTTTTTTATACGTGTGTGTGGAGATAAGAGTGGAGTGTTTGCGAATGAAGTTGTGTGCCTTTATGGTGTGTGTATGTAAGTAAGTTAAAGGGAAACTAGTGTTAGTCAGGAGACAGTGGTAAATCGGTTAGTGTTAGAGTAGTTCACATCCAACAACCACTTTATAAATTTTGATGTTGGCGATTTGTATTTCGAACCAAAATGGCGCATCTCTGTGTGCGATGACCATAACACTTCTAAAACAGCTTAAATAAACTTCGATTTAGTTCTGATATTTTCTAGTCCAAATTACTACAATCAGAGTATGACTAAATAAGTCAAGAGTGTACATTACAGGTAAATACTTCTTAAACTCTACGATTATCATATTGGCAACGCACGGAAAGTTGAACTGTAGTTCCGGGCCCGACTCCTGAATAAGACATAAACTTGAAACATACGGGAGACAATCATGTTTGTAATCGAAGTTTTTCACTTGAATATTGTATTATTTGGAAACAATTTATTTTAAAATAAAACCTATTAACAGAGAATGCGGCCAGTCTTCTGGGCACTTTCCCGCATGGTTCCTCTTTGGAGGACATTTTTTATGTGTAAATATTGTAAATGAATGTATATTTTCTTTGTAAATAAATGTTATTTTTATTTACTTGTTAACTATCTAAATTACCTAACTAATTATATGACTACAGTGAAACAAATAAACTTAACCTGAGGAATTCATTAAAAAAAACATTTGCTGCCGAATTACTGAAAATTACTACACGAGATAGAATTTGTTATAAACACTAAATCATAGCAATTTAAAAAGATACAAATATTACAAAGTCTGTTAATAATATTTAGATGTTTTTTAAAAATTAATAACTTATTATAAAAATAAAAAAAATGTGAAAAAAAATAATACGAGTATACCTCAAAATGTTTCAAGTTTTTTTAATTTTTTCAGTTAAGCACTTAATAATTTTTTTAGAGTTGGGATTCTAGTTTTTTAACTTTTTTTTATTATCTTCGATCGGGAACACAAAACAGTCTCGTAAGTAAACATGTAAACTAGTCATTAGTGATTGGTTCCGGGCTACAACACTGCAGGGGACGACATTAGAAAAGGTCACCTAAGTAAAGTCAGCTCCCTTTGTACTTTCTGCGTTATATTAGGCACACACCTTATCCCCGAGGCGGTCGGCAGAGGTAGTCGATTCCTTCAATTACCCACATTTCATAAATGTATATTTCAGATCCGAATCGTAAAGATTTTCAAAGAATCAATTTCAAATTTGTCTTAATTGCAACTTTCTAGTTTTCAAATATTATGAATTTTAGTAATAAATTTTGAACAAAAGTTTGATTTAGTTCTTTCAACTTCCAAATACAAAAAATTCAGTGTTCATCAGATGTCCGGAAATGCATTATATAAGTGAAAACGAATGACAAAAATCCCTACAATTTCAATGTATTATTTCAATTGGGGGATTATACTATAATACTACTGCTTTGACACTTGCTTTAACTGCAACCAATGATGTTAAATATAACACCATCGCCTTCAACATAATATACTACATGTAAGTAGGTAATGTGTGTAAGTAGAATCGCGTTTGTTTCATGCATTTTATCGAGAGTGTCCGTGGCGTGATTACTTTATCCTTAGAACTTTATTAAACCATTACATTAACATAACATTGAATGCTTACGATTATTGCTTCCTAGATATGGTTAATAAGATGATCATACATTTCGCAGTCGCATTTACGGGAGTCAAACATGGATAACATTTAAATGAAAATTTGTGGAGAAGCGGATGTGGCATGCTCCTCCATCTTGAAAAGGGAAGAGAATTTGACAGTTTTATTTCCGGCGTTCTAAAGCAAAGATTATTTAGAAAATCAGTCATTTTGGGAAAAGGTGAGTTTGATATTCGTTCATGCTCCATCGTCGTCTGCATCGTCACTTTACATCAGGTGAGATGGCAGACAAATGATTTGCCTGTTATTAATACAAATAAGGTACAATATAGGTATCAATCCTAACAGACCAGAGACACATCTTCCACCAGGCGAGCGGATCGTGCCCAGGGAACGCGGTCCAACGGTTGATATTGGACAGTTGTATTTATACAAACTCGTGTGAAAACTTCGATAGCGCGGTTTAGAACTTGCCGTCTATTTGCCATAGAATTTTACCTAGACATAAACTTAGAGGAATTCCATTTTTTAGAAATACCCACGTTGTACCTACTAGTAGGTATAATCGTTGACGTGACCCTTTCTTAGTCATAAAATTTCATACTTTTAGTCCCGGTTTCGGCTGTGAGTTTATCGATCAGTCTATCAGTGTATTTGTTTATATAAGTATATAGGCAATAAAGATTTGTTACTTCGGTACTTAAGTAGGTATTCGCTGACCGTATAGCATAGGGATTAGGGACAGTTCAAACAAATTGCTATCATAGAAAACCTATATTAGTTATAGTCAACGGGCGTGGGCGCTCTCGAAGTAGCAATTACACGGCGAATTGTGTTCATTAGCGCAGTGGCAAACGTAGGTGAGGCCAATATGTTTAAATATGACAATGTTATAGACCATTTAAAGAGCCGGTCCCGTGTCGCGTAGGGCACGCATACGCCCTGTTCCTGTGGTAAAAATATTTATTATAATTTAGCCTAAATTGCTCGACGATGAAGGAAAACATCGTGAGGAAACCCGCAGGTCTCAGAATTAATTCTGAGACTTGTTTAAATTGACCCGGTCCGGCGATGGGCTCACCACCTATCACATTTAGGGGTCCAATGTATCTCGTGAAATGTGGGTATATCCAGTAATGGAATACCTCTGCCTACCCCCTCGGGGATGATAAGCGTAAGATTTTTTTTTCTTAATTACTCCCAGAAAAGTAAGCTATACATTGGTGAAAGAATTTTTAAAATCGGTCGTGATTTCGGAGTCTATATTACTAAGTAATACCACGTTATACTTAATATAAAAATATTTTTAATTTAGGTACAGTTCTTCTTTTCAAACTAAAGTTGCTGATTAAAATTATCTCTCAGTTTCGATACACAGGTTTGTGTGTAATTCCACACAATTTTATTGGATTCGGATCTCGAAAATAATAATAGAATTATTGTAGAAAAAATTTTTTTCCTGAAATTCTCAATATAAAACGGGAATTTCATAGGTATAAATATCGTGAAAGTTGTACCGCTGTCCATGAAAGTGGTAAAGGCGAGTAAAACAAACAGATGCTGCGGGGCTGGGCTGATACGATAACACAGGTTGGTTCGTGGCTTGGAAGCGCTACTACGAGTCATAAGTTGATGGAGTGAGAATGGCGTGAATTTTGTCGAGTTTCATATTTCTGCGGGTTTTTGACCTGCACTCTCAGCAAGAGTGAACAACAGGTAAAGACAAGCTACGTCTAGTTCTTCGTCTAGACTTCATGGTTATTAAATTTCCTATTATTTAAACAAGTCACCACAACCTTTTTTAGCAATATGATGATAATGCTTTTGTAACTTTACGTTGGTAATAAAATCCATAGTGATTGCTGTTAAGTAGGTAAGCCCTGAACCTTATATCACTATGGATAAAACTACTAAAATAGCTCGTGATGTATCAGTCAATCCAACAAAGTTGAAAAAACAATGTTTGTTTCATGACTTTTATGACTTTCTTTCCTTGAAATGGAATACCTCTACCTTCCCCCTTGGGGATAAAAGGAGTGAGATATATTTTTATTCACCTTTAAAACCCATAATCTAACGATGATACCTAAATAAAAAGTTCTTTATTTTTCACACAGTCAAATAGTAGGTACTCACATAGCCGGGCTCAGGGCGTGATTATGACCTATATTTCTTAATGTGAAGATAAACCCATTGCTCCTAGATGATGATGATGACAATCTGAACAGCATACTAATGGGGTGACTCGTACTTTACACATGGTTGTGTCAGTTATCAGTATGTCGATCACGAGTTACAATCGAGAAACCGTAGTAACCCCGCGATACCGATATCGGTCCACGAGTCCTTAATCAGATATCAGCTGTTTACATTCAACCGCGGGGAAATTTAAATGTTCCGATGTTGTCTCGGTTCAGGAGGGTTAACCGATAGACCGTCTCTCGATACCGTGGATTGAGAGATTACTGCCTTATGCATATAAGGTGTATCTGGATCGGAGATGAAAGTGCAGTTTTGAAGAGTTAAAATGACGCTTTATCTAAATTGCAAAGGGTTATTCGTATCGATCATTCCGTATTTTGCTCATAGATATTATATCTACTAGCATACTAAGCTCTCTCTGCGCTATCAGGAAGTATATCACAGTAGATTTTTGTTGAGGGTGTACGTCTGAGTTTTGCCTTAATATATTGAAACATCAGAATTCCACTGAATTAAAAATCATTATCATTAGTGTAGTTTAATACTATTTATACGCAATTGGTCTGAGGTGTAGTGTGTACTGAATACCTTTGAATATCGGAAACCGTCGAGCTTTTTATTATTCGGTATCTGACGGCAATCATGTCTGAAGTCCAACGGCGTGCCGAATCTGGTAGGATTGTACTACATTTTGGACATCCTCTATCTATACTGTGGATAGTCATCATCATCAGATCTAATCCAAATAATACCATGACGGAGAACGAAGATCCCAAATGTAATGAATTATGTGATCTTGAATGAATGCTTTATTCTTTACCATGTTTCTAGAGCCACTGGTTTACGCTGTTTGTTGTCTGTTTAGGCTGTCAGTTGTCTGTCACTGTTACATATATATGTATAATTTTAGCAGATTATTGGGTTCGATTCTGCATTACAGCAACTAAACTTATTTTAGTTTAATCCTGTCATTTTCTTTCTCCTAGAAAAGAAAAGACACAAGTGACATTTAGTCCTGTCAACTAAGGCATTTCACAACGTGTTTACTGCATAACTAAATAAGTCACGACTAAAATACAGCCACTGATAGGACTAAATTCCGTATGTTATCTTCTATCTCTTTTTTTTTGAGGTAAGACAAAAGCAGGACTAAACTAAAATAAATTAAGTCGGTAAACAGCAGAATCGAACCCATTGATGATATATTATTATGTAGATGTAGGTAATAAGTTCATGTTAGACCACAGAGCTAATCGCTGGAACATGAACACCACCAACATTCTTGGCAACCTACTCAACAACTCAACACCTATGATTTACAAAACTACACTACGGTAGGTATAATCAGCTAATGACCAGACTAATAGGAATATAGCCCTTATTACCCCACCAAATGATCTGTTACCAAACAGCTACATTAAAGGAGCTACAACTAAAAAGTCGTTAAAGTATTAAGAGTAAGTTGGTTGCATCGGAACACCCAGACGGCGGATTTATGCTTCAGCTTAGATAATGGCGTGTGATACAAGGTGTGAGCAAAGAGCGATGGGAGCTGTTGTGTTGTTTAGAAATTGCTTTTCCTTTGCCCGAGCTTTAGACGTAGGAACAGATAAGACACGAATAGAAGTGATTCCTGCGTTCTAGGTTATCGTGGATTGCTTTGTTTGTGCTGTTGGTCATTGTGTTTCTTAGCACATGTGGGATACTTGAAAGACAGTGGGGCTCCACGGGTGGGGAGAGAAGTAACTAAAGATACTTTTAAGGCAGTGTATTATCGGCACTAACCAAGCCGAGTCGTAATCTCATACGTATGGATGCTGGTTCTTTTGTTATCTGGAATTCTAGTTGCCTAAAAATTGTGGGAGCGCGACAGTTACCTTTTTACAGTGTTCCACTTACACACACTGCCGATTTTTTGCCTATAAAATAAAAATAAATGTCATTTATAATTACTCCCACCGTCCGATTGTCAATTGTTTGCGGCAAAAGGGAAGTTTTTTGGTAATTTTTGTATTAAATTACGTCAAAAACACTGCCGCGATACTTGATGCGCGATATGGGCGTTGACGAGGGTTTGACAGAAGGGCGAGATTAATATCGCGGCAGTGGAGTCGAGGCTTATAGAGTCAGGACTGTGGTCGATTATATAACAGACTTTGCCAGCCAACTGCAAGCGCTGAGTACAACATAGAAAGCTAATCGCTAATGACTATCGCTTGTGCCAACCAAGTGAACCAGCACGAACGTAAAATATGGCGGTTGTGCGCGCGCGCAGCATTTGTACACGACAGCGCGCAAACGGGCGCCGGCATTAGTCCCCTGCCTTTGATTGCGGACGTTAGAATTAGAGCTTTTCATTCATTGCGAAATAGGAAACCGTTCCGATAAGATGATGGGGTTATAAATTTACATTTATGTTTTCTTTATACCTTAAGACTACTTCTGCAACGCATGGTCTTAGAATAGTAACCCGATGGAAGTACCTACAGGGTATACCATTATACAAAAAATTATATAATCTTTATTCTATATTAGCACTTCCGCGCGGTTTCACCCGCGTAGTTTCCGTTCCGGTAGAAATACGGGGATAAAATATAGCCTAGGTATACCTATGTTATACTCCCTGATAATGTAGCTTTCAAAGAAAATATTTTTTATATCGGTTTAATAAGTAGGTAGGTAGTTAGTTAGTTTATTCGTTACAAACATACAAAAATACAAATCTTTCCTCTTTTATAATATTTGTGTAGTTGTGTAGCTGTAGATGTAGATGACAAGTCTATTTTCCCTGTCTAAACAACGGGAAATAAGCGTAAGATTCAAGAGAAACTAACACACTACGGCATTATAATTCAAAAACTACTGATCAAGTACGAACTCTATCTATAGGTATTATTAGTATGCAATAAAGTTAATTTTAAATTATTTTTGAGACTACACTTTGCAATTTCTACATCCGTTATAGCCTATTTTGCAAGAAAAAAAATAAGTCGATAGCATAGTAGCGGCTCAGAACAACTGCAACAAACAGATAGAACCGCGTCTCATCGTAAGGGTTTTGTACAACTTTGGTACGAAACCCTAAAAAGTAGGACACGGTAGATATAAAATTAAAATTATGTGTGGACATCTGGGGTTCAGTTTGTCATATCGAAAGTCGCTACATCGAATGATAGCTAATCGCTCGTTTCTAATCGCTTCGTTTATTCGAGCAATCTGAAAATAATAGTCTTCGGTTCTTCACTACGATCGCTAGTACAAAGGGTCGGATTTACACAAAGACTTCGCGATTATAGCCAGACAACCATGTCTAATTCCTAATAACGAGTAAAATGACCGTTTTGCAATTTGTAACAATGTTTTCTTTGTGTTGCCATGATGCCACTTGAATCGAAATTAAATTACGAGTAATCATTAATTTCAAAAAGTTATCTCAAAATAAATGCTTTTTTTACATTTATTTACAATATCTTATATATATAAAACGATAAACTGACTGACTGATTGGTGATATATCAACGCACAGCCTAAACTGCTGGGGCTAGAGACTTGAAATTTTGCACATAGATACTTAGCTTAAACAGTGTGGGCATCCACTAAGAAAGGATTTCACAAAATTCAACCCCTAAGGGGCTGAAATAAACGTGCGCGAGCCAAGTCAAGCCGCGGGTAAAAGCTATTTACATATAAAAAATTTCTTCCAAAGAGGAACGAAAGAACAAAAGACTGCAAAAAATGATTTCGGTTCACTTTTTAAAACCTGACCCGACTGTCTAAGTCCCATAGAAAAAAATCATTTTCAGTTTTTACCGAATTTTTCTAGTTTAAAAAAATAGGTTGACCTTAAAAAGATAAAGCTAACTAAGCTCTGATAAGGCATGTTTTCCCGAGGAAAGCATATATTTTTCTGAGATAAAAACTAGACAGTCACTGCCTGAGAATACAACTATCCTTCCAGAGATAGAACTTATCTATATCTGCGCAAAAAAGTATTTAATACTAGTACAGAAATAAGTTAGAAAAGGTTTTTTTAGCCAATTTATCCGTCAGCCTATACGAAATTTAAGATTTTAGTTAAGCTTCAGACTCTATGCACAAAAACACATTAAGTTTTTTTTTTTTTTCAAAACTTATCGAAATGTCATCTTAGTAAGCGACAGCTAAATGATAGTGCTCTTTTACTGAAGATTTACATTTGAACTCAAGTTGAGGTGATGCTAATCTATTTCTGACTTGGTGACATCCTATAGTACCAAAGAGATTAAAATATAATAGGACGTAGAGGGGGCATTGGGAATATTTTCATACAAAACTTTGAAACATGTTTGAAGCTCAAGCGTCATTTATTTATTTATTTATTTATTTCATTTATTCATTATTTATTTCATGTCAGTTAGTATGAACGCGAGCTGTCATTCAGTCGAAATTGTACTAAACTTATTCCACTTGGAATAACTCTTGGCTTCAAATTTTCCTCGCTTTATCCCCTCTATACCCTATTCTATTATATTTAAATCTCTTTGTTTAGTACTATTATAACGTTGTCATCCCGCTACCACCAGTAGTGAGCCGTTGACCCCGCATACTAAATAAAAAAATATAATCACCGTGATAAAGTGGCTGGTATAAGGACACATCGCAAATGTATTTTCGCCGTTAATTGAAAGAAAAGGTTAGATCATTACCTATTTAAAGTGTTTTAAAACGTTACGTAGGTATTTAAAAGTAAGAATTCTACTTTAGTAGAACAATAAAACCTAATTTATTGAGTTAAAAAATGTACTTTGGAATGTTAATGCAGAATTGTGGTAGCACAACGGATCCAAGAATTCAGCACTATAAGTCGATAGGTTTTTGTTGAAGTAAACAATGTATCAAATGGTTATTGCTTGAACAATTATTATGCAAGCTCTCTTGGCCATCGATACTGTCAGTGATTCTAGATACGTAATAATGGGCGAATAGTTAAATTATACAAATAAAATAGGGTTGACTAAAATCTGTACTCCTCATCAACCGGAAGACGTCTACTGTTGAAGAACTTAAATCTGTATTATTATTTTATTCTCCGGTTACCTAAATCTTATGAAAAAATATTACCATGTGAAATAATATTAGAATGTCTCGAAAATAACACTGTTTGAAAGGTGATTATTTACCGAATTAGTAATGTTAAATATCTATGTGTACTAATAAGTCTTTAGGTCGAAAGACATTAAGACTAGATTGTATTGTAACTGGTTACACTTTAAACCCTTTTCTACACTATAAATATATTATGAAGAAAAAAGATTTTTATGCTTGTATCTTATGCTAAGATAATTTTAAAGTATCTCCTTTGAATATTCTACCATGATAAACTAGCTTCACCTTGGCATATCTATTGGTTTCATATCAATGAGTAAACTCGATAGAAGAGCAGTTGCAATAGTAATAATAATAACTGCACTCGAGTCGTGTCTTATTGTTAATTCGGAAACAATGCAGTTCTGCTAATGGCGGTGGCGATAACCGTCTCACCCCATTACTGGTGCACGCTCTCCGACTGTTTTTGCCGACTGCGACTCGCCAAGAAGGGTCATTGTTTTTAGAATTAGGTTATACGTGTGTATGTTACGAGAAGTATTTAAATATTTTTTAACAAAAAAACGGAAACTAGAAAAAGTAAAAAAGCACTTGTCGCCACTACGATTTTCGAAGTTTCCTTTCGATTTTTCTGAAACAGAAGCCCATCTCCACCGAGTTGCTGGAAATGCAGTACCCCCAGAAGAATCAGCAAGAAATTCAAGGGCAGCTCTTTTTGATCGCATGTCTTACAAGCCACTAAACTATCACCAATGCATAATCATAATAGATATATTTATAGCTCAGCTCTGGGCCGTCATAGGCTGATGATAACCTTGACTAACTTTCTTGATCCTAAACATAAAACCTTTCAATACAAAATAGCGAAAAAATTTATAAATAATAACCTCAATTTATTTCTGACGAAGTTACCTACTGCGATTATAACCTTGACTAACTTTCTTGATCCTATACATAAAACCTTTCAATACAAAATAGCTAAAAAAATATAAATAATAACCTCAATAAAAAAAAAATCTGACGAAGTTACTGCATCGTATCGAATCTGACTGGTTGACTTTGCATATCAATTAATACCTATCCTCATGCTCACTTATTAAAAACCTGAACTTGAAACCTATCTAAATACCATTCAACAAGTAATAACTCAAATAGGAACATATTAACCACTAATAAAATTATCTAGCAGACCACCCCTCTAGATTCCAATCACAAACTTACGTTTTACTGCTGCTCTACAAAATTTCCATAAAAGCCCGTGCAGGCTTCAGTTGTGTCAACTGCAAATATAAACTTGTAAATATCCTACATAGGGAACATGGTTAATGGATATCGAGGTTATAAATTCATAGCAACAACTAGTCTGTCCGTCTGTCATATCATAACTCTGCAAGAGACACCCACCAAGAAACGACCAGTTTTCGCTGTGATGAGTAAATTGATATCAAGCTACAAAGTTGCTGTGTAATCGAGGGAAGTAAAACTATGTGAAGAAAAAAAAAACACGGGTTGCACTCCGGGAGTGCCGGCAGAAGTGAAAACTTGATTATCGATTTGGGTGTTACAACACTACTCTCCAACCGTCTTACGGTTTTTCGATCAGCACACGTGACCTGACGCGAGTTTCACAGTTTTTACCCATCCCACAAAAGTGCTCAACGCCGCTAAAGAAGTTTTCACTTCAAAAAACTTACACTCAAAGAGGTTGGAAGAAAATCATTCTATAAACTTTTTCTATAAACGTCTTTGCTTTCGCTGTTGTAGCAATAAGATGGTTGACTCTATTATTAAATTACGAGTAGGTAACTATTAACTAAAAAAGATTGTCTCAAAGTAACAATACAATACAATAACTCTTTATTGTACACCAAAAACAACACAATATGGATACCAACATTAACTAAAGTACAATGGGCGGTCTTATCGCTTTTAGCGAAATTGAAAATTACGATTAGTAAAAAGGAAAATTGAAATCAAATTTACATGCCTTGCAATTTCATAGGTAGCAGGTGAAGGAGCGTAGCAGGTGAGACGTAGGAAAATTAATTTCATATGATTTTTCACATGCTACTCCTAAAATCACCTATCAGTAGGTACTATGATTACTAAAGATGATGATGGCGTAGGTAAATATAATCATTATTTCTGTAGGCACGTACGTATACAAATTGAGAAATTGTACCAACTGCGCATAATTCGAAATTACACTTAGAAAAGTCAATACTCGTAGTCTAATATCAAGGCCTCCCAAAGAGATTAAAATATAATAGGGCATATAGGGGGCATTGGGAATATTTTCATACAAAAACTTTGAAGCTCAAGCGTCATATCAGTTCCGCTAGGAGTAAAAGTGTTCTGTGGTATGAACGCGAGCTGTCATTCGGTCAAATCACACTAGGTTTTTTTCGTCTTGTAATAACTTTTTACCTTCAAATTTTCCTCGCTTTGTCCCCTCTATGCCCTATTACATTTTAATCTCTTTGAGGCCTCCTAAACTAATTAAAGATTTTTTGTTAATGAACAATTTTTATACCCTGCAGAAATTTTTCGATTTCAAAAATAGAGTTAATATTGCAATTTAAATATGTATATTTTAAGAAATTTTATGTGCCCTTTTTTGTAATTCATTTTGTATTTAATTTTGTATGTTTTGTATTTTACCATTTGCAGCGCCCTTCCAGGGTTCGTGTGTGTACTATATATGATTTTACCTACCACCTGTAAAACCACATGGAGCAATAAATGATATGACTATGACTATGACTAAAATCAATGTTCTGACAGATGATGATTTGACTAGGCACCCTCAGCAATCAACTTCACTTTTCTAGAACGAAATTCTTTTTACATAGTAATAAAATATAGTTTTTTTTTATTAATGATACAATAGTTATGATTTTTTTTACTATAGATTTAGGAAATACGTATCTTTGACGTTTTCCTACAAAAGCATTGATAAAGAGTTCAAAATACACGTGTAGGTAAGTTATTTATAGTTTCGTTATTTTAGTCAAAGTTTGTAGTTTCTCATAAGTTTCAATTATCAGCTAGACACACTTATCACCGTAAGCCAAATACTAGAACTGCTTTTGTCTGTAATTAAATGTACATGTCAGGTTTTATCTGAACCAACGGTATCATTTTGTTAAGCAACTATAAATCAATTATTACCACAAACTCTTATCGTAGACGAAATAACTCAGGACAGGGCAAAGGGTAAATGTAGGACAATGGTCCCTATTAATTATTTGTGTCCCACTGCTTGAGTAAGGGCTGCCACTTTCCAATTAGGTTACAAAAAAGGGACATTTAAAAAAATCTATTTATTTCAGACAAGCGGTTATGCACGGTTTCACCTGCGTAGTTCCCGTTCCTTTGGGAATACGATAATAAAATATAGTCTATATTACTCAGGGATATTTTTGCTTTCCATTGGTGAAAGAATTTTTTAAATCGGTCCAGTAGTTTTTAACAAACATACAAAAGTACAATCATACAAAAATACAAATCTTTCCTCTTTATAATGTTATTAGTATAGATAGATATAGATTGAATTTAAGAGATACATTTAAAATAGAGCAGTCAGTATTTTCACTAGCAAACACTTCAAAAGGTTTTTTTAAGCCTTTCATGTCAAATTTTATGATTTGACGCTATGTCAAAGTAAAAAAAGAAATATGAGATGAATTTTATAGCTGGCAAGTATGTAACTAACTTTCCGATTTCTGATTTTAGTTACAACTGATTGCACAAGTATTTCCTAATGGATCGCGCTAACTGACGAGATTTTAAAAAAAAAACACGGGTTGCACTCCGGGAGTGCCGGCAGAAGTGAAAGCTTGAGTATCGATTTCGGTGTTACAACACTACTCTCCAACCGTCTTACGGTTTTTCGATCAGCACACGTGACCTGACGCGAGTTTCACAGTTTTTACCCATCCCACAAAAATGCTCAACGCCGCTAAAGAAGTTTTCACTTCAATAAAAATTTTATTCATTTAGTCATTTTACACTAAACCATAATCAGTTGGGATAAAAGAGCAATTAATTGTAGGAAAATATAACAATTTTGTAATTTCATGCGATAGCGTGATCCGTTGGAAAATATTTCTGTATCCGTGGAGACAACCCCTACCAGCAAACTTGCGCGATCCGTTGATAATAACATCGTTTGGCGGTCCTATCTTGTTCCTTGTGTTATTTATTCATTTTAAATTCCTAAGTAACTTATTTATTTAAATTCATGTACGAAGAAAATGTAACTCTTGTCTGTTTGTTACGTTTTCACAATTACACCTTTGAACTAGGAAAGACATGTTCTAAATCATACTGGAACTGGAACGAAGTCGCAGGAAAAAGCTTGTAATGGTAGTAAACTACTGTCAGAGTCTCAACTCTGTTTAGAGATAATCGAAACTTTCTCACGTATGAGGAAACACTGTCCCCAATCGTGCTAGATAATATAGTGCAGACAGCCCTACTGCGCAGGCGCCAGCCAACAGCAGCAGCGATAAGCCGTGATGTATTATTTTGCGCGACAATTAGTGCGTTCGACGCGGAACGTACGCAATTTGTTGGTACGTGCCCGTTGCTGCTGCGTAGAAGCACTACCGCTCTATATTTTGATAGGAATTTTCAAAGAGCTTTATATACAAGGAAAGTACATTATAGGAATCATGCATTTTTAGGGTTGCATACTCAAAAAGTTCCAAAAGGACCCTATTACTTACGTTCCGTCTGTCATTGGCTGTATCTTCTGAACCGTAATAGGTATGTAATAATAACAGACAGAAAATTTCACATAGGTACTTTGTTTACTAAGAAAATATACATTCATTTACAATAATTACAGATAAAAAATGTCCTCCAAAGAGGAACCATGTGGGACAGTGCCCAGAAGACCGGCCGTACTTTGAATTACAACAACGCATAATAAAAATAATAAAGTAAAAAATTAAAGAGGGTCCTACTACCAAAGTGGTAAAAATTTTATCCATATTTTTCCGCACCGTACGTCTGTCTTTGACTTGAAATATTAAACAAGGCTTGCAAAACTGTCCTACAAATATAATAAAAAAAATATTTCGAAGCAAATGGCGCTGAAATTTTTAATGTGGCATACCTAGTCACCATTTGCAATTGCGACCGATCTACAAAGTTGTAACTAGAAATTATTAATTTAATTTTATACTTTTGACATTGTTCATGTCTATCAAATTTCTAAGTCTGTGTCTGTAAGCAGACTGTAGCCGTAAGGAACTCAATAGATTAGGATTGAAGCGTGAAATGCTGCTATAATTCGGTACTATCGCTTGTCAGGGTTCCAGACAATTAAATACTTAGGTATGTTTGTTCAATTATACATGCTATAGGGTGTTTCAAAATGGTATTATGTTTTCCCCTAAGACTACTGACATACATAAGTGAATGGAAATGGAACTCTTGGTATATAAGTCTACAAACAAGAAATGAATTAAATATATCAATTTCTTCTGACGTATTCATTCAATCATTCAGTATTCAGACTATTGAAATAACGGTTTTTGCATCTACATACTTTCACCTGATCCTAGTCTTAAGAACGAAGCACGACGTAGGTATATTTTTTCGAATACTAAAACCTAACTGCTAACACTAAAACCTTCCTCTTGAATCACTCTATATATTAAAAAAAACCGCATCAAAACTCGTTGCGTAGTTTTAAAGATTTAAGCATACACAGGAACATAGGGATATAGGGACAGAGAAAGCGACTCTGTTTTATACTATGTAGTGATAGTGATGATAAACTGACTGACTGATTGGTGATGTATCAACGCACAGCCTAAACGGCTGGGTTTAGAGACTTAAAATTTTGCACATAGATAGCTTAAACAGTGTAGGCATCTACTAAGACAGGATTTTACAAAATTCAACCCCTAAGGGGGTGAAATAAACGTGTGCGAGCGAAGCCGCGGGTAAAAGCTAGTTGTCAACATAAGTTTAGACATTAAGTTCGCCATGTGTACATTTTGTTGGTAAGTAAGTACATAAGGTTAAATAAATAAAACTAAATAGATTAAAATAAAAACATGATACGTTACCTCTCACACAAAGAGATAAAATATAATAGGGCATAGAGGAGATAAAGCGAGGAAAATTTGAAGCCAAAAAGTTATTCCAAGTGGAATAAGTCTAGTGCAATTTCGACGGAATGACAGCTCGCGTTTATACTAACTGACATGATGCTTGAGCTTCAAAGATTTGTATGTAAATATTCCCAAGTTTGCTCTCAGACCTTATACCGAATCAATGTCAACAGGACCATCACCATATTCCGAAGAATGTGGGTATTTAGTACCCTAATGAAATAACGGAACCATTCCACACTTCCTCAATCGCACAATTAATTGGAGAAATCAATAGTACTCAATAAACAAAACAGTTTCATTGCCATTTTATTTGCCGCTAACAAACATAATTGGGCAGTAAAATGCTTCAATGCCCATCGTTAGGGCATTGCTTGGATTCCACTATTCGGTGTAGCCGGCTTTGGGAGATGAGGCGCGTTTTGTTGGCCTATATGTTGGGGCTTTTGGCCCAACATGTTGGGAAGGCTGACGGATACATTGTTGGAGCTGGATGTGAGCTATTGTTATTTTGTTTACAATACATTCCGTTGCACACAAACTACAACCTCAACCGCTGGGCCCAATAGCGGATTACCCTTTGAGCAAACTAAAGGATGGGCCTAGGAGCGGGAGGTTTCATCGTGCGTATGCGGAAATGTTTAAAGGAAAAAAATATCGCAGTAAACGGTCATCGTGGTTCGACTAAGGAGTCGAAGTACGAGGTTCTAAGGTTCACCTGGTAAGATTCTATAATCTAACCAACTGGAAAAAAATCGATCGATCAAATGCGGGCGAACCACGTGACCCTGACCGCATAGATAGTGAAGAAAGCACATAAAACACAAAGAATAAAAATATTTTAATAAAATATATTCGAAAAGCGCAACGTCTAAACCGTCTGCTATCTATAGTACCTACTTATAAATACATGCAACTTACATAGAGTTGATAGAGTCATGCCAAGGCAGACCCAGGATTTTCACATGGTATCTCTTGTGCTTCCTTCACTCTCATCACATTCGGCATACACTTACACACAAATGTACCTAAACGCCCTTCTCTTTAAGAGAACTCATGATCAGACTGTGAAAACAGATGATTTCGTCTCTTTCTTGTCCAAACATAATCTGACGCCCTTCCCAGTAAACGTCCGCTTCGCCCAGCTACTGCACACGGATAGCAAGTACCAAGTGCTACGGGAAGAGATGATAAAAGCCAACACCAAGAACCTGGTGTACCACTGCAGAGCGGACAAGAGCGACTGCGATGCCGCCCTAGCAAAGTTGCGGTATAAAGCCAGCAAGCATTTCTACGCGCTCGCGAAGGCTGTTGTTGATTATGTGAAAAACAAGCGCCAAGCTAGGCCCACTGGTTACGTTGGTGAGTCTTTATTAATATCATAATGAGGTAATGAGGTTAAAATTTGTGTGATTGTGTGTGAGGAATAAACTGTAGAACTACGAGGCCGATTTTAAAAATTCTTTCATGAATAGAAAGCTACATTATCCCTAACTAAGATAGACTACATTTCATTTCGTTAAAAATGAGTTTTAAGTTCAAATTCTGAACATTAGTAAATCAAGTCGGGATAGGGATCGCCTCTTGGCTGCTTTATCGGAGTGCTCAACTCATATACGAGTGTCGAGTAAGGGTCACAGCACACATATCAACTCGGAAAGGGATCGGCACCGTATCGCCTTTCGCCTCGCCGTCAACCAGGCGTCAACCTAACGTATGCATGTAACCAAAGCGTAGCAGCGGCTCCTGCACGTCAACTCGGCTACGACTAGGCGTCACCGCGCTTAGGCCTCGCCGACCGCTCTGGCTAACCGGGTTGGCGCCAAATCGACGAAGAGCCGTGAGCTCGCGTACGGAGAGACGTAAGCGGGGGGACAGCGAGCCGAAAGCGCGGGAACTGCAAGTTGACCACTCACCGCATCGCGGTTCGGAGCCTGTTCCGAGGCGAGGCGATTACGTTACGTTTCCAATTAGTGTGCGTTGCAGTAGGGAGTTTCATACAAACAATACTGAACGGCTCGAGGCGATACGGTGACGATCCCTTTCCGAGTTGATAAGTGTGCTGTGACCTTAACTCGTAAATCGAAGCGACGCGACGCGATGTCGGCCGCAAGTCTGGTATATGGAGCAGTAAGCTAATACTATTATTGTATGTAATTAAAAAGTAACCTTATTGCATGTCCATAAAGCTGAATCCAAAATCTATCAATTTGAATTGAATTATCACTAAAATGAAAATATCTATGTTTATAATAATGATGAAAACAATGTTTCCTCTAAATGTATTAGGTACTTATACCTAACTGAATAGAAGTGTCTGAAGGAATTCCTTAATTATATTAGTTTGTAAAAATCAGATACAAATACTATTGTCTATTCTCTCTGCCTACCTCGTCTGAAAAAGGCGTAAGCATATACTTTGTAACACAAACATTCCAAGTTCGGAAGAGTTAAAATTTTCCTATCCTTTTTTCCTTTAGGGACAGCCACCTTCTGCCAAGACAACATTTGCGTGCCTGATACGGACCCCCCCATCGTATTTGGTGGTTGCTATACGCTGGTCTCCTGTGGGGGCAACCAGACCTGGCACTTGGACGCCGTTGTTTATAAGAAGAAGAAGAGCCGATTCTTGTAGAATATGCCTAGAGAGTTGGAGATGTTGTAGTTATATAATAAAATTTTATGTGTTTCTTGTCTTTATTAACTAAAATAAAAAATCATAAGTACCCGCGATATTATATCGCGCCCTTCTGGCCACGCCCGTATCGCGCGATATAATATCGCGGCAGGGTGATCTAGGCTTGAGAACGTTATTAATAATCCTGCTAATATTATAAACGCAGAAGTTTGTATGGATGTCTGGATGGATGTTTGTTCCTCTTTCACGCAAAAACTACCGAACGGATTTTGATAAAACTTTACAGTTTTATAGCTTCTACATCAAAATAACACATAAGCTATATTTTATCCCCGTATTCCCACGGGAACGGGAACTACGCGGGTGAAACCGCAGGGCGCTGCTAGTATTTTATAATGGCACCGACACCGGTAGTTACGAACATGCCGTACGTCTCTATGGACAAACCCATGGATCAACTAGGTGGCTTAGTAAAAGGTAAATGTCGAGAAGAATGGCAAATGTATAGGATTGACTTGTCATGCCCACGGTTTTATAGCGCGACCAAATAAAATTTAAGCAACTCTCTAGCTAGAGTGTGGTAGGTAAGGTAACTGACACGGACTTCTTGATTGTTAGTATTACAATTAAGCGAACAAGGTTTTATGGAGGAACAGAGGTGGAATGCTCCTCCATCGCGAAAAAAGATATTCCTTTAGGCGGGGTGATTGCGGTGCGTGGGGACAGCGGTCCAACAGTTGAGGGACAGTTGTATTTAAACATGCTGTCTTTGGTACTTTACCACCTACTTAGTTTTAAGTAGAATCGTTAGATGTCGCTACTGTTTTATTACCTTCGTTTGTCACTTGGCTAGGGGGACAGAACTATCTTAAAACCTGTGACATGACATTACGAAACACCATGATAAACTAGAACAAGGCAATGACCTCCCCGTTTCGTAGTGATCCGATTTTCAATGTGCCTTCTAAAACACTGGAAGCAAATGTTCAGTCTGCAGTATATTATACCTATTGCACAGAAATTCTAAGCAGGAATAAATAGTCGTTTTCCAAAAGAGATAATGGTTTCTATATACAATATGTAACAGAATAAGCGCAATTGCTGAAATTAGTTTGTTCAGTATCGACTACGTACTTAATTGATTTCAGAAATTTTTAGTATGTGTTATATTTTTCGAAAAATATATAAGCATAACTGAATTTACCCTTTGAGTATTAAACCAACCGGAGATGCCACTGACAGGCGTTCCCCTCTGCCAAAAAAAAGTGTCGGTCAACGATCATATCTGTTATCAACTAGTTTTTTTGAGTTCACGGAGTGCTCGGATTGGTGAATGTATTTGTGTGCATCTAGTTCAAGCTAGTGTTTAATTGTTTCATCAAAAAATGCGTTTGTGTTAACATTATTTGGGTGCGTTTCCTCGTCCCCCGCGCAGAAATTGGCAGACTCTTTTGCAAAGAAACTAGTGCGCGTGACGTCTACCTACTCAAAGGGGTTCCCGCAAGGTTACCGCAATCAATACAAGTTTTTAAATAAGTTCTTAAGATATATTTTAAGAGATAATAAGACTTATTTTAAACGCAGTAGGTACCTACACAGTAAAATATTATGAAATAGGTTACTTACCCCTTTTTTTAAATTCTAATTTAATTGTATTTATTTATAATTATGTAAAAATATACCTATGTGTGCTTTTATTTAAATTTATGTAATGTCGAATTTTATCCATCTCCACCATCTAAACATTTTATCTGAATTATATATATATGTATAAATATAAATATAAATATAAATCAATATTCAAAGTGGATTTTATTTTCAATTTGACATTTAAAAAAACTATAGGTAAGTAAGTAGGTAGGTACAAAATCTACTACATTTTCGAAGTATTGAACAAATCTTGACAAGTGCCTAAAAATCCTGACATATCAGGAGAAACGCCGATGACTGGTGACCCTAGATTTACGCCATATCGGAAAACAATTATAAGAAATTGGTGGAAAGAAAACAAAAATCGCAACACCTGTTGCATTGCAGCATTGTCCTAAACAATACCGGTCTGCGTTCATTGTTACTAATTTAAAAAACAACACACGACCTTATAAAAGATTAAAAAGCCAGTGACTCGCCATATTATGAATATTGCTGAAAAATTTACGCCGGAGTGCACACAAACTGCTCGATGCTGCAATGGAATCTGTATTTTATAAAGTCAGTTTTTTATTTTTACAAATTAACATAATCGCGGCAGAGATACGGCAGAACGTGTTAGTGAATAAGTAAGTTGAACTTTATCAGTCACACTACCTAATTATCTAACAAAAATACTCAATCGGTCCATCCATTCTCAAGTGATGCGCTTACCAACGATCAAAATTTCATTTTCATAACAATAAAACGATATTGTTGATCAAACAATGCCTATGGTTAATCATGCATATTCATCCTTCTTACTATCACAATAAAAACTATTTTATTATATATACTTAGATACTATTTAAAAGTAGTGACAGCCCTGTGGTTAGTGAACCCTCTTTCATGCGTCCTTGGGTTCTAATCTTGGGGAAAGCATGTACCTAGGTACTAATGAATTTTTCAAAAACTTACGTAATTATTTATCACTTGCTCGACGGTGTATTTTGTGGCAACAGTTACTTCTTGTAACAGTAACAGCGATGGGCTCACCTGTCACATTTAAAGCCAAAAAAAATACCGCTGAAAAGAAATATGTTTTTGCCGTTAGAAGAAAATACCTACTCGTAACGGCGTAAACATATTTTCTGTGTTTCCACAGATTAGTAAAAATGAATCCAGTAGGCAGGAAATTCGTCCCGCTAACAGATATCGCGCCGCTGAGCGAGGAGGGGGAGTGAGATTTTTTTTTAATTGTTCTGGTCAATCGTTTCCACAGATTAGTAAAAGTGAAGCCAGTAGGCGCTGCGATTGCGAAGAAATTCGTCCCGCTAACAGATATCCCACCGCTGAGTGTCCCGCCGCACATGCACAATGGTCGGCGTCACCTCGACCCTGACTGTCTGGCGAAGCCTGAACCCAGGGAAGTGGTGGACGGCCTTAAGGTCAACATTTTTGGCGAAGACTACGACGATAGAGTTGCCAAGACTGTCGCTACTGTCGTCATACCTGACCATATTGACAGTGAGTATTGTGTAGTCTTTATTGAGCCCGGTTCGAAATTTAAAAACGGTGCCCTTGACAAACGTTCTAATGTTATCCACCTATGGCAATAAAAAGAACAATCTCAATTAAAAAATGACGTAAGATATTGCGTCATTTGAATTGCAGTCTAGCCTAAAGACTAAGAAATAATTATTTAAATAAATAAATGAAATAAATTG
This sequence comes from Ethmia dodecea, assembly GCA_963855545.1. NCBI lineage: Eukaryota > Metazoa > Arthropoda > Insecta > Lepidoptera > Depressariidae > Ethmia > Ethmia dodecea. Next base: position 12,841,525 of record OY979446.1, on the reverse strand, counting down.
CAGCTTTTGGGCACAGTCCCCGAAGTGCAATATGTTAGAATACCGAATATAGGTACCTACTTGTAAAACGTATGGGTGTTTCCGTCGTGGGAATTTAGTACCTCTCCCCTCTCGGGGATGAAGGCGTGATCATACTAATTTTATATTTTTTGAATGTTCACAGGAAAACACTTCGAAGTAACCACCCCAATTCCGTACCTCACTGTGGGGACAATCGATGGAATCGGATACCACCCCAGCACTATTAAAAGTGAGCATCCCAGCGAATGCGAGAAGATCTACCAGGACCACATAGCTGAGACGTATTCGGACGAAGATGCTGACTACTCGGAGGAGTCCTTGGAAGTGGCAAGGATGCCTCTGTACCCCGACGGAACTCCCTCCCCAGAGATGTTGAAGGAACTGGGAAACCAGTACAGCGATTTGAGTATATAGTAGAGTGATTATGAGTCTTTTGTATTTTGATACTTTGAATAAATATTTTTGTTAAATAGATGTGTTATTTGTGGTGTCTTCGTTTATGAATAAGAAGGGTCCGTATCCAAAGTATGGCCAAAGGACCCTATTACTGTCTGTAACCGTTCGTGAATTTGTGTCCCAACAATCACATCGAAATAAGATCTGTAGTAATTTAAAAATATACAATACATATACTTATTCGTTTATATCCGTGGTCTCATAATTTTTAGCATGCTATTTCAATGCAGTTTAAAGAAACACAAGGATTTATTTATACAATCATTTAATATAATAAAATATAATATAATCTCACGCCTTTTTATCCCCGAGGGGGTAGGCAGAGGTATTCCATTACTGGATATACATATAATCATTTAATACACTATATTATATAACAACATCATGGAATTTCGTGCACTGTTTACTTATCTTAATAAACTTAGACGATTTTAATTTGATACATTTTATCTAGTAGAGTATCCAATCCTAAATGGTATCAATCTCCGCCTGTTTCATAGTGACCGACTAATAATAGAGCAAAGAACACTGCCCCCCCCCCAATCCCCCCCTCTCCATCTAGGCCCTAGGTCATTCTAGTGATCTAGGAAAGGTTCACTATAGACCACCCTTGACAAATCTCAGATTAAACTTGGTTTTATCCTACTTTTTGTAATATGTGACCGTGATTTTTTTGTATTTAGGTACCTTGTGAAAACCTACCATGAGCTGTGTCTGAAAAAGCCTGGATCCGCTACTGATCAGAATGGATATCATATATGGATCTATGAAGATCCAAATGATGTTTTTAAAATTAAAAACTAAATTGAATATTTTCTAGTTATGTACACTTTTTGAGCTCTACTTAGAAAAAAAAAACATTATTTTGGATATAGGCATCTATGATACAACCAAAACGATGTAGTATTTTTTTTTTCTTTGTCCTACACGGGGCCTGCCTGCAAGTTATATTTATTTGGTAATTTCACATCCTTGTCTTTTTCGTCGAACATTTCTTCTGTGTCATCGTCATCAAAATCGTCCATGTCCAATGGATTTCTGTTAAAAATAAAACAAATTATAAAAGCTGAAAATATAATTCTAAATTCAAAAATATTTTACTGACGTGTTTCCAGAATTAAATGGAGTAGGAATTCTATATAGAATCAGCATTAGTACCTACTATACTAACGCAATAAGTGCCCTTACCACAACTAAAAAATATCGATCTAAAGAGATAATAATAGAAAGAGCATTACTAAAATAAAATAATTCGGGAAACAATATCAAAAAATACTTTACTTTAAATTACTTACTTATTCCAGTCGATCTTATGTCGTTTCCTGAAAGTTGAAAAATTACATTTAATTATTTGATACTTTATAGATCGGTAACGTGCGTTCAATATCTACTTCAAAATAATAATAACCTGTTGGTAGCTATGTAGTCCTGGTCCATGTATTCCTCCGAGACCTCGACGGAGAGCGGCTGGCCACGGTGGTCTTGCAAGATGCCGAAGTACCGGGGCGCACGCGTCACCGTAAACAGGAGGTCTGCACAAATATTATTTTCATCACTTCGGGCGGAAAGCGGCTTTTGGCCCACGGCAAAATTCTCCACACAGTTTTAGGTAATTTTGACAAATAACGCTATTTTGTTAGCCAAAACCAAGGATTGCGTAAAATAAGAAATAAGAAAACAAAATAGCGTCATTTGTCAAAATTACCTACTTATAACTGCGTGGAGAATTTCGCACCCAACGAACCAGACGTCCCTCTTAAGGCCACACCTATTATATAAAAATGCTTTAAACTTCTATTAAAGCCTATAATGAAATATCATACCTCGCTTGTTATATATGTTTCGCTTTAAAATATAGGTAAAGTCGCGTTTTCATCGATTCTCTACTCGGACTCTACTAGTACACTCGGATGAGCACTAACACCTGCAACTGCAACCATTCACCAGATCGGAAGGTAGGTATTTTGACTTGTACAAGCGCACTCCTAACCGTGAAAAAGTGGCTTGTCATAAATTAAAACTGTAGCCTGTAGGTGTGTAATAAAAAAAAATACTCACTGTCGTTTATTCCGTGGAGTCCTTTCAATGTTAAAAATAATACAATAAAAACTACTTGTAATTTCAAGTTCGTTTCACACATTTTAAGTTAGTCTATATGGCAGTCCCACTACTAAGAAAAGAAAATAATGGAAAGTTTAAACGTTAATTTTCTTTTTTTCGAAAATTTGATCTCATGTCGTTTCGAAATATTAGAAATTCTAATTTTAAATCTTGTTTGTTACTCGGACCTTCACTGGCAAAAGGAACGATTCGTCTTATTAATCGATTACATTTTCGGTCTAAGTTGAAATTTCCGTTAGGCCTAGCAAAGTTTTGAAAATATTGTTTGTTTTGAAAACTGTATTGTTCCTGACACGTGAAAATTGGTTAAGATTGAACACAACACCGTTATGTAATGTCGCGGTATCGCACGTGATTTTCTTTCCTTTACAGTAAACTTAAATAAAGCTAGCAACTCCTCCGGCTTTGCACGGGTGCAATTTATTTCTATCACCCACATCTTGACACTCTTAACTGAATTAGGTACCTAACTATTTACAATACTTTATGGACCTTTAATCGTGAAAACGTGAGGAAACTTGCAAATCCCAGAAATGATTCTGAGGCATGTGTACCGGTCCGGATGGGTTCACCATCTGTCACGTGATTCAAAAATATAGGTACTGGTAGGTAGAAATACCTCTGCCTCGAGGATGAAAGGAGTGAGCATATTGATATTTTTATCGTCAATTAATTTATTTTTTTTAAAACTATGTTGTAATAGCTACTAAAAATAGGGCTAGGGCGAAACTACTAAATAATAGTAGGTATTCGGGTCCCAACTTAGTGGGGCTCACGAGGAACTAAGATTTTTTGGAGCTGGATTGTATTTAATATTATTATGGTCTAGTACACTAAGCATCCCGGTACATGCCAATGAGTTTTTCAAAACTTACATTCATATTTTATCACTAGCTCGACGGTGAAGGAAAACCGCAGGTCCCAGAATTAATTCTGAGGCATGTGTAACAGACCCGGTCCGGCGATGGGCTCACTACCTATCACGTTCAGGGGTCCAGAGAACATGCCGTGAAAAGTGGGTATATCCAAAAATGGATAAAAGGCGTGATATTATTATTATTATTACACTAAGCTCTATTATTAGCTCCGCGGTACTGTAAGCAACGGCAAGGGAACACACCATGAGATGGGTATAGTGTCTTTCACTACTATCACTATATTTTACTAGAAAACACAACTTACGAAAGAAAAATAAATTAGTCCTAGATTTTAACACTTTTCAAGTTCAGCAATTAAGTAGCTTCCTTTCTGTGAGCTGTTGTCTGAAGTTCATACGTTTTAATACTTAGTTTAGTTCAAAGAGATTAAAATATAATAAGGCATAGAGGGGATAAAGCGAGGAAAATTTGAAGTCAAAAGTTATTCCAAGTGGAATAAGTCTAGTACAATTTCGACCGAATGACAGCTCGCGTTCATACTAACTGACATGACAAGGACATGACGCTTAGGCTTCAAAGTTTTGTATGAAAATATTCCCAATGCCCCCTCTATGCCCTATTATATTTAAATCTCTTTGGTTTAGTTAGACTTTAAACTAAGACAAGCATTAGTTTAGTACCTACGTACTTTCCAGTTGTTCCGTTAACACTTTATCCAGACTAACACTGCTTTTAACTGAGATTCCTATTTTATTATAAGTATTTAACAGTAGTTTCTATACATTCCTACTTCTCTACTAATATTAGTAGCTCAAGTACCTATTGTTTGTCTGTTACCTTTTTACGGCTAAACCGCTGAATCGATCTTGAATTTGGTAGAAAAATAACTTGCATTTTGAGAAAGCACATAAGACTTCGAACTTGATAGACCATAACGTAGTTTATGGTTAAATAGGGTAGTCCAGTGCCTAGTCAAATTACTTACTATTAATGATTTATGTCAAATGGAACATTAGTTGTGAACACATGCCATACTGCCTTTGACTTTCCTACTGGTTCTTCTCGGGGTAGGAACTGCATTATGTTTGGAACCAGCAACTCGTCGGTGGAGATGGGCTGCTGTTTACATTTAGCCAATCTTCATGGACGAGTTTAGAGTGCCTTGTTATTTTAGACTACATATTGACTTTTCTATGTGTAATTTTCAATTAGAGTTGTTTTAGGATAATCTTTTAATGAAGTCGCAATTTAATTTCGATACAATCAATCTTATTTTGTCCAGCGTAGGTATTCACGGAGACTCGATACCGTTTCCGTTCGATTCAGATCGAGTGAAAAATTTTCCGATGTCGAATCTATCGACTTCGGAAACTTTATTCTAGGCGTTTCTGACAGCCACGGAAAATTTTCCGAATCCTTATGTCACATATTATGACATTAGTTTTCAATACCAACATCAGCCCATCTCGAAAGTTTTCGATACCAACATCAGCCTATCTCGAAAGTGTTCGACAGATTTTCCGATATCGAATATCGAAGCTCCCTGAATACGCCTGCTGGAAGGATTAAAAAAATGCAATTCGTGTGATTATAGTTTTATTGTGTCTTAATTAACAGTTAATATTAGAATGTCACTATCTTCTATAGAAGAGGTTTCCTTCCCCGCCCCAGAGCCGCCGACCGCCATATCCGATGAGCTCTTGACGTAGAGCGTTGTACTTCTTGAAAAACAGCTTCTTTAGAATCCGCTTACGTCTCTTGTCTTCTTTCAGGCAGGATTCCAGCTTGTCCATACACACTTCCTCCCTGGGGACAAGGTTGAAAATCGCATGGGTAATATAAGTTTAGAATAGTGTAAGAGTCCCTATAATAGTCCATCGCCTATTAATTTTGCGGAAAAGCCGACAAGGCATGGCATGGCCAAGATTGAGCCAATCCCGTCAACATGTATCCTACTAATATTATAAACGCGAAAATTTGTAAGGCTGGATGTAAATGTTTGTTCCTCGAAAATTAACAGTTCCATAGCTTATTAATCTGTATAACACATAGACTACTTTTTATCCTAGAATGCGGGCTAAGAAACTGGAAAAAGCTAGTCTATCATATTCTTGAGTCTCTTCAGAAGGTATTTCGCAGACACAACATTTTCAAAATTTATGATTCACATGATGAAAATGAGTGAGGCTCGGGTTCGAATCCTGGCATGTAGGTGTAGGTACCCATGAGTTTTTCTTACGTAGGTACCTACATATTTATTACTAGCTCGACGGTGAAGGAATACATCGTGAGGAAACCCGCAGGTCCTTAGAATGAATTCTGAGCTGCTCGCGTATTCACGGAGATTCGATACTCCATCTCGGAAAATTTGTCGAATCCTTATGTCAAATATGACATCTGTGTATAGTCCATCTCGAAACCTTTCGACAGATTTTCCGATTCCGAGTCGAATATCTAGTATCGAATCTCCGTGAATACGCCCGCCGATCCGACGATGGGCTCACCACCTATTACGATTAGGTGTCCGAAGAATATCTGGTGAAAAGCGGGTACCTACCTTTATCCAGATATGGAATACCTCTGCCTAGCCTACCCCCTCGGGGATATAAGGCGTGAGATTATTTTTATTTTTAACATTTTCAATTGTTTGTACAGTAGATTTAGGTACGTTCCGATAATTATTAATTGACGGGCCTGTTGGCTCAGTTGGTAGTGACCCTGCCTTCTGAGCCGGAGGTCGCGGGTTCGATCCCCGCTGGAGGCCAACATTTGTGTGCGTGAACATGTCTGTTGGCTTCGTGTCTGGTCGTTTAATATTTATATAAGTATGTATATCAGTTGTTTAGTACCCATAGTACAGGCCCTGCCTTGTTTGGGACTAAATAACCGTGTGTGAATTGTGTCCCACAATTTATTACTTACTTACTATCTACTTAATTTTAATTTTGTTTTGACAAAAGCAAACGAGCTATCTGATCGTATATTGTTACTTTCGTCCATGTATCGATACCGAACTACGAGTATATCAGGCTCAGTATTACATCAGCGAACAGCTGAGACAAAAAAGTGTCACCAGTCCGGCGACCGGACTAAATAGGTAACCGGACTACTGATACAGAGGGTGATCGAAAAAATATCCTAGCCTGATTGAGACTGACGCGAATTGTGTTCTTGCCATTAATTTAAGCGTGCACTGCAAGAGGCTAGTAACAAATCTTCCCTTTTTTGTTCTAATCTAAGTCCTCACTTATAGTTCTGATCGAGTAGCAGCTTGATGGGCTCGGTCTTGGTGAACTTGTCCGGCAGCCGGGCGCCTGGCGGCATCTTCGCCACGTCCTTCATGATGCCCATGATGGTGTTCTCCAGCTGCGCCAGCTTCGGCACCATTAGGCGTTTTATTACCTGGGTAAATTTTCAAAGCGGGCTTTTTTTCGTCATTGCGGTGGCAATTTTTTTTTCTCATATTTCACCTAAACTAAATGCTTTAGATTATAGATTAAGATGCTGTGAATCTAATAATTTGTGAGGCGCCCTTGGAAACACAGTACTTTCGGAGAAATATATTTTTTTAAATTTTTGCGCCACCGTAATGACATTTTCTTAAATATTTCAAATAAAAAAGCGATATTATGTAACAACATGTTTTATTTTTTAGTAATCAACTTTTTTGGTGCCAAAAACATTACTAATATTGTTTATTTCTTTAATGTATGTAGCCTTATAGGGTTACAACAGTTATACCTAGATAGTACGTAAATTTTACTAAATGCTATTATCACGGTAAAATACTTACACCACAGTAATAATATATAAAAAAACAAGTACTGTGTCTTAATATATTATTAGTAATAGTATGGATTATACAGGCATTCATCATTACGGTGGCTCATTCGTCATTCTGGTGGCCCACTGCGCCACTGCAATGACGCCACCGAAATGACGACCAAATGGTTTTTTTCAAGATAATTACTCAACTACCTAATTAACTTGGAAGATATTGGCAGGTCGTAATATCGAGGTAATTATCCACAACATACTAAGTTGACGATACAATACATCACTCTGTTCATTATCTACAAGATGCCACCGAACTGGCCGCTCACGGTGACCAAAACACATTTCAGGAAAAACTTACCTCGGGAACATGTAAAAACTTGCGTACACGCCATCCTCTCTACACACAAGTTGGGGTCCGACAAACGCTTGGGTGGTACGATACAAAAATTTGGCGTGAAATCGCTTGACTAATATGACACAAGTAGTCAAATGCGAGCATCAAAAGAGCAGTTTTACGCGGGACAAAAATATATTGGCTTCTCAGTATTTCTATTCAATAGTTAGTAAAGTTTTTGTGATTTTGAATATGAAATGGAGTAAGTATCTTTAAAATGAGATATTTTGATAAAATATACGTTAAAATTTCGTGTTATAGTGAGTCGTTTTCTGAGCGCAATTTGAAGTGGGACAAGCCTCCCAGAGGTAGGCCGCCATACAAGTCGGATTATTCAACGTGGAATATCTTTTAAGTTTATAATATTAATTCTAATTGGTTTATATATATGGTTAAGCTACGAGGTATATTTTCAAAAAAGCATGTGTTTAGTCTGTTTTAAATTATAGTTTCTTTATAAAGGGCATAGGACGCCTAAAAAAGTACGCTCAAAAATTTACCCCTGTTGAAATTGACATATGGACTAGTCGCACATAAGGGTTCATTCCACCTGAAGCTCGTAAGTACAGTCACAGTACAGGCGCGTAGGTACAGTCAAGAGCACATTAGGCTTTACACTTGTAGTGCGAGTCTGACCACTAAGTCGATTGTAATAAGAACGTTACAAAGTACAATGTGTCAAGCTCCACGTGCTCTTGACTGTACATTTTTTATGAATGAACTCGTCCTCAGCACAAACGTGATGTCAGTGACGGGGCGGGAAAATCGGAAGTTTTTTTTTATCCTAGTAGAACAGTGACTTGTCCCGTTTCTTTTCGGGGACAATGTTCTTAAATTTAATGTACCTAAGTATATCGGTCTATTACTGGTTTTTAGTGACCCTGGCTTTTGAGTTTGGTGTATAATCATTTGAAATAAGTGGATAAGACTCAGAAAGCGTTAGTAGGTTTTTGTTGCAACATTTTTTTAACACCTTTTTCTACTTTCGTCTTTTCACTTATACTTAGTACCTACCATTTATTGTATAAGTATGTAGCTACTACAGACTTCGCATTAGGTAGGTACCTATGAACATACTATATATTATAGGAATAAATAGGTGATTTGTAGAAAACAATTTAAAGTCTGTACTTATTCTGCAAAATTTTGCTTCTAAGAGTACCTATATAGGTACTTATAATTTATTAAGTAGTCACAAAAGCCTTTTTAGTATACCTTCCCACATTTGTTGCCAGTCTTACAAGGCGTACGGAATTTCCTCCCCAAATCCATCGTGGGCAGATTTTGTATTTGAGTGATCACATTCGAAAGTACGCCCGTGGCTGTTTTCTGTGCTGCAACATGCCAAATAATAAAATTATTGAAAAAAAAATACCTACAACCAACCAATATACGTATTTTTTTATTTTGTTGACTTACCTGCCTGCACCGATTTTAATCAGATTTCTAAAAGCTTTTTCTACAAGATATTAAATAAATAAAAAACTTACTCATTTTAGCCCGTCTCGTTTTACCTATTCTACCTATATCAGGTTTAAACTCATCAGAATTTTTACCACCTTGAACTATCGTAATAATCATAAAAGTAAACATGTACCCAGCTAGAAAATATTTTTTGAAATCCATTTTCCAGCTTTACGCGCGACCGTTCGCACTTCTGTCGGATGCAAAGAGAGAAATTATAATTTCGTTGATTTAGCCAAAGTTTACAAAACATAGGTACCAATACGGTGTACATACCTACTTGTACCTTTACAAACTTTTTAGTACTAGAGACTCATTGCATCACAAAGGTGATTGTTTATAAACAAAGATTAGAGTTCGAGCAACAGGAATAGGTAACAGAAAATGTTATCGCATCTAACACGATTTTATGACAATATTTAAGTATACTTAACTACATATAATAAAACTCTAAAGCTGGAAACAAATTATCGGACGTGGCTGACGGACGCGGCAGACAGCCGCGACTGATACGTGTAGGTAAACAGTCTTTTGAATTCAGCGCTGCGTAGGTATTCACGGTGACTCGATACCGTTTCCGTTCGATTCAGATCGAGTGAAAAATTTTCCGATGTCGAATCTATCGACTTCGGAAACTTTATTCTAGGCGTTTCTGACAGCCACGGAAAATTTTCCGAATCCTTATGTCACATATGACATTAGTTTTCAATACCAACATCAGCCCATCTCGAAAGTTTTCGACACCAACATCAGCCCATCTCGAAAGTGTTCGACAGATTTTCCGATATCGAATATCGAAACTCCCTGAATACGCCTGCAGAACGCCAGATTTCTGTCGGACGTCCGAACGCTCAAGGTTACGTCCGATCAAAGAGATTAAAATATAATATGGCATAGAGGGGACAAAGCGAGGAAAATTTGAAGTCAAAAGTTATTCCAAGTGGAATAAGTCTAGTACAATTTCGAACGAATGACAGCTCGCGTTCATAGTATGAACTCGTCATGTCCTTGTCATGTCAGTTAGTATGAACTTCATACTAACTGACATGACAAGGACATGACGCTTAGGCTTCAAAGTTTTGTATGAAAATATTCCCAATGCCCCCTCTATGCCCTATTATATTTAAATCTCTTTGCGTCCGATAGTTTGCACAGCTCTGTGAACATTCATTATCTAGAAATTTTAGTAGTAGTTAGTGTAGATATCTAGATAGTTTTCAATTCTCCGGGCGGAAAGCGTCAACTTTCGGCCCGCTGCGCTAAACGAAGTTGCCGCTTTCCGCCTCCGTCGAGCAGAAAAAAGTACATATATCTACACACCTCGGGAATAAGCTATATCGATTTAGATTTAGGTATAGGGAACCCCCAAAATTTATAGTTTTTCTTCTATTTTTGTGTGAAAATCTTAATGCGGCTCACAGAATAGGTACATCTATTTACCAAGTTTCAACAGTACCTATACTTAGTTCTAATAGTTTCGGAAAAAATTGCTGTGACATACATACGGACGGACAGACAGACAGACATGACGCATCCATAAGGGTTCCGTTTTTTGCTATTTGGCTACGGAAACCTAAAAACGATAGCAGTTTGATGTTATTATGATTGATTGCCTAGTTCGAATCGGACTTGAGCACAGAAAGTTCTGTACATTATTTGCTATTTTATTGGTTAGGTGTCCGTGGTTATATTAACAAAAGCTAACCATGGACACTAAAAGTGGTCCATGGTTAGATTGATCTGACTAAGCGATCTGACTACGGATACAGAACGGAAATGAAATATTTATTTATTTATAGGTACTTAATTATTATTTTTCCTCGGTCTTGACAAGTTTCTGTGATGTAAGGTTTTTTGATTGTATTTGATTATAATTTAGTATGATATGTGATACTCAAAACAATTTATATTGTTATCGAGTAAAAAAAAAAAAATTGCATTGCATTGACCGCGTTACTGACTATGATAGTGTTATAGATAGTTATACATAGATAGATAGCATTGGTAGTATCTGAGATAAGCAGCTGTGACAGACAAAGGCACCCAAAAGAAACCCTTACGTTTCTTTTTCACTTTGGAACTAAAAAAATCTTAGGATTTACACCTCAAAGAAAAGAAGATACTCTGTAGCAGAAGGACAAAACATCTTATGTGCAAATTCATCTCGTATTTAGGCTGACGGCTGGACGCCTAATGCTTCATAAAATTTGACATTATTTGACATGTGGATTTTGAGGTTGTTTTGACAAAAACTGTTTGTATTGTAGTTCACACATACTTTGTCTTTAGACTTTTTATTTATTGAAATGAATAAGCTTCGAGAAAAGGATGGTACGGCCGTGCCGCTTTTTGCTCGACCTGGCGGGGGCACTGCCGTGCCCCCAGATAGTACCAAGAACTTAAATAAAAGTAAATATAGCGTCAATAATGGAATCACAAAAGAAATTGAAACATTGGCTTGGACTGACAACATTACCGTCATTAATTTAACGAATAAAAACATCTGCAATCTGGACGAAACAGTGAAGTTCCCGCCAAAGTTAATAGATTTAAACATCGCCCACAATAAACTAACTGAAATTCCTGGTGCAATACTAAACCTGTCAAGTTTAAAAGTGTTAGATATATCCAACAATATGATAGAAAAGTTTGACACGAAACCTAACTTTTGTAGTTCAATTGAACATTTAAGTCTAGCTAATAATAAACTTCACGGCCCTCCACACTGGGTATGGTCAGAATCACCCAGTAAATTAACCCAGCTGGATTTAAGTGGCAATGTGCATCTACATAGCGAAGAAAATAAATATTTACAGGAGTTATTACAGTACAACACTCTAGTCACAGAATTAAAAGTATACAACTGTCGAATTAGGAACAATTTGGAGCTGATAAGAACATTTCCTAATTTAAAAGTACTTGAATTAGGGTCAATGCAGTTGAGCCGTTTTTCTTCCAACTGCCTAGAACAGTTTCCCTGTAGTAATTTTAAACAATGCTGTGATATCATAAGGCTGAATTTAAGTAGCGTTCAGTTGTACCATATAAACTCTAGTATAGACATGTATAAGAATTTAATAGAAATAAATTTGGCACAAAACAACCTGGACAGTTTACCTAATGAGTTTTGTTGCTTAGAAAATTTGGAAATTTGCATTTTGTCTTTCAACAAAATTTTGTACTTGCCAGAAGACATGGAGAAGTTAAAAAAGTTGGTTCTTTTGCGTATCGACTCAAATGTACTTTGCATGGTTCCTGAACATCTATGTGCACTACTAAGTTTGAAAGTATTGGATTTGTATGACAACAACTTATATGAGGTCCCAAATGGAATCTGGAGTATACCAGAACTGGATGTAGCTCAGAATTACTTGGAGGAGCCGGAAGATGGAGAATATTTTGAAAAGAGAAGAAAATTGAGGCTGAATGTAAGCAATAGAATGAATGGGAGGTGATTACTTAATATTTTGATGTTACTAAATAAATAAAAATATGTTCACACATTTCTCCCCCAGGGAGTCAGCAGAGGTATTCCATTCCTAGAAATACCCATGTATCAATCGCCAGTATATTTTTCGGACAGTAAAAGGTCAAAAAAAATATTTTTTTTTACTTTTCAATGTCGAAATAAAAAAAAAAACGACTTTTGTCTTTTGAGTTACTAAATAAATAAAAATATGCTCACACATTTATCCCCGAGGGATTCAGTAGAGGTATTCCATTCCTGGAAATACAAAAATTTTTTTTTTTACTTTTTTCTTTTGAGTTACTAAATAAATAAAAATATGCTCACACATTTATCCCCGAGGGATTCAGTAGAGGTATTCCATTCCTGGAAATACAAAAAATTTTTTTTTGACTTTTCTCTTTTGAGTTATTATATAAATAAAAATATGCTCACACATTTATACCCGAGGGATTCAGTAGAGGTATTCCATTCCTGGAAATACCCATGTAACAATCACCAGTATATTTTTTGGACTTAAAAAAGTCAAAAATGTTTTTATTCAATGTAGGGTCTTATAAGTCCACTTATTGTAAGTCATTACAACTCCACTGCTTCGTTATGTATAGTTGAGGAGAAAAAGTGGAAAGAAACTCCTCAACACACTATTGTTTTTTTACGCTTGATGTGGGTATTTTACAATGGAGGGTGAGGCCTGTGCTTTTTTTTACATTTACATAAGGGCTGGTTATACAAAAAAGTACTTTTAAAAAATATATATAACTTTTAAATAAAAACTATGCCAATTATGTATAAATTTTACAGGAAACCTGATGAAATACCCCGTGCTGACAGTGTATACTCCACTGACGCAACAGATGATGAAGAACTTGTTAATTACATAAATAACATGTCCAGGGATGGTGAGATATTCCAATAAAATTATTCTTTTGTTATGATTTTGCATATGCATTCCTCGGAATTCCTCATGCACATGCCTCAGAATTAATTCTGGGACCTGAGGGTTTCCTCACGACGTTTTCCTTTAGCGCCGAGGAAGTGATAAATATGTATGTACCTAAGTTTTATAAAAACTCATTCTACATGCCAGGATTCGAACCCGTGCCTCACGAATGAAAAGCGGGGTCTTTAACAACTAGGCTATCACTGCTCTTTTTTCTGGATAATATATAAGATTTACTACTGTCCACAGACCGACAAGAGACATGGTCAGTAAGTACTCCAGAAGACTGGGATTCTGATGAATATTGGACACCAGGAGTGTACATAAGTAACACCTCAACACAGCAACCTTTATGGATGTATTTCATCAAACAGAAGATGGGAGAAGGGAACTTCTGTCCAATGGATACGCACTCAGAGTCAGTCAGTGATAAAGTTAAAAACGAGTTAAAGAATTCTAAATTGTGTTTCGAGGTAGGACAGTTTGATGATTATTCTGAAGACGATACTTAAGAATATCAAGTAGATTATGTGCAAATTTTTAAACTAGTTCAGGTGCTAATTCATCATTTTCTTGCCCTTTTCCCATTATTTGGGGTTGGCGCGGTATGTTTTCTCCTTCCATTTAGATCTATCAACCATCATATCTACATTCACTTCCTTCTTGCACATATCATCCTTCACACAATCGATCCATCTCTCGAAGGTACTAAGTATTACTGAATAATTATGTAATTGTATAAACACATTGTATATTTTGCAACATATTTAATTAAATATATTAAATATAATCTCACGCCTTTCATCCCCGAGGGGGTAGGCAGAGGTATTCCATTACTGGATATACCCACATTTCACGAGATATATTGGACCCCTAAACGTGATAGGTGGTGAGCCCATCGCCGGACCGGGTCTATTTACACATGTCTCAGAATTAATTCTGAGACCTGCGGGTTTCCTCACTTGTTTTCCTTCACCGTCGAGCTAGTGATAAATATGTACGTAAGTTTTTGAAAAACTTATTGGTACATGCCAGGATTTGAACCCGAGCCTCACTATTGTCATCATGAAAAGTAGGCTCTTTAACCATAAGGCTATCACTGCTTTTATATAAATTCCTGGAAATACCTACTCACTTTTCACCTCTACAATTTTTGGACCCCTAAAGTAGACAGGTGGTGAACCCATCGCGGGACCGAAGTGCAGTTACACGTGTCTCAAATCAATCCTGGGATCTGCGTGTTTCCTCACCATTCCCTTAACCCTCTTATATTGATAAAAATTAATTACGTAAGTTTATGAAAAATTCATTATTACATGCCCTGACCGGGATTCAAACCTGAGTAGATAACTTAGAACTTGCTGTTGTATCACATAACTTAGATAATAGGTACTAATAATAGAATGTTAATATTTATATAATACATGGTAGAAACCCCTTGAATTATGTTTTGTTTATATTCCTTTTGTGCCATTTCCATATAAATATTATTACTGTACTATAAAGTGCGTCTAGTTACATTGTAATATGTTTGTTTATACATAATGTTCACGATATTATATAGCATAATTTGTTTGGATCTGTATATTTTTGATCAAGTCTTTGAATGTATAGTATAATTATCATTAATAATACAGCCATGACATTTGTTACTATTTAATTAAGTACATGAACTAATTAATATCCAAAGTCAGTTTTATTTGTTTCAATATTTCTTCATGAATATTGTTTCTATTTTCTCTTGTTACCTGGAAAAAAAAAAGGCGATGTAAATACATGTATCACGTGTGATACAAAGGGTATTGAAATTCTAGTTCAAAATCAAAGAGATTAAAATATTATCTTTGTTCAAAACTTAAGTAGAAATGGACCATATAGTCCAGTAAATGTATACATTACCGCATGCGTCAAATCCGGTAGTTCTGATTTTTTGCAGACTTGTTTATGATGTTGGCCTAATGTATAATCCAAGTTTGTGACCTCGAACGCCGAACGCAACTTTGTCTAAAATCGAAAAAACCGCGAAAAATAGTTTATTTTTTATTTTTGCGATTATAACCTTTTAAAGGACTAGTTTCTGAAAAAACTTTCGAAGGACGTTTTTAAAGTAGACTAAATTAACTACAATATGATACTAGAATTGTCTCTGTAGACCCAATAGTTTCTGAGATTTAGCCTTTCAAAGTTTATATATTTTGTGTTACGTCTCTAGTTTTGAAAAATGTGTCAATTTATATAGTTAGTTAATTTCTTTTCTTTTTTTTTTATTTATTTAAATAAAATAATATACAGTTGCCAAACTTTAACGTTATGGGTCTACTAATCCAAAGAGATTTAAGTCGTTTTAAGGTAATAAGACTAGTGTGATCCGAACAACAGCTCACATTTTGTGTATGGAAATATTCAGTATGGCCTCTATATAACCATAGTTTGATAGTTATCTAAATCTCTTTGGTCTGATTTAATATAACACTTACCACCCAAACCTTCGATCTACTGTTGTTCCTTATAGCTTCAATTAATGCATCTCCCTTTCTTACTGGTATTGTAGCTAGAACAACACGAGTTGAGGCTTGACCAAATATTTCTTTTATCGTATTCTTGAATGGTTCACTGAAGAATTCCATTTTACCTATTTCGTCTATAACTAATAAAGGCGTGGAGTCTTCTGGCTATGGAGGAAATAAAGGTTAAATAAAAAAAATGCTCTGACAATTTAACAGAGAATGTTATTATAATACTTTTTTTATTTATTGTATTAGTTTTCAGTATTACTACAGAATAAGTAATAGTACTACGTTGTATTACCTACACTTATTCATGTAAGTGTTCCTCAGTTACTTTTTGATGTTTAATTAGTCAAGCACTGTGCGGTTCCAATGCGAGACAGAACAACTAAAAATCAATTGTTTCATTTTATTGGCTAAGGAGGATCGAATTCTTATAAATAATAAAAAAAACATTTCAAGTGGTGTGTTTACCTTCCCCAGAGATGGCATTGCAATATTTTCGAATTCCTGTAACAAAACCCCATATTTCCCGACTTTGTGCTTCACGGGGTCGCTGAGGAGGCTCTGGTCTCTTGCCAGGCGTCCTCTCTGGCCCTCCAAAGTGACCACATCAAATCCCTCCCTAATCCTATTCTTTCTAACTTCTTCAGTATAAAACCCACATGTTTTAACTGCTTTTTCTGATAGTAGTGTTGATATTTTTTGAATGAGGGTGGTCTTGCCAACTCCTGAAACAGATTAAGTTTTTTACTTATTTTCGTAATAAAAAGGAAAATAATAAATGAGACTTGATACCTAACCAGGTTCGCCGGTCACAATGAAAAATTGGAACTTATTGGCCATTCTTTAATAGACAGCTCTATTTATTCTCTTAATGATTTTTTGGTTATGTTTTTGGCTTTATGGTCCATTTACACAAGGCCAATCTACTAAGCCAATCCAAACTGCATACAAAAAAAACTAGGACAATCCATTGCACTGGACTGTCTCTATTACACGAGGCCATTAGTGGAATGGCCTCGTGTAAATGGGTCATTATATCGTGACATTGACAGTGACATTTTCTTCGTTTGGTTCAATCTAGTTCTACGGTTTCTTCTGAATATGGTTCAGTAATAAAAAGACGCTAAATTAGAAATATTTTATGTTTTCCTTACAAATTTAGTATATGATAGTAATTGAGAGAAGTTGTATTTTCTTTTGTAGCATATTTAATTTAATTTTCCTTCTAATTCTTTGTAAATCAAAATCCAATACATTACGACCAATAGCTATAACCTAACGGAAGGAATGTCACCACACCAATATTAACCAACTGAATTAAGTACAATATTTTGTTGATATAACGTCGTACTGACAAGTCACGTATTAAAAATGATAAGGTAATCGTTCTTATTCTTTTATCAACGCTGTATCAAAGTTCACTTCTAAACTTACTATAGGATATTTTTATTAATTTATCATTTATCGCGTGAACTAGGGGCACGGCCAAACACATTCTACATAAAAAATGGCCTCAGTCGGTGCTGTAACCCGCATTTTGCTGGGAAAGAATGTTCTTGGAGGCCGTCTTGCGGCGCTCCCTAACACCGGTTTCGTGAAATTCTATAGCGCAGGTAAGAACAAATAACAGTAAGGTACGTTATATTTATACCATCGAATCCTTCTCCGCCCTCAGCAGATTCGTGATGGTTTCAAACAAGTAGAAAAAGAAAGTTTCTGAAAAAGTTGCTTTGCCTCAATTAAACTAAAGTGGGCTCAATCAGGCATGATGATTTCGACAAGCATGCAGCCGGTAACCAGTTGGACTGGCATAAGTTTCTTTTTAGGATTATTGTAATATATCCATTACAAAATAAATAGGGTAGGTATTCATTTTAATACACCATAGATAGAATGTTGTCAGAAGTGTCTTAATTGGAAAAGTATAAACTTAACCTTTATAATGGTTTATCAGTTACACCTAAAAGCACCAAATCTATGTAATTTTATCTGGCAGATTTCGCCAAAGAGCTAGACAATAAATAATATTAGTAGGATTATTGGACTGTACTAATTAATTGACACCAAAAAAAAAAAAGTTATTACTCATAGTGGCTTAGTGATACTATAATGATACCCAGTTAGTACCTATGTATCTCAGATGATATTATAATATTGTATAATTTGCCATACCTACTGTTCAAATGACCTTGATGCTTTAACACCCAAATTCTTGATTCCTTATCTGTTATGCTAGTAACATATTATCATTGCATTATCTTATCTATGTATTGTATTTGTCAAAATCATGCTGTAACTGCAAATAGATAGTAGAACAAAAAGTTGTAGTACTGTTAACTTAGTAAAGCTATGTAATCACTACATAGTATAAAACAAAGTTGCTTTCTCTGTCCCTATATCCCTATGTCACTATGTATGCTTAAATCTTTAAAACTACGCAGCGGATGCGGTTTTTTTTAATAGATAGTGATACAAGAGGAAGGTTTTAGTATTATTGCTCCCGTGCAAAGCTGGGGCGGGTCACTATAGTTAATACAATGCTAAAAGTCGGGCAAAGGCAAAAATAATGGTATATCAACTCTGATAAACTTTCTTCAAATTTTGGATAAAGACTCTCGCACTTTATTCGTTACTAAAATAACCATCACCTCCATACTGTGCAAGGCATTATAAATGTTAGAGGTGTTTGAAGTAGGTTTAAATTATCATGTTGCTATCAGAGATTGAATCTTTCTGTACTTGTACAGTCAAAAGCATGCTAAGCTTGAGACTTTCGACTTTGAACCGGCCCTGTATTCTATGGCACACATTATAAATCAGAGCTCAGCTTAAACTGGTAGTGTAAAGCTTGACTTGCTCTTGACTGTACAGAGCATGTGGAGTTTGACACATTGGACTTTTAACATTCTTATTACAATCACCTTAGACTCGCACTACAAATGTAAGGCTTCAGGTGTTCTTGACTATACTATTTACTATTCTGTTCTTTCGCCAAATATGCACCCAAATTTCTGATCTCTATTTATCAGTATAATAAAACAATAAAATTAAAAATGTTATTACTTATTACGCAGCCGCAGCCCCAGCTTACGAGAACATCAAGATCGATGTGGTCGGTACGAAGAAGAATGTGGGTATCGTCCAATTGCACAGGCCCAAGGCCCTGAACGCCCTCTGCAAGCCTCTCTTTGAGGAGCTTAGTAAAGCTGTTGCTGAATTCGAAAAGGATGACAGCATCGCTGCTATTATTATTACCGGTGAGTTTATCATATGATTGCCTATATTCTAGTTAATCTATTGGAGTTGAACATAGTTCCATAACATAAATAACATAGAACTCTAAGGAGTAAAAAACCGACTTCAACTTATATGGTTTTCTCGTGGATGCCATTGTCAGAACTGGACATAGCCTAAAATGGGACCACACGGAAAACACCAGCTTTCAAATAAAATAAAGAATCATCAAAATTGGGTCACCCAGTCGAAAGTTCTGAGGTAACAAACAAAAATATATATGTACAGTCGAATTGATTACTCCATCTAGTTTATTCTGTTTTTTTACTACTATAGAAATATGTGAAGTCGGATTGTTAAAAGGTTAATACCACAGTGCGCAGCTTGCTGTCAATAAAATAAGTTTGTGTGCATTCTTGAGCAATAATGGCAGATCTCTTCCAGGCAGTGAGAAAGCATTCGCCGCCGGTGCCGACATCAAGGAGATGCAAAACAACAACTACAGTATCAACCAGAAGGCAGGATTTCTAAAGGAATGGGAGGACATCTCCAAATGCGTGAAACCCATTATTGCTGCTGTCAATGGATTCGCTGTGAGTATTAAGTCCATTGCAATGAAGTGAAGAGCAGATAGCTTGGAAAACTTTCGCCAATGGGGAAGCTTCATTCAAAAAATTAAGATATCTTATTGGTGGATTCAGTAGAGACAGCCACTTTAAATTTCGGTCAAGCAGCAGACTGCCATCATCTTGGTGGATTTTCTTCTATATTGATAGCCATTGTAAATGTTTCCCATTATTTGTATGAACATCATGAACATGTCTTTCGGTTTCGTGTCTATTTAAGTATGTTTGATCAATGGCTTATTAGGCACAGATCTACGAATAAGGATTCGTAGGCACAGATGTATCGAAATTGCGGATAATGAAATCATTATATGAAAAGATAATTTCAAAATATCACCTTTAAGAATTGATTTCGATTTTTATTTTACAATTTATTATAACTTTAAATATTATAAAACAACAAAGTAAAGCAATTGAGTATTAAAACCCATTTATCTCTTTATTAGGTTTACTAAGATCTGTTACATCATTGACAAAGAAAAAATCATGCAAAAACAGGGGTGATATAAACAAGGATAAAAATCTTTATGTATTCAGTACATTTCCATAGTTCGTGTTTTCACAGATCATAAAAACTCATTTGACTAGTCACAGACATATTGTGTCCTCTTATAAAGTCTTTACTAAGTGCAATTTTGTTAGTTGTGTAATGAATGGTTTTTTGATTGACTAATTTGATTTACAGCTAGGCGGAGGCTGCGAATTAGCTATGCTTTGCGACATCATCTACGCGGGAGAGAAGGCCAAGTTTGGTCAGCCCGAGATCAACATTGGCACGATCCCCGGCGCAGGGGGCACCCAGCGCCTGCCCCGCTACGTGGGCAAGTCCAAAGCAATGGAGATCGTCCTCACTGGCAACTTCATTGATGCCCACGAAGCTGAGAAAATGGGTAAGGTATAGAAAACTAGCAGTGCCCCGCGGTTTCCCCCGTGTAATTCCCGTTCCCGTGGGAATACAGGGATAAAATATAGCCTATGTGTTAGTCTGATGTATAAGCTTAAGCTATATAACTGTAAAGTTTCATCAAAATCCATACAGTAGTTTTTGTCTGAAAGAGGAAAAAACATCCATACATACAAACTTTCGCAGTTATAATATTAGTGGGATAATAAAAAACAGGCCAGTGCAAGTTGGACTCGCGCACGAATGGTTCCGTACCTTTATCTATAAAAACGGCAATAAAAATAGGACCCTAAAGAGCACCTTTATTTGCTTGTACACAAAGAAATGTTCTTGTAATGCTAGTAAAAGACCCTGACTGGCTGTTAGTTCTGTCAGAAGTCGAGAAACGGGGTCGCCCCCTGTGGGTCAACAGTGCAAGGGGCGTTAAGTTCGTTGATGTTGGTTCCACTCAGCTTCAGATTCAAAACCGACCACCTCCATACCACCGAACAATAAAAAAGGCGTTTCTTGTTTAGGGACCCCCATTAATTAATTTTATTTTAATATGTTATAGTGGCCACAATAAAGCGAGTACTCTTGTCTTGTAAACCCGTGATCCGAGTGTCGGACGCTGGCAGCCGATTGACCGTGAAATTATGGAATAAATAAAACATGCTTATTTCATTTGAAACGCCGGCTGACGGCTGTAACATTACATTCCCCCTGATCCCAGCGTGCAAGCGAGAGCGCGGAACAAGCGATAGAGAGGCACGATCGGTTTAGCGTTCGGCTTGTGATGCATCTATTTCTTATGACGTTCGTTGTCGCGTAAAATTGTCGTCCAAAAACAGACTTTACAGATAACAAATTGCTATTTTTGTCCCAGGCCTAGTCGCGCGGGTGTTCCCCGTGGAGAAACTTCTGGAAGAGTCCATCAAGCTGGCGGAGCGCATCGGCACGCACTCGCCGCTCATCGTCAAGATGGCCAAGCAAGCCGTCAACCAGGCTTACGAGACCTCTCTCCGCGCCGGCTTGGAATACGAAAAGTCGATCTTCTATGGCACTTTTGCCACGGTGAGTGCAGTTATTACGTAATAGGGGTAGTTGATTCCCTAGTCATGAATTATTAAGTCACTTTTTAAGATCTGTCAAAATAAAAAAAGATCTGTCAAAATCCGCAACCTGTGACGTCATTATTGCTTCGCTTTTTTTACTGTTGCAACCCACAATATATAAATCTAAGATGGAGAGAATAAACAATTTAAAAATAAAATGTGGCGGTCAATGTCTCATCTTAACAATAAAATAATTAAATTATGATTCAACAATGATTGCACGCAGCTTCTACGTGCGTGAGCCAAACTTCAATTTTACCACTTTCTAAATACACAAAAGAGAAAGATGATTTAACTATATATTTTTTGTTCCAGGCTGACCGCAAAGAAGGTATGACTGCATTTATTGAAAAGAGGCCGCCGACCTTCAAGAATGAATAAAAAATATATAAAGCTCATAAAACTTCACATAACAAATTGTTAAATCATGTAGATTCGTAAGAGAAAGTGCAATCAACTTGTTATTACAATTTTATATAACGACTTTTACACTATACAGGACGTTAATTAAATATATACGAATTATTTTTACAGCTTAGTTTTTTTTTTCAATAGACCTCTATACAGGAGAGAAGCGTTTACAAGTTGTTAATTAGTTTTTAATTGTGTTGGAAGCCAGAACACGTGATTCAGAATTTCCAGATAAGAAAACATTCAATTCCGTGACAAATAGATTCGACGGTTGAAAGGCTAATTGGTCTAAGCGACATTTTTTGCGATATTGAGTTATATACATATTCGGAATCAGCAAATTTTTCTCCGTCGTTTGAATCAGGTTTCAAATTTTTTTGACAACTTTTTTGGCGCTTAGCACCCACAGCAAAACAGGCCTCATTTCTGAGCTCATTGATCTATACGACACAAAATTAGACAAATTTGAGGACTCGATGACTTAGGGCATTTGGCTTTTTCGCCATGGTTGTGGTTTCGTCGTTTGGCCTATTTTGCATTAAACCAAAATAATAAGCTATGTCGTTTGGCCCATTTTGCATTCAACTACAATAAAAAAGCGTGTCGCTTGAACCATTTTGCATTAAGTTCTATGAATTAAATAAGTCTCTTGACCCATTTATCCTCTATTAAGGATAATGAGTGATGTCACTTCGGCTTTTTTTACCTAAATATCTCATTAGTGTTATGGCATTTGAAACATTTTGATTCAATTCAGTATACGTAAAATTGGCATTTCCATTATTTTATCAAATCGGTTTTAACACATAGGCCGTCCAATAAATTATGAGATTAGCTACTCCTTAGTCGCTTGGGAGTATAAAAAAGTAAAAATTATAAGTTCAAGTTATTGCGCGCGCTGTGTAAGTATCCGTTACGAATATCTCACCTACCCGCGCGGACGCGTCAGTCAGCTGTTAACATTAAAGGAACTGCGAAAGGCTTAAGGTGATATACCACCTTCTTCTATCTTAAGGGTTTGGTTTCCGCATATAGTCCCTAAATTGGACCATTGTACGTGAGTGAGCCATGGCAGCCGATTATTCCAACCAGCCCACCTCCCTACAGAAGCAGATAAAACTTCCGAGTCTACTCAGGACATCCGCAAAGGATTCTAGTGTTCCAAGAATTTCCTTGCGGATCTGGGCAACAAAGAGATGGTAGTGCATGTGCTCTTCGAGTGCGTTGGGCACTCTAGGAGCACATGCGCTACTATTTCTTCCACCTCGATGCACGCTCAGCATAGAGGACTGTCAGTAATACCTAAGGTGTGTCGGTGTTTATTCAGTGAGCAGTGTCCGGTGATGGTCCCCGAAACAATTCATAGGCTGTCTCTGTCCAGGCGCTGAAGGCATTTACTCAGCTCGTGTCCAGGGATGGCATAGCCTCCTTGGATTGCCTACATCCTGGCGTTGAGGTCTACCATTTCTCCGCTTGCATTTGTGTGTATTCCCTAAACCAGTTCGTAAGCTGGTTAAACGGAATGGGTGCAATGGGTTCGGGTTCGATGGCCTTCGTGTCAGAACCTCTCCTGGCGAGTTCATCCGCTGCATCGTTTCCACGCCAGCCAGTGACAGTTGAAGTGTTACTGTATTGTGGTTTAGTACCGTAACGTGTTCTAGTGCATGATGGCACTCCAATATCAGTCTCGAAGTGATCTAGTTTTTCTTTAAGGATTGAAGGACTGAGGCACTGTGGAAGAGTATACGGATATGGGTATCCGTGACTTCTCTGGCCTCTCTGACCACACATTCTGCTTGATAGACAGTGTTGAGCATTCCTAGTGGTCTGGATATTCTACTATTTAGATCATCTGAGTAGACTTCAACTCCAGTTCCAATGTTGGTTTTTGATCCATCAGTGTAGATCCTTAGCACTTTTGGACCTGCTGTAATTTCTACGTTGTAGTGTTTTACGAAACATTGTATTTTCTGGGTCCTATCGCTCGGTGATGCCATCACCGGGTGTCGCGAGATTGCATCCTCTTTTAAGTTTTTTTTGTGTTTGATTCTGGAATCTCTTTACACCTGCCTGAACGTCACTAAGGATGCTTCTTCCCTTACGACAAGGTGCAGGGGCGGCTACCCCACCATCGCCTGTAGGGCAGCAGTAGGTGATATTAGCATAGGCAAATCTTTGCCTGCGTAACAACTATCAATGACCGGAAAAATGGAAATTTCCGAAGGGGCCCGTCCCAAATATCTCGGTCACAAGATTCTCTCCAGGGTCTTCTGTAGGAATGATGTCAGACTTATTGGCCTGTTCGCCTTGGGTTGTGTGTAATCGGTTTTGCCTGGCTTAGGGATGAAAAGCCATGGTGTGAGGAAATCCACTCCCCATTGCAGTAGGGCAGGGAATATGCCGTCTAGGCCTGCGGATTTGTAAGGCTTGAAGGCTGTAATTGCCCATTTTATTAGTTCCTCTGTTACTACGGTACGGGCTCTGGACCTTTCTTGGTTATTAGGTATGTGTGATTACTTACTTGCCCATGTATTGTCCTTGGAGAGGCTGCAGTCTAGGAAGTGTGTTTCTAGAAGCAGTTTACTTATTACACGGTCTGATTTAGTGTACTATGTATTGTCTGGGTTTTTCAGCGAGCGAAGGGTGCGGTCTTGATCCGTAAATAGGCTCTTTCTTTTTTTATATAGGTCCATGTCTTCTGGAAGCCTAGAATCTTTGCATCTGTGGAATTGTTTGCGCACCGTTTGCCTGAGTTTACTAAGTTCTGTGTTCCACCAAAAGTTTCCCTTGCTTTTGGTGTTTGAACCTATTTGTTTACAGCAGTCGTGGTACCTATGCTTCTGTTATATACTCTCGGTGTTTTCGAATCATTTGGGCTATCCAGGCACCCAACACCCTTAAACCTAACGGACGGTTTGAGTGCCAGAAGGCGTTTGTATAACCAGGTATGTCGGTTCGGCGTGGGTAGCGTCTAGCTTTGGTCTTTTTTGTGTTAGCTGATAGTGAGAATCGAATCCCCCTATGTTCGGAACAGCAAGGTTCATTAGATACATGCCAGTTAGAGATATGATTCGTTAAGTTTTCTGAATTATTTGTCCGCGAGCTGTGACCCTAGTGGGTTTCGACCCGCGATTTAAGATGTTAAGGTTAGTAGAAAAAAGGTTTATACTATACCACTTTATCTAATACTTTGCTCCAAGACACATTGAATCAACAACTTGAATGATTCCTCTACACAAAAATGTTTTTTTTTATACAAAATATACAAAACACTGTCTAAAATAGTATAAAGTGCCATACCAACCTCAAAAATATCTTATGGACGTTGCTGAATTACGATGGCCTAAGCATCAATATCTACTATAATCTAGTAAGGGTTCATTTTGTTTCATCCTGCAGTCCCTCTAATAGGCATCTGTATCAAACTACTTCACTCTGGTGCAACACCATCATGTTGCTTCGGCTCATTGGGCATATTCTTCTGTCAGATGACTTGGAACTAGATTCATTTTCTCTCGTATTATATTATTCTAGGTCGATGCTTGAGCCAGTTTACTTTCAGCTATTTTATTTACGGTAGGCATTTGAACCATTTTGCCTTTCTCAAAAAAATACTAAATTTGATGCATTTTGGGCTAACCAACATAAATTTTCTAAAATAATACACAATTTTCAACAGTAGTAACTTAAAAAACTTCCTAACTTAATTAGGGATATACTGTATTAAATAAATAAAAGTCTATCAAATAGTTGCTTTTTTATGATTTTTTTTTAAAAAAAAAAAAACTTTGAACCGTCCTCCTGCAAGTTTTACAAAATGTCGCTTAGATCAAATAGCCTTTCAACCGTCGATATGTTTTTCGTAAAAAAAGCCCAACTTAGTAAAGTAGGCACAATTTTTTTTTATGGCGTCGCACGACTTGTTAATTTGCCACTTTTATAAAACGAGGAAACGTTTTTAGGTAATAAGGATAGAGACGGAAGGAAAATGTTTTATGTATATCTAGTAATAATTACATGTCATTATAATTAAATATCAGGGGGTCTAAAAAAGCCGTTTTGGGTGAATCTTATTAGGATACTATCTCGCAAATTTCATATTCGAAATTTTCACCAAATATGAATCTGCTAATGAATTGAATTGTCAGTGAATCACTAAAATTAGGGACCATTTTACGAAATTTAGAGGAATTTTTGCTCCTCCCAGCAATCTCTAAGAGGTCATGGTTAATCACCCACACTCGCAGCATCCACAATACGAAGTCTGGCAAAGTGAAAAAAGTTTGTCGTACTTAATTATTAACATAGAGACATTTTAGGTGTTTTTTTAAATCCTCATCTATAAGAGTTGATGGTTAAAACTACGCAACGGATTTTGATGTTTTTTTTTTAAATAGATAGAGTGATTCAAGAGGAAGGTTTTAGTGTTAGCATTGCACCCGTGCAAAGCCGGGGCGGGTCGCTAGTAATTAAATAAATAAATAGGAGCAAAGACAATACACACAGTTTAAAGCCTAACTGGGAACCTGCGAGACTCTCATTACTGGGACCTCCTCCACCACAGCTTTTGCGGTCGCGCTAATGCGTATTCAGTACTCCAGTATTGGGGACTCCCGCCTGTCTATCTAGCACGAAGTTTGATTGATTGATGAATGATTTATCGTGGGTGTGGCTCGACACTTGTACTTCGAGTCGAAAAATAATATTTAAAAGTAATGACTGTTGTCACGTCAACGTCAAACTTGTCAAAGTATGTCAAAATAAAGTGCATCGTCTTTACACACGTGGGTTTTTTATCGGAATTTGAAAAATATTATAAAAGTCTTAGTATAAAGAGTCACTAGTGATCGACTTAAGCACTTCTTAAATATTTGGAAGGTAAGTTTTTTAATCACAGCTATTATAAGGCACATAACCTCAAATATTTCCAACTCCACAAACACCTTCTTTATTTATCAGAATGCAAAAAATTAAACGCAAGGGCGGTGAAGGTGATTCTCCTGCACCTAAAAAGAAGAAAGTTCAGTTTACTAAACCCGAAAATGATAAAGCAAAGAATGGTAATGACAAAAAGTCCTTTGATGGTAAACCTAAGAAAGACTTCAAAAAAGATGGAGGCAAAGACAAAAGATTCAATAAACCGGGCAGCTTTAAGGGCAAACCTAATTTCTCCAAGGATAAAAAGTTTTCAAAAGGTGAGAATAATGGAGAAAAGACCTTTGATGGTAAAGTTAAGAAAGATTTCAAAAAAGATGCTGGCAAAGATAAACAATTCAATAAGCCGGGAAACTTTAACGGTAAGCCTAATTTCTCCAAGGATAAAAAGTTTCCGAATGGTGACAATAATGGAGAGAAGCCCGTATGGTCAGAGATGAAGAAAGAAAAAAAACAGTTGAGAATCGTAAGACGGAAAGCAAAAGCTACAGCAGAAGTTTTTGAACTCTCTCACAAAGCTAAGTTATTGGCTGCACAGATTCAAAGGTAAAAAAATAGTTTTTTTATCTATACTAATATTATAAAGAGGAAAGTTTTGTGTTATTGTATATTTGTTAGGAATAAACTCAAAAACTACTTTGCTGGTTTTAAAAATTCTTTTACCAATGGAAACCTAGAAGATCCCTGAGTGACGTAGATTATATTTTATTCCTATGGGAATGGGAACTAAGCAGGCTAGTTTTTTAATAAAAGGCTAAGGCATTTTGAGTCCATGCACAAAAATATTATGTCTTCTATGATCTATAATTTTGGTCATCAACAGTAAAATGGTAGTGTTCGACTTTTACTGTAGTCCAAATTGTGACTTAAGGTAATATGAAACATATTATATAGAATTTGCCATTCCCTGCCCACTTCCACAGACACTTGCCAAATAGCCCTACAAACTTATCAGGAGGTTCAGACTTTCCTAATGTAAATATTAACTTATTTGTAGGAAAGTTGTAAAAGAAGACTTCAGAATGAACTCTTGCAAAGAACTTCATTGCTTACTGAAAGGACAGTATAAATCTATAGCCCTTACCCATGATTTAAGCAGAGTCATACAAGTCCTCCTCAAACACTCCCCAGAGGACATAAAGACCGAAATTACCGAAGAACTTTTAGACCTTATGGTCCAAATGGTACAGTCTAAGTATGGACAACATGCCGTAAAGAGGATACTGAAGTATGGAACAGATTTCATTCGCCATGAAGTCATAAAAAAGTTCCTTGGGCACATTGTGACACTAGCAGCACATTCTATTAGTGCTCCAGTGCTAGACTATGCATATGGCGAATTTGCTTTGAAAAAAGAGAAGATTCATATGCAACAGGAGTTTTATGGTGATATTTATAAAAATGTAAGTTGCTTATATACTTTTATAAAAATGGGAACAGAAACCAATTTATTAACAGGTATTTTCAAAATACAGGAAAATAGCACAAGGTGGCTGTGAAGATCAGTGTATATTGCATCACTTCTGATGAGTGATGACAGACTGTTAAATCTCATACCATTTATGTACAACATAAGGATTGCAATAAATTATTTGATTTCAATGCTGAACTGATTTTCAGCTGTAACCAGAAGAGAGAAAAAAAGCTTTTTATATAGAATTTTGGGACTGCACGCCTAGTTCACTTATAGAAGAGGGGGAGGGGGACAGAAACAAATCATGATGGGGCTAGGGGATTTCATAATATTACTTTTTTTTTCAACATAGCAGCACAATGTGGCTCAGTTGTACCTTTATCTGTTTGTTTCTTTTTTTTCAGTCTAAAGATGACAAAGTTAAAACCCTCAGTGATGCTTACAAAGACAGCCCAGAAATGAGGTCAGCCATATTGCAATCATGCAAAGCAAATATACAAAGGATTTTGGACAAAAATCTTCATGATGGAGAGTATGTACATTTTACATTGTTAAGAGTTTATTTTTCTTTCTTAGTCATCTTTTGTTGCCCATAAATTCAAACTTTCTTGAAATCCTTCTTTTACCATAAATTGGTAGTATAATAATATGTGATTATATCTGATCTTGTCTTTATTTAAAAAACTTTAAAATCCTATGTAACAATAGCTCAATTTATAGTAAATAAATAGCATAATTTTTAAAGGCTGAAATGGTCACCCAGGGCCTTATTTTTTTTAACCTTGTTTTTTTTAATAAGTGTAATAGTTAAATGTTTTTTTATTGTTTAAAAAAATCATTCCAGGCTCCTTCATTCTGTGCTGTATGATTACATTCGGGAATGCAGTGCCGAAGACAGAGCTGAACTGATCTCAACTCTCAGTCCATTGATTGTGCCCCTCAGTAACTCGTTGCCAGGTGTCAATGCTGCTAGTATGTGTGTTTGGCAGGGCACTAATAAGGACAAAAAGGTTAGATTAAAATAAAAACCCACGCCTTATGTCCCTGAGGGGGAAGGCAGAGAGATATACCCACTTTAACCAGATATTCCTTGGACCCTTAAACGTAATAGGTGGTGAGCCCATCGCCGGACTGGGTCTGTTTAAACATATCTCGGAATTCATTCTGGGACCTGCGGGTTTCCTTACGATGTTTTCCTTCACCGTCGAGCTAGTGATAAATATTACGTAAGTTTTGAAAAACTCATTGGTACATGCCAGGATTTGAACCTCACTGATTTTTATCATGTGAAGCAGGCTCTTTAACCGTAAGGCTATCTTCTCTGCTCATAGACTTTAAAGAAAGTTCTTACATCATATGCAACTGTTTTTAAATTGGAAACTTTTTATTTCTAGTCTATACTGAAAGTGGTAAAGGAACACGCGGTGACCCTAGGCAAACATAAGACTGGATACAGACTGCTTCTGGCGATCTTCGATTCAGTCGACGACACGGTTCTCGTCAAAAAGGCCATTGTGTCGACATTAGCTAGCAATCTTCAAGACATCGCTAAGGATCACTGGGGTAACATGGTAAGTTAGAGGGGTTATTTATTAGGGTAATCAAATCAACAGGACATAATGACACAAACGATTTCGAAAATCTTTGTCTACAATACATGTTAAATGCTGTCCTACTTAAAGACTACGCATAATGTATCATAATATTATGTACTTTGAATCGATATTAACTTGTTTTGTGAGCCATAATAAATAAATATAATATACTTAATTATCAGAGAAGTACAGAAAAGAGTTAAGAAAAGAATTCCATTCCCACAGGTCTCCGAATTAATTCTGAGACATGTGTGTCAACAGGACCTTATTACTAAGCTCCGCTGCCTGTCGATTCATGCGTCTCTCACATGGCTGTATCTATAATAGGTAGACACAGACATTTAAAGAAAAAGTTTATCTCTCCTAGGAAAGAGAATGTTTTTCTTCCAACCTCTTTGGGTAAAATAAAATATTTGCAGAATGTGTATTACTATGTAAACAGCAAGTAGTTAAATATTTTAAAAAGGCGAAATAAAGATTCGATCAGAAAAAGGAACTTGACATTTTTGATATCCTATCATTCTCTTGCCCAGACACTGCACTGGCTCATAAAGCCCAAGGACCCAGCAGCATTCCACCCAAGCTTCATCAAGTTCCTCGAAGATGGTGCGAAGAGTGGATCCTCCAAGAAAGACCCAGAACTCCGCGTTTCTGAACTGAGGGAAGCAATCCTGCCGATACTCACGAAGGACATGGCAGAAAATCCCGAGTTCTGGCTCAGTAGCAAGACTACTATGCTGCTGGCTGTCGCTGTTTTGTCTATAGGTATGGTATAGCAAATTATAGTAGGATCATGATCAACAGTGGCGGATTAAGCGCGTAGAAAGAATATCAAATGCTACGGTTCCCGCGCATTGCGCCCCCGTATCTGGGCGTAAAAAATCTATCAAGTTTGGTTGGTAATTGTATTACCAAGGTAAGGCAGTGGTTTTAATGATTATTAATAATTTTAGTATACTCTGAAAAGCGGACGCTGGGTAATAAATGTCGCAAGTTGACTACACAACAAAACTTTCTAACTTGAGAATCTCTAGAAAATTTTCTTTTATAAAAATACTGTATTATTCACTATCTTAAGCCTTAAGATCTAAGGACACCGAGGACCCCCGATGAGCATTTGCTACAGGCCCCGCGCCTTAATCCAGCACTCATGATCAGTTTACCGATTCAACAGGTCTATGGGTCGGTTAAAGTACCTATAAAAATTACATCAATACCACAAAATATCAACTCGCGTAAATGTGCATACATTTCACATAAAAAATATCAAATTTGTAAATGTGAAATTGGTACCTACTACAGTGGTCGTGATTCTACTATAAGTTTAATACATAGTGGTAGGTAACCCCATTGTGCGGCATTGCGTGGTTTTTTTAGTATCGCGTCAAATAATATGCAGGGACAATAGATCATCTGTAGTTCTAGCTCGCCCATGACTATCTGATACTTTACGGAATCGGGTCATAAATTACTTATAATATGTTATGTATGACCTACCGACTACTTTTGGGAGTTTTAGTTTATACCTCATACTGGCTGATATCATGAGAAACAATCAGCTGTTCATCATGGTCGTGAAGATGTTGCACTCTTAATAAATGAGACTAATAATTTCGACAGAATCTTCCGAAGAAATCTTGGATGCCTTAGCAAAAGTTATCTGTGATGCCGACTGGCAGATTACAACGGAAGGCAAGGAAACTCTGGCGGTAGAGGACGCTGGCATTCACATGTGTCTCAAGAAGCTAGCCAGTCTGGATAAGGATAAAGATAGCTGCACATTGGGAGCGGCCATTTCTGAACATTTGAATGAGGAAACGGTAAGATTTAAAATTCTGCTGTTGTTTTTGACGTGATAAGTGATAACGTATTCTGATTTTGTCAAGGCATTGAGCACCCTGGGTAGCCCATGTCATTCAATGAATGACATGGGTTCATAAGATCCATAAACGCCGGCTGCACACGAAAAAGCATGAGTTGTTGTCACGTTCCGCCTAACCCGAGCGTGCAAGCGAGAGCGCGGAACAAGCGATTGAGAGGCACGATCGTCATCAAGGTTTGTGTGTCTGTCACTTAAATAATTGTACGAATAGCGTAATTTTCTATGAGGCTGACATGGGCTACCCAGGGTGCTCAATGCCTTGACAAAATCAGAATACAAAAAAAATATTTTCATAAGACGTTATGACGTAAAATAATCGTCCGTAAGCCGACTTTACAGACAACCGTCGAATGTATAACTCATCTATTGAGTGATATTTAATAGTATGTCATGAATCATGTTGACACATTGCCGTTGGTGTGCTAGCATGCCAACTTATCATCACCTGGTATATCAGCTACAGACATGTGTATTACGGCCTTAACAGCGATAGGAACACAGCATGTAAGTTCCCCCGAAAAGGTTACCCTCTCTAAATTATATGAGTAGAACCAACATAATATCAACTCGGAAATGGATCGTCACCGCTTCGCCTATCTTGGTCGAGCTTGTCCTGAGTTGAGGCTGCTACGAGGGTGATTAGTGTAGAGTAGATGGTGAGGAGTAGGGAATTTCATAAAAATACCAAACGGCTCAAGTTGAGGCGGTGCTGAACCGTTTAAAATTTGATATGTGTGGGAAGCCTTTATGTTATGAGTAACATAGTGGTGATATATGAAAGATAAAATCAAACCAAATAATACTTTTCTAATCCCAAACTTTTGTAAATACAAACTAGCTACATCTACTATGTAATTATAGTTGATTATTGGATAATTTTATTCTACTTACAGATAAAGAAGTGGCTATCTACAAACAGAGGATGTTTTTTTTTACTAAAGCTAATTGAGAGCAATGATGAAGCTATTTCTAATAAAATTATAAAGAAGATTAAACCTCTGACAGGAGTCTTGAAGCAACAAACTTCGAAAGGCGCCATACTTCTCTTACAGAATGTTCAGAAAAAATAAACTTCAATGTATTTACTATGTCAGTTTTATTTGTGCACCTAAAATAATTGTGAATTAAGTTAAACTATCACATTTCACCATTACAAAGTTACCTTAAATTAATATTAATGTTTAAATAAAAGTAACACACTGAATAAATACTGGTCACATATTCCGGCCCATGATGGCTCCACTAATATACCTACTTTTCCTATACTTATTATTCCACCGAATTTTTATCATTATGCTATAACTTCTTATTCATTGACACTTGCACTAGTAACAAAAATAGAATTGAATGATTATTATAATTTAATGAATACAATAATGTTTATGAAAAATATTGTTGCACAAGTACTTATGCATTGGTATGATTAGTGAAAAGTAAAATTTTATAAGAAACGTAATGAATTCCAATAATAGAACAGGAAAAATATATGTCAAGAAGGCTACATAATTCTATACTATATCCACACCTTACCGATAGGTTGGCCACGAACATTATTCACAACACTGAGAGATTTCTCCAGTAGCTCTTCTTGAATAACCTGAATTGACCTGTAATTTTTAAATTATTATCGTTAAACACTGCCAGGGAAAAATAAGACTGCAGTGATTAAGGCAAATCAAATATAGTTTATAAAATAAAGATTCTTATGCATCAGTCCGATATTTTGGGTGTCTGCCACAAGCTTGAGTCTGTGTATAGCTAATTCAGAGATGGTAGAAGCACAGTATACTCAACATGTGACCTGAAGATTACTACCGAGCCTCACGGATGTGGAGCGGGCTCTTTAACTACAGGGCTAGCTAGAAGGGACAGACGGATTAGACAATAACAAACTATTATATGATTCCCTTACCTGCTTGCATCCAAAACCTCCCAGTTATCTTCTTTTAATTGTAAATATATTTCTGAAACTTTTTTCTGGAAATCTAATACTTCATACCTGTAACAGAGAAACAGAAGGTAAGTGTGCCTGCTATGCAGAGTTCTTTTACGATACGATGCCGTAACGTCGCGACCAAGTTTGGTGACTTAGGTTTGCCGGTGAGGATTATATATACAATGACGTATAAGGTATCTAGAGCCGAAGTTATACACGAGGTTAATTGTTAAATTTAGTCATGTTTAGTGCAAATTACAAAATCTAGAAAACTACGCACAGTACTACTCGCAGCTGGCGGTTGTAGGTAGATTGCGCATAAAAGGAAGCTACGAGCCTGTTTCTTTTTAAAATAGTCTTTCAAATATCTCAGTGTGTATTATTGACTACAATAATTGAGTAATGTATATTAGTCTAAGTAAGAAAAAAATTAAAAAAAAATTTATAAGTAACATTGCCAAATGAATCTATTACACTTACCTATCACACCACATTTTTTTCCAGACGGTAAAAGTCACCCTGTATATACAATATGTATCAGAAAGGTCAAATAATAATTAAGGGTCATATAAAGTAGCTTATATACAGTTCGTGAAAAATGTGTCTTGTTTAATATATACTTTAAATTTGGAGTAAAACAACGTTGAAGATATCATAAAAAAAATCATTTTCAACCCTTAAATCAGCTGCTAAATGCTGTTGAACTCTCTTTTAAGTGACTAAACATGGTACAGATAAGACATCGTGTTTTTACCTACGAAAAACTAGACAGAGTCTACACTATGAGTGCTAAATAACTAATAGACATACCTAAATAATTATTGAAAACCCAGTCACGAAGCCAACAGACATGTTCATTCACACAACTGTAGGCTAACATATGTTGTTCAGCGGGAATCGAACCCGCGAGCTCCGGTTCTGAAGGTCACTACCAACAGTACCAACTGAGCCAACAGGCCCGATAATACTCCATCATTTTTTTTTCTCATAGTTTTAAAGAAAACCTACTAATTTACCTACGTAAATATCTGACATTATTAGTCTTTGATAGAATTTTGTTAGTCCACGTGGATTGCGGTCTTAGATCAATGAAAGATCCATTGATCACTAGGAACGCCCGCGCGCTCCTTTTTGGCCAATAAGGACACTGCGCAAAGGTCAAAGGGCCGGCGGCGGCGTTACTAAAGAGTCTAGCTCCACCCTCTATTTATTGAGTGGTTCCGTATGTTTTAAAAAATATTCCTAATTCTTAGTCTTTTATCCATTTCACGTTATTATTATTTCACAATTGACAAAAGTAAATTATGTAATTAATTGATTCATTATCCTTGTATCGCTTAAAATTATTTTTACGTCTTTTATTTTCATAGGTTTATGTTTTATTTTCAACTGAACCCTACCTAAAAAATTTAGAAAATCGGCAAATTCTTTCATTTTCAAATCAATGAACTTAGTACAGCGACCTGCGCGTGCAGTACAACAACGCATACAGGGTGGTGATGCGACTGCCGCGGTACTGCAGCGCCACCGCCATGTTCGCAGCGTCGAGCACGGCGGGGTTTGCTGCCATAATTCGCGCGCGCTGCGCCTCCATAATGCGGCGTACACGCGGCAGTCGCAACACCATCCTGCGCGCAGTCACAGGCCGCTGGGACTCGCCCTGGCTCCAGCGATGGATACAGCTCCATGCGCTGAAGTCGGGGGGGTGGCAGCGGCAGACGTGAAAATTAATATTTTGTTATCTTTTATTTATTTTCATTTTTAATTTTAATTTGATCTGTGTTTTTGTTATATTTCATCATGTATGGACTAAATTTGAGTCTGAAATAAATGATTATTATTATTATTATTATTATTAGTTGCTTCCTATCTATCAACGAGTTAAGACGTGTTATAATCAAAGAATATGACTCGCAACAGTCGTTCCAGTGTCTCGCGATTATTCAAATAGTGAATCTTATGAAATGACTTTGTGTCGGTGCTGCTGATGGCAATATCAGTAGAGTTAGGGAGCTGTCACGGGCGCTTCGCCGAAGGTAGACTGCTGGATGAGCAGCGGATGCTATCCTTCAGCGGCTGGCTGGTTCGTTCCGCGCTCAAACCCCCAACTCCCAAGGTCGCGCGCCTGTACGCCTACTCGTGGCACCGGGACCTGCGGCTGGTGGTACCCACTGCGCACGGGTGGACATTTTGAGTTATTGTGCGGTATTTATGTGTGTGTGTAAACCAATAGTAGGTCGGACCCAAATCCCAAAGTGTAAAAGTTTGATGAAACTACATGATTAGTATGTAGGTAGGTATTACTTGTTTAATGACAATGTTTTGATCAGTTTTTATTATTGAATAAAAACTATGCTTTGACCTTTAAATTTTTTTAAATAAATGATTACTGCTATTAATAACTTTTATTATTTCTAATAACATTTAACCTAGAGCAGTGAGCAGGGAGCAGTGATAGCCCGGACGGTTAAAGAGCCGGCCGAAAATCAGTGAGGCTCGGGTTCAAATCCTGGCATGTACCAATGAGTTTTTCAAAACTTACGTACATATTTATCACTAGCTCGACGGTGAAGGAAAACATCGTGAGGAAACCCACAGGTCTCAGAATTAATTCTGAGACATGTGTAAACAGACCCGGTCCGGCGATGGGCTCACCACCTATCACGCTTAGGGGTCCAATGTATCTCGTGAAATGTGGGTATATCCAGTAATGGAATACCTCTGCCTACCCCCTCGGGGATGAAAGGCGTGAGATTATATTATTATTATTATTTATTATTTAACCTAGAATAAAATAGGTAGGTATGTTAAGGCGCGGGCGGCGACCGGCGCTCGGCGCGAGCGATCAGCTGCGCGCGCAGCGCTACCTGCCACTACTACGGTCAACGACACTAGCGCGTAGGGAGCCCGTACGCTTTTATTCTTCAATCACAGGGTTGGCGAAAATTCACACATAAAAAGTAATTATTAAGATAATATGAAAGAAAAAAGTTGCTATATTAGATCTGATATTTTTTTAGGTATTTCGTTACACGATATACATATACACCCTTCAATATTATTTCACCTTTCTGATACATATTGTATAATAATAATTTAAGGGGTATATTTATGTAGTCCAGCATTTTTCGTATCCTAGGTCGGACGGATAGTACTTACTTACTGGAAGTTTTTCTTCAAACATCAATACTTTCTTACTAAGTATACATTACATTTGAACTAATGATATATGTTTAATCTAGACTTATATTAGCTGTAAAAATATTAAGATATGAATTTTGTGAATTAGCTAGTTCTACCTAAAATAGGTGTAATGTTACAGCTAGAATTTAATTAACAGTACTATCTATTTCTACTTGTTTGATTATTATTTATTCATTACACTAACAGCTCTTGAGCTGATTTATATTTGAACTGTTATAGTTATTCATGTGAATAAATTTCTTGAAGGTTATTATAATACAGTAAGTAATTTTAAAATTATAAAACAATAGATTACCTATCTCACTTGATTAGATATGTACGACAAAATAATAAATACCTTTCATTTCCAAACCCATTTCTTTGCAAAGCATTCTCGAGAGGCATTGTGAGGAAGAATACCTTGTCTGGCCGAGGTAACCCCGCATCCGGGGACTTGCACCAGTTCAGGTCCAAACCTAGAACGTAGGCCCTACTTTTTAACAGACTTCACAGGTGTTGAGCCCATCAAAAAGGCTCTTCGCTGGACTGGTATGCTGTGACTTGTCTCAGAATTCATTGTGGGACCTCATGTTGGTTACCTCACAATGTGTTCCTTCACCGTTGGGGACTGATCACATTTAGGGGTCCAATACAAAGAATATACTGGGAAAACTATGGGTGACATTAACATTCTTTTGTTTTTTTCAAAAGCATGTTTGCTTTATGATTGGATTGGATTGATAGGCTTATTATTATAATAGGATTGTACAAGTGGAGTTTTCTACTCATAAGAGTTTCTCAATTTAGACTAATAATAGTAAATTTTTAGACTGCTAGGTCCATACAAGTTAGTAACAATCTATCATAATAGCGGTTCTGCGCGGTTTCACCCGCGTAGTTACCGTTCCCGTGGGAATACGGGAATAAAATATAGTCTTTGTTACTCAAGGATATTCTAGCTTTCCATTGATGAGAGAATTTTTAAAATCGGTCCAGTAGTTTTTAAGTTTATTTGTAACATACATACACAAATATAAATCTCTCTTCTATACAATATTAGTATAGACAAATGTTAGATAATATGTATAAACAAATTGTTGTAGATATGTTTTTATACATATCGCACCTTTGGCAGCAGAAAATGCAACTCCAGAGTAGCAGTATCTGTCAACAATGACGCTGATACCCTGCTCAAGCGTCTGAATGATGCTCTTGGCTCTCTCCCAGCGGTTTGCAGAGAATAACAGGTGAATAGCTTCATCTGGCAAGTCTTTCTGTAACATTGATACACTTATAGGATACAAAATGTAAGGAAGTTTATCAATTCTTAGAAAAGAAAATTCTCATGAGTGTCATCAAGAATCTGCACTCCCCTCAGTTGGTGAAAAACTGCTTATTTCATTTTACCAGTAATAAATTAATTGTGGGACACAATTCACACACCGTTATTCAGTCCCAAATTAGGCAAGGCCTGTAGGTACTATGGGTACTAAACAACTGATAAACATACTATAAATATTAAACAACGGGATGCGAAGCCAACTCAGAAGGCAGGGTCACTACCAACTGAGCCAACAAGCCCGTTGTCAGTAATAAAGATAATAACAGCTGTCCCTAACCAATACAAGTAATAATATAATAGTAGGCAAGCACATAGTGTGTGCTCTTTTTTGCATTTAATTTTGTGAATTGGAAAGTACTTTTCTGATAATGGTAAAACGCGAGAGCTACTTCTCCCTGATATACCTACTCTTCTATTCTTTTGTCAACTATGTTACCTTTGAAGTCAAATAGCTGTTGATAACTTTGCCAATTTCTGTGTGTCTCGCCGGAAAGTTCGTATACTCTGCTTGTATTTGCTTTTTGATGAGGCTATCGACTGGTAACAGAAAAAAATATATTGAAATATAGTACGTAGTAGTAGTCATCATAAGGTAGTATTTCAGGTTGAATTATGTGCTTACCAAGAGCCTTGCACTGTGTGGATTTTCCAGTCCGGTCTACACCCTCTATAACTATCAGGGCACCTCGTTTTATAGTCATTTTATGTATGTCAAACTTTTTTACTGAGACGTATGATTATGATCTTACTACTTTAGTAATTGCGCTATAAGTCAACCTTATTTGAACCAATATAAAAAATAAGTATGGTTTTCTTCAGCAATGTAAATTAGACAATAGACTGAAATTAATGTACATAAACAAAGTGAAAAACATAAGAATAAGTGTCGGCACTCGGCAAATTGGCGGGAATCAAACAGGAGTAATAGTGTTCTGTGAATCAAACGCTAGGAGCCAATGACAGTGACACATCACTGACACAACACTAGTGCAATGTTGTCAGCTTGGGTTTGCTCCATAGACCTTTGTGGTTCGCTCATGGACCTAGTATGGGTTTTCTATTTCTGACGACAAGCTCTCTACATAATACTGTTTATTCAGGAAAAGAGTTTTGGTACACAAATTGCACGCATACCAAGGAAGTTATCATAGTCACTTCAGATTAAATGCATTTGTTAGTAGGCCCGACCCAAACCGCAGCTAACAGCTAGTGGACAAAGATAGGATTATTCCCAACAGTTGACCAATATATTTCGTGTTGTATCTTATCGCAAAGATTAATTTAATAGAAGAATTTGTCAGTTCTAAGTTTCAAAAATCCTCATATCCGAAGGTAAATTCCTGAATATGGCAGCACTATAATTCAACCGTTTAGAAAATATAAGTGCTACGTGCACAAAAAATTTGGGTGTTATTTAAATGGTTAGCAGAGTATTCGAATTTTTGTAAGCAGAAATAGCTAATTGGTCAGCAACTCATGGCCAGCAAACATTACAAAACCTATCAGCAATTTATGTCATTCTGGATGGCTGTAATTATTTTTAAGCTGCAATGAGCTGCTACTGTTTAATAAAATTTTGGTAAGCACTCAGAGGGGAAGCCAAAAAATATTTTTTGAGCTTCATATAAAAGGAGCAAAAATAATCTCAGCAAACTTGTCATGCGCAAAATGGGCGCATTCCTTACATAGATTAGGATTAGGAAGGACTTTGGATTATGCAACTTTTATGATTATGATTATTATTACGATTACAAGTGGTGGTGGTGGTAGTGGTGGTGGTGGTGTTAGTGGTAGTGGCAGTGGCAGTGGTAGTGGTGGTGGTGGTGGTGGTAGTGGTGGTGGTGGTGTTAGTGGCAGTGGCAGTGGTGGTGGTTGTGGTAGCTGTGGTGGTTGTGGTAGTGGGAGTAGGCGTGGGAGTTGGGGGTAGGAATGGGGTGTAGGAGTTCGGTGTAGGAGGTAGTGGGAGGTAGTAGAAGGTAGTAGGAGGTAGGAGGATGTAGGAGCTACTACCTCCTACTACATCCTACTACATCCTACTACATCCTACTACATCCTACTACCTCCTCCTACTTCCTCCTACCACCTGGAGGAGGTAATAGGAGGTAGAGGTAGGAGGATGTAGTAGGAGGTAGGAGGATGTTGGAGGAGGTAGAAGGAGGTAGACGGTAATAGGAGGTAGGAGGAGGTAGTAGGAGATAGGAGGAGGTAGTAGGAGATAGGAGGAGGTAGTAGGAGATAAGAGGAGGTAGTAGGAGATAGGAGGAGGTAGTAGGAGATAGGAGGAGGTAGTAGGAGGTGGCAGGAGGAGGTGGTAGGAGGAGGTAGGAGGTGGTAGGAAGAGGTAGGAGGAGGTGGGAGGAGGTGGGAGGAGGTGGGAGGAGGAGGTGGAGGGATGTAGTAGGAGGTAGTAGGATATAGTAGGAGTTAGTAGGCGGTAGTAGAAGGTAGGAGGAGGTAGGAGGAGGGAAAGGGGTAGGAGGAGGTAGGAGGAGGGAAAGGGGTAGGAGGAGGTAGGAGGAGGGAAAGGGGTAGGAGGAGGGAAAGGGGTAGGGGGAGGTAGGAGGAGGGAAAGGGGTAGGAGGAGGTAGGAGGAGGGAAAGGGGTAGGAGGAGGTAGGAGGAGGGAAAGGGGTAGGAGGAGGTAGGAGGAGGGAAAGGGGTAGGAGGAGGTAGGAGGAGCTAGGAGGAGCTAGGAGAGGGTAGGGGGTAGTAGCTCCTACCTCCTCCTACATCCTCCTACCTCTTCCTACCACTTGCTAAAACCTCCTACCACCCCTTACCACCTCCTCCTACCCTCTCCTAGCTCCTCCTACCCCCATTCCCTCCTCCTACCCTCTCCTACCTCCTACTACATCCTCCTACCTCTACCTCTTATTACCTCCTCCAGGTGGTAGGAGGAGGTAGTAGGATGTAGGAGGAGGTAGGAGCTACTACCTCCTACTACATCCTCCTACCCCCTCCTAGCTCCTCCTATCTCCTCCTACCTCCTCGTACCCCTTTTACTCCTCCTACCCCCTCCTACTACCCGCCTACT
The DNA here is from genome assembly GCA_963855545.1 of Ethmia dodecea. Lineage (NCBI taxonomy): Eukaryota > Metazoa > Arthropoda > Insecta > Lepidoptera > Depressariidae > Ethmia > Ethmia dodecea. The sequence continues at coordinate 12,799,903 of OY979446.1, read as the reverse complement.
ACCACCCACTACATCCTACTACCTCCTACTACATCCTTCTACCTCCTCCTCCCACCTCCTCCTACCTCCGCCTACTACCTCCTACCTCCTCCTACCACCTCCTCCTGCCGCCTCCTGCCGCCTCCTATCTCCTACTACCTCCTCCTATCTCCTACTACCTCCTCCTACCTCCTCCTACCTTCTCCTACCTCCTCCTAACTCCTCCTATCTACTCCTACCTCCTCCTACCACCTCCTACCTCCTCCTACCACCTCTTCCTACCTCCTCCAATCTCCTCCTACCACCTCCTACCTCCTCCTACCACCTATTCCTACCGCCTTCTACCTCCTCCTACCTCCTACTACATCCTACTACCTCCTACTACATCCTCCTACCACCTGGAGGAGGTATGAGAGGGTAGGAGCGGGTAGATGGGAATGAGAGTGGGAGTGGGAGTGGCTATAGTATAATTTTTTACGACATGTTTTCTCTGCTGTTCAATCATGAAGTCTTGCTGACCAAGTAGTTATTTTGCGGACCAAGTAACTATTTTGCGGACTGAATGTTTATTATGCAAACCCATGTTATTGTAAGCTGCCTATTTCTGATTTAATTTTTGACCATTATCAAAATTATTTGCCGAACAGGGATTGCTGCCTGATTTTTTTATTTGCGAACAATATCTTTGTATGCCGACCAAATGATTTAAATGCTGATTTTTTGTGGCTAACCAAATTTTATTATTGCTGCCCATTTAATTACTTCTCAAAAAATTTTAGATTTCCAAATCGTTTTTGGAATATGATTTGGAACTATACCTATAATAATTAATAGTAAATACATATCACGCTCATGCATGGTGATGGTACAGAATATTTTTAAACAGACTGCAACTTTTGTCAATTTCTGAACGATAATACAGTTCAGCAAACCTCCCATCGCACTCCACCCTGTGCGGCTATGCCGGATATGTTCAGAAATCATAAATTCTACCTTGTGCCAGAGACTTAGGATCTACTTTGGACAGCCCTTTTCAGGGGGGTTGAATTTATAGGGGGAGGGGCTAGGGAGATAAAATCCAATCAAGGTCAAGAAGGAACAAACAGACGTGGAAACGGAAACGGGATTGGCGCTGAGGCTGTCATTTTTATCGTGAATGAAGTGAACGCGGAACGATTCGCATTTATCTTCACAACAGAAGTGCATTGCGCGATACTTGCGGTCGCGATTTGGATTGGTTTTTGTCTTGTTTTTGTACATGTACTTTTTGCACTGTTTCTTTGTTTTTGTTAGTATTTATAGTTTTGTAAAACAAAATCATGAAAAAGGGTTACAAAGTCACCGACGTTCGTAGAGAGAAAAAAATCGGAGTCGCCGCTGAGAACCTGGAAGAATTATTAGAGAAATCGCGCAAAAAATTAGGGGTAAGTTCAATTTCTTTGTCTTCAGTGCGTTTAAACGCGTTCCTTTTGTTCATAGACACTATATATTTAAGGTTTTTGCTATTTTAGTTCGAGTTTCTGTCATAATTTCTGAGATTGGCCGTGAGGCTAGATATAGGTCAAGGCCAGTTGCCTTGCCCCATATTTTTACCTTGACCTAATTTGGTTTCCAGTTCAGTGTCAGTGGGTCGGATTGCCGGCTTTTCGTGGCGGAGGACGGCACGCAGGTTGACGATGACGACTACCTCGGCACCCTGCCGCCGCAAACACTCTTCATACTGCTCAAGAGCTCAGAGAAAATGGTAACTGGTACGTTTTAATAGTTTAGCACTTAGATTTAAAGATTTCGTCTCAAAAAGAGGGTATTTCTAGTAATGGAACTTATCTGCCAACCCTCTTCGAGATAAGCGTGAACATATTTTTTTTGCTCTAAACCACATGTAAAACCTCTTTCATGTACCTACTTAGATCAAAACTTCGTTAATTATGAACTCATATTTGTGGACACAGTTTATAAATTGTAGCTTGTGTTTTGTTGTGATTGTGACGTATATATGTCACTGTAAAGTTTCATCTGAATTTGTTCAGTAGCATTTGCGTGAAAGAGTAACAACCACTGTCCATCCATCCCCACAAACTTTCGCGTTTATTAGTAGGATAGAATTTTTTAAAATATCTATTATGTAAGTCATAGAATTGAGGCTATTTTTATTTATTTTATAATTAATAGGATTATACTAGTTTTAGCCAGCTAGTCGTCCGAGTTTCAGGATGAAGAGTAAGCTGAGTAAGCCATGTCCTTTGTCAAGGTTGAAGCTATCTCCATTCCAAATTTCATCAAAATTTATACTGCGGTTTGGACGTGAAAATGTTAATAAAAAAATAATAAAGCTTTTTTATTTCCATCCCATTAACCCATTAATAGTACATAGTAAATGTGTTGTTAATGATGTTAGTATTTATGTATTTTATTTAAGTGTTAGTTTTGTTAGTAGATGACGATGGTATGGACCCCTTTTGGGTAAAAGCCTCCTCCATGTTCTTCCATTTCTCCCTATTTTGTCCAATTTCTGTCCAATTTCTTCCAGCAATTGCGACTATGTCATCAGCCCACCGTTTCTTCGGTCTCCCAACATTTCTTCTGCCCTTTGGCCCCGTCCACTTCGTTGTTTGTATGGTCCATCTCTTGTCTTTATACCTGGAAATGTGGCCAGCCCATTGCCATTTCAATTGTAGAGCTTGGTTTAGTGCATCTGACAGCTTTGTTCTTTTTCTTATCTCTTCGCTACGTATTTTCTGAATCTTTTTTAGTTTTAAAATACTTCTCTCCATGGCTCTCTGACATGAAGTTATTTTGTTTTTTACCTTATTTGTATAGGTCCATGTTTGAGAGGCATATGTTAAACATGGTAAGATACAAGTATCCATTACGATTTTTTTGAGTTTTAAATTGTAATATCCCTTAAGTACTTCTTTTTGAGCCCAAAACTTGTTCCATGTAGAGTTAATTCTTCTATCTACTTCTTCCTCGTTGTTATTTGTATTAAACGATACTTGTTTCCCCAAATATATGTATTTGTCCACATAGTCTATATGATTCTCTTCCACACGGATTATCTTCCGATTGCTATTTGTCATTACTTTGGTTTTGCCAGCATTCATGTATAAGCCTACTTTTTTGCTTTCTTGATCTAGGGTTTGTATTATTTGTTCCAAATCACCAGCTGTTTCAGCAAAAAGAGCGATGTCGTCAGCAAATCTTAAGTGGGTTAGATGTTGGTTGTCGTGAAAATGTTACAAGCTTAAAATAAAAAGCTAAAGTATAGAAATCGAATATCTCTAAAAGTTTTCTTAACTTTCCGAATTTAGTTAACTTTTTGTTTGGGTAATAAAATTTTTTCTCAATTTCAGACTTCGACTTCTACTATCATCTAATACGCACGCAGAAGAGCGAGTACATCGAGACGGGGCGAGCTGCTAAGGAATTCTTCAGTACCAACGCCGCGGAGAAATTCCGCGTGTTCCAGAAGTACATCGCCGCGGCGGACGACGCTCGCACCATGCTGAGCGAGAGGACGCAGGACCCGCAGTGGTTTGAAGGTAATTTTTCACTATTATAGTCCACTACCTGAAGATGTTACCGTAAAGTGGGGATATTTGAAACAGTTTTTTGCATAAAAGTGTTATTTTAACGAAAATTAAAATAGCTAGTGACCAAAATATATTTTTAATGGCATCACTATGTTTAGCTTTACAACGTGGCTGTCCTTTGCAGTAAGCTAGCCTGCATATAAATTTTTTATATATTTTTAAAGGTGCTGTTCCAAATATTACTAGGTTTGGGATATTTGGATTTTGATAATTGTTCACCTTATTTTAATAGATTTTCTACTTCTGTTCGATTTAAACCTGGCAAGCAATAATTGGAACAAATTAAGGCCAAGATTTTGCATAACAAAAACATTTTTTTAATTGATATATACCTAGACTAGGATTTAGAAAATTATTTTTCTAATTTTGTTGAGAAACTAAAGGACATTAAGGGTATTAAATCAATATTATTGTTATTTATCACAGTCAGCGTTTAATGATTAGAAAGGTAGATTTTTAAGGCTATTATTATAATAACAAATGAAACACATACCTATAAAAAAAACATACAGATAAGTTTAAATAAATAAAAAAAACTACAAATAAATTTAAAGTTAACGAACTTATTAAATCTAATACTTTGGAGTGTCGATACAGTAGCAGCAGCAGCTTAGCAGCTTATCCTATAATAAGGGTTTGATTTTAAGCTGCTTGGAGTTCTATCTGCAAATTTTCTTCTGAGTAGTGTGTGTAGGGCTTATACGATTTACCTTTTATGTTGTTCGTGTAAGATTTTTTGTATTTGCGGGGCATTATTACATTGATATCTGTAAATAAAAAATACAGCTTTCCCCTTAATTGTAACTTTAAATACTGGACAGGGGATAATTGAAATAAGCTGTCTTGCCCTACTACTAACGAATATCGTACTAGGGGATATTTGGAGTGGGGATATTTGGAACGTTCCAAATATCCTAAAATACCGTTTCAAATATACCCACTGAAAACATCATTAAAATCATGGCGATCTATAAAAGCTACAGCTGCGTTCTAATTGTTATTAAAAAGAGCGTAAAACGTATGGTAACTTAAATATATTAACAGTTTTCTTACCTTAATATTTCGTACGTTTCCACTCAGAAGTAAGACGACAAAAAAATTACAAGAATTTTCAAGTTTTTTTAAATAACACTTCACGGCCTAACACACGCACCGATAACCTACAGAAATGTTTAATGACATTATCATTTAGTACTGTTGTAATAGAATATAATGAAAAACGTACTACTGTCAGTTAGAAAAATATTTTGGGTTAAATCTTTTTTCCAAAGTGTTTCAAATAACCCCTCAAATTCCAAATATCTCCATTTTACGGTAGTAAAAAGTTCCGATTTATTAATTGTTGGATAAGGTAGTAGACTGTATTCAAATAAATTTGTGACTAAACATTTTTTTTTTCTTTATCTATCTGCAATCAGCTGTTAAGCCTTTATCAGATCTTGTCATTTTCGTCATCATCGCCACATGGAAGGAAGCAGTCCATTGACTACATCCTTTTCATTTAATTTTCCTGTGTTGTTTTTAATTAGGTTGTAGGATTTGACGCCTTTTAAGTCTCATCACATCTGTAGTACTGTCCAGTAGTTTTGTTGCCAGAGAATTTGCATGGTTTGATAGTCGAATTTTGTACTTTGCTGAATAGTTTGTAATCTCTTCTTTTACAGTTGGCATTTCAAGATAACTATGTATTTCCTTGTTGGTGGTAAGCCATGGAGCCTGACTTATGCCTCGTAGGACTTTGTTTTGGAATCTCTGTAATATCTGAATTCAATTTCAAATTCAATATCTCAATATTTGAATTAGAAGCTGATCCCCATAACTCTATCGCATATGTCCATATTGGCTTCAGTATTGATTTATATACTAGTAGTTTATTTTGTAGTGAAAGCCTGGATGATCTTTGCAGTAGCCAGTTCAAGTTTCGATAGCGCAAGTTGAGTTGTTCCCTCTTACTTGAGATATGTTTTCTCCAATTAAATTTTCGGTCCAAATGACAACCCAAGTATTTAACTGAGACATTGTGAGGTAATATTTCTCCTCCTAATTTAACAGGAGGACAGTCTTCACGTTTTAGGCTAAATGTTATATGGACTGATTTATTAGCACTTGCTTGGATACGCCACTCACTGAGCCAAACGTCTATTTTAATTAGGTGCTGCTGGAGAATACTAGAAGCTACTTTTGGATTAGGGTCACTCACTAGACATGCTGTATCATCAGCGTATGTCGCTGTTATAACATCGTCACTGTTGGGTATGTCAGCTGTAAAAATTGTGTATAGTACCGGTCCCAACACTGAACCCTGGGGTACACCTGCTTGGAATGCTCTTAGATTGGTATATTCATTGCCAAACCTGACTTGGAAGAGGCGGTCTGATAGATAGGATTTTAGTACCATGAACGCCGAGTTAGGCAGAGTTTTCTTCAATTTATACAGGAGTCCTTTATGCCACACCCTATCGAAGGCTTGTTGGATGTCTAGAAATACAGCGGAGCAGTATTCCTTTTTCTCGAGTGTCTATATGTGTCTATGAAACATTAATTAAAATTATTATTTAACCTAGCAACTCCCTATAACTATTTGTCTTGTCTTGTATAGTGCAAAACTTACAAGGGAATTCTCTATAGTTCGCTTCGAGAGATCATAATGACCCGGGCAATTAAAATAGGGTTTTGTTGATTGACAATAATACAAATAATATAATTATTTATTGATTTAAGCAAACCAGAGCTATATTTTTAGCATTTGATTTGCCCCACGGTAGCTTAATCAGGTACTGTTTATTTTATATCTCGATAAATATTATTACAATTATAATTGCTGTACTGTTACATAGACACCATAAACCATTATATAAAGCTATGCTGCAGTCTATGCAAAGACAATAGTGTAAGAAGTGTGTGATTGACCAGATTTATTATCATAAGATCGTAGTTACTGTTATCTGCAGGTTTGGAGCCCTCGGAGAAGAATAAAGAGCAGTCCATGTCCAAACGCGTAAAGGATCGGATGCGGAGTTACTACTACAAAACGAAAACTGCTCTGCAGTCCTCAGATCTCTACGTACATTCCAAAAACGGCCGCGGCAAGAAACTCGTAGACCAATTCTTGCTGGATCTCAGAAAATTACTCGAAACTAACAAATACAACGAGACATACTTCAATAGGAAATCGAATAGGGCTGACCGTTTATGCAGCGACAGCGGGCTTTTCGAATGCGGAGGTCTGTGGAGCATAGACAAATGCTCATATGAAGGAGAACACGTGATCAACCCTTACAGAAGTCGCGAGGAACGCATCATATTCCAAACTTGGAATTTAGACCATAAAGTCGAGCTGTCACGGTCTATAATACCGAAAATCCTGCAAGCCATCGACGGTTTGTACCGCGGTGATATAAAATGCATATCGTGCGAGAAAGGCTCCAAAAAAGGTGGCATAGAGGCTGATAGGTATTACCTACAGATTTTTACGCGGGAAAATCTAAAACTGGTCCATATAGTCTGTCACTATAAGGGGAAACATGATGCTGAATCTGACGTTTATACTGTATGCAAAAACTGCTTTGGCCAAAGTATTGTGTAAGGTTAATTAATAGCAATGAAAGAGCAATGTTACTTATATATTGTTAGTTAAGTGCTTTGACAATTTTATCTGTTCTATTTATTAAGAGTCTAACAGACCTGTGATAAGGGAATCAGTTCAGAAATTGGGTCAGATACAATGCTTGTATGTATTTGAATCTTTTTAAGCTATTGCATAGCTTTTATCGCGGGCCTTGAGCGTGGAGACCGAATCCAGAAATTCCGTAACGAAAATAACCTAACACCCCCCTCTCCGACCGGCACAGCGGTGATACTTTTTAGTTTTGCCATCTATTGATGAATAGCAGAACTTTTAATGACTTTTTTTAAATATCACGCTTGTATCTTTAGTTCAGCAACTCGCCTCTAGGTGGCATTGGTTGTATCGGCGTTACTGCGCATTATAATTGCATAAGTTGATAATAAATGCTATTCAATAGCTTTACCGCGGCAGTTCCCGAGTGCCACACGTCTTTTTTACATTATTTGGGTATTAATCGCGTTAAATATATACTTACTTAAATTATATTTAAAATAAACGAATCTACAGGGTGCAAAGGAGTACGTTGCTTACACATATTATATAAAAATATGGTTTATGTTTCGACATAACAATAAGTACCTAGCCTCTAAAATAATGGGTGAGAATTATAAACTTACTGGATGTTTTTTATCGTCTGGAAAAAAAAACGTATAAGGCACCTATAGCCGAAGTTATACACGAGATTAATTGTTAAATATAGTCATGTTAAATGCAATTAACAAAGTCTAGAAAAGAACGCACACATTCGCAGGAATGGAAGCTATGAGCCTGTTTCTTTTTAAAATACTATTTCAAATATTTCAGTGCGTAATATTGACTACAATTGAGTAATGTATACAAATTAGTATAATGGTATTATACAAGATTTGTAAAAAACCTTTTTTTAAGTAACAATGCTAAATGAATTTATTACACTTGTACCATATTTTTTTCCAGACGGTATATCTCTGGCTAAAATATATTTATGTAGGTACGGTTATCAAATAACCGAAGAAACTGTGGAAAGTACATTTGATCATATAGATAATAGTTTCTTGGAGCTTAATATAGACGAAAAATTTGCTTTCGCATATTATTATTAATAACAATTCAAGTAGCGAAATATCATGTAATGTAGCCTTTATAGTAGTAAATGTTTACAAAATATATGAATATTGTTAATGTTTAAATCATTTATTAGTATATAAAGATTTTTCTATACCTTAAATTGATCTCCTCTACCCTTTAGTAGATTAAATAATCAACTATTATATTAAGGTACTATTTGACACTAGTTATAAAATAAATTTATTTTTATATCTAATAACTTGGATTAACATTATTCCAGTTTCCTTGTGGTTGTGTAGTCTTTATTACAAATATAATGGTATCGGTGCAGTATGCATTATTATCTTTATTGTAGATAATTTAGGAAAATAAATTATTATCGCCACATTCATAAAAGAATACATTGAAAAGAAATTTATGTTCCATATTTTTCTTCGCAGTATTATTTTATTACGAAATCAGGAATTGATGAAATCTCAATTGAATTACAGGGGACTATATATTGCGTTGTAAATTATTAACCACTTAAATTAAATAATAATTTTAATTTATTACTAAATATATCGAAAATGAAAATCATATAAAAAGTGTGGACATTCAAAGACTACATTAGAAAAAACTTACTTGTCTGTTACGCTGACTCAGGGGTCCGCGACGAAAACTAGGTACTTTCTAGTTTTTCTGGGTCCGTCTTGTCATTCGAAATAATGAATTTACATAGGTACATACTTAAAGTTTTTGAATATTATATTGATTCACTGAAAATAACGATTTACCTGCCGAATTAGTAGTTTTTTTTACAAATAATTTGTAAATAGTTCTTTATATTTAGATAGTTTTAGAAAAATTTGAAAAATGTGAAAGGAATTTAGTTTTACATGTACCTACCTACTAAACTATACATTTATTATAGGTATTGGGTCAAATACTTAATGAAATTCTCTAAACGAAAAACTTATAAAATTAATCTCAAACGGCTAAGGAAACAAGTTGGTTGTTCAATACAAGAATGTAATACATAGATTATTTCACGCCTTTTGAGTAAGCGACAATGGACAATATTCTCATCTCACGCCCAAAATGAAATAGCAATTTTGCACTTGTAATAAAAGTATTTGAGGTAAGTATTGGTATTTTCACTTCACCTAAATACTTTTTTAAATTGGTACAGTCAAGAGCACGTTAAGCTTGACACTTTGGACTTTGACCCGGCCCTGTATTTTATGGTGCGCAGTACAAATCAGAGCTCAGCTTAAACTGGTAGTGTCAAGCTTGACTTGCTCTTGACTGTACTTATGTAAATATATGAAAAATGTCCAGTATAAAGGAATTGACTTTCTAACCATCAATTATGTTCACGAATTATTTTCAATATAAATTTAAAAACATTGAAAAAAAAATCGCATACTCAACATGTATTCAGATACATAATCTTAGCAAATAAGAATTATAGTATTGTATAATACGAAAATTCCTATTTTGTTACAATAATATTATACTGTAGTTAGGATAGAATAGTACAGCAATATTATTATGTAAGTGTTTATGCGTTTGTTGTAATGACTTTGACATACATTTGCAATGGTTACGCGCCAACTTTGCCATTCTGAACATAGCGCCACTACTGTCGCATCACCGCTTTATTGTCTACTAGCGACCCGCCCTCGCCTTCTGGTTTCCGCGTTTATCGCTCTTTCCATTAGTGAAAACCGCATCAAAATCCGTTGCGTGGTTTAAAAGATAGAGCAGACGCGCGGCGGAAAGCGACTTTTGTTTCACACTATGTAGATCGTATAGGTATCATCCTAGACGCGCTAGAGCTCTTGGATGTTGAAATATATGCTACATTTAATGACCAATTCGGTTCTATTTGACAAAGTAACTAAATGCCAGGTGCAATCTTCGAAAATATGAGAAGATTGTGGCGCTGCTGAAATGACTTAAGTTTAGCACTAAAACCGCCTCTTAATCCTCGGTTGGAGTGAGTGCTCAGCAGTGTGTTACAGAGTGATTATGATTGGAAATTTGATTTTCTGTAAAGTGATCGCTCGTACAGGCTGGTAAACTTTCTGGAGCGTATTGTACATCGTCATAGTCATCACAGCAACGTGCAACATAGCAATGTCAAACATAAAGTAGAAAATAAGTAGACGCTTCCATTATAGCTTTAGATTCTAGTAGTGATTGTGAAGTAGACGGCGCGTTTTAGCGAGCTCGGCATAGGTATTTTATGTTTTTGGAAAAAATATTTATGAACAAGTAGATAGTTAAGTGTTACCAATTTTATGTGTTATTAAAATTTCAATGCCGAAATTCATTCTGAAAAATAATGTGTAATACACTCGGCGTCAAAAAAATCGCACCTTCGGAAAATAATACTTTAAACCACTTTTAATCACATTTAGAATCTATGGTGATGGGACTATTAAGTATCATTTTAAACATTAATTTAACGCCATTAAAATTAACAATCATTTATGCCATAAAAAAAAACATTTCACCCAAATAACGACGTTATACAAAAATAATGCATAATTACTTTATAAAAGGGCCGCTAGTTGCGCTACCTTTTAGAGGTATAAAAGGGGGAGGGGGGTTAAACTAGGTTTTAAATAATTTTTAAGCATTTTTTGTCTTACTTTAATTCTTTGTCAACAAACTTTTTCTTCTTTTGCAATCACTTCTTTTTTTATGACCTAGCAAGACTAAAGTACGATTTGCTGAATGTTGATGATTAAACCTATAAAATGATACCTAATAGTCCCATCATCATTGATTCTAAATGGGATTAAGTGGTTTTTCAAAGGTGCGATTTTTTGACGCCGAGTGTAGTAGTTTTAGTCAGTCAAGTACTGCCATACTTACAAGAAAGAAAATCAATTTTATTAATATTTAGCTTACAAAATATATTAATGACTAAACAAGCTAACCCTGTCTTTGCGTTTTAGCTAAGGCCTTCTCGCATTGACAGCATTTTTAGGCCAAAGCCAGTGTCCGAGCAAGCTAGACGTACCTAGGCTTGGAAAATGTTTAGAAATATTCTCAATATACAGTATTACGATACCTTCTCCTTTAAATGTATAGACTTTTTCATGTTTCAGTGTGTGTTATACAATGGCGGATTCCATAAATAAGTGCCAAGTAATTTGAACAGAAAAGAACAGTAACCTTACTGGAAAAAATATTATCTTTGTGACCATAGACTGCAAAGGAATGCAGGTTCTTGAAAATACTTACACCGAATTGACTTCATGCATGCGATGGGTAGGCGAGACGATAAATGGTCAGTACTTAGTGTGTTGAATCATCTCCACTTGATTATTGATGTAAGTTTATTTTATTGTTGTAAAATATTAGAACTACCTATATTTATAAAATTAATGTTAACAGAAATCTATTAGTCCAACTTATTTGTTGAATGATAATAAATTTTAAAATATTGAAGTTTTTAGTATCTCTTACCCTAGAAACTGTGTTTTTCCGGCATAAAAAGTAGCCTATGCCTTGATCAAAATGTAAACTATTGCCATTATATTATGATCCTTTTCTTTTTCTAAACAGGGACCTTATTGACATATTAAATTGGATTTGGCCTAGATAAAAGCAAAAAAAGGAAGATACGGTACATTCATAGAAAGCATAGTTCCGTAAGCTAGTACCATATCGTCCTTTTTAGCTTTCAACTAAAGGATTCGTCATTTGACATTTAATTTTATTACACTGTCAGCGCTTGCTCTATAACGGTAATGATATGCACGTCAGAAGCAATTTACGTCAAAATGAAGCCCATTGTGATTAAGATTGTACATAGACAATTAATTATCCCTCAGCTTTTTTTTCGTGTCGTAAGAAAACAGATATTGTGAAATAAAAACCTAAATGATTACGTAATAATGTATAATCAAGTAACATTATAGCATACACTTACAATAATAACATCTAAACCTCATTTTTATCTCCTCTTTCTTCCAGGTGTCTTTTTGCCTGGATTCCTCTGTCCTTTTCCAGCTTTCGGCTTCTTGGCTGAGAAGTTTGTTGCGTTTCCCTTACCCTTGCCTTTAATACGTCTGCCTTTAGGTGGCTTCATCGTTTTCTTTTCTTCTGATCTTCTGGAATGGAAACAAAATAATGTAAAAGCGTTTGGTGTCGCTATTTTGAGATTAATTACAATATCACAGAATCTAATGATATTATAGATAATTAATTTAATGATTATAATGGGTTCAATTCTACAACACCGTCTAAACCTTAATTTTGTTTGACAGCTGCTAAAGCATTTTGCTATTCTAGGCAGTACTGTCAAAATCAAATGACAGGACTAAAAATGAATCTGACGTTCCTAATTTATCTGGTCAATTCAATTTAAGTTTAGCGACCTTATGGCTATTCTGTGGACGCCATTTTAAGCATTTTAGAAATGTCATCACGACTAAACCTCCTAAACTTAGCGGCGATTAAAATGGTGTCGCTTAAATTAGATTATAGGAAAAATCCCAACATATTTGTGTTTGTGTTATTTTTCAAGATAATATGTTCCATATTTTTAGAAATAGTCAAGAGGGTTTTTGGTGGAAATACGAAAAGGGGATCATGTTTTTTTGTAAAATTTATATTTTGCTGTATATTTTGGGTTTTGACTAATAATATTTTGTGTGGCAGGTGTCTGTGAAGGTGTGCAGTGAATGGAAATTTCGATAAAATGCATGGGATCGACGTTGTTAGATTGCCGAAGTCATTTAATGAAGTCTTCAGTAAAAGTACTATAATTTTATTGGCAATAATCCAAAAAAGGGGTGTTGATGACTCAGTATTTTTGTACATGGACTCCAAAGCAGAGCCGTTTAACTAAGAAATTTGAAGATTGCTGAAGATGTTATTGAATTAACAAGAAAACAAAGACTGAGGACGAGGCACATATCCATTTAAAGATAAACTTAACTGAAGACGAGGCAGTACGGTCTATGACTCTAGTCCGTCCAAAGAAAAAAAATCTATTTGATAATACCTTTTCAGTGTTGCCCGAATAAAAGTGACTTTATTATTTGAAGTAAAACAAGAAAATATAAATTAAACCTATGTTAAAATGATAAAAATGGCATCGAAAGTAATCGTTGAGAACTTTATTTACATATTAATATATATATACACATTTATTATTGTATTTTTTTTAGATTTCATTCATTCGTTCACTCAGCTCTTTTTTTATTTGTAATTGCAACACTATTCAACTTAGGCATTTTACGCTGTGGTTACTATCTAAATTTAGTAACCATGGCGTTTTAGAATTGCATTTGGCTTAGCGGCTGCGTAAAACTAAATATAATTTAAGAAATTTAGTTTTAAGCTATTTAGGCAGTGGACGCGTAGAATTGAACCCAATGGAGTACCTAACTTATTTTGTATGAAACGGAGACAATCAAAGTCCGTGCAATACAAAAACACTGCGACTTATATATAAGATTTAGATTGTGTAATAGAGGTTTTATAGTTAACAGCTGTTCCGCGCGGTTTCACCCGCGTAAGACCCGTTCCCGTAGGAATACGGAGATAAAATATATCCTATGTTATTTCTAGAAAAGTCAGCCAATATACAACCCATAATAACTGCTTATGGACAACTGTCCGATCGCATGTTTGGATCAAAATATAAAAAAAAAACTTCTAGAAAAGTAAAGCCGTATACAGAAAGAAAGCTGAAAGCTTGTCGGCGCGAAAGGACCAGCGCCGATCGGCGCTGGTCCATTCTACAGAAAGCAAGCAGATTGAAGCAGAGCGAGCAAAATGTCGTACGATGATTGGCGGGCGGCACCAGCGCTGACCGGCGCTTATCAGCGCTTGTTCATATAAATGCCTCCGCCGGTTACCTGCGTAGACCGGCGCCTGTAGGCGCCGATAGGTGCCGACAGGCGCCGGTCGGCGCTGATGGGTTTTCGGCTTTCTTTCTGTATACGGCTTAAGCTTTCTATTGGTAATAGTATATTTTATATCGAGGGACTAAACGAAGCCATTATATACCAGAGGTGGTTTGACTCCCGAGCTTGCGAGGGAGTCATGAAACCGAGGGTATATTAAGTTGGCGTTTAGTCTCGAGGTGGAAACTATACTTTTCACTTTGAGTGCGAGAAAAATTGTGAATTTAGTACAAATTTATTTAAAACCCAACAAAGAGCCACGAAGATTTGTGGCATAGTCTCAGTAGCGCCCTCTATATTTTTGTCGATACCGTGTCTCACGATGAAACCTAGCTAGATCGATAGAGGATAAAAAAGTGAACAAAAAATAATTAATGTACCTATGTCCGAAAGTGTCATCTTTCGGAGCTATTGAGCTTTAAAGTTTGTATGGAATTTCTACGTAACTTAGTTTCATTATTGAATTTGTCACTTGATGCTAGTAATCTTGGGGATTCAAACCTACTTTGATGTTTTATGTAAGTCTGACAGCTTTTTTTATAAGTTTTAATAAAAAAATAACTTGATAAGATCCCGATTCCGCTTAGTAGGTAGGAAGGTAGGTAGGTACCAACTTATTAAGATGAAATGATAGTATCATTATTATAAGTATTACTAACCATCAAACAGCATATAATTTTTTTTGTATATGTAAGACTATGGATTTAATGTCCGAAATAAATATGACTGATTGATTAACTATGACATAAGTACATGATGGCTAAGTTACCAAAATAGTGTGTATTTTAGGTGGTAGGTATTTAACTGTACATATCGATGGAATATTTCAGATACACTTAAACCGTTACTGTGTGTTAATTTTTTTCTCGTATGTTGAACCATTTCCTAACATAACGTACGTAATATCCAATAATTAGGTAGGTACAGTCTGTTGTAGCTGTTAGGAGAAACGAAACACTGTTACTTGTATGGACATAAATGTCAAAACCTTTCTTTTAGCTCGTGAATAGAATGTACTTTGACCCATAATAATGGGTGGGAGGGTGCTTTATAATGGGTGGGAGGTCCCATAATGAGATTAGCAAGATATAGTGATAAATTCATTCAAAAGCTCAATAGCTCCGAAAGATGACACTTTCGGACATGGGAACCCTTATTACTTTTTGTTCACTTTTTTGTCCTCTATCGATCTATCTAAGTTTCATCGTGAGAGGCGGTATTGACTAAAAAATAGAGGGCGAAACTGAGACTATGCCAGGCCCCATACAAAAATCTTCATGGCTCTTTACTCGACAAAAATTCAGAAATTTTCGCGGTCAGTTTTTTCTTCTAAACCTGTCAGGCTGTCACAGATTAACAAAGAGATTTAAATCTCTTTGCAGGTAAACAATTTAAAACACATGGCGCCACCTTCTTCGCGGAAAAACCATGGAACTAAAACTCTTCACATTTTCGCAATGAAGATGGTCCACACTCTACAGATATTTACTGGCTGTTCGAGGTTGTCTTTTTCTCATTAAGGAAATTGAAAAAAAAATACTTAATACTCCCTAGGGACTAAAGTGGTCACTTTAGTCCCGCTTCGTAGGGCTATATTGGCGTACTTTTAGAGCATGAGAAGTGAAAAAGAATTTTTAAAATCATTCCACATGTTTTTGAGTTTATTCATAAGAAACATACAAAAATACAAATGTTTTGTCTTTATAATATTAGTGTAGGTAGATAAATGCATTTAAAACACTTACTGCACTTGCTCGTCACGTATTTGCTTTGAAACAGCCTTATCCATGTCTATCTTGGGTCTCTTATTTAGAATGTTGTCTATAAGGCTCAGGTTACTTTCCCTCTCTGCTTGGGGTGTAGGTATTGGCGCCTTCCTCTTCCGCTCCTTCCCAGGTATGAGCTCGTGGATACCCTTGCCTCGAGCTTCTTTCTCTTTTGGTAGTTTATCTTGAAATTTACCAAGGGAAGCTGTTGAGGCCTTTGCTACTGTTGCAGCTGTAGCTAGCTAGAGATGATAAAAACAAATAAATAAATAAGGCATCCGAAAATACACTGGGAGAAGGAGGCTACCACTTAGACAGGTATTACAATATCTCTGCCCACAGACAGCCTCCCTATGCAGAGCATGCATGGAGGTAGGAACGGCTGTGCACATGCTGCTGGAGTGTGAATATGTGGCTCAATACCAGGCTAAACAACTTTGATCCCTGAAGCCCTCGCAGACATGTAATCATTTTTGGGTTTCCTTAGAAGCTGGGATAGCAAGAATAATCTGTTCCCACTATCACGCAGAATAGTCGTTGTTACCATACCTCTGTCGCTCCTTCAGGGATATGGTGTCTGCATATTTATATTATAAATGCGAGGATGTCTTTCTGTTTGTTCCTCTTTCACGCAAAAACTACTGAACGGCGTTTGATGAAACTTTACAGTTATATAGCTTATACACCAGAATAACACATAGGCTATATTTTATTTCCGAATTCCCACGAGAACGGGAACTACCGGGTGAAACTGGTAGTTGCAAAAAAAGAATGAGGAATCACCTGTGTCGCAGAGGCCTTATCTGATGTAACTGGTAACCCGACTCTAGGAATCTTCACTTTCCTTGCTCTAGCAATGTTCTTCAGTCTCAGAAGTTCATTCTTTGCCACTTTCTCAGACTTCTCCCCAGCTTTCTTCTCGTACATGTCTGTCATCGGATCTACGTTCTGAGGCACTTCGATTAGCCAGTTCTTCTCTTTTTCTGCTGCTGCCCGTTTGAATCTGCAAATTCAAATTTTATTATTAGTCTGTTTTTCTGCCTTAGTGTCTAATGACCTGCAAAAATTCTGTAAAAAATTAAAATTAGATACATAATAATATTTATTTTATTAGTTAACGTTATACGATATAAAGGCAGGAGTGCCCCAAGGATCTGTGCTGGGACCTGTCCTATATATCTTGTACACTGCGGACCTACCACAAATAGAAGATACCACCATCGCTACTTTTGCGGATGACACGGCCATACTGGTCAACAACAAAGACCCTCAAAAGGCTACAGATATCCTGCAAAAAGGACTTGACCAAGTAACGGAATGGCTTCACAAATGGAAAATCAAAGCCAGCGCTAGTAAATCCATACAGATCACCTTCACCCTGAGAAGGGGAGACTGCCCGCCAGTAAAACTGGAGGACATGACACTGCCACACAAGGATACTGTCAAATATCTAGGCCTACACCTCGATCGGCGGCTGACGTGGAGGCATCACATCAAAGCTAAAAGAGAGGAACTCAACATCAGATATAAAGAACTATATTGGCTAATGAAACGAAACAGCAAGCTATCTACAGATAATAAGTTATTGATCTACAAGGCAATACTCAAGCCAGTATGGACATATGGGATCCAACTGTGGGGTAGCGCCAGTGATTCCAATATCATGATACTGCAACGAATGCAGAATATTATTCTCAGAACAATATCTCAAGCACCATGGCTAGTTACCAACAACGAGATCCATAGGCACCTACAAATGGATACTGTAAAAGAGGAAATTCAAGCCTTCACCAACAAATACCAGAAACGACTGGAAAAGCACCCGAATGCACTTGCGACTGAACTCTCCCGACAGAGCTGTGCTAAGCGTCTGAAACGGAAACACATATTCCAAATGCACCCAAAAAACTGACACAGTTGGCTCCTGAGTAGATGTCCTCATTGGAAGACACACTCGACCTGACTCCAACCACATCTTCTAACAAACCTGCTTATAGTAGATTACTGATTGCAGATAAACCTAAAAAAAAAAAAAAAAAAAAAAAAAAATTATTAGTATTATTACTATTAAGAATTATTCTAAAGCATGAAAGTCCAATAATTAAAGGATAATTAGAAAGGGAGAGCTTTCGGTGGGCTTTCATTTCTTGACGATCATTGTGCAATATCCCCTCAAGTGTGGGAGTCAAAATGGCCGATTTGCATTGAGTGTGAAACCCGCAGCGGGGTTCGTAACAGTCAAGGGTTTTTAGGGGCCCAACCTCCACTAAAACTGCATTTTATTATCCCTTGGTCTAGCAGAAGCCCTTTTATCGAACTGAACGTTATTATAATTAAGTTTGCTACCAAAAAATAAATACTTTTGTAATATTTGTGTAGTAATAAAGTTGTAGGCAGGTGGTATAACCGGGGTACCTAAATGTAGAAGAGGTTTTGGACTATATTTTTTTAAGCAAACCACTTTTGAGCTTAGTGACCGTTTTCATGAAAACCTTTTAATAGTATTTACAAATAAAAAGCACAATATCTATAACTCTCATACAAATATATTACACAATCAAAGATTTAACAGTAGAACAAAAATGGTGCCTATCTTTAAAACAGCCTCAAGTGGGTTTTTTCCTCTACAAAGTACATAAACGACGGCTTTCTAGCTGTCTCACTTCTCGCTTAACACGTTTTAATGAGTGAAACAGAGATAAAAACAGTCTCCCAGTGTGTATGGGCTCGAAATATGAGCGGGTAAGCTTTGCCACACTTGATTGATATTTGACAGCACCCCGCAGCGGGTCTCGCCACACTTGAGGGGATAAAGGCCTTATACACTGAATCTTAAATGCCTAATAGTCGTACATTCAGTTTAATTTACTGTAGTACTCATGAATCATTTAATAAAATCCTTAAATTTACATTTGACATACCCATATAAAGGCACCCATTTCTGCAACTGTTCATCCCATTTCAGCTTGTCCTTCTTCTGTTTAGTAATGCCCTTGGCTTTCGCAAACTCTTGCCACTTCGTCAGTGGCTTTGGCTTGGGTACAGGCTTGGCACGGGGCAGAATTGTTGTGGGGACCGGGAGACGTACTACAATAGCTTCCTCAATCCTCTCTGTTGGTAACTCCCACACTTTGTTCAAAAGCAGCTGCGTGTTATCACGTGCTAGGGATTGTAAATATTCATCTCTTTTCTTATCCAATCTGAAACATTGAGTTAAATCGGAAGGACTTTAGAACAAGGAACCACCCCGATTGTCGCGGGGGGCGGAGGGGGAGGGGGGGAGAGGCTACCTACCTTCCCCACCCCCTCCCAGAGCGCGGAGATGCCTAGTTTCCGAGATATTTGAAAAATAAGTTTGTATGAAAATCGCTACCGCCTGTTAAAAAAAAGCTCATCAGTTGAAATTGGCGTAAAAATCGCTACCGCCTATTTAAAAAAAGTGGTTTTTTTTGGTAGAATTTGTTTTTGGGACAGACTACATAACAGGGGCCAATTCGGTTTTGGCACGCGCCGACCGCTGCCGCGGTACGCTCGCTCGGCGGTACGCTCGCTCGGCGCGTGCGTTGTCGTTAGCATACTAACCTAACCTAACCTAGATCTTAGGTGTGAGTAGTATTTGTTTTTGGGACAGACTACTTAAAAGGGGCCAATTCGGTTCTGGTTAACATGCTAACCTAACCTAATGAATTTGACATGGATAGTTGTCTTTTTCGTGCAGTTTGAGAATAATTTACTGTTTTTTCACCAATATAAAAAAAAAAAATATCTTAAAAACTAAAAGGGAAGAACTGTACAACAGGTGACGTGGAATTTAGGGGTGCGGGGGGGTTTGGGGGGGGGGGGAGGGGGGGGTGGGGGACCCACCACCCCCAGGCGAGGAAACGCATAGTTTTTTTTTTATGAATTTTTCAAAATTGACAGAAGCGGGGTGAAAAATCGTTTCCGCTTGGTATAAAAAAAGTCGCCGGTGCAATATTTCGGCTCTGGCACTTCGCCGGCCGCTGCCGCGGCACACTCGCTCCGCTCGCTCGGCTCGTGCGTTGTGGTCACAAGAAAAACCTAACCTAACCTAGCTGTTTGGACTGCGGTATTCTGCCTTAGACAAGTGACCGGGGGCCATTTCGGTTCTGGCACTTCGCCGGCCGCTGCCGCGGCACGCTCGCTCGGCTCGTGCGTTGTGGTCACAAGAAAAACCTAACCTAGCTGTTTGGACTGCGGTATTCTGCCTTAGACAAGTGAGCGGGGGCCATTTCGGTTCTGGCACTTCGCCGGCCGCTGCCGCGGCACGCTCGCTCCGCTCGCTCGGCTCGTGCGTTGTGGTCACAAGAAAAACCTAACCTAACCTAGCGCTACATATTCATAGAGATCACACGGAAAACACAAAGCACTCGACGTAGGTACCGATAATCCAAGATCCAAA
Organism: Ethmia dodecea; assembly: GCA_963855545.1. Taxonomy (NCBI): domain Eukaryota; kingdom Metazoa; phylum Arthropoda; class Insecta; order Lepidoptera; family Depressariidae; genus Ethmia; species Ethmia dodecea. The sequence continues at coordinate 12,779,558 of OY979446.1, read as the reverse complement.
CTGTTAATGACCTACAAAATGGCGGATGACATCTACCACATATTACGTTCCAGCAACACTTTTTTCTTTATTTATCAAAAAACCATAGACTACGACGCATTCACGAACAAATTTGACATTTGTAATAGACGAAACAAAACGCATTGACGTTTAACTTAGGAGAAACAAAACGCATTGACGTTTGACATATGTCCTCGCGTCAAATTTGTACAGTTTTGAGGTTATTTATCATAATTTCAAAAAATTATATCTCGAAAACTATTGATTTCCTCACTTTGCCATTTTGGTAAATAAACCCTCTTATATACCTCTATCTACAAAAAAAATATGAAGCAGAAATTCCACGTCACTTGTTGTACAGTTCAGCCACTAAAAGTTTCCGCAGGTTGAAATTTTGGGAATTAATATGTCTTGGCCAGGTCTATTATAGAAAAAAATATGAAGCCAATCGGCGTGGTTCCTTGTTCTAAAGTCGAGCCGGTTATGTACTAAAACTAATGTTGATAATACTCCAAGATTTTCAAAAACATTTTACCAGAAAAAGTTGTACGAATTTTAAAAATAATTTTAAAAAATCCGATATGCGATTTTGTCTAGAAAATTTTTATTGTAATTAAAATTAAGGGTAGCGATCCCTAGTCCCTAGTACTTCCTGCTCACAGAATCGCCATGAGCCATGAGCATAGCTTGTGGACTTGTACTAGATAAAGATTACTGTTGATTTCCTAAAGCAGAGCCTTTATAGCGCTAAAAGTGTGACTGCGTAGTTAGGTCAAGAAGAAACTCACTTCAGTAACTTTGTATCCAAATCATTTGTGTCAGATGCCAGAAGTGTTCCAATGTCGTAGTCTAAATCTAAATGCTTTTCAACAGTTATAGGTTTGTATTTTTCAGTTTTCTTTTGCTCTCTTTCCAATATTTCATTAACAATATCCATGATAAAATCTTTTGAAATATCACAAAAACATAACCTCTTGGTACGCTAAACTTGACGTTTATTTACACGTGCGTGCCAGTCGTGCCACAGACCATTAACCAAAAGTGAAAGAGTAGAGAGAACTGTCTACTCTTTCACTTTTTCACTCTCAGAAGTCTCAGAGAACTAGTAAAACGTAGGTATTTCAAGAAATTGAATAAAAAAAATCTCTACCTACCCCTTCGGGGATAAAGCTTGATAAAAGGCGTGAGTTTTTTAATATAAATATAACAACTTTGAATTCTCGTTCTAATTAGGGTGATGGCTCTAAATTACTTATGCCTAGTTAAACAAAAGAATCATGTTACAAAAGAGTAAAAGTTCCGTTCCACGCAATACGTATTTTTAGGATATCTCTTTTATCTGTTGTTTTTTATATTTTGTCTTGATTTATAGTCTTAGATTTTTATTTAGAAATTTAGAGAAATTGTATTTTAGCAATAATAATAAAATATTCATTATTTTTGGAACCATCTATTTTCCTTACTAGAAAGTTGTATGCATAGAACGGAAAAATGTTAACTGTCACCGAACCCGAGCTATGCGAAAGACAAAAAACTGTGTTGTTTTTGATACTGGTCAGTGGTCTGTGGTTTTTGATGTTTTTCTTTTAGCTCCGTGGGTTTGATTTGTTTGATATTGATTGTTAATCTAGATATCATGACTACGAATTCCGATAAAAGTTATTGCTTCAAAGCAGAAAACAAATTCCTAGCAAAAAGTGGTTGTAAAAAACGTATGTGGCGTTCTCTGAAACAAATATTAACCGCTGAGAGAGCATTACCATGGCCCAGTGAAGCAGTTTTGTGTAAGCTTGCTCATTACCGTGCGCAGGTTGTGGGCACAAAATATTGCATAATTAACAGGTGTTTTAATATTGCAGACTACTCCATAAACGCACCACCATCTTTCAAACCAACGAAAAAGTATTCAGATATTTCTGGACTGCCGGCGCCGTACATCGATCGTCACTCTAAGCTTTATTACAGCAACGCAGAAGAGTTCGCGACTGTACGAAGCTTGCCAATGGACATCACGGCTGGATACTTGCAGCTAAGGGGTGCCAGCACAGTGGTGGGGTGATAAAACAAACTGAGATTTGATTGGACTACCTACTTCATAATGTTTGTCAAAGAACAAGTAATGTAATTGCCCAAAATTAGATCTCTGTGTAAATGTGAATATCCTATGCAAACATGAAAAGGATTTTTTTATTCATAAATGTTTTTATTGATAATATATAATAGTTTCTGGAAACATAAATGTCACATTTAGACTTACTGAGATATTCATTATTTATAAAAAAAGAAAATAACAACTTAATATCACACTTACACTAACATAATCTTATCTCTAAATGCTAACATAATGAAATACACTGGTACAAAAAACTTCCTGCCAGCTAACATGTAAGCTGTGTGTGACAACTTTGTTTTTTGTGCAAATTAAATTTATTAATAATAATAAAATGCACAAGATAAGCACGCTCATGTTAGATAGGCTATAGTGCCAATATCACTTTCAACAATGATCCCTTGGTTCTCTAGAGGTAGAGAACCCATCTGGCATTGCCATATGAGTGTTGCTAGATGCTATATTCATGAAAATGGCCAATATTTCTTTTTCTGTCAGCAATGAGGTTAATGTCTGGTACTCAGCCAAATTCTGAGCACTGACAACGAGGAAACGGATTTTACATAGTGCTCTCCACATTAACTCCTTGACATTTTTACCTGGAATTGAGAAATTTGTTCTGTATAATCTTTGAGATCTCTTAGGGCTGGACCGGTGTCCATATGGAACAGAATTTTAATGTCGCAAATTAGGGGTGTCCACTTAGAAAATACATCGATGTTTTTTTTCGATGCAATACATCGAGACTGTACATCGATGTTTTTCGATATATCGGATAGAAACATCGATGTTTTTTCAACATCGAGTATTTTTACCTGTTACTAACAAAAAAAATACTTTTCATGCAAACCCGCGTTGATTCAGTTGTTGTTAATTAAAAAAATTAAGCAATGAGAGAACATTCTTTGTTTTTATTAGAAAAAGTACAAACAAAATACAATACATATAATACAATACACTGTTTATTTATCTTCTTGGTTGTCGACAGTAAAATGATAGTAACTTTTATCAAAGACTTGATTGTGACTTCTTGAGGCAATACAAAAATGTCCATTCCACGCAAAGAGATTAAAATATAATAGGACATAGAGGGGGCATTGGGAATATTTTCATACAAAACGTTTATGCATGTTTGAAGCTCAAGCGTCATGTCAGTTAGTATGAACGCGAGCTGTCATTCGGTCGAAATTGTACTAGACTTATTCCACTTGGAATAACGTTTCGGCTTCAAATTTTCCTTGCTTTGTCCCCTCTATGCCCTATTATATTTTAATCTCTTTGATTCCACGCATTTTATCGAATTTCCCTTATTCGATGTTTTATGAAAATACATCGATACATCGAGTAAATCAATACCTTTTCAAAACATCGGATTGATTCGATGTATCGTATTGTAAACATCGAGTGAATTCGATGCATCGATGTATATCGAATATCCCTATCGCAAATGCCTGTGGTGTCTTTCATGTGTTCTAAGATTGATTAAGGGCCTAGCCTTAACAGAGTTAAACATTAGTCAGGCATTACAACACGACCATGTAAGTAAAATAAAGAAGTATAGTCTAACACATAGTGTTTGCTTTTTTTTTCTTATTTTAAGTTAGTGGTTAAAAAAAAAAATTAAATTATAAAGATAGCCACAGTAATAGGCCATTTATACGAGGCCATTCCACTTAGGCAATCCAAACTGCATACAAAAAAAGCTGAGAACAATCCATTGCAATGGATTGCCTCCATTTACATGAAGCCATTAGTGGATTGTCTTAGTGGAATGGCCTCGTGTAAATGACCCATAATACTATACTATGACAGCATATTCCTAAAAATAAAATACATAGTTAGTGCAAATATAATAAGTAGTAGTAAGTAGTAACATTTAGCAACAATTCATTTGGAAGTGGTATACAAAGATAGATGTATGAGTTTATCAAAAATATAGGTACGCAATTTTTTGTTACTAGTTCAACAGTGAAGGAAAACTTCATAAAGAGACCCCAGTCTGCCAATGGAGTCAAGACGAAGTTTAGGGGTCCGAAAAATACACTGGTGAAAAGTGCGTATTAATTACCTAATGGTAATAAAATACCTCTGCTGACCCCCTCGGTGACATGACATGAGCAAATATTTCAAGTAAGTATACAAATATAACTGACTGATATTATTTACTTTTCTCCAGGACATTTTCTTCTGGGCCCGTTTTTTCTACTTCTGAATTGTCATTGTATGTGCTTGGTTCAGACTCTGATGCTCCATTTTCAGCTCCCTCTTCCAAGTGGGTTTCTTGACTATGATTCTCATCCTGAAAACATATTTAATTTCATTGAGAATATTTTCGAAGAGAAAATATAGACTCTTAACTCATATAAATAAATCTCACTAATATAAATAAATTCCAAAGTAAGTCTGAACTGAAAAATTTTGAACACGTCTTTTTGCTTTACATCAAAGTTCAGGCTAGTACTATTTATTATACTGTGGTTCAGGAGTAGGGGGTTTTGACGTCACTTGGGAAAATTTGTAGCAAGTCGTGACGTAACGCGAAATTTCAAAGCGCTTTACGTCTTTATTTTTTGTCTGCCGCACAAAAGAAAAGAAATACAACAATATTTTATAGTACCTATAAGTATGTAACTGAGGTACCACATATAATTTTTTAGTCATCTACCCAAAAGCTTACCTTTAATTTACAGGAGGCATTGTCGTTGTTACTGGCTTCGGAATTCCTACTAATCAAACCTTTAGCGTATTTCTCTGCTGCTGTGAATAGTTCTAGTTCATTGTTCACATTAAGGGGGTCCATTGAGAATATTTTCACAACAGTGTCTATTGATGCTTCCTCAAAACTGCTATCTGTTAACACTTGCTTAGTATTTGCCGAAATCATCTATATGAAGAAGTGACAATTTATTAGTGATATAAGTATTTATTTCTTTAAGACAAATTAAAATTTAGTGTATTTTTATACGGGTCCAAAGAATATACTGGTTAAACATGGGTATTTCTAGAAATGGAATACCTCTGTATAAGGCATGCAATATTTTTTTTATTGAGTTAAATATTGGTTGTATAAGTATTCTAAATCGACACTAATATTATTAAGAGAGAGATTTGTATGAATGTCTGTTCTGAATAGGCTCTAAACCTACTGGACCGATATTATAACATTTTTTTATAAGAGAAAAAAATATTTTACTTGTGAGTAACAGGAGCTATAATTTTCCCATAGGAATGTTACATAAGCTGGTGAAATCGCGGGGAATACCTAGTTTATTATACAATACCTTCACACATTCAGACATAAGTTCATTTTCTCCAAATAACTGGGCAAATTCGTAAGTGCGGCAGGCGACCTGTGGAGTCAGGTTGCATGAAAGGTATGTAGAGCATACAGTGAGTAGATGCGGCATCATGTATTTTTGTGCACCGTAGTACAGATTGACGGCATTTGATGATGACTGCAGATCTATGTTGTCGGTGTATATGTATCTGCAACGACAAAACCATACCATGAACAGAATAAATACACTCAATTCTAGCCAGACAGGTAACATTTTTTTTTTAATAATAGCATACAACTATATAATAGCTTGGCCCGGGGGATCCCCCTGCTTGACTGGCTAATAGCACAGGCACATTCAAGAAAATGTGTATTATGCGAAAGCAAAAGTTAGGTTGTATTTGGTACATTTGTGGGTACTCATTATGTGTCAAAATGTGGATAAATGAGGAAGGCTAACTGATATAGATAAAATTGTAAAGCTACTCACTCAATCAGAGCTTGGAAAGTTTCAGGCTGAATATCAGGTATGGGAATAGGTTCGTTTCCTTCAGCCACCGGGCCATAGAACATTGCTTCAAAGACAGGGGACGCCATTGCCAGGATCAGCTTGTGAGCTTTAACGTGGAGTTGGTCGGGCTCTGCGCCGACGAGAAACGAGCAGTCCGACCACTGGCCAGATTGCAGCAGATGCGCTGCCCGCTGTTTCATCTCACCACACTTTAGCTGCCAGTCGTCAGTTTCCAATTCCATCGCCATTAGTATAGCTTTCTGCGTTATTCTACGTCCAAAGTAAGTTGTGTAGGCAAAATCTAAACAAAATACATCAAACACAAACCGTAAACTTACTTCGGTTATTCCCCTACAGTGTTGCTAGTTGCCACCAAAAAGCGAAGCGAAGAAGTGTATTTTTTTTTAAAAGGTCAAAGATTCTAAATAATATTCTAGGTCAACGATATTAAAATTATTGTGCACAATAACTAAAGTGAAACGCCACAGAAATGTCTATCCCACGTATTTTATCAAAATTTCCGATTATCTGGACACTTGCCACTTAATGAATAAATAAATTGGTTATTCAATCCCGAAATAGGCATAGTCTGCACTATAGGTAAACATCCAGACATGAAGCCAACAAACATATTCATGCACACAAATGTTCATCCCGAGCGTTAGAAACCACGATCTCCGGCTCAGAAGGCAGGGTCAGTCAACGTAAAAAAAAGAACTATGAAAAAAACATCCATCATACTCTTTGACATGACATACATTGTCAAATGTTGGCTTTTTGGCGGGAATCCGAAGAAGGACGTCATGTTTTTTGTAAAATTTTCGTTTTGCCGTATATTTTGGGCTTTAGTTCATAATAGTGATAGTATATTATGTGGTAAATATCCGTGATAGTGTGCAGTGAATTGAAAATTCGATAAAATACGTGCGATGGACTTTTTTGAATTACCTCAAGAAGCCTCTGTAAAAGTGCACTATCGCTTTACTGTTAATAACCAAGTGACATTTCGAAAAGTTTTGAAGAAACATGTATTTTTGTGCATAGCCCTGAAGCAGAGCTGAAAATCTTGAATTTCGTATCGTGTTTAGTGCTGATGGCTCAAAATGCCAATGCCTTAAAATAAGAAAAAAAAAATTGTCAAATGTCAATGTCAAATCCAACGTGTGGTGTCGTAGTCCGTAGAGGTTTCATTATTTTGAAAAACTTTTTGCTTCGACTTAGCATAAAATCTGAAAGAAATGTCTACTTCCTTCTTCATAAAAGGTAAATCTCGTCAATTTTTAAAGCGCAAAGGTGAAAAAGTGAAAAAGAAGCCGCCTAAAAGACAAAACGCACCTAACCTAGAAAACGGAAATGAATCCTCGGACAGTGATTTGGAAATTAAAAAGTTTTCTGATGCAGAAGACTCTGAGAGCGACCACGAAACGCCCGAGCAGAAAAAATTGCGCCTAGCGAAGAAGTACTTAGAGGAAATCGAGAAGGAAGAGGCGAAGAGAGAGGACTTGAATGAACCAGCCGACGCGATAGGGAAGCGTTTACAGAAAGATTATTTGGAACAAAAGGGTAAATTACATTTTCGAATCGCAGACAAGTATATTGCACCAGCAGATAGCGATTTAAGACTTATCCGAGCGAAAGAACACCGCCTCCCGCTCACGTGCGTTTGCGTCAGCAGCGACGGACAGTACGTATTCAGTGGGAGCAAATGTGGTACCATCATCAAATGGAGTGTAAAAGAAAAGAGAAAAATTGGCTGTTTGACATTCAAAACTCACGCAAAATTCCTCAAGGGCAGCATTACATCTGTTGCTATCACAACAGATTCAAAGTTCTTAGCAACCTCGGACGAATCATTTGATGTTCAAATATGGGACCCTAGTACACTGAAACATGTGCACGCATTCAAGGGTCACAAAGATCAAGTGACAGGCTTAGTTTTTAGGAAAAACACCCATGATTTATATTCAGCGAGTAAAGACCGATCAGTAAAAATATGGTCTTTGGATGAAATGGCATATGTGGAAACCTTATTCGGGCACCAATCTCCTATCACTTCAATCGACGCATTGACGAGAGAAAGGGCAGTCACCGCAGGTGGGAGGGATACAACAGTGCGGATTTGGAAAATAGTTGAGGAATCACAACTAATTTTCAATGGACCGGTTGGGAGTTTAGACGAAGTGAAATTGCTGGATGAAGAGCATTTTGTGTCTGGTAGCGACAATGGCTCATTATGTGTTTGGAGCGTCCTTAAAAAAAAGCCTCTCTGTACTGTCCTTGAGGCCCATGGGTCAGAAAATGATGTGCCTCGATGGATAACAAGTCTAGCCACTCACTTGAATTCTGACGTCTTTGCATCAGGATCCTATGATAATGTCATAAGGCTATGGAAGATTGAAGAGGCGTATAGAAATATTTCTCCCTTATTTAGTATAGAAGTGAATGGCTTTGTGAACTGCATGCAGTTTAGTAGTGATGGCACCCAGCTGTATGCAGCAGTAGGTCAGGAACACAAGGCTGCAAGATGGTTCAAACTAGGAAGTGCCAAGAATGGATTGTTAGTTGTTAATTTCAGCCTAAAGTCATAGTTGTTAAGAATAAATTACTTTACATTACATTTAATTTGTTTGTTTTTGATATCCCTCTGCCTGATGAATGCCTGCAATGTGTATCATTCTAGCAGTGCTACTCTCAGATTTTTCTATTTGTTAAAAATCGGCCAAGTGCGAGTCGGACTTGCGCACAGAGGGTTCCGTATACGCTTAATTATCAACTGGAATTGAGATTTGAGACTAACTTAACTTTGTCCTTGAAAAACTGGTCCCCATACATCGACACAGAGGTCGCGGTCAGTTTACATATTCCAAATAAGTCATCGACATTAATATGTTATATGATTTTTTGTAGGGGGGTCATTTTATATGAACAGGAGCTTATTTACTTACGCAATCTGTAATACATTTCACCTAGTGATGAGTGAACATTTTTTTTTTCTGTTAAGATTAGTAAAATCGTCAATGGAATACGACCCCGTCTTCGCCATCGGGTAAATCATTAATAAATAACTCGAGAAATAGTCGTACTTTACACCAGCACATATTTATTAATTCGTATTTGTTCTTGAATTCACCTATGCATAGACGTATCCACGTAGAATTCGACTGTATTATAAAGTACCAGTTTTTCCTTCTTGTGCTATTATAAGTTACTTCTTGCCATTTATAGGTAACGGTAACCAGTGGCGTAACTATACCATCTGGGGCCCGTGGCAAATTCTTTTGATGGGGCCCTATCAGTAAAATTCGTCACATTGTACTCAGTTTAATTTTAATAAACTTCTTTTCAGCGTACCTACTCAATTATACAAGTAGGTATCATAGTGTGTACCGAGTAGGGTTTGTTCCCGGGAATTCACGGGAAATTGGTTGGTTCCGTTCCCGGGAAATTCAGGTCGAGACATCGAGAACTCCAATTTTACTTAGTAAGCTAAAATCGTCTTATTTTATGACATTTGGAGGATCATTAGCAATTTATTACGTTATGTTAGAATTTGTTGATGCTTTCTTTATAGAGTCGTCATTATCTAGTGGTGAACGCTTATAGTTGGCAGAGTATTTACAGAGTTAATTCTTCTTTAAAAAATATTGACTTTGTAAGTTTAATGTATGAGTGATTGATTAGGTAAATGCACATACCTATAAAACCAGAAAACTTTTTTCTGACGTATGTGGGTAAATGTTTGTTTGTTTTGTATCTATTTATTACCATGCCAAACAAATGACTATCTACTTTGGTTGTAATTTGCAATGTATTAAACTACTCCGAGCCGAACAAAACTTATTATTCTTAAATGTTGTTTTATCGCACACAACAGAAGCAAGACATATCTATCAGTCAGCCCACATCTACGAATAAGGAATAAGTCCTTATTCGTAGGCCCACATCAACCCATTGCTGAATGCTGGACATAGCCCACCTGGCTGATGCGCCAGCTACTTTTTACCGACTGCGCCAGAAGGAGGGTTATGTTTTTCGAGTGTATGTATGTATAATTGTTTGGCACGCTCTGCAGCCTGAAGGGCTCGATGGATTTTAGCTTGAGAGGTGTCCTTAGATTCGTATTTACAGTGAGAGTGACACTGGGTATATCAAATTAAAAATAAAACAAAATGGCGGATTTTTGGCGCCAAATTGTAAAAAAGAAAAATAAGAAAATCAAAGAAATATGTTAAGTGGGGTATCATTGGACAGGTATTTGAAAATCATGTTTAGGTTTCTTTTACCATTTCGAATGACCATTTTGACTTATAACGGTTTATAGTCGGCGGTCTCAATCTAAATCTTCTCAATTCAAAATTAAAGACTTATTGCCGCCGACTACATGAGATTGTTGTAAGATTGTGCAGCACATGGTCTTAACTTCCTACTTCACTAATAGGTCTTGTTTCCAGCTTTTTAGGCAGTCGGGTTTTTTAAATTAACTTTTTCATACTAAATACGTACTATGTCTTTACCTGCTTGTTAGATTAGTTGTGATAAGAGAAATTATTTTTGTTTTTAGTTAGAATGTTTGAGTTGATTGTTAATTGAACAGAATTAATATTCTGTTTTGTGTTAAAAAAAAATATTTTTTATTTATTCTAATAAACACATTGTCAACAACCTTTCACTTTTGTATTTAAACAAAAAATATATACGTAAATTTAAATTTCTCGATATCCCGAGAAATCGGACTCGAGAGTTCTCGAGACCCGAGAACTGGAAAACCTCGAGAAATCGCCAAACCCTAGTACCGAGTGATGTACCTACATCTCTAAAAATGAATCAACATCTTTTTGTTTAGGTTGGTTGAAATGCTAACGATTAACTTGAAATTGTATTATGGTGTTTATTGTCTCACTTTAGATTTTAAGCAGAACTTATAAAAATATACTTTTCAAATAAAATAATATACTCAGGTACAATGTAAAAAAATTTTTTTGAGCTCGCGGCCTCTTGGGCCGGGGGCCCGTGGCATTTTGCCAGCCCTGCCACCCTATTTATTACGCCACTGACGGTACCTATATAGATTTTGATTCCCTTGCGAGTCTCAAATTATATATCGACGACGATGTTCGAATACCTCCTAACTGACACCCGGGGCCAAAATGAGTTATCTATGCCACTGTACTTAGAGTTCAATTTCGCACCGACTGGCAAAGACTCCGAAGTGATTTTGTAATAAATAACGCCACAAATTCATAATGAGAATACCTCCTAATATCACGCTTTAAGCGTGTTAGCCTGCTGCTGCTGCTAATATATTCTAACTTACCAAAACGAATATCTCCTAAGTTACTTCCGAACTAATTTTGCTGCCAATACCTCCTATCTACCATCAAACAGGTGTTTCCATGTGAGTCTACGATCCAGATGTAGCCCGAGATAACTGACATGGTCCAATTGAGGGACTTGAATATCATTAAGAGTGACAGATGGCCAAGTTTCTCGCCTAAGCGTGAATGTTACATGAACAGATTTTGCTTCATTTGCGTTTATGCGCCATTTTTTTAACCATCCCGAGATTTCATTCAGGTCGCCTTGTAGCATTTGTGATGCGGTTGAAGGGTTGCTGGGACATGCTAGAATAGCAGTGTCGTCCGCGAAAGTTCCCGTTGTTGAACTTTCACCTATTGGTTGATCGCATGTGTGCAGGAGATACAGAATCGGACCTATTACACTACCCTGTGTACAAGGTCCGATTCTGTACTCCAGCATGTATGGGTTGTAGGCTTGTTATTTCCTCACCATACTTTATCAGGAATTGTCGGTCTTGCAGATATGATTGTAGTATATAGAACAGGCTGCTCGGGAGAAGATGTTTGAGCTTATATAATAGACGTTCGTGACAGACATGATCGAAAGCTTGGGAGATGTCGAGGAACACAGCAGAGCAGTAGCATCTATCTTCGAATGATTGATGTATTTTATTTACCAGTCTATGGACCTGTTCGATGGTACCATGTTTATGCCTAAATCGAAACTGGTGGTCAGGAATCAGTGCTTTATTTTGGATTTGTTGCATGAGCCTTTTCAAGAGTAGAGTTTCGAGAAGTTTGGAAGTTATAGGGAAGAGACTAATTTCCCGGGTTTTGGGATCATCATAATTTGTGCCAATTTCCATTGTGGTGGAATGAATGCCATTCGGATTACAGCATTAAACAAATATGTGAGAAATAAAAATCCTATGTTTGGCTAAAAGTTAAAAGCTCGTACCCGGGGCTTTCTTATCTTTGACTTTGTAATGGCAGTCATTACTTCACCCTTTGTTATCTTTGAGCATCCTTGGTCCGGTGATGATTGGCACAGGGTGAAAAGAGTACTCCCGAATTCTTCAATGTGTGCAAGACTTCCATCATAAGGATGTGGTGTGAATACCTTAGCCAAGTGCTCCGAAAATGTTTCTGCCTTCTCGGTGTCACTTCTGGCTCGGTCGCCATTACTTTGGCGCAAGGGGAAAGATTGTACAACAGGTTTTTTCAAATTTCTGGCTTTCCACAGTGAGTAGTCGGTGGCTGAAGTAGGATCCAGTGTGGAAACTATGTTCTATGTTCTATGTTAGGGGGTTTGGTTTCCGCACTTAGTCCTGAAGTGGACCATTGTACGTGAGCCATGGCGGCCGGTTACTCCAACCATCCTACCTCCTTCCAAAAGCAGATCAAACTTCCGAGTCTACTCAGGGCGTCCGCAAGAGATTCTGGTGTTCCGAGAATCTTCTTGCGGATCTGGGCAACGCCAACGCACTCAAGGAGCACGTGCGCTACCGTCTCCTCCGCCTCCATGCACGCTCTGCATAGGGGGCTGTCTGTGATACCTAGGGTGTGTAAGTGTTTGTTCAGTGAGCAGTGTCCGGTGATGGTCCCCGACACCATTCTCAGGCTGTCCCTGTCCAGGCGCAGAAGGCGCTTGGTTAGTTTCTTATTCAAGGATGGCATAGCCTCCTTGGATTGCCTACATCCTGGCGTCGAAGCCCACCAAATCTCCGCTTGAGTTTGAGTGTGTACCCTTAACCAGCTCCTGAGCTGGTTAAACGGGATGGGTACAATGGGTTCGGGTCCGATGGGCTTAGTGTCAGAACCCCTCCTGGCGAGTTCATCCGCTGCGTCGTTCCCACGTGAGCCACTGTGCCCTTTAATCCATTGTAGTGTCACTGTGTTGTAGTTTGGTACCGTAATGCGTTCTAGTGCATTATGGCACTCCAATATAAGTCTCGAGGTGATCTGGTTTTTCTTTAGGGATTGAAGGACTGAGGCACTATCTGAGAGTATGAGGATATGAGTATCCGTGACTTCTCTGGCCTCTATGGCGTGTGCTGCCTGGATAATGCCCACACATTCTGCCTGGTAGACAGTGTTGAGCATCCCTAGTGGTCTGGATATTCTGATGTTGAGATCATCTGAGTAGACTCCGACTCCTGTTCCAGTGTCGGTCTTTGATCCATCAGTGTAGATCCTTAGCTCTTTTGGACCTGGGTGATCATGCAACTCCGCTGTGAGCTCCACGTTGTAGTGTTTTACAAAACAGTGTGTTTTCTGGGTTCTATCGCTCGGTGATGCCATCATCGGGTGTCGCGAGAGGGCATCCTCTTTTATGCGTGTGTGTTTGATTCTGGAGTCCTTGTTTAGGGTTCCGGACAGCTCCAGCCTTAGTGTCGCTAGGGTTGCTTCCTCCCTTACTACGAGATGTAGGGGTGGCAACCCCAGCATCCCCTGTAGGGCAGCCGTGGGTGATGTTCTCATGCTGCCGGTAATTGCTACGCAGGCAAGTCTTTGTAGCTTCTCGAGGTCCTTCTGGGCTGTGCTCATGTTAGTCCTGGGCCACCACACTAAAGAGCCGTATGTAATAATTGGTCGGATAACTGTGGTGTATAGCCAGTAGGTGATTTTGGGGCTTATGCCCCAGTTCCTACCTAGTAGCCTTTTGCATTGCCATAGGGCCATGCTGGCTTTTGTAGTGATGTGTTCGGTGTGTTTTGCCCAGTTCAGCTGTTTGTCCAAAAATATGCCCAGGTATTTGGATTCAGTTGATAGGGTTAGGGTGGATCCAAAGAAGCGCGGTAATTGTAGGGTTGCCAGCTTCCTTTTCTTTGTGAATAGAACAAGTTCGGTTTTGGTGGGATTCACTGTTAGTTTGCATTCCTTGCACCAATCCTCTACTACCTTCAAGGCTTGGCGCATGAGGTTGCACAAAGTGTTTTCGTGTGCACCATTTATTATTATAGTTATGTCGTCAGCGTAGCCCACAGTGAAGTAGCCTTTATCATTTAGTCTTTTGATGAGGCTATCCACCACTAGATTCCACAAGAGTGGCGAGAGGACGCCTCCTTGTGGGCATCCCTTCGCCACAACGGCCCTCGTGGTGCTGTTCACTGTGACTTGTACGGCTCTGAGTCTGAGCATGTTTGTGATCCATCCTCGCAGGGTCGGGTCCACACCGTGCTCCTCGAGACCTGCGCTGATGCTGTCGAAGATGGTTTTATCAAAGGCACCTTCTATGTCGATAAAAACCGCTAGTGAGGAGCATTTGTGGTCTACTGCACATTCAATCTTGGAGATCACACTATGTAGTGCGGATTCTGTCGACTTTCCTGTGGAGTAGGCGTGTTGTTGTCTGTGTAGTGGGAATTCTCGAAGGGGCCCGTCCCGAATATGTCGGTCACAGAGTCTCTCCAGGGTCTTCAGTAGGAATGATGTCAGACTTATTGGTCTGTACGCCTTTGGTTGAGTGTAGTCGGTTTTGCCTGGTTTGGGGATGAAAATGACTTTCACCTCTCTCCATGGGAGCGGCATGTAGTTCTGTGCTAGACAGGCTTGATAGATTACAACCAGCCATGGTGATAGGAAATCCACTCCCCATTGCAGTAAGGCAGGGAAGATGCCGTCTAGGCCTGCGGATTTATACGGCTTGAAGGTTGTAATTGCCCATTTTATTCGTTCTTCTGTTACTACGGTACGGGCTCTGGACCAGTCTTGGTCGTTGGGTATGTGTGAGGGTTCACTTGCCCATGTTCTGTCCTCAGAGAGGCTGCAGTCTGGGAAGTGTGTTTCTAGGAGAATTTTACTCGTCTCGTGGTCTGATTTAGTGTATGTGTTGTCTGGGTTTTTCAGCGAGCCAAGGGTGCGGTTATGGTCCGTAGATAGGATCTTCCTTACTCGCGCGGCCTCGCTGTTTGATTCGATGTCTTCACAGAATTTTCGCCAGGCTGCTCTACCGGCTTTCCTGATTTGTTTTTTGAAGGTGTATTGTGTACTTTTGTAAAGCTCCCAGTCTTCTGGGAGCCTAGAGTTTTTGGCTCTGTTGAATTGCTTGCGTACCGTTTGTCTGAGTTTACTGAGTTCCGTATTCCACCAGGAGTTTCCCATGCTCTTGGTGTTTGGATCTATTAGTTTACAGCAGGCGTGGTATGCTTCTGTTATATATTCTGAGAGTTTTCTTATAGTGTTCTCGAGTTCTTTGGGGTCCGTTAAGTTTGAGGGTGTTGGGTGCCTGGATAGCAAGGAGGCCAGAAGGCGTTTGTAACCAGGCACGTTGGTTCGGCGCGGATTGCGTCTAGGTTCAGGTTTTTTGGTGTTGGCTGACAGTGAGAATCGAATCCACCTATGATCGGAACATGAGGGTTCATTGGACACGTGCCAGTTGGAGATATGGGTTGTTACGCTTTCTGAAGCTAGTGTTAGATCGATAATTGTTTGTCCGCGAGATGTGACCCAAGTGGGTTCCGAGCCGCGATTTAGGATGTTAAGGTTAGTGGAAAAAAGGTATGTGCATAGTACCTCACCTCTATGGTTGGCTTTGTTGCAACCCCAAAGCGGGTGATGGGCGTTCGAGTCCGTGCAGATGACCAGATCCAGTTCAGTCCCCTCACCTTCACAGTACTTCACCAGATCGGCCATGTCTTCCGGTGGGCAGTCCTCGGTCTCGCCTGGCATGTACACCGAGGCTAGGACGATGTCAGGTGCGTCGCCATCAGTCATGAGTCTGACGGCTGTTAAGTCTCTGGAACAGAATTGGGTGAGTGTCGTGGTAGGAATATCTTTGGGTATGTAGGCACAGGTTCGTGGTTTGTCCGTGCCCTGTGTGTCGAGAATTAGCTTACCTCCGATGTTACTGAGGCCGCATATTCTGTTGTTTCTGATCCACGGCTCTTGGATCAGTGCAATGGTTCGGGGTTGAACCTCCAGCGCTCTGCGTAAGCAAGCCGTTGCAGTCTGGCTGTGCTGGAGGTTGATTTGTAAGAAGTTGAGGGGGCTGGGCGTGGGTGACGGCGGCTGTGAGGCGGGGTTAGGAGGAGTCCGATCCATCGGAAAGTACTCCCCCCTCCTCCATCCCAAGCCGGTCGTCTCCCGGCGACGAGGCGAGCAGTTGTTCCGTCCACCTGGGTGATGTGGGCGGCACGCTCTGCGCATCAGCCATCGCCGTTCTGGCCATCTCCTCCTCAAGTTGAGTCATGTCCGTGGGGTCCGCTTCCGGTTGTTTCGGTGCGGGGTTTGGGTTAGTAGTCGGGGTGTTTGGGGGTTGGGTATTGGGGTAGAAACGCACGTATATCGAGCCAAGTAGGTACGATACACGTCGTTCCCGCCCCAAGACCTTTTCGACTTCGTCTGGTGGGATACCCAGGGTCAGGTAGGTCCCGTGGTTTTCTCCACCGACTGAAGTCGCCCTGTACAGCGACCACCTCCCGATGTCATACCAAGTGTTCTGACGGGTCAGAACACTCTGGAGCCGCGCTATGTCTCCGTTATACCTCGGTACGAAGAGCGCTGCTCGGACACGGGTCGGTACGTCTGATTGTTTCATCACGACTAGAGTGTCGTGTGAGTTGGGGAGCTTTATTTTGGGCACATTTTGGTACAACCAGGTCAGGGCCATTTCGTCCTCGCACCACATCTGTACCGTGCCATCCGCTACCCGTGGGTAACCACGGAAGGCCGGGAGCGGTGTTGAGGGGTCGGTGTCCATGACGAGGTCTTCCAGGCTGAGCTTAATGTGCTCGGCCTCCTCTGTGGTCATATCACGGGATGGAGGCGGGAGGCAGATCGCTACGGCGAGCCGCGCAGGAATATCCTTTGTGGCCCGTGCGTAGGTTCGCTGCTCCCCTTGGGCGGTCTGGGTTCTTACGCGTTTGGCGTCACCCTGGAGCGTACCCGGTGAAGCCGAGTCGTCCGGGCGCATCCTCTTCGCCGTTCCCTGGCCACTTGGGCCAGGTTGCGGTTCCGAGGTGCTTGGCGTGGTGTTGCTGGCCAATGACGCTTTGCGCAAGAAACCACCTCGCTTTCCTCGCTTCTTTTTTGGTCGGGATTGGTTTTGGGGCATACGACTTGCGTTGTTTGTCCCTGATGGTCCTGGTGCTGGAAGTGATTTTCCGCGCTGAGTTTCCCCTTCGCGTACTGGTCCCTTCCCGCGTGTTTCCGCGTCCGGCCGCTTTTCGCGCTGGGTTTCCCCGTCGCGTACTTGCGGCTGGTCGCGTACTTCCGTTTGAGCAGCCGTTTTCGCTTCGCGCTGGCTACTGCCTTCGCGAATCTTGCGCAAACGGTTGTTCAGTTCCCTTTCTCTGTTTCGGACTTTTTCGCGCTTGAATTCCAGCGAGCGTACTTCGTCCTCAGAGGTGCGGGCAGAACCACCGGGTCCAGTGTCTCTTAATCTCACTTCGATCTTCTCGCGCTGGAGTGCCAGCGCGCGAAGTTCGCCGTTGAGACTGGAGATTCGTGCGTTCTCGGTGTCGTTGTTGGGGTTGTTCGTCACGCTGTTCCTTACAATGCTCTGTTGCCAGGCACTCGTAGAGGGAACAGCGCGTGTCAGGATGGTAGGCGCAGTAATCGCAGCCATTGGGGTGTCGCGGGGCGCGGTGATCGCAGCCATGTCGGTGTCGTGTGGCGCGTTGGTCGCTGCCAGTGTTGTGGGCGCAAAAGGCGCCGCCCGCGCAGAAGGCGCGGGGCTAGAGAGCAGATAGGTGCCCCCTCCCAGAATACGAGGGGGGCTGACCGACGAGTCGGCATGGGATTCCCCGGCATTGCCGGGACCCACCTGGGTAGTTTTTTTTTCTGTCTGCTGCATTGCACACACGGTACAAGTTTGGGTTGGCTTTTTTGGAATCGAGGTTACCACTCCTCATGGACCGAAGGGAAAACAGGGGAAAAGGAAGGAAGGACTTGGGTAAAGGATCATGGGAGTGAGGGTTTGGGTTACCCTACGCCTGGGATTTAGCGTTCGGGAACTTCTCTTGTCCGGGGCCACAAAAAGGGGGCACTTCGGATGTGGGATCGACTACAAAAAGTCGGTCCCACAGCCGGAGCTAGGCTATCCGCAACCTGCCATCCCGCCCGGTGGCATGAGAAGAGATGCCTGGCGGTCTAGGTCTGCTCATCGCTGAACAGGGCCCAGCCCGCCGCCGGGTGTGTGGAAACTAATTTTTGAATACTTAATTTGAGTTATTTTCCTTGTTCAGGAGTAGCGATAGTTTTTTCCTTAAGAAGTTTAGCTTTGTCTTCAGAGGCGGGTATTTAGTTTTGTGCCATTCTTTCCTTAGTTTGCGCTTCTGTGCAATAACTTCTTCAACTTTCTGCGAGATTCTTAACGCCGTGTTTGGGCTATTTGAATTCTTTACTGGTGTAGCTTCCCAAGCAGCTTTTTGGACGGTAGTGTTAAATATCTCCACTGCTTCAACCAAGTCCTTCTCGCTTTTAATGCGACTTAATATTATTAACGCTACCTGACATAATATATATTTTTTATTGTATAAAAGTGACATAAATTTTAAACATCATAATGTGAAATGTGATATGAAATGAATGTTAAATTAATCGGTTTATCATAATGACATGCTTGAAGTGTAATATTTGTATGCTCACGGGCGGAATGTAGCGAACTATTTCTTTTTAAAAATATAACATCTTTTGTAAAACCTACCTACATTGACAAATAAAATCATTTGTATTTGTATTTTCGTAGCCAACCCTTATGAAGGGATTTTTTCAAATTCCCACGGGAACGGGAATAAACTAACACCATATTTAAAGTTTCTAGGTGTTATCGTTTCAGAATAGTACGTATTGCTCTTTTTACCCAGTCTTTATATTATCCCGTGGGGATGGTACAACAGGTTTTTTCAAATTTCTGGCTTTCCACAGTGAGTAGTCGGTGGCTGAAGTAGGATCCAGTGTGGAAACTAATTTTTGAATACTTAATTTGAGTTATTTTCCTTGTTCAGGAGTAGCGATAGTTTTTTCCTTAAGAAGTTTAGCTTTGTCTTCAGAGGCGGGTATTTAGTTTTGTGCCATTCTTTCCTTAGTTTGCGCTTCTGTGCAATAACTTCTTCAACTTTCTGCGAGATTCTTAACGCCGTGTTTGGGCTATTTGAATTCTTTACTGGTGTAGCTTCCCAAGCAGCTTTTTGGACGGTAGTGTTAAATATCTCCACTGCTTCAACCAAGTCCTTCTCGCTTTTAAGGCGTACGTTCGCGTCAAGGGATTCATTTTAGTAGTCCCAGTTAGTTAGTTTTTTTGAAGTGAAAATTTCTTTAGCGGCGTTGAGCACTTTTGAGGGATGGGTACAAACTAGAGATGTCTACCGGTTCTACAAAAACCGGTGAAAAACCGGATAACGTCAGTACCGGTTCTTTACCGGCGATTTTATTTTTTACCGGTATTTTTTTATATACACGCGCGCGGAACACAAACGAGAGAATAATGGTGGTATTTTATACCTCGAATTTTATTAACAGAACCAACATACAAATGAGAAATAATTGAGGGTTTAGGTCACTGATAACTAACGAGTTCCTTTTGGTCTAGGGCCCCGAAATAATTTAAAATAATTTTTTTTTTTTTTTTTTTTTTTTGGCACTGCGTTTTGCATTATGCCAATGTCAGGTAAGGTAAGGAAACGGATAGGTAATAAAACAAATTTGGATAAAAAAGGATCAAATAGGATCAAGGAATATACTATAAAATTAATTAAATATTATATGTATAGGTACAAATATTTACAATATCAATATATTCACACTTTAATATCATTATGTACAATAAAAGAGGATAAAATACTATAAATATTAGGGTTGGTTGAAGATATATATAACAGACAAAAAATTGAAGTAGGAAAAGGAATATGATGAACGACAAGACTATTTATAAATATAGAGTGATCCAGCAAAGGGCAAGCAAAAAACAAATGGTTCAGATCACAATAATCATCACCACACAAACAAGTGGAGTCTTCTGCCAACCCAATCCTGGATAACCAAACCGGAGTACAAACATGGCCCAAACGCATTCGAATTAAGATCGAAGTTGCTCTTTTACTAAAAAAAGTTTTGGTAAACCATGGACAACTGGGAACAGTCGGTTGCAACGATTTGTAATATAATCCCTTAGACCTATCTTCACCCCAGAGACCACTCCAGGACTCCTGTAAGTAGACCCTGGGTAGAGATGTGAGGTCATGACTATAGTTATGATATGGATATATGTCACCACAAGAAATAGCTTCATTAGCTAATGAATCGGCTCTCTCGTTGCCCGATATTCCGCAGTGTCCAGGTATCCAAACGAGCATAGTGTCAAAACCTTTGCGTGAGCATTCCAAAAGCAACTTTCTTATGAGATAAACTATAGGAAAGTGATTATTTGATCTATATGGAAAAGAACCCACGGACTGCAAAGCGCTCATACCGTCTGTAAAAATTAATACTTTTTTTAAATTAGCAATAAGGACATACTCTAGAGCTTTATATATTCCAAAACATTCCCCAGTAAAAACTGATGTCTCTGGCGGAAGCTTAATTTTTTGGACTATTTTATATTGGGAGTGGAATACTCCTACGCCCACACAGCTAGTTGAATGCTTGGATGCATCTGTAAAAATACGGTGAAAACCATTCCAGTCTTTGTCCATAATACATTTAAATTTAGCGTTCTGATTTATATCATTTTTGTCAATGCCTAAACTGATCAATATTTTAGGGGGGAAGATTAGAGATGAAAAACTATGTTGAAACAAAGGATAAATAGGGGACTTATACGTAGGGGCTTCAATATTTTTATACCTTAGGAGGCTTTTAATAAGGCATGGGTGTGATTTATGTGCCCAGTAGCTGGAATTAGCTACCCAGTCAGATAGACAGACTAGTTTCGGAAAAAGAGGATGATTAGAAAGTTGGGTACGTCGAAACAAATATTTATCACAAAGGAATTGACGTCTTAAGTTTAGTGGGGGCTCACAACATTCAACTTGTAAACAGTTAATGGGACTAGATTTCATTCCTCCAGTAATTATTCTGAGAGCCTTTGACTGAATTCCATCCAATCTCTTCAACCCAACAGAACTACCCGGTTCCAATAGAAAGGTACCATAGTCAAGAATACTTCTAATGAGGGCATTATAGATCAGTCTTAATGAAGAAGGATGAGCTCCCCACCAAACACCAGAGAGGCATCTAAGTATGTTAAGGTTACGCTCACATTTATCTACTATATAATTACAATGCGGAAGACCAGTAAGTTTTGAATCCAGAATTACACCCAAGAACTTTACTTGCGATTGAACGGGGATAGGGATCCCGTCTAATAGAACATTAACTATTGGTTGCCTACGCATTCTGGAAAATAATACCACCGTACTTTTAGATATGGATAACTCAAGTCCATTTCTGTCCATCCATGATTTAAGCATGTTAAGCGAAGATGTGAATGAGGTACAAATGTTATCAATTGCACGGCCAGAGACATACAAAATTAAGTCATCAGCGTACTGCAGAACATTAGCAGAACCCTCAAGAGAAGACTCCAAGTCGAAAGTATAAATGTTATAAAGAATAGGGCTAAGAACTGAACCCTGCGGAAGTCCCCTCCAAACGGTTCTAGAAATTTTGGTATTATTGTCGAGATAATAGTGAATAAATCTTTCTGATGTAAGGTTTATAATAAAATTAATAAGTATATTTGGAATTTTTAACTTGTTTAGTTTATCCTCAAGAATAGAAATAATAACGTTGTCGTAGGCAGAAGTAATATCTAAAAAGGCAGTTACCAAAGAGTTATTGCAAGAAAAAGCTAAGCGGATATCAGTGGAAAAAATACTCAAATTGTCTATTGTACTCCTTCCTTTCCTAAAACCAAACTGACTTTCTGCCAAAAGGTTATTACTCTCAACAAACCACTCTAGTCTGTTTTTGACTAAATGTTCAGCTAATTTCACCAAGACAGAAGACAAAGCTATTGGACGATATGAGCATGGATCTGAATGAGGTTTATTTGGCTTCAAAATTAAGATTAATGATTGTGTTTTCCACGACTGAGGAATGTTACCAGATATCATAACAGAGTTGATAATATTGAGATAAAAAGTAAGTACAGAATTTGAAAGGTGACTTAAAAATGAATATGGAATACCATCCTCCCCAGGTGAGGAATCCTTGGTTTTAGAAAGAACACCCTTAAGCTCATCTAAAGTGAAAAGAGTGTTGAGATCAGAGTTAAGTGAGGGTAAGATAGAGACTGGAGAAAGAGATTTTATTTTTATAATTGATTCTGGGGCCGAAGCAGGAGCTAAATGGTTCATAACCTTCTCTGCCATTTCAGCAGATAATCTAGAACCTGTTGAGTTATTAAAAGCACATCTAAAACGCTTAACATTCCTCCAGACAGTGGAAGGATTAATATCAGGATTAATAGAAGCGCAAAAGTTTTTCCAACCTTCATACTTCTTTTTATGTAGAAAATCTTTTGTGTCTTTAGCAACTTGACAATATAGCTCAAAATTTTCAGAAGTCATCTGAATATTGTACATTTTTTCTGCCTTCTTTCGTTTTTTAACAGACTCAGAACACTCATCATCCCACCAAGGAGGAGAGGGGATATTAATAGACTTGGGATTTTTCTTTGGGAATAATTCATCTGCCGCTTCTATAAGCACTTTAACAAAATTATCATTGTCCTGAGACACCTCAACTAAGGATGATACTTTTTGTTCTACTAGAACCTTAAATCTATCCCAATCAACATTTTTTAATTTATATTTCAGATGTGAAGAATGAAGTTTGTTCTGAGGCTGTTTGGAAGGGAAAGAAATTAACAAAGGGAAATGATCACTGCCGTACGACAATGACAAAGGATACCAAGATAGAGTAGCAGCCAAGCTAGGTGTGCAAATGGATAAATCAGGAGCACTCAGCCCCTCAGTAGGACCAGTGCGTCGAGTAGGCAATGAAGTATTTAAAATACAGAGATTTTGTGAATCCAGTATGTCTATGAGCCGTTCACCATAGTTACTAGAGATGGAACTACCCCAGGATTGATGTTGGGAGTTAAAATCTCCCATGCAAATTAATGGCTTGGGGAGAAAAGAAAATAGATCATTGACTTCAGAAAATAAAACTATAGACGGACGGGGAATATACATAGAAACAAAACAAATATTATTTACAATAGCAGCAACAGCTGAAATTTCACTGCTGTGAGAAGGAAGAGGAACGGGTTTAAAGTTAACAGAGCTTTTGATGAGTAAGGCAACCCCGCCATACCCATCACTCCTATCCTCACGGAGACATGAAAAACCGGGAATCTTAAAAATAGAATCCGGTTTAAGCCAGGTCTCTTGAAGGCATATAACAAATGGTTTATATTTATTAATTAAATAAATTATTTCATGTTTTTTAGTTATTACACTTCGACAATTCCACTGAATCACGTTGTCCATTATTAGAAGGATACATTATATTAGAAAATAAATCAATAATATTGGCAACGTTGGACGGTTTAATTACATTAGATTTGTTCAAAAGTTCAATGAGAGCTTTAATAATATCATAAATTGATTCTGAATTATTACTCTGGTCAGTACTTTGCATGCTATTATTATTCACTGCACAACCATTTGGTGAAGTAGGTAAACCTTGTTCAGATACAATTTCATTATGTGCTACCCGGTCATAACCCTTGCCCAGTTTGGGAGGAGGGCGGGGTTTGATAAATACAGTTTTCTTGTATGAACTAGATTGTGGAGAATTTGATATAGTTTTCGCATAAGATACAGGGTTTACAGCAGATTTAGGTGGACCAGAAAGTGCTTCCGCATAAGATAATTTAGGGGCTGAAGGATACATCTTAGCAGCTTCAGCATATGATAAGCAACTTTTGCTCATTGTTTCCTTAATTGATTTTTGTCTCTCAAACTCTAAGCATTTCCTACTAGTTGCCATATGGTAGCCATTACATAAACAGCACGAAATATCCTCATCCTCTACTGAGCAACTATCCCCTGTGTGATCCTGCCCACATCGAAAACATCTTGGGGACTTAGCTCTGCACTGTGATTTGATATGTCCATACCTACAACACCTATAGCATTGTATAGTTGGAAATATGTATAAGTCAACTGGTAATGCATTGTAACACATGTAAATTCTTTTTGGCAAGACTTGACCATCAAAAGTGAGGACTACTGTTTCGGTGTTAATAAATTGATTAGTACCCTTTTCAAAAACTTTCTTTTTTAAACGTCTTACTTTTAAAATACATCCACACCCGATAGGGACAGAAATGTTCTCTTTAACTTCTTCATCGGACCAGTCTGAAGGGATTCCCCTAACTAGGCCCATTCGTGTGATATTAAATGTAGGCACAAATGCCTTATAATTAGTTACTAAGCTTGGGTGTTCAAGAAATGCATTTGCATCCAAATAATTGGAAAAGGACAAAGACAGTCGGTTTCTACCAATACGCTTTAAACTCCCATTAACAATGTTAAAAAATCGATTTTGTTTTAAAAATTTGCCAAAAGTTATTGGATGTAGTGTAGTACCGTCATTGTCAGATGTTTGATTTTTTTGGACATGGACTACAAATGGAGCAGCATCTGTAGCCTGATACAGCATTCGACCAACAGGGGTGTGTGTAGGAGGTTGGGTAGCAGAACCAGATTCAACTTCCAAATCTCTCTGGATGTTGGAAGCTGAAAGGCTGGGAGAATTTTTTTCAATAACACTGGGTAACACAGAAGTAGCTTCATTGCAGTGACAATCAGTCGTTTTAGATTTTTTGCTCGATGATCGGCGTCTCTTTTTATTGCAGTGTTTGCATATTTTAGTTGGAATAGATCGCTTCCTACGCTCTGATGGAGTAGGGACCCCATCTTCGGTGTCCATAGAGGATTCGCAGTCCGGAGCAATAGTTACAAAAGTAGATACCTCGGGGGGCGTCCCTCCGGGGTCCTCGGGCGGGTCGCCCATACTTAAAATATCTAAAACTTACCTATATGCAGAATATTATGACACTACTACAATATATACAAACAACTTAAGATAATTATGTACAATATACAACAAATTGATCCTATTATCAACTATAAATATTTTTTACAAAAAACCCATATAAAAAACACGACCGCCAAATTTTACGTTTCCCGCGCTTTTTTTTCTTAAAATAATTATTAGCTACGTATTGATTTGACATGGTAGGGTATTGCATTGCATCATTACTTTCACAAAATCTCGTTTTACATGTGCGGGCTGTTATATATTTTTTAAATGTTTGTAAATAAATGTTGTTTACTACGACTGTATATGTAATTAAGCCAATTTCCATAAAATATCAAGAAATTTCCCTATAGGTTTTTCTCCGGCGAAAAACCGGTTTTTGCTAAAAAATCTCCTAAAATCTCCGGAGGCTAAAATTGCAACCGGTACACATCTCTAGTACAAACTGTGAAACTTGCGTCAGGTCACGTGTGGTGATCGAAAAACCGTAAGACGGTTTTAGAGTAGTGTTGTAACACCGAAATCGATAATCAAGTTTTCACTTCTGCCGGCACTCCCGGAGTGCATGTTTTTTTGGAAGAAGAATGAAGTAATTTAACGTGATTTTTGTGAGGCTTAGTAATAGAAATAAGTTTTCAATTACTAGTAGAGAGTTACAGACTTATTTTATTGGTCATCTAATAAAGATTTTCGTAATTATTTCCTAAAACTTTTATTAAGTAATACCTCTTAACTTCATCAAAATAAGTTGGACATGGACATTAGTGAAACTAATAACTCCTAACTAACACTAACTTGGAAACCACTTGTCTGTATGTAAAATCAATGCTAGCATCAATTTCGCAGCCCCATTTAATAAAAACTTGCTTTAGAACACATTTTCATAAAATAGGTACAAAAAGAATTAAAACGTTTTTTTCGCCTCCTGTAAAATTAGCTTTTTGTTAGTTAGGAGGTCTTCGAACATCGTCGTCGATATGCAACACGCATGCATGGCCCTGGCTTCTTGGTTTTTCATTGAATATTTTGCCGCCCTCCACGAGAAAATATCATTTGGCATTGGTTACACTTCACTTTACGGGAATCATTGCCCAATTGGTTAAAAAAATCCATACACGAGACTTAACCGTGATCGCCTAGTCATAATTAGGATCGAGGCTGGGGGTACATCAAGGAGTTTCTACGTTATTCCATAACGGGAGGAAGTGCTACTAAGAAAGCAAGCGGTCCACTTGAGAGGCACCTCGATTAGTATTGTGTTCCTTTCTAATAGTGCAACCACAATTTTCTTTGAAACATGGACAATTTGGCATTTTTTGTTGTGAGATTGTTTAAATATTATGAAGATTTTTAAATTATTATTTACCAGCAACATCCCCCCGTTTCACTTGCGTAGCTCACGTTCCCATGGGTATGTGTTATTCTGATGTAAAAGGTATACACCTGTAAGTTTAATCAAAATCCGTTCAATCGTTTTTGTGTGAAAGAGCAACAAACATCCATACATCTATACTCACAAGCTTTTGCGTTTATAGTACATACATACATACATATAATTACGCCTCTTTCCCGTAGGGGTAGGCAGAGACCACTTCTTTCCACTTGCTACGATCCTTACTTATTTGTTTCGCTTTGTCCACTTTCATTATTCCTTTCATACATGCTCTTCGGTTTAGGGTACTCTTGACCTGGCCTTTTTTCAAGACGTCCCCAATTTGGTCTCGAAACGTCCGCCTCTAGGTCTATCCCTTCCAACCAGGGCCGGATTTGGGGGAGGGCAACCAGGGCGAAAGCCCCGGGGCGTTCCCGTGGGAATTTGAAAAAAAACCCTTCATAAAGGGAATAATAGGTGTCTTATACATCGTTACACATAACATGAATGTAGTCTTATCTATTGTTAGTTCAATAATTAACTTTATAACTAACTAGTGGCCCGGGCAGACGTCGTTCTGCCACCGTATAAACCATCCCTGGACCCACTCTAACCCACACAAAGAGTTTCATCAAAATCTGTCCAGCCGTTCTGGAGTTTTAATCAGACTAACGAACATCAATTCATTTTTATTTATATAGATAACATAGGTTAGGTACTATAATGCGACTTAATATTATTAACGCTACCTGACATAATATATATTTTTTATTGTATAAAAGTGACATAAATTTTAAACATCATAATGTGAAATGTGATATGAAATGAATGTTAAATTAATCGGTTTATCATAATGACATGCTTGAAGTGTAATATTTGTATGCTCACGGGCGGAATGTAGCGAACTATTTCTTTTTAAAAATATAACATCTTTTGTAAAACCTACCTACATTGACAAATAAAATCATTTGTATTTGTATTTTCGTAGCCAACCCTTATGAAGGGATTTTTTCAAATTCCCACGGGAACGGGAATAAACTAACACCATATTTAAAGTTTCTAGGTGTTATCGTTTCAGAATAGTCCGTATTGCTCTTTTTACCCAGTCTTTATATTATCCCGTGGGAATGAGATATTTTTCTGGAATAAAAAGTACCCTAGATTGACCTATAGTGTTAGTTTATTCCCGTTATACATCGTAATTCATAGCCAACCCTTATGAAGGGATTTTTTGAAATGCCCACGGGAACGGGAATAAACTAACACTATAGGTCAATCTAAGGTACTTTTTATTCCAGAAACATATCTCATTCCCACGGGATAATATAAAGACTGGGTAAAAAGAGCAATACGTACTATTCTGAAACGATAACACCTAGCAACTTTTAATATGGTGTTATTTTATTCCCGTTCCCGTGGGAATTTGAAAAAATCCCTTTATAAGGGTTTGCTACGATGTATGAGACACCTATTATAACCTTTATGAAGGGATTTTTTCAAATTCCCACGGGAACGGGAATAAACTAACACCATATTTCAAGTTCCTAGGTGTTATCGTTTCAGAATAGTACGTATTGCTCTTTTTACCTAGTCTTTATATTTTCCCGTGGGAATGAGATATTTTTCTGGAATAAAAAGTACCCTAGATGTTATAAAATACTACTTATTCATTATAGAAAGTACATTTATTTTATAGATTTTATATTGCAATACGTAAGTAAGAAAATGTAGGGGGGAATTTGGAACAGCGATGATGTCAATACTAGAAAGGGACACAATACTAATCGAGGTGCCTCTCAAGTGGACCGCCTGCTTTCTTAGTAGCACTTCCTCCCGTTATGGAATAACGTAGAATCTCCTTGGGGTACATTGAACAAGCATGCATCTCAGATTAATGCTCCTTGCTAAGGTCCCAGTAAATAGAAACAATCACTTAGATGTTACTTGTTGATTACAATGGATTTTGAAATAAAATACATTTATCTGACTATATTACTTTATTAATACCAATAAAATTAACGTACACATAATCCAGTGCCAAGTCTCCACATCAGGGTTTATCTTCTTTCTTCTCGAGTACCTATTCTAGAGAATACGCCTCCACAAGACCAAACCTAGTCTTGAAAACATACTCTAAATGGGATAAAGTTGAAAATTAAATCCATGAATCCCGAAACGC
Source organism: Ethmia dodecea (assembly GCA_963855545.1). Classification (NCBI taxonomy): domain Eukaryota; kingdom Metazoa; phylum Arthropoda; class Insecta; order Lepidoptera; family Depressariidae; genus Ethmia; species Ethmia dodecea. The sequence continues at coordinate 12,750,817 of OY979446.1, read as the reverse complement.
AACGTTTAGTTTTATGTACTTTGTTTTTATCCGACGGGCGGAGGGGTGTTGTCCTGCTGTACCGAAAGACCTAGACGGGTGTATCTGCAAACACAGCAATCAGCACAGGAAACTGCCACAGCATACAGCAGGCCAGCGAGCAGCACCGGCCTGCCAAACAAACGCACGAGTTAGTTCCGTCTGCGTGTCTGCCGGCTGCCACCTACAACTGTGATCTTTCGCCTTAATTTTATGGCTTCTTAACACAATGGAACATTTTAAATCGCCTTTGAATTGATATTTACTGTAAAACTAGTTGATGACGCAATTCTTTTAGACTTAACAGACTTTTAGTGACGACATTTACTACATAAATGATTTTAATATTTCAGGAGGCGATGTGTTTAGTTATTTACACCATGAGTCTCGTTTATCAATAATAATTAAAGTTTACTCATAACTTATAGACTGCAACAACAGCAAATCAGCAGTTGTCAGCAAACAGCAAAACCCCCCGCCCTGCAAACCGCCTCTCCCCGCTCCCCGCGTACTCCACGCCCTGAGCATACCAACACTTCGATTAATATATAGATGTGACAATTGAGTTGTTTATTATACAAATTTAATTAATATGAGTAGGCCCATATTATAATTTCAATAAAAAATACATTTCAAAGCAGACAATACAATATTAAAGCCAATTATCGTGAAAATGACAAAGGCCTACTACTTGAAACAGACTGAACAATTTAAAACCAGTTACATACTATTGTCTAAATAATCTAAATGACTTTAGGCATCAATTTCCATCAAGTTGTTTACCACATTATGAAGGTGTCCCAAATTAATGCCCAATTTTGCCCAAATATCCCTTGGGTGACCATGGTCTTCCAGACATTTATTTTAAACCTGAAATTATATCTTAGGACCATTACGGCCATACACCTAAGTGCTGATTAATTAGATTACATCAAATTGTTTAGTAAAAATACTAATATAAGGGGAGAGACTGTGCTAAAGCACTCATGCAGGAATTCTGTACAGTAACTTAAAAGAAAAACTTGACAACAAACTTATTTTTAAATGAAATCACAAAAATACCTAGTCAATAACTGTTGAATAGATATTTTCTCGAAGGCAAAGTTGTCAGCCACACATACACAAATAGTTCTACACAATAAAAAAGAAAAAAGATACAATTTATGAATAGTAACCTAATTTATGGGAACTTAAGAAGATAATTTGTTACGTTGAATGTATTGCCACTATGTCATTCATAGTTGGTCTGGGATGGCTACGAGATGTGCGTGAGAGTAAGTACCTTAGCTGAAGGCTGCATGAGTCACAGGGCAGCCCTTCAGCTCACAACGGGTACTCCTACTCTCAACCTAAAACAAAACAAACAATATTATTAATCAGGCAAGCCCTTCACAACTGATAAATTATGCCTGTATCATGGTGTCCTTCACTTAGGGTTGGCAAAATTTATAAAATTTAAAATATCAGAAAACCCATTTTTTTTATTGAAAAATTTCAATGACACTGAATCTTTTTTCTTCACTACATAGTATAAAACAAAGTAGCTTTCTCTGTCCCTATGTATGCTTAAATCTTTAAAACTACGCAACGGATTTTGATGGTTTTTATTTTAATAGATAGTGATTCAAGAGGAAGGTTTTAGTGTTAGCATTGCTCCCGTGCGAAGCCGGGGCGGGTCGCTAGTATAGCATATAGCTGTTCCACGCGATTTCACTCGTAAGGTTCCCGTGGAAAAATTATAGTGTTAAGTGACTCCCAGAAAAGTAAGCTTTCTATGGGTGAAACACTTTTTAAATCAGTTAAGTAGTTTCATAGTCAATTCAAAACTAACAAAAAATTAAATCTTTCCTTTTAATAATATTAGAATAGATGAAATAAAATATTAAACATCACCACACATTATAAACTACATTATTTACTGACTTTAAATTAAGACTTGTGTAAATATTACAAAAATTACTCTATTTACTAAGTGGGCCCCCAAGGTTTTACTTTCATCAATGTTAGCCTTGGTCACTCAAGAAGATAATCCAAAAAAAGTTTCAAAGATTAATTATTACTAACATCTTTACCTCTCTATAACATTAGTACCTAATAGTATAGATAATAACAACCAACCTAATGCTGTACTACAAACAATACTTAATATTGTAGCCATCATTATTAAAACAAACATACAAATACGATTACACCAATAACAACTAGGTAACTCATTATTACAAAATGTAGATTAAAAACAAGCTGTTGTTTGTTTGTCGTTGTTGAAATTGTCAAGTAACACAAACTGTTTCATCCCTTTTACCGCCTATGTTGGATAATTCTGACAAATGACACTTTATAATTTTAGTCCCTCGGAATGCAGACACAATATGTATCATCCTTGTTGGTGGGACTGAGGCTCAATTTTTACCAGTTTTGTAATAAGGTTGCAACTGTTTAGGGGCTGCTATCCGATCGGCCAATCGATCGGAGGTCGCAGGTTTGTGATAAAAAAAAAAATAGCAACTCACAGAGCACTTCAATGCCTGGAGCGAGAGCGAGAGCGGCTGCGGCTGCGTGAGCGGCCACGCGAGCTCTTCGAGTCTGAGCGGGACCTAGAACGAGAGCGGCTCCGGCTGCGCGTGTATGAGCGCCGGCGCGACCTCGAACGGGACCTGGAGTTACGACGAGACCGTGAACGCGATTTGCTAAAAGAACATGGTAAAAATAATCAGATGAGTCAGGATCCTTTATAAATATCATGCACGTTGCAGTAAGCTTAAAAAGCTGGTTTCTTTACTTATATGTGTTTTATACAATATTGCTGATTGCAATAACTTTAGACAATGCAACATATTTGGGTCTAATTAAAACTTGGCAAAAAAAGCTGATTAAAAGCAAATAAGCGAAGTAAATACTTCAAGTTACCTGCGACGGCGGTCGTATCGGCTTCTGTGAGGGGATGATGGACGGCCGTAGCGAGCCATCTGCACGCGGAGCTCCCTGCCGTCTAGCATACGACCGTCCAACGAATCCAGGGCTTCCTCGGCGTCGCGGCGGTCATAGAATCTGCATATGAGTAACATATCACAACGTGATCGATTGACCCCAGCGTGGTCATTACGCCGGTAATTATACAATGACGTCATACAATTTAGTTACGACTGGAGAGTAAATATTTACCTGACAAAAGCAAATCCTCTGCTTTCCCGTGTGTACCGATCTCTGGGAATATATATATCGCCGACTTCGCCACACCTCTCGAACACACGACGCAAATCTTCAGGAGTTGTACGGTAAGTCAGATTGTCCACTTTTAACGACACCATGCCGTCAATACGCGGCGGGGGTCTGCCGTAACTCATTTTGATGCAATTTATTTAGCGCTTTTTGAAGATATCTATGTAACACCAATAAAAATGCAAAACTCCGATAAAATGGCGTCACTCCCAAGAACCGCGAAATCAATATGGCGGAGCGGTGCGTGCTGTGAACGGAAGCCAGACTAGCCAAGCGGATGTGACGATTGTGACGGCAACATTGCTAGTATAACAACTACAGTTTCTACTATTTTTATGTTGTTATAATAATATTTAAATATGATTTTTATGAGGATACACAACATTTCATTCGAATAATACTTTTTTTTGTACATACTTATCTAACCTAACGAATAAAATAAAAATTCGTGGCTACATTTTCGCCTTTATTTATGGCTGCGTTCTAAGTTAGCTTTCCGTCGAGATAGATAGTTTGTATTTTATCTTTTTGAACAAACTGGGAAAAGCTTGTGATTTATTAAATTCGTTACCATGGAAGCAGCTGAAGTTGTGTTATTTTATTTTGGTTAAATAAATTTGTGTATAAAATAGGAAATAAATTAGAACATCCACTATGTCTGGAGTCAAACAAGTTCGAAACAAAAAGCTCCTTCCAGATTTACGAAAAGAGGGAACTCTTGATAGAGAAATCGTCCTTTCTACAAAAAATAAACACGGTGTCTCTGTTGGATCCAGACTGTTTTCACATCATACTCTAGCAAGTGTTAGGCGATTAAGTTTTTTTCATCCGTTCGCGTAAGTTTAATTTTCTATAAGTACGGACCCGTACATCGTGGTCACCTTAGTCTTGCCTTCGTTAAAATGTATGTAGGTTCTTTATCAAACAGTATTTAAATATCTTTGTTCATAATGAACCCCATTTTTTATGTCTAGGTACATTATAAAAATACCCTCCTTCTGGTGTTGACTGCATTGGCGTGGCGTAGCTAGGGATTTTTCCTAGGGGGGGCCATGGCCCCAGACATGAATTCGCCGGCCGCACAACAAGGTGGTCACGACTATCGGCGCATGCGCAACGGACAGTATGGATTTCAGTTATCCTATCCTATTATATTATTATTTTTCTTTTATCTGTGTGCTGACCAAAACTATGTACCTAGTTAGTTTAAGTCGCTAATATAGCTAGGTATACGCACCGACATCAATCGGGTCATCCGTGTATTGTAACAATCATAATATGCAGATTGTTCGTTTGTATCTGGATCGCAGGTTGGCGAGCGAGATAGACACAAGTGATGAGTAGGTAATTATTTTAGCTTTTGAAGACGGTTTTCAGTTTCGGTAATTGAGGATGAAGTTATTTTATGTAAGAGAAAGGGTATTTTTCTAGAGTGGGCCAACAGCTTTCTAGGATGGGCCCGGCCCACCCTGCCCCCCCCCCCTAGCCACGCCCATGTTGACTGTACAAGTCTTAAACTTGATGTATTTTAAAAAACTGCTCCACCGATTTCCTTAAAACTTAAATGGGACCACCTCTGAAGTCTACCAAACAAAAAAAGAATAATCAAAATCAATTCACAATTGGTAGAAAAATCGCGTAACATAAAAAAACAACAACATGAACCTCCTCTTTTTTAAAGTCGGTTGAAAACTTTATCAAAAGTGATTTTACTTAGAGCGCCATCTATGTTAGTGGAAGCAGCAATGGATATTTTCCATTGCTGCTTACATTTCCTCACAACAAAACTCTCATTACAAAAACATTACCTATTTGAAAACATCAATTTCGCTATTTCTGCCACTGAAGTCGTTATTTTATTTATAAGATATCTGTAAGTACCTTCGTCTTCCCGTTTAAATATTAGTATTATTTCTTTCCAGTATACCAGATGACAGCCTGGACTTGGTGTTGGCGGCGACATACAACCAGTCCACCGAGCGGTTCGCCAACAGGGAAGATCTTTACCTTCAGCCGGAGACGCACGGCTGTGACACGTGGCGAAGGCTTAGAAACACTTTCGACAAACCTCCTCCAGTTATCATACCTCTTGTAAGATTAAGATATGCTCAGCATTTGATAAAATAAATTTTAGTCTACGTTGCGCGCTCGATAGGGATGTGACATTGATCGAAAAAAATATCGATTATTCTCTTTAAATATTAATGGATTTTTGAAAGACGAAGGTCTGATCTGTCGCGGGCTCTACCTCTAGGTATATTGTGCGTATGACAGTTTAACCTATGTCTTTGCTATCATACAAAGTATTTCTTAAATTTAATTTTGTTATGATATTTGAAAAATGATCCTCTCTTAGGTCCCATTGGGTACAGAACCCTGAAAAGGCGCAAGCGTGTTTCATGAGCAACTAGAGCTTGACACATTGGACTTTGTAAAGTTTTTAATACAATCGCCTTAGAGGTCAGATTCCGACTACAAGTGTAAAGCTTCATGTGCTCTTGACTGTGGGTACCTACCTACATAATAAGCATTTTGAAAATGAACTCTTTTCATCCAGGGTCACCCGATGAAACACGGTGGCATCACGGAGCATCGCTCTCCGTTCAGCGTGAAGCTGATGAATTCCGGCGTCCACTCGTCACAGACCAACCCTGGGTACAGCCGACAACCCGTCGGAGGCGCTATCTTTTTCTACTAGACACTGCGTGCGAAGTAACTCAGTCAATAGGGGTGTTCACAGAGTTACAGTTTCCACTCCCAACTTGTCTCCTGTTTTAATGCCTGTCAGCTGTATCTTAGATGTTAATAAAACATTGGAAATATTTTATTGGTGTTTGTCTTTGGGTGATCTACACGCATGTTTTGAAAGGGTAAATAAACTAGGTCTATTCTCGGAATAAGTCAATTGAAAAAAGATTACATATGTGTACATCTTGACATTACGTACTAATTAGGTATAATTACTTGCTAATATTTCAATATTTATTTGATAAAAACATCAGTACCTAAGTACTCAACTAATCAATTACCTACAAACTACGTTAAAATTATGTAGGTATGTATTAGGTAATTGGATTTTCTTTGTAGGTACCTAGACTTTTAGGTAAATTTTACATTGAACACATTATTATTTCTACTAATAGGTAGGTGTGCAATACGGCCGTTTTAAATTGGCAGCTCTGAAGTTTTAAAAGTGCCGTACTGTACCTACCTATTAGAGCTACTACCACCTCTTGCAATCTATAATTTCTAACCTTTTTCTAACTTAATAACTGGCTGGTAAAAAAATGATTATTCTTGCAGTTAGACAGCTAGAGAAAAACCTTGTCAGTGTCGAAGAAAATATAAAATGGTAGAAAACATTTCGAAAATTTTACACAATAAAATTAAATTTAAACACATGAGACTCAAAAACACGAAAATTATTTAATTTGTGCCTAAGACAAGTTTTGAATGGATTTTTTAGACTCACTCGGTAAGGGTCAATGAGCCAGTTTCCCAAGCGTTTAAACAGCCATTTAATATATTTACCTAATAATCGTGATCTTTGCAGAAATAGATAAAACCGATAGAACACACAGGAAGTCACTCCGCGTCCGGTCCTGGTACTTGTACGAGCAGTACAAAGCTTTAGAAAGGAACCAGATCGACGCGGCGCAGAAGTTGCGCAATAAGTCTTACCAGGATAGGCTTCTGAGGCAAGAGTTGACGGAGCGGCGTGCGCGTCGCCGACTCTACGACGAGTTCGGGCTGCGCTCCAGCGAACCGAACATCGAACGAATACGAAGCGAGGCCGGCTCTTGCCTCAGCGTGTCCCATGACGACTGTTTCGAGTCCTTCTCAGAACTTCAGGACGCCGCGTTCGGCGCTGACGGCGATGCGGACGCTGACGCCATCGACACCGAAAGCGAAGACACCGACGTGTGCTCCTACAAAACCAGTGTCTACAGCATTGTAGACAATAAGTTCCTCGAGCCTCTAAGGATAACCAGTGCCACAAATTGCGATAGTCACAACAAAAAACACACAGCGAGGTCCGAAAATGGGAACTCTGCTTCTCTTAATGACTCTGTTGATTCCAAATTCCGCTGTGTAACTTTTGTTACAAGCCTCTCTGAACAGCGTGCGGCCAACGAAAATGTGTCCTTTATTGACGTATCAGACCTTAAATTCGATAACACCATTTTTAATGATCACAAAGGCGGTGAAAGCTTAGATAGTAGCGCTGTTGAGAGTCGTAATATCGATATGACTTTTGCTGGTATCGATGACTTCAAAAGCAGCGACACTTTGGATTTTCCAAGTATCTCTCGGGGAAATCTGGCTGACGAGATAAAGGAAGAGTTGGAATACGCGAAGAAGAACATCGCAGAGAACATTCACCTGCAAATGGAAGCGGAAGAGGGGAGCCGATTGTGCTTGGAAGAGCTAAACAAGCTGCAGAATGACATGTTGGCACTGCCTTATGAGGACGAGGAGGCGAGTGTCTGTTCGATGAAAAACTGTGATCTTCTACAGTCCAATCCTTGCTTTGAAAATAATATCTTCTACATCTGGTCCAAATTAGTTTCGTTCGCGTACCAAGTCATCCAGCTTAACCATGGTAAGACCCTGTTTTAAGCTTTGTAATACTGTACGCGTAAATTGACTGCCATGATTGGCATTTTACTGGTAAACTTTCTGTGTCTGGATGGAAGTCACATCGGACAAAGGAAATTTGACCAGTGGAATACCAACCTAACTTAAAACGTTGTTAACCCATTTTTGCCAACACAAATACAAAGAGGGACTTTCAGCTATCGTTGAAAATGTTTTTCAGGTAATTGTTACTACGACTACGGTTCCCAGTTCCTAACTGCGGTGCTGGCGTGCGATGTGCTTCGGCGGGGGGTCAACAAGATGTGTGAGTATTTCTGCTGCTCAATAATAACTTTTAGTAGTTAGGTACTCTTTAGTAGCAGGGTAGTGGCGGGGTTTATGCCGCGTAGGTACAAAGGCGATGAATGACAACAATTAATTTATTTTCCTAACATCCCCCACATGCCCCTAGAACTTCCGCTACGGTCACTTTTCGAGTGGAGCCCGCTCAGCTGATGAATTTTCGTTTTAAAAATTCGCTTCCGTTCCGCGGCAATTTATACTTGCTTAGAACCCCTGGTTATCGCTACCTGTTCTAACTTATTTAATTTTAGGTGATGTGTTGCAGCCCTACGTTTCTCCAATAAAGTTCGTTAGCGATGCGCCGTGCCCTACGCTTAGCCTGATATCTCACAAGCATGTCAAACGGAAATTATGCTCTGAAACAAAAAAATCCTGGAAAAGTTTAAAAAGTTCCGAAAATAAGGTAGTTTTACAAATTATTCAACACTAGTGCACCCAAATAAAATTGCAACAACACCCCGAAGTAGTATAGTCAGCCAGTGATACGTAATTTATAATATTGATTGTCTGTACAACGGAAAACGGCTTAACCCTTAGCCAGGCATAGCTTTTTCAATTTTCCATTGGTTTTGAATCTTATTTCAATTACATAGAGGTCAATTTAAATTTAACCTGCGTCTTAATTTCGTCCACTGCCTGACTAAGTTTTGTTAGCATATTGTCTGGAACTTATCTCTAATTTAATAATAATTTCAGCGCATCCCACTTTTCTCAAAAAAAACCAGTAAGCTGTGTGGTTGTGCCAGAAAAAATTGTGCGTTACCGAGTCTGACACGCGGCTGTGCTGACAAAAAATGTAACTCGGAAAATAGCTGGCGCCGCCACCCCGTGCGAAGTCGGGTGAGAAAGCGCTACGCCAGCGAACCGCAGAGGAGCGCTGGCCAAGGGCCCTCCTGGAGCGACTCCACGCAGACCATGTGGCCTGAGGAGTACACAAATACGATATTCTCCGAAGACTTCTGCAGCTGCCGCACAGTCACCAATCCGATGCTGAAGACAGCCAGTTTTATTGACGGGCCCTTGTAAGAATTTATACTGTGTTTTGTAGTTTTGTATTTCTTTTACAATTTAAAAAAATAAAAGATTTATTAACGAATATGTAACACTTTATTACACTCGCCTGTACAACAGCGAATTTAGTTACATTTTTTTCTATAGGGTGTTTTACATCGAAAAATTCATAAGTAACTCCCCTTCACCGGGTAGGCTTAAACTTGTCTCGATTAGACTTGTTTAGTCGAGAAACTAACACGTCCGAATATTTTATTATTACCAATTAACATACTCAGAAGAATTACATTCCCAATACATAAACTATATTTAAAAAAACACCGAAGAATTACACAAAAGTAAAAAAAACTGAAATTTAATTTGCATCTATCTACAATATAAAAAAATCGGCTCAAGCATGCAGTAGAATAATAGTACCACATTATATATACGTATTTCATTTCAGCAGTCTAGCAATCCAAAACAATTGTTAATTTCAATCCAAAAATTATATTTTCTGTCAGTGTGAACTAAATATACTTTCTGGAACAAGACAAGCACGAAATACAGAATAAATATATATATACCTATATATATATTTTCGTAATATCAAACAATGAAATAATATCTATGGTATGCTTCATTCCAAGCAACCACCCATCACCAATGATAACATAAACAAGAGGTAGATACGTTACAACCGCATCGCAAATGAACCTTAAAAGAGGCGCCTCTCACCTCTAACATATTAGATTTTACATTTTAATTATGAAACTACTTTTATATAAAAACTATGTATGAGTTTGATATTTTCTTTTTGTTGTTTGAAGTAAGCTGAAAGCGATAAGGGTTCCCATTCTGCTTTATTTTATTTTTGTATTGTTTTTCGAGATATAAATACTTATTGTATTGTAAGCACTAAACAATTTATTTACACCAATAATAAGTATGTGACACATACATACATATGCTTACGCCTTTTTCCCGAAGGGGTAGGCAGAGACAACAATAAGGCTCGGCGCAAATTGGGCCACCGACCACAGCCACCGGTGGCCAGCCACCGCCACTTAACACACTTTTTCATGTATTTTATATAGACACGCCGCACACTTGTGGCCGGTGGCGGCCACTCGCTACGGTAGTGTCAGCGACTCGCCAGCCACCGGTGGCTGTGGTCAGTGGCCCAATTTGCGCCGAGCCTCATTGTGAATGACCAAAATATAACACTAAGCGGTCGAATCGCTTTAAGCTATTTCTTCCAGACAAAAAGTTGTTTAGTGAGAGTATAACGTATCTACACCGTATAATATACCTATCATTGTCCACCACCAAGCCGTCCAAGATCTATAAAGGTCTCAGCTCACTTATCAAAACTGACAACGCAAATGACGACGACGATGTTAACTTTCTATTATGATTAAGATTGTGTGATTGACGTAAATTTTAAAAACATCCGTGTCTTCTAACCTTCGTCGTTTCATGCCGTGCATTATGAACTATTCAAGTCATACGTATTGCAATGTACATATGTTAGGGATACTTGAGGCTTCAATGAAACGAGGATATTTTCTAAATTCATACAAAAATGGTCTAATTTCAATATACAAAATGAATCCGATTTTTATGGTAACTAAAAAAATAAACCATTGATCACAAGGTTTGATCTATTCTCAAAAATAATAAAGTCCATCGCTGTAGATGTATGGTGTGAAATTTTACTTTACCAGTCAGCTACAAATTAAAGCCAAATGGTGATAAAAAAGTGGACTGTCGCTCCAGGCGCCATTTTCAACAGTATAGATAAGTTACCCTATGTTTCAATTTAAAATAACATTTATTTTGTCGAGTGGCAGCACTGACTCTAGTAACGGCGAATCTTAAAATTGTGTAATTTCAAAAAGCCGTGTTTTCATCGTTTTAAAACTTTTTATAAATTATTATTTTATAATAAATATTATGCGGTGTGCGCAGCATAATTAAATATTATCTTTAATACATTGAATATAAGCCATTCATTAATATATTTGATTAAGTGTACAATTAGTTGCAATATGAATCAACAAATTTATAAAAAATTACACTAGCCACTGATAACCTCGATACGACATGTCACCAATATATCGACAGCAATAACCAACCATCAACTTTTTCGAAGCGTACAGTAGGGGCGTTATTATATATATTTACGCAAATTTCAGCCAAATTAATATACGCTCTTTTCAAAATGATTATTTTTGAAGAGTTGACTGACATATTGACATAACGCTTGTAAATCGATAAATGGAGGCGCGGCATCTACTCAGAGCTGTCAGTGCGTTTGGTCGAGGCTTCAGGTGACCAGAGGGCTGGCGGTTATCTCTGTCAAAGGATCAGCCTAGCTATCCAGAGAGGGAATGCGGCCAGTCTTCTGGGCACTGTCCCACATGGTTCCTCTTTGGAGGACATTTTTTATCTGTAATTATTGTAAATGAATGTATATTTTCTTTGTAAATAAATGTATTCTTTGTTGTAAATCGATCAATATTAATTTAGCTAAAATGGTTATCGCACTTTGCAATACTTTCGATGCGACCCCTCGATCTGATGCAATGTTATGACACCAAAGGTCCTGTCATGTCAACAACAGAAACGACCATGTGACGTCATCTAATACGACCGTAAAATGTCATCATATTATTTAAATCATTTGCCTATTACAGTACGGCCGTTTAAACGTGGCAGCACTGAAGTGGCGCAAATGGCTGCGCAATAAAATTTTTTTGCGACCATTTTCGGTACGACGGGGTTTGCGCAGGCGAAACCTATGTTCAGAGAAGCTACGTTAAAACGGCCGTACTGTAGATGACGTCACAGTAACAATGATCTGTATTTAGGACACGGAGATCATATTTTTTAGGAAGTTATCAGTGACGCTTTATTTTAAGTAAGCTAAGGGCGTTTCCGAAGTGAGCGCATAGCGAGCGCGTTTTCTGTAAGCTTCATCAACAAAAAGCGCAAGTTGACGTACGTTTCTTGCGTGCACGAACAAATATCGTTCCCACGTAAATATTATTTGTACAGACAAATCAAAAATCGAATACGCACGTAATACCAAAAACGCGCCGACAATGCAGCTTTACGAGCTATTAACAACAAGCGGTGTAATACAGATGGCGCTATCGGAGCATGAGATTTACCTGTCAATGTCAAGTTGACAGATTCGTATCAGCCTGGTGTACCCAATTATTTATTGAACTTTCTCTAAGTGTTGATGACACTGTATTTTTGTGCAGACTCTAACGCAGAGCTAAAACTCTTAAATGTTGTGTCGTGTTTAGTGCTGACGGCTAAATTGCCAATGTCTGTCGTTATATTATATTGAGCTGAATACTTCTGTGATAAATAAAACGCAGTGAAATGATCATAGGTTTATAAGTTAACCACTGTCCTGTGTGACAACTGGGGAGGCTTTGATAAGCCAGAGTGCCTTGTTGCCCATTTCTAATCGGTATCTAATTATTTTGACATTTTGTTACACAGCCATTGCTTGCTGTACCGACTGCAATCGCAGTAACAGTTGTAAGTCAGAAGTAATGTAGGCCAAATGAGGCAATGTTTACAATAAATAATGTTAGGAAAATTATAAACCCCAACAGGTTTATATTGTGAGAGAATATTTGTTTAAGGCGATCGCGAAAGAAGTTGTCTAAAATGTGTTATCTTCAGTGACAAGTATCGTGACAATCAGATGGTACCGATGTCAACTTGTAACTTCAAATCCACAATCTATCTTGTGTTGTAGAGCGTCAAGTTCAGTGGTCTCTACCAGTAGCGCCATCTGTAGGAGCATCACTTCAGTCGAGTTTTCATGCTACGAGCGCGCTCGTACGAGCCAATAGAACACCGATCGTCCATCCGTGTCACTGATTGGACGCCGGAGTCTGAGTGCACTGGGTTAAAATGTTTACATGATACGAGTAGCCATCCGAGCACACTCGTACAGTGAAAATTCGACTTTGCTCAATCGTCATTGGAAATGCCGTACAATTCAACTAGACCTAGTTATCGGGCGGGTTGTCGAAGTAGTCGATCTTGTCCGCGGGAACGGAAGCGGAAGCAGAGGCGGAAGCGGAACCGGAGGCTTGCGTGGAAGGCGCCTGTCGTGCCTGACTTCGCGCCGCCCAAGCATTCGTCGACGTCAGTGTAGCCCATCCGCTGGATGATCTGAAAAGTAGATTTTGTATGATCTCATGATATCGTGTATTCAAAAGAGACAGTCTGTTTTCAAAAATCAACATTTTCAAACTTCAGTCGCCATCATGATGTGTCTAAAGTAATCAACATTTCGCTATGCTACTCAAATTAATTTTAAAACATGGCAACAACTTCGGGTTCAAGCCTTCTTTAATCTTTTTTAAGTAAAATGGTTGTACACTTTAGTCCATGCTTAAAATACTGTGTCTTAAACACTATTTTTTTTGGTTATCTACAATGAATGCCATGACGTCTTGAGGCAATAAGAAAATCCATCTCACGCATTTTTTCTAGTTTTCACTTGTCACATAATATTATAGGCGAAAACCCAAAGATATTATATATTTGCGAAAACCCGTAAACTGTTGCAAAATGAAAATCATACAAATGTAGTGTAGTGTCTATTGTACTGACTTGTTGGCAGTGGGCCCCGAGCCAGATCCTGTATTGGGGGCCGCACGTAGTATGGGCCCCGGCACGCGACGTTTTCCCGCTTCCCGCGCAAGCACCTCCAACACGCTCATCGCGGGCAGCCACGACTGAGGATAGAACATTCGTCAATATACACAGGCACGAAAACTCGTCCAAAGTGCCCATTGAAGCGCTTCCACTATTATCACATAGATGGCGCTTGAAGCTGAATGTTGTGAAAAAAAAAACTCCCCGCTTTCAGTTTCATAAAAAAAACATAAGCATAAACAACAATTTGACATCGCGTCCTCTACGAGTTGTATAAAGATATAATATAAATTTTGATGTTATATTCCATGTTTATACAGACTGATTGAAACTTGAGAATAAACTGTCGACAGTACAGTCATCGTCATCATCGTCATCCCGTAACAGCCCACTGCTGAACTAAGGGTACTTTCCTCATACATGAGGAAGTATGGGCTATAATCTCCCATGCGAGCTCACCTTGGATCGGGAGGTGGTGGTGGCCACCTAACTGTCAGAATTTTTCAAGTCACCCAAGGGTATCTGACATGGCAACAGTACAGTGCGGCTGTTTTAACTTGGCCGCTCTGCTGCGCAATAACATTTTTAGAGCCTATGTTCAGAGCGGCAAGCACTAATGGGGAAGACTACTAAAGACATTAAATGCAGAGTGCGTTGTGTGTTTGTCCTGTTACCTGTCAAAATACCTTAGTAAGTTTTTTTTTTATAATTTAGTCTTCTGAGTGTTTTCCCCACTTTCAATATATATCACTTGGGAATTAATGTACACATATTTCTTCACATCCAAAAGCAACACAATGGCCCATATTTACCGTAATACATGAAAATAACAAAAAATAATATAATTTCTATGAAGATTGACATTTCTTTTGGAACAAACATTTGGCCTCTAGCCGGAACTATTTGAAGTTCTTCTCTATTGTCTCTAGTGTACCTTCTCTTTGTCGGCGGTGGCAACGACGTTCCGGTTGGGCTCGGCGTCGTAAGCCACGCTCTCGCAGCCGAAGTGCTCGCACAGCTCATGGATGAACTGCCGTTTCTGCCAGTTCATGGACGGGAACGAGTGCGATCGGGTCTTCTGCTTCGACTGGGGAACAAACAACAGGGTTTACTGTATCGGAATAAATAAAGAAAATTATGTTACATAATCTCCAAAAAAGTATTTCAATATTCATTTTACAATTATTGTAAAAAACTAAATAATAATGTAATAAGGTAGTTTACTGCCTAGTCAAATGAGTTACTTTTTTAATGATCAGTCAAAACGAAAAATTACTGTGAAGGGTTTAGGCGCAGAACGTCCCACCGAATTCGCGAAACGTCCTATTCTCAAAAGGTCCCATTCGTAAAAAGTCCTATTCGCATATTGTCCCATTCGCATAAAGTCCCATTCGCATAATGTCCCATTACGCATGATACCAATTACCAGTAAACTGTAGGAGAACTAAAATGTTACTCTTAATTATTACAGAAAGTCGTTTTTATTATAAAAGCAAACAACAAAATCGGATAACTTTCAATTCTAATAGGTAATTTTTATTTTACATAGAATATTTTCTTGCAACTCATAAAATAAAGTGTTTTGATAATTGGGTAGTTGATAGCATCGAAATTAAATTGCGAGTAGTCATACATTAAAAAGATTATCCCAAAACACCTCAAAATATGTATTTCGATTTTCAATTTACAATAATACAATAATAATCTAAGTAAAGTTAATTAAATAAGAATAATAAATAATAATTAGTAAGATTCGAATAAATATAATAATTATAATATTTACAATTATAGCAAATTTAAAAATAATAAAACAATAAAAAAAAAGTGCTGCAATTGAGTACTACAAACTATGACGTCACGGTTTGCTATTTCAGTACATTTTCTATAGTAAAATTTCGTTTTGACAGATCGTAAAAAGTAACTGATTTGACTAGGTAGGACACAACCCTATTACAAATAAAGATAATTACAAAAAAAAAAGACTTTTTGTAATAAATAAGAGTAACATTTTATTTCTCCTAAACCCCTCTCATTTTATCGAATTTCCCAATCACTGCACACTTTCAAGGACACTTGCGACATATTGTATTATCACTAATATGAGTCAAAACCCGAAATATACAGGAAAATTAAAATTATACAAAAAGCATGACGTCGAAAACGTCGTTCGAAGGGTTAGTGGTCTACCTTCTTGGCGAGCTGCACGAGGTCAGTGAGCCGGTCGTGAACCTGCTGGGCGAAGGCGGGCTCCTTGGCGGCGGTGGTCCTCAGGTGGTCGCTGTAGCGAGGAGCCAGCTTGGCCGACACGTCCGGGTTGCGGATCTGCAGAGCCAGCGCCAACTGCCGGGTGCGGGCTTCCACGCGGCACTCGTCGTCGCATTCCAGGCTGTTTTTAAACGATTTCATGACGACGGATACAAGTCCATCATCAAACCGTTACAGCCAGAGCTAAGGGTCTTTCCTCACACATGAGCAAGTATGGGCCGTAAGCTCCCAGGTGGCCATCTGTCATAATTTTTAAAGCCATATAAGAATATCTGGACTGGTTTACGATTTCCATTGTGCGTAAACACAAAAAAACTAACGGTTTAACATGCATTTCTAAGCACAGAGGCTCTTGCTAGTGATATAATGCCAGTAGACGGTCACCTATTAACTGACTGACCGCGACTAACTTTGCTTATCCAGTGTGATCGTTACAAACACACTGGTACGCCAGGGCTAACACTTTTCATTTTAAAAGAGTAAAAATAAATAAATAATTAAAAAATATATATTAAAAAGTAGGAGTGGGGGCTATATTTTTTTTTAATAAATACCGTGAGTAGTATAGATAATATATAAGGATGGTTATATATTTCACTTTAAGATCAAAAGCAACTCACGTCTTCAGCATGGACCCTGGACGTTGCACGTCCGATAAGTCGACGGACCCCCCTTCTTGCATCTTAGTGGCCGCTAGCGTACTCATTATCCTGTAACAGAAAACATTATTTGACAAATAAACATCACTAGCCCATCGTGGACTACTTCTGCACGGCTCAGGCATATTTCAATAGCGGTATTCATAACTGGCAGGAGAATATTCTAGCGAGGTTGCTCGCTGTCACCCTGAGGCAAACGGAGTTGGTCCCTACCTAAGCTGAACCATCGCGGATCGTTACAGACCCATTCTGGGACGCGGTTCAGTACAAGCCACACTGGGGCACCCAAGATCGGTAAAAAACCATGCTGTGGCTTACGGGGTCAGTACAATGCCATGTTGGGGAGGTGTCGGTACGAGACCATGCTAGGTAGGGCACGGCCGGGTCAGCCACTACGAAATCATGCTAGGGTACGGCGGGGTCAGTACGTAACCATGCTGGGGTACCCAAGATCGGTACAATACCATGCTAGGGCACGCGGGATCAGAACAATACCATGCTAGGGCACGGGGGGTCGGCGTAGGGATAGGATGCATAACCGCGGTGCCATGGCTGGGTCCGAAGCGGCAAAGAGGAACACCCCAGGGTTTTTAGTGGGTATGGCAGCACTAGGCTGCAGAGCCCCACATAACTCCCGGGTCGGGTGCGTATGCAATAATGCCATTTCCCTGGGTAAATAAAAAAGCTACCGACCTGGCGTGGTCTCGGGCGTTTTCGCAGCATTGCCTCTCGGCGCTTCGGCGACCACAGGGGCAAGTGGAGCGCACGAGGCGGCGACAAGGCGCGGCGCTTGGGCACGTCGGGTCGGCGCCAGTGGTCAAGTGGCACGGAGCCGCACACGCGTGCCCACAACTAGGCCGCTTCTCCTGGCACGGTTGCTTGCATCTGCACAACATGTATACAGGTTGGAGATGGTAATAGAGGATAGTTGTAGTCAAAGAGGTTGGAAGAAAATTATTAGAAACTTTTTCTTTAAACGTCTTTGGTTGTAGTGTTGAGACTAGTTACATCGAAGGTAAAATCGATGATACAATATAGATAGTCTCGGAGTATTGGGCTAGTGATGATCTTTGAGCGTATTTTATTATTATTTATTCTGGAAACAGACAGCCACGTCAATGACAATATTTAAAAGTTTATAATTAAGTAGCTTTTACACACGGCTTCACTCGCGCACGTTTATTTCACCCCTTAGGGGTTGAATTTTGCCAAATCCTTTCTTGGATGCCTACACTGTATAAGCTACCTATGTGCAAATTTCAAGTCTCTAGACCCAGCGGTTTAGGCTGTGCGTTGATGTATTACCAATCAGTCAGTCAGTTTATCATTTTATATATATAGATGAAAGATCTGGAGTGCCGAATTTTAACTTAGGTTTATCAGTATTGTTCAATTTTGCGCCATTTAGGGTCCATTCAACTTAGCTCTAGTGTAAGGATTTTGTGTTTCATAAGGCGACATTGTATCCTTGGGACTACGACACCACGTGTCCGTTCAGGAGCCTTAATTCAAAATACTAGCGCTGAAGTCGTCTAACGAAGAGTTGAAATTGAGATTAAATGTCAAATGTGATGTGCAAATGTATTGGGTCAGCTTTGTTAGCGATCAAATGCTATACAGTTCCTCAGTGGCGGACTTAGTCTATCGGGGGCCCGGGGCTAAAAAACTGATTAAGGCCCCCCCGGTCTTAGAAGTTTTGGATTTGGAGGCCCCCAGACGCAGGGCAGGCCTCTAAACTTAGAGTAGCTTTAATTATTAGTATTTGTATCTATGAATCCTCCAACCAACACCCAACTGCCTCTTATCCTTGTGTAGGATTTGATCAAGAAAACGTTTTTCTAAATTTGGAGGCCCCCTAGGTTCAGAGGCCCGGGGCGGACCGCCCCTTTCTTAGTCCGCCAGTGCAGTTCCTACTTGGAATAGGTCTCACTCTTAAGGCCTTGTCGGATATCGGCCTTGCGCCTTAAGTCGGATAATCCTGCAACCCTATTCGGACAGTGTAAGGTTCTGGGTACTGACATGCTGGTGTCGCAAGGTCCCTTGTGGCATGTCTTGATGCAGGTGTGCTTGCCGCAGGGCAGCGGCTTCCCGCACGGCAGGCCGCACGAGAACTCCCCTTGGGCGCACGGGATTGTCTTCCGCTCCTGACGAGGAATACCGTTTAAGAGGAAAGAACAATAATTATCAACCTCTAGGAGGTCGGCCGACACTTGACTTGCTGTACTGGCCAAATACATGCGAGCAGCAACAGGCAAAAATTTTATGAAAATCCATATCTGAGCGGACAAATAAATTACATAGTATACTGATATCAGTCGTATAATTTAAAAATGGAACGATCTTTTACTCCGGAACATGGCAACCAAGGAGGTAACTTATAAAAGGTTTTATTTAAATTTCAAACTGGCTCGCTAATAGAAAGGTGTTTATTGAAAAAAAAAAAAACAAATGAACACTTCAACGCGGGAAAAAAATATTGTTTTTTTTTATTTTGAAAAGTAATTGCCAAAGACGTTCAAACAAAAAGTTTCTCTGATTTTCTTCCAACCTCTTTGGTAATTGAATTTTCGAATAAAAAGTTCTGCCTAGTTTTAATTTCCGCGCATCATTGGAGAAAAGTACTATACAAGCCTTGGCCACAACTAAGCATTAATAGACTTAAGTATTTTACACGTCCATTAATGCCTCTTTTGCTAACCGCTGCAGTAATTAACTATTAGCCCCTTTTCACACGTACCGGTGTCCGCCGGGCCGGCGCCGGGTACCCGGCGGCGAAATATATGGCCGATTGCTCGGTTGCCCGCCGGTACGTATGAAAGTGAACGTACATGGCCATATACTTCGCCGCCCGTCGGACAGGCGGAAACCGGTACGTTTGAAAAGGGAAAAGAGATTAAAATATAATAGGACATAGAGGGGGCATTGGGAATATTTTCATACAAAACTTTGAAGCCTAAGCGTCATGTCCTTGTCATGTCAGTTAGTATGAACGCGAGCTGTCATTCGGTCGAAATTGTACTAGACTTATTCCACTTGAAATAACTTTTGGCTTCAAATTTTCCTCGCTTTGTCCCCTCTATGCCCTATTATATTTTAATCTCTTTGGAAAAGGGGCTTAGAGTGTACCTCGTGCTGTCCGTGGCACATCTTGGTGGTGAGCACGACGCAGGGCGGGCATTCGGCCGCGTGGCAGGTGTGGTGAGGCGGGTGCCCGCATCGCCTCCGCCTCCTGCAGGGCGCCGAGCAGGCCGGACGCCGAGTGCCGCAGCGGACCGGCGGCAGTAACACCTCCGCGCCGCACTCGCACGACAGCTCCTCGAAACCTTGGATGACACGTTTGTTGAAACATCAACCGTCGTGAGACTCTATCTTTATACACACAAAAATATTTATCTTTCCTATTTGTAATAATAGTAGTACGAGATCCGGCCGCAAAAAAGTGTAGGGATCGAATATAAGCTACAAACCAAAATTTTTACGCATATTTATTTTTATTAAAAATACTTTTTTTTTATTAAAAATACTTGCGGCCATATTTCGATAGGGGCACCCTTATAGATAATAAGGGTGCCCCTATCGAAATATGGCCGCAAGTATTTTTAATAAAAAAAAATCTTGATTTTTGGGACGAAATTTCATTCACTTGTTTTTAGGGTTCCGTACCTCAAAAGGAAAAAACGGAACCCTTATAGGATCACTTTGTTGTCCGTCTGTCCGTCCGTCCGTCCGTCTGTCAAGACCCTTTTTCTCAGGAACGCGTGGAGGTATGAAGCTGAAATTTATATCAATTACTCAGGTCTACTGTCCCTTGAAGCTGTGAAAAAATCAAACTTCTAAGCCAACGCAATCAAAAGATACAGCCGTTTATGCCGCAAATTTTCGACACTTGCAAGGGAATCAAAACCTACAGGGTGCTTCCCGTGAACTCAGAATCTTGAAATTTGGTACGAAGCAACGTCTTATAGCATAGATAAAGGAAAAATTACGAAAACCATAAATTTGCAAGGTTGTACGGAACCCTCGGTGCGCGAGTCCGACTCGCACTTGGCCGGTTTTTTTACATAAAATAACCATCCATTTCACAGCAATATGCATAAAGACTCTGAAAAATCATGAAAAATCAGCAGATTTTTCAAAATATATTTGATGTAGAAGATATAAGGTGTTTGTGATGGATCTCCCACATACGCGTTCCCGTAAGAATTTCCAGAATTTTCCCTTCTTAGTGCTAACCGACGTCATTTATAGAACCTTTAGGCTAAAATTTCATGGTTCTAGACCAAGCTGTTTTTCAGCTGTGCATTGATCAATCAGTTAGTCAGTCAAATTGCCAGTCAGGGACTTATTGTCTACCAGCAGCGTCCCGCTGTTTCACCCGCGTAGTTCCCGATCCCGTGGGAATACGGGGATAAAATATAGCCTATGTGTTATTCTGATGTATAAACTACATAACTGTAAAGTTTAAAGTTTCACTAAAATCCGTTAAATAGTTTTTGCGTGAAAACGCAACAAACATCCATACTCAAAAACTTTCGCGTATATTATATTAGTAGGATTATAAATAGGCAAAAAGCCTCTATTTTTACAAAGCCAAATTTCAGGTCTTATTTTACAGGGGTTTTCTGTGTATTCAATAAATAATTAGATGATTAAGAAGAAGAAGATTTGAATCTCGTGTGGTCAAAGAGATTAAAATATAATAAGGCATAGAGGGGACACAGCGAGGAAAAATTGAAGTCAAAAGTTAATCCAAGTGGTTTGGTCATTTAGAACGAATGGATGAAAGAAGAGTAACGAAAGAGATTAATGGTGCAAATGTTGAAGGATACAAGGCAAGAGGACGCCCCAGAAGGACGTTCACGGATCAAAATTAGTGACGTCCTTCAAAAAGCTGGGGTCAAGAGTGCAAAGAATAAAAGAGGGAAGCGAGGGAAGTGTGCAAAGATCGGGCAAAGTGGCGATCCATCGTCTCTGCCTACCCCTGTGGGAAGAAGGCGTGAGCTGTATGTATGTATGTTAATCCAAGTGGAATAAGTCTAGTACAATTTAGACCGAATGACAGCTCGCGTTCATATTAACTGACATGACAACGACATGACGGTTAGGCTTCAAAGTTTTGTATGAAAATATTCCCAATGCCCCCTCTATGCCCTATTATATTTGTGGTGAATGCTAGATACTGACTGACGACGGGGCACGGAGCGCAGTGTCCGGTGTGGCAGAAGTCCTCGCAGCGGTGCAGCTGGCAGGCGAGCGATCGCCCGCAGACCACCACGCACCGGTGCGCACTGGACGCGCAGCAGGCCGCGCGGCACTTGTGACGCCCGCACGACAGCTTCTAATGGGTAAAGACGACGAAGGGATTATTGGCGGGAATACGAAGCAAACTCTAAAGGGTTAAAAACTTCATCGAATAGCGATAAAAATATCAACGATGTATACAATTTTTAAATTATTGCGGTATATAGCGGTTCTGAGCGGTTTCATCCGTATAGTTCCCGTTCCCATAGGAATACGGGAATAAAATATGGCCTGTGTTACTCAGGGATATTATAGCTTTCCATTGGTGAAATAACTTTTAAAATATGTAGAGTAGTTTTTGAGTTTATTCGTAACAAACATACAAAAATAAAACTCACGCCTTTTATCCCCGAAGGGGTAGGTAGATGTATTAAATTTCTGGAAATATTAACTTTTTGCGAGAATATTCGACCCCTAAACGTGATAGGTGGTGAGCCCATTGACGGACCGAGTCTTTTACACATGTCTCAGAATTAATTCTGGGACCTGCGGCCTGCGGGTTTCCACACGATGTTTTCCTTCACCGTCGAGCTAATGATAAATATGTACCTACGTAAGTTTTGTAAATAAATGACTTTTGACTTTAAATGAGCAATGTTTTGCCAGTGAACGGAGCTATACAAAACAAAATACAATAATATTTCTTTTCAAAAGCTGGTAGTACAAATTTCAATTGTAAGCAAGAAAGTTACAACTCTTTATTGTACACCAATAAAAATATAAGTAAGTGACACAGATACTCGTATGTACCTACTGACATAAATAATGATATTTGTAAATTGATGTATCCTGGCAACGGGCGTACCTTGTTGCACTTCTTCTGGCAGAGCACGTTGTCGACCATGGCGGGCAGGTCTATGCAGGGCACCTCTCGGCTCGAGTGCCCGCAACGGCACTGCAACAGCGTCTTGTCCGGGCAAGGGGGGCAATCGCCTGAGAAACATGCTAACATTACTCCTCCCCGAAAGGCCAATGAAACTGAAATTAGCTGGCAGACTGTTATAATAATAATAATATAATCTCACGCCTTTTATCCCCGAGGGGGTAGGCAGAGGTATTCCATTACTGGATATACCCACATTTCACGAGATATATTGGACCCCTAAACGTGATAGGTGGTGAGCCCATCGCCGGACCGGGAGTGCGATTTTTGAATCTCACTGGTGATATCAAAATCACCGGTGACAAAATTATCACCGATGACCCGCTGCAATTCTTCCGAAAAACATACTTTGGCACTTTTGGTAGATGTCACATAGTTACGTCAACTGTCAAAAACAATCTGTGCGTAGGGGCACTCGTAAATCGATATCATAGGTATGACAAATGTAAGTCACCGATGAGTTTCAAAAATACGAACTTTCGGAAATCACTCACATCGGTGAGAATTAGTCACTTGGTGAGATTCAAAAATCAACCCCCAGGTCTGTTTACAACCTATCAGAACAGCAGAATTAAAAGTCTGTTACGTTATCTTAAGCACTTTAGAATAACCTCTGTTCAGATATTAGTCATACAAGACTGTCTCTGATAATATATTCAATCTAGGTCTAAAGCGATCTAGCAGTAATTCGTCAGAATCATCGGTATATCTTACCCTCGTGACAATCTTGCTTGCAGAAGTGCCGGTCGCCGGCAGGCCCGCAAGGCAGTGGCTTGGCACAGATGTTCCCGCATAGAGGGATGGGGTCCGTGCACTTCAAGCGCTTGTCCTTGTCCAGCCTGGGGAGTGGATGGGTTTTTTTTAGGTTCATAAAAGTGAGTACTATTAAAAAATGTACAAGAGTAAAAGGTTAACTTCAAGACGAGAGAATAATAATAATATTTGTGGGACACAAACTCACACACGGTTATTTAGTTCCAAACTAGGCAGGGTACTAAACAACTGATAAACATACTCTTACTTAAATAAATATTAAACGACCAGACACGAAGATGAACATGTTCATGCACACAAATGTTGGCCCCAAGCGGGGATCGAACCCGCGACCTCTGACTCTGAAGGCAGCGTTATTACCAACTGAGCCAACAGGCTCGTCACAATGCGAGGACGATTTGTGTGTGTCTCTCTCTCGTTGTATGTCAGTGTGCGTCTGTCTCTCTCTCTCCCTTTGTACCTGTATTTCTCTTTGTCTCTCTCTCTGCGGTCTGTCTCTCTATCTCTTTCTGTGCGTGCGTCTACTCTGAGCGTGCGTGTCTCTCTGTGCGTGCGTATCTCTCTCTCTCTCTCTGTTACCTGTTCTTCCCGCAGGGGCATGTGAGCACGAGGTGCGGCAGTAGCCTGCAGGGCGGGCACGGCGGCGGATGGCATGAGGCGGGGCACGAGTGCTCGCCGCAAGATAGCACCAAGCCGCACGATCCGCCGCACGCCCACTGTGCAGAGCGAGCGCTGGCCTCGCTGCACGGCACAGAGCGGGACGCGCGAGACGTGCAGTAGCACACTGAAAACGACGGTTTATATCAGCACAGTATAAAGGCTGATTCATGTTACAACGGGACGGCCGAACCATCCTACAATACGCTTCGACATTTGGCCCGGACGGGGCCCGTCCCGTTGTAACATGAATCAGCCTTAATGAATAGTACTAGCGTACAGTATGGCCACTCCCTGCCTCCCGCTAAAAGTGCCGCCACCCCTCGCTTGGTCGTCTCACAGTCACCGGCTGGCTAGGACGAGACGACGACAAGGTGCGCGAGCATGAGTGTGAGAGAGAGAGCGTTCTCACACAAGCATGGTATGCTTTCACCTTTACGAGCTTAGACTGTGCAGCAACGCGTTTGTTTCATACATTTTATCGTTAGTTTCCGAGGTGTGATATTAGTGTGGGAGATCTAGCTTCGCTCTTTCTAACTCCACTTTCACTGACTACAACCCGCCGGTGAGTGGCGGTATTATTTAAAAAAATATTTGCGTCGGAGTAAAAGATCCTTCCATTTTTTAATTACACGACAAATACGAGTTTAATATGTAATTTATTTGGCTGCTAAAACACGACAGATATGGATTTTCATACATCTTTTTCCTCGCATGTATGTGGCCAGTACAGCAATTTCAATTTATCTAAGAAAGAAAGAAAATTATTTTGGCATAACACAAAAAAACAGAAATTAATGTAGCACATATAAAAATATTTTTATGCCGAAAGGGCCACAGCTCAGCATAATGCCACAGCCTGGGCTGAAGCCCTGATTTTCAGCTACAGCCGTTAATGAGGCCACAATGACCACAAACAAATAACCAATTACAAATATTGAAGAAGAAGGATGTTAAAATAATGCACAACCAAGCAAGTTTGAGAAAAAGAAACTTACCTTGCGTGACGGTCTCCTCGCAGGGCGGACAGTCGCCCTGGTGGCAGCCGAGCGTGCAGTTGTGCACGCCGCAGTTGAGCGAGCGCGAGCACGTGCGCGTGCACACCAGGTCCGCCTTGTTGCTGCACGCCACTGAGCGCGTCTCCGCGCCACAGCCGCACTCTCTGCAAACGTATTTGTTGAAACATTGTCGATTTAGATAACAAAACACCAATTATTGAAATATGTGTCTATCTGTGAACAACTACAACATCTGTGTAAAACTACAGGACCGATTTCGATAAAATTTAGTGTGGAGATAATTGAGTAATGTAACGTAAAATATGTATAGATTAAGGTTTTTCGACAAAGGTATGATATGGCATGAACACTTTTTTTCATATCACATTGGCAAGACAGTAAATCTTGATGATGTGATATGAAAAAAAGTGTTTATTTTATTTTAAATACAAATTATATCGTTTTCATATTGGGACTAACCATTGGCTCATACGCTAGAAAAGTGCGCATTTTGCGAAGTGCTGATTTTGCGAAGTGTACATTATGAGAAGTGCCTCTTGTAAGAAGTGCACTGCGAAATGCACCTTTTTTGTCGAGTGCTCATTTTGCGAAGTGCACATTCTGCGTCAGAGCCAATCAACCATGAGGCGAAACAGAAATAGTTTAAATAAAAGTACCTGTTCACAGTGGCGAGGCAGGGCGGGCAAGGCCCCGGGTGGCAGGGCAGCGGGCAGGGGTGCGGGCAGTGGCGGGGCCTCTGGCAGGCTCTCCCGCACGTGTGGGCCCCCCCAGCCGCTCTAGACCATTCGGGCGAGCGGACCCCCCCGCACATGCATCGGTACTCGCTGGGGACCTCAGCGCTCGTGTTCTGGCACGCCGGGCACCGCCATTTGCCCTCTAAGGATAGCAATTCAAAGTAGGGACTTATAAGTTCGAGTTTCAAATCCACCGCTTCAGCTGTTTGAGGAGAAGCGGGCCAAGAAACTCTTCAACACATTACTATTTTAATCAATTCTTAATAATAATACGAATATATGTGGGGTGTCACACAAGCCTACATATTATATTGTTACCAACTTTATGTAGTGACCGCAATAGAGCATTTGTATTTGTATATCGAAAAAAATTCGTGCCTCTCTATCGGTTGTTCCGCGCTGCTTTTTCGTGCTTGAAGCCAGCGTTCATTGATTTATAATACATTGTCACATCAAAAAAAGTTCAATAAATGATCAAGTTTTCAACAGTAAGGGTGGATTCGTCCAACATAGAGTAAGACTTGATAGATAAATTATTATTTTTAATCTCGGAGTAAACTTCATCTTTTCTAAGATGAAATGAACTTTCCCCGACTTTTTATATTAGTTAAATGTCTAAACCATTTCATCATATTGACAATTGTGTTACAGTGTATTGAATAATTATATGTAGCTTTTAACATATTTAGAGTCATACAGCACATCCAAGTGCATTTGCTAAAATATTTGAAATTCACAAAAAATACATCCACAGTACAGTCAGAAGATGTAGTCTAAGTTTTTGGTGTTTTTATCAAATGAAACTTGTATTAACTTCATTCAGTATCACACGTATCACAAGGAGAAAGATTTGAGTTTTGGAAAAGTCCAATTTTCGATGATAATGAAATAGTATATTACGCACCTCGGGAAGTAAAATAAGAAATGTCACAGATCACATGTAATCTAAACATGTGATCTGCGGTTTTCTTATTTACTTCCCGAGCTGTGTAAACTTTTTTACTTATCGACGGAGGCGGAAGCGGCAACTTTGTTTATCGCAGCGGGCCGAAATTTGCCGCTTTCCGCCAGGAGAGATGAAAAAGTTTTAGAAACAAATTGGTACAAATTGATGACTCACCGACAATACTGCTGAGAGCCCACTTCCTGATGCAGCGGAGATGTAGCACGTGGTAACAGTTGGCGCAGGACCACACCGGGTCAGTCTGCTTCACGCGCTCACAGCATACCAAGCATTCCAGCGTCCCTCTGTCTAGCTGTTCGCTTAGACGTTCTCGTTGCGTCATTTCAGTATTTCCTATTAGCAATAAATAAATTAATTGTGGGACACAATTCACACAGCTATTCACTCCCAAGCTAGGCAGAGCCTGTACTATGGGTACTAAACATCTGATAAACATACATAAATAAATAATGAACACCCAGACACAAAGCCAACAGACATGTTCATGCACACAAATGTTTGCCCAGAGCGGGGAACCCGCGACCTCCGACTACGAAGGCAGGGTCACTACAATCTGAGCCAACAGGCCCATCAAAAGGTAGACAATAAAGATGTATTCATCATCATCAACCTGTAGTAGCCCGCAGCTGAGCTAAGGGTCTTCTCACACTGAGGAAGTATGGGCTATAATCTCCCACGCGAGCCCACCGCGAATTGGGAGGTGGTGTTGGGCTAGTGGCCACCAAACTAACAGAATTTTTCCACCCAAGGATATCTGACATGGCTTAACAACTTCCATTGTGCTTTAACACAATGAAAACCAGGACCAACAATTTAATAGTATTCTATGGTTATAAAAATAAAATTTATTGTCATTTCAAATTCAATATTGCGATCTAATAAAGTTGTTATGAGAAGTTTTGAACAGATATCCATTTATCAAAATTTGTTAAGTCTGGTAATAAATATTATATATTTCTCTAGTAATTTAAATTTTGTTCATCAATTGCTGAAAAGACTACATATTTGAAATAATAAATAACGGAATTGCACCATAGAAACATCCTTTGTGAAATAACACATAGGATCACTGATGATGATTCATCTATACTGATATTATAAAGAGGAAAGATTTGCATTTTTGTTTGTTACGAATAAACTCAAATGGTAAACTAGAAGATCCATGAGTTACATAGGCTATATTTTATTCCCGTATTCCCACGGGAACCAGAACTACGCGGGTGAAACTGCGCAGAACCGCTAGTCAGGGAATAGGTATATTATGGGCTCACATACAATGGTTCAATCTAAGGCCTAAGTGCGGAAATCAAAACCCTTAACATAGAACATAAGTATTATGTTTTTAAAACCAAACTAACCTTGTTCCACCACAGGTTTGTTTCTGCTCCTTGCAGGACTCGATGTATTCTCCTTCGTAATTCTTTCTGCCCTCTCTTCCCTAAACTGTAGATAATTACTGGCATACTGTTCATCCTCAGCTGATGTTCTCTCCGCAGCTCTTACTCTCTGGCTTCCTGCATAATTTCTTGCCCTTCCAGAACCTTCTCTTCCGTTCCTACCATCTTGAGTTCCTTTACTTATTGAGCTATTGTAAAACATACGATCTGCATCCTTACTCTTAGATTTTGAGCTTTTTGATTGGCCCCTATGATCATTATAGCGACTACCTTCGTAATTACGATTGTTATAGTCATAATTACGACTACTTGACTCTTGATTACGGTTGTTTGAGTCGTAACGACTACTAGACTCATTGTTGCGGTTGTTCCCTTCATAGTTTCTAGTGGAGTCTTGGTTTCTACTGCTTTCTTGGTTACGGTGTTTGTTATCTGAGTTGCGACTATTTACTTCCCGGTTATCTTGGTTTTTATGACTATAGTTGCTAGGCTCTCTTGTCTCACTATTTCTGGTTGATTCATTTTGTTGAGAGCTACCATTTGCTACGGAAGATTGCGGTCGTTCTCTCCAGTTAGTACTGGAGGAGCTTCCATGATTGCTTTTAGACTCTTTTACACCGTTGTATGATTTGGAAGACTCCGGTTTAACTCGTTGAACACTAGAAGAGCTTTTGACACTATTATTTTTGGGTACAAATTCCATGGCAGTCGGTGTGAGGTTAGATTTTGATATCATATCGTTTGTATAAGAATTCTGTTCCGGTAACACTGTATTATACTGGTTTTGAGATTGGTATGATTCTACATCGTTAGGTACATTAGATGTGGTTGGTCCATAATTGTAAATTTCTGGCTGAGCTGTCTGCGAAGTCGAAGGTAGATTTTGATAGTTGTTTTGTCCAGCACCATAATTCTGGTACTGGGCGTTGTTATACTGAGCAGGAGTGGGTGTCACTGCGTTGTTACCTTGTTGTTGTTGCATCTGCGATACAAACTCATCAAAACTTACGTACTGTTGGCCGGGATCATATTGTCGGTTAGGATAATAGCCCTGGTTCGCATACTGGTTGTTCAGATCTCCGTTCCAAGTATTAGAGTCTTGATACTGGTTGTTGTAAGCGTAAGAATTGTTCCACTGAGACATTTTGATATCAAAACTACGAAATATTGCGAAATAATTATAAATTTTCAGTGGTGATGCTGCACTCGGTTTTTAGTTTTAATTGAGTTTGTTTTCAATGTGGTTGGGATGAGGTGACCACAGGCCGAAGCCTGAGGCCTCGGAGGTAGGGTGCTACCAAGTCTGCAAAGAAAAATTAGGGTGTTTCATGTGAAATTAAGACCAAATTCGAGTTTCAATGACATGTTCCACATTTATAAGTCAGGCAGTCTGCGGATAACTTACCTGTATGGGTTTCGTGCGGCACTCGGGTTTTTCTACATCTAATCAAAAATGAATAAAAATTAAATGAAAATAACTCAGAAAAATGTAATCAGTTGGGCGATGTGACAAGACAAATCGAAGTCAGTGAAGGGGAAGGGGAAGAGACGCGGGGAAATATCAACGTTGACAGTAGGTGTTTTATAGTACAAATTGTAACCACATTCTAATATAACTATTATTTGTACTAATTCTGTTTCACTATAGTATAACAAAAAGTGTTTTTTGTAGTGCAATTTTTTTAAAATTTTTTATAATACTATTATAGGTGTAGAACCGGAAATTAATAAAATTTAATTAAAAAAAAACTAAAAAAAATACGTGAACAAAGGTGGCTTGATAATTAACCTTATAATGTTGCCACGTGAAAGTCTAAGATCTACGCTCATTTTAAAATGGTAGGTTTTGACTTGATTGCAGAAATTAAATGTGGAAATAAGTATAATAGAATAAAAATCATATAGGTCTGTTTAAATCGTAATTTGAAGCCTTTACGCGAGGTGTACCTAATTCGTAAATAGACTAATTCGCGTTATGCCTAAATGTCATTTTCAATTCGCGTACGGCGACCGAGAGCGGGCTTAAAGCATTTAACCATTGCTATACGAGACCGGTCTTAGACTTAAAGGGCATTGTAAGGTTTAGGTAACTACCTATCTCATGTCATGTTATATGACATCGAAACATGATTTTAACTAATCGAAGAAAAATGATTTTTCCTAGAGTGGAGACCGGGTTGAGACGTAGTTGAGACTTGAGACCTAGCTAGATCTCTTTTTCGCCCCCCTGAAACGACTACACTGTTATTATACTTACTTAGTATTTAATTTTATCGAAATCGTAAGAGCCGTTTCTAAGAAAGCGAGCGAATATAAAATGAAGTCTCATCTCAATCGAATTAGCTTTTAGGTAATATAGAGAGAGATAAACGAGGAAGGTTTATATATATTAAATAGGTATATATCTTTAAGCGAAGAGAGGGCGGGTCGTTAGTATATGGTACTGCGTACCCCTACCTCCAAGCTCCACATTAATTATTACTAGATATCCTACTAATATTATAAATGCGAAAGTTTGTATGGATGGATGTATGGATGGATGTTTGTTCCTCTTTCACGGAAAAACTACTGAACGGATTTTGATGAAACTTTACAGTATATAGCTTATACATCAGAATAACACACATACTATATCTTATCCCCGTATTCCCACGGGAACGGGAACTACGCGGGTGAATCCAAGCGGCGCTGCTAGTAAAAAATATCGAGCTAAGCTGGCTTTTTATTCTACTGCAATCTCCTAAAGAGCATTTATATTATACTTATTTTAAAACAACGACTTTCTCTTGTTTTAAGCTGCTGACTCAGGATTTCTTTGGCGTCGAGGACGACACAATTACCTCTTCATGTCGAATGGCGTGATTCACTAACTTATCGAAACAGTATGAAGCACCACGTTATGCATAGTAATCGTGTATGCACTTTGCTGATGTATCGTGATCGCTAGTAATTAACTGACTAGCGCAAAAAAAGCAACAACGAATTAAAAAGTTGGTTATAAGTAGATGTGGCACTCATGTCATGTTGGTGGTTGGTATACTGTAAAGACTGTAGGTAATGATTAAAGCCTGTTGAAGTTTCCCAGCGTCTATAGTAGAACTATAAATATGAGGATGCTGAATTTCAAATGGCTTTTAACTTTACAATACAGTCGTACCCATACACAGTTCAGGTCTATGGACAAAGTAAATCTTTACATAATATTTCCCTTAGATCTAACTACAAACTATTTTCTATCTGTACTTACATACAATTTTATTTAAAATGTGGAGCCCGGAGTGCATAGCAAAGTTTCTCCTAGTTTGATTCTCCTTTGGCTCCCGGAACCTATATTTTTCTCTTTGAACTTGTTCTTTGTGTGAGAAGTAATAAATTATATTATAATTATGTGAAGATGGGGTTAGTTGGTAGTGTTCACAACCACTAACTACCACTACCACATTGCTTTCGTACATCCCTGTAACATTATTAATAATCAAACAAAGTGTAACATGATTTATGGCAGCGTAGGATTCCGCACAAAAACAGATAAGTTATTTTGAAACTAAGTAAGTATATACTGTAGCCTAGCCTACCATCAACAGGAGAGTATACCATTATCAAAAATAATATCACTTTTATTTATATCCAGTGACATGACGTTATATAAAGGTGAACTGGTTACATAGATTTTTTTATACGTCTTATTCTTAATTACAGAGAATTATTGAAATTGTTGATAAAATCTAATCTTTAAAATCATTATCATTCTCCTGCCCGTTTCCCACTATTAGGGGTACGAGCGGTAGGTATGTTATAGATGGAAGATAAGGATTTTCAAATTGACTCAATTATGTATTTAGGCTCAGCCGCCGGCCATACGCCAACTCTCTTTGGGAATGTTTTTGTTGGTGGTGATCCGATCATCAATCCGGCCACATAACTAGTCTCGTTCCGGCTATTTCAATATTGTCGCGCCTAATTCGATTTGATGCTCAGAAAATTTCCTAGAATGGAAAACAGTTTTGACTAGGTTCAGCTCAAATCATCTTACTTAAGCTTTTGCTCAAGTAAGTAAAGGAGACTTGAGGACTACTAGTTTCAACTATGTTCTTATAGGTAATTATTTTCTCGCTGGTTCATTTAAATTACTATCAAATTTTGAATAAAGGTATTCCCTACTAGGTACATACCTACTGTTAACTAAGCCGTTGTCAGCATGATAGATACACGATCGATGGGTACTTATGCTGGCAAAGGTCTCACGTACCGAACCCTAAAAGTTAGTGCGGTGTACCACTCCGCGATCCGCGCGTATTGTCTCGCTAAACCATTACTTTTAACGTTAAGTATTTGTAAAACGTTTCGTAGTAACCTTGGCACGATTAGGGTTTGTAGGGTGACGGATACTGCGAAGATTGAGGCTTTGTTTAGTGGTGTGGCGGTGCTGTGATGGTCCTGGCATGGGTTGCATGGCTAGCTCGCCACGGGTCAGTGTGGCAGTACCGGTAAGTTTAGCATTTTCCCGAACTGGATCCGCTGTAGAGATTCGATAACTTTTTTTTATCTCTATTTTATGTTGCTTACTCTGCTGCTGAAAGTAAAAGACTTTTATTCTGTAACTACTTACAAAAAATAAGTATACCTAAGTACATGGTCATTTTAAATTGAATGCAAATTTTATAAAGGGTAGATCAAAAAAATAACAAGAAACTATTTTCTATATTGATTTTTATTTTTCATACGCTACTTAACTAGATAACATCGATTATTATAAAAAATAAAAAAACAAACTAGTTAACACGTTGTAACCTACCTACTTAAACAATACACGCACGTTACCCAATCAAAAATTGCACTAAAATAACAAAATAAATAAATAAAGCCGACAAAAGTGGCGTTTTAGTGCGGTAGTGAGGGTTTAAACAAACAAAGCATGTTCACAATTTTTTTTTGTAAGAAAAGAACAAGAAAAAAAACTAATGTTTTTCCTCTTAAATTTTAATTCTATCTCTCTTACATACATATTTGTATCTACCCTTAAAATATTTGCACTTGATTTAAAATTACCTTATAATAAAATACTTAAATCCTACCGTTGTGAAAATACTGGTATTCCGGGAATAATTCAATCAATGTTTTGTTTACATTATAATCTTGACCTTTACATCGATAAATTAGGTCACCGCAGCCATCAATATAATATAATGTCGCATTACGATAGGTACATACATATTTAATATTTACTAAGATGTGGTTAACAGCACATCCAATTAAAGAAAATATTATTTTGTAACAAATATTTGTTTACTTACAAGTTTTATCAAAAATATTGTGAAGAAGCTTTTAAAAAAATTGATAAGAAATGACTAAAAAGGTAAGAATGTTGTTAAAATTAATGATTATGACCATAATGCCATTATTGTGCAATGCAAAAATAAAAATAAATATAACA
This sequence comes from Ethmia dodecea, assembly GCA_963855545.1. NCBI lineage: Eukaryota > Metazoa > Arthropoda > Insecta > Lepidoptera > Depressariidae > Ethmia > Ethmia dodecea. Next base: position 12,716,870 of record OY979446.1, on the reverse strand, counting down.
GTGGCATCAAGCTTTGAAGATACTATAGTGAAGTTTTCTGGTCAAGACAATAAACTGATCACAGATAAAGAAATTACATTATTCAATCTAACGGATGATAATATCAAGAGAGGAATCAGAATTGAACTAGGGCAAGCACCCGCCGACGTATTTCTCAAAGATCCTACAAAATACGATAATTTATTCGAAATGTACAAATGGCCGGAAGTGAAGAGGAATCTGCATATTTTTGAAGCTAGAGTTATAGATATATTCAATGAATATGTAGAAGTAGATGCTTGCGACGATATAAATAGTACGCCCGTACCTATAAATGCCACGGTTGGCATTCTCAAAAACGTAGAGAATACTGTATCCTCGACGTGGTCTTCTAAAGGTTTGCCAGACGACGAAATTTATTATGAAGTCAAGATCAACTTTGCAAGAAAAGCTTTTAAGTACGAAAATAAGTGGAGAAACGGTTCCATGAGACATGTTATAGAGCCCTTTGGTTTAATAAAGGAAGGCTACGTGAAGGTTAACCCCGGGCAAACGGTTACAACTAAGATGATGGCAGTCAAGACGGTGCTGCTCATAGAAGTTGATTATTCTGCAAAAATAATTGGAAGTTTCATAGCAAACTACGCTCATACATACGGAAAATACCATTTTTACGCACCATCTGTTTTCGACATAATGAAAGCAGCGAAATTGAACAATGAATTAACAACTACGGAGACTTTGGAAATAAGATGTTACACGGACCCTCATCTAAAAATTTTTGACAAGTTAACAGGTGAAGAAGTACATGTTATCGCCCCTCAGAAATTATTCCGTAGTAAGAAGATAGCACGTCGTAGGTATTAATTTGTTGAACATGTAAATCTACATTGTAACTGGCAATAAATATAGTAGTTTACAGGAGTAGTTTTATATTTATCGATCCTGGCTTTATAATCAAACGTACAATTGGTTTCCAAAACTTGCTTAACTCGATTGTAAATTTGAAGTTAATTGTGGTGGTACCTTTCCTCATGTGTAAGTAAAAGACCCTTAGCTCAGCAATGGGCTGTTACTGGTTGATGATGATGATGATGTGTTGATACCTAGTCTTTTGCTCTCTGAAAAAACGTTATTAATTACCGAATTAATTCTGAGGCATGTTAGGAAAATCTGTCGCAGATATGCTATTCAGAGATGTCGGTATCGAAAACGAATGTCATATTTGACATAAGGATTCGGAAAATTTTCCGTGACTGTCAGAAATGCCTAGAATACAGTTAAAGGAAAATTTTTCACTCGATCTGAATCGAACGGAAACGGTGTCGAGCCTCCGTGAATACACCTGGATCCGGCGATGGGCTCACCACCTATCACGTTTAGGGGTTGAAGATTCTCGCGAAAAGTAGGTATTTCCAGAAATAGCCTGTGGCAGGGCCTGCACTATGGGTAACAAACAACTGATACACATACTTAAATAATTATTAAGAATATAAATAAATGTTGGTACATACTCACTACGTAATTATTTATGTGCCATTTGGTTTCTTGATTCTACCACGATCATCAGATACCATGGGGAGAGGCAGCGGGCAAAGGGGAGACTGTGGCAGCAGCCCTCACAAGGCTGGATGAAGAAATCGCAAACAGTGAAAAGTCTCGTCCGATCGCGAGACTTGCCGTTGTCTCTGCAGAGATGGACAGCTTACAGCAGGTACAAAACTAAAACATTTGGGATTTTTGATCTCGAAAAATGTCAGTATTTTTATGAAAATTAATGTGCAAATGAAGTGCTAATGTTGTTCTAGGAAATCAAAACTTTCGAAGAGACGACCAATGCGATGACGAATAAAGATAATTACGCTAAAACAATCCATCAGGTCAGTGCCTATAGATAGACTAGAGCGAAGTTTTAGTTCATCACAAGAGTTGACTTTGACCTGTTTTACATTTTCCAGATGTTCGTAAGTTTAGATCTTTATAGACGGCCCGTGCTGGCCTCCGAAAATGAAGACTTCATCGCTAATGTCAATAGAAAGGTAAAATACGACCGATATTCGCTTTGATCAAAATTTAAACCTACACATCAGTAGCTACGTGTCAGGTGTTACTAAATAACTACAGGCCTATGACTATACTTCTCTGGAGTTTTGCGTCAATTTTACTAGGGACGATATATTTCTATATTATGTTCACGATATAAAATCCCTTTGATAGGCCCTGATGTCATGAGGTGTTGTTAAGCTAAACGAAATGATAAGTATTATCAGGCATATACCTACCACCTGAGTTTTTATTAAATTATATTTATAAGTATATTAGACTGAATTTCAATGCGAGTTAGGAACCTAATTAAAGTTTTGCTGAATTTTGGATCCTAAGTAACTTAATACGATTACACCTTCCTGAATTCAGAAACCGAATGATTCAGTCGACTTTAAGGAAGGTAATAAGCCGTTGGCCCCAAAAATCGGTAGTCTTGTAAATTAAAAAAAAAACTGGCACAGGAGATGCGCCGGATGGAGCTGAGTTGGCTGCGCACGCGGCTGCTTGAACTGCAGCGCGAGCGCCGAGTGCTTCATGCGCAGATACTGCGTACACGCGCTCTCTACGGGCAGCTGCAGCAGTTGCTAGGTAAAAAGTAAAACTGCAATGTGAATGGTTGGCATGTGGATTTTGCTGGCTATGTATACCTACTATTTTGCTAATGTAGGAAGGAATGTATTCAATTTGTAATTCAAAGTTCCTTCAAAATGCTTCAATTAGGTGCCCACCAACCTATTACTTTTTTTCTGCATTGTCTATCTTCAATGTGAGCTAAGTATTGTATTTTCTGGATTCTTTGGTTTGTCAAATTACGTGATCCCCTCCAACTTATAATTTCGACACTATGTTGATGAAAGATCGATCTGAGGAAAACGAGGAAGTGAATACCATTATACACATATAAGTAACTAGCGACCCGCCCCGGCTTCGCACGGGTGCAATGCTTATAAGAATTTTCTTTTGCTATAAACCTCACGGAGCCCGAGACCTTTCCAACGAATGCAAAACCGTGGAAATCGGTTCTTGCGTTCTGGAGTTAAATCGTCAGGAAGGAAAACCCGACTTATTTTTATATAGTAGATGACGGTTGCCAACGAATATGGGAGAAAAAATGGCGACGACACCGACTTTAAAGGCTCGAGCACGCCAAAAACAGGTCAGGACTAAGGAGCAGCGTAGCTTGAACTTGAACGCGAGTCCGCGCGAGTTGTATTACGGAACTATAAGAACCATGACACAACATGACGAAACATGACAAATATGACGGCGGGCCCGTGCGTATAATTCCGTACAGTACCTACAACTTGCGTGAATGCGGGTCGTTCATTCCGCGCAGCTCCTGATCTGCTATTGGTGTGTTTGGGCCTTAAATGATGGGAAAAATTTAAACAATTATGTTCTAAGAGAGTGTGTGGAGCTCGGGACCTCGACCAGGCACGCAACAAGAAAATGTGCTGAGCAAAGCAAGTGCCTTACGTGACGCGCTAGCAGGAGTCAGCGCGCGATTGCGGGCCGCAGCAGAGTATGCGCACGCGGCGGCCCGACTGCTGGACGACGCGCTGCCTTCCTGGAAACTGGCTTCGGTTGGCAAGTGAGTAAGGCCTTGCTTTATAGGCCGTTCGAACATTTGTTTCGAGTGTTTTTAGTACTTCATATAAATATTACTTACAACTCTGTTACAATTACTGTGTATAACGTGCAGTGTTGGCAAAAAGTTAATCCGATTAACGATTAAAAATTAACGATTAAAAGGTTAATCGCGATTATTGATTAACGATTAGTATTTTCAATCGTTAATCATGATTAACGATTAATTTAATCTAATCGTCAATCATTCATCCAGATTAGTTCTCGTCTTTTTCTTGTTACTACTAAAGGAAAACCTTCCTGTGTTACTCATTACTGTTTGTGTATCCTAAAGATAGTTAAGTGTAGTGTATTTACATTATTGTTTTGTATTTTTGCGTTTTTGCGTTTTAGTATACATTTGTAGTATTTTTATGTACCTATAGTTTTAGTATTTTTGTATTTTTTTAGTATTTTTGTGTTTCTGTACTTTTGTACTGTCGTACTTTTGAAGGTACTTTTGTAGTTTTTGTATTTTTTTTGTAACGAATTAACCCAAAAAATAAACTTGACCGATTTTAAAAAATCTTTCACTAATGGAAAGTTACCATATTCCTGAGTAACATAGGCTATATCTTATCCCCGTATTCACACGGGTACGGAAATCACGCGGGTAAAACTGCGCAAAACTGCTAGTCTTTAATACAGTTTAAGTAATCGTCAAACATTAATCAAATTAAGATTGACGATTACATAAATTAATCGTTGCAATAGATTTATACTGTGTTAATCGCGATTAAAGTTAATCTTGATTAATTTAATCGATTAATATTTCAATCGATTAATTAATTGATTAAAGAAATTAATCGATTAATGCCAACACTGATAACGTGATCGTATACTGTCAGGTCAGGACCGCTTGCGTTCGTGCGCTGCATTGAGTTAAATATGCGAGGCATTACCTAAAGCTGATGCATCTTTCAGTCTCTTAGGGACACCGATTTGTCAGTGCCATTTTATGCCGTCTTTGCGGGCTAAGACTTAGCCCATTCCATAGTTATGCAGTAGGTACGACTAACATGTATACGCAATATTTACATAGGACTTAGCCATACTCGGTCACATACTTTGAACGGAAAATTATTATTGATGTCTTTTTAGATAACACACTACGAGGGTCTTCTATTGACTTTTGAATGTAAAACTCAGTTTATTAGAACGATAAACCGCTACGTAAATATTGCATCACAAATGAATTTACAAAGGAACCTTCACCATGCCTTTAACTTAGTTTGAAATGAATTTAAAACTTATTTTCAAATAAACAACGTACTAGACCCCCAATAAGTCTAAGAAATTGTAGCGTATCTATCAAAGATCATCAAGGCGGCTATCCCATTGTGATAGAAGCGGATGGGAGCGCACGGAGGCATGCGCGGACGCATGTCGGCTGCTGGTGCAGGCGCGTTGCCTGGAGCGTGGCGCACGGCGCGTGTTGGCCGCGCCCGCCGCACCCCGCGCCGCGCGCTCTCTGCGTCTCGCGCTCGACTACGCCTTCACCGACGCCATTCATGACCACAAGTAAAAGGATAATAGCCAGGCAAATGCCGCTGTGAACTTCGGTTTGGATATACCATGATGTGTTTTCTAAAATCTGACAGTTTTACCTAAACAAAACCGGTAAATCTATCAGACGCAGTGACTTTCTTGTTAAAAAGCGACAGCTTCTGTTTTTTATTAGTATCTCCCAAAATAGGGTCTCTAAACTAAGCTTAGTAATAAGGCCGTGACTTTTTAAGTTTTATTTAGCAATCAGTTAAATAAAGTCATGCTGTTTGTTTCTCAAAATAAATACATACCTTAGGTACAGTCAAGAGCAAGTCAAGCTTGACACTACCAGTTTAAGCTGAGCTCTGAGTTATACTGCCGCCTTAAGCCGTATACAGAAAGAAAGCTGAAAACTTATCAGCGCTTATAGGCGCCGGTCTACGCAGGTAACCGGCGCAGGCATTTATATGAACCAGCGCCGATAAGCGCCGACAATCTTCGACAGGCGCCGGTCAGCGCTGGTGCCGCCCGCCAATCATCGTACGACATTTTGCTCGCTCTGCTTCAATCTGCTTGCTTTATGTAGAATGGACCAGCGCCGATAAGCGCTGATTTCTTTTTGTATACGGCTATAGAATACAGGGCCAGGTCAAAGTCCAAAGTATCAAGCTTAGCGTGCTCTTGACTGTACGCGTAGTAAATATTTTTTACTTTTTACTCTATTTCAGATACCAGCGGGCGACGGAAATATTTATACAGTTTAAAGAAGCTTTAGTACAACTTATTACTTCCATTCACCAGGTATGTATGGTTTATAGGTACCTACCTACTGCATATACGATCTCATTTAAATACCAAAATCTTAGCTGTCAGAGAAATCTGCGTTGACAACCTAACTACTCTTTGTTGACAAGTTATTGAAAACGACAAATATCGCAGGATTGTGTGTCCGTGATCCGGTTTATAATAGAAAATATATACTTTTTCTCAAAACAGCGCAATGCTTAGTTTATACAACAAATTTTTAAAGTGTTCCTATAATATTACAAAAATCCCAAAGCGTACCAACTCTAATATCAACGTGTTTATCAACGGGAAGCAAGTGTCTGTTCCGAAGTACTTCACAATAATGCAGGCGCTGCGCCGTGAACGCGTCACCATCCCCTCCTTCTGCTACCACGAGCGGCTGTCCATAGCTGGTAATTGCCGCATGTGCCTCGTCGAGATAGAGGGCATGATGAAGCCTCAAATAGCCTGCGCGATGCCGGTCATGAAAGACATGAAGATACGAACCAACTCACCTATAACGCTAAAAGCGCAGGAAGGAGTTCTAGAATTCATTCTGGTCGACCATCCACTTGACTGTCCCATTTGTGACCAGGGCGGCGAGTGTGACCTTCAAGACTTAACAATGAGGTTCGGAAACGACCGATCCAGGTTCACAGATATACATTTCGAAGGAAAAAGAGCAGTTGAAAACAAATATATGGGGCCACTCATACGCGCGGAGATGAACCGCTGTATTCATTGCACACGATGTATAAGGTTCGCAGCGCAGGTCTGTGGGACGGAGATTCTGGGCTCCACGGGTAGAGGACACGACATGCTAGTTGGGTCATATGTAGAAAAGATGTTTCTCTCAGAACTATCTGGGAACATTATCGATTTGTGCCCTGTTGGAGCATTAACTTCAATTCCTTACATGTTCAAAGCGAGACCTTGGGAGGTTCGAAGAACTAATTCCATAGACGTAACTGATGCTACGGGAACTAACATAGTGTTGAACTATAGATTGGACAGAGTGATTAGAGTTCTTCCTCGTGAAAATGACGAAGTGAATCAGGAGTGGTTGTCAGATAAAGGACGGTTTGCCATAGATTCTTTAAATATGCAAAGACTAGTCACACCTATGATTGGCGGGCCAGGCAGTCTGTGTCCCGCAGAGTGGGACGACGCTTTAAAATACGCAGCTCACTTTATCACATGTGCGAACCCCGATTCTATAATGGTAATAGCGGGTCCGCACTCTAATGTGGAAACTCTAGTGACATGCAAAGACTTTGTAAACATGTTAGGTTCGGAGCATACGTACATGGAACGAAATCTTCGGTTTTCGCAAATAGGCCCTGACCTTAGAACTTCCTATTCTATGAACGTAAAGATGAAAGATGTCGCGAAGGCTGATAAAATATTGCTCATAGGCACAAATCCCCGTTTTGAAGCTCCAATTCTTAATGCGTGGATTCGTCACGCCTACAGAAATAACGAATGCGATATCTACGTGATTGGACCAAAATGTGAATACAATTATTTGGTGAATTACCTTGGAGAGGATAAGAATGCCTTGCCGTTAATGAACAAAGCCCTTAAAGGCGCTAAAAATCCTCTTATATTCGTAGGAGTTCGAATGCTAGAATCGAAGCTTGGGAGGGATATAATGGGTGCCGCGTTGACATTTGCCTCGAGCTGTAACTGTGATCAGGACTGGGGTGTTGTTAATATTGTGACGCAGGAGGCGAGCTTCGCCGGAGCTCTAGAGGTTGGCTACAAGTCCGGTGGAAGCTCAGTCTTTAAAGATTACAGTCCGAGCGTAGTGATATCCTTGGGAGCGGACAGTGTGTTTAACGACTTCAATCCGGCGGGTGGTTGCAAAGTTATTTACATAGGGTATCAAGGAGATCGGGGGGCTGCTGTTGCGTCGCTCGTGCTCCCGGGGAGCGCGTACACTGAAGGTGGGGGAACTTATCTTAATATGGAGGGGCGCGTTCAGTTTGCTAGGCCCGCGGTCACGCCGCCAGGAAAGGCGCGCCACGATTGGAAAATAATTCGTGCCTTAGCAGAATACTGCGGGATTTGCTTGAACTATGACAATCCGGAAGATTTGCACAAGAGAATGACATGCATTAGTCCGAATTTTTATTCCTATGATGTTTATCAAACGAAATTATTCAGTGAGTTAATAAACCCAATGATAGCTACAGCTAAATCTGAATGTATCGAGGAGCAGTTAGACGTTGAATTAAAATTTCTTAAGCAATATTACTGCTCAGACATATTTTCTAGGAACTCTTGCAACATGGTGAAGGCGACACACGCTACTTATGAACATGAAAAATCGCTGTACTATAAAAATTGATTGTTTGCTAATCAATATACTTAACTGCCGCTTTATTTATTATGGTTATCCATACGTTTAATGTACTCACTTATCAAGTTCTTTAGAATGCTTTAAACTAATTTATAGTAATATAATAAACTAGTTAATCACACTGAATTTTCATTATAGGTTTAAGTACCTAATAAGTTTTCTTTAAGTCGAAGGGAATCAGGACGAAATTTTCAATAAGTTTTTTTAGATACACAATAAAATATAAGATTGTTGCTTATATTGAAAATCTTTGATTCTAATATTGTTATAAATAAGTGGCTAATAAAACTTTTTAAAATCCGTCTAACCGTTTAGACTACAAGCAGCTCTGTTTGTTTTTTTTTTGTTTCACGTTTAAGAAATTTAAAAATCTTTCCTTTAAGTTTTACCAAATTTTTACTAAATGCCCTGTAAGTGTCATTTAGTTTCGCAATAATTTAAAAAGTGGGCCCTCATTAGAGATGCACACCAGTTTGGCACCAGCTGCTTCTGGTGCATTCGGGTCGTCTTACTATGATGGTGGAGTTTTAGATTACGTCCCTTGTTTGACAAGGTTTATTTTGCAGGTTTTGCTCAACAACTTAGAAAACCTGACTGTGGCTGATAAGGATGTTGCCAGATGCCGTCGGGAGCTGCGTTACACCAGGACCAGCGCTCTTGCATACCAGGGGCTCGCAGAGATGACGTATCAGCCGCGGGCGCTTACAAACCTGAACTCTTCGTAGCGTTCTAGTCAATTAGGGATCAGTGGTCACATACTCACTCCTTCGAAGTATACCTATCTAACCTAACCTAATCAGTAAGGAGAGGCAAGGAGACCCTCTGTTGTGGTACAAAGGTGGTGCAAAGTGAAAATTGTCTGGATCTGTATTACGAACTGGCGTATCATTACTAATCTTGTTATTAACAATATGTAGATACTTAAGTATAGGTAAATTAGATTCTGTTGCAGTAATTAGTCGGCGCGTTGTTCATGTAAGCAAGTTGATTAAAACAAGTTTAGCTTGTAGGTTCATAGCCAAGTTAAAATTATATTTTAATGATGATAGGATGTGCGAAATAAAATTCTTTTGTATAAAAACACAATCAAATTTTATTAAATATCAAATATTGTATTGTCTAACACGATTCCTTAACTATCATGTTTCACATCAATATCTTGTAATGGCGATATGATAATACGGTTACAATACACTTTAAGGACAAAGTATATAGTTAGAGAACACGAGGACAGAATAGCTTAAAGAACACAAGTTGATAGAGTACATTAAATATACAACATCATTTTGCATAATATTGTCTTGGTACGAAGGAACAACAGCGAATTGCCCGTATAGGCAGACATAAAAAAACAGTACTTCAACATATGACAGTTTTAACACTAAAATTTTATATGAAATAGGAAATTAAACAAACAAGAAAGTCGAGTAACTTTTATCTTTGCCCTCGTCGTACAAATACGAACAGAGTAAAGATTGGAGATTCAAGAAACGCGAAGAGGAACCCAGAAATAAGATCTCAAAGTCGATGAGACGTACAGCACACTCACATTATAATTGAATACATGTCACAATAATACATGGGCTTAAATGCAAAATCTACAAAAAGTGTTATAAATGATTATTACCTCATATCGGTATGTCAGTTATAATAGGTCTTAATACTATTCATAAATTAAGTAGTTCAATTTGTGCGCCAAAGCTCTACATTGATGATATCAAAAAGCAATCGGTCGGTTGCCTTCTCGAAATCACTTTGGATTTTGTTTGTTGTTGTCTTGAATGATTTATTTGCCTGGTAGTCCAGTCTTAGTTTTAGTCTTCATTTGATATCATTGAAAGGTTGTAGAAGAAAAGATGACAGATAAAGAAACATGATCTAACAATGATTGACATAGTATTACGAAAGTATATAACCTAGGCAACTGCAATTCATTTGTCAGGAGATTAATTATGTCAATCAAGGTCATAATCATATATTAATTGTAATACAGTGGTTTGGAGAAGACAATGCAGCCGGTTCGAGAGGATCCTCTAAACACTGATATGTGGTATGATGTGTCACGTCTTACTTGGTCGCTAGAGCATCACTCTACAAGTCTCAATAGGGCAGTTCTCTCATCTACCAACATTACATCATCGATATAAATCACTTAAATAATAAAATAAGAAGAATAATACATCAAGTAAAATTAAATATGACTAGTGCAAAAATAAAAAAACTTAACGCAGTAATTCCCAACTAGAAAATCACAAAACAAATTTAAATATGAAAATTTTCAGAAAATATTTTTCCATTTAATATTATAAAGAATAAAGTCGACTAGTTAAATGTTAACGACTGCTGTTGGTGTCGCTGTGCAATCTATGCGTTTGAAGGCGCTGCGTCACACCTGATGTCGCGAAGACTCGTTTCTGGAAACTCGGGACTACTCCAGTACTTTCAACGGCCAATTCTACACTAAAGGCTTGGTACATGGGTCTTTGCTTTTCCACGGAGGTTAGGGTAAGAAAATTCCTTACGTATAATTTTGCATCAAACTTTAAAAAGTTTCAGATAAATGCAATACTGGAGCTACTTTCAGTGAGTTGCCCACAAGGGCCCATGTAACACGCCACGCTAAACGAGGAAGCTACCCTCGTAGACACAATATTGTCTAAAGCTCGTTCGACCGGGTCCACTCGGTCGGATAGCATGGATATGTTATAAAATCCGTCTAAATTAGCATATATATGTCGTAAAAACATGGAAGCACTCCTGCGGACAGACTGTTTGCTGGCTAAATACTCGTCACTATTACTTTATACTAATATATATTGATATTGATAATTTACTGTTAGAAAATATAGAAAATACAGATATATTTGTAGGTAGATATGGCAGAGATATTTGCTAAATAATTTAATGAGAAGGTAACTTTGAATCACACAATGAGCAAACACAGGTCGATGTCAGACATCAAATAAAATCTTTGGTAACAGCAATAAATAAACTCAACACTGTACAAGAACTGGAACAAATTCCGATAAACAAAACGTCAAGAGTATTAAACAGACAACGAAACCTGAACTCGTCCAACAATAGAGTACCAAGTGCTGGAGTCAGCTGAGGCTGACCCAGGGGAAGTTGACACAAATGTTACTTCTAGCCGCTTACACTTTGGTGATGGACTTCATTTGCCGGCTTCTGAGGCACCTAGAACGAAACGATTTGATAAATGCCAAAAAGGAAGCTATTACTAATTGTATTTATTTTAATAGTTAACTGCAAGGCGAAAGACTTTGTCGACTTCGATCGATTCTTTCAATAGAGCAAGGAATCGACGTGATTGCTTACATAGAGATAAATGTATTTTTGGGAACCCTAATCGTGACAGAATACTCCATCGTCAGATCAGGGTGCTTTTATATGTCAGAACCAATATTGGGGCCAGCGGGTTTCCTCACGATGTTTACCTTCGATTTAATGAGAAAAACCCATTGGTACATGAAGTCACCGGGAACCGAAACTAGGTCTCATGCATGGAAGGCGAGCTCACTTAGACAATATCACTGCTTCCAAATATACTTATGAACTACAAAAGCATTTACCTGATAAGACCTCGGTAGAGCATAAAGGCGCCGTAGAAGCTGAGGATGATTGTCGCCGTCCAGACCACTGCCAGAAGGGAGCTACTTCCCTCTGCGGATTATAGTCGTAACATAGGAACTTTAGAGATTCCATGTGAAGAAAAATATTTTCTGCAAGTTAGCAAAGAATGTTGTACAAGTGAGATAAAAAAGTTTAGTAGCAGATTGTTATAAAAACAAACAACAATAATAAACAATAAAACTTTATTTCTTTAACAATCTGTATTAACTTGCAGTCTAGTTTTACTTTTAGTTGTGTATTTATATTGGTCGTTTTCAGTCAGTCATTATTATGACAGTTAGGTGGCCACTGGCGTAAGAGCGCGTGCCAACGGACGTTTTCAATTCACGCGGATTCAGTTCGTTTTCCAAAACATTGCAATAACCTGGGGAACACTCGCGAATAGAAAACGTGTCCGGCGGCCCCTAATACCATCTAATCAGCGATAGGCTCGCCTATTCCTCGTATGTGAGAAAGTGCCTAGTTCGGTCTCACCGATGTATCCGTCGTGGTAGCGGTCTCGGTCGAGATATGCGCGGCGCGGACGCTCGTCGAGCGGCTTCGCGAGCAGCTCCGTCTCGTCGCGTTCGCCAGTGCAGTTCGCCCACTCGATTGTCACATATCTAGGGAACATATCAGTTGGATTTAATAAATAAATTAGTTCAGTTGGTTTGGACATATCGAGCAGATGGATGAAAGGCGTCTAACGAGACAAATATATAAGGGGACTGTGAGTGGCCGAGCCGGCAGTGGGCGACTCGGCGTACTTACATCAATCAGATCGATGATATATTGGAAAAAAGCCAGATAAACAGTACCCGAAACCGACGAGCATGTATGAACCGATTGACTGATATGCATTAGGCGTGAGAGGTGTGCCAGGATCGTAGCGGTCTATTGTCTCTGACCACTCCTTCAGGAAAAATTCGTGAGGATATGTATGTAGTTCAGTTATATGCATGTGTGGGAGCATTACCAGCTCGAAAGACCGATTATACTTGCAGGCTGGTGACGGGTACAGCTGGATGCGGAATGCTGAGGAATACGAATATTGTATCATTTCCGAAGCTCAGTCCAGCATTAGTCTGATTTAGACAAGCTGATGAATGATGATCACATCCTTGGATTTATGGATAGGAGACTCCAGTGGCCGGTATAGGACGCGTCAACATCAGCGTAAGATAATTATGGGAAAGAGACAATCGGTCTAAGATATGAGTACCTATGTGGCCTGTGTGCGTTACCTACATAATACTAATTTTTCGGATTATATATTAATGTCACACATAAGGAAAATATTATATTAACAAATAAGGTGCGCAAAAAAAAGGGTTCTTTCTCGCGGTCAGAAATAATCCAACCCAGTTATATTAGGTAAGAATAAAAAAAAATTAATTGTGCCCCAAGGTGGGCGCCAATGTCAAGTTTTTGATCTGGCTCGTAAAAACTGTTCAACCGGGGCTGTATGATGATGGAACGTCGAGGTCTTTTTTAAATTTGCTCAAGGTAAAAGCATCTACTTCCTAGCTCGTGTCACCTAGAAGAGGCGAGGGTCGATTCAAAAATATTAATTTTCTCAAGGTCCAAGCATCTACTGCCTAACTCAAGTGTTACCTAGAGGAGGTCCGACAAGCCCGGTGGGGCGGCACGAGCAGCTGTCGGGTGCGGGAGCGAGCCCCACTGCGGCAGGGGCCCCACGAGCCCCAGGGCCCAGGAGTCCCCATCTCAGACTCCTTGCATCCGCACTCCACCTCGCATACTTCCTCCTCCTAGAAATAAAGAACGGGGCTATACACGACCATTTTACCATATATGTATATATTTTAATTGTGGAATACAACTTACAGTGTTATTCAATCCCAAACTAGGCAAGAGCCTGTACTATGGGTACTAAACAACTGATAAACATACTTAAATAAATATTAAACGACCAGACACAAAGTCAACAGACATATGTTGGCCCCGAGCGGGGATCGAACCCGCGACCTCCGACTCATAAGGCAGGGTCGCTACAGGCCCGATAACGTATAGGCAAAGAGGTTGGAAGAAAATCATTCTCTTGCCTAGGAGAGAGAAACTTTTTCTTTAAACGTCTTTGGGTATAGGCATGGGAAAATCAATAATTTAAATAATCATAAAAAAATCGTCAATCTAACAAACAAGGTACTCTAATACGTCCAGTAAGAATAGCTGAATGTTAACAACAGCTTAAATTCACCGACGAATGGCTGGTTCCAAATTCAGAACCCGGAAAGAACCAGCAATAAACTCAAGGGCAACTCCTTTCATTTACATAATTCTGGTTCCATTTCAATGATGTTCCATTCTTCTATTACCTGATAGTGTATCGGGGGTGCTATGATCCTGCCGGGCAGTGCAAGGGCGCAACGCCAGGGCTCCAAATAGGCCTCTCCAGTGGTTGCATCCACAGCAGTCAACTCACAGCGCGCGTGCGATATCTTCACTCCCCATCCGCATGCACCTTCTGCTTCCTCGCCGGATGAAGTCTGAGGGATTTCGGGCTTATATAGTTTTCAGCAAAATTCTCTCCTACGGCTGTTAGGCTGTTGGCTTGGTCTTCACCGGCAGCGATAGCTGACACCAGGCAAACACCCTAACAGCGGTGGGACAGAATTTTGCTGAAAGCATGCTGGGGTAATAGGCGAAACTCCAGTAAAAACTAGATTTGTTCAACAATTAAGTGAGGAGATGAAAGGCAGAGGAGAATATTGTGTATTAAGTTATCGAAAGACTTTGTAGAAAACTTTCCGGTACCTATGAAAGAGTATGATGAGTGAAGTAAGGATCCAAGATTTGACTGGACATGATGGTTTCTTCTCGAACTCCTGTTTATAGAGTCACAGACTTTGAAGGACGTGCCTCCTTATTTACCTGCAGTCTGCAGGCAGTTGTATACATACAATCGTTTAACGTCATTGGGCCGCCCAGATGTATACAAACGACAACGATTGAAATTGAAAAATAGCTTTAAAATTCGTACCCTAAGAAATTGTTTAAATATCTTATAAGCTAATCTAGGACTGGTCATTACAGTGTTTATATTACCTGCACGTGACATCCCAGCATGGGTCTGGCGATGAGACGCAGGCAAGGTTGGCGAGGGCACGGAGTCCGTTGCTCGGTCGGAGGGCAAGCGCGACCCGGCCATACCGCCGCAGTTAGGTGTTGTCTGAGAAATATTTATAAGCTTTAAGTGCTAAGTGACAATCAAAGAGATTTAAATATAATAGGGCATAGAGGGGACATTGGGAATATTTTCATACAAAACTTTGAAGCTTAAGCGTCATGTCCTTGTCATGTCAGTTAGTATGAACGCGAGCTGTCATTCGGTCGAAATTGTACTAGACTTATTCCACTTGGAATAACTTTTGACTTCAAATTTTCCTCGCTTTGTCCCCTCTATGCCCTATTATATTTAAATCTCTTTGGTGACAATTGAATCTGAAAATTACTCGTCTTGAGTCTAAGAACGATCCTGAACTTGAGTCAAATTTGTAAATAATGGTCTGTGAGCCTTTCAATATGGAGTAGGTTTTGTTACTTCTAAACCAAAAAAATCATAATTTAAACATTATTATTTTATTGGGAAAAAAAACTCTCTCCCTTTATCCTTAAATATATAGTCAGTTTAAATGGACATGGACACAAAGCGACAAAGTATGGTATCTAAGGCAGAGAATAAGGCAATAGATAAGACTATTTCCACAGTGAAGGATGGAAGAATACTACCAGATGTTTGTGTGATACCTGGTCCGGCGCATGTGTCTGGTAGTGGAGGAGTCACCGCAGGAGCAAGCAGAGTCATCCCAGGCGCCCCACTCGCCAAGGGCGCAGTCCACGCCGCACGGCACATAGCACCACGACTCTGATGTCTCCGTCGCAGTTGTATTCTAGTATAAATACCAGGTACTTGAAGTTGTGTATACGATAATCAGTGACAATGATAATAATTCATTTATTTGCTAACAAAATACAATAGAAATTCTTTATTAACGAAAGCCTAAAATGTACATTTGTTATTTTACCTTAAGTACTATTCAGGTATTAAAGTAAGGCTATGTGCAGAAGGAAGGAACAGCTGATGTCTAAAATAGGTAAAACAATTAATAGTAATAGCTATAGATATCAGCACGGTTAAGGGTGCGATGATAAAAAGTGGGTATATAACAGGGCTGACAGTACTAACTAATGTACAAGAGCAAAGAGATAGTCAGCAAATTCTGCACTATGAACGGAGCCTGTCTCGCTGAGACCATTATTAGTTTATTCCGTCCAACTCGATAGTCAGGCACTCGGCCGCTTGCCCTCTATAAAAGACCCTTGTATTACTTCGCCTTTTATAATTTCGTTTGTGAATGACCAAGAATATTCTCGCCACTGTCAAACTGTCATTCCCTATTTTATCAACGATCCCTTTACACATACATATACAGTGGTGGTCAGATAATTAGAAACACTTCTTATGAATAAGGAAAGTATAACTTCAACGTACAAATGTTCGTAAAAAATATACACATTCAATAATTAATAATTATGCAATAATATAGCCACTCAAATAAAAAACTCATTAAATGCATAAAATATAAAACATATGTTATTTTTAATTACAAAATGAGTCTTACACATGTAGGAGTTTATTTTCTGTAACTTGCCGCTTGGACGCATAATTAGAAACATTTTAAAAAAGTATCCATAGCTCATTCTTTTTTTGGAAATTGGAGAATAACATTTCTTTCGTGGCTTTTTCTATTATTCTAGCGGCAATTCAAAATTTAATCTGAATTTTATTTTGTTCAAAATGGGCCAAAAAAAAAGATGTGACGCGTCAACTAGGCAAATCATTGTTAATTTACGTATAGATCATATGTGGGCGTACAGAAGAATAGCTGAGCACTTAAATTGTTCTGTAAAGAAAGTTTTTAATGCAATTGATCATTACAAAACACATGGAACTGTTGAAAAAATGTTCTTAGAAAGGCTCGGCAAAGAAAAACCTTTCCCAGAGAAGATAAGTTTTTGTTCGTGTTTCTAAAAAAGACCCAATTAAAGGCTCCAACCAGATTATAAATGAAGTTTTTTCGCCTGATGACCCGAGAAACATCTCGCCAAGATTTATACGCCGAAGATTAGTAGAAGCTAAATTGTTTGGAAGAATCTTTCGAAAGGTACCGCTTCTTACCAAGCAGCACCGAGAGAAGCGATTATTAATCGCTAAAAAAATATGTTAATTGGACGGTACAAGAATGGAAAAAAGTGTTATTTTCGGATGAAACAAAAATAAATATGGTAAATTCCGACGCAAAGTGCTATGTTAGACGTCCTGTAAACAATGCTTTTAATTATAAATACACAAGGAGTATAGTCAAGGACGGTGGCAGTAACATTAAAGTTTGGGGGTGTTTTTCCGGATATGGAGTTGGACCCGTTCGGGAGATTGAAGGTACAATGGATCAATGGCAATACTAAAATATCTTAGAGCACACAATGATTCCATACTCGGACGATCATTTGCCTGTAACCTGGATCTTTCAGCATGACAATGACCTTAAACACACGGCCAATATCGTCAAATGTTTCCTTAGCAAACAGCGTATATCCATTTTAGACTAGCCAGCAAATCGTACGGATTTAATCCCGATAGAAAATCTCTGGTTTATTGTTAAAAAGAAAGTCTCAAACAAACGTAACACCAGTCAAAACGAACTAAATGAAGCATTTTTTGAAGCATGGAATTAAATCCCCCTACAAAATTTTACGAAATTGATTGAATCAAAATGCCACGTCGTTGCAGTGCTGTTATTGGCACTAAGGGATACGCCACTTAATATTAATTATAACTATTGATAGGTTTGGGATAGTAGCTATTTCATAAATAACAATACTAATTACTAATACTTTAAAAAAATGTTTTTTATACTTTTTTGTTGTTGTTTCTAATTAGTTGACCATTATTGTTTATAACTTAAAATGGGTTAAAATGTTTGTCCGTAATGTAATATTGAAACTGCCCTTGTGTAATAGAATTTATATTGTTTTTCTAATCAATGATAAATCGTTGAACATATTGTTGTCCTATTTATTGTTTATTTTCAAAATAAAAACGATTGCAGAGAAGTATCTTACATAATGTCAAGGACCGTTGGCAGTGTTTCTAATTATCTGACCACCACTGTATTTATAGAAAAGGCACGGAATCCAGCGCGTCCATGTTACACTTGGCTATAGGTATTTATTTCTATTGACTATTTATTTGGGCTACGCTTTGACGATTTTATTTTGAACTTACCGGGCAGAAGGAATCGTTGACAAACACGCCATCACTGCTCAGACATCTAACAGCTCTCCTTTTTATGCCTTCACCGCACGGGGAGCCTCCTGATCACATCAGGAAAATTACTTAAGGAATTGTGTAAGACACAATTTATAAAAAAATAGTAGGTAGTTAAGTCATGCTCTAGCTGACCGTTAGTCAAACCATCAAAGATTTGATTGGAATGGAAACGGACGAGAAATGAGAATGACTCTTTCCAAGGTTTCCGCTATGAAAAAAGTATGGCGACCATCTTGAATTGCTAAATCAGCGCCGTCCGTGCATAGAGGTTAGTTATCAACAATGTCTATCATTGCTAAATAAAGCGGCGTCAAATTAGATATCACAGGTCCGTACTAGGTAGTCAAAATCACCTTAGAGGTCAAACTCGCACTACAAGACTTGTAGTGGAAGTTTGACCTCTTAGCAGATCTGACCCAAAAGACTGTACATCCAATGTACTATACATACTTTTTGTATGACCCTTAACTTTACCAGCATCAATTTCAAATACAGAACCAAAGAAAGAAGAGTAGTCTGAAGCGAATCGTCTCCGTTTGTCCAAAAAAAATATCTCACGCCCTTTATCCCCGAGGGGGTAGGCAGAGGTATTCCATTTCTGTAAATACCCATTTTACATGTGATGAATATGTACGTAAGTCTTGAAAAACTCATTGGTACATTGGCCAGGATTTGAACTCGAGCTTCATTGATTGATCATGATCATGAGAAGCGGGCTCTTTAACAGTAAGACTATCACTGCTATTTTTGTCCAAAACTCCCTGGATTAGGATACTCACCCAGGGGCTGGCAGTCGTCCCAGGGCGCGACGTGCCAGGAGTAGGTGTGTGGAGCGCATGGCTCGGCGGCCACCAAGTGCGGGCAGTCCGCGCCACCGTCCTCCGCCGGCCTTAACACCACGCGAGTGCGGTCTCGTCGTCCGCCCCACTTCGTCTGAACATAAAGTGTTATTCATACATACATAATCTCACGCCTGATATCCCCGAGGGGGTAGGCAGAGGTATTTTCTGGATATACCCACTTTTCACCAGATATTCATATACCCACTTTTCACCAGATATTCTTTGGACCCCCAAACGTGATAGGTGCTCGAGCTAGTGATAAATATGTACGTAAGTTTTGAAAAACTCATTGGTTTTGAGAGTGAGTGGCGATTCGAACCTGAGGCTCACTGATTTTCATTATGTAAAGCAGGCCCTTTAAACGGAAGTAAATAACCTTTAGTCAGTGCAGCACCTGTTGCACGTCAGGTGTTGGCGCAAATGGACCCTCTGGGAGCCGGTGGGCTCACACATTAAGGGTAAGAAGGCCTCAGGTCACACATTACATATGATATGAGACATTTCTTATATTACTTCCCTGGATGTGTAATATACTATTCCTGAATCCTCTCATATAGGTACCTGTTCGCAGGGGCTCCATTCGGACCATGAGCTGACGACGCAGTCTGATGGGCAGGGAGCGTGGCAAGCGGCCTCGCGCGGCGGAGCAGGGCCCGCCCCAGCTGCCTCACACGCTGCCTCTTCTAGACGACTGCCTTCTGAGTCCATGCAACTGAGAAGAAGAAGCATTTACTCCTCTTGCTTTACTCACTGATTGATAGACATCGCACTGTCTAAACCGGTGGGTCTAAGTGCATGAAAATTTGCACAGTAGTAAATATACTCCTAATATAACTAATAACGTGGGTGAGCAATAAGAAAGGATTTTTGAAAAGGGACGAAAATTTGTATGGAATTTTGTAATTCTTCCAAATCTGATTCAGTTCTTTCTTCAGAACCTGTCAAATATTAATTGGAGTTGGAACGACTTTCAATGAGTAGCCCCTACATTGAATAGAAACTTTTTTTTTTTAATTTAAATGTTATCGAGGTCAAACTGGAATATGATTTAATGTGTAACGTGACGTGATTTCTGAAGATGACCAAGGATGAACACTGTGATGTCAATAGCGCGCAGCGAGTAGAGCGAGTGTAGCGAGCATGCAACGTTTTGTCCGCTAGCTGTTAGCACTCACATGACAGTCCGGTTGATAAGAGCGCGGCCGCAGAGCGCTCGCCGAGGCGCACACACGGTCCACTCGCCGAGCACCCAGCGCGGCTCTCGCACGCTGCACGTAGCACGCTGCAGTGTCGCGCCGCACTCGCGGCCGCCCGCTGATCCCTCCTCTATCACCTCTCTACGAGTGAGATAGCTCGCAACTCAAAACTTACGCATATTTTGAACATAATAGACATATATAAGGAATTTGAATTAGACAAACATAAAAATAAATAAATAAATAATCTCACGCCTTTCATCCCCGAGGGGGTAGGCAGAGGTATTCCATTACTGGATATACCCACATTTCACGAGATACATTGGACCCCTAAACGTGATAGGGCCCATCGCCGGACCGGGTCTATTTAGGTACACATGTCTCAGAATTAATTATGAGACCTGCAGGTTTCCTCACGATGTTTTCCTTCACCCTCGAGCTGGTGATAAATATGTACGTAAGTTTTTGAAAAACTAATTGGTACATGCCAGGATTCGAACCTGAACCTCACTGATTTTCGGTCGGCTCTTTAACCGTAAAGGCTATCACTGCTCATTAGACAAACAATTCACGTTCATTCGATTGGAGGCTTAGTCGACAACTATACGTATATGCACCCGTTTAATTACAGAGAACGAGATACATCTACCTGTAGCTATTTAACATAAGAGACATTCAAAAAGGCGAAAATAGATCAAACATTTGCTGGTAGTTAACTGTATTTGATCTTGTCATATTATATTACTTACAATACAATAACTCTTTATTTTATACCAAAAACTAGTATATATAGATATGAACATGAATTAAGGTACCTACAATGGGCGGTCTTATCGCTTTTAGCAATCTCTTCTAGACAACCTTGGGATGTATAAAACTAAGAGGTTAGAATAGGGTAGACGGTGCACTATAAAAGTACTTAGTTAATATAATATATTTATATTCTACATAATATTTGTCCAGAAATATAGAGCAAAATGGCGCAATATTCACAGTTGTTGCCCTCTTATATAGCCGTTACGCAAACTGATGATAGTCACACATCTAACAGATTGTCAGGTCAAAGCTCGTACCTGGTCCGGAAGCGGAAAGCAGCCCTCGAGCCAGGCTCCGCAGCGCATGGTCCCCACTCTCCCCAAGCACCGGCCGCGCAGTCGCGTGCGCACCGTACGCTGCACGCACCTCGAAGCAGCGCCCCGAACTCCTCATCGTACGTATAACCGTCGGTAGAGGCTTCGCGCACGCGGCTTGGACCTTTGGAATGGCTTAGGTGATGAGGAAGGATAGTTGAAGCAGTGGCGGACTAAGCCTGTCGGAGGCCCGTGGCGGAAAAACTGAATGAGGACCCCTCGGTCTACATTAGGATTTAGAGGCCCAGGGCGGGCCTCTGGTCCTGGGGAGCTTCCAAATTTAGCGTAGCTTTAATCATATTTGTATCTATGAACGCTCCAACCAGAACCCAAATGCCTCTACCAGAGACCCGAGGCGGACCGCCCCTTCCGCCCCTACCTTAGACCGCCAGTGGGCTAACGACGTTTCGGCACGTAACTATCTGACTCGCCTTTCTAATCGATAGATTTTGTGACTATACAGTCAGTCCGTGGACAAGAAATGATGAGTGTGAAAAGATAAAGAAAATGAATATGATCCCCTTCATCATCAGCAGCCTATAGTAGTCTACTGCTGGACATAGGCCTCCCCTAATGAGCGCCATAGAGCCCTGTCTTCGGCTTGACTCCCTTAATTCACTTAATTCTGCTAAGGTTCATTAGGAAGGAACATTAAAAAGACTGAAGTGCTAAAGGATCCGAAATTAAGCAACAATATTGGTTGAATGTAGAACAACATTAAGTATCTTGAAAAGTTTGAGAACAAAGACGAAATATTTACCAGTGAGCGGATGGTATTTCTTGCAGACGTCCATTGGCACATCTCGGCCTCCGAACATGCAACGAGCGGCCCTCAACGACCTTCCCTCTCCACACTCCAGGCTGCTAATCATGCAGAGAGATTATGGTCTTCTTAATATTATTAATATAGAAAAGTAAATATATCTACTTAAGCCTCATCCCCAAAGGTTTCATATTCCTGGCAGTACCCACTTTTACCAGTGAATGTTTTGGACCCCTGAACGTGAAAGGTAATCAGCCTATTTTAAGCCCTGCTGGTTTCTTCACGATTTTTTTTCAGCTTCAAACTGGTTATTATTTTATGTTAGTACGGTATGTATTAGATTACTCCGGCTATCCTTACCCTAAAGGAAGGATGCAGTCAGAATCAGTGGGCAACAATTCCAAGGTCACATTCTTGCAGACACAGTTCGGGATGTCAGGCTCAGCAGCGTCTAAGTACCTGGAAATTTGATAATACGCAGAGTTAAGACTGGAAGCTTTACTCTTGGTGCGTCCGTATGTCCTGCTTTAAGAGTCGTATTTCAAAATGTTACTTAAATGTACTTAACCAAACTTAAAATGACCTACATTTGATAATAGTTCAAAAAAGATGCAGCTTTGTGAGCTGCATAGGTACCTAAAGCTGTCCGCTTCTCATGTGAAGATCCGTTCTTACGTTACATAATGTAATACGACCCAAAAGACCAGAGGTTCATATCACACGGACCGACTGCTGACAACTCCTTTAAGCTTTAACCTCTCAGACCATGAATCACAATAGATTTTTAAATGTGTCTCGGTTCCAATTGGAACCGGCGGTTCTTAACTAATTAAAGGAGTCATTAGCAGTCGGTCCAAATAGATGACGAAAGAATTGCGACGCATTCCCAATTCACCCAAGATCAATATTAGTATATGCTCACTTGAGCGGGTTAGCGCAGACGTCTTGACAAGTGATCACAGTCACAGCGTGGTCGCAGGGGACGCGGCAGGAGGCTACAGCGCGTGGCACCAGCTGACCTGCGCACGCGCCGGCCTCTACACGGTTCGAGTCCGACCCGCACCAGATACCTGACGATATGTATGTCATTACTTAAAAGAACAAACATGATACCCCTCAAATAAATTTTATTTGAGGGGTATCCCTCGGATTATATCCGAACTTTGGCTTGGCTTATTATTGAGGTTTGGATGTAGTATCGACTTACAAACAAACTTTATTGGCGCTTCATACCTAACCCTTCAAAATAATTAGCTGAAAAGGGCGTTACCCATTATTACGGTTGGGCTCTTCTTTGAGGAATGTGCCGATTAGCTCGCAACTTTAATTATGGCAATAGGTTACAGGTGGTAGGTTGCAAATTGACGATTATCTATCGCTCTCAAACTTTAGTACTTACTACTTTTAGGGCTTTTTGTATTCTTTTTAAGTTGGGTCGAAACTTTAATGATCAAGCAAGACCTATTTTACCCACTAAAACAAAGCAAAAAAAAAAAAGGTTTTTAGCAGTCATGTAGATATACCTACTCGTATTTGTACTAAAGTATAGTTCCACCTTCCACAATAATTGTTGTACATTGGTTGATGAATGAGTAGTTATTCAATTTGTTTTTACAATACAATTTAAGTGAAATGTGTCCAAAGGTGACTTACTTCTAACACGGTAGCCTAGTCCGCAGCTTTGGTTGGGCGGCAGGCGGCAGGTGCTCCATTCACCGGCCACCCAGGCGGCGTCACGCGCGCCGCATGAGCGAGGCCTTGGGCACTCGCGAGTTTCCTGCAGCGGCCCGCAGTTGGGGCCCCCGTATACTCGCCGCACACGCACTTGCTTACCTGGGTCTTCACAACAATAGCATTTTTTGTAGATCCGGTTCGAAGGACCAAAATATTTTTTTTATGTATGAATTGCAAAATTAATTATTAGATGCCCACGGACGGAGAAGGACTATAGATAGTCTTATTGTCTGCATCCGATCATTCTTTAACCAATGGAAATCTACATTATCACTGAGTAACATAGGCTATAATATTTTAGGAACAGCTAGTACATTATAAAAGTGGTAAATATTTAAGGGACTATGTGAGTACGGCAGCTTAAAAGACTGAACCTGAGTTTGGAAGCCTATATCAAAAAAGATCAAATTAATATTCTTCGAGTTATTATGCTCTATTAGACTGTGTGGCACAAAGATTGAAAACTTGTGACACTCACCACAAGTGTTAGGGCAAGGAGACCACGGCAGCCAAGCCTCAACTCGGCAGCCGCGACGGCAGCGGACGGTGCAAGCACGGCGAGACGCTGGCCTAAGTAGTGGCGCACATCTGGAAAATATCAGTTACTGATAACTGACATAGTAGATGAGGAACCTCATCACCAACCCTAACAGCTGACTATGGGCTATGGGTCCTTTTCTTTCATATGAGGAAGTATGGGCCTTAAACTTGCAAGCAAGCTAACTACGGATTGAGAGATGGTGCTTGTGGCTACCACTGTTACAATTTTTGAAGCCTCCCGAGGATATCTAACATGGCTTAACGGATTCCGTTGTCCGTGAACACAAAGAAAACTGGGACTACCTGTATAACGTGTATTTCCAATGACAGATCGCGAACAACATTGCTGACGCTGTGTGATTACAAGCACTCAGGGCTACAATCACCTTTTATATCGATGCTTATAGTGTTCAGAATCAGGAAAAAATACCTGTTTTGAGTTAAGGCTAAATATGAAAGCTACTCACAATACTTCCCGAACGACGTCAGCGTTATTCTGAACGCACATCACGTCTCTGAGCATCTCGCCTTCTTCCACGCAGGGCTCCTCCTCGTCACTCTCGTTGAATGCCTCCGTGTCCTACGTTAAGTCATTATCAATAAACTGAAGTGAAGGACTTTCATCATCATCATCAGCCTATATTTGTCCACTGCTGGACCTGGCCTCCCCTAATGAGTGCTATAGCACTCTGT
Source organism: Ethmia dodecea (assembly GCA_963855545.1). Lineage (NCBI taxonomy): Eukaryota > Metazoa > Arthropoda > Insecta > Lepidoptera > Depressariidae > Ethmia > Ethmia dodecea. The sequence continues at coordinate 12,691,703 of OY979446.1, read as the reverse complement.
CTTCAGCTCGACGCATCCAGCATCTGCCTGCAGCCTTTCACAGATAGTCATCACATCTGGCCGGAGAGCGTCCTACACTACGTTTTGCCGAGTCAGGATTTCCACTCCAGAACACGTTTGCCACAACGGTTATTGACATTATTTTATTTTTACTTTAAGACAAATCTCTACTAGTATACTCAACTAGGCTGTAACTGACTAAGCCAGATCCAAGGTTGAACATTCTATTCCTAACGAAAATTTCCACCAAACTCCAAACTATTTAAGTATTTACCAGCAGATCCGTATAGTTCGTGGCAGGCAAGAAGTCTCGGTGAGTCGGCTCGCATGGTCCCCAAGGAGTGGCCAGCCAGGAGTATGTCGCACAGGCGTGAGTGTTGCAAGTTTCATTTTGGACGAGTTGCTCCTCTGGAGGACATGGCCAGCCATCTGGAAGAAAGGTCAAAATAAAAATATGATTTTGCTGTAGGACATGTCCTGTCTACTTAACTCAAATACTGCCTGCCAACGCACAGCTTAAAAATCTCCGGCACAGTCTAAGCCGATGGGTCCAGTAAAATAATTTTTTCCACGGAAGTTACATAAAACTTACAATGGATTTTTGAAAAAACCTCCTAAATAATAATAAAAGTCTATAAGGAAGTTTATAATTTTTCCAAATCTCATTGGGTACACTAGTTAAACTTATGAGGACAGACGCTTTACTAAATTACATGTTAAGTCAGCTTACTTGGTGAAGCATGAGCTAGTATGTGCCGGCGCCGCGTGGTAGTGGGGCGTGGGTGGGGCGCTGCGCAGGCTGCAGAGCAAGGCGCCCACAGGCTCCACGCTGACACCACGCAGTCACCCGCGCATGCGATACGACAACGTTCACTGCGCGCCGGCGCACCCGTGCCGCTGCACCATGCGCGTTGTGCCTCTTTCTGAATCACCAATGTTCAGATGCTTTATAGAAGATCTGATAGTTTTGAGATATGTGTAATAACAGTGAGAAATGATAACGGGTTGTCAAGTAAGTATCCAGAATTTCACCAACATGCGGGCTTCGCGATGTTTTTCTGCCTACCAGAAAACTGTAAAACGAACTACCTCCTAAGGTAATATAAGGGTTTCAGCGTATCGGTGTCACCTTTGGTGTTGCAGATATTATGACCATATTTTACAATAGTCCTCGCTTTAGACTTCTATATCAAAATAGTTCAATAAAAGCCATGGACTACAGTGAAGGGCTACAGGCCCAGAGGCACATTAGACCACCACACTACCTATTGTCAAGAATCCATTGATAGACTGACTGCAGAGAGTGGGAATTTTCAGTTTCCCATGAACAGATAACCAGCTCCAACTTACCCCATCATGTCCAACACACCGTAGCTCTCTGGTCCGCCTACCCGGGCCGCAGGTTGTATGAGGCTGGTTGAGCACACAAGGGCCCCAGGGCAGAGCCTTCCACGCTGCGCAGCGGGGAGTGGAGCAAGTTCTCTTCTCCTCTAAAGGGGGGCAAGGTGCTCCACCGCCAGAAGCTGCGGAGATCACACGACGGTGACGGACGCTGTAGCCTGCGAATGAAGAATAGAATTTGTAACATAATAAATAGAAATATATTTTAAGTAAGTACCTATGTAACTATACTCGTATTATGATAGTAACGTCTGTCTACAGAAATCAAGGAAATTGTTGGTGATCCCTTTCCACATTGTTAACTTTGAGTGGTTCTAGTGTTCTTAGTCACTTACCAGTGGTCGTAAGTTGTTGAACAGGATACAAAGGACATCCATCAGTGGGTTGGCAAGCTCCCCATTCGCTCCACTCACCAACTTCGCAATCTCGTGGACATGGTACCTGAATATACAGAAATTGTAACAATATCTTAAAGTTCAGTTTTATTTATTTATTTAACTTCGTGTACCAAGAAAATGTACATGTATCTGTATATGTAATGTATATGTATCTTAAAGTTCAGTTTTATTTATTTATTTAACTTCATGTACCAAGAAAATGTACACATGGTGAGTTTTCTGAATTTATTGTCCTTTACGTCCGTCTCATATTTCTTACCTCACAAGGCTGCACGAGGGTTGGCATCGGTGCGTGCGCACATTGCACGGGGTGCAATGCTCGGCCGTCTGCGCGTACGCAGGTCGCCTCTCGCCGCTGGATACCGCCGCCACAGCTAGCTGGGCTCGACTCTCGATCATCGACATCGTCCGCTGCCTCGTCATCGTCTTCGTAGATCGCGTCTTCCACGTTATCATTGTAGTCATCATTGGCTGTTTTAACAAAAATGACATTCATTTAATGTGTGTGATTCCATTTTATACATACATACATTTACTTATGACTTTATCCCGACGGGGTAAGCAGAGACAACAGACCGCCTGCTACGAACCTCATACATGCTCGTACATGGTTTTATGATGTTTATAAATGATGTCAGAGATTCGTAAGTCAGAGAAGAGTGTGAGACTTTAAGGAGGATGATGTATTGTAAGTACATATGTATACATTTTGCAACTGTACAATATTTATTCTTTGAAAGATCCTGTACCTTAAATCGTAAGTAAAACGGAACAGTAATTTACCAGGCATAGGCGTGGCAGGCTGCTCCACAGCCACTCTGCAGTCGCCCCAGGGCCCAGGCGACCAGTGCGCACTCGGCTCCAATACTGCGGGCCTGACTTCCTCTACTATGTCGCATTCTTTGCCACCTCCTGAGACGATAATATGATATCAAAGAGGTTGGAAGAAAATCATTCTGAGAGAATTTTTTTCTTTAAACGTCTTTGAATAATATGTTATAGGACCCTCTGCTGTTTACTATTTTAGCAAAGCAACTCCCGAATGAGCATGGATATACGGGATTTATCCATGAACCTAATAACCCGTATATCCATGCGCATATTTCTCTAATACCAAAATGACAATTTTGCAAAGGATGCCTATTGTAACTCTCCGCACTATTACCACAGAATAAGTAATAGTACAGTCAAGAGCACGCTGAGCTTGACACTTTGGACTTTGAACCGGCCCTGTATTCTATGGCGCGCAGTATAAATCAGAGCTCAGCTTAAACTGGTAGTGTAAAGCTTGACTTGCTTTTGACTGTACTACGCTATTACCAATGCGCCATGATACTACAACACTATAACAGAAATCCATGAACACCTGAAAATGACCCACTGAAAGAGAAATCCCAAAATGTTACTCGGAGATATCAGTATCTTAGACAGCACAAGAAACTAGCTACACAGCTAAAGGCATGTAAAGCGCCTAAAAAGGATGGTTATCTTACAGCTCATCACATGGTGTAATGAGCCAATGATTAAGGATTACTGGGAGCAAACTTTTGCACAAGATTTATGTGTTGAACATATTATGTATGTTGCATTATATAAATATGATAAAAAGAAATAGCAAATAAAAAAGAAGAGCAGTGATAGCCCGGACGGTTAAAGAGCCGGCCGAAAATCAGTGAGGCTCGGGTTCGAATCCTGGCATGTACCAATGAGTTTTTCAAAACTTACGTACATATTTATCACGAGCTCGACGGTGAAGGAAAACATCGTGAGGAAACCCGCAGATCTCAGAATTAATTCTGAGGCATGTGTAAATAGACCCGGTCCGGCGATGGGCTCACCACCTATCACGTTTAGGGGTCCAATGTATCTCGTGAAATGTGGGTATATCCAGTAATGGAATACCTCTGCCTACCCCCTCGGGGATGAAAGGCGTGAGATTATATATTATTATTATTATATTATAAAAAGAAAATACATACATACATACATAATCTCACGCCTATTTCCCATTGGGGTAGGCAGAGACAACAGACCGCCACTTGCTACGAACCTGGCAGATCTCTCGCGCTTCCTCCACATCCATCAAACGACTCATGCATGCTCGTCGGTTTCGGGTACTCTTTATCTGGCTTTTCTTCAACACATCGCCAATCTGATCGATGTAGGTACGCCTAGGTCGTCCTCTACCGACTCGCCCATTCACAACACCCTTGTATATTTGTCTCGTTAGACGACTTTCATTCATCCGCTCAATGTGACCAAACCACCTGAGCATTCCTCTTTCAATCCTAGTCACTATATTATCATCTTTCAAGCCGCAACGCTCTCGGATCACACTATTTTTCACTCTATCTATCAATCTTACTCCACTAATGCTTCTTAATGAACGCATTTCGACTGCATTTATTCTACTTTCATGCTTCTTCTGCCAGTGTGCATCTGGATTGAGGGCCCACTTTTTAAATTATTGCGAAACGAAATGATACTTACAGGGCATTTACTTAAAATTTTGTAAAACCTAAAGCAAAGATTCTTAAATTTCTTAAACGTGAATCAAAAGAGTTATGGTCAAATAGCTTGGGCCCTCAATCCTGACGCCTGCATAAAACGGCATAGTCGAATCTCAGAAAGTACTATCCCTGGGGTAATAATTTTTATTCGAGTATTTAGTTAGGAATTTGTTAAATACATTAAGAAATTGTCAAGTCTTAAGAATGCGACAATACAGATTTATGGCGGTTTAGCTTGGGCCCTCAATTCATCAATTTTGATATTGTAGAATCAGCAAAAAATATGAGTTTTTCTAAGGAAAGATATTAATACGACTTTAATATATTTGAGTTCCATATCTCGGAAAATTTGTTAAAAAGAAATAACGACACAAAAGTTAATTGTTAAAAAGTTATTGAAATTCGTATTTTTTCAAAACGTCTGAACTGAGGGCCCAAGGTTTTTGTCAGTATTGACTAGACTAAGCTTTCTACACTACCGCACTTTAGGCTAAGTATTTTAACAAATTCTTAACTAAAAGGCTACAAAGCGTCCATTCTTCTAAATGCCGTACTTTAGGAGAAAATTGATTTTCGATGTTTTATATGAGAAAATTCAGTAGGGTGACCATAATGTTTATCGTAAGTATAAACAAGTATTCGTTGTGATCATGTAAGTAGTATTTTGTAAAGCGCAGATACAATATATATAATTATACAACGCGTAACAGAAAAAGCGCAATTCCTCATACACCCCGGTTAGTAAATTAATATAAAAAAAGATGCAATCGAACTTTAGTTGTGTCCAATTTTTAGTACGATTTCAATAGATAGCATTAAATTCAGCTATGCTAATTCATTTTTCGGAAAAATTTAACACATATTAAAAATAGATGAAATCGAATATGTAGTCGATACTGAACAAACTAATTTCAGGAATTGCACTTATTCTGTTACATATTGTATATAATATATAAAGCTCGATATAATTATATATGATTAGCTGTGCTGTGCCTTCACCTACGTATGCGTGGAAAAATAAAATAAGAAAGTGCCAATAATCAATGAAATTATATACCTATTGGACGTATTAAAATTATAACCCTGTATATTAACAACTAGCATTGCCTTGCGGTTTCATCCGCGTAGTTCCCGTTCCCGTGAAAATACGGGAATAAAATATAGCCTTTGTTACTCCCTGGTAATGTATCTTTCCATTTTTAAAAGAACTTTTTAAATCGGTAACGTGGTTTAGGCCTGTTCCCGTGGGAAAATTATAGCACATGTTACTCCCAGAAAAGTACGCTTTCCACTGGCAAAACATTTTTTTTAAATCGGTAAAACCGGTAGTATTGGAGCCTTTTCAATACAAAAAATCAAAAAATTCCTCAATCCAATATATTCCAGTTCCCGTGGGAATATCAAAAAATCCCTTCATAGCGGTTGCCTACGACATATAAGACGCCTACATAACATATTAGAAATTGCGAGTGCCCATCGGCGTTACCTGCGCGGATCCGGTTTATTCCCGTTCCCGTGGGAATTTCCAAAAATCTCTTTATAGCGGTTGGCTACGATATACAAGACACCTATATTTCAAGTTTCTATGTGTTATCGTTTCGGAAAAGTACGTATTTTCTTTTTTCACCTGTTTTTATATTTTCCCGTGGGAATGATATATTTTTCTGGAATAAAAAGTACCCTAGATGTTGACCCGGGCACTCAGTTATATCCATACCAAATTTCATCAAAATCCGTCTAGTAGTTTTTGCGTGATGCGTGCACAACCAGACAGACAGACAGACAGACAGATAGACAGACACAAATTTTAAAAAATGTTGTTTTGGTATCTATATCGATAATTATATAGACTCAAAGAAATTAAAATATAATTTATATTTAAATCTGTATAGACTAGATAAAATAGACTCGTTAAAATAGACTCGTTAAAATTTTCAAAAAACATTTCATATACAGCCACGTATAGATAAAATTTTTACATATTTAGCTTACAAATAAGGGTACTCACCTTAATTTGTTTTTAACAAGAAAATAAAATAATATGAAAAAAAACAATTTTGTTTATCATAATTTTTCAGACAGTTGGCAACATTTTGGAAAGTTGGGTTGGGAGAGATGAGGAAGACACAGTATTTTTGTGCATGGTCTCTGAAGCAGAGCCATTTTACTAAGATTAATAATAATAGGAAAGTAATAAGGCTATTAGGACTAGAATCCAAAGGCCGCTAAACAATAAAAAAAAACCATACAAGTATGGAGCGATTGTGGGTCTTTTTTTTAACAAACTTTTTTCAACAGTAAAATAATAGCACTTTTACTGATGACTTCATTAAGACTTCTTGAGGCAATCCAAAAATGTTTATCCCTGGCATTTTATCGAATTTCCCATTCACTGCACACTGTCACGGACCCTTGCTACCACAGAGCTAGATTAATGATCTGTGCTTGCCACATAGGTATAATATACTATCACTAATATGAGTCAAAACCCGAAATACACAGCAAAATGAAAATTAAACAAAAAACATGACGGGGACGCGCGTACGTCAGGCGTCAAAAATACGAATACTATGATAACCATTTAAATAACACCTTTTATTAATTTTGGATCACACAAAACGTAATCGCTTCCGACAACAACTTATGAAATATCTTCTAAGAGGGTACATGCTGATTTGTCTCAAAAAAGTAACAAAATCATATACACCCTACTGAATTTTCTCATATAAAACATCGAAAATCAATTTTCTCCTAAAGTACGGCATTTAGAAGAATGGACGCTTTGTAGCCTTTTAGTTAAGAATTTGTTAAAATACTTAGCCTAAAGTGCGGTAGTGTAGAAAGCTTAGTCTAGTCAATACTGACAAAAACCTTGGGCCCTCAGTTCAGACGTTTTGAAAAAATACGAATTTCAATAACTTTTTAACAATTAACTTTTGTGTCGTTATTTCTTTTTAACAAATTTTCCGAGATATGGAACTCAAATATATTAAAGTCGTATTAATATCTTTCCTTAGAAAAACTCATATTTTTTGCTGATTCTACAATATCAAAATTGATGAATTGAGGGCCCAAGCTAAACCGCCATAAATCTGTATTGTCGCATTCTTAAGACTTGACAATTTCTTAATGTATTTAACAAATTCCTAACTAAATACTCGAATAAAAATTATTACCCCAGGGATAGTACTTTCTGAGATTCGACTATGCCGTTTTATGCAGGCGTCAGGATTGAGGGCCCAAGCTATTTGACCATAACTCTTTTGATTCACGTTTAAGAAATTTAAGAATCTTTGCTTTAGGTTTTACAAAATTTTAAGTAAATGCCCTGTAAGTATCATTTCGTTTCGCAATAATTTAAAAAGTGGGCCCTCAATCCAGATGCACACCTTCTGCCATACCCAACACTCACTGCCATACATCAACGAAGGTACTAACACACCATCATGTACAGCCAGACGTGCTTTATTTGTCACATTCTGGCTCCTCATAAAGGAGTGCAGAGCTCCGTTAATCATGTTCCCTGCATTCACCCTCCTTTCAATATCACTGTCACACTTTCCGTCTCTTGTAAACTTACTTCCCAAATAAACAAACTCTGATACTTGTTCTACTTTCTCGCCTTCAATCATAATATCACATTCAGACATGTCCCTATAGAAACCTCATTCACAAGAGTTACAGTGTCCTGCAACTTACACGCCGATGGTTCAAGTATTACTTGATCATCGGCGTATAACAGGCATTTGACACACACCTCTCCCATTCGTACTTCACAATCTCGCTCTTTTAAATCTGTCAAACAGCTATCCTTGAAAAGAAAATATACATTAATTTACAATAATTACAGATAAAAAAATGTCCTCCAAAGAGGAACCATGTGGGACAGTGCCCAGAAGACTGGCCGCATTCCCTCTTTGGATAGCTAAGCTGATCCTTTGACAGATATAGCTGCCAGCCCTGATAAAAATATAATTATGAAGAAATCTCTAGAAAGTCTTGTAGGTTTACTGTACCTTCTGATAGTCTTCGGAGACGGCGCGTGCGCACTAATGCGCCATCAGTACGCGGTCTCCAAGGCAACCACTCTGCTAGAGAGCAGTCTTGCCGAATCACGCACACTCTTGTTGTGCCGATGTGGGTTAGCGAACCGCAGTACCTAGTAATATATACAAACCAGCTACAGAAGATATTTTAAAGGGGTAACATTGAGTGTTAGTGTGTATGTTGGGGGTAATCTGTGGAAATACTGGACTGATTTTTAAAATTCATTTAGGTACCTTTAGGAAGCTACATTATCCCTGTGTAATATACCTATTGTATTTAAGTACGAGGATTTTAGAAGATCTTTTGTGTTAGTAAATCAAGTCGGGAAAAAAGCTCCGCTCTACATACATACATACATACATACAGCTCACGCCTTCTTCCCACAGGGGTAGGCAGAGACGATGGATCGCCACTTTGCCCGATCTTTGCACACTTCCCTCGCTTCCTTCACATTCATAAGCCTTTTCATGCACGCTCTTTTATTCTTTGCACTCTTGACCCCAGCTTTTTGAAGGACGTCACTAATTTGATCCGTGAACGTCCTACTGGGGCGTCCTCTTCCCTTGTATCCTTCAACATTTGCACCATAAATCTCTTTCGTTACTCTTCTTTCATCCATTTGTTCTAAATGACCAAACCAGCTCAACATGCCCTTTTCTATCCTTGTCACTACATCTTCTTTCAAACCACACTTCTCTCGTATATCCGCATTCCTCACTCTATCACACAATTTTACTCCACACATTTTCCTCAAAGATCTCATTTCCACTGCGTTCACCTTGCTTTCATGCTTCTTCTGCCACACCCAACATTCACTCGCATACATCAGCGTCGGGACCAGAACAGCGTTATGCATAGCCATCCTTGCCTTCTTAGACATGACCTGGCTACTCACAAGGCTATTCAGGGCCCCATTCACTCCATTTCCTTTCAATACTCGTCTTTCAATATCTTTCTCAAACTTGCCATCCCTTGTAAACACGCTACCTAAATACACGAACTCTTTCACTTGCTCAACTTTCTCACCATCAATCCGCTCCGCTCTATTATTTTATAATCATCCACTCGAACTCTTGCATACTAACATCAGCAAATTGCATGGTTTTATATTTTTATAGAACGTTGATAGAGCAGTGATAGCCCGGACGGTTAAAGAGCCGGCCGAAAATCAGTGAGGCTCGGGTTCAAATCCTGGCATGTACCAATGAGTTTTTCAAAACTTACGTACATATTTATCACTAGCTCGACGGTGAAGGAAAACATCGTGAGGAAACCCACAGGTCCCAGAATTAATTCTGAGACATGTTGTAAACAGACCCGGTCCGGCGATGGGCTCACCACCTATCACGCTTAGGGGTCCAATGTATCTCGTGAAATGTGGGTATATCCAGTAATGGAATACCTCTGCCTACCCCCTCGGGGATGAAAGGCGTGAGATTATATTATTATTATATTATTATTATATTATATATAGAACGTTGATATTCAAATAGTAACGGGTTTATTACAAGTAGGTAGGTATCTCTCAACAACACGTCTAAACCTATTGAATGTAAACATGGATCATAAACGGACTTAAGTCAATTTAACTTTTGATGCCTTATGTTAAAACCGAGCTTATGTTATTATTTGAAATTGATGATCTGAACTCCGAGGATTCTTAAGGAAGACGAAACAAACTTTTTCGCTTAAACTTGCGTCCGTATTAGATCAATATCGGCTGCCAGCCGACCTAGTTTCAAAAATGAGGTATAGGTACACGAGAGCTGAATGCTGATGATGTAGCTTCAAACTTCCGAGAAAATGTTCCTTGCTACTGGGACGGTGCCAAATGACTGCAGTAACCTAGCAGTGATTCCTAAAACGACCTTTATTCTTCTGAAGTTTTATACTCTTCGCAACAACTAAATTAAGTTCGTGAAATATCGGCTGTCTTTTACGTCCGAAAAAAGAAAGGGCTTTTCGTAGATATTTTACGGATACCTGCTTACTTCGCAAGTTGCTCGTTCTGGACACTAAATTATCGTGGACACGGACACCTACGCAGGGGTAGGTAAAATCGTATTTCCCGTGGCCAAAAGCCTCCCAAAACGGAAATAAAGTTGCTTCAAACTTTTCCATTATGCGAGGCTTTTAGATCCGGGGCTGAGTAATTCTCTGACCCAAACAAAATAATTTTATAAATAAATGGTATGCCAGTTATGCCCAGAACACTATTATTCTTATGCCCCTTAAGTTGTCTGAATTTTCATAGATATTTCGTTTATGATTCCAAAAACCGGCCAAGTGCGAAATGAACTTTACAATATTTAAAATATTTTTCAATAGATTAGAAAAAACAAAAATTTTGTATGGGGACTACGTTCATTTTTCAAGTTAATACATAGTTGTTGTTGCGGCATAGGTATACTAATACACCGTCTTTAATCTTTTTAAGTGCATATATAACGGTTTAAAAGATACATCTCTGTGACAGATTGACAGACAGATACAGACAGAAATATCTCTACCCTTGGTTCCATTGTTTCTGTCTGAGGTATAATCTACTTGGGTATAGATATAGTAAACTCACATGGCCTCGACGAAGCTGCCGTCCTTGGCGCGACACTGCACTTGCCGCCGTTGCAGGCCCAATCGCGGCGTGTGCACTAAGGATTCCGCCTGAGACCTTGACTTAAATCTGTTGATAGATAAGATTAAAAATTGAAATTAATAGTAGGTTTTCAAGGAATAAAAGATTTGTTTATGACTAGTAGAGACACTCTTACACGATAGTCATAGCTTAGTAATTTATGAAATCAGAATATTTTTTTATACACGGTGAAAAAGAGGCCGTGTTAGGACGGACTTAGAGAAAAAGTACCCTAAATATGGATTAAACAAATTTTACTGTAAGAAAACTATCCTTTATATAAAAAAAACATCTACGAAAAAAAAGAAAAGATCTACGAAAGCACGGCCTTATTTGAGTAAAAATTTACATTTTCGATATTTAGGCTACTTTAAAGGGATTGAAATACTTCACCGAATAGAGTAACATTTTACTACTTCAGATTATTATGAAGTAAATTTCTTGTAAATAGATTGATCTTATTAATATCATAACATAATTCAGCCAATTGCTGTCCGGTCGCGGGTTCGATACCCGCTCGGGGCGAACATTTATGTGCATGAACATGTCTGTTGGCTTCGTGTCTGGGCGTTTAGTATTTATTTAAGTAGGATGTTTATCAGTTGTTAAGCACCCATAGCTCAGCCTAGTTTGGGACTGAATAACCGTGTGTAAATTGTGTCACACAATTTATTATTATTATTTAAGTCCTAAGCTTTGTTTGTTAATATCAATTTGTTTGAATACTTTTCTCGTCAATCTCTTTAATATAAACTCACCGCTCCATAGCCCTTGCAGCGTGTTCACCCTGGCCAATAGGGCTGCACTCCGTCCACCGTCCAACAAATGCTGAGTAGTCTCCATCGTTTGCCATCGGTTCTGTAGAAAGAGTTGGTTATATAAATAAAAAAATAATGGCTAAATAAGCTCAAAACTCAACAACGGCTTCACTGATTCTGGTTGGCTGTTTTTCTGTTTTGTTCTTAATTATCCGGACGAGGTTTGTATGAAAGGTATTTTTTTAGAACTGGAAAACGTGATCTTTTTAGTTATTTAGAGGATAAATTTCTTTAACAGTAGTTCATACAGGTTTAATATGATTTTTGAAGTAATAGACGTATCAAAGTAGTACAGCGGACTCATAAAAAATGAAAGGAAAATTTGATTCAATGAAAAAGTTTACATAGTCAGGGCGTAAAAATGTTATAGGTACATTTTCAAATAGTTGTTGATCATAATCGCACTTAATTTATTATATCGATATTATAATTTATAATATGTACTTCATTGACTCTTAATAGCCTAACGTAAGAGATTAATTACGTCTAATAAATATTTTATGTTTAAAATTAGCACAATGACTAATACGAACACCAAAAAAGTCACGCGAGAAAACAAATGAAGATCATAATTATTATTTTATTTCATTTATTTTTAAAGCCCTTTTTGAATATAGCCAGTACCGTTTTTAGTTTTGTTTACAGAAGACTACAAATATTTTTTCAACACACTTGCTCAAAACGACGTTTTTATTCCATCGATTTTTGGCTCATAATCCTAAATATTAAACACGCGTGCTTTTTCAGTATATTATTGAACGAGTGCCTTTAGTTTATTAACCCGACCAATTTACATTTGTACCCTAGTACCAAGTCGTAAGTAAGAAGAAGGAGAAGCGATATAATTTAGTCGGGTTATAACTTTTTATTTTTAGCAACAAACAGTATTTATGCGAAAAATAACAGTAAATGGTAAATCCAGCTTTATTATTAAAAAATAACTTAAATTCATTTAACATTTTCTGTAATTTCTGTTTTAAACATTACATTTAAATGTAATTACATTTTTAATCTTGGCTGTTGGCCGATCTAGTTCGCACCTTAGCCTTGCGCGCGCATCGGTATCGCGGCAAGGAAAAAAAACAACGCGCCATTTTTCGTAAATAGTTGTCGGCTTTGACGAAGTTTGGATTAATTGTGAAGTTTAATATTAATGAAAATGTCTACTTCAAGTGAAGAAAATGAAGAAAACCTATTATTAACTCCGCCGGACATACGTAACGAGGCGAAAAACGCGTGCGATAGTCTTTTGCCGTCAAAATCGAGTGAAATGTAAGTATTTAGCGGCTAGCCTATGAAAAATTTTTAAAATGGAAAACCGGCAAGAACGCTCATTCTTTCTCAGAAAAACGTAGTTTTGAACAAGTGTGTTGAAAAACGTCGTATGAAACACGTGTGCCTGTGACCATAATATACGCGGCTTTCTTATGGCGCACTCGCTTTCGCTCGTGCGCACACAATATCGCCTTGTATATAATGGTCAACTTAGCACACTTGTATCCTAATGTACTATTTTAATTCCACGACTAAAATAAATACACCTCTTTGGAAAGTCCCTCTTTTCACCAGTGTAATTTCATATTTGTAGGAGAAATATGACTGTGAATGTTATATAAAAAACCACTAACTGTTTCTATTATTACCCTTTTTTGCTTTTATCTAAGATTAGATATTACTTTTATTAAAAAAAATAAAGAACGGAGTTTTTTTCGAGTGCCGATAATCATATTTTGTCCAATGACCGTGCTATTAATAACAACTCCATTTCGGTTGAGTGCTTTTTTATTTTTTATTACAGATTTCATACAATCCACTTAAGTAGGGACATCGTTCGTTGCCCCCAAGTACTTCATTTAATGAGGAAATCTAGAAGGAAAATTCTTAAATAGCTTATTACATTGCTATATAAAACCTCTCTTTAATCGAATAATAAATACTTGTTTGTGCTATATATTTATAATGTATGTTTGGGTTTATAATTAGAATTATGTGAGCAAGTAATTATGTATGGAACGGTTATCAAAATTTGCTGATAATATTATTTTAAGCAAATAGAAAATGTTTATTTTTGTGTATAGCATAAAATGTAAATAAATATTATAATTACATTACAATAAGATTCTTGTTTGTATTTTTAAAATACATACATACACTCACACGGCGACTTAGGTAGAACGGGATAAGCAGATACAATAGACCTTTTACGAACCCTGGGGGTCTACCACCGTCTTCCGAACAAACACCTCTCGCGCTTGCTCTATGTTCATCAATTGAGTCACACCTTCATGGTTCCGGTACTTATAATCTTCAGTACATAGCCGATCTGATCGATGTAGGTACGCCTAGGTCCCCCCTGCCACGGTGCCCACTCACAACCTCTTTATATACTTGTCTTGTTAACTTCTTAACGCTCAATAGACCACCACACGTTAGCATTTATTTATTTATATCAACATGGAAACCGACACACCACCACGAAACGCCCGGCGTGTTTTAGTCATATTCTAGCTTCTCATATGACTTAGGTATAGGGAGTGCAATGCGATATTCAAATAATTAAATAATAAGTATTGCAAAGGCCTATGAATGAATATTTGTGAGCATACGAGGAGTTCTAAATAACTATATAAAGTTTATAAAAACTAAAAAAACAAGTTTACGTATACATACGTAAACTTGTTTTTTTAGTTTACATGTATGACACGCGTCATAAGAAATGAGAACAAAATCGAGGGGTTTACGAGTAGCCATCGAAGAGTCGCAATATCCGCCTTCTTGGCCCATCAGATCAGCTCGGTGGTACCATAGTATAGCATCGTCACCGAACATGTAATACATAAATTTGTCTTTCACTTCAATCGGTTGAAGATATCTGCTTCAGAAATGACTTGCAAGATTCCACCCGAACAAACAAAATGTTCAAAATTCAAAATCGTTTATTTTCTATTGGTATTAAAATATACACTTAGAAACGTCAATATTTTATAATAACAAGGCACTCTAAACCCGTCCATGAAGATTGGCTAAATGCAAACAGCAGCCCATCTCCACCGACGAGCTGCTGGTTCCGAATGCAGTACCCCGAGAAGAGCCAGCAAGAAACTCAAGGGCAGCTCTTTTTAATCTCATGTCTTACTAATAAATATCGTTTACAATAATAATTATAATTAATAGCCTTACATAGCGTCGAGTCGGTTAATCCTATGCATGTTGGTCTACTAAGTAGTCTGTAATTTTATAGTAGCCTTTTTTATGTAATTTTTGCTTAACTATTATTTTAAATTTGTCAAGAGGCAAATTTTGTAATTCAATGGGAATCTTATTGTAAAAACGTATACATTGACCCTTATAGGATTTGGTAACTTTAGATAATCGACTAACACAAGCAGCCAGTTCATTCTTATTTCTAGTGTTTATACAATGTCTGTCACTATTTTTTTTGTAAAGTGATATATTCTTTTTAATATACAATACGTTTTCGTAAATATACTGTGACGCCAGTGTCAGTATATTAATTTTCTTGAATTTTTCCTTTAGAGACATCCTAGACCCCATTTTATAAATTGCACGAATGGCTCGTTTCTGCAAAATAAATATTCTCTGGACATCAGCAGCATTCCCCCACAGTAGAATGCCATATGACATCAAGCTGTGGAAGTAGCTGAAATAGACAAGTCTAGCTGTTTCTACGCTTGACATATTACGTATTTTTTTTACGGCATATGCAGCAGAACTGAGCCTTTTCGTCAACGTATCAATGTGCGGTCCCCACTGTAACTTAGAGTCTAGAGTTATTCCTAAAAATACTGTAGTGTTTACACATTCTAATTTTTCGTTTTTAACTGTAACTGAGTTTAAAGTTCGTTTAACATTTGATAAAGAAAAATGTACACATTTAGTTTTTTTCTCATTTAGAAGTAAATTATTAGAGTTAAACCAACTGACAACATCATTAATTGCACTGTTCACTTCGTCATAAGACTTAATAGGTCGTTTAATTTTAAAAAGTAGAGATGTATCATCTGCGAACAGTACAATATCATGTTGCACTCGGTTGGGTAGGTCATTTATATAGACCAGAAACAGAAAGGGGCCTAAAATGGAGCCCTGCGGTACACCAATACAAACTGCCGATCCAGACGATCTTGAACCGTTTACATCAACACACTGTATCCGGCTTCTCAAGTAGGACTTTATTAAATCAAGAGCGCGGCCTTGTACTCCGTAATGACGTAGTTTTCTGATGAGAATTTCATGATGGACACAATCGAATGCCTTAGATAAATCACAGAAAACCCCAACAGCATCCTGCGACTCCTCCCAGGCATCAAAAACATGATTTACTAGCTCAACACCGGCATCGGTTGTCGAGCGACCCCTAGTAAATCCAAATTGCTTTACAGACATTATACTGTTGATAGAAAAATGTGCACTCAACTGATATAGAATAATTTTCTCAAAAATTTTACTAAGAGTCGGTAGAATTGATATTGGTCTGAAGTTAGAAGGGTCTAATCTACTACCGGCTTTGAATAATGGAATAATTTTACTATGTTTCATCAGATCAGGAAACACGCCATCATCAACCCATTTATTAAATAAGCAAGCTAGAGGTGAGGCAATTAAGTCTATTATGGATGATATGATTTTTACAGATAAGCCGTCGAGATCGGCAGTATTTTTCATTTGTATTGATTTGAATGCTTTTAGGATGTCCCAAGGATTTACATGATCGAATACGAAATTGCGTGTATTACATGCAGCGGTACGTTCTTGTAGTAGCGATTCAGCGAGTGCGGGTGACGAGTTAAGTGACTTGGTCGTCGAGACTGGAATATCAGAGAAAAAATTTACAAACACTTCAGATATATCTTTATCATTTCTTAAAATTCTATTGTTAACTTTCAACTGAAAGTCAAAATGTTGAGATTTAAATTTTCCAGTCTCGCTATTTATAATTTTCCATGTAGTTTTTACAATGTCTGTGCTATTTTTGATTTTATTACTTACAATAAACTTTAAACATACATTGCAAGTTAAATAAAAGCTTGTAAAAAATCTCCGTAAGCAAGAGAGGCAATTCTAATAAAAAACGTACTAAAAACTTTACATACAATATCCACAAAGGATTAGGAGTATGAAACCTACTAGGTACCTACTCGTACTATAGGTATCAATCTGTAATTCTAAAAATGACAGGTCAATGGCAACGAACTCTGAAACCTTCGTGTACTCTTATGTATGTACACGCGTAGACAGTATGTTTTTTTTAGTTTGAACTCTAAAACTCGTGTGAATAGGGTTCAATGGACGGATTTAGTTTGAACTTTTACCCTTCATGTTAATAAGTCCTGTGTATTGTGTATTTAAAACCAATGGGCATTTATTTTATGTAACTCATCGTCACATAAAATATATACCCATTTATTTAAATACTCGTATTACCAAAGATATTCTATATAAACTGAGCCAGATGCGCTTTCTATGTCTTTGTAAAATATGTAGCATATTACAAACTAGACGATGATATAAATGACAATGATGCTTGGAACAGATTTTCTCCAGTCCAGCGTAATACGATAGCGAAAAACAAACGAAACTATGTAACCCAATTTAGTATTAAGTAACAATTGATTAAAAGAATATTGTGTTGAGGAGTTTCTTGCCCCGCTTCTTCTCCTCAACCATACATGCTGAAGCGGTGGAGTTGAAATGACGTTCAATAAGTGGACTTGTAAGTTCCTATTTTGAATAAAACATTTTGACTTTGACTTTGACTTATGCAAAAATATGGAAATAAAAAAAATCAGGTACGACGAGCCTAACATCGAGAAATTTATTTTTTAGATCATAGGAAGTAAGAATGGGTTAAATTTAATTTTATCGGCGATTCTCATTTAAATGTTAACTCAAATTAACGACCATGGACGTATTGTCTTTCATACCTGGCAGGGTGTGAAATCTGGTAGGTATTGTCGCTATTTATTTGGTGCAGTATTTAAAAGTATAACGCGTGCACCTTTCAAAATTTTAAAATATAATTGCATGTAACATTTTTTTAAATAATATATTAATTGAAAAAGGAGTAAGGATATGTGTTTTTATGTAATCGTAAGGCATAGGCATAATGTTTGTCTTTAGTCACTTGCATACCTCTTATATACCAGGTATATGCATATTCTACTCGTATACAAGCTATCCGCCCTCGCTTTGTTTTAGGTATAAGTATAAATTGCGCATCCCATAAAGCAGCCAAGAGGCGGATTGATTTATTTACTGCCGATCCCATTGGGGATACAGGCGTGATTTTAAATATTTTATTTACTATTTTATTTTATTTTATTTGCATATTTTTATAAAAGTAGTACAGGAATTATTAAAATCGGTTCAGTAGTACTACAGATTACTCCCAACATGTACAAACTTATAATTTTACCGCTTTTTAATATTATTATAGACGAAGAATTACAAAAATGACCAGCAAAAAGAACCACGCTAACTAAAGAAGGCTGGCAGAATTTCCTCTCAAAACTATTGCTTCACATCGTGGCTATCAAATGAAATGGAAGAACAAATTCGATATGAAAGGGTCGCTATCTGAATAATTTGTACACGAAGAAAATGCCGGGCGGTAGGTATTACAGTCAACTCGTATTTCTCGCAACCAACTCACAATCAATTACGCCAGTCATAAGAAATGGACGAAGTATAGTAGACGCTGTAATAAAGCTATTAAGCCGTTATTAATGTAATTTGAGCTATTGCATAATTTGTACCATTTAGGATGGTTTGTGGGGTAATTTACATTTAGCCTGTCGTGTGACTCGCTCATAAATATAATTTGTTTTATGACCCATGTTTACGTAACTCGTATTTTAGGGGCCTGTATATTGTCTTTCTTGGTTTCTAAAGAATTAAATGTAGAGATTGGTAGGTATATTAAAATAAATTTGAGAAGTTAAAATAGATAATCATGATCCATATGTGAAATTATCACGCAATTTTTAGTTACGAAGTTGAGGTCAAAAGCTAGTGATCGAATAAATATTAACACCCCAACACGAAATGTTAGGTAGAAATCAAAAATAGCTTATAATTTGCCGACAAAACAATTAAATCTTTTTTGTAAGCACATAATATTATATTTCACTTCTCATGCTCTAAAAGTACGCCAATCTAGCCCTACGAAGCGGGACTAAAGTGACCACTTTAGTCCCTAGGGAGTATAAAGTATTTTTTTAAATTTCCTTAATGAGAAAAAGACAACCTCAAACAGCCAGTAAATATCTGTAGAGTGTGGACCATCTTCATTGCGAAAATGTGAAGTTTTAGCTCCATGGTTTTTCCGCGAAGAAGGTGGCGCCATGTGTTTTAAATTGTTTACCTGCAAAGAGATTTAAATCTCTTTGTTAATCTGTGACAGCCTGACAGGTTTAGAAGAAAAAACTGACCGCGAAAATTTCTGAATTTTTGTCGAGTGTAAAAATAAATTTGTACTAAATTGACAATTTTTCTCGCACTCAAAGTGAAAAGTACAGTTTCCACCTCGAGACTAATCGCCAACTTAATATACCCTCGGTTTCATGACTCCCTCGCAAGCTCGGGAGTCAAACCACCTCTGGTATATAATGGCTTCGTTTAGTCCCTCGATATAAAATATACTAATCTTTGTTGGCTCTGTCGTTTTTTATATGATTTTTATTTTTATTTATTTATTCATTTCTTATATATCTACTTACTTACAGAAAATTAAAGTCGCCAAACTGCAGGCAGTTTGTAGGCGTTGCGCTCTTTACAAATTTGTAGGCGTTGCGCTCTTTACAAATACTAAATAAATTTTGGATAATAAATTTTGAAAGCAGTATTAAAATATGATTTTGAAATAGTTGCTTTTTTTAAAGTTGTACAGTTTTATATACTTACCCATAAAACTACAAGGTACTATGAAATCATGAATAATGTTGTTCTTCTAAGATACAGGGTTTCCCCTAGTTTAGAAGCGCAGGGACGTTCTTGTGTCAAATACTCAAATTATATAAGTTGTAACACCTCCTTGTGTCATAACAAAATGTATTTGTCTTGTGATAAATAAATATTTATTATTATTTATTATTATGATGTTAGTTCTTTAGGCATTTTCTTCTTTGTACTGCATTTTAGTCGTGTAATCAGACTTTTATGTGAGGCAGTCGGTGTTATTTTTCGCGTTAAGTTTTTGTGCTCCTATAAAGATCAGTTTCCTGAGAATCAACTATTTCAGAAGGACCTGTAACATAGAAGTTTTTTTTTAACTTAATCATAAAACCTCGCAAGAATGTCCCACGGCAGCTCCTAATCACATTATTCGGGACTTTTCCAAGCACGGGGCGGAAACGAGTTTTTGGGTTAATTAATTAAGTGAGCCTCCATGAAGGAATTGAGTTAGGCACCTGGTTTGTTTGCCGCTTAATCGACGGAGCTTCGTACTGGCTGGCAGCTCCGATTCAACGAGCGATTATGAAGCGAAGGTTCTCGGAAGGCTCGACGGTGAAGGAAAACATCGTGAGGAAACCCGCAGGTCTCGGAATTATAGAATCAGAGTATGCTACAGAAACTACTTTAATGGAATATGTCAAATCGGTAAACATCTTATTAATAATTTCTGCAGAAAATTGACATCAAAACTAATATACAAATTAGGTGGCTATATACCCACCTTCGCGACCCACGTTACCTTCGATTGTAGATTTAATAAGACTAATTACCCAAAAATAGCTATTTTAGTCTTTTACCTTTAACCTTTTTAATGTTTTGCCTCCTAAACCGATTAACTAAAGATTTACTTAATAATTTATTTTTATCGTTGATAGAAAAATAAGGAAATAATCTAATTCCTATTATGATTTTTTTTTCTTAAAAACAAGACTCGTAAATTTACACGGTATACAGCGGTAGGCTAACCGAAATCCACCACCAACCTTTGTTTCGCTCATAGGTCGATTGAGAATGTGCATGCGTAGCAGAGCGCTACGCCCCGTAGCATTGTGCTACGAGGTCAGTACTCTTCCATTTGTATTAATAAGTTCCTAGGCTTGCAAGGCTATCAATTCATCAATTACTAAATGTGAGTATACTCGTAAGTAGAGCAACAGGACTTTGACCCTGCAGGACAGTAATTTACACTAATATTATAAAGAGGATAAGTTGTTTGTGAGTCTATACTTTCCAGATATTTTAGTATATGACGCAGTAAGCACCTACAATCTATTTTAAAATTTACCTATAAACGAAAATATGGGCTTCTAACGGGCAACGAAAAGTGATACATTAATGGCTCCCAGACATTTCCGATAAATTGTTGTGTACAAACATAATCCTTTTTAATGACCACCCACTCCCGGTTCTTCCTAATCCTGGCAACACCGTAGCTAAGTGTTGCCATGGAGATTCTTGACGGGTATCCGGAGAGAGACGTAATGTTTTTTGTTAAATTTTTATTTTCTTGATTATTTCGGGTTTAGGCTAATATTGTGGCAAGTGCGCCAGCGAAAACGTGCAATGAAAGGAAAAATCTATAAAATGCGTGGGATGGACATTTTCGCATTGCCTTAAGAGGTCGTCTGAATCTTTAGTAAAAGTCGTGCAATATTTTATTTTAATTTTACTTTTGATGACTAAGTGGAATATGAAAAAAATATTGAATACCTACATTATATTTTTGGGGCTGGACCCTGCAACAGGGCCGAAATATATGTTCATCAAATTAATATTCTATGTTTCCAACTAAAGAATTCGTATCCATGAATATAACATAGGATGTTAAGAATAGGTGTTGCCATATAATACTGCGCTAACGACTTCGCGGAAACACCCGTGTTACCTTGTTATTTTTATCGTGTTTTGGGCTGATTGCTAGAATTAATGGGTGCACTGGGACTATTATTTATTTTATTTGAAGACAGTGTCTGGGTATTTGTAGGAAAAAGGTCAATCAGTTAGTATGAACGCGAGGTGTCATTCGGTCGAAAGTGTACTAGACATATTCCACTTGAAATAACTTTTGGCTACAATTTTTTCCTTGCTTTTTCCCCTCTATGCCCTATTATATTTTAATCTCTTTGACGTCATCCATTTCTTTATAGGAATATATAAATACATTTTCACTCACGCCCTATTTCGGAGGTGGTTGGGAGAGTTATTCCATATGTGGGTGCTACACTAGGAAAAGTTGAAAATCATTAGTGATATTAAATATGTATACTAATTACACAAAAAAGTAATTGGTACATAGGATATATGCCTTGACACTATGCAACCAAAAGGCGAACTCATTTCCAACTTAGTTATCACTTAAATAATATAACCTATATAAGTTAAACTAATCGAAAAACTCACCAAGCTGTGACATTTGGAATAAGGGCGCTCTTAGGAATTCCTATGGGACAGAGAATAAACTAAAGCCTCGGAGGCATACCTATACAATTATATCTATTTATCAACTTCTTAGAAAATTAACAGTATTTTTAAACGTGAACTTAAAATGGTATCGCTCTGTCTGACTGTACCTACTTATCCTTTTTGGATAGACACTAAAGATAAATTTGTTTGCAACGTTATTTGGTATTCTGATAGCAATTGGCAAACAACGAGTAACAAGATCCAATTCGGTTGAAGCAGGTCAAACAAACCCCAAGAAAGTTCCGCAATAATTTGCGGAAACAATAGAATGATCGCCTATTGTGGAATTTGCGGAAGGGAATATTATGGAACTTTCGCATCGCAAACAAGGCATGGTGAGCATATAGAGTTTTATAAATTATATAGATTGTATGAAATAAGATCACATACATCCAATTCGTAAAACTCACGTCTTTGTCCAGACGGGGTACACTGCGTACTATCTATACAATAATATGATATGTGTTAAATATTTCCAAAAAATGAATTAGCATAGCTGAATTTAGTACTATATAATGAAATCGTACTATTATTGCTCTTTATTTAAGAAAATTGGTTAGACACAACTAACGTACGAAGGCATCATATTTTTTTTTTATTAATAATATACTAATTCACGGAGATTCGATATTCGGAAAATCTGTCGAATCCTAATGTCAAATATGACATCTGTTTAGGTCGGTATCAGTAGGTAGGTAGGTGTCAATGTACCTACGGCTACACCCTTTACTAACTGGCCTACTCACAACCACTGTTACGATAAACGCCTCTGTCATTTATTATTTCAATCATGGTACAATAATAATAAAACAATAGGGTTCATTATTACCACCAACACGTACCTAATAATGACAAATGATAATAATTATATATTTTTTTATGTTAAAGTTTAGTTAAAGCTACATTATACGAAAACTTGTAAAGTAAATAGTTTACCTTTGTAAAATTTATTTGCTTAACAGAAGTGACGACTCAGTATATTACGCGGTGATATTAAAAATAAAAGGGATCGAATTTATTAACCCTCTTCATTATCGGAAGCGGCCTTAGAAAGGATAACGTTCATCTTGTTACTTTCGCGCAAAAAGTTATGGTAAGAAAAGCGCGGCAAGGTTCGTTAAAAAAGGTTTTATTTTCATTCAACTTTTTAATTAAGAAAATGTTGGGCAATCAAAGACGTTCAGCAAACGGCCGGGAGTAATTAGGAAGGGCCACAAAAATATAATGTGAATAAAAGTCATTAAAATGGAGTTTTAGGTTTTATCAATTTAACGCGCGTTCTCGATAATGTGATTTGTGGAAGCGGATTTTATTGCGACAAGAAATTTAAATTTCTAGAATGTTTAAGAAATGTACCTTTTATCAGATTATAGGTACCTATAGGTAGTATCATATAGACATATATAATGTTTTTCTAAAAGGGCAGATAAAATGAAATACATTTGCCAAAATATGTCGTTTTACTTTTGATTTGAATAACTATACCTAAATAGGAATTTGATTTTTTTTTTCTTTTCTTCCAAAACCAACAACTAACTTTTGTCCGAGAACTTACAGTTTAACTTTATGTTACCATTATTATTAAATCTGACAAGAAATATTTATTTATTTGTTTTCTAGACAGATTCAATAATAATTATAGTAGGTAAAATAAAGTTAACAAATTAAAACTTTATGTTTAGACATATTGGGATTTTGAAATATGAGTTTCCGTTCAAACTTTTTTCCTACTTCACCTCATGGACGAGTTTTACGATTACTTTCGAAGTGTAAGAAACTCTTGTTTAGTATATTACACACCTAGGAAAGTAAAATAAGAAATGCCTCATATCACATGCAATTGTCGACCAAGGCGAAAAGCCGAGGTCTACAAACATGTGATCTTAGGCTTTCTTATTTACTTCCCAAGGTGTATATACTTTTTTCATACCATCTATTCGAAAAGTGACGTTTTGGTCCTCAATAACAGGGATCAAAGTAAGTCTTTTCCGATAGGATTTTAATAAGTGCGAATAAAAGTGTTTTGAATTTGGAATTAAAAATATCCCGCAACATTCTTAGCCAAAAAGATTAACAAAATAAGTTTGCATCTAAGGTTGGCGCCACTGTAGCTTAAGTACTAAAACAAAACATTAGTTCCATTTTTCGCCGCATTAGGCTGACAAGCATAGAGTAACTTATATGCTGACAAGGCTAAATGGGGTTCGATGGTTGTGCCACACTGTCAGAAAAATTGCTGTGGCAATGCGCGCGCTTTCATACTTATTTTTCACAATTTGCATTTTGTTTTACTTCAACCAAATTTTCGAATTCCGACATCGAATTGTTTGTGTATTTTATATTTTAAAATGTATTCAAGTAGCAGTGACTGCAGTGATAGTTAAACACCGGAAAATATTTAAAAAAGAAGCAAACAATGTCGTCAACAATTTTTCTCATAGAGAGGTATGAAAAGCAGAGTGTATCATTCGGTCGCAAAATTATTTTTACCTTGGGCTACGTACTTTAAACCCCTCACTTCGTTCATGATTCTGCATTAGAATCCCTCACTACGTTCGGGATTCTATCCTAGAATCATTCACTATGTTCGTGATTTAAAAAAACGCCCTCGCCGTAAAAATATAGTTTTGCTCCCTTATGACACAATCTACTATTTCTTCTCGACGGAGGCGGAAAGCGGCAACTTTGTTAAGTGCAGCGGGCGGAAATTTGTTGTTTTCCAAAAAAACCACCAATTTAGGCTTTGCAGAGTTATAAGTGTAGTCAGTCAGAGTAAAATTTTGTTCTGAAGATGACACTTATGGGTAGGAACTTGTACTGACTGACTTGCAATCTACATTTATCTCCAATCTAATGCATACATTATGTATCACGGTGCCATCCGAAGTGCATGTCCCAGACGGCATTTGCATACAAATCTCCAGCTTGCATCGGATACACTCGGAAATGTCATGGAATCGGAACAGATTAGGGAAGTTGACTGTATTGAAAATATTGCGGTTTATAATTCATTACAATAATGTTGCTATTTCGACTTTCATTTTACAAATAAAGCAAATTTTGAAAATGATGAAAGAATAAAAAAACGCGAAAAGTGCGCATCGGAGGCGCCCACCGAGGGTTCCGTACAAATTTGTAGGTACATAATATTATAAATAGTTCAGGGATCCGGCTCTCGCAGTATGATTGATTACGTAGATACTTTAATTTTTTTGACACAATTCACAGACGGTTATTCAGTCCCAAACTAGGCAGAACCTGTACTATAGGTACTAAACAATTGATAAACATACTTAAATAAATATTAAACGACCAGACACGAAGCCAACAGACATGTTCATGCACGCAAATGTTGGCCCCCCGCGGGGATCGAACCCGCGACCTTCGACTCAGAAAGCAGTCACAAAAGTCACTTCCAACTGAGCCAACAGACCTGTCAATAAAGACTATATTTTTATGATTTAATTACAAATGTAGATATATTTTTCAGATTTTCTCCTGTACTTATAGCATAAGACAATAATATTACTCAACAAATTTCATAATTCTAGGTCGACGGAATGTTCCTTATAAATTTTGATTCCTTTGAGAGTGTCGAAATATACGTTTTTTGAGGCCATATACGGTACGAGTATATCTGCCATGTACGGCTGTATCTTTTATTAGATAGATTTTTTCACAGCTTCAATGGACTGCAGACTTAAGTATGGTATGGTTTTAATTTAAGCTCGATACCTCCACGAGTTCCCGAGATGAAGGGTCTTGACAGACAGATGGACAGACGGACCAAAAAGTGATCCTATAATGTTGTGTACAATTTTTTCCTTTTAAGATGCGGAACCCTAAAACTAACCAATTGACCATTAAAAATGATATATTGAAGATTATTACGATTTGATTATATTGAGAAGGATCTGAAATAATTACATCTATTTTAAGGTGTGACAGTTAACTGATCGACTTCATGACAGAAACTGTAAATTGCGACAAAAAGAAAAGTACAATTACCTCAACCAAAATGTACCCACTGAACATCTGATATTTCTTACTGATGTCGAAGTCAGTTCCATAATGAATGTTATAAGTATATTCACTCCTTAACTTGAAGGGCACACCTACTTCAAAAACAACTACTATGGGTAATAACATAATTGAAAATTATTCCTGGTATATAGTTTAAATATTTGGTTGAAAAGTACCTCCCAATGCGTAAAATTTAAAAATCGTAGAATTCTTTATTTGAAAAAATACCCAAGAATTTTGATAATTATCCAAAGTTCTAAACGAAAACGTTTATCACGCGATATGTACAGTGATTGTTTTTACTATAAAAGGTGTAATGTAAAGACCAAATAGCCCAGAACTGATTCGTATCAACCCCCAATTATTCCATAATAATTACCCTGCGTTGTTGTCCAAATTTGGACGGAATCTATTCCACCCCATGGTAGCACTGCAATTAGATTCGGTCTCTGTCAGTTATTCAGTAAATGGCTCCGCCCATTTCGTGTCAAATATGTCCTTAAGTACACTCCAGGGTTGTACATTAAAGTAAATATCAATGGGAGCATCTGAGATCGATAGCTGAAGAATCGATTGTTAATTGTTTTAGTTAATTCGATTTTGTGCGGTGAATTGTCTCAGAGATCAATTGGTTGAAAATTTTCATATTTCTATTTTAGTAAGATATATCAAAAACAAAATTACGTTTTTTAAAATAATTGACTCAATTATTAAAAATCATTTCCATTAAAACAATATGAACGAGGATTGGACAAAGTGAGTTCTAATTCAAATGGTATTTTCGACACATTTTTTCTTGAGCATTTGCCAAGTTTTCAACTCTAGTCTTTCCCGCGCTTCGTGTGGATGGAAATAAATTATATACTTATTATATAGCATTTTGTAATTTATTGTCAAAAAAAAGGTTAAAATAACTTTCATTTTTCTGATCACTCCATACTTTTACGGACACGCGCTACAACATACACTATCACTATTATGAGTCAAAACATAAAATAAACAGCAAAAACGAGTCAAGCATCAGTGTCCCACGGGCGCTTATGGCCGAAAGATCCTATTGAATCCTATTGTGTTTACATTTCATTAACTGATAAGATAAAACAATACAAAAAATTCGCTCGTGGAAATCCCAATCCTTTTATTTATTTAACCCTTCAGACATTAAACTCGAGAATTGTCTCAAATGTGCACGTGAGCTATAAAGAGCAATCGATTGGCATTCCTCATTCAATAGCAAAGGATTCAACTGGCTCAATGGACCGTGACAATAGGGGGGTTAATGACTATGCGGAACCCGGTTGCGGTTTGAAGGGTAGATGAAAGGGGTTAAGACCATAGCAGTGAGCACATGTTGGATTAGTTTAAGTAGTCACAGATCTAGGCATCTTCAACGTACGGATACAAACGTATAGTGAGTTAGAAATAAAGAAGATAAATTTACTAGGACACATCCACGATTACAACAAAATAATCAAATTCATAATATTATGTAATGTGTACCTACCCTTAATATAATTATGTACTATTAAGTTACCAATCTACATAGGTATATATAAAAGAAGAAACTGTCTGACTGATTGATCAACGCACACCCGAAACCGTTTGGGTCTAAATGATGTTAGTGAGCAATAAGAAGGAATTTCTAGAAATTCCATCGGGAACGGGAATAAACAACATCCTAGCGAGGACCCGCTAGCTTATAAATAAGTTTTCAACACACTTGCTCAAAACGACGTTTTTATTCCACTGATTTTTGGCTCATAATCCTAGATATTAAACACGCGTGCTTTTTCAGTATATTATTGCACTAGTGCCTTTAGTAAATTAACCCGACCAATTTACATTTGTACCCTACTACCAAGTCGTAAGTAAGAAGAAGAAGCAGCGATATAATTTAGTCGGGTTATAACTTTTTATTTTAGCAACAAACAGTATTTATGCGAAAAATAACAGTAAATGGTAAATCCAGCTTTATTATTAAAAAATTACTTAAATTCATTTAAAATTGTCTGTTATTTCTGTTTTAAACATTACATTTAAATTTAATTATATTTTTAATCTTGACTGTTGGCCGATCTAGTTCGCACCTTAGCCTTGCGCGCGCATCGGTATCGCGGCAAGAAAAAAAAACAACGCGCCATTTTTCGTAAATAATTGTCGGCTGTGACGAAGTTTGGATTAAATTGTGAAGTTTAATATTAACGAAAATGTCTACTTCAAGTGAAGAAAATGAAGAAAACCTATTATTAACTCCGCCGGATATACGTAACGAGGCGAAAAACGCGTGTGATAGTCTTTTGCCGAATGTAAGTATGAAAAAATTTTAAAATGGAAAACCGGCAAGAACGCTCATTCTTTCTCAGAAAAACGTCGTTTTAAGCAAGTGTGTTGAAAAACGTCGTATGAAACACGTGTGCCTGTGACCATAATATACGCGGCTTTCTTATGGCGCACTCGCTTTCGCTCGTGCGCACACAATATCGCCTTGTATATTATGGTCAACTTAGCACACTTGTATCATAATGTACTATTTTGCAATTATTTTTATGCAAAACACCGTTAATTACGTTGCAAATGGTGCCGAGACTAGGATCTCAACAACTACAAAGTATTCATAGCACTATTTATAGCCAGCTTAGCTCTCCTTGTACTAGATTTCTTCCACTTTAATAAAATAATGATGCAACGAGATACCTTTTATAACAAACCTACAGCTTGCTATCGCAAATAACCGCCCACGCTCGCCGCTCAGTAATGCTCATCTAAAAGTTTAATATTTCAAGATTACGCCACTAGATTCCATTGTAAAGTTTTTAATACATAAAATACCTATTTATTGCTTCTTAAAATATAAGTAGTAAGTATAAGAACGTTAAATATTTTTATATTTTAAAAGAAGATAGAAAGATCTGCCAGATGCGTAACAAGTGGCAATCTGTTGCCTACCCCAACGGGAAATCGGCGTGGGATTATGTATGATGTATGTACTTTCTATAATTATTGTAGTTGATATGTTTTATGTATATATTCATTATAACTTGGATGTAAATGTAAAAAAACTTGTACTTTGAAACGTAGTTTAATGGATTTTCTTGCTCTGCTTCGCAGCTATACATACCGAAGTGGTAGTAACTGCAATAACTAGGGCTTATACCCCAAATTAAAAAAAAAAGATTTTAGAAGGAGATGCAGAGATAGACGATTAGAGTAATCTAGACAAAAACGAAATAAATAATTATGACGGATCGGCTGTTTGATTCTATACACAGCTTACAAGTAAATGTTATAAGTATTGGTTTGGATAGTACAATATGCCTTTAGAAAGGAGAAACATTTGTACAACCAGCTTACAAACGGCTAGAATTCCATTAAACCACAAATTCCTGGAGCTTCCTGCGCCGCTAATGCAATCAGAGACACTTGGCTTCAAACATGTTATGCTCGTTAGAGCGAGACGCGAACACGTAGCTCACGCAGGCGGGAATATTTTAAATGGAGCTTCGTAAAGCTCTTCGGATTGCAGTTCCTAATTTAAACTTGCTCTTCAAAATAATATATGCACATAGGTATAGGTAGGTACATACCGCGCTGCGTCAGGTTGTGTAGCTATTTTAGTAAAGTCAAATCAATTTAATCAACCGTAAAGATGAAGGCTCAATAAATTGTCTATTGTCGTCGACTGTCCTTGCTACAATGGTACTAGAATGGTACCTATATGGATTCAGAATTTAAAAAAATATCCGAAAATCTTCAGTTGATCAACGACTCAAATTATTCGCTATTGTGAGTGCATAATTTGCTTAGTTTATTTTTATAATTTTGTACCGTGATTCGTATCAACCGTCGTGATTAATATCAACTCTCCTTGCGGTGTCGTAAGATGCAGCCGCCTTGCACTCCGGTCCCCGATTGGTAGGAACGAGGGCTTTTGTAAAACTGTATGGATGGATACTATACCTACTACGCCGAAAACAATGCGAAAAGGACTTGAGGATGATGCAAAGATTAAAAAGTGGAATTACCATAGCAGTCAAGAAATACACTATAAAATGATTTTTGTTAAAGCATTATAAATTCTAATAAGTAATATTATTGCTAAAGTAGTATTACTATAGGTCCCAGAATTAATTCTGAGACATGTTGTAAACAGACCCGGTCCGGCGATGGGCTCACCACCTATCACGCTTAGGGGTCCAATGTATCTCGTGAAATGTGGGTATATCCAGTAATGGAATACCTCTGCCTACCCCCTCGGGGATGAAAGGCGTGAGATTATATTATATTATATATTATATTAGTATTACTATAATATATATTATGTAATTGTGTGACCTAAGAAACCACGGAGAATTACAGAGGCTTTCAGTCAAATGCAAATCACATAAACATTAGCAGCATTAAATTTAAATACCGTAGTATGTACCTGTTTAAATGTAAGTAATTTCTTATAGTAGAACATGAACTATGACAACCCTATTCACCCATAGAGTTCAGACAGTTCGGACAGCTCATTCAACTTTTCGAGCAATGTGTTTGAAACACGAACTTTGCCATTCGTTCGTGCGAATACACCCGAATAGGTATGAGGTCAATGCCCTCGGCCTTTAGGGAAAAGGGGATATTTTCAGAGAGTTCTTGCCCTCAGAGTTTGAGGGTAACACAATAGACTGAATGGAGGTAGCAACCGAGATTTGATTAACCTCTTTTCTCTAAATGTCTTGGAGTAAATAACGAAATCAAAGGATTTTTATGAATGAAGAAACAACTCAAAAACGTTTGAAGAATATTCTTCCAACCTATTTGCTTCGACTTTTCATTTAAAAAGAATGTAAAAATGTCTCTTTCAAAAATTAGTCAAAGGAGACCGTTTTCCTCATGGAATCACGGAAAAACTTTTCGAAATACAACTGTATCTCTCGCCCGTTGCTGGAAAAAAGCAACTAAAAATTGGGTACCATTCACTAGCTATAAATCCGCAATAACTGTGACATATTTATGGGTCAGAACCAAATCCAGGATTCTATTTTAAAAGCTTTTATTTAACTTGCAATGTATGTATGTATGTATGTATGTATGTATGTCGCTATGTATGTTCGCGTGGAATCTTGCAACTCAATTTTGAAGCAGATATCTTCAACCGATTGAGCTGAAATTTGGTATACTTATGTAAGTTCGGTTACAATGCAATATTATGGCACCACCGAGCTGATCTGATGATGGAGCCAGGAGGTGGATGTCGCAACTCCTCAATGACTACTCGTAAACCCCTCGAGTTTGGGCTCGTATGATTTGTCTTGACAAGTACTTTAATACTAGATGGTAACCAGGGTCTGATGATGGAGCTGAAAGATGGCTATGGGAATTAGGTAATTAAACGACACAACCCCATTGAATTTGGGCTCATATGATTTGTCTTTACGAGTACTTTGGTACTAGATGGTAACCAGGGTCTGATGATGGAGCTGGAAGATGGCCATAGGAACTCAGTAATTAAACAACATAATCCCATCGAGTTTGGGCTCGTATGATTCGTCTTGACGAGTACTTTGGCATTAGATGGTAACCAGGGTCTGATGATGGAGCTGAAAGATGGCTATGGGAACTAGGTAATTAAACGACACAACCCCATCGAGTTTGGGCTCGTATGATTTGTCTTTACGAGTACTTTTGTATATATGCATGGTTAGCCATGTAAGGTCATTCTAAATCCAACTAAAAAGTAAAAAATAAATTAAGAGTAAAAAATATTTTTTAAAACAAGCTTTTATTTTAATGCGCTAAAAAGAATAAAATAAAGTTTTCCATTAAAACTTTGACTATCCTTAAACGTCATTACACAATTTACTATGTAATAAAAGCTTGTCGCGAGATTTAAGTACTCATATAGTAAATATATTAATAACTATAACTGATTGAATTAATTTTTTTCTTAAACTTATATTTACTTAGTCTGAAAAGAAAATTCTTTTACTTAAATATATATATATATAATCTCACGCCTTTTTTATCCCCGAGGGGGTAGGCAGAGGTATTCCATTACTGGATATACCCACATTTCACGAGATATATTGGACCCCTAAACGTGATAAGTGGTGAGCCCATCGCCGGACCGGGTCTATTTACACATGTCTCAGAATTAATTCTGAGACCTGCGGGTTTCCTCACGATGTTTTCCTTCACCGTCGAGCTAGTGATAAATATGTACGTAAGTTTTTGAAAAACTCATTGGTACATGCCAGGATTCGAACCCGAGCCCCACTGATCTTCGGCCGGCTCTTTAACCGTCCGGGCTATCACTGCTCTTACTTTACTTTACTTAAATATGAGTACTTAAATCTCGCGACAAGCTTTTATTACATAGTAAATTGTGTAATGACGTTTAAGGATAGTCAAAGTTTTAATGGAAAACTTTATTTTATTCTTTTTAGCGCATTAAAATAAAAGCTTGTTTTAACAAATATTTTTACTCTTAATTTATTTAAAATAAAAAGCAGATAAATTTTACGTAAAAATTTTTGGTGATTTAGTGCATGCACTTTTTAAATGTTATGAATTATTTAGTTAGTTACATTGCACTTTCTACTGTTTCGTAGGTAATTATAATTTTAGCTGGCTGCTACACATCGGCATCTATTTAGCTTCTTTGGATGATTTTTATTTATACTTAATATGTTTTTCAGTTGATTTCTATGCATACTACGGGCTCGACCTAAGTATAGTCCGGTTTTATAGGAAGAGCTCTAATACCTCTGTAATATTAAATTTTACTTTATTGTTTTATTTTATATTATTTTTAGTGTCATCTGTTATACCTCATTCTATAATAGGTGAGCTAGGCAGTCCGGTTATAATGGGAAGATCTGTTACAAATCTAAAATATTTTTTTATATTTTAAAAATAACATCTGCCAGTTCTCTTCCTACATATTTATAACAACTAACTAAATTATAAATATTTACATATCATAAACAAGTGTCAATATTTTATTTAATTTATGTCTCGCAAAATCATAATACCAACGACGACTTGTTATACCTTCCTTACTCCGGTCCTGTCACGTGAAATACTAGCCTATTCCCCCGGGAACGTAACGTGATATTTTCCCCATTGTTATCCCACAATCGGACATGACCCTTGCCTTTGGTCCGCCATTTTATATTTTATTCCGCCTTCTTATATTTTTACGTAGAGCCGAGGTCGTCGAGTAAAAGAGCTATTTGCGGTTTCGGCAAGGACGTCGTATGAATAAAATCGTTTTGACCTGAATAAATAATACTGCAAGACAGGATCATTGCTCTAGAAGATTCAGTACGATAGCTTGAGAGACACTGTTCCGAAGGCTAAATAGTAATACTTTAAGCTGGTAGCTGTAAAGTTTTATTCATAAAAACATTTAAAGAAACTATATATACCTACCTACCTGAAAGTTTTTTGCAGGGGTATTCTATTTTTCCAGCTTTACTAGTATCATTGTATATTATCGACCCCTAAACGTGATAGATGGAGCAGGTTACCTTCATAGTCGAGGTAGTGACAAATATGTAGCCATGTAAGTTTTTTTAAAACTAATTGGATCATTTCCTGACCTGGAATTTAACCCGTTTCTCATGCATAAGCAAAGAGATTTAAATATAATAGGGCATTATTATATTTTAATCTCTTTGTGCATGAGAGACTCTTAAACAGAGTTATCCGCTCACTCATACAGATTGGAAAACATATAAATATTTAGAAGGAGACAGCTTTACCTATGCGACTCATAAAGCTGTATATCTTCGTGACTGTCCAAAAACGGTGATAACATTCTGCAATACCCAAAAAGACTAAAATATAATAGTAGGTACCAAAGAGATTTAAATATAATAGGGCATAGAGGGGGCATTGGGAATATTTTCATACAAAACTTTGAAGCCTAAGCGTCGTGTCCTTGTCATGTCAGTTAGTATGAACGCGAGCTGTCATTCGGTCGAAATTGTACTAGACTTATTCCACTTGGAATAACTTTCTCTATGCCTTATTATATTTTAATCTCTTTGATAGGTACATAGAGGGGACAAAGCGAGGAAAATTTGAAGTCAAAAGTTATTCCAAGTGGAATAAGTCTAGTACAATTTCGACCGAATGACAGCTCGCGTTCATACTAACTGACATGACGCTTGAGCTTCAAACATGCTTTAAAGTTTTGTATGAAAATATTCCCAATGCCCCCTCTATGTCCTATTATATTTCATCGCTTCATTTTTCAGATATTATATTTACCACGTAGTACCCTAAACCTACAGGTGACTTTGCACGCTTTAGAGACACTCAATTGACTCAAGAAACAAACTGGCGGCCTACCCCCACTACTGTTCTGTCTTTGGAAAGGGATGTGGGTCGCTCAGAGCTCATTCCTTTTTCGTGCACGGTGACGACTACACGCATTTTACAATCCATGTAAATCATTTCCACTTAAATATTTTTTTATTAATATTGTTATGTTATTTTAAATATGCCGAAGCGAAGTTCTGCCGAGAAAATCGAGCATTATCGGCAAAAAATTCGAAAACTAACGGAAAGAAAAAGTGAAGCACGACGACGACATCGAGTGTGTGTTGTTTACAGTGATTCTTCCGATGAAAATGAAGGTTAGTTTAGATATTTATTTTTATGGTTTTACTTGGTTTCGCCAGTAGGGCGGATCTGTAAAGAATGGTTACCTAACCTAATTTATTCACGTTGTATAAGTCCTATCGGGGTTGACTGCGAGTCTTCAACAATATGTGATGACAACGTCTGATTGACACTTGTGTTTGTTAATCCTAAAACTTGTGTTTTAGGTGGCGCAACAACGCAAATTACGGCACACGCTGAGGTTGATACGCCGCCGTTGTGTGTGGATTCCCCAATAATAACGCCCGCCGCTGGTGCCCAAGATGCAGAATCACCATGTGATGATGCAGAACCTCCGGAAATGCATATTTCTGGGCCAGAGGACCCATTACTTATGCCTGCGGTAGAGTCCGGCCAATCTGAGGCCGCAACATCCGAATTGGAGTTAGACCCCGAATTATTGGAGGCCCTTGGCGAATCCACCGACGCAATTCCCGAATATGGCCCCAAAATTCATGAGAATTTGGCAAAGCTCTGGCGTCCTTTACTGACGAAAGGTATGACCAAAGAAAATAAAGAAAAGAGTTTGAAACAATATCTTGTACCAGACAACTGCAGATTACTACAAGCCCCGAAATCAAATGCGGAAATTTCCGCTGCAGTTCTGGATATAGTCCGTAACAGAGATAAGGGACTTTCAATTCATCAACAACAACTTGGTTGTGGCATAACGGCCGTTAACAGGGCATTGGATTTGCTCTTAAAGGGGGACAATAAGAAGGAAGCCATCCAGCACCTCAGCAATGGCTGTCGCATACTATCTGACCTGCATGCAGCATCCACTCAGACTCGGATAAAACTTATTACGCCGAGCCTCGACAAGAGTTTCCACCATATAATTCAGGACGAAGAGAGAGATGAAACCTTGTTTGGCAATAAACTTTCAGAGAAAATTAAGGCAGCAAAAGCGATTGAAAGACAAGGCCTACAAATAAAGAAGGTGAACAACCCAAAGGTTGGTAACTCGTCGCAATCGTCGGGAAATCGTTCCTACAGTACGGGAAACTGGACAGTCCCTCCTCGTCGAGGGCGAGGAGGGTCGAGACGAGGCAGCGGGAGCCGGCGCTTGTACCAGTACCAGAGCCAGTACCAGGGCCCATCGCCGTCGCGACCTCCCGCCCAACCAGCAGCGACCGCGAGCAAGCCACGTGCGCCGACCACGTAATAACTCAGGTACATGCTGGCAGGATTCATTACTTTTATAATTGTTGGTTAGGCATCACTTCTAACAAAGAAGTCTTGGATTGGATTCTTAACGGTGTTCTAATACCATTTTGTAAAGAACCCGTTCAGCAATCGGTTCCTTTGTGTGTTTTTTCGCAATCAGAGCAACTTGACATTTCTATTGCTATTAATAAATTATTAGAGCTTGGCGCCATCAATGAATTTTGTCCGAGCAATGGCCAATTCCTATCAAAGATATTTCTCGCACCAAAGTCAAACGGAGGTAAACGTTTTATATTAAATTTAAAATCATTAAATAAATTTATTTCAAAATCTCATTTTAAAATGGAAGACTACAGAACCGCTTCAAAATTAATACCACAAGATGGATATTTAGCTACGATTGATTTAAAAGAAGCATATCTACTTATTCCGATACATCAGCGACACAGGAAATATTTACGTTTTCAATTCAAAAACCTTGAAAATAAGTTAGTCACTTATGAATTTACGGCTATGCCTTATGGACTTTCTGTGGCGCCTAGGATTTTCACAAAAATTATGAGAGAAGTTATTTCCTATTAGAGAAGTCGCGGTCACGATTCTGTAATATTTTTAGATGACAATCTTTGTATAGGAAATACTTACGAAATTTGTTCTTCCATTGTTAATGAGACATTAAAATTAATGCAGTGTTTGGGATTTGTCAAATTTTGAGAAAAGTTCGTTACAGCCTAAACAAGTTTGTAAATTTTTAGGTTTCTTTTTTAACACAACGAATTTGACCATCTCTCTGCCAGAAGAGAAACGTAAGGGTATTGTTCAGTTGGTTCAGAAGTTTTCGCGAATAACTCATTGCACTATCCGTGAATTTGCACAATTGATTGGAGTACTGATCGCTGCTTGTCCGGCAGTCAAGTACGGTTGGCTCTACACCAAAATGTTAGAACGGGAAAAATATCTTGCATTGTTAAATAATAACGGTTATGAGTATAAAATGGAAATTCCAAAGACAATTTTGCCAGATTTAAATTGGTGGAGTTCAAATGCACTTACTACATCAAACCTTATGCGAAATACTAGTTTCAAATTTGAGATCTACACTGACGCATCTCTAACAGGCTGGGGCGCAGTTTGCGGTGAAAATCGCGCACATGGTTGGTGGTCTGTGGGTGAATGTGAATTCCACATTAATTATCTAGAACTTTTAGCAATTTTCCCGGGCCTAAAAAGTTTAGCACGTAATGAATTCAACTGTTCAATACTATTACGTGTCGATAACACTACAGCTCTAAGCTATGTAAACAGAATGGGAGGGATTCAGTTCCCTAACTTAAACGATGTTACACGTCAAATCTGGCAATGGTGCGAGGAGCGCTCTATATTTATTTATGCTTCGTATATTAACTCTAAAGAGAACCGCGCTGACGCTGAATCAAGAATTGTTAGCCCCGATACCGAATGGGAGTTATCAGATTGCGCTTTTCACTCAATCGTTTCGAATTTTGGTCAACCGGATGTTGACTTATTCGCCTCTCGCACCAATGCCAAATGCTCTAGTTTTGTGTCCTGGAAACCTGATCCAGATGCAATGACTGTAGATGCGTTTACTATTAATTGGCAAAATTATTACTTTTATGCCTTTCCGCCTTTTTCAATGATTTTAAGGTGCCTAAGAAAAATTGTAGATGACAAAGCTGACGGTATTTTAGTTTTCCCATATTGGCCTTCGCAGCCGTGGTTCCCGTTGTTACAGAGACTAATAGTATCTGATATTATGTACCTCAATCCTCAGAGATTTCTGTTGTAATCTCATTTCAGGGATCATCACCCGCTTCATGCACACCTTACCCTGGGTGTAGCGAGGCTCTGCAACAAGCCTTCGCTCAACGAGGATGTCCCCCAGAAGCTTTAGTTTTAATGCTGGCTTCGCTCTCCGAAAGCACGGTAAAACAATACAATGTCTCTTACAAATTGTGGTGGCAATTTTGTAATACACACTCTATTAATTTTTTTTCGCCATCCTTATCCTTTGTATTATTATTTTTAACTGAACAGTTCAATACAGGTTGTTCATACGGTAGTCTAAGCTCGCACCGCTCTGCGTTATCACTTCTCGTTGGTAGCAATCTTACTTCCGATGACAGCGTAAAACGATTACTAAAAGGAGCATATAAATTGAAACCAAATCTTCCCAAATATGTACAAACCTGGGATCCTCAAATTGTTTTAAATTATTTTATAACACATTTGCTCGTAAAAGGTGTCTTATTTCACCAATTTTAATATCGTTACCTATCTCATTACGCCCAAGTGCGGTAAGTGTAAAGTAAAACGCACGGTTTATCAAGATGCTCCGTCTTAAAACGAACGGTACTTTTTAAAATCTCAGCAAAGAGTTTTTATGTCAAAAAAGTTGTCAACATTTTATGATTAAAATTAACTTTGGGAGATAAAATATATTAAAGAAATATTTATGTACATAATTATTTAATTTAATTAATTTTGACAGTAAATTACAACCAATCTCTAACAAAAACACAAAAATATTATTTTACTTTATTAGTAATAAGTACTGGCTGTTTTTTGTGCCTTTTCCTAAAAAAAAATGATGATGCGCGCCGCGCGCTTTTTCTTAACGCTGTATTGTTTTTATTCGTTTACCATAGTCGGAGTTTTATTTTATTTCCTCGCAAATGTGTTATAAAACGTCGTATGACATACGTGCGCTTTGATAATTACAGCCTCGCCTACGGCTCGGGCTAGCAATATCGCCTCGGCTGTAATTTTCAACCTACCGCACTTATATCATAATGTACTATAACAGAATGGTTTCCTAACAAAGAGCTAAATTTCGAAAATATTACAAAGAAGCTTGTCACTTTGTTAGCAATTTGTACTGGTCAAAGAGTTCAAACCCTTTCACTCATAAAACTTAAAAACATTTCATTTACTAGCAGTGGTGCGAAAATAGTAATTTCAGATTTAATTAAGACTTCCGCGCCGGGACGCGAACAACCTGTTTTGTTATTACCATTTTTTACACAAAACGTAACTATATGTCCTGCAACAACATTAAAAGATTATATTTCTTTTACAGAAAGTAAAAGGCCTCAAAATTATGATAAACTTTTATTAACTTATAAGCGTCCACACAAACCAGCCACGACCCAAACAATTAGTCGTTGGATTAAGCAAGTACTCTCGGCGAGCGGAATAGACGTGTCTGTGTTCGGTGCCCACAGCACGCGACACGCCTCTACTTCTGCCGCATTCAGCGCCGGTGCCAGCATCGACGCTATACGTAAGGCCGCTGGGTGGACATCCTCGTCTACAGCTTTTGCTCGTTTTTATAACCGCGTCATAATCGATGACGGGAACTTTGCGAGGTCTGTTTGTCTCTCAACAAATCAATAATACGAGTATGTGTATATTTTGAAACGATTGTTGCATGATTTCAATATAATTATATAAGTGTTATATAAATAAACAAATTATATAATAAATGGTTTTCATTCAACTACAGCAAAACTTTTAGATGACCAACTCTGAAAATCTACGTGGTAAATATAATATCTGAAAAATGAAGCGATGAAATATAATAAAAGATCAAACGAACTTCTCAAGTGAAGTTCGATCGTTATTATTTGAATCGCTTCATTTGAAGATATAATTCATCACCCACCCAGCCCAAGCTGCGCTTTACCCATAAAAGTTTTGCTTTAGGCCTCTAAAAATAATGAGCTCTGAGCGACCCACATCCCTTTCCAAAGACAGAACAGTAGTGGGGGTAGGCCGCCCGTTTGTTTCTTGAGTCAATTGAGTGTCTCTAAAGCGTGCAAAGTCACCTGTAGGTTTAGGGTACTACGTGGTAAATATAATATCTTCAAATGAAGCGATTCATATAATAACGATCGAACTTCACTTGAGAAGTTCGTTTGATCTTTTATTATATTTTAATCTCTTTGGTAATACCTAAGACCAAAGACGTATAAAGAAAATTTTTCTCTCTCCTAGGAAAGAGAATGATTTTCTTCCAACCTCTTTGCCTAAGACCATGAGTCTTTATTTGGGTTTAAAGATAATTTTATTTTCATTAAAAACCTACGGTCACTTACACGAGAACGGGAATTTTGTTACATGAAATTTTTGCCGTTCACAGTTACAAATAATTTTACAATAGTAGGTAGTAGTTTATTTTCAGCTTGCAGTTTTACTCAGGATAGTAAAGTTAACTTTATAGTCCTCGTACATTTGAAAGCTATTTCTCCAGCAGTAAACGCGCGGAATTACTGCCAGCATCATTACATTTGCTCATAGCAAAATATTTGAGGAAAATCAAGTAAAAATTCCATCGTCTGCTTATCAGCTATACATACAAAGATGATTTTGTTACGTAACAAATTCGCTACCAACCCCCGTGCAAAAATAACAAGCCTTATGTCAATCACACACCTAGCTGTAAGAAGCTTTCCTCTTTCGCCGATAAATATAAAACAGATTTACTAAAACACGTGATGAGCAACTTTAGTCTGTATTTGTACGAAGACAAGATCTTATTTCGGTGGTGACAGAAGTAAATGTAGTTTGTTTTGAGGAAATATTTTCTCAATTCCTCTAAGAGATCGCACTCAAGATTACAGAAGTATGTGCCTTGATTTTTGGCGCGTACAAGGAACTGTCAGGAATCCTTTCCAAGCTCCAGTAGGTACCTACCTACCTACACTTTTCATTATCGTTGGACAATGTATGGAAGGAAGGTATTCGTGTGACGCGACGCGAAGTATTTTGTGGGCGCAAATATTCACAATGTTAATGTTTGTGTTAGGAATAAAATACAGCCTTAGTTTAAACCGTTTATTTAAAAATACTTTTTCACAGCATATGCTCGACAAAGCCGGATTATATATCATATAAGCCTCACCGAAAGCAAGACATTAGGTATATCCCTTGGCTTTAGCCGGGTTATAATGTTGTATGGAATTTCATTATACCCCTAGGTCAATAATGTAATTTTCACTTTTCATAATCCTTATTGCTATGACGATAAATCTAATTTCGTTAAGCAAAATGTGGTGCACCCGCCTGCGGCCACGGTCGTGGCCAACTCGATTTTCGAATACCGAAGCCGCGGCCAACTAGATTCGCAAGATATTCATTTGTTAAATCAAGTAGGTCACGCCGCGCGCCGGCAGAAACAAGTTGCTGCATCCATTTTATAGCTTTAACATTTCAAAAAGAATATCGAAAATGTCGATTGATGAAAGTACTTTGACTCCAGAGTCTATTAAACTAGATGCCATAGGTATTGTCAATAATCTACTACCATGCAATTGCATTTTATTGTCTCGCATAAGGTGAGAAAAGTAGAGTATATAACTCGGGAATAAAACTGTTTTTGTCTTGGGCGCTTAAATCCCTCTCTAAACTCAGGACTCAGTCCTCGCTGCGCTCGGGAGTAAAACTGGGAGTCTGGGACTGGGATTCAATGTCGCGCCCGTGACATAAAACAATGCTTTATTCCCTTGGTGTATAATCTACTATTAATCGCTCTGGGTTCAAGTACTTTTGAGCCAGTCAGTAATTTACTTACTGACATTTGTGAGATTATTTGAACAACACTAGCTTTTACCCGCGGCTTTGCTCACGCATGTTTATTTCACTCCCTTAGGGGTTGAATTTTGCAAAATCCTTTCTTAGTGGATGCCTATAAAGTTATCTATTTGCAAAATTTCAAGTCTCTACACCCAGCGGTTTAGGCTGTGCGTTGATATATCACCAATCAGACAGACAGTTTATCATTTTATATATATACTTAGATAAATACCGAATTGTGTACACGTTGTATATTATATATGACATACAAGACCTTATTCTACTACGTCATTCTTACTACCTAACATTTGCTTAGGGCGGAAAAAAGTTGAATCTATGCAAAAAAAAAAGTGGCCGTGACCCTTATTTATCTGTCTGAGACCCTAGAAAAAAACTGCAAGTGATAAAAATACTGTACCCAACCGCCATTTATTTCAAGGATTGTGTTCGTATCTTTTAACAATTTAAATACTAGTTACATACTTAAATAAATAATTTAAATATCATAATTATTATAAATTGCCATACATAAAAACCATATTATCTTTCTATAACACGAATAAACTCGAAAACTACTGGATCGATTTAAAAAATTATAAACCTATTTAATTCCCGTATTACGGAACTACGCTGGTGGAACCGAGCGGAACAGATAGTTTCTAATATTTGTTGAAACGCTTAGATATTTTTTCAGTAAAAAGCCTTGAAAACCATAGACGTCGCGAGCGGCGCCTGTCAGACCTACCTTCATAAATCACATTCGTACTGAAACCGCATACAGATTACACATATCAATCTGGCTTGGAGCTGCCGCCTGGGGCTGCACGGAAGTAGTACTACGACTAGTTTTAACTATACAAAATTAATACTGACAAAAAACATTAATAACCGACATTCATTATTATATAAACTAGCGACCCGCCCGGCTTCGCACGGGTGCAATGCTAATACTAAAACCTTCCTCTTGAATCACTCTATCTATTAAAAAAAAACCGCATCAAAATCCGTAGCGTAGTTTTAAAGATTTAAGCATACATAGGGATAGAGAAAGCGACTTTGTTTTATACTATGTAGTGCTGATATTTTAAAGTTAAAGTTGTATTGTAGATTTTGTGCCTACAAAACAAAGTTTTTTAAGTATAAAATAAAATGAAAATAAAACCTCGACAATCTAGCTCGAATGTATCTATGTTAAAATTGCCCCGGGGCGAATTCTCAGCTAATGAATTCCACGATTTGAGTCCCCCGGGTTTCGTATTAATCTTTAACAAAAATCCCCATTGTAGGTATAAAAGGCTTTCTTTTTACGGATTACACTAACCCCTAGGGGAGCTTTATTCAAAAATGTTGCATCGTAACGTTCAATTAAAGGGGAAGACCACGATCACTTTCAGCTTTTTCATATTACTTAAAGTCGATGATATTACGACGAGTATACAGTACATAAGTAAGAGGCAAATACGTTACTAGCGCTCGAAATGGCAACAATGGTTTCACGCCTATTGCCTCATTTGGTTTTGAATAAATGAACAAAAGGTACGGTACTAATAATAACTTTTAAATTTATCATTATGTTTTAACTATAGCATTCCTATCACACAATCGGTAATGTACTGACTTTAGTCAAATACATAATATTATCACTGTTGACGTTTTGAATTTTTCGGTTGTTCAGTGAGCGTCCATTGTGAGCACCATGTAAAATATATTGGCAATAAAATGAGAGGAAAATTATCAACAGTACCACAAAATGGCGGCACCAAATTATATTCCCCGAATTAATGGCACCTATCAATCAACACGACCTAATTTTGTGAACATCAATTTTCATTAGGCCACACTTCGAAAATCGGATACACCGTCTCCTATTACTTTTTTAATGGCATCCGAAAGAGGAACTTCTGTGGAGGCTTCGAGAGCTTCCCGGGCTTAGCGGTTTTATTTTATCGGTCGAGAAACTGGTGGCGACGACTAGAAGAAGTCCTTTCCCTATCTTACGAGTACTTACGGTTATTTAAAGGCATTTATTTTAATGGACGATTGAAAGATTAAAGGCATGGTAATATATTATGTGTTTTTCTGAAGTTTTATTGAATAAATTCTTTGCCTTACAAGATTAGAAACTTTCTTCCGTGGCCGGAAGTTTATACTTAGGTACTATAGTCTAAGTACAAAAATATTATTCAATAAATTAAGAGTAAAAAATATTTATTAAAACAAGCTTTTATTTTAATGCGCTAAAAAGAATAAAATAAAGTTTTCCATTAAAACTTTGACTATCCTTAAACGTCATTACACAATTTACTATGTAATAAAAGCTTGTCGCGAGATTTAAGTACTCATATTTAAGTAAAAGAATTTTCTTTTCAGACTAAGTAAATATAAGTTTAAGAAAAAAATTTATTCAATCGGTTATAGTTATTAATATATTTACTATATGAGTAGATATATCTCGCGACAAGCTTTTATTACATAGTAAATTGTGTAATGACGTTTAAGGATAGTCAAAGTTTTAATGGAAAACTTTATTTTATTCTTTTTAGCGCATTAAAATAAAAGCTTGTTTTAAAAAATATTTTTTACTCTTTATTTATTTTTTACTTTTTAGTTGGATTTAGAATGACGTCACATGGCTAACCATGCATATATACAAAAGTACTCGTAAAGACAAATCATACGAGCCCAAACTCGATGTGGTTGTGTCGTTTAATTACCTCGTTCCCATAGCCATCTTCCAGCTCCATCATCAGACCCTGGTTACCATCTAATGCCAAAGTACTCGTCAAGACGAATCATACGAGCCCAAACTCGATGGGATTATGTCGTTTAATTACTGAGTTCCTATGGCCATCTTCCAGCTCCATCATCAGACCCTGGTTACCATCTAGTATC
Source organism: Ethmia dodecea (assembly GCA_963855545.1). Classification (NCBI taxonomy): domain Eukaryota; kingdom Metazoa; phylum Arthropoda; class Insecta; order Lepidoptera; family Depressariidae; genus Ethmia; species Ethmia dodecea. The sequence goes on along the minus strand of OY979446.1, from coordinate 12,647,134 downwards.
AAAGTACTCGTAAAGACAAATCATACGAGCCCAAATTCGATGGGGTTGTGTCGTTTAATTACCTAGTTCCCATAACCATCTTCCAGCTCCATCATCAGACCCTGGTTACCATCTAGTATTAAAGTACTCGTCAAGACGAATCATACGAGCCCAAACTCGAAAGGTTTACGAGTAGTCATTGAGGAGTTGCCACATCCACCTCCTGGCTCCATCATCAGATCAGCTCGGTGGTGCCATAATATTGCATTGTCACCGAACTTACATAAGTATACCAAATTTCAGCTCAATCGGTTGAAGATATCTGCTTCAAAATTGAGTTGCAAGATTCCACCCGAACATACATAGTTACATACATTGCAAGTTAAATAAAAGCTTTTAAAAAAAGGTAACAAAATGTGTAGCAATCCAGATTAATTTCAATAATGTTTATAATTTTAGGTGTTTAAAGATTAATAGGATAATACAAATTTTGTTGTTTTACAATTTGCACATTCAAATCCAGAGGTGTCGCATAGGTATCTACTCCGAAATAACTGGCGGCGGCTGCAAGATTTCTAGAAAAGAAAAAAAGGTGAAAGTATTTTTTTTTGTAAAGACGAAAGAATTTTACTTCATTCTTACAATTTTAGGAGTCCCTTCCCTAGCAAGTCTGCGATTATTATCAAGTTTTACTGCCAGCACTATTCTAGTTGGAAGAGGGTCCAAACTACTTACAAGAGCACCGTTTTTAGTTTTAGTGTCCGGACGGCAATAGAACTTTATTGTCGACCCGGAAAACTGCGATATATAGTTATTAGGCACATTCTGGTTCATTGTCGAGATAAAATGCCCAGGAATTTACAATCCAAACAAAAGACTAAACGTTTTATCAGCAAGTGCACACGCGGATCCTGTTTACTCCCTTTCCCGTGTCAATCCGAAAAAGTATTTTTAGTAGTTCCAAATTTCTGGTTTAAGGTTAAGCGATACCTCAGTCAGTCAGTCTTTCAATAATTTGTTGATAAGTATACACTTTAATCACAAAGTTGAAAGACCGCGGGTGCCATCTTGGATATTTTATGCAGATTTTATGTCAACCCTTGCCATTTTTATATCAGTAAGAAATTGAATAGGGAAAAAGCTCCATAATTTATCATAGCTACATAATTTAAGCTGTAGATATTTACAAGAAAATGAGATAATAATACTGGAACACTTCTCAGAATGTCTGCAACATTGACTATGTAAGTTACTCTATCCTAAATTCTGAGCATGGAAAAAATAATGAAATATTTTTACAATATAGAATTAAAATATATAAAGATAAATTTAATGCAGAATAAGTTTTCCAATTATTCATGATATTCTTAGAACTTAGGTAGGTACTAACTATTCATGAAAAGGGATCCAGCAAATCAATTAACTAAAACCGCACTTCACAGTCTTCAAAGTCACCTCTTAAGTTATTATTAGACATTTAACACGTTCGCGAAGTAGAAAGTGAAAACCTGCCCTTAGGCGGTTTGCGACAGGCAGAGTCGATCGATTATAGGGGGAGAAAATACCCCGGGGCCTAGGGGGGAGGTAATATCTGGTGCTTTACAGGCGTAAGCGTCCGTCGGGCTATAAACCAGGTTTCAGTGGCGAATACACCGGTAAATACGTGGAGCGTTAGCAATTGAATTTTGTATGCCGTGAAATGGGGAGTGGCTAATGGGCATTTTAAGATTAAATTTAAAAATTGCCGCCTCGGACATTTTTAATTTAGAGCATTCTGGCAAAGGCATGTGAATTTGCGTGCACTGTTTCGACCGCAGAACGTTGATTTGTAAATTTGCCGTTTGGTAATAGGATAATTTTGATGTGGTAGGACACTCAGAAGTAGGCAAAAATAGATACGTTAATATCGAAAGACAAGTATCGAAAATGGGATACAATAGGATTATCTACTGACCTTGACTCCCCGTAGGCATTGTTCAATTGAGAGAAATAAATATGTCAGTAAGTATATCTGATTTTACCACTGATGCTTGACTTGGCTGCTATAAAAAATATATGTTTTCGATGGTTTTATCTACATAATATTGTTCTACAATAGTAACAGTTACTGTAAAGTTTTGTTTTTGAATACACTCAAAGAAAATGTAGGAACAGTCTGTTTTTGAACAAGAACGGTTCACCCTATAGTCCAATTGGACTTTTAAGTTTTAAAGACTGAATAAAAACTTTCTAAGTACTTAATGTTAGGTTCCTCCCAAATGATTTTTTTTTGATAACATAAATTAACATCGTTCCTCATTTTTCATAGGCTATGAAAATAGGGTTTGAAATTTCTAAAATGTCTTCTTCGCCTACGATGTATAAGGAGTTCCAGTGCAAAATCAGTTCATGCTTCTAGGCCCACCAGTTAAAGGTCGTCGCACACTCGGAAACGGCCTCAACTCGAGCCGTTTAGTATTCTCTGTATGAAATTCCGTACTTTATTGCACATTAATCAGCATCGTAAAGGCATTGCCTCACACGCTCGAGCAAGATAAGCGAGGCAGTGAGCCTATAAATGTGAGTTAATTAATATGTGTACCTTTTAGACTGTGTGTCATCTTACAGCCAGTGTTAGAGTTTTATTAAGTAGCAGATTATATATCTATAAAACTAGTAGCCCAGGCAGACGTCCTGCCATAGACAAAAATGCCACCTATCGGGTCCTATTGTGAATCTGAACCATCCAGGGACCCACTCAAATAATTACATATTTCATCCAAATCGATCTGCCGTTATGGAGGAGTTAGGTGACAAACACACGTACAAAAGAATTATATATGTAGAGATATGAATGTACAGATAAAATACGACCTGGTGCACTGACGTAGTATCCGATAAGCAAATTCCATTAAACGTCGATCCGACAATACCAACATTTTTCGACGCTCGACTCTTCCATCACAATATCGCAAGCGAAAAGAAACTTTTATTAGGTTTCATTGAGGAACAATATCGGCTGAAGCCTTGCAAGTGCTTTCACAACTTCGATAAAGAAATGCTCGAATACATATTTATTCTTAGGTACATATGTACTAGCTATTCGGTTTTGTATAGGGTATTGGATATTTTTATTGCGAAGCCATTCAAGATAGGGGAGCGAGAGTTGACTACTAAATATACGGTTTGATACAAAAGAACACGGGTACATGAGTATTTATTTGGTGGTATTTGTTTTGCTAAGTTTATACAAGTACTTAGACTCTAAACGTGGCAGATGATTTTCGCGAATCACACAAGCGTAACAAATATTTTGTATATAAATTGTGATTTCATCTCAGTAATGTATGTGTGTAGAAGTGTGAAAGTAATATTTATGCTTAGCTTAACAGTGAAGAAAGGCCTGAAAGCGGTCGCGATCCTTAACGGGATGTATTTGTAAGTTTGTGTGCAACCTCTTATACAGAAAGCGGACGGTTCCGATTGTTGTGATACAGTGTGAATTTTTCAAGTCGGCATGGATGGCTAAATCAGAAACTATGAGGAATAGCGAAAAGTACTCAAAGAAGTCTCGGGACCGATTTTGATGAAAACTAAAACCACATCTTTGGATTTTTGAAAAATCAATATTCCTAGCCAGAAATCGAACACGTTGATTTTGGAAAAAAACACACACCTGTACTATAGTAGTTTTAGTTTTCATCAAAATCGGACTCGAGCCTCCTTTGAGTACTTTTCGCTATTCCTCATAGTTTCTGATTTAGCCATTCACGCCCAATTGAAAAAATCACCCTTTAGGTATATCAAATTCCCTTTTGAGTTCCAGCAGTTATTGTGGCTGCATAAGAATACGAGAATATATACGTGTGTGAGTGTTGGTCTGGACGTGTGTGACTCAGATGGCTGGTGGCGGCGATATGGCTTGTTTCGTTCTCTATTATTTGGCTGTCAGCTGCAGGGCCCGGTGCAGGCACGGAGTCAGGAAAGTGGCTCTATAGTATAAAGGACGCTAAATTGGCGGTTTAAAGGCGAAATTTAAACGGTGATGTCATTGCAATATAAAGTATTTGAGTCGTTGCTTTTGTTAAGAAAGATAAATTATATTTTAAGGTACTCTAATGTTATCTTAGACTGAGTGACAGATAAAAAGAGATTAGATTAAAAACTATACAAAATTAACCTAGTAAATAAAGTGTATACACTCACGCCGTTTCCACGCAGCCCGCTTTCTATGAAACAATCCACTTCAATGGACATGTGGTATATTTTTACGAAGGGTCTTGAGATATTTAGATTATGAATGATTTCATTCAGGTATTCTTTCCTATGCGAGATCGGTGCTCCGATACTCAATTGCGCTTTTTGGCGGTTTTGCATTATTCGTCATTTCTGGATGCCCAGCGTCTTTTATATCTTCAAATATGGTTTGGATATGGTTCAAAACTAGGCAGTGTGCTTGTCATACAGCCTATCTGCTGTCTTGGCGTTTGGTATGGCCATGTTTTATGTATCTATCTATACCAATAAAGTAAAATTTAAATTGCCTGTGCGTGATTTCAAAATAGCGGCTGACGATGCTTAATCATAAATAACCGGGACAGTGTGAAAGATTGTTTCGGTTAGGTTTATTTAGAAATTTTAACTTAACTAATTAATTATTTTTTTTGTGTATTTTCCATTTAAATACATATGTCATGCACGGTTCAGAAGATACAATTTAATTTTGATAAACCGAAACCTCAAACAAAATAAATAAACGTAGTCCAGCTCTGCGGCGCTGTAATCCGCTCCCCCAAATAACTACTCACATAACTCACAATTCGCGAAATGAACACGTTTTGTTGTAATATAGGAGCTTTCAGACCTACAACTCAACACATTGTACCGTCAATTATACAATTACAGAAAGAGAAAAGGAAATTATGTATGAATTTACATAAGTTATCACAAAAGTAATTTAAGATTATTAGTACTTCCTTTTTCCTGTGACTGCGTCGGGACAAGCAGAAGTTTAGGTGTTATTCAAATTTATAAGCTTTAATTGCATTAAAATCCGTTCAGTAGTATTTGCGTGAAAGAGTAACAAACTTCCATTGATTCATCTTCACAAACATAGGGTAAGTAAGATTTGCATGAGTTATTGATCAAAAGTAATTCCATTACTTGCAGAGCTGCGATTCCAGGTAAGTATATCTACCGACAACACAGGTTATGAGGATGAGCAGTGTTGGAGGGGATAACACAATGAATAGGTGACCACCCCTAGTGGTATTATCCAATTATTCTGTTTTTCGTAAAGCGTTGAGCCGTTGGTTCCAGTTTTTGTTGTTTACGCACAATGGAAGCCGTTAAGCCATATCAGATATCTTTGGGTGGCTTGAAAAGTTGTGACAGTTACTTAGTTCTACACTATTTCTCAATTAGCAGTCGACTCGCGTGAAAGATTACAACCACAGAGGTCGGAAGAAAAACATTCGAGATAAACTTAAAACTTTGTATTTGATCACAACACTGCCTCATATATGACAAAAGACTCGTAGTTGAGCAGTGGGCTGTAACTGGTTTATATAAGTAACTATGATGATTTAATGAAAGTAACAAAACAAAGTTAGACGCAGTAGTTTAAGTACTGATGGCGAATAAATCCTAGGATGACATTTGTAGGTATATAGTTATCTGGCCGTAAATGCTATAAATATTTTTTAATAAGACCCTGGCATTTGTCATTTAACTGCCGACTTCAATTATTATTAAAAAATCTCGGGAATAAAGGCGGACAATGACATTCAAATTAATTTCGGGATGTTCATAATATAATTGTCTTGTAACGAATTAATTATAAGTTAATTTAATTTTCTGAAAAAGCAAAACATTTTCGGCACGAATTTAGTATTTGTTTACTCAAATTACTGAAACAAAAGTGATTTAAAGGTCTTCTTCTAATTAAGAGTAAATAATGTTATACTTTAACCCCTAATATAAATATTATACAGTGGGTGATAAATAGCGATAAGCAGGTGGCTTATGTGCTCGGACTATTACAATACATTATGTATAGTGACACATAGCCGTACTACATAGAACTATTCTAAACCGCTATATCGAAGTTTGTCTAAATACAACTGTCCCCATCAACCCTTCGGACCGCGGTTCTCAGGCACGATCACCTCGTCTTGTTACCAGACCGGATAAAAATGTCATCATGACAATTTATAGATGATCAAACGAACTTCTCAAGCGAAGTTCGATCATTATTATATGAGTCGCTTCATTCGAAGATATATTATTTACCAGGTAGTCCTTTGATCCTACAAGGCGACTTCGCACGTTTTTCAAAGACAAAATCCATCGACTAAAAAATTCATACACTCACTCACTACTCACTCCACGGCTCGATTCATTCTTTTCCTCATTTACTTTAGAGGAGAAAACAAAGCTTTCGTATTGGGCTATGCTAGGGTGGGAGGGTTGTTATATATTCGAATGAAGCGACTCATATAATAATGATCGAACTTCGCTTGAGAAGTTCGTTTGATCATCTATTATATTTCGTCGCTTCATTCTTCAGATATATTATTTACCAGGTAGACTTTTAGAGTAGAAAGTTTTGTTTTAATAAAATCAAGAGTTTAATACTTTGTCATTTGCTTACATAATTTTTCACTTAATTTACGTTTATTACTAAATCACAGTTTGTTGATTTTAATTGACTTAGATCAAAAATATGAACCGTTGGTATTCATTGTTTTTACCACTTACATCTAATTAATTATTAATTTGGAATCATCAGGTTCCATTAGGAAAGCAAACTGCTCTTGCAAAATCATCTTCAACTGACGTGGTTCTCTGGTAAAAGCGAGCAAAGGTATTAGAAGAACTTGTCCAGCCCGCGGTCTTACGGATGGTGTCGATGCTGACACCGGCGCGGCTTGCGGCCGAGGTGGACGCGTGCCGCGTGCTGTGCGCGCTGAACCGCGCCACGTCCACGCCGCACTCCGACAGTACTTGTTTAATCCATCTACTGATCGTTTGTGATGTTGCTGGTCTGTGTGGTCCTTTATGCGTCAATATAAGCTTTCCCATACTTTCCGTTCTGATATTTTTTGTTACAGAAATATAGTCCTTAAGGACTGTAGCAGGACAAATAGAAACATTTTCTCGAAAGAACGGCAATGAAAGTACAGGTTGTTCTCGTCCAGGGGCTGATGTTTTTACAACATCTAAAATAGCCACCTTTACACAGTTATCGGAAAGTGTTATGTTTTCCAGTTTTATAAGTGAGAATGTTTGAACTCTGTGGGCCGTACAAATTGCTAACAAAATTACTAGTTTTTTTGTCAGTTTTTCTAGATTTAAATTAGTATTAGGAAACCAGTTTGAAACAACATTTAAAACTAATTGTGGATCCCAGGTATGGACATATTTAGGTCTGCTCGGTTTAAGCTTATAAGCGCCTTTAAGCAACCGTTTCACACACTCATCGGAGCCAACACTCTCACCCAAGAGTAATGACAGTGCAGAGCGATGGCTATTTAGAGTGCCATAGGCGCAGCCCTCATTAAATTGTTTTGTTAAAAACGATAACACAGAACTTATGCTTATGTCGAATATGTTTATATTATTGACGTAACAGAAGTGCCACCAGAGCTTATAAGTTACATTGTATTGTCTAACCGTACTGTCGGAGAGCGACGCTAACATCAAATTCATCGCGTCTGGCGGAGAACCTCCTCGACTGAAGGATTGCAGGAGAGCCTCGCGACACCCAGGGTAAGGTTCGAATGCAAGGGATGATGTTCCCTGAAATGAGAACGAAGGAGATGCTTATTAGGTTTGAAATACATTATTTCTGAGGCCAATAAGGTCTGCATCAAGGGGTACCACGGCTGTGAAGGCCAGTTTGGAAAAACTAGGATCCCATCTGCTTTATCATCTATAATTTTTCTTAGGCATTTCAGTACTAACGAGAAGGGCGGGAATGCGTAGAAATATTCGTGATGCCAATTAATTGTAAATGCATCAACGGCCGCAGCATCTGGGTCAGGTTTCCAAGAAATATATTTGTCGCATTTGGCATTGATGCGAGAGGCGAACAGATCGATTTCGGGTTGTCCGAAGCTCTTCACAATAGTTCGGAAAGCCGCCTCAGATAGTTCCCATTCCGTATCTGGATTGATTATTCTAGACTCAGAATCCGCGATGTTCTCCTTAGTGTTAACGTAGGAAGCGAAAATCCAAATATTACGCTCCTCGCACCATTGCCAAATTAAGCGCGACAGGTTATTCAGGTGTGGGAACTGTATTCCCCCCATACGATTCACATAGCTTATAGCTGTGGTATTGTCAACACGTAATAATATTGCGCAGTTGGTTTTATTCTGGGCAAAACTTTTTAAACCAAAAAATACGGCCAGTAATTCTAACTGATTAATGTGAAACTCTTGTTCTGAAGCTTTCCACATCCCGTTCCTTCGCTTTTCACCACAAACTGCTCCCCAACCTGTTCCTGAAGCATCAGTGTAAATTTCGAGCTCGAAATGGGTATATCTCATCGGACTAGATGTAGTATGAATGTTTGTCATCCACCACTTCAAGTCATCCAGTATAATGCTTGACAGGTTAATCTTGGCTTCATAGTTATTGTTATTTGATAACGCAAGATATTTTTCTCTCTCCAAGATCTTTGTATAAAGCCAGCCATATTTAACCGCTGGGCAGGCTGCTACCAATACTCCTATCAACTGAGCAAACTCTCTAATACTACATCTTGGAAGATTTATAAATTTTTTAACCAACTGAGCAATATTTTCTCTTTTATCTGCTGGCAATGACATAATCAAATTCTTTGAATCAAATTGAAATCCTAAAAATTTACAAATTTTTCTTGGCTGCAATGAACTTGTTTCCATATTTACAATGAACCCTAAACATTGTAATAATCTCAAAGTCTCATTAACATTGCTATTACATTCCTGATAACTGTCACCAATGCACAAAATATCGTCCAAATATATCACTGATTTGAAGCCACGGGTTCTTAAGTGAGATATAACCTCTCTCATTATTTTTGTAAACACTCTGGGTGCAACGGATAAACCATAGGGCATAGCCGTAAATTCATAAGTGATTAATTCGTTTTTGTTTGATTCAAATTGAAAACGCAAGTATTTTTGGTGATTATAGTTAATAGGAATTAGTAGGTAAGATTCTTTTAAGTCTATTGTAGCTAAATAACCATCTTGTGGTATCAATTTTGATGCTGTCCGATAGTCTTCCATCTTAAAATGTGACTTTGAGATAAACTTATTAAGCGGTTTTAGGTTAAGTATAAATCGTTTGTCACCATTGGGTTTTGGTGCCAGGAAGATTTTTGAAATAAATTGGTCTCTAGATGGTGAGCACTCCGATACGGCTCCCATGTCTAATAGCTTTTGTATAGCGGTTGCCATGTCTCGTTTTTCACATTTAGAAAAACTATTTTTAGGTACTAAAGATTGTTCAACCACTTTGTCAAAAGGGATAGTGAGACCACATCTAATCCAATCTAGAACCAATTCATTAGACGTTATTTTTAGCCAACAATTATAAAAGAAACTAACTCTACCGGCATGTACCTGTACTATTGTGGAGGTGCACGGGGTTTGTTCTGGTTGTGGTTGGAGAATTTGTTCGTCGCCGGTGCTGTGTACGGGCGGCGCGTGCTGGGCATCGTTGGTTTCCTGACTCCTCCCCTCCCCCCCCTGTTCGACGGGTAACGAGGAGGAGCTGCCCAGTTTCCCGAGTACATGGGACGAGTAGACGTTGTATGTGAAGACGTTGCCGTTGAAGTCTTTGGTGTTACTGATTTCTTGATCTGAAGACCTTGCTTTTCAATGGCTTTCGCAGCCTTTATTTTTTCGGACAACTTTTTTCCGAAGATCGTCTCGTCCCGTTCTGTGTCCTGGATGACATGCAGAAAGGTCTTGTCCAGACTCGGTGTAAGTAGCCTTATACGGCTCTGTGTCGACATGGCATGCAAGTCACATAAGATGCGACAGCCGTTGCTCAGGTGTTTCATCGCTAGTATCTTATCGTCCGTCTTAAGTAATATGTCCATAGCCCTGTTGATGGCAGTGATTCCAGATCCCAGCTGCTGTTGAGAAGCTGCCAGATTTTTATCTCTGTTCCGCACCATGTCTGGAACGGCAGCTGAAATTTCCTCGTTCAGCTTAGGTGCTTGTAGCAATTGGCAATTGTTTGGGCAGAGATATTCTTTAAGAAGTTTTTCTCTGTTTTCTTTTTGAGTGCCCTTCTTAAGAAGTGGTACCCATAGTTTTGTTAAATTTGGGTGTATGTCTTCCCCAAATTCGGGAGATGCGTCGGTTGCTTCCCCCAATGCGCCTATTAGTTCCGGGTCAATGTCGGGTACGGTCACGGGATCGGCAACTGGATCTGCCGTATCTTCAATCTCGACTGACGGGGTCGGGGGTTCCTCAGGAATTTGCAAAATAGTTTCCTCTTCCCCTTGATTTTCTTTCTCTAAAAATGAAAATAAACGTTTGTTTAAGAAACATAACATAATGTTAGTTTCAGTGGTAATTTTTAAAACGTTGTTATGACGCTCCCAAGTAGCGCAGAGAAACGTGTATATCTACCTAAGATTGCACGTATGTTCTGCTAAGTAATATCGTTGGAGACTCGCAGTCAACTCCGATATGTAATTTGTCATATTTATTTACTCGCGGTCAATCCATATGCATCTTATGATTGTTTAATTATCCATTGAAACACTTTTAACCACTTTTGTTAGTAATAATAACCTCCAAACTTACCGTTTTCGCTATCTGATGTTGACGTAGAACTGTTCAAAACTCTCACACGCCGGTGTCGTTCTTCGAGTTTTTTTATCTTTTTCTTATATTTTCTAAGTTTTTCCTGTGTTCCACTACGCTTTGGCATCTTGAAAATTTTTATGAAAAATACGGTAAAGTAGTAACGTGTTTTCGTCGCCTCGCACAAAAAAAGAATGAGGAAAAGAATGAATCGAGCCGTGGAGTGAGTAGTGAGTGAGTGTATGAATTTTTTAGTCGATGGATTTTGTCTTTGAAAAACGTGCGAAGTCGCCTTGTAGGATCAAAGGACTACCTGGTAAATAATATATCTGAAGAATGAAGCGACGAAATATAATTACAGACTTTCGTCTCTAATAAAAATTTAGTTTGCTACAATACAGCGCTACGCTTTCGTAGCACTTTGCTACACCTGTAGCATTACCAAAAAATAATGTAAGATCCGAAGACGTTTGAAGAAAAATAGGAAAGATGAATTTTAATTCCAATCCTTAGTGACTATAACGGTTATTTTATTAACTTCAAAAAGAAATGCATATAATATCTTTAATCTAGTAATTTTCGCTCTATTTTATGAAATAAGATTAAATAGAAATGTCTACCTACAAATTTAAGTCTCTACGACAATAAATAATAATGCCGATTTATATAAATAGTTAATGAAGTTTTCAGCGCGATTTTTTGGTTTATTATTAATATACTAAAATACAATAATACTTAGTTTGGTCACATTTGAGCGAAATAGTGAAACAAATGCAACGCTTTTGTCAGTGGGTGAGTTGGTAGAGGACTATCTAAGCGTACTTACTTCGACTATATTGGCTAAGTTTGAAGAAAAAACAGATAATAACGTAGAACTCTACAGAGTAAAAAACCCACTTCAAAGAATAATACTAAAAAAATACAGTCAAATTCAGAAGTTCTTCTTTTTTTGAAGTCGGTTAAAAAAATCTAAATCGGTTGGCGTGATATTGAGTTATTCGTCCATTTATCGCGCACATACTTAATGCAAATTTAAGACTTATATGGTTTTTTTATGGATGCCATGGTCAGAACTGGACCAAATTAAAATTGGACCACATGGAAAACACCAGCTTTCAAATAAAAAAAGAATCAGTTCACCTGGTCAAAAGTTCTGAGGTAAAAAAAAAATACATACGCTACGAATTGAGAGCCTCTTCTTTTTTTAAATCGTTTAGAAACTGATGAGCATGAGTCGTTTGATAGATATACGTATCCACGAAGGATCTTCCTATCCCTATCGCCCGTCTGCCGATTTAAGATCCTTGTAACTATCTAACTATTAGCAGCGCCCCGCGGTTTCACCCGCGTAGTTCCCGTTCCCGTAGGAATTCGGGGATAAAGTATAGCCTATGTATTATTTTGATGTATAAGCTATATAACTGTAGGTTTCATCAAAATCCGTTCAGCAGTTTTTGCGTGCAAAAAGGAACAAACATCCAGACATCCATCCAAACATACAAACTTTCGCGTTTCTAATATTAGTAGGATACCTACTTGCGAGGCCTGGATTGGTCAAATAATGATAACGGTCAAAAGACGGTTGCCTCCATTTCGTAACAAGTGTCGGTCTATTGTCTCTGCAAACCCCAATGGAGAATAGGCGTGAGGATGTAAGTGTGAGTAATAAATGTACTTGTCGTCATTGTGTTACATGACACAAATGTTACGTTATTACATTTGCCCGACGAAGCGTTACTTTGTGCCTCGTCAGTCTGAATTTCACCCCCCCTTCACCCCTTAGGTTTCCTCGACCTTAGTTCTTTATTCAAATACCCCCCCAATTCCACTTACCTACCGACAAAAGTATTCGACAATATTCGTTGATAATGTAAATATGTTTTTTTTGCAAAACAATGTTAAATTCTCAATCATGTATGTGAGAAGGTTTTACTGTAAGAGCAAAGTACAACTGAATCGATCCTTACGAAATCACGAAAACTTTATTACGTAGAAACGAAGAAGTTCTGACAGCTGTCATTTCAGGAGTAATTATCCTTTTTGGTTTCTGAAGGCGTTCGTACCCTCTGCGGTACCCGGGCGGTACTAGATGGGTACCAGTGTGTTTTTAACAATTTTTAACATTGTATGCTTGTGTGTCGTGGTTATGACCCATACATGGTATAAGAAGGATGTTGGTATAGGAAGAATCACAGTTTTTTTTTATTTGTGACCATGCAAAACAATTTTTAAATCCAAACATTTTTATGACACAAATAATTAAACAAACTCTATTTTAGAACACGCGTACAATTGATGTATTTAAATAAACAAACATGATATAAACACGTACACACAGGACAGACAATTAGCTAATTGTGTCGTGAGTACGGAAGCTCGCGGCGAGAGTGCCTGCTACTAATTAATAAAGAGAAATGGACTGGGTTTTGGATAGATGCATTCAGTTGTAAATATTTTAGTATTCTTCAATATATGAAGCTAATAGCCAGGGGCTCAAACTACTTACCGACAAAAAAAAACGACTTACCAATCCCTTATATACAAATTTAGAAAACCAGTTACACTAATACCTTCGACAGAGTACAATGCAGCTTAAATCACTACATAGTATAAAACAAAGTAGCTTTCTCTGTCCCTATATCCCTATGTCCCTATGTATGCTTAAATCTTTAAAACTACGCAACGGATTTTGATGCGGTTTTTTTAAAAGATAGAGTGATTCAAGAGGAAGGTGTTAGTGTGAGCATTGCACCCGTGCGAAGCCGGGCGGGTCGCTAGTTATTTATAAAATGTCAACCAGAAAATCTGGAAAAGTTAAATAGAAAGTAATTTATACCATAAACTGCTCAAACCTGACCCTCCTTTTAAAAATGACATAAATGATACATTAATTCATTGATAAATACGTCATAAGAAGTAATGAGAATTAAAAAAAATACCTTTGACGGGCTCAAAATCAGAATCCCCGCTAGCAGTCGATGTTAATGCAAATTAGTAACAAAAACAACAGTCACAACTACCCAATAACTTTTTATGCTATCTTCTTTATACTGCTCCAGAAATAACATAAACCTTTCTGGCACTATTGTGGCAGAGCACTTCATAACAAAGTAATATCGGCGTCTATTCTCGGAGCTAAATTTGGCTGGGATTCTGAGATACTTATGGTGTGGCGTGTTTTCCTCCCAATTATTTCGAGGGTAGTATACGAGTCAAATAATTTATTCAGCGGGTAAGTGGGCTCTAGATATCAATGAAAGAAGCTGGCGGTTTGCAAGACGGAGGAAGACTCGTTTATTATTAAGGACCACCTGAGCTCTTTATTAGAGATCCCTAATTACACAGATTTTCGTTCAGACCAATCCTGTTACTTAAACAGTTTTTATTATTTTCAGCAAATTCCGCTGAATTATGTCTGCTTGGCCTCATGGGTGACTAGTAGATTAAGTTTTAGGTTCGCCATGTGCTCATTTTTTTGGTACATGAAGTTAAAGAAATTACTGATTTGGGGTACCTACATACTTATTAGTTCTGTCAACAGTACTGCTCAACAGACATGTTCTGTCTGTGTTATCTAAAAAAACCGGCTAAGTGTGGATTGGACAGACTCACAGAAGTTTCCCTAACACCACACAATATATGTACCTATTTACCACCTTGCCCTATTTGTTATTAAACCTCTCAAACCAAGAATCATAGACACAATTGATTTTTAATTGTTACGGTGCGCATTGGAACCGCGCGGTGCTGGACAAATTCATATTATTAGAGATCATTTACAGCAAAGACTACTTACGCTGTGTGTTTTTCTATATCTCTAGTAATCTAGATCTTTGTTGTATTCTACATAAATAAAGAATATGCTATCGCCTTATGCCCAAAGGGGCGGGCAGAGGTATTCCATTTCCGGAAGTACAGACTTTTGATCAGTGTATGTCTCGGGTCATAAACCAGGCAGGTGGTTAACTTGACCATTACAAGTTTATCACATCATCGTCAGACTATCGTTTGGTTTCTTCGTGATGATTTCCTTTATCGTCAAGCTACTCATAAACCTCACCTTCACCCGGACTATAGTCTATTTCACGTAGCATGGGTTCGGTGACAGTTCACATTTCTCCCTTTTGCTCATGCTACTTTCGACTAATAATTTTTATTTTATTCTTACAATGATAAAATAATAACATATTTATTAATTAAATATTTTCAAATATTTTTATTTTTGAAATATACCTACTTATAGAACGCAGGCCTCACATAGGGTACTGCCCTTTTTGCGCACTTTCCCATTTTTCCTACTTTTTTGTAAAGTCATACTTCTATTGCCGATATGCCGTCTTATTAGATATCGTCTTACTCCCAAAAGTGTGGTTTTGGTTTCCATTCCACACACATTCTACAAAAGGTGAATATAATTTCTGATCCCATTTTAATTTAGCACAGCATGTAATTTAAATTTCTCGCTTATGTAGCTTCCTTCTGACATAGATTAATGGTTCATAATGGTTGTATTATAATGAGACGTTACTCCAAGAATACCTACTACATTTAGAATGTTGTAAGCCACAACACTGGCTTATGTAATGTTATATAATGTTATATCATATAACATAATTAATTCGGATCACGCAAACTAATTTGTCTGCTACAAGTGGTAAAATAATTAACTGTCACAGTTTTTGTTAGGACGCGTTTATAAGAAACTATGGAATGTATTTTGGTATCTATACATACATATATTTAGATATATATTTAAAAAAAAAAAATGGTTTTGTAGATAGTTATAGATATCAAAACACCAATATTTAAAATATTTCACTGTCTGTACGTACATGGGCTATAGTTTACTTTTTATTTTAATCTCAAAATATGAAAACTGGTTCTATCATTATATTTTACACGTTCAAATATTAGATAATTTTCATGTTTAGTGAAAGATTATATCCATGAATATGCTCTCAAGCTTCTGTAGCAGCGTTATCAAAACCCAAGATTCTAGACAGGCTATTGTGGCGTCTAATGTGCTCTAATGGATGCAATTTGCCACGGAGGCGACGACGGGTGTATTTTGCCGACAGCGTGAATAAGCAAGGTAAGATTTCCTTTATCATCTGCAGACGGCATATTTAAAAATATGAAATAGCCTATGTCACTCCCAAAGTTAAAACTAATGTAATTATATCTCATATATATCCTGCCGTTTAGGCTACAGATTCGCATAGGTACATACACTCGAAAAACATTACTCCTTTGTGTCAGTCTGATAAACAAGTAAAATGTAAAGAAAATCCTCATACAAGAAACGTGTTTGAGCGTTTCGTAACAAAATCCACCTGTGTCGCAATGGTTTATTTTTTATTTTTTAATAGATAGAAAAGAAGAGATATAGAAGACACAATACGACCGCCCGACGTCCCAGTGCATTCCCGACTTGAAGGAGGGGCCGTCGGCGGTAATGTGCGCTAATTGACTCAATTTCCCGAGGGAACCACGCCACGGCCACGTAATTCACTTTTACGGTGTTTACATAAGTGTTTCCTGAAACGCTTCTATTAAGAATTTTCCAGCGACATACCTACTCGTAAGGTCAAAAAAGTCAAGTCAAGAAGTCAACATGTTTTTATTTAAATTTGGGACTTATAAGTCCACTTATTGAGAGTCATTACAACTGATTCAGCATGTATGGTTGAGGAGAAGAAGCAAAAAGCTCTACATCACATTCTTATCATCAATTGGGTAGTTGACAGCATCGAAATTAAATTGCGAGTAGTCATACATTAAAAAGATTATCCCAAAACACCTCAAAATATGTATTTCGATTTTCAATTTACAATTATAGCAAATTTAAAAATAATAAAACAATCATAAAAAGTGCTGCAATTGAGTACTACAAACTATGACGTCACGGTTTGCTATTTCAGTACATTTTCCATAGTAAAATTTCGTTTTGACAGATCGTAAAAAGTAACTGATTTGACTAGGTAGGACACAACCCTATTCTTACTTAATACTAAATCGGGTCACATGATTAGTCCCGGCATCGATGCAGTGGTAGTATGGATAAGTTGTAATATCAACTGTCACTCATTTGATGTAGCGACTTTCTACTACACTATAAATATACTAAAATTCACGTTTGACTACTGTAGTTCTATCTCGTGAATACGAATCTGGCTAAAATGGCACTACACACACGTGTGAGAAAACGTGATTCATTAAATTCCCTGTGTCATAACATAAAGTCTTGATTGGTTCGCACGGAATGACAGGGTAGCGCTTCAGCCAAATGCAAATCCAAGATAAGATATTTTCATCTTCACACCTTTTTAAAACTACGTTGTAGAGAAATTGTTTTAGATGAGTTGTTTTTCAACCAACAAAAGTTAATATCTCTTTTAGTAGCTGTAGAGCAGCGGTGTAATAAAAATAATTGATATTATAAATTTATTCGACTCCGATTTCTGGGAAACTATGTGAAATTATTTTCAGCAAACCAGTAACGAACAACGACAAAAATTGGCCAATGTGAAATGGCCGTAATCTGCACTAATGGACCCAGTCCACTGAGGCTGACAATGTTTACTACAGACAAGCGAAGTAATTCGTTCCATGCTATAGGAAGTAGGTTTGCATTTTATTTAGTAAGGGGCGATAGTGTTTAAATACAAAGTATGATCTACTCGCTGTTTGCATCATTAAATTTACTATAACTTCTCTACGTTTCACGCCCTCTTTACGCTTAGATCTTTTTAACTACGCAACGGTATTTAATGCGGTTTCCATCAGTAGTCACAGGGTGATTCAAGAGGAAGATTTATATGTAAAATACATGCATAGGTATTACAGTAAAAAAATCTGTACATTTTAAAGATTTGTAATGTGATGTCGTAAAGACACGTTTTTGTGCGCCTAAACCATAGCAAAGCAAGGGCGGATCGTAATTCATTATAAGTTTTAAAATTTAAATTTTTTGATACATCCGACAAAGCGTTTGACATTAAAAGCTTCTATGAAACACTTTAGAAAATGCCGTCTGCAATTATTTCTATAATATTTAAAATTCAGTCATTAAATCGAACTATTTTCGGTACTCGAAAAGAAATCATTGCCCTGTTATTGCTTATTCCAACCCATTCAAACGAATTATTTTGATGCATCTACATTGTTATCTTTTAACCTAAATAACGTCAATATTTGTTTAAAGGGCAACACTCGGAGCTGTCAACGTCATTTGGGTTTCCAGAACGCTCCGGATGTAGCGGTTGCTCGCAGCACTTCATTTCCGCGGTTTCCGCTTGCCACCAACTGCGACCAAAAGCCTACGATCCATCTGACATTTTCCGTAATATCAGAAATAGTCTCCGAGAGCAGTCCAAGTTGTCAATAGGAATCGTTACAGGAATAGTGTCTCCGTGCGACAGCGACAGCAAAAGAAAAAGACATCATCTCGGAATTGGAACGTTTGGACGAAACGTTTGATAGACATAATGTTCAAATAGATAAGTAAGTATTAAAATAAGTGATAATATAGTAAATATACTTAGGCCTAACACCGTCTCCCAAACTGCGGTGGGCTCGCGTGGGGCTCTGTAGCTCGTACCTACTTCATTATGCGTGAGGAAAGACTATTAGATCAATAGTGAGCTGTTATGGCTTGATGATGAAGACACATGCAAACACAATACATAATATAATAGAGAATACCTCTGCCAACCCCCTCGGGGACAAAGGTGTGAAATTATTCATTTATTTGTAGTTCTTGATAAGTAATCTATAATTTTTCTATAATATTAATTATTGGATCTGTGTAAATCGTATATTTTATATCGAGGGACTAAACGAAGCCATAACATACCAGAGGTGGTTTGGTGGGTATATTAAGTTGGTGTTTAGTCTTGAGGTGCAAACTGTGAGTGCGAGAAAAATAGTGAATTTAGTACATATAAATTTACGTTCGACAAAAATTCTGATATTTTCGTCGTCAGTATTTTCTTCTAAACCTGTCACAGATTAACAAAGAGATTTAAATCTCTTTGCAGATTAACAATTTAAAACACATGGCGCCACCTTCTGCGCGGAAAAGCCATGGAACTAAAACTCTTAACATTATCGCAATGAAGATGGTCCACACTCCACAGATATTTTAGTTTGTCTATGTCTCATTAAAGGAAATTAAAAAAACTAATTACTTTTTGCTCCCTAGATATCTACTAAAATGGTCACTTTACTCCTCCATCGGCTATTGGCGTACTTTTTGAGCATAAGTAACTTTTTATTTATTTATTTAGCCGAGAGAAAGATTGCAGCCAGTCAGCTCTATTTATTATACATACAATACAATACAACACAATACAATAACTCTTTATTGTACACCAAAAACAATACAATATGGATACCAACATTAACTAAAGTACAATGGGCATTAACTAACTTTGTACATTAACTAAAGTAAAGTACAAAGTACATACTTAGACGTTATGCGAAATGTTCGTAATGAGATTTA
This sequence comes from Ethmia dodecea, assembly GCA_963855545.1. NCBI lineage: Eukaryota > Metazoa > Arthropoda > Insecta > Lepidoptera > Depressariidae > Ethmia > Ethmia dodecea. The sequence continues at coordinate 12,627,862 of OY979446.1, read as the reverse complement.
TAAAGACATATTTTCTCTTAACATAATAATGATGGATTGTGTGCCATCGACAATACCGTTACAGCTTGCTCTAAATCGATACAGGCAATTTCCTCCATTTCGCGTGTGCGAATAAGCCGATCATATAATCTGATTACCCGGGATACACGACGTCGACTTGCGCCGATTCGTGCATAACGGGATGATATACATTAGCCAATACACCGTAAAATTACATGTTCTTAAGTAGATGACTCATGGAATTTTCTAGATAAAATTAAAATGTGTCAAAGCCTTTCGGTGAAGTAAGATATGTGGGGGCTATTAAACTATCATACTTCTTGAATCTTAGATCTTATAAGTCATAAATATAAGACAACGTAATAAGTAAACCGATATCGATATAGGTTAATAGATAGACCTTAATACTGGGTGGCGCAAAAGTACTGGCACTAAAGAAAATACAGTTTTTTTTTTAATATGACATTTCTTGTCATTCTGTTTTTGAAAATCATGTAGTGAACAAGTGTAAAATACACTGAAAATAAACATGAACCTTTTAACTCCCCAAGAACGTGGAATAATTGTGTCAATGTTCTTACGGAATAATTCCAGGCCGAGTTATCTCTCGTTTTGGCGATTTGCCTTGGCCGGCAAGATCACCCGATCTGACCAGTCCAGACTTCTTTCTTTGGGGTTTTTTGAAATCTCGGGTGTATGTGAACAAGCCACAGACTCTCGCAGCTCTAAAAGAAAACATTCATCAAGAAATAAGGAACATATCGCAGGAAGTGTTACGGCAAGTTATGCAAAATGTCATAAATAGGGCTTAAATGTGCATCAACTCTGGAGGTCACCATTTAAAAGACATCATCTTTAAATCCTAATGGTACAAAATTTAATTGCACAAATATACATTTAAAAAACCTAAATCTAGTTAATCTAATTTAGAAAAAAATTTATAGCTGACCCAAATAGGGTCTTTACTTTTGCGCCACCCAGTATATGAGATAATATCCCCCTAAAAAGGATGATGTTAGTTTATTTGGACACCGTTTTGTGGGTAAAGCAACATTTTTAAGCTATCGCATAGCTTCTATGGCGGGCCTTGAGCGCGGGGACTGAATCCAGAAATTCCGTAACGAAAAGAACCTCACGCTCCCCACTCCGACGGGCACGGAGGTCCGAGTCCGAGTCTTATCCGAGTTCGAGTCGGACCCGGACCCGGACGCGGACCCGGACCCGGACCCGGACTCGGACACGGACTCGGACCCGGACCCGGACCCGGACTCGGTCTCGGACCCGGACCCGGTCCCGGACATGGTCCTGGACCCGGACCCGGACCCGGAGTCGGACCCGGACTCAGACCCAGACCTGGACCCGGACCCGGACTCGGACTCGGACTCGGACGCCGGGTCCGAGTCCGAGTCCGAGTCCCAGTCCGAGTCCGAGTCCGAGACAAAAGTTGCATAATCCAAAGTCCTTCTTAATCTTGGTAAGGAATGCGCCCATTGAGCGCATGACAAGTTTGCTAAGATTATTTTTGCTACTTTTATAATATGCAGCTCAAAAAATATTTTTTGGCTTCCCCTCTGAGTGCTTACCAAATTTTTATTAAACAGTAGCAGCTCATTGCAGCTCAAAAATAATTACAGTCATCCAGAATGACATAAAATGCTGATAGGTTTTGTAATGTTTGCTGGCCATGAGTTGCTGACCAATTAGCTATTTCTGCTTACAGATTATATTTTTCTGCTTACAAAAATACGAATACTCTGCTAACCATTTAAATAACACCCGTGTGGCTCGAAGGCCGTGCATTGTCTAACGTCGTTTCTTTTCGGCAGTCTTGTTGATACAAAATGCTATGCAATAGCTTTACCGCGGCAGTTCCCGAGTGCCACACGTCTTTTTTTTTTATATTTACCTATCTTCAACTTAAGTGAACACATTACCAGCATCATGAATTTACCTTATTTCCCTAGCTTGTTAGGCCCAAGTACGGGTCTCTATGAATAATAGAGCTTTTTGCGTATAGCAGTAGACTCGATTTGCTTCACCGAGCAGATGCCAGGGAAAGTGGCCATAGCTGATTGGGAGATGGTGCTAAGCTAGTGACCACTTAACAGTCAGAATTTCTCAAGCCACCATAAGGTATCTGACATGGCTTAACGACTCCCATTGTGAGTAAACACAACGAAAACCGAGACGAACAATTTAACGTGCCTTCCGAAACAAGGATTGGTAGTAAACAGTTGACATAAATGTGGGTCCCGTTACAGATGCTTTACTGAGTAAGTATCTGTTCGGTTATTTGCTCGAATGCTCTGAGGGCCGCGAATTATTCTGTTATCAGCCAAACCACGCTCGTTGAATGTTGTGCTCATCTGTGCTACAAGTACAACATGATATGAGTGCGTTTTCGAGACAGCAACAGCGTCTTGGAATATAATATAATGTCGTACTTACGACGTTTAATATTATGAGAGAAATATTTTCTATTCAATGTATTTTTTTGTGATGAAGAAGGCAATACGAAATTTATGAGAAATGTATAAATATTTTCTTGCTAGAAAGTATTACCTACAATAATATTAGGTGAAAGATTTAAGATTTTGAATTAGAAACGAAATAAGATTTCTATCATAATATTTATATAATTACCTCTATATGTTACTCATATCAAAGCCTATTTATACATACAAATTACCGTCATACCTAACCATTTCGTCGATCGTAAGTATAATTGACCTGCGGACATTGACGTTTTTTGCAGACAGTCTACTAATTAAATTACCCTTCCTTTTGCCGTAGTCAGGTAAAAAACATACTTAAATAGCGAAATATTAATAGGTTTTAGTCATTTTCTTCTGAAAGCCGCTTTCCGTTTCTTCTCTAAAACCAAACTACATGCTGAACTCATAAGCCCCCATATTGAATAAAAACATTTTGATTTAATATTGCCGTGGATTCCATTCACCGTTGCTAGGTACAGTCGGTGTGTAAACTTGCGAGTCACAACAAGATAGTTTTGCAATCTGCCATAATGTGGGAAGCAAAACCAAACATTGTACTTATGTTGACGTGGGCACTGTTGGTTTAGGAGTAAGTTGGTTCGACCTCATAGAAAATATAGAGGGGATATTGCTCGGGCAGAGTTTTTGCTTTATGACTTAGCTTAACTATACCTACCTACATGAATAATAAAACCGATCAGAAAACAGCTCCAATAGCATTCTGGCAATAATTGCTATAGGTTCGACAGTCCCTACATCAGGCACTGGTCGCAGATGCACTGTAGTGTATGTTACTAACACACTAACCTAGTTTAAGTTAAAGTAAGGCTACTAACCAACTACCAAACTATGGACTAAGTCTGAAATAAAGTTTTTTTTAAAACAGTGTAGGTCACTTGGAATTTTTAATTGTAAGTTATATAAAGAAAAGTCTACCATTATCAGTTTTTGTCTGGTTCTCAGTAACCTAAATTGGCGTATGTTTCTGTGGTAATGTAAGCTAGCTAATTCACTGATATTTCCGTCTCATAATCAGAGATACTACCGCAGTACTTTACTTTACGATATTTGGACCAATCGGAGTAAAAAAAGTGACGCTCACCATTGTCAAAATAACACCGCGCGCTAGGAGACCGTCAAGTTAGAAGCCTCACCATGGAATTGAGCTGTTCTGATAATGTCAAACAACTCTTCCTAAATAGTGCCAAATAGTGCCCGAAGCATATAAATAGTGCTATCATACTTTCGGAGATATTCAGGTCGTTCAGTGAGGCTGCTATCTTGACGTCAAGATAGCAGCCTCATCTCAGTACACAAAAACCACAGCACTGTTCTCGAAGAACTATATACCAAAAAACTCTTCTTAAATAGTGCCTTGGATTTGCAAAGTTTCAGAATTAGTGCTTCAAAGGAACCGAAGATATTAGGGTACATTGATGAGGCTTCCAACTTGACGTCAAGCTGGAAGTCACATCATCAACGAGGAAGAATTTCGAATCAAGACTAATGCCAAAAATCTCTTCCTAAATAGTGCCTCCGGAATCAAAACAAAGCGGAACGATTTAACTTGTATTTTAGTCATTATATGATGATAAACTTCCACGTACATTTTGGATTCGGTACAGATAGGAATAAACCAACTAGATCAAAATGGAGGCTCAGCTTTATAAAGAGCAACATCTCAGAATGTTTTTTTTTGTTTTTTTTTTTATAGATAGGTGTACAAATTGGGATGATTTATCAAGTATCAGGATGCGGACTGATTTAGTTTTTGAGATATAATTTTTTGAAGAATTATAACTGAATTATTTATAACCTCAAATATCAAAGAAAACGCAATGTCCAATGTCAAACTTCAAAAAGGCGTTTTAAAAAAATTTAGTTCATTGATAAAAATCTATTGGTTATTTATATTAAAACCTATTTTTATTTAATAGTTAATGTTTTGTTACGGAATACATTTATTAAAATATTTAAATTTTCTTTCATCGCCGTGTCCTAAACATGTTTAAACAATATTGTTTTATCTTAGGATGAATGTCAACAGGCCCATTAAAATCTTCATTTCCGTGGATTTTTTATCTTTAGTTTTTCAAACAAAATCGAGTTTTTTTATAATGTATTCTTGCTTAATATCTAGCAGATGAGGGTGTATTTCAACAGGCCCATAAAAATCTTAATTTCCGTGGTTTTTTTATCCTTAATTTTTTTTAAAAGCATCGCTTTTATTTAAATTTTCTTTATATTGTTTGTATTCTTGCTAAATATGTAGCAGATAACTTAAAAAAGTAACAAGATATACAAGATTAAAAATTTTGTGCCACGGCGATGAAACATACGTGCACGGAAATGAAACAAGCGTTCACTGCAATGAAAGAACTGTGCCACAGGATTGAAAGAATCAAACAACGGAAATGAAAATCCATATAAAACATGATATTTTATATACCTACTTACCTGAGTATTATACTTACTACTCAGGTAAGTAGGTAAAACGGGAAAGGCAGACCCAGACTGTCTCTCCATCGGATCCTTTAAATTCGTACCAGTCCACAAACAATGGCTTGGTTCTACTCAAAGTTTGTGTTTGGGAGAAAGATTGCGATATAATCTTTGATTTTTTTTATCTTGTGTCTGCTACTTCACGCCGCAGAACTTATAGTCGTAGTTTTTTTTATAATTTAATTATTTAGTGGCACGCACGAGCATCAATGTGTTATACCTTTTTATATTTATTTGTATAAAACCGTAATGGCCAATCGTATAGCTCCACTTGTATGCATTATGCGCATTACTTAATTCTTATGCTATTTTAGCTCAGTAGCACATTGTAATTAGGGCGATAGTTCTATATTTTAATTGGTAACCCTTTCACTAAGACCGGTTAAAGAAGCCATCTTGTCTTTTCAATTGCCTTAGACACACTCGGTTCCGCGCTCTTTTATACTTTAGATTTCTAATAATTAATTGCTGAAACCCCAAAAATAGAGCTTTTTTATTTCCCTTGTTCCTGTATCGAACATCTTGTACATCTCATTAGTTTTTTAAGTTATCTGCTACATATTCAGCAAGAATACATACAATATAAAGAAAACTTAAATAAAAGTGATGTTTTAAAAAAAACTTAAGTTTTTTTTTAATTAATGAACACAATTTTTTTTAAACGTTTTTTTGAAGTTTGACATTGGAAATTGCGTTTTCTTTGATATTTGATAAATGATTAAGTTATAATTCTTCAAAAAATTATATCTCAAAAACTAAATCAGTCCGCATCCTGATACTTGATAAATCATCCCAATTTGTACACCTATCTATAAAAAAACAACAAAAAAAAACATTCTGAGATGTTGCTCTTTATAAAGCTGAGCCTCCATTTTGATCTAGTTGGTTTATTCCTATCTGTACCGAATCCAAAATGTACGTGGAAGTTTATCATCATTTATTGACTAAAATATAAGTTAAATCGTTCCGCTTTGTTTTGATTCCAGAGGCACTATTTAAGAAGAGATTTTTGGCATTAGTCTCGATTCGAAATTCTTCCTCGTTGATGATGTGACTTCCAGCTTGACGTCAAGTTGGAAGCCTCATCAATGTACCCTAATATCTTCGGTTCCTTTGAAGCACTAATTCTGAAACTTTGCAAATCCAAGGCACTATTTAAGAAGAGTTTTTTGGTATATAGTTCTTCAAGAACAGTGCTGTGGTTTTTGTGTACTGAGATGAGGCTGCTATCTTGACGTCAAGATAGCAGCCTCACTGAACGACCTAAATATCTCCGAAAGTATGATAGCACTATTTATATGCTTCGGGCACTATTTGCCACTATTTAGGAAGAGTTGTTTGACATTATCAGAACAGCTCAATTCCATGGTGAGGCTTCTAACTTGACGATCTCCGCGCTAGTGTAGTTAGTTACGAAAATCGTAAATCAAAGTAAGGGGCAGTAGTCACTCGGATATCGGTAAAAAGTTATTTATTCAAAAAAGTCGTAGCCTATTAAAATACTTTTTTTTTAATATGTAAAAACTAACTTTCTGTCGTAGTAGTTCTTCTTAAAAGCGGGATTTGACAACTATTAGTAAGCTTTAAGTAAAAATAACTATAGACTCTGTGCAAAACCTTGGCGCGTCGCTAGCATTATATAAGCGCCGTTTACTTTGACTAAGCAGTAGTTTGCACTCAGCTTGTGTACGCAAGAGCTAAACGAGATTATTCTAAGTCGCTGTTTAAGCGAACTTGCTTGCGGCTATACCTACTCAAAGATAAAATATTTTTAATGCAATAAATAAAATGTCAACGTCAAAGTTAAAGCAGTCTAATGTATTTGTAACTTTAAACATTTCAACCAGAGGGCATAGGCAAGTGGATTTGTACAGTCAAGAGCACATGAAACTTTACACTTGTAGTGCTAATCAGCTAAGGCGATTGTAATAAGAACGTTACAAAGTCCAATGTGTCAAGCCCCGCGTGCTCTTGACTGTACAACGCAAACGTCAGTCGAATAGAATGTATGGGGTTACATAAGCGCTCGACTTGACATGCGCGTGGGATTATATCGCGAACAAATAATATTGACGCAAGACTAAATAAGTATACATATCTATAGTAATATTATAAAGAGGAAATATTTATATTTTTGTATGTCTGTTACGAATAAACTCAAAAACTACTGGACCGATTTTAAAAATTCTTTCACAAATGGAAATCTAGGAGATCCCTGAGGCCATAGGCTATATTTTATTGCCGTATTCCCACGGGAACGGGAACTACGGGTGAAACAAGTCCCATATAAAACAACCTTAAAATGTTCATCATCAGCAATGCAAATCCTTAAAACGCATTCACATTTTCCGTTACATTAAAACCTAACACATGTCTACTTTTACCTCTCTCAGAATCAACCAATTGTTCGTCGAATGAATTCTATGTAAATGAAGCATTTTCTTCTTCGATAGTTCAAACAATGACTCACTGACTTCTATTGTGTCATTATTGTGTTCACGATGTATGCTAATAGTTCTCTGTCATTTTGAATCACTTCATGTTGATAATGCTTTGATGCATAACCATAACCATTTATTACATAGTTCGTAATATATATTATTACGATTTAGCGAACGCCAGCTAAGCGAATAAGTGTAGTGACACACTTGCGGAACTTACGCCGCGGAACTTTCCGTGAACAACATACATTGACGTTTCACTTTAAAGATAAATGGATCAGCCACCCGCGTCAACCGTAATGTATGTTGTTCGCCGCGGAACTTTTTCCGCGGCGTAAGTTCCGCAGGTGAGTCGCGACCCTAAGCCCCTTTTCACACGTACCGGTTTCCGCCGAAATGTATGGCCGATTGCCCGGTTGCCCGCCGGTACGTATGAAAGCGCACGTACATGGCCATAATACTTCGCCGCACGCCGGACCGGCGGAAACCGGAACTTGTGAAAAGGGGCTAAGACTTTCATTTGTCATTTAGGTACGGAATGTTTGTCAGCCTGCTACAATTGCATGAACACGCATCTTTAAACTTTTCTTTCTAAAATTGTGTTCAAGTTAATAATATGCGAAATTTGAATAGAAGTATTAAATTAAAAGTTAAAAAAACTTTTTTGAACAAGCTCTTGGGTTGAGAATCATGATGACGTCACTTTATTTTTCGAGTTATTCTCAGCAAGCCCTTTCATTTGATACCCATATTGTAGGAGTGCATTAAAAACAACTAGTCCGCCATGTTGGATTTAGAATGACGTCGTGTATACAGCATTTTAACTCAATCGGTTGAAGATTCTGCTGCACAATTGAGTTACAAGATTCTACCCAAACAAACATAGATTGCAAGTTATTTAAAAGCTTGTAAAATACAGAAAATATAGTATACCGCGCGTGGCAGCTGAAAACAAAATCGGTATACATTTTCACACCGCTCCGTACTTTACATAAATAAAGCCTTACTTTATTCCACAGCTAAATTTAGGTTTTAACTTTGGGTGAACGTACCTACGTCCTTCTGAAGGTCGCTACCAACTAGGTCGACTTTAGGGTTTCAAGCTTGTACTTGAGGTACTCTACCTGTCGTCTGGAATTAATGAGCAATTGAAACGAATGCTAAAACATCTAAAAAACTATAAAACATAACTATAAAAGTATCACGATACCAGTAATGACCCACACGTTTAAAAATAGTGATATATCTGCAAGAATAAAAATCTTGATCACCTTCTGATTTAATAGATCTTAAGAAAAATAACTTACGCCGTTTATAAGCGAGGGGGTAGGCAGAGGTATTCAATTTCTGGAAATAAATACTTTTCACGAAAATATGCTCGATCGTCCCTTTACTTTTTAAAAATAGGCAAATATTCACAATAATGGGCCTATAATAAACAAATATTGAAACAAAAGTACAAACCGAGCACTAAAAAGACTATTATTTGCATATTCAACATCCATTGCCTTCTGTTACTAAACCTATTACGCTGATAGCGAGTGATTTTCTGATGTCCGTTGAAGAGTTCAGCGTAGGTATTCACGGATACTCGATACCGTTTCCGTTCGATTCAGATCGAGTGAAAAATTTTCCGATGTCGAATCTATCGACTTCGGAAACTTTATTCTAGGCGTTTCTGACAGCCACGGAAAATTTTCCGAATCCTTATGTCACATATGACATTAGTTTTCAATACCAACATCAGCCCATCTCGAAAGTTTTCGATACCAACATCAGCCCATCTCGAAAGTGTTCGACAGATTTTCCGATATCGAATATCGAAGCTTCCTGAATACGCCTGCTGTTCTCAACTTATATGGGACCAACCTTGAAGTATACCTGATCAAACAAAAAAATTCGAAATCGCTTTAGATTTGACGGAATTATGGATAAACATATCAATAAAAACATCAGCGACGAATTGAGAATGGCCTCCTTTTTTGTGAAATCGGTTTAAAATTTACACAGTTTTTCATCTTTTACATATAATCCTCTATTTAAATAAAATAAATATATTAGATAAAGTGACCTGCGGGTTTCCTCACAATGTATTCCTTCACCATCAAGCTATTGACAAATATGTACAAATGTTTTTGAAAAACCCAGTGGTACAGTCAAGAGCACATGAAGCTGTATACTTGTACCTATTAGTGCGAGTCTGACCTCTAAGGTGATTGTAATAAGATTACAAAATCCAATGTGTCAAGCTCCACGTGATCTTGACTTAAACCCAAGCCTCTTTCATGAGAGGATCACTGATCACTGCTATTCCAAATTATTTATTACTTTTTATAACCCCAATTGGTATTTATGGTTTTATTGAAGCTGAACTAAAAATATGTATTTGTAATTTCAGGGCGGAATCCTACTATATATATATATATATATATATATATATTATAAACGCGAAAGTTCATTTGGATGTATGGATGTCTGGATGGATGTTTGTTCTTCTTTCACGCAAAAACTACCGAACGGATTTTGATAAAATTTTACAGTTATGTAGCTTATACATCAGAATAACACATAGGTTATATTTTGTCCCCGTATTCCCACGGGAACGGGAACTACGCGGGTGAAACCGCGGGGCGCTGCTAGTAGCAATATAAATCAGCAACATTTTACCATAAAATTGAATATCAAAGGAAATTATGTTGTCAAATTGTCGGCGGCGGTGATAAACTAATCATATCGTGTTATTTTAGGAAAAGCATTAGACTTCTATCACATTAAATAAGCGGGGGCGGTTGAGATTTATCAAAATGATGTGTTCTTAGATCTCACATATCTTTGTGTACATAATCCCTAACAGCCTATAGATGGGATTTAAATATTTGCTTTGCTCATAAATATAGGTACCTACACTGATTTTGATCAAAAAATAGACAAGTATAGTAAAAAAAGATTCCTGCTGCAAACGTTTTCTTTTCTTTGATTTACTTTTAGACCTCCAAATAAAGATTTAAGCTAACCTCGTCCAAGAGCTTAAATAATAAGTTTGCAATCTCAGTAATTACTTCAGCGCGTCACATATTGTGTCGAGGTGATATAATAATAATAATAAATTGTGGGACACAATTTACACACAGTTATTCAGTTGCAAACTAGGCAGGGCCTGTTTTATGGGTACTAAACGGATAAACATACTTCAATAAATATAAAACTATACCAGACACGAAGCCAAAAAAGATATACAGTTGCGTCACCATTTTTTGCGGTTTCTTTCATCATTTCTTTTCATTCCAATACTTAATTTTGTGCAATCTAAAAATATACTTACTGTTATAGACTTTACTATTTCCTATAGCAAACCAAAGAGCCACTTCTACGAGCGTCTGCTGTTTTAAATATTTTTTAGATGTTTGATGTAATATTTATCCGCGTCCGCGCCCGCTTTCGCGTTTGCGCTGTCACTGTGAACGCGGTGTCAAGACATGTGCACAGAGCACAGGGGAACGAGGAAGTCTAACTTTCCACCCCTGTGCCCCGGATCAAGGGATGATTAGATTTGGAGCGCGCAAACTGTCGCTCACAGTTAGGTACGTCGTAACAGAGAAATTAGGAAATGTATGTACTTACAGTCAAGAGCAAGTCAAGCTTTTCACTACCAGTTTAAGCTGAGCTCTGATTTGTACTGCGCGCCTACGAATAAGGAATAAGTCCTGCGCGCCATAAAATACAGGGCTACTTCAAAGTCCAGAGTGTCAAGCTTAGCGTGCTCTTGACTGTAGGTACATTTGTATAAGCTTGAACAAAATTATAACTGAAAGGAACGTTGATGTATGTATGTATACTACATATTTATCACTAGCTCGACGGTTAAGGAAAACATCGAGAAGAAACCCGCAGGTCCCAAACTTAATTCTAAAGCATGTTCAACAGACCCGGTCCGGCGATGGGCTCACCACCTATTACGTTTAGGGGTCGAATATACTTATGAAAAGTTGGTATTTCCAGAAATGGAATACCTCTGCCTCAGGGATAAAAGGAGTAAGATTATTTATTTTTTTATTTGTAAATACCTACCATACTAAACATCACCGAATACGCAAAAGAATAGCAGAAAGAAAAATATTTAGTAAAAAAAATTTTAATCATACCTATAAATGGAATTGCAAACACATGTGTGTTGTTCAATATCTTAAAAATATTTTTTAAATAATTCTAGGCTAGGCTACATTATGGCCAATGAGTTTCTCAAACTAGTTCGTCCACGACGCACAAGTCCTACCAAAGCTGTTGTACTGAAATTTAATAAAAATATTCTCTGTAAAAAATAAAAGGTCAGTTGATAAGACCCTAATTAGCCGTGACGGTATTTTCCAGCTGAATACTTGTTGGCCTTATGCAAATACTGGCACGCGTGACTTTTAAGGCTATTCCTACAGTACCAGGCAATGTAAGCAAATGTGGCAACACTTTTTCATTGAATAGGGTTGTGTCCTACCTAGTCAAATCAGTTACTTTTTACGATCTGTCAAAACGAAATTTTACTATGGAAAATGTACTGAAATAGCAAACCGTGACGTCATAGTTTGTAGTACTCAATTGCAGTACTTTTTTTGATTGTTTATTATTTTTAAATTTGCTATAATTGTAAATTGAAAATCGAAATACATATTTTGAGGTGTTTTGGGATAATCTTTTTAATGTATGACTACTCGCAATTTAATTTCGATGCTGTCAACTACCCAATTAACAAGAAAGAAAAATGGGTAGGTATACAGCGAGCGGCAGCAACTAATTGATAGTCTTGGGTAGTTCGCGAACGACCTAGTTCGAAAGAGCGCTCTTTTAGGGTAACTATGCGAACTAGTTCGCCCACAGTCTCGCTCTTAGTTCTTTTAAAAATGTATTTTTCTGACGTACGCTCTATTATTGAGTGGCGCTGCATGGCTAACCAACAATTTTTTTTCGAGTTTCTTTTTACGTCTATAGTTAAAAAATTTCGCAATTATAATATGAAAAACATTTCCTTGTTGAACTATCTTCATATATAAAAAAAAAACGAACTAAATGAACGAACTAGTTCGCGGAAGGACTGTGAACTAAATTGAGCGCTCTCAATGGTGAACTACTATGCCCAAGACTACTAATTGAAACAATGTCTAACTTTAATACCGTTTTGTGGTTAGGTCAAAATTTTTTACTAGCGGTTTCACCCGAGTTATTCCCGTTACCGCTGGAATACGGGAATAAGATATAGCCTATGCTACCCAAGGATATTCTAGCTTTCCGTCGGTGAAAGAATTTTTAAAATCAGTCCAGCAGTTTTTGAGGTTTATTCGTAACAAACATACAAAAATACAAAATGTTTCCTCTTTATAATATTAAGTATAGATATCTGCACTCCTAGATTGGGCCAGTATCTTTATTCGCAGCGTTTTAGTAAACGAAGTATTTTCCTCAATTAATAACGGTTCTTACCACTTTATGTGTTAAATAAATAGGTAAATAACATAAACAATCCCACTGTCAGCCCCTAGCCGCTATCGGACAACTTAATAACCGGGATAATGGCACCAACACGCAGATTAATGTGCCGCGGTGAAACTCCGGGTAACATTGCCTATATTTATATACTTGAGTTTTATGTACTCGCACACAAAAGATACTATTGACATAAGATCCGCATTGCCAAATGAAAAAACTGTTAATTCAAATATTGATTGCATTATTTGAAATCATTAACTTAAAAATATTTAAAGTAAAAATACAAACCGATTGCAATGAGCGCTAAGAAAAATAATTAAATTAATTTGACTTAAATATGTTTATTAGAGGCACGTAAACGTATTAAGTCTCAATTGTGTAATAGTGCTAAGCGAAATTGAACCTGCTTTTTTGGAGTGGGTTAAAAATGCCTATTCCTTTATACCAGAGGTGGTAGCAGAGGTATTCCCTTGCTGGAAATACCCGCTTTTGACCAGTATATTTTTTTCAACCCCTAAAACTGATAGTTGAATAAATAAAAAACCGTTTTTGCATATACAAAATGTATGCATATACTATACTAAAAAAAAGTCATTTAATACATAATTTAAATGTTAATTGCGCGGTATGTGACGTTACTTTATATATTTTAAGCTTTTCATGTTTCAGTCGGAGACTGGGGTAATCCGTTTGCATTGGTAATGGAATCCTCGCAATATTCGATTCCCCAATGTCCAGGGTGCTACGCTGCTACGCCGCTACGAGCTACGGCTACAATAATTACGCCCGTGTGTTGATCGTAAGATAACGTTTATTTCCGGGAGCATCATTTTTTATTTTAGTATGCGGATTTATTGTTTATTCATGTGATGTGTTTTTTGCAAAGATAAAGTATGTAGGTATTTATTCATTACAAGGCGGCGCCCGCCCTTGCTTTGCTGCGGATTATCAAAATAAAATATCTTCTCAACTTTGCAAGATAGTGAAATTGAATAAATCAAAGATTAGTTTGATATAATTGTAAAATAAAATTCATTTTTATGGAGGAGTTTTGGTATACGCCTTTTAATTAATTATTACACGCAATTTAATTTCGAAGGTAATAATAATAAACCATAATTCGGTCAAGTTATAAATAAACCTTCTAATATTACTCACCAGCTGGCTCCAGCCCTTCAGGGTCGGACGCCTCGTCTGCTGCGGCTGCCACCAGCCCCAGCGCCAGCCACCATACCCGCCACATGGCTTCCACTGAGAAAAAAAAAAAAAAGTTTAAATTCTGCAATGTATGGGAGAGAATATGACGAAAAAATAATGTGGAACGAGATTACATTTGTTTAAAAACAACATTAATTTTCCATGCGACTTGTACTTTTTCTTTCGTCTGTTACTTTGATTTCCAGCAATTGAATAACTCTGTCAACTTTCTTGCATAAAGGGCGTTACCATTTTTATTTTATTTTATAAAACAGAATACCTTTGAATAACATTGTCGAAAATCTTTACCGTATTCATACCTAAGTGACTAGACTTTGCTTTGTCTGGCACTCAGAGTTAGTTTTATAAGAAGGCCATGACTCAAAATTGTATGTAAACTAACCATACATTAACTCAGACGCCGTCAGTGTGAGTTGTGGGACATTTATTCGCGATTTACGGACATGGGCTGAGCCCCCCCAACGAGTGGAAGCTCTTGATTGATGATCAAGATGTTGCTTTAGTAACAGCAAAAATAGTAAGTTTATGGTAGCAATTTTGTAGCATTCATTGATTTATATTTACCCTTTTTTATAATCTACTGGCGTACCACAGCTACTTTAATTAGAATTACTAGATTCCCCGGTGAAAAAACGTGTGTATATAACTCAACTTCTAGATCAAGATGAAACATATACCAGATTTTAAGTTACTTCTGAGGAGCAACAATATAACTGTGAAAATCGCATCCAATTTCATCTAATAATTTTTGCGTGATGTGCGTACATACAAACATACGAACACAGATAGACAAACAAAAATTCCAAAAATCATTGTTTTGTCTTTGCCTTCTATAGATTTTAGTAGGATAACTAAGTTTTCATAAATATCTCCTATTAAAAAACATCAACCAATAACAATTTTATTATAATATGTAAGTAGCCATGGCATAGCTTACACATTCGTGTTAATCCCAGTGGAGGCTGCAATTTTTTGCTACAATCCCTCTCACAGTCAGAACTCGTGTGTCGTGTAATCACACGAGAAGCGTGTAACGGATACAATTCAAGTCCCGGTTACAGTCTGTCTGTGACGTTTTAGTATATCACTGGCCAAGTGCGAGACTGCCTTGAAAATGAGGGATGCAATTATTTTTTTCAAGGCGTTTTTTGTGGTTTTGGGACTGTAGAGGGTTGGGTGTGTATTTAGTTTGATATTGAAAGGGTCGTGGGGCGGTCTGTACGCCGTGAATCGTGACAGGTAGAGCAGCTAGTTTCGAATAAATAATTGGCTAAGATAGCCCTATGCAATTGGTATTACATTTTTATTTTGGATCTACTAAATATTCATGGTTTTAACTCATGGTTTCTTTATACAAGTTAAAACTTAAAAAAATAGCCAATATCAACCTGATGACAGAGAACTACGATCCCACCGAAAACCCAATTTTATATCCGTTTGCATATTTACCATTTTCGTTTTGTAAATGAAAACTGGGGTACCGAGGGTACATTTCGTTTATCTATATGCGGAACCCTATAAACTCTTTTACGGTAGCCTAGTTTCAAACAACGGGTCGGGTCCATTGTTGCAGACATGACGTTTTGTACCCGCGCTGTCAAAGAGAGGTCACCCTTTGTCAGGGTTTTTATCTCATGCGTTTTTGTAATCGCACTACCTTTCTACTTGGGAGAATTTCAAGAAGAGTTGGGCTTTTTTAATAGATTATTTTGGGAGGTTTTAGGTTTTTTTTTTTGGTTGTAACCAATACCTATTGCATAATTACACGGAAAAAGACAAGAGCTTGACAATAATTTTACCTATTTATTGAAATGAAATGAAATTAAATCCTTTTATTCTGAGTTTAAAAACCAAATAATCTAAGGTAACATGCACACCAGTAGGTACGTATAATATCAAAGTCAAGTACGAGCAATAATAAATCACGAGCCTTTTTCGGAAGACACGTTTAGTTTTATTTTTTGTTCTCTCTTTAAACAATCAAAGGGTTTAACCGACTTCAAAAAAGGACAAGGTTATCAATTCGTCGCGTATGTGTTTTTTTACTTTTTTTATGTTAATCCATAACTCCGTCAAATCTGAAGGGATATCAAAATATATTTTTTTCGTTTTGTCGGGTGTACATCAAGGTTGGTCCCATACAAGTTCCATATAAGACTCCACGTACAACGTGAAAATCTGAAAAAGAAATTCAGGGAACTCCTCAACGGACATCTGCAAATCACGCACTATCAGCGTAAAAGGTTTAGTAATAGTAGGTAATGGATGTTGAATATGTAAATAATAGTCTTCTTAGTGCTATTCGTTGAATAATAAATTATCTATTGCTGAGATAGGTTAGTAGGTACCTAATTATCAACTCTTTGACGAGGGTCCAATCAACATACTGCTGCCAGTATCCCAACTAATCTGTTTCGCGGGATATTATCCGGCGCAGTATGGAAATTGCCTGGCGAACAGCTAACAGAGGAGTTTTGAAAGCCAAAATGGCCGATCCCTGTTTACGTGTTTCATTATAGTGTTTGGAGTATCGTTTCGCAAACTCGCTGTGTGGGTGTCCTCAATTATAATAATTTTGTATTTTAATTAAGTATTTTTTTTTTGGGTAGGGACTTACCAATTTTAATAACCTCATAGCATTAGAAGAAGCGTATTTTTAGGTACACGTCTGTATAAGACGAGTGTTAGCGACCAGCAGCTAAAGCAATCTTTTTATACTTATCTATGTTTTTATACTATTATATGTTTTTTACTTGTCAAAGGAAAATAAATGAGTGTGCAATTATTATCAACGAGTATTTCAGGTTTATTACCAAAAGGAGTTTTAAGAAGGTTAGCTGGACTAGAAGTAATAGCTTAAAGCTATACGACCGACCATTGTAATATTTTAATTTTGGTATTTATTATACATTTTGGTATTTCTTTTTATTAATGGTGTACAAAAAGGTGTTGTCACTTACTTAAAGTTTTATAACATTCCAAAATACTGTTTAACTTTTAACCCCGTTTTGTAATGTTTTGTAGTAAGACTGATTGTGTATATTTCTTTACCGCAACCAGTAGTCTAACCAAAAATTTGCAAATTCTTATCCATAGTTTTTTTTATCCGACCGCACAAGTAACGGTAAAGTTTTTTAAATCTTTCAAGTGTCTTTTAGACGCAGTCGTGTTTTAGGTGTTTTAATAAATAATGTAATTGTATGACAAAGTGCTACACAAAGTTCACTGGAATTGCGATGTCACGTGTCACGCTTTTCACGTCCAAACTTCTAGCGTCACGCCATGACTAAATCTCACACGCCCACTCATAAATTCCGATACAACATAATGTTCCAAGTGTACCCCTATGTCACGTTTTGGCAAAATGCAACTAAAATTAAAATATTATCGAAACTGAATAGGTATGCACTGGTCATTATCAGTTTATTATTTATCACTAGCTCGACGGTGAAGGAAAACATCGTGAGGAAACCAGCAGGTCCCAGAATTAATTCTGAGACATGTGTAACAGACCCGGTCCGGCGATGGGCTCACCACCTATCACATTTATGGGTCCAAAGAATATCTTGTGAGAAGTGGGTAAAAAGGCGTGAGTTTTTATTATTTTAATTAGGTAGGTATCAGTTTATATGCAATAGCTATACAATGTATCCTTGATATAACAAAACCGGCCATGTGCGAATCGGACTCGCATACAAAGAGTTCCACACCACAGTATGATTGATTCGTGTATGGGGATCCCCTTTATTTCTAAACTTTTTTCCTTATTTATGATTTTTATTATAGCAGCAACAGTATACACATTCTATGAATATTTCAACTGTCTGCCGATCCTTTTTGATCACAATGCCTACGCCGCAAAACGACTTTGAAGGATTACGCCTACACTACGGTTCATGAGATATAACCCACAGACAGACATACGTATGGACGAACAGTGAGGCCTAGTAACAGGGTCCAGTTTGCATGCTTTTGGTACGGAACCCTAATAATCTAGGTACAAAAACATTGAAAGAGGAAAAAAGGATGAGGCCTTCGCAAAACAGATACAACATAACAGTTATTTAGTCCCAAGCTAGGCAAAACGGTTTCAACAGCACATCACTTTGGAAGCGTTTTCTTAACAACCTGTATAATATTCTGAAGAATAATCTACTCCTCCTCTCTTCAAACTGATGTTCCTACAGCATCCATGATGATTTTATTTTAGAATACCTATGTAAAATACTAGGAAATGCAATAAAGAATTGAGTACAAGGAAATATAGACTTGTAGATAATGTAATATCACGAAACATCAGAAGTCCACTTTCGATGGTATGCATTACAGACGTAGTGTTGTCTTCCCAATAATCCTCCTACAACCTATAGCGCAGCTTGTATAGAAGTCAATGACATTTTATAGGAAGACACCTTACACTCTTAAATATAAAAAAATGCACTAACTAAATAAACGGTCACAAAAAAGAAATGAAAATTTACTTTGAATGTACCTACTTGTACATACGGACCTGTGACATTATCATGTTTAGTACTCAATTTGCTGTAAATGTAATAGAAAATTTTCCGAGGCTTTTTGGGATAATATTTATAATTATTAATTGATTGATTACTTCCACTTTAATTTTAATACAACTGCCCCTATTTGCCAAGTATGATAGACAATACGGACACACTTATTAATTTTATTTCACATTTGAATCACAATTGCTAATAACATTTAACGTTTCTATTAAAATTTGTACCTACACCAAACGATTGAGAAAAAACATCTTCCGATGCCAGGTTCATGCGCGCCTACAATAATTTCCAGAAATCTTCTGTTTTTTTTATTGCCCTATTTTGAGCACACGTAACGCATCTACCTCATTTTATATAGAATTTCATTGTTACAATTTATCGGCGATCACCTTTAACACCCTTTCGCAGCACTATCTGCTGAAAGCAGAGCGTAGTCTCGATATAAATGAGCGCTGTAACTTAATCCGAAGTAAACTTTATACGCCCCCGTCCCTTGTGGCTGCCAGGAGTTTCTAGCCAATAGCTTTGGTCTGTGTCTAGAAAACGTTATGCCTTTCATAGGAGGAATCAGTCTATTGAATAAGCGGTTTAGTTTAAAGCTTTTCGTAACTTGTGGATTGCTTTTTGCATTGGTTATTATGTTTACGGATTATTAATCTACTGGTAGTCATAATATAGTACTGTCTGTAATGTTTAAAAAGTAAATACACTCGGCGTCAAAAAAATCGCACCTTCGGAAAATAATACTTTAAACCACTTTTAATCAGATTTAGAATCTATGGTGATGGGACTATTAAGTATCATTTTAAACATTAATTTAACGACATTAAAATTAACAATCATTTATGCCATAAAAAAAAACATTTCACCCAAATAACGACGTTATACAAAAATAATGCATAATTACTTTATAAAAGGGCCGCTCGTTGCGCTACCTTTTAGAGGTATAAAAAGGGGGGGGGGGGGGTAAAACTAGGTTTTAAGTAATTTTTAAGCATTTTTTTGTCTTACTTTAACTTTTTGTCAACAAAGTTTTTCTTCTTCTTTTGCAATCACTTCTTTTTTTATGACCTAGCAAGACTAAAGTACGATTTGCTGAATGTTGATGATTAGACCTATAAAATGATACCTAATAGTCCCATCATCATTGATTCTAAATGGGATTAAAAGTGGTTTTTCAAAGGTGCGATTTTTTTGACGCCGAGTGTAGTACCAGTAGAATACTAATTATACAACAATTTTTAAAAAGAAAAATTTAATCATTCGGTATTTGTCAGTCTGATACACATACAAAAAATTTCTATCTAATATAAAAACTTTCAAACTCCTTTAAAAAATCTTTATGAGTCGTTACTTTAATACATTGTGTGTGTTTTCAATGTGTTTACGCACAATGAAATACATTAAGCCATGACAGATTTTGACCCTTGGGTGGCTTGAAAATGTTTAACTACAAACATGTCAATTTATCATCACGACATGTTTACCTCGGGCAGATCTTACAGTTAAACAACCTAAGAAGGAGTTAGCGGAGTCCGAGCGACGATCTGCGAAATGTAGATTAAAAAAACTACTTAGATGGGAATAGCCGAGAACTCTGCTCAGTGGGGCGGTTTGGAAGAGACACGTCCAGAAGTGAACTGCAAGGATTGATGATTATACAGGGTGACTTTTTTTACCGTCTGGAAAAAAATATGGTGTGATAGGTAAGTGTAACAGATACATTTGGAACTGTTACTTAAAAAAAATTAATTTTTCTATTTTTTTTCTCTTGCTTAAACTAATATGGCACATTACTCAATTGTAGTCAATATTACACACTGAAATGTTTTGAAATAGTATTTTAAAAAGAAACAGGCTCGTATCTTTCATACATGTGCAATCTATCTACAACCGCCAGCTGCCTACATAGTAGTGTGCGTAGTTTTCTAGATATTGTAATTTGCATTAAAGATGACTATATTTATCAATTAATCTCGTCTAGATACCTTGTACTACGTCATATTTTTTTTCCAGACGTGAAAAAAAATCATCTAGTATAAATCTAAACACCCTTTATCCCCAGTGATGATGACATAAGAGTGACCGATTGTTTGCATCCCAAATAGTGTTTACAGTACAGCTGAATGTTTATAAGTAAAGACAAAGACGATTCATAAAGAACAATAGTAGCCTGAACATTAAGCGAATACAATCGCGACAAATGAGATAAGAAAGACGCAGGAACAGTAATTTGGCACCGTGTCAAAATTTGGCACGGAACTTTAATTAAAGCAGCATTAGGCTGGGCTGCGGTCCGTATTCCGACTATGCACAAGGTACGGATTCAGGATATTTTTAGGGCCAGTCATAATACTTAATAGATACGTATAAATAAAAACGGGCCAAGTCGAGTCGGACTCGCTCACCGAGAGTTCCGTACAAACCTGTAGGTATATTATAAGTAAAAGTTCACGCTTCGTTCGCATCTTCAAATTTTTTTACAATTATGTTTATTATAAGATGTCACTAAAAATTTACGGTTTTCGATTTTTTTATTTTATATGTGCTATAAGACGTTGTTTCGCACCAAATTTCAAGATTATGAGTTCACGGGAAGTACCCTGTAGGTTTTGATTCCCTTGTGAGTGTCAAAAATTTGCTGAAATTTGCGGCATAAACGGCTGTATCTTTTGATTGCGTTGATTTAGAAGTTTGATTTTTTCACATCTCCAAGGGACAATAGATTTGAGTGTTTGATATAAATTCCAGCTTGATAGCTCCACGTCACAGAACACTATTGCTCCACGTGTTCCTGAGAAACAGGGTCTTGACGGACAGACAGATGAATAGAGTGATCCTATAAGGGTTCCGTTTTTTCCTTTCAAGGTACGGAACCCTAAAAAACCCGACCTCTGGAAAATCACGCTCTAAAAAGTATTTAGTTTGATATGATACCTAACCCAGTTAGTCACAACGAGGACGCCGGCGGCGGCCCGATACAAAAATGTGTGATTTCCAGTCAAGTGTCAACCAGGACGAGCCGGCGGCATCGCGGCGTCTGGCAGTGCGCCTGTGGTGAAAAGTCAAATGTCAAGGTCAAATGTTTTTTGTTTCTGTCAACTAAATGGGATAATAACAAAAAAAATATTCAGTTTTAGTGACTGCATTGCAAGCTTTTCTACAGTCATGTGATGACGCGTTTATTATCCAATATTAACGCTTTTGTTTTTCAAATGGGCGGCTACAATTGTAACAATCCAGTTAAAACCGGAATGCTGAATATTTGCTCAGCTAAGTACAGAGTTATGTTTGACGGTGGGACTCTTTGTCCCGGAATTGTTTGCTTTTAATTAAATTCCCTTGTCCCAGATGCCCCTCGGGACTCCGGACATCACTACTAAATGTAACACAATGATGTAAGGTGCAGAAATGACAACTGTTTCTATGATCAAGGGATTAACCGTACATATTATGATCAATTGACAGTAAGTTACGATTTCTGCTTGTTAGTTGGTCAGAAATTTCCCCTCCGGATTTTCGTAATTTGATTTATCCCGTTGCTAAATGATTGTATATACTTATAAAATTACTGATGGATGTGATTTTCGTTTTTCGACTGTACATGTTTTGAATTTGTCCTAGAGTAGGTACAAAATAGAAATATAAAGTAAATAGAGTAAAATATATGAGAATGTAAGTGAAATTTCCATTGATCAGTATATCGGTTCGTTTTTCTTATAAAAAACATAATAAGGTTAGCCTTATAAATTCAAAGTAAAATAACAAAATGCTGAACATATATTTCCAAAATTTCAAATATTACGGATGTGTTATGGTAATAACGTTACATCTACTATGATCTACTACTTACAAACATTCTCCTTCAATACATTCCATTGAAATTGATTCGCTTTATTCGGGTCCGTATTCAATATATTCCTATAAACCAGCCCCATAAATTCAATACAACGTTTTAATATTCCACGGATGGGGGTGTATTCCGAAATATTCAGCGTGAGGATGCTCAAAGAGTCACGGCGAGGCAAAACTCTGTTATAATGAAGTCGGCAGTTCTCGATAGCACTCGATTTCACCCCACGATGCAGTGTTGGCGAAACAAAGGCTCGGCAAGCCGGCGGGTTATAGAGTTAGTAATTACGCTTATAGAATAAGGGCCTTCGCTAAATGGGTTTGGGTTTCGGGATTGTTTATGTGTTTACTATATAATAAATGTTTCATCATTATTAAGCTGGTATTTGTGTAAACTGGGTGGTATAGAATACGGCTTCTCTATAATACTAGCTAGTTCAACAGCGTAGTTCCCGTTCCCGCGGGAATATGGGAATAAATTAGCATATTTTACTTCCTTATAATGTAGCTTTTTATTTCCGAAAGAAATTTTAAAATCGATCCAGTAGTTACGGAGCCTACCTATTCAATACAAAGAAACAAAAAATCTAATCTTTCTCTTAGTATAGATTGATTAGTGTTTTATGTTATTTTCTCTTTACACTCAGTCAGCGGAACACAGTAGTGTTATGTAAGTACAGGAATGTAATAGGTATATACTTAATAAGATTCTAAGTGGAATTCGTTAAGCCAAGTCAGATACCCTTATGTCGCTTCAATAATTCTGATAGTTACGTCCCCACTAGCCTAACACTATCTCCAAATCCGCGGTAGGCTCATGTGTGAAGAAATACCATTAACTCAGCCGTGGTCTGTTACGAATTTATGGTCATGAATGATGGTGATGACTATGAGACTCTAAATAAAGATAGAAAAAATATATTTATTAATTAATAAACCAAACCCTACAAAAGTACACTAAAATATGCAATGATTTTTGAGAAAGTTTTTGAGAGTTGTTGTTTTTTTTAGCTTAAAGGCTCAAGATCGCACAACTAACTATTGAGAAGTCTGCGCTGGGTATTGCCCTTCGAGATGTAACAAGAAATATGGCAATTCACAAACAAAAAAGTCACTATAATAGACCAGCAGATTAATAATACCTAATGACGTTACTCCATACAGCAGGTAAAATGACGGCCTGGCAGAAATAAAGAGAAGCCGCTGGACGCAACTCTCTTTCGATGTGTCTCTCTGAAAGACAACGAGGGCTTGTATTCAGTAGTATATACATCCTGTAGCTGAAATTATGACGAACGTTATCTCTCGCAATGAGGAAAAGGGTCTGTAAAACAATGTTCAAATCGTAATATTCTAGAACGTTCTGGAACGTTTGAAATTAAATCGCGTCCTAGTTGGCGGTGTTGGCAACACTGTTCGTGACGAGAACTCTTTATTTATTTAACGAGGGGCGGTTAAAAGAATTGCGTCCGTAAACTAAAAGCTGGCGTTGCAAAAAGACAATGTCGCACCACACCACCCACAGACCGTCCTTACTCTGTTTGTTGTTTGCAATATTTTGTGGAGGTGTAAGCTTAAACTTCATTTTTATTAAATCCGTTAAGTTGAATCACCACCACAAAGGCAAAATTTTACGCCTACAGATTCCTGGCAAATGAATTTATAAACTCCAATAGTGTTTTTATAAGATATTCAAAATTGTTAAATAAAAGAAGGAATGCATCCATTCTTTTGGGTAGTACTCGTTGGAGGTCATTCTTATTTTTATTCTTATATATATATATATATATATATATATATATATATATATATATATAAATAGTTGTTAATAACTATTGTAATTATCAAACTTTGGTAATTAAAATGCCTTGTCACATTTTAATACGTGAAACGCCTCCACAAATAAGTTTTAGCTTTGCAAAATCAAATACCAACTTTCGTGTAAATTTATATCCTTCGTCCACTGTAACCCTTGGGCTGTTAAAACGTTTTCCTGAGCTCTATTTCGTATTTTCAAGCGAAACCATTCAAGCTGAAATATTCCCAGTTAAGGGAAAATTTACAGGTTTTTTGCTGAAATTTACACGTTTTTCGCTTGAGCGAGTCTCCGCTCGCTGGCAGTTCCGTGGTAGGGCCGTGTGTTCGCCAACAAAGCGCAAACAGATTAACGTAGCACGCGAGCTGCCGTTGTGTGCTGACGCTACTTAAAGCCTGTTTACACTTGCTCTTTCGACGTAGTCGCCGAATCGACCACTTGTTTTTATATCGCGAGTTGATTCAATGGAATTGGAATAGAAGAATGTATAACGTTAACGTAACAACAATTCCGATAATGATGTATCAATAAGCTTCAATTAAGTTATGCCATTGCACAGACAAAGAATTTGTGATGTTTCAAATTAATAATATTATTATAAATGTGAAATTATATGTTTTGGATATTTGGTACCTACTTAATTCCGCAAAAAAAGCTTAACTGACTTGTAAGAAATTTGCTACACTGACAGTTAACCTGGATAAACAAAGGATACTTTTTATATCGGAACGTGGACAAAGTCGCGTGTAACTAGGGTTTTATAAATAGAGTGCCTTAACAGTCATCATAAGAATCATATATATTTACCTAATTTTGCCAGATGATGTGATGCCAGAATAATAATAAAATGACGATTAAAACATGCTTAGATTAAATTTAAAATTCATTTATTTCAGTAGGTATATAAAATACACTTTTAAACGTCAATAACAAGGCACACTAAACTCGACCATGAAGATTGATTAAATGTAAACAGCAGCTCATCTCCACTGACGAGTTGCTGGTTCCAAATGCAGTACCCCGAGAAGAGCCAGCAAGAAACTCAAGGGCAGATCTTTTTAATCTCATGTCTTGACCGTGTTGATATCGGTTTATGGCGGCATGTTGACCGACCGAGACGGTTGACCGGCAACGAGTGTATATGGCCCCTTATGCCGACTCGCTTCATGTGCTGAGCAGGCGGAGTCGTTTCTGCCTTCCTGTTGGATTTAGACTAGAGGAGCGCCGGTCAGGTGCTATTTAGATGCAACTGACAAGTGTGCTGCGGAGCTTTAATCAGCAAATGGGAGAAAATATGCACCGTTAAGCTTGGGTCCCACGGTCCGTAAAATCGCGGATGCACGCAGACCAGCTCG
The DNA here is from genome assembly GCA_963855545.1 of Ethmia dodecea. NCBI lineage: Eukaryota > Metazoa > Arthropoda > Insecta > Lepidoptera > Depressariidae > Ethmia > Ethmia dodecea. The sequence continues at coordinate 12,602,188 of OY979446.1, read as the reverse complement.
CACGACGCACCGTGGGACCGGCCTCGTCCGTGATAGCACAGAACGTCTGTGGCGGTGCGCCCGTATCCATCGTGAGTCGGTAACTTCAAAGGTGCGCTCTTCTCTCTCTTTCTTTCGCTTTGCATTATGACAACATAAAAACATCTACACACACCGACACGCACCGTTGGACCGGCCCTGCCTGCGGTGCGTCGCCGTACGTGCTCGTCGGCTGAGTGTAGCTGATCCGTAGAATAGCGGACCGTGGGACCCCAGCTTATGTACGGTAGCTCTGCAGGAAAACTTACACATTTTACATGGACCGTACAACAAAAATCTATTCTCGGGCGTTGGAAACATAGACACAGCTGAATGTACGGAATAAAACCTCAAAGGTATTTTGCAAAAACTCTATATGGTTTTCACGCATTCCGGGGAATTCTGACAGCTGTCATCACAGACCAGTAACTAGGCTGTCATTTCTGAAGTCAACCCTTCCAACCAACCCTTTTAGTCTATTTTTTGTCTACGGATACGTCGGATTTCCATTAACAATTTAACTTTAAATAATAATAATAAATAATAATATAATCTCACGCCTTTCATCCCCGAGGGGGTAGGCAGAGGTATTCCATTACTGAATATACCCACATTTTACGAGATACATTATGTACGTAAGTTTTGAGAAACTCATTGGTACATGCCAGGATTCGAACCCGAGCCTCACTGATTTTCGGCCGACTCTTTAACCGTCAGGGCTATCACTGCTCTTTAAATAAACAGACTAATTTGACATAATCTGTACTTACAGTTTTATTCAGGTATTGGAATATTTTTTAAATGCAGCTAAATAGGTAATAAGGATTTTAGAAGGCATTTTTGCAACAGACTAGTGTCCTTGATACACTTCGCTAGTTTTGCGTCGCGGTGTTGCGGGCACTTAGAATTCTTAAGTTCCTCTCGTCAGCAAAGCAAATCAATGGGCTCTTGCCATTTGACGACGTAATAAGCCAGTGTTCTATATTTCTCTTACGCTGATAAGAAACAGATGTACACCATAAACTCTCATAGCGGTTTTGTTACCTTCGAATGATTTATAAAAAAAAATGGAAATATAAATATATTTTTGTGTTTTAAAATAGGGTTTTTAATAAATGATTTCGCTCATATTCCGCGAGTCAATAACACAGAAGTAGAATGCCATGCATTGACATTAATTAATGAATTTCACATTTCATTGTTGAACCAAAATTATTAGGTTGGACACTCTAACATAGCGGTATTAGCGCTCGTTAAAATTGCATACTGTTCGTCATTGAGTTTCATTTGGCTTGAAATTCGGCAGGTGAAAATTCCTGTGACTGATCTAGAGTACGTACAAATAATCTTTCGTTAGTTGGAAATAAAATAATACTTTGTATTTTTATTTCTTTTTTCAAATTGCTGAAATACCTAGATGCGAGTGTGACAGTATGTTGGTGACGTCAACAAAAAACAAAAATGGCAGCCGTGTTTCTTTGTGACTTTGTGATTTTCACAAAGCGATTAAAATATAATAGAACATAGAGGGGCCATTGGGAATATTTCCATGCAAAACTTTGAAGCATGTTTGAAGCTCAAGCGTCATGTCAGTTAGTATGAACGTGAGCTGTCATTCGGTCGAAATTGTACCAGACTTATTCCACTTGGAATAACTTTTGTCTTCAAATTTTCCTCGCTTTGTCCCCTCTATGCCCTATTATATTTTTAATCTCTTTTTTTTCTCGGTTTTCAGAATGTCATTGGTTAATTTAATTTTTACCTAACAAGCTCGAAAAGATTTATTATGAAACATAAATATTTATTTACAAAGAAAATATACATTAATTTACAATAATTACAGATAAAAAATGTCCTCCAAAGAGGAACCATGTGAGACAGTGCCCAGAAGACTGGCTGCATTCCCTCTCTGGATAGCTAGGCTGATCCTTTGACAGAGATAGAGCTGCCAGCCTTCTGGTCACCTGAAGCCTCGACCAAACGCACTGACAGCTCTTTGAGGAGCTGCCGCGCCGACGGCCCCCACGGAGATTTTGTTTGTCATTCTAAATCTGAGTGCAAAAGTGCATTTTGTACACTAGCGTGAAAGGAGTTTTTAAAATTCGAACATTTCTGCCAGCTCTCTGAAAATGAATTAATACTTATTTCATGTCAGTGCACAAACTTCATTTTTAGAATAATCTTACTGGCCGGCACGACGATTGAATGACAAAAAACACTAATTTAATATATTTTTATTTATTAATAATTTATTTCAGACAAATTATTATCCATAATGTGTTAGTAAAGATCTTAAAACTACGTTAGTAACAACTTAATCTTATTTAACATTAAATATAATCGGCCTGGACTCGAAATGTATGGAGTTCCAGTGCCGCACAACTGGGCAGTCTGCCCGATCCAATATGGAACTGAGTAGACCGCTGGGACTGTCCCGCACTCGCCGCATCAGGGAGGCTATCCTCTTCCGAACTATTGCCTGGAAACTGTCAATTCTAGCCTCTGCAAACATACCTGATGCGCTGCAAAAGCGGGGCAACCCCAACAACATCCTCAGTCCATTATTATACTGCACGCGCAAGGCACTGAAGGATTTGCGAGTATATCTAACCCACAGGCTGCACGTGTAAAATGTAAGCACAGAGATCTAAAAATAGAAAAACTTTCTATAAAGCCCTTTTTTATTGCACCTAATATTTTCCCCACCGTAGTGTATTGAAAAATTGTGTGTTCCGCTTGGCAACAAAGTTATTATGCATCTTATATCTTTGAAACCCTCGCTAAGCTCAGCTCAGTCGACAATACAAGTACTCGCGCCAAATACTTTGCAGCATTACATAACAAGTAACTACGATTGCATCACAGAAGTACACTCAGTCGATTTTTTTCCAATCTTGAAAATAATAATAAATATTTTTTCATAGAATTCTCCATAGAAAACGGTCAGGTCATAGGAAAAGTGCCAATATTATGTTTACATTTGATTTTTAAGTCACAAAACAACTGGGCAGATGAAAAGGCCCACCTATCCCTCCCACTGTGCAGTACTATTCATCCAATAGATTGGACAGGACAAAACGTATGCATCGCGCAATGACAGGGCACGGGAGCCCGCGGCGCCGACAATGCAGAGAGCCATCAATTCATCCGTCGATTAGCTGCGCTTTTGCTGTCTGTACATATAGATCTAGTAGGTACAGTATCTAGTAGGTGTCTTGATATTAGCCGTGTAGCATCGATTTGTGGTTTGATATGTACGTACGTTGCTCGATTTGGCTATGCGTGGTATTATCCTCTAAATTAATAACGGAAGTGTGTGTATTATTGTATTACGAGATGTGTCCGAACAGGTTTGGAAAACTTACTATTTGCCATTTCTAAATCATTCCTTACTAATCCCCTTATGAGTGATGGATCATCAAAAATCCGGTCTTAGTACTTGTCTGTGTTATACAGGTAACTAGCGACCCGCCCCGGCTTCACACGGGTGCAATTCTAATACTAAAACCTTCCTCTTGAATCACTCTATCTATTAAAAAAACCGCATTAAAATCCGTTGTGTAGTTTTAAAGATTTAAGCATTATACGTACTATGTAGTGATTTCTGTGCAAAATTTAATGCTTCTAGGCCCACCACCCTAGTGAGAGTTACGTAGTTCAGCAGTGGGATAATACGGGTTTAATGATGATGATATTTTTGTTAATAGATAAGATACTCATCTACTATGTTTATGCAATTTTGTTACTATCAAACGTCTTCTTTTAATAGTAGGTATAAAAGGCAAAGTTCGAACTTGCATTTCGATTGTGCTGTTGTAAGGTGAATTTTATATTAGGTACTTATAGCATTTTGCATAAAGCAATAACTTTTTTAATTTGTTTTTCTTCCAGGGAAACCGGAAAATACGTGATCAAAGGAAAGTACCTAGCGTAAAGGAAAGTCTAAAACAGTTTCATAAAACCATAATATAAAGAATCTGCATCACAGCTATTTCATTAACAGCAAAAGCAATAAGATTGTTTGCCAAAAACAAGAGCGTTCTACAACGGAATCATATTACAAAACCATTTAATTCGCTCTGGTTTCAATAAGCTCTCTGTTAAGAGGGAAGAGGGGCAAACAGAGGCACACCGACGACGCTCTACCCATAACTCAGTTATTTCCCAGACAAGTAAGTACCTAATGACGGCGCGTTTCGTTTCTGGTCGTTTATGTAGTAGACGTTTACAATGTTTGTTCCTACCTATATGCATATTCAATGAAAAATTTGTAGTTGATTACATTAGGTAGGTATAGTAGTATGGCGGCAAAATTATAATCTAAGTCCTAATAAAGACAATTAGCTGAGAGGCGTAGTTAAATATAAAAAAGAAAAATATTAAGCTAAAAAGGTTAGATATATACGGGTTATAACTGGCTGAATCTTAGAATTCTATTCAGAAATTATAAAATATTGAACTAAATTATTTGAAGTCGTAAAGAGTGTTTTTTTAATTGCCTTTGAGTTGTTTTTATAACATATTTTTAATAAGTGCTTTTTTCAACCCGTCTTTCTATCACAATACCAAGAACAACTTTCATGGACAATCGGTGACTATCCTATTATAGTACATAATTATCCTGCTAAAATTAATTATAATCGCGAAACTTTATGAGAATTTATAGATTTTCTGCAAAAACTATTAAAAGGATGTTGATGAAACTTTACAGTAATATAGCTTATTCATCAGAATACCTTATAGGCTAATATAATAGGAAACAATAATTAATAGTATCATTATTATTAATGATGATCCAGCTTGTGAGTCAGCGCAACTTGCACATACCCCGGCAACAGTCTGATTTCGTATAATATAATGGACATTGAGCACTCCAGATGGAACAACGGCTTAGCATTTGATGGATGGATTAAGAAGTATTTATCCTGTCTGCGAATTCTACGAGAAGCGGTATTTGGAATTTAAGCTATGATTTTTGCAGATTTCTAAATGCAAATATATAACTAACGGTTCTACGCGGTTTCACCTGCGTAGTTTCCGTTCCCGTGGGAATACGGGAAAAAATATTGCCTATGTCACCAGGGATATTCTAGCTTTCCATTGGTGAAAGAATTTTTAAAATCGGTCCAGTAGTTTTTGAGTTATATATAATATACAAAATTTGGCTCTTTGTAATATTAGTAGTACATATAGTTAAAAATTAAAGATCGTATAGAAGTATAGATAAAAGAAAAAACTTAAAGGCTGACTGATTGACCTAATCACAGCAGAAACAGCTGGCTCTAAGCATAAAATTTTGCAAAAAGGTTCTCTATATGACTTACTAGCAGCGCCCCGCGGTTTCACCAGCGTAGTTCCCGTTCCCGTAGGAATACGTTGATAAAATATAGCCTATGTGTTATTCTGATGTATAAGCTATATAATTGTAAAGTTTCATAAAAATCCGTTTAGTAGTTTTTGCGTGAAAGAGGAACAAACATCCATACATCCATAAAAACTTTCACGTTTATAATATTAGTAAGATTAGTAAGAAGTGAGCACTTTTTGGTTCTTGGAATATAGCACTTGAATGGGAATTAACAAGATCCCCACAGGTAACACGATCGGTGTTTTCAGAAAATTGATCATCTGTGGGCGGTTTTAAAGCGGTTCTAATGCGCCCTTGTGGTTAATGCGTGGAATGGGCGATTAATCTGCGTTCGAAACCTTCGGTAGCCTCCTTGGCGATTCATCTATTTATTGAACATTTTAATTGATTAGAATATTCATTTGGTCGTGAACTCTCGTGTCCCTAGGGTGGCTTAAAAATCAGGCACTTAATAGGCCAAAACACCATCTCCCAACCCGCGGTGCTATGACCCATTCTTCCTAATTTGTAAGGAAATATCTTCAGTTCACCAGGGGCTTACGGGTTGATGATGATGTATTTTACTTAGGAGAAGATTTTATTTCCCAGTTACAAAAGTACTCCCGTAACCCTTAAACTGGATTATCAAATCTCTGTTTTATGAGTATGTACCTAGATTCACCAGCAAACTTTTGTGTAAAATATTCACTTATTTTATCAGTTCTTGAAGACGTCTTTTAATCAAATACTTTATTAAAAAGTGCAGCGAATCTTTGAGAATACAAGGAATGGCAAGGCTCCAACTGAAATTGGCTGGCAGAAAGCAGCGTAATTCCTTTGTCTCTGGGGGAAACCATAGTACCTACTTGCCAGTGGTTTTTGTATTGCTCGAAGGCTTAATTACTTTTATAATTCTATCTCCTTTTCTTTAATATAAATGCGAAAGTTTAAAGGTTTATTCGTAACGATTGTCACACATATCTATTCGGAAACGGATCACCACTGCGTCAACTTGTGCCGTTTTTTAATTAGTTGTATCAAATTCAAGGTCACACAACTCAACGCAACAACACAACCTCGAGCAAGATAGGCGAGGCGGTGTCGTTCCATTTTTGAGTTGATAATGAAGTGTTCTGTATCCAAAGTTCGAAGGAAAATGTTCTTAAATTTTTTCTTCTAATCTTTTTGACTGTAATAACGGTGTCTGTGGACCTACCTGCATCGCACGCACGACACGCTTTATTCCTTAGTAAGGGCTTGTTCACAATAGGCTACCAGTTTGTGACTGACTGCAAGTCATCGGTGACCATTCACTATTTAGAATAGAGCGTTCGCACTACGCGAAGAGTTTGCAGTATGCTTTTGCTTACTGTAAGCTTATTGCGACGCCTTTACTATGAAAAAGTACGTACACTGCGTCCGTGGCGGGAAGATGAACGGGCACCATAAATCAAGCGTCAATGGGTTAAAGGATTTAATATGAAAACAAGATAAATAAGTTAGTAAAGTCTCTCTCCGCCTCTTAAGCGTGAGGCTAGTGAGACCGAGTACTAATGACTAGCTCGATGGCGAGGAAAAATATCGTGAGGAATCCCGCAAAATTAATTCTGAGGCATGAGTGATTCAAAAAATATGCTAGTTAAAACTGGGTACCTATTTCAATTAAAGGAATACCTTTGCCGACCTGCCCGGGTATTATTATTATTATACAATCCTAAATTAGGACATGGAGTATATCTCGGGAAACAAAGGAAGTTATGTTCAAAAACTAGTTTGTGAGAAATCTGACCGCGATGACGATTTCTGCTATAGAACCAAGCACAATTCGTCAAAGCGGTCAAAAAGCGGACACAAGTACAGTCGGGCACGAATAAAAGGCTGGAACGGGCTGCAGCGAAGGTGAGTGTACTTACTGATCCCACTCGCTCCTCTCGACGGGATTGAGGGGGATGGAAGGCTTACTCCGCTGGATTACTATTTTAGTTTCTTTCATGAGGGCTAGCTATTTTCAAACTATATTTTGTGCTTCTGTGACGGAATAAAATATAAATACTAGCTCTTCGTTAAGATTATAACAAAGTAACACAAAAAAGTAACATATTTATGAGCTAATAATATATATGGTATGGACTGTTTATCCACAAAATTTTATCTGGATTTGTTACACCATTAAAAGCGGGATTGAGTAACAAATATCACAAAGTAAGCGTTCAAAGATTGCAGGATAAAAATGTGTGAACATCCAAATGTATTAACGTCCAGCGTCTCAAAATCCAAACATCTGAACATCAAACATCATTAACACAACATTTAAACTTTTAAATATCCAAAGATCTCTACGTCTACACACCAAAAGTTGTCAATATCCTATTTTATAAATATAAAAATCTCTTAAAATATTATAGAAAATATAATATAACTTATAATTACGTCTCAACATCCAATCGTCTAAATATGCGATGTTTATGACTTAGAATATTAATGGGGTAGAGATACGACTGAAAGATCAACGAACGGAGGACTCATCAGAAGACTCAACGTAGATCTTTGCCGGAAAAATGTATTATGCAAACAAATTCTCCATTCCTCCAGATGGTGCCGATAAAAACGTTAAGCTTTTTTATATTTTTAAATTTACATAATTATCCCGTGACAAAAATGAGTAAATTATTTTATGAATTGAATATTAACCAAGGCAACGTAACGGTCTTATTATATATTATTGTTATTTTTAACTCCCTAAAACGATTTTTTTACAATTTTTCTTTGTCTGTGAAAGAGTTACCCGGTCTTTGCCTTTTTAAAAACTGACTTTGAGAAATCGGCAACAGTTTTAATTTTTTTTTTAATTTATGTATTAGACACAAAACAGATTAAAATTTTAGATGCATCGTAATAAAACAGATGTGTATGAATAATACATTATGATATAAGTGCGGTAGGTTGAAAATTACAGCCGAAGCGACATTGCTAGCCCGAGCCGTAGGCGAGGGCTACAAGTAAGCAGAGGCTGTAATTATTAAAGCGCACGTATGTCATACGACGTTTTATAACACATTTGCGAGGAAATAAAATAAAACTCCGACTATGGTAAACGAATAAAAACAATACAGCGTTAAGAAAAAGCGCGCGGCGCGCATCATCATTTTTTTTTAGGAATAGGCACAAAAAAACAGCCAGTACTTTTTACTAATAAAGTAAAATAATATTTTTGTGTTTTTGTTACAAATTGGTTGTAATTTACTGTCAAAATTAATTAAATTAAATAATTATGTACATAAATATTTCTTTAATATATTTTATCTCCCAAAGTTAATTTTAATCATAAAATGTTGACAACTTTTTTGACATAAAAACTCTTTGCTGAGATTTTAAAAAGTACCGTTCGTTTTTAGACGGAGCATCTTGATAAACCGTGCGTATTACTTTACACTTACCGCACTTGGGCGTAATGAGATACAATACGATATTGAAATTGGTGAAATAAGACACCTTTTACGAGCAAATGTGTTATAAATATATTTATAACCCTTACGTATGCGTGTACAATACGAAAGTTACACTTATTTGATAGAATCAAGTGTTATATGATGATAAATTAATAGATTTATTTTTCAATGATATTGCTTAGTTGAAATTTTATATAAATGATTTAAATTAAATTATGGGGAAAAGTTAAGTTATTATCATGATTAAATTAAAATAAATGTTTTAGTAGCGCCAATATTAGGTTAACATTGTCAACACGAATTTTTCGGAATTAATCGATGTTTATTGTGTTACAAACGTAATATACAAAAAGGTTTTGTACCGCTATTGTAGCTATCCTATTTACATAAACATTTCTCCCACCCCCTTACCCCTTCCGACCCTTTCAACATCCCCTCTACCTACAAATTGGCCCAAGTAATTCACTTAAACTTAATGGTCTTGGGTGACAGTCTGTATGAAAATTATTCCACATAGTAGTTTAGTTTATAACATGTCTTACTGAGTCTTAACCTGTGAAAAATGTTTGTGTAAAGAGTGCACACAATGACGTGATAAGTCATGTAATGGAGTGGTTACAGAATAAAGGGGCCAACCTCGTTGCACATTAGGTATACAAAACAAATTGCTTTATACCTATATAAAAACTGTTTTATTGTACCCATATACTCGTACCTACTGATTTTATTGATAAAATGACTTTGTTACCTATTTACTATAGGTACAAGAATTTGCAACTCACATCATAAAAATCCAACATGGCGGTAAGAGATGCCATATTGAAAGTCAATGAAATTATTGATTACAATTTTGTACCACGACCATATTCCCCGAATTTATGGAATTCTCTAGATTTCTTGATGCTACCGGGCCGAAAATAGAATACATTTTGTTGGAAACAGTCTCATAACGACCACACTCTCCATTCGGTTCTAAGAAGGGACTCTGCGGAACCACAGTTCTATTATGGAAACGAAAACATATCGTCAGTAGTATATAAACTGACGAAATTATTCTGAGAGCTTCGATAAAAACTGACCGTATAAAGAAGAATAAACGGATACCCAGTCATGAATAGATTTGGAAGTTGCTAATTTCCTTTAGTACATTATCTAAAAGAGTTCTAGAAATTAAAATATAGGTAAAATAATTATGCTGCATACATAATTATGTTTTTAAAAGAAAACGAAAGTAGTCTAAGCCTATCAACTATAGTATCAAGTAATCATTCAAACGACTCTTACTTTTGTACAATTAAATACAGACAAAACAATACTATAATATTAATTTTTTTTTTATTAATTTTTTTTATTAAATTATTCCGGGATCAAAGGTAGCCCCTATCATATTCTGGTCTTCCAGCAACCTATCTCTATCCAAAAAACGACGACGATCAAAGTGAAAAGTCAAACACACTTTGCATTTATACCAATAATAAAATTTAAGTGTCTGTCTATTATTTCAAAATAAATTACGAGAGTTATTGGTCAATCAATTTTTGTCAAATAAGCTCCGAAACCGCTCTATTGATTTGAATTAAAATTAAAGGGATTAAAACAAGTTTAGAAGATATATTTTATTGATAAGGGGAAGTAAAGCGAGGGTGGGCCGCTAGTTTATAATATTTGTGGGATCCGTAAACAAATGCGAACAATACCCAGGTTGAGAAAGACAACCCGACACAGGAACATACTACAGTACCCCCAAAAACAAGTCAACACACCTACGGCATGTTTATTCATAAGAAATTCTGTAACTAGGTTTATTATGGGGCTTTGACGACATCAAAGTGTGAAAGGCATACTAACTAGAGAGAGTTCAGAGTCCTACCCCTACTCATTAACATGCTACACAAAATCTTCAGTACTACAAATATACAAACAAATAGGTAGAAAAAATGGTTCTTTACCACCACATAATATGATTTTGTTTTGTATGTATTTATTCGACGGTGAAGGAATACATTGTGTCCTCACCCGGAGGTCCTAGAATTAATTCTGAGATATGTGTACGTAACACCACCCCGGCCCCGATCCGGCGATGGGCCCACCACCTACCTATCATGTTTAGGGGTCCTAAGAATATACTGGTGAAACGTGGGTATTTACAGAAACGGAATACCTCTGCATATCCACTCGGGGATAAGGCTTGGACTATTTATTTATGTATTTAATGTAACGATGGAGACAATTTTTTTTATTTTGTTATTATATTTTTAAAAAGTGTTTTATTCAATTTAGGCTCACACTTTGCTAACTATTACTAATTATTGTTTCGTGCACTTGACATATACCACAAGCTAAACTAGGAAAATGATAAAATAAAACAGCAAACAAACATAAACGGAATTCAAATTAATTACGGTCGATAGCAAATTGAAGGTAAAAGCAATTTCGCAGAAGGTACACAATTCTGAGGCGTAACTTCAGTGTAATTATACCTACCTAAGGAGCGCTGGCAAGGCATTCATAGTTAATCGAAGTCGAGGCGATAATTGAATGAGGCTTAATGAGTCGGTGGCTTCCAATCGTCGTTGAAAACCATAAATCGGTTTTTAGTCGATTATTCTTTTTATGGCAAACGAATTCGTACGCTACAGTGGAGTTTTATGTTTTTTTCAGTAACTTATCGATTGAATGCGAGTTTAGTGATTTAAACAATGATTTATAAGTGTATTTATACTTCAATAAAACGTAAATTAAGAGCGCAGGTAAACAAGTGAAAACAAATTGCATTGTTTTCCATAGTTTGTAGCAACTGAATAACTCACGACACCAATTTACTGCAAAAATTATTTTACATCATAAAAAAATTTAGAATTATCTATAACACATTGGCAAGAAAAATACTGTAACTGAAATTAAAACACTATTTTCAGCTCCTTGAATTTCCGATACAATATAATGCCATATTGTTTTCACTGTAAAAAAAGAGTACTAAAATATTATGAAAAAAAAAAACTAATCAACGAGATTATGGAAACCTTACCTTAAATGATTCCTCCTAACACTCCTAACCTAATAATGTGCACATTCCTAATCAGATACTGTAAAAGTCTCACTAAAGCGCACTTAACCCTTTTTGCCAAAGATTAAATATTTCAGATAATAGTTTTAATGCATATAGGTAGTACTGAAATGAGTTAGCTGAAACGCGAGTGGATGAGAGCGCTGCGCGCGGGGCACTGACCAAGGCTGGCTGACGACGCTCCACCCCCTGCGAGCGCGCGAAACCTGAAAGATGACTTCAGCCACAGACGGTGCATTAGGCAAAAACAGCCTTATCAAGGCATTGTAGGTAAGGGCCTAGGGGCCGCTTGATCTTGTTGTGCTGTCGCTATGGCATTTGTCCATGTTTTGTTTGATGAAATTATCTGGTAGAGTCTGATTTTAGAGGGCGCGCTTTGGTTAACCGTCAAGTTCGTTCGCGATTATGACGTAATGCTCAAACAAGCTACTAGCTTTTAGATTATGTAAAGATAAAGTGTAAGTACGCTCTAGAACTACTGATCTGGTTCTGAACTTTCTCTCACTGATACAAGCTACGCTACTACCGAGAGATATTTTAATATTAATCGTAATCAAATCTTTCGGCGCAGCTAGTTATCCCATTAAACCCCAAGATGCAGATAAAAGAAATTATCTATTACTGTCCTCATCCGCATGGTCTTTTCCTTCTTGACTGGTCTCATAATACAACTAGTGAGACCGAATGCAAAATAATTTAAGAACGTTTTATTATCCGACCTCTCTACCCCTACATATTGTTTGGCCGCTCAGCTTGGGCGGGCATTCGATACATTGCGCGGGCCCGGAAGCGCCCTTTGTGGACCTTTGTTTTGCGTACCAAGGATCCGTTATAACTGCTGCTCATGCTGGCTCACATTTTCCTTTTCCCATTGACTCGAAATAGGGTCAGGTCATTACTGAAACTGACTGTTACATTTTCACGACCCCATAAACTTTTTAATTAACCATATCAGCTTGAGCCAGGATAAATTAAAATATAAACTTTACTTAACAATAACTTATATAAAACGCGTCACAATACCCCAATTAGTGTATTAGTATAACAAATTATGACGCATTCGTACTTTAGTTTTGTCTAACCAAAATTCTTAAATAAAGAGCAATAATACGGTTTTTATAGGTAACCTTGAATTCAGTTTTGCTAATTCATTTTTAGGATATTTTTTACACATTTGAAAATAGCTGAAATCGATTAAGTAGTTGATACTGAACAAACTAATTTCAGAAACTGCGCTTATTATGTTACATATTGTACAGGATCACTGGAAGCCTAGGGTTAAGCTTATGGCTAGTTAATAAGTACTACGTATAATGTAGCTTCACTCTGCATTCTCTATCGCATGTATCATGGGGAGTGCTCCGAGGAATTGTTCGAACTTATACCGGCCACAGCGTTTCGCCAACGTTCAACGCGACAAAACTATCATGCACACCACCTGGATAGTTGGCGGTCCACCACTGTGAGATTCTCACGAAACTTTTGGCCTCGCACAACCGATCTGTGGAACAAATTGTCGCCGGTGGTATTTCCGGACCGATACGACCTTCAAACCTTCAAGAAGAGAGCGTACTCCCACCTCAAAGGCCGGCAACGCACTTGTGACTCTTGAGCTGCAGGTGTCCATGGGCGACGGTAGTCACTTACCATCAGGTGACCCGTCTGCTCGTTTGTCCCCTTTTTTTTATAAAAAAATAAATAAAATAACAGTACTTAACAATTCCAATGGTTACAAAAGTTCTAATCACCATGTAGCCAGCTTGTCTACTCATCAAAATGTTAAAGGCAAAAGCTGAGTCATAAAACAGAATCCTTAATAGTTTTTTTACAACTTTTGTCGGTGAAAATTCGGTGTTGTTATTTTTGAATGTATTGGCTAGATATACGTATCTATAGAGACATCGCAGTTTGAAATAAAATATTGTTAAATAGTAAGACTTGGCATTTTAATAAATACTGCCATGACTTACAAATATTTGAAAAATACTTTTTTATAAATATTTGTATTTGCATTGAATAACCACTTTTTATTTATAATCATTGTCTTGGTGCTTCCTTGGTGTAATGAAAAATTACATAAGGCAACAGCTGCGGACAGCAAAAAGATTTAACGATTATCTCAGCCAGAGCTCGAAATAAAATCTTTTATAATTTTTCCTCGTCAAAAAGCATTTGCTTGGCCATAAACTAATATTTTTTACAACTCAGATGTTTTTACTCTTATTAAACCATAAAGTCCTTTTAAAAGAAGATAAGGTTTCAGCTACGGGTTTCAGAAAAAATAATGATATTATGGCAATTTAAAAGACTCACCACTTTTAAATTTAGAAGATTATTCTATTAAACTACTTTTTTACGGCTAATTGGCTAGCCTGGCAACGGCATTTTTGGTTCAATTCATCATCATTCATCACCCTTCAGCCATTACGATCCATTTCCCCATTTGGAACAACGTGCCAATGAAACGGTGGCGCAATCAGCCTCCGTTTTTGCAGCTAGGCGAAGCGTATTTACTTTTCATCCTTCTACGAATGAAATTGGAAATTTAAATTATTTTTTTATTTATTGTACCTAATCAATTTTCTTATATTGTACTTAATGAAGTCTTGGACACAAAACTAAAAATGAGACGTAATCATTTATATTTTTTAACTCTATGAGATATACTAAGTAGATATTTTTAATACAACTTGTGCTTCTTTGTTTTCACATTATTACCAACCGATTACAAATGACAAAAGTATGTGTAATGTAAAGTGTGTCAATGAAAAATGTTGTTCAGCAAATAATATATTTACAGCTAGGAACAAAGGAACAATAGGAACAATATTTTCAACTGATACCTAAATCACTGAATTAATTGCTACAAAGCCGCAAATTAATTTGAAAACTGCGATTTTACCCACTGCGTCCGTCTCTATCTTTTCCAGCGTGTTTGAAAGAGGTGAACCGATATCGAATCGATGTAACCAAAAGGCCGTACAAATGCTGGGCAAAGTTAGGACAATAACTGTCAAAGCCATAATAATGTGGAAGGAGCTTTTGAATGTAGTCCGGTTTCGTTCGCCACTAATGAGTTACGCTTTGATGAAATTTCCAGATTTAATCAGAGCAAGGGGCGGGGTGTTGTGAAATATCGGATATTTGGAAATTGGGAGTTTCTTAGCGCAAAATAATAACACAGGTTTACAGGCTAAATATGATAGCACTGTGGTTAGTGAACCCGTCCCTCAACCTCACGGTTCGGGTTTGAATCCTGATTAGGGCAAGTAAGCATGCAACGTACTTCGGAGCTATTCAAAAAGTATTGTAATTACAAAACATTGTAAGAAAATGTTCAGATCCCAGAACTTATTCTGAGGCTTTAACGTCCGGAGATGCCTCACCCCATGTTACATTTAGGGTTCCGAAAACTATACTGGGGAAAGGGTGTACTTCCAGGAATGGAATATTTCTGCCGACGTCCACGGGGCTAACGGGGTGAGCCTATTTTATTTTATTTTGAGACTCGGATCCTTTAGCTGCCGTGATTGGTGAAAACTATCGTATACTTAGTATAGAAACGTCACGAATACTGTATTATTTTTCATGACAACGGCCAGCCACGATTTGAAAAGCACGGGGAGCTTGACACATTGTACTTTGTAATGTTCTTATTACAATCACCTCAGAGGTCAGACTCGCACTACTAGTGTAAAGTTTCATGTGCTCTTGACTGTAAAAAACGGTGATAAAGTTAAACAATTGTTTAATGTAGGTATCATGGTTTAGCAGTGTTGTTAAAAAAGTGACAGTAACTGTTTCAGGGACAACAGTGTCTAAACAACGCTCTGTGATAACCCGTGACCGTATTTTTAGTCGTAGACCAATTCTAACTACTTCACCAGTAGTTTTTCATAAATGTTTTAATTTCAACTGTAAAAAGATCCAGTTCTTTATCATATTTCAGCAAATCAATCCTCAGTCAGTCAACATCCCGTTAAATTCGAATTCAAGCTCGGAAAGCTCTGCGAAATCAATCAAATTTTATGAAACTACATTACGAAGTTTTGGATCGCAATATTCGTCACATCCGATCGCTTTGTGAAATGGAATCAATACCGTATGGGTTATGTAATATTTATTAAAAGGAATGTCGCTAGTTTTGGGTGTTTCACTACAGTCTGATTAATCGACATTTAGACATAGGGCTTTATTAGTTTCCTAAATGTTTCTATACTCTATACTCGAGGGGCTACTTACTAGCAGAGGTTTTTCAGGTGGTGAGTCAGTTAAACACTTTTTAATTAATTTACATATTTAGTATTTATCAGGTATTTTTATATAATTATTCTAAAGATCAGGATATATCAAGTAACTAATTTCAATAATCCTATTTTCTAAGCAGCGATAATAAGTACTATTGCTATAATGCTGGTGATAATTTTCAGAAATGGAATAGGATAACGGCGTGAGCGTGAGTATGTATAGAAATAATGTATTATCATTATTTTTATACATATAATTTATTTATTTTATTTTTTATTATTCCTTTTACAAGTAATAATACAATATTAAATTACACTCGCCAAACTGCAATGAAAAGAAAATCTACGATACAACCTGACCTCTAAACGACGTCATGTCGCCGGATATAAGTAAAACTGACTTCTTGATGACTTTTATTACAAAACAGTTGACTATGTGACGTCACTTAGAGGTCAAGCACTAACGCAGATTTTCTTAAAATTATAATACATATGAATTGAGCTTGATCTAATATCTAAAATAATTCTGAGACATGTGTAAACAGTCCCGGTCCGGCGATGGGCTCACCACCTATCACGTTTAGGGGTTCAATATATCTCGTGAAATGTGGGTATATTCAGTAATGGAATACCTCTGCCTACCCCCTCGGGGATAAAAAAAAAAGGCGTGAGATTATATTTATATATTCTAATATCTAGAAATGGTTTCGTAATGGAATCACCAAATTTTCTTTACTTTCCGAATTAGGAACCTACTGTGAAGGCCGTGAAAGAAAAAGACTACAAAATCCAGCACATGTGGGCCTCACGTTAAATGGAAAAGGTGCGCGGCGATGAGGGTCCTCGATTTTAACGAGGCGCGGCATGAGAGCTCTTGCCTCTAGGACTCTGCTTAGGGTCACCAGCAAGCCGAGGAAGACTTGTTTTATAATCGATACAAATTAATTTCATGCTTTTGTTCTCACGTGTAAAGCACTCATGGGCTGGAAAGGCGGGACATTGGTCGCGCGTCGTGGGTCACGTTCGACCGTATTTCTGTGGGACCGATTTTAAACAAACATCGAACATTACAAAAAAAACGTCTTTTCTTACCTTTCTCGACTCTGTGTGCCTACCTAGATTCAAAATTTAAAATTTCTGTAATAGTACTCGGGTACATAAGACACGAAATAAAACAATACAGCAATGAAAAATATATGTAATGAATGTTGCTAAACACCATATTATGGTAACTCAATGCATTGTCGACGATTCTACGATCATTTTTATTTAACTCGTGTATAGATGGTTCTTTCAATAGAATAACGTTGAATCGATTCATTACACCGAGAGCTTGAACCGAGAGGCACAATTTAAACTAAGGTTTCAATAAAATATTTAATTAATCTATTATCTAATATATTTTATAGGTCTAGAGATAGATCTCTATTTTATTTCTATTTGTTTTCCCTAGAGAACTATTCGGTGCATCTCTATTGGAAAACAGCTAATCAAAAATGCAATTGGAGTTGGAACTACCGTTCTGCCGTTGCGGGAGCAACCTATCTAAATCAACTTTACCGAAGAACAAGTTCCGGCTTCTAGACTCTCTCGGTGAAATTGGATGGACCGATTGCAGATTGAGGCAACTTCTCCGCGGTACCATAAAACTATGGCGAAAGGACGAGCCACTGCTTGTGCCAGTGGCTCTCAACACTGTCCCCTAGGAAATATTACAAAAGGTAAAAAAAAATAGCTAGTATGGAGGAACGGAAGTGGAATGCTCCTCCATCGTGAAAAGGGAAGATCTTCCGCCAGGCGAGGTGATCGTGCCTGGGGACCGCGGTCCAACGGTTGATGTTGGACAGTTGTATTTATACAAACTCATTAGAAAACTCCGATAGCGCGGTTTAGAACTCGGCCGTCTATTGGCGCGTTCCATGTAACTCGGCCTTCTATTGGCGCGTTCTATGTAGTGTCGCTACATCACTCCCCCTCCAAGACCGGAGGTCGATTCGATTTCTTGTGCTGCGTCGTTGCTTTGTAGGTAGCTTGCAAGTGCCAGTGCTGCTCCAAGTCTGCGGTGATTCGAGACTGAGCGGGTTGCTGCGACTGTTGAAGTGCCCGTAGTTCAGTGTGCAGAAACCGCCACGCCGGCGAGGGTGACCAGCCGCTGTAGATTCGGACGTGGGCTGCGGTGAACTGTGCGTGGGCCGAGTGCTGTCGCTGTGAGTGATGAGCCTGCAGGACCAGGTAGCACGGTGCGTCGGCTGCGTATGGACCTGATTGGGCGAGATTCTGGCTTGCTGTGCGACTGCTGCTGCTGACCTTGAGTGAAGGTTGTTTATGTGATGGCGATGATGCTTCTGAAGTCCAGGTGTTCCAGAAGGTTGCGCTGATGTCCAGGTGTCGAGGGTCACCAGTATGGAGGAGCGGAGGTGGAATGCTCCTCCATTGTGAAAAGGGAAGATCTTCCGCCAGGCGAGGTGATCGTGCCTGGGG
The DNA here is from genome assembly GCA_963855545.1 of Ethmia dodecea. Lineage (NCBI taxonomy): Eukaryota > Metazoa > Arthropoda > Insecta > Lepidoptera > Depressariidae > Ethmia > Ethmia dodecea. The sequence continues at coordinate 12,583,579 of OY979446.1, read as the reverse complement.
ACCGCGGTCCAACGGTTGATGTTGGACAGTTGTATTTATACAAACTCATTAGAAAACTCCGATAGCGCGGTTTAGAACTCGGCCGTCTATTGGCGCGTTCCATGTAACTCGGCCTTCTATTGGCGCGTTCTATGTAGTGTCGCTACACTAGTAATAAACTATAAAGTCATTTGTTTCTGGGTAAACTGAGTTACTCTATCTAGCATAATCTGATGACCTAAAATGTACATAGTATGTTTTCCTATCATAAATCCAGAATTCATAAGAGGTTTGGTAGATCTTCATATACTTATCGTCTTTTGAGAGACGGTGTATCGCTATAAAATTATCGTGTAACCGAAAAACTTTTCATTGTATAGTCATGAGTAGTTAAGCTTTTAAATTCGAGTTATCGTGGTAGGTACCCATTTAAGACTCACAGCAGGCAGTGATCGTAGATCGCTGTCAAAAAAAGTTTTGTCCAGAAACAAGTCCTTTGACGGACTTGGAAACATTTATTATGTACCGACAGAATTAATACTAAGTATTTATGCACTTGTAGTTACTTTTACGTCAGTGCACAGTGGGAGCGCTCCGTAAATTAGGTATAAAATATTTTTTATGTTCTGATCTCATTTTGCTACAAACTTTAAATAAGGAATAGATTTGCATATTTTTCCTATTAAATGTAGATCGAAAAATATGATGCTCTTAATCTCAAATAGGTACTTTTGGGTAAATTTTCAGAGCGGACTTTTTTCCGTTATTGCGGTGGCAATTTTTTTTTCTCATATTTCTTTTCTTCTCAGATTATAGATAAAGATGCTGTAAATACAATAATTTGTAAGGCGCCCTTGGAAACACAGTAGGTACTTTTGGAGAAATATATTTTTTTTAATTTTTGCGCCACCGTAATGACGTATTCTTAAATATTTCAAATAAAAAAGCAATATTATGTACACACATGTCTTATTTTCTATTAATCAACTTTTTTGGTACCCAAAACATTACTAATATTATTTATTTTTTTAATGTATGTAGCCTTATTGGATTACCACAGTTATACGTAGATAGAACGTAAATTTTACTGTTATGCTATTATCACGGTAAAATACTTACAACACAGTAATAATATATGAAAAACAAGTACTATGTCCTAATATATCATTAGTAATAGTATTGATAATACATGAAACAATGTAAAAACTTGCGTATACACCATCCTCTCCACACACAAGTTGGGGTTTGACCAACGCTTGGGTGGTACGATACAAAAATTTGGTGTGAAATCGCTTGACTAATATGAAACAAGTAGTCGAATACGAGCATCAATAGAGCAGTTTGGGACAAAAACATATAGCTTCTCAGTTTTATTTAATAGCTAGTAAAGTTTTTGTGATTTTGAATATGAAATATGGAGTAAATATCTATAAAATGAGATATTTTAATAAAATATACGTTAAAATTTCGTGTCATAGTGAGTGTTTTCTGAGCGCAATATGAAGTGGGACAAGCCTCCCAGTGGTAGGCCGCCATATACAAGTCGGATTATTCAACGGGGAATTTCTTGTAAGTTTTTAATATTTTAAATTGAATTATATAAATGGTCAAGATAATGATGAAGCAAAGTGGCCTAAAAAAGCTTCTTCTTAACGTTTAAATGCTTATCCGAAAGCTGGTAAAAAATCGATAAACTTCAAAGGATGGATAACAACATAATTCTTTAAAAAAATACGGATTTGTCCAAGATGATTACAAAAGCAAAATTAAGCTCATCATTCTAGCATCATCAATCAATATATGCAACAAGAAGCCAGAACGCGATATAATATTAAAACGCAGCCGCAAGGGGAAGCGAAGTGCTGGCAGCAAACAAGAATTGATTAGCTGTCAAATGTTGGCAACACTGTCCCTAGATAGGGCTGGCTGGAAAAGCTTCTAAACCAGCGGAATGTTAAGAAAAGAAAGCAAGACCTATTACCATCTTTTCTTCGGGTTCGTGTTAACATAGACCTCAGAATCCGGTAAATGCTGTCAAGCCACAAGCATATAGTTATCGAAATAACTATATGCTGTTTTTCGAAAAATACATATTAGAATCAATAGCGGTCCTTCAATCAAAGGTTTTCCCACTATGTTTTCCTTCACCGTCGAATGTCATTTATATATACGTAAGTTTTAAAAACTCATTGGTAAATGCCCCGAGGATTCGAACCCGAGCATCACGTCAAAAAACCAATGCGTGTAAAGGGCACTGAAAACACTTGCAACATTACCCTTCTAGGTGTTATAGCTTCAGAGATTTCGTCTTGAGTGAGCTAATATATCATTCATAAGAACAGTTACAACAAACAATCAACAACCAACCGAAGTACGCTTCCTTTCTGGCCTCGCAAAACTTTTGTTGTGACAACACTTAAACTAACGATCTCCAACGGCGAACGGCATCATTGCAAATTGATCTGAAAGCATTCGGTCCCCAAGCAAATAGCTTCAGCCAAGCCAGCCTTCATGCGACCAGCATAACTAATATTAGCGCAGTGACAAAACTTTGTCTTGCATTTCTCTCGTATTTGCACGAGAAATAGCGAGACATATGAATTTATTTGCAAGAAACAGTACCTACCTAGACCAAATTTGTCACTGTGCTCATGCTAGCCCGGCAGATATTAGACTAGAAGATAGTGCTAACAGCCGTTTATTCCTTCGATTTTGCCAAATCCATTCTCAGTGAGCCTTCATCCTTACTTTCAAACTTCATTTAACCATCTTTTACAAAGAGTCTAATATTAACGACTTTTCATGTCTCTCTTTTAAGCTAGTTTTTCTGTCATAAAAGGAATTATAACTAAAGAGTTCTTGGCTACAGTCTCACTTCAAAGTTAGTAGTTAAGACGACGCAGCGTAGGTAGGGCCCTCACAAGATGGTTGGACCTACGATCTGATGAAGACCACAGGATGCCGAATGCCAATGAATGCAGGCGGTGCAGTGATGGAAATCCGTCTGGCTTATATTCAACAGTGGACTTTTAATATGATGATGATAAATTTAACTTAAGTGTTTAAGCCTGAAACGGACATGTTACTGTTTTGTTACTACAGTTTATTACCTGCCAAAGTACCCACTCATTTTCATCAATAAAAATCTATTCTGTAGATAAGGAACTAACATTTCCATTTCAACAGAAAACCAAAATAATAGACAATACTCCTTTACACCGAAATCTACGATGTCGATACCACAATGTAGTTTCTCTATAATACCACAGCTTTGTTATCCGAACTTCGAAATCCTTTGTTCTACCGACATTTATTGTTTGATTCACGTTTCGTGGAAAGGGTGGATCGCTTCGGTGTTCAGTCGTTCAGTGGGCCAGGCGTGACTCACCGCCAGGTATTACGTGTTTCCCTAACAAATGCTGGTGAGCTGCACGGAACATCGCCACTTTGTAACATGCTGGACAGATTATAAAGTGCCAAATAACAATGGGGAACTTGCACTAAAATTATATTAATAATTTATCTTAATAATTCAATAATGATAGTCGATAAAAGTGCATTGCTGAAAAAAAATTCTAAAATTATGATTTGTTCGCGAAATATTTGAATTCTAAGTAACGCTCTATGAGGCGTAATTTGAAACTCCAATCAGCGAAGAGTGACGTCACTCCATCACAAAGCGAAAAAGAGGTAAGGAAATACTTGTATGTTTAAAACAAATCAACTTAAAAACTACTGACATATTTTCTTTTTGGTATCTAGTCGTATATTAATGTAGTCCTTAAATCTTTAAGATAAATTAAAAACAAAATTTTATGCGACTTCCCCATTAGATTCTAACATAACATCTCCTGTGCGTGTTAGAATCCAATTGTCATTGGAAATTGTAAATCAGCTATCGCTGAGGAAATAGGATGATATCACAGACTTTTACCCTATACGCTTTTACCAGATAATTAACTGTCGTTACGGTAAATACTTTAATTTCTTCTTTTTTTTCTGTGCGATACTCGAGGTATAATAACGACCAAATTATAAAGATAATGACTCTATGTTGGGGAGGTTTTAAAGGCATGTTAAAACAAATGATACCATACCTACCGTTTTAATTTGGGTATTTTCAGTAATGGAATACCTCTGCCAACCACTCGATTATAAGGCGTGCGCGTATTTACATTTATAAACCAAGAAGGTATTATGTGTGTATATCTGGGGTACATTCATAGACCTATTAAGGTACATTCCAAGCTATTTTGCTTACTTCCTGTGAAATGATTAACCAGTAACTTACCACAAGGCGCAGCCGTACACACAAAAAGTTCAGTAGTTCAGCTGTGCTGTGAACATGACTCAAGCTCGTACCCGATGAAGTCATCGGAATCGATAGCCTAGATTGAGTGACCTAGGGGACCTTGGCAGCGGTGCCACAAAAATCTATATGGTTATTATTACGTAATACTGCAGTATCCCCTGGAGGCTTCGAAAAACCAACAGGAGACGTCACGCTCACTAGTTTCTTTGCAAAAAAGTCTGCGAATTTCTGCGCGGGGGACGAGGAAACGCACACAAATAATGTTAAAACAAACGCATTTTTTGACAAAACAATTAAACACTAGCTTGAACGAGATGCACACAAATACATTCACCAATCCGAGCACTCCGTGAACTCAAAAAAACTAGTTGTATATAACAGTTATGCGCGTTGACCGACACTTTTTTTTGGCAGAGGGGAACGCCTGTCAGTGGTGTCTCCCGTTGGTTTAATACTCAAAGCCTCTAGGTAGTGAGCCAGAATCTTATGCGTGAGGCTCGGGTTCGAATCCTGGCGGCATGTACCAGTAAGTTTTTCAAAAACTAATATACAATTATTTAGCACTAGCTCGGCAGTGAAAGAAAACATCGTAAGGAAATAAGAATTGATTCAGAGACGTCTACAGCAACATAAAACAGCAACCCTATTCGGCGATGTGGTCACGAATGAAAAGTGAGTATATATGCGAACAGAATACCTCTGCCGTCCCCCTCAGGGCCCACTGCGTGAGCATATTTATTTAGTTTATTATTTAGGTAGGTACATACTTTGACAATCGACGTGATATTTTTTTTTTCATAAAGAAAGTAAAACGACCGGCTGCTAATTGTTAAAGAAAAATAAAAAAAAAAGGTAAACTTATTCGTTTACTATACTTACTTACTACAGCCACGCTAGAATAACGGCAGGGAAAAGGTAGTGTAATCAATGTAGGTATTTCAGTAATTGAACCATGCGTCAATAAAAAACTGTTATTTTCTGTGGTGAAAGTAAAACAGCAGTGATAGCCTTACCGTTAGAGCCTGATTCACATGATGAAAGCCAGTGAGGCTCGGGTTCGAATCCTGGCATGTACCAATGAGTTTTTCAAAACTTACGTACATATTTATCACTAGACGGTGAAGGAAAGCATCGTGAGGAAACCCGCAGGGCCCAGAATTAAGTGTAAACCGACCCAGTCCGGCGATGGGCTCACCACCTATCACATCTAGTGGTCCAAAGAATATCTTGTGAAAAGTGGGTCTATCCAGACATGGAATACCTCTGCCTACCCCCTCGGGGATAAAAGACGTTAATTTTTTTTATTATGAAAGTAAAAACGTGAAAAAGAGCCTTTTTTAAATTGCTACACGTTTTGTCGAGAATCAACCCGCCTTTATAAATAGGCTCAATGCTATCACCTCGGCTAAAGCCTCTTGGAAACTTATTTACGTATATCCTAAATTTAAACGTAGAAAATCAAAGCAAGAAGCAATTTTGCAGGGCATACCAGGGAAGGCTTATAAAAGCAATGTCAAATTGTGATTTAATTTCATCGGCTCAATTTTTATGAAAGTATCCTCGTAGCGGCCCTACGCCGTTCGGAATTTAATTTCGTGGCCCTGTGATCTCGGCGATGTTTTGAATAAATCCGCCATTGAGGATCTTTGGAAGTCAAAATTGCGAAACAATGGAGGTAGAACTTCGAATCAATATTTTTAAGATGCTGTCCCTTGAAAGTCCCCGTCACGAGAATCTATAAATTGAGTAGGTACATCAACAAGTACAATATTTACTGTACTGAGTTACATCAATCAACATTAATTTACATATATTAGAGGTAATACGGAACTTAAAAGCATTTTTAATTAGTCGGATTCTATGTTATCGATGTAAATGGCTTTCATTCAAGTTTTTGTAGTATGGATGGACGCGGATTTGTAAACATTCGGTCTGCTATTTTGATGTAGACAAGTCATTATCGAATCAAAATTATTACACAAATAGTATCTTTTATTTAATTACTTAATCAAAATGCAACCAAACCAGTTGCAAACCACCGAATGTTTTGCAACATTTATCATTCATCGCCAAGTTATCTTATAAAAATTATCCACGTTACAAAAATATTATCCGTTCCCCCAAAAATGTTTGTTGTTCAGCCCCAGTCATGCACCTACATAATACCAGCGAAATTCACATGTACCTAACACAAAAAGGGCCGAAATATTCCCGTGGCGTGTCCGTAGCATTAAAAGCCTTTGTAGTGGGCGTCCCACGGGAAAGCTGGGAGTCGCCAACTATTCCAGGTTCCTGATTTATACACTTATAGACTTATACATTTATTATCACTAGGTACATAGTATAAAACAAAGTCGCTTTCTCTGTCCCTATATCCCGATATCCCTATGTCCCTATGTATGCTTAAATCTTTAAAACTACGCAACAGATTTTGATGTGTTTTTTTTAATAGATAGAGTGATTCTAAAGGAAGGTTTTAGTATTAGCATTGCACCCGTGCGAAGCCGGGGCGCGTCGCTAGTACATTTATACTCTTTAGAACTTCCTCCTTTGGCGGATATTTTCTTCATTTAAGTTGGTATGTAGTGGTCATAATTTTACCCTCTTCTGAACATTATGAGCTAGAGGTCAACATTTGTGTATATGTACATGTCTGTTTGTTTAGTGTATCTGTGTTTATTTGTTCTTAGTTTAGTATTGAATAACCGTGAGTGAATTTTGTATAACATTAAGAAATTAAGTAAGTTTGTAACTTTATAGCAAAAGTGATTTTTAACTGGCTGTAACTATAGTGAGAACATAAAAACACACATTCGCGCGCGTCTTCTTCTTGTGTAGGCAGATACAAATATCGTCGCATGAACCTCAATTCCTCTCTCACTTTGTCCACACCCATAAATCGACTCATACATGATCGGTTTCGTAGCGAAAACCAGTAAAAACAAATCTTTGTAACATACACGTTAGAAAAAAATCTATGGAGCGTTAAAGTGGCTAAAGTAAAGAAGCTCGTTTCAGAAAATTCCTTGCCGACTTTTTCTTGATGCATCTTTAGTATGAAAGTTTAGATGCGATCAATAATATTATAATTGTTTCTGAAATAATTAAAGTAAAAAAAGCAATAGCTTACAGTGCCTAAAGTAGGTCTTTATTTATAATTACCACAAAGACTGTTAGATATGGTGGAGCGGAAGTGGAATGGTCCTCCATCTTGAAAAGGGAAGATCTTCCGCCAGGCGAGGTGATCGTGCCGGGGTCCAACGGTTGATGTTGGACAGTTGTATTTATACAAACTCATTAGAAAACTACGATAGCGCGGTTTATTGGCGCGTATAACATAGGTACAACATAAGGGTTGCTACGAGTATTAATTATTTTATTTTATTTAAAAACTTCCATCTCGTACATGTCTCCGGGGTAATAAGAGACGCAATAAACAAGAGAACTTTCAACTATCCCGCCGTAATCTAAAATCCAGAGACTGGCCGCTAAGTTCATATTGAAATGCCTTTGGGTGCCCACTTCACCGACACTGAATACTTGGGGAGCCTGCCCAAGTTTTACACCGGTTTCACGACGACGCGACGGTCCGTTTGAACAAAATCCACTTTTTAAAGTAGTACCGGTACTTTGACGTCGAAGTTATAATACCTATAAATAATGTAACTACCAAAGGGTGTAACTATACATGTTTAAACTATAGTTGGAGGATTTACCCTGAGTTTAGATTTACAAAACAATCAGTAGGTTTTGCAAGTGAATTCGTCTGCATTCTGGGAAGGAAAGATGTCTATTATAGAATAGCATTTTGTTAAAGATGCAATTTATGTTTTTGTAAAATTTCATCAAGATCGTTTCAGCGGTTAAACCGTGGAAATGAAACAAACACAAAGCTAAACCTACTTTCACATATATAAGTAATATTAGTACGGACGAGAAATTCGCAACTGAAAAATGGGCTGTAATAGGTCGATAAAAGTAGATTTTCTGCGAATAACCACAAATACCATAAGTTTTATTTCAAAACAACAAAAAGGTCTTATAAGCATTCATTCTCAAAATGAAAAATTCCACAAACTGTCCATACGTAGGTATAGTGGGCAATATTTTAACAATAACAATCCATTAACTTCACCTGCCCAACGGAAGTAGAGCATTTTATTTTTCCTTGTACAAAGTGGCCTGTTTGTTGGGGAACGCCGGTAATACATCATTATCGATTAGCAGCTTCAATAGTAGCATCTCTATGGGTGAACGCGAAACGAACGTTATTGTACAGTCAAAAGCACGTGGAGCTTGACACATTGGACTTTGTAACGTTCTTATTACAATCGCCTAAGAGATCATACTCGCACTGCAACTGTAAAGCTTCGTGTGCTCTTCACTGTACATTTCAACTGCCTTCTATAAACGTCCAAGTTTATTAGGAAATCTTATTCGGGTCAATGTACCCATGAAACTGAACAACTTCATTAGGGGAGGAATACTCCTCCCCCACCTCAACATTTTGAGAAAAAGGATAATCGGAGAAACATCTGAGACTTATACTAGGTATAAGTTAGGGTTTCCTTATATAAAAATACATTCTGAGAAAAGGTTAAAGATCATTTTTATAAAAAGTGCAGCTCAAGACGGCCTAGCCATAGTTCCTCTTCCTCCCCCAGGACATGTTCGGAAAAATCTTCCGATTATTATAAAGCACTCTTATGGGATAGCTAATTTTATTATACTGCCTACGCTTTCTCATTTCAAAGTTGCATCAATAAATAAAGTAGTTTAGATTGATAGAGGCATTCACTCTTTCTCTCTTTTTAAACCGACTTCAAACAAAGGAGGAGGTTTCTCAATTCAATCCAATTTTTTTAAGTGTGTTGGCGGATAACTTCGTTGTTTATGAATTTTGATGATTATTTTTTTGTTGGAAATGTGATATCCCAACGGTGGTACCATGATAAGGAAACCAGGATTTTAAGATGGCATCTCAGAGAAATCGCGAAGTACTTTTAGAGGTAAAATCGTAGTGGCGGCTAGTCCTTTTATTTTGTTTCCCGTTTGAACTAGTTTTTTTTTGTTTAAAATTATAATACAATAAAAATTCAATTGTCTTTTTCATGTCCTGCAAAAAAGCTCTACCTACTAAATAAAATTTCTTATTAAAACTGAAACCATTAGGAGTGGTTTGAATGAACGAGAATATTTTTTCCACGCCAATCCATTTCTCTTCTCGCTACATGCTTGTTCCAGTGGCCACTAGCTAAACGTCTGTTATCTGTCCAGTTAGAGCCGTCGAGGAAGCCATAAAGCCGGCAGCCATGTGAAGCCGAGAAGAGAGATACGAAGCCTACAGCGTGTTGCACGGTGCAAGATGCGCCGTCAATCGATGCCGTAGCTATGGCAACGCCCGCCAGACTGTAGAGCCGGAAGACGTTTACATCATACGATTTTAATGAAGTTCTTCCATGGTTTTATATAAAATGAATAAATATGCTTAAACTTATATTCTCTAGTTGGTAGGCAGAGGTATTCCATTGCTGGAAATACCCACTTTTCATATATTTCCTGAACCTCTAAAAATCACATGGGGTAGGTACCTAAGCCTTTCGTGGGCTGGGGAGCTACTACTCAGGGGGGTATCATATGACAGGCCTCCTTTTTCGCACAACACAATATATTTATACTTCTATAGGTAGATACTAATATTATAAAGATGAAAGATTTGTATTTTTGTATCTTTGTTACGAATAAACTCAAAAACTACCGGACCGATTTTAAAAATTATTTACCTTTGGAAAGCTAGAATATCCCTGAGTAACATAAGCTATATTTTATTCCCGTATTCCCACGGGAACGGGAATTACGCGGGTGAAACCGCACAGAACCGCTAGTTTTAGGTATACCTGTTGTATATGTTTTGTGTCCCATAGCTTTGCAATGATGATGAAAAATGTCTGATAAAATACCATTACCCCTAAAGCGGAAAATCTGAATGATTGTGGTGGTGATTTATGTATTTATTTTTTTAAATACCTGATAGTTTTGGATGAAATTTGTCACAGATACTTTTTAACCTGGATTAAATATGATACTTTTACCCCTAAACAATAGATATGTTTAAAACCTTAGAATATATTAGACTAGCGGGTGCCCAGCGGCGTTGCCCGCGCGGATTCCGTTTATTCCCGTTCCCGTGGGAATTTCCAAAAATCCCTTCATAGTGGTTGCCTACGACATATTTAAGACACCTACATACCATATTTCAAATAGCGGGTGCCCAGCGGCGTTTTCCCGCTTGGATTCAGTTTATTCCCGTTCCCGTGGGAAGTGCAAGAGCCAGTAGGGAAGATATACGTTCACAGAGAGAGGCCATGGTAGAGCGAACGAACTTGGCCTTAAGTCGCGTCTCCCAATGGGGTGACGCTAATCTGGTCACTTTTAATGCCACCAAGACGCAGGCCTGTCTGTTTTCCGCTAAACGGAGTCCATTTGACCTGACTCCTACTTTTCGGGGTGCATCTGTACCTACTACCGGCAGCCTAGAACTTCTTGGCATGGAGTTGAGTTCAGACCTCAACTTCGGCACCTATATTGAGTCCAAGGCACAAACTGCGGCCAAAAAACTGGGCATCCTTAATAAGGTTAAGCGATACTTCACACCTGGACAGCTTCTAACACTCTACAAAGCTCAAGTCCGATCATGTATGGAGTATTGCAGCCACCTTTGGGATGGCTCAGCTAAATACCAACTCGCCGCTTTAGACTCTGTAGAGCGCAGAGCCAGGAGAATGATTGGTGACGAGATGATGGTGACTAAGCTGCAATCTTTAGCCCATCGGCGCAAAGTTGCCAGTCTGTCGGTATTCTATAGATTGCATTTCGGGGAGTGTGCCCAAGAGCTGCACGAGCTCATCCCACCTTCCCCTTTTTACAATCGGACTTCCAGACGCACGGCTGGGCTTCATCCCTACTTGGTGGATATCCCACCTATACGCACAAAGCGCTTTTCAAGTTCTTTTATTATGCGCACCGCCAAGGAGTGGAACCACCTGCCGGCGTCTGTATTTCCGAGTTCATATAACCCACAAGCCTTTAAGGATCGAGTGAACAGGCATCTTCTGGGCAAGCTCGTCCCAACGTAGGCCCCGTCTTTGCTCTCGGGCTAGTCTGGGGTCAAGAGCAAGCCCATTTTTTAGTAAAAAAAAAAAAAAAAATCCAAAAATCCCTTCATACCAATTTTCTATGACATATCAGACACCTTCATACCATTTTTTAAGTTTCTAGGTGTTATCGTTTCGGAGTAGTACGTATTTCTCTTTTTAACCAGTTTTTATATGTTCCCGTAGGAATGAGATATTTTCCTGGAATAAAAAGTACCCTAGATGTTGACCCGGGTACACAGCTATCTCCATACCAAATTTCATCAAAATCTGTCCAGTAGTTTTTGAGTGATGCGTGCACAACCAGACAGACAGACAGACAGACAGACAGACAAAAATTCCAAAAATTGGTGTTTCGGTATCTATATCGATAACTATATACACTACTGTTAAAATTTTCAAAAAATATTTAATGTACAGACACGGCCCCGTTAGAGTTTTATTATATGTATAGAAAAGTTGAAAAAAAAAGTTTCATTAGTTTATACAAGTCAACGACATTTCAGTAGTTTAAATACCAGGAAGAATGTAGAAGCGTCGTCCTGTGTCATGACAATGGAAACCACACGCAAAATTGGCAAACACTCCACTCGGCTGAATCGAATTTGTAACGTAATATGAACATGCGACGGTTACTCCGCTTCCCCATGGCAAAACACATTTGTAGTTCGCACTAACAGTGAAGTAAACAAATATTTGACTTAGGTACCTACTACTGAATGAAAAGACTGCTTATAAAAAAACTATCTCGTAACAATTCTGCGACAATTATGCACCTAAGGTAATGTAATGTTATCGCGAACCTGCTGCTTGACCGGATAAATACGGCTGCGGTTCTGCGAGGCTTCACCCGCTTACTTCCCGTTCCCGTGGGAATACGGGAATAAAATATAGCCTATGTTACTCCAGGATTTTCTAGCTTTCCATTGATAAAAGAATTTTCAAAAGATATTTCGAGGTGGTAGGCAGGGGTATTCCACTATTGGATATACCAGCTTTTCACTAGACCCCTAAACGTCGCCGGGCCGGGCCTATTCACGTAGATTCGACATTCGATATTCGACTCGGAATCGGAAAATCCGTCGAAAGGTTTCGAGATGGGCGTTTCACAGATGTCATATTTGACATAAGGATTCCACATATTTTCCGATTCCGAGTTGAATATCGAATCTCCGTGAATACAGAGGACCCCTGTTTACTCATGTCTCAAAATTAATTCTGGGACCTGCGGGTTTCCTCACGATGTTTTCCTTCACCGTCGAGCTAGTGATAAATATGTACATGGTAGATAAGGCTATCGTCAGAAAAACTACTTTTATCGACCTATTGCAGCCCACTTTCCACTTTGCACATTGATAAATAAATGAATGAGTATAATAAAGAGTCTAGCCGTCGAAATCATTAAAATGCAATTTCCTGAAGCTGCAAAAACTGAAGCAAACATGAAGCGTTTAATTTGTTATGCAAAAGAAGCTTAATTTGAAACTCAATTAAAACCGGGAGTTGGCACAAAAGGAAGCATACAAATTGATAAAAGTAAATTATACATAATATCCAAAGCAAACTGAATCCTAGAAAACAATAAATAAGTTATTTTTTTGTTTTGCCTTAAAGAAAGGAAATTAATTAATTTAATTCAGAATTTTTTATAATAAAATTAATTCCTCATTATTCTCTATTATATTCTATCTGTTTTAGTACGTACCTATAATTGTGGTCCTAATTCGGTATCACCGAATTTATGCGCTAGTAGGTACATGGCCTGGGTGCCAGGGTCGGAGAAACAATTTACATAATATTTCAGGCGCACAGTGGAACGGTCCCGAAACTTTCCATTTCCGGTATCCCTGGGTCCAATTCCACTAAATGTCAACGGTTGCAGTTGGATGACAATGACATGTCAATGGTCAGTCGATGGTGTTATTTGCTCTGAGAAGTGCCAAAATAACACCATTGACTGACCATTGAGATGTCATTGTCATCCAACTATAACCATTGACATTTAGTGGAATTGGCCCCCAGGGGGTTCGCGGGTTCTGTTCAGTAATATTCGGAGTCACGTTCATTTGAATTTAATTTACAATTACTGAAGCCATACTTTGTCGAATTGAGGAAGCCGTGCACTACGAAACGAAAGCTTTTTGTTGGTTTCTCGTGATTTCGAAGTCGTTACCAAGTGAATTACTTCTACTGGTAAGTAACTGTAGGCAAACGTTACAAGACGAAGTCACGAGATGCCTTGGTGTAATGGGCTCACTCACTTGTCTATTGTTACATTCAAAATCACGGACCTGTTGGCTCAGTTGGTAGTGACCCTGCCTTCTGAGTCAAAGGTCGCGGGTTCGATCCCCGCTCGGGGCCAACATTTGTGTGCATGAACATAACTGTTATTTAAGTATGTCTATCAGTTGTTTAGTATCTACCCATTTTTTAGGTACATGCTCTGTCTAGTTTGGGACTAAATAACCGTGTGTGAATTTGGTCAAACAATTTGATATTTATCTATATCTATACATATGATAAAACTCTAACGGGGCCATGTCTGTACATTAAATATTTTTTGAAAATTTTAACGGTAGTGTATATAGTTATCGATATAGATACCGAAACACCATTTTTTGGAATTTTTGTCTGTCTGTCTGTCTGTCTGTCTGGTTGTGCACGCATCACTCAAAAACTACTGGACGGATTTTGATGAAATTTGGTATGGAGATAACTGAGTACCCGGGTCAACATCTAGGCTACTTTTTATTCCAGAAAAATATCTCATTCCCACGGGAAAATATAAAAACTGGTTAAAAAGAGAAATACGTACTACTCCGAAACGATAACACATAGAAACTTGAAAAATGGTATGAAGGTGTCTGATATGTCATAGGAAATTGATGTGAAGGGATTTTTGAAAATTCCCACGGGAACGGGAATAAACTAAATCCAAGCGGGAAAACGCCGCTGGGCACCCGCTATTTGAAATATGTTACGTAGGTGTCTTAAATATGTCGTAGACAACCACTATGAAGGGATTTTCGGAAATTCCCACGGGAACGGGAACAAACGGAATCCGCACGGGCAACGCCGCTGGGCATCCGCTAGTAATATATAAAGCTCGACTACCACTCACTCACTGACTGACTCATTGACATAATTGTTCTCCCAGAAGGAGTCGTTTTGGAGTCAAGTCATGTAGGAGAAAAGTGTTCAAGATGGCGGAGTGACCTAGGGAAAATTCCGACTTTTCAAAAAAACAAAATGGCGGCCAAGCCTGCCCATCGTATCTCTTTTGTTTTCCGGCCAATTGGGTTCAAATTTTCGGCATCTGTAGGATCGCTTGTATGATTTACGAAAATAATTAAAAAATTTAAAAAGACAAAATGGCGGCCGCGTAGTAGTGTTTCAAAGTTTGAGTGGTTTTAAACCCCACTTGACCCGAATTGATCTCCCAGGTGCCAATATGCTAAAGGGATGTGTTTGATGTCATCGCACAGGGCATATCCTGTAGTTTACCAGAAAATCCCGAAAATCTGAAAAACCAAGATGGCCGACCGGTGATTTGCTCCCAAAGAAAAGTATTAATTTTACCACATTTTGATTGTCGATTTTCGGCAAGATGGCAACACCTGAGCGAGTTGGTCTGTATAGCGGGGTTGGAGGTCTTGCTACGTAGTGTTGCCATGTTGATGAATTTTCCTAGAATTTTTCTTATTTTATTACTTTTTACGCAAAAAGTCAAAAGTCTAAATTTTACCATTTTGCAAAAACAAGTGACAGTCAGTGAAACATGTTATCCCTCCCTATGACCTTTTGTAGGTTTTTTGAAATTCGCCTGGCAACACTGAAAGTTATGGCTGATTTAATTTTTAGGGTAGACCTCAAAAGACCCGAATTGATCTCCCAGATGCCGATATGCTACAGGGATGTGTTTGGTGTCATCGCATAGGGTATATCCTGTAGTTTACTAGAAAATCCCGAAAAATAGAAAAAACAAGATGGCCGCCCCGTTATTTTTGTTTTACTGAAAAATTTAAATTTTCTTAATAATAATCGGCATTTTTAGCCAGTTGGCAACACTTTGGAATGTTGACTTGTATGGAGCGATTGTGGGTCTCAGTAAACAGTGTTGCAATGAAAAAAAATATTTAACAAAATTTTATTATTTTTCGATTTAAAATGGCTAAAACAAGATGGGCGCCCAAGAATTTGACTCTATTTTTCTGTCAAAATAAGACCCCACAGAGACACGCGTGGCCGCTTGCGGCCTCGCGCACCGCGCGACATCTAGTTATTTATTATAATATTCCTAATACTCGCACTTAAGCATAGAACAATATAATGCATCACTAATAATTATAGATGGACAAATTTATTTCTCTGTGCATGGGTTAGAAGAACAGGTTAATTTAGGTACCTAAATTAAAATTTAAGTAGGTACCTACCTATGTAAGATCTGGTAAGATAAAAAGTGGAACACTGGTTGAAGGAAAAAAATAGGTAACTAGGTAGGTACCTACTTCTGTCGTGTTCTCGGTCACTTTAAAGAAACCACTTATCTTCGGAAAGATTCCCATAAATATATTTAATAGTTGGAAATACGTACATATCCTTTATTACGACATAGATAAGTTATGTGGGTAAATTTTTGAGCGTACTTTTTTAGGCGTCCTATGCCCTTTATAAAGAAACTATAATTCAAAACAGACTAAACACAGTCATGCTTTTTTGAAAATATACCTCGTAGCTTAACCATATCGACGACGATGTTCGAAGACCTCCTAACTAACAAAAAGCTAATTTTACAGGAGGCGAAAAAAACGTTTTAATTCTTTTTGTACCTATTTTATGAAAATGTGTTCTAAAGCAAGTTTTTATTAAATGGGGCTGCGAAATTGATGCTAGCATTGATTTTACATACAGACAAGTGGTTTCCAAGTTAGTGTTAGTTAGGAGTTATTAGTTTCACTAATGTCCATGTCCAACTTATTTTGATAAAGTTAAGAGGTATTACTTAAAAATAAAATAAAATAAATAATCTCACGCCTTTCATCCCCGAGGGGGTAGGCAGAGGTATTCCATTACTGGATATACCCACATTTCACGAGATACATTGGACCCCTAAACGTGATAGGTGGTGAGCCCATCGCCGGACCGGGTCTATTTACACATGTCTCAGAATTAATTCTGAGACCTGCGGGTTTCCTCACGATGTTTTCCTTCACCGTCGAGCTAGTGATAAATATGTACGTAAGTTTCTGAAAAACTCATTGGTACATGCCAGGATTCGAACCCGAGCCTCACTGATTTTCGACCGACTCTTTAACCGTCCGGGCTATCACTGCTCTCACTTAGGTATTACTTAATAAAAGTTTTAGGAAATAATTACGAAAATCTTTATTAGATGACCAATAAAATAAGTCTGTAACTTTCTACTAGTAATTGAAAACTTATTTCTATTACTAAGCCTCACAAAAACCACGTTAAATTACTTCATTCCTCTTCTAAAAAAACATGCACTCCGGGAGTGCCGGCAAAGTGAAAACTTGATTATCGATTTCGGTGTTACAACACTACTCTCCAACCGTCTTACGGTTTTTCGATCAGCACACGTGACCTGACGCGAGTTTCACAGTTTTTACCCATCCCACAAAAGTGCTCAACGCCGCTAAAGAAATTTTCATTTAAAAAAAACTAACTAACTGGGATTACTAAATACAATTGGTAAATGAATCCCTTGACGCGAACGTACGCCTTAAAAGCGAGGAGGACTTGGTTGAAGCAATGGAGATATTTAACACTACCGTCCAAAAAGCTGCTTGGGAAGCTACACCAGTAAAGAATTCAAATAGCCCAAACACGGCGTTAAGAATCTAGCAGAAAGTGGAAGAAGTTATTGCACAGAAGCGCAAACTAAGGAAAGAATGGCACAAAACTAAATACCCGCCTCTGAAGACAAAGCTAAACTTCTTAAGGAAAAAACTATCGCTACTTCTGAACAAGGAAAATAACTCAAGTATTCAAAAATTAGTTTCCACACTGGATCCTACTTCAGCCACCGACTACTCACTGTGGAAAGCCAGAAATTATTTGAAAAAACCTGTTGTACCATCTTTCCCCTTGCGCCAAAGTAAATGGCGATCGGACCAGAAGTGACACCGAGAAGGCAAAAACATTTGCGAAGCACTTGGCTAAGGTATTTACACCACATTCTTATGGCGAACCTCTTGCACACATTGAAGAATTCGGGAGTACTCTTTTCACCTTGTGCCAATCATCACCGGACCAAGTATGCTCAAAGATAACAAAGGGTGAAGTAATGACTGCCATTACAAAGTCAAAGATAAGAAAGCCCCGGGTACGAGCTTTTAACTTTTAGCCAAACATAGGATTTTTATTTCTCACATATTTGTTTAATGCTGTAATCCGAATGGCATTCATTCCACCACAATGGAAATTGGCACAAGTTAAGATGATCCCAAAACCCGGGAAATCTTACAGACCAATTAGTCTCCTCCCTATAACTTCCAAACTTCTCGAAACTCTACTCTTGCAACAAATCCAAAATAAAGCACTGATTCCTGACCACCAGTTTGGATTTAGGCATAAACATGGTACCATCGAACAGGTCCATAGACTGGTAAATAAAATACATCAATCATTCGAAGATAGATGCTACTGCTCTGCTGTGTTCCTCGACATCTTCCAAGCTTTCGATCGTGTCTGGCACGAACGTCTATTATATAAGCTCAAACATCTTCTCCCGAGCAGCCTGTTCTATATACTACGATCATATCTGCGAGACCGACAATTCCTGATAAAGTATGGTGAGGAAATAACAAGCCTACAACCCATACATGCTGGAGTACAGAATCGGACCTTGTACACAGGGTAGTGTACTAGGTCCGATTCTGTATCTCCTGCACACATGCGATCAACCAATAGGTGAAAGTTCAACAACGGGAACCTTCGCGGACGACACTGCTATTCTAGCATGTCACAGCAACCCTTCAACCGCATCACAAATGCTACAAGGCGACCTGAATGAAATCTCGGGATGGTTAAAAAAATGGCGCATAAACGCAAATGAAGCAAAATCTGTTCATGTAACATTCACGCTTAGGCGAGAAACTTGGCCATCTGTCACTCTTAATGACATCCAAGTCCCTCAATTGGACCATGTCAGTTATCTCGGGCTACATCTGGATCGTAGACTCACATGGAAACACGTGTTTGATGGTAGATAGGAGGTATTGGCAGCAAAATTAGTTCGGAAGTAACTTAGGAGATATTCGTTTTGGTAAGTTAGAATATATTAGCAGCAGCAGCAGGCTAACACGCTCAAAGCGTGATATTAGGAGGTATTCTCACTATGAATTTGTGGCGTTATTTATTACAAAATCACTTCGGAGTCTTTGCCAGTCGGTGCGAAATTGAACTCTAAGTACAGTGGCATAGATAACTCATTTTGGCCCCGGGTGTCAGTTAGGAGGTATTCGAACATCGTCGTCGATATATATAAACCAATTAGAATTAATATTATAAACTTTAAAAGATATTCCACGTTGAATAATCCGACTTGTATGGCGGCCTACCTCTGGGAGGCTTGTCCCACTTCAAATTGCGCTCAGAAAACGACTCACTATAACACGAAATTTTAACGTATATTTTATCAAAATATCTCATTTTAAAGAAACTTACTCCATTTCATATTCAAAATCACAAAAACTTTACTAACTATTGAATAGAAATACTGAGAAGCCAATTTATTTTTGTCCCGCGTAAAACTGCTCTTTTGATGCTGGCATTTGACTACTTGTGTCATATTAGTCAAGCGATTTCACGCCAAATTTTTGTATCGTACCACCCAAGCGTTTGTCGGACCCCAACTTGTGTGTAGAGAGGATGGCGTATACGCAAGTTTTTACATGTTCCCGAGGTGTTTTTTCTGAAATGTGTTTTGGTCACCGTGAGCGGCCAGTTCGGTGGCATGTTTTAGATAATGAACAGAGTGATGTATTGTATCGTCAACTTAGTATGTTGTGGATAATTACCTCGATATTACGACCTGCCAATATCTTCCAAGTTATTTAGGTAGGTAGTTGAGTAATTATCTTGAAAAAAACCATTTGGTCGTCATTTCGGTGGCGTCATTGCAGTGGCGCAGTGGGCCACCAGAATGACGAATGGGCCACCGTAATGATGAATGCCTGTATAATCCATACTATTACTAATAATATATTAAGACACAGTACTTGTTTTTTTATATATTATTACTGTGGTGTAAGTATTTATAATAATAATAATAATATAATCTCACGCCTTTCATCCCCGAGGGGGTAGGCAGAGGTATTCCATTACTGGATATACCCACATTTCACGAGATACATTGGACCCCTAAACGTGATAGGTGGTGAGCCCATCGCCGGACCGGGTCTATTTACACATGTCTCAGAATTAATTCTGAGACCTGCGGGTTTCCTCACGATGTTTGCCTTCACCGTCGAGCTAGTGATAAATATGTACGTAAGTTTTGAAAAACTCATTGGTACATGCCAGGATTCGAACCCGAGCCTCACTGATTTTCGGCCGGCTCTTTAACCGTCCGGGCTATCACTGCTGTAAGTATTTAACCGTGATAATAGCATTTAGTAAAATTTACGTACTATCTAGGTATAACTGTTATAACCCTATAAGGCTACATACATTAAAGAAATAAACAATATTAGTAATGTTTTTGGCACCAAAAAAGTTGATTACTAAAAAATAAAACATGTTGTTACATAATATCGCTTTTTTATTTGAAATATTTAAGAAAATGTCATTACGGTGGCGCAAAAATTTTAAAAAATATATTTCTCCGAAAGTACTGTGTTTTCAAGGGCGCCTCACAAATTATTATTCACAGCATCTTAATGTATAATCTAAAGCATTTAGTTTAGGTGAAATTCACCCAAGTAAAGCCCAAAAACAAAATAAATGCTGCAAAAGATTGTGCGAAATATATTCAGCAGCGACAAATTAAATTCAGAGTTTTTGTTGCGGGCTGTTCTTATCTAAATTATAGAGGCCCTACAGAATACTCACACTGGTGAATAAACGGGCCGCTGTGCGATAAACGCGGGCATTATAATTTGTTTCCATTGTTACGAGTAGTTTTGATTGCAAACTAAACCAATTTGTATGTAAATCTAGAAATTTATTCAACCACTGGAATTTCTAAACGATGTCTAAATATGTATATTCTTCCTCTGAAGAAAGCTCGGAAAGGCTTCTAGGTAAGTATATTAATTTATCATAATAGTAGTTGTTATATTATATAACCAGATAAAGAAGATTTTTTTAACTTGGCCATAAAATCAAGCTCAACCTTAGCTCAACATAATTATTTTTATAGTTTTTTATGTGAAACGTGCACATCATAAGGTAAAATAGACTTTTACTAGCGACCCGCCCCGACTTCGCACGGGTGCAGTGCTAATACTGAAACCTTCCTCTTGAATCATTCTATCTATTAAAAAAACCGCATCAAAATCCGTTGCATAGTTTTAAAGATTTATAGGAACATAGGGACAGAGAAAGCGACTTTGTTTTATACTGTGTAGTGATACTCCAACTTTGAATAAAAATACGTTGGCATATTTGGCTGAATGAAGTTAGTATACCTCTGCTACCACGGCGTACGAAGCGATGAAACGAACATGCCCTGTTGTTTAGTGTTACCACACCTAAAAATATCCACAAACACATGTAAAATGTGTGCTAGTTAACTTGCATAATAAAATTAATTACTTCGATCTGTCCAAAGTCTGTCTTATTTATGATTTCTCACATTTTAATTTCAATACGGTCAACTATCTTAAATATTATTATATGTATGTATAATTCTTATCAAAAATTTATCTTCTGTTTAACAAGCAGGTAGGTATGAACCTGAAATGAAATGCACGCCTTTAATTACCTCAATATATTTACATCGATATGCCAACGTCTTAGAGTACAATGTTGTTTTTAAATAGGGACATACAAATACACCCCAAATGTTTTTTATATCGATTTAAATCGAATGATGAGCAATCAATTTGCAAGGAATAGTTTTTTTTAGATTGTGATTGTGGAAAACATACATACTAAAAAAAACTGTCTAACATTGTTAACTGTATTCATCATCTTTATTTTACTCACACAAAAGGACGTCGAAGCAAAACATAGGCCTATTATCTTGGATCAGTTCAAAATAATGTTATGGTTGCTTTGTTACAAAAGTATCAAAATTAAATCTCCATTTGGTGTGCCAATGATCGTTTCTCTGCCCAAGATCGACTTTTACCCAGATCCCTGATTTGTTGCAAAAAAATAGGAGAATAGAATGTAAATACGGCAACATTAATCGTTAAGTCACGTCACGTCACGGCGTGTGTGTGGGTGCGTCGCGTGCGTGCGCTCATTGAATTTCGAGTGGATTTTCATGTTTGTGTGTATATCTGACGCCGTTTGTGCCTGTCATTTCTCTAATTTTGGATTTTATCACTAAAAATTACTCAAACTGTCGTCTCTAGGTACGTAAGAACATATTTTACACGAATACACAGTTTTTCGGTTAGATGGCAGTGGATTTACTGCGGTGATTTTGTAAATGTAACCTGTTCGACAGGCGTTGTCTGGCCAGACTGGCCTCTGCAGTCTTAGTTGCATGTTTTGTGGGTATCTGCCGTGTTATCTGCGCGCCGATAATCTTGCAATTCGAAGAAAAACTATTGTTTTTATCTGGGTGCGGGGCTAGGCGGTGACGGCGGCGCATAGGTCTGCCAGGCAGTTGTCAGTCGGCGTTGTGGTGCCGGTCGGTGTACAAGTGTTCGCGCGTCCGTCTAAGCATGAAACAATAATGGTAGGGCCGTGTCTGTCTGCTTGCTAGAGTGTTTGTGCAGTGGCTAAGTGGTTGTTTTGTTGCAGGCCGGGAGGATGCTAAAGTTCATACGAGGGAAGGGGCAGCAGCCCTCTGCAGAGAGGCAGAAACTGCAAAATGAACTGTTTGCGTTCCGCAAGGTATGTACACATAGCTGTTAATCTTTAAAACACTCGCAAATGTTTATACTGAGCTCTACTAGGTGATAATTAATTATGAGGTTATGTTGATAAGTTCTGATGATGAGGAGGCACCAGTTTGTGTGACAACCTGTTTTGTTTTTTGTTATTGTATTGTTTTATAAAAGGAGATTCTTTGAATATTCATTTTTGTAACTGTATTTTTCAGCAGTAGGTATATTTATGAATGAATTTCATTTGTACTAATACTAATGAGAGAATATTTTCATGTGTTTAATCCTCTTATTTGAATACGAATTTGTGGCATGACAGCGTCTCTTGGAGTAGTTTTTGTAGGACAACCATTTTTTTTACAAAAGCCTTTGATGAATACTTATCTTCATTTTTATCAGTTATAGAGATATAGGCAGGCTAGGCAGTAGGCAGGTCATTTTCTCAAAAAAATAAGCATATCGAAAGAAATTTTGGTAAAACTTATTATCTTTATAAATCAAACTAAAATCAACATTGAGTAACACTAATAAAACCAGTTGAGAAGCAACTGCAACATTAATCATTCTCAAGTGTTACTATGAATGTCTGTTCATTTCAAAATTACCATTTCAATGAATCATAACTGTTAATATACATGTATGGATTTCATAAATTCATTGCAGACAAATAAACAAAGTAAAAATTCAATCCTTATAATTTAGCTGAGGATATCTGGCTCCGTTAGAAGTCCAACTACCAAATCAAGTTTACAGGACTGTCTATACCAGGAGAAACTGTCTTTATAACATAGAAGCTTTTCCCATGATTGTGTTTGCATTCCAGGATAAGAAGGACACAATAATAGTTTTGCGGTCTTTCAACTATCTCTCAACAAACTTTCGCATTTATTATATTTAGTAGGAGTGAAGTATGTTTACTAGTTGTTTAATTTTCATTGTGTTTATGCACAATAGAAGTTGTTAAGCCATGTCAGATACCCTTGGGTGATTGAAACATTCTGAGCGCTAAAGGGTCACTAGCATAACACCATCACTCAATCCATGGTTAGCTAGAGCTGTGAGGAGAGACCCTTAGCTCAGCAGTAAGCTTTTACGGGTTGATAATGAATACTAGTTGACCCATAGTACTGGCTCTGCCTGCTAAGCTTACCACCAAATAATCAAGTGTGAACAGTCACAGTATTACAATAAAGCTTTATATCAACAAAATTATGTACTTACATTTGTCTGCATAACCCAAATTACAAAATGTCTTATCAAGTTATCGCACCCAGCCCTACGTTATTTGTTTTCAGATTAGATGTGTCAGTTAATTTTTACAGTGCCTCTATTTCAGTGCACCTAAAACGGGCCATGGCCATAGAATTTTTAGGTGGGTTAAGAAATATTTTATCAAAGTTGACACCTGATAATTGAAATTGATCTATCGCTGTTTTGGTTTTATGAAAACATGAAAGATTTATTAGCCAAATTTTGTTACAAAACCCAAGTCATATTCATCTTTTATTTCTGCTAGCTATCTAAGGTATAACTAAATATTACATATGCTGTACAAATAGAATAATAGCATAAAGTAGTGACTGAATCAACAATACCTACCACCTACCCCCTAGGGGATAAAAGGCGTGACATTTTGTTTTTTTAAAATCAACAAATTTGTAATTGTAGGTCCTGACTGACATTTAAACCTTTTGTTAGAAGCTACTGTTTATTTTATTTATTTTAGTTACTGTTTTATTTTGTATTGTTTGATACAGAGGAAAACTCATAAAAAGATACTAGAATCATATTAGGAACACTATCCTATATGACCAAGAATGACTAGAGAATGGGATGAGTGAAGTTCCCTAGACAAAATTGTCAAATAATAACATTTCTACTGTAAACACATACAGCAATAAAAGGCTGTATTATTACAAGTTTCCAATGCCGAGTGAATCATTTTTTTAAATCCGCGTTAATTCCGTTTTTGAACTTCATATCGCCGGTTGCCGCGCCCAATTTTATTGTAGCACTCCTCCGTGATGCCACCACGCGAAATAGATTGCCGCCAAGGACAACATTTGTTTCAATTTAAAATAATTATTGGTCAATCAAACTGGTTCTATGAGGTCTTTGAACTTGAATATTGGAAGCTTTAGTAAATTACGTTGACCGACTTCCGACAATGAGGCCTGGAATTTATTGCTTCCCTAGAGATGGTTATCGTTTGCAGGTGTTGGTTAGGTGCTTCAATTAACTTAATTTCGAAATATTAAAAATATCAACTTAATTTACATATGGCCTTTTCCAGTTTTGCTTTATAGATCAAAGCCAGGATTAGACTTTACAAATTTGTCTTTATTATTATCTTTTCTGGAGTTCTCTTTGATTGAATGTTGTAGTTTTAGGTTTGACCTTGATGCAACAGTGGACTGGTGCTGGCTTTTTTTTGCTTGACCTGTAATGAGATGTAAGCTTCACATAACATTCACTGTAAATTTTCTGGTATTGTCCATTAATTACACGTATTATTGGGTTAGTAACACAAAGATTAAGAACTGATTCCACCAACGAGATCAACAAAGAATAATGGGGCCAAAGAATAATTACACGAGGCCAATCCACTAAGCCAATCCATACTGCATACAAAAAAAACTTGAGGACAATCCATTGCAGTGGAATGGCCTCGTGGAAATGGCCCATTATGCTTATACTACATTGCATCGTAGTATAAGCATTACTCTTTGCTGATTGTTTCCTCCAATCTTAAAGAAAAAAATGTAATATATCAGATTAGCAACAAAGCGAAAACAAAATCTTTATTACACATACAAGTTATAATATAGCGGTTGGTCGGTACCATTATCAATTCTCGATAAACCGATAACGATAGCGTCAAATCGATATCTGCTAGTACTTGAGTCAAAATACAGTAATCTGCTTTGTCTTTTACACATATTCACTACCCTAACCAATATCTAATTTATAAAAAAAAACTGGATCTAGTCCACGCGGACGGCATATCTCGGATTATTATTGGCATAATGTCACCAATCCATTTGGCACCTACTAGCAGCGCTCCGCGGTTTAACCCGCGTGGTTCCCATTCAATTCCCATAAAATATAGCCTAAAGAATTTTCAAAATCGTTTTAGTGGTTTAGCCGAAAAAGCGTAACAAACAAACTCATTTTCGCATATAAAACATTAAAAGTTAGGATTATGTATCAGTTATAGCTACATGGCAGACTGAAAACACAAGTTTTGCCTTAACCATCTAAAAGATGTGTTTAATGTAGTAACTGCCTCATCCCAAGATTGACTCGAAAGAACTCTATCTCTCTTAGAATACAAGCTTACTATGACAAATTTTAATCTTATCTATTACTTGAAAGTTTGACTTTTAGAAGTGAATCACAAACATACTATAGGTATGCTTCATTTCAAAATCAATATTATCAGTTATTAATGTCTGTCTAAGACCTGTTTATAGTGATGCTTGGTATCGAAATGTTCTATTATAGGTATAATAGCTTAGCGCCCTTCCTTACTTCGTCATTGACTCCGCTATTACGTCACCTCACTAGAATATCTGAATTAAATTACCTTCTCTTAGTAATCACGTTCTTCTATTAGTATTCTACCACGTTACGGGGTCCAAAGATTATACTGGTGAAATGTGGGTATTTCCTGTTCTGGAATACCTCTGCCTGCCCCCTAGAGGATTTTTTGATTTTTATAATTTAATAATGGTTAAAACCTGAAATTGTGAAGTTGTACTTAATTTGAACCTCTTTGTTGCATCAAAATATATTATCGAATACATATAATTGTATAATCATAATCCAGTTCCGATAACGTTTATTTACTTTGGCATTAGAAAAGAAAATCTGTTTTTTATGACATTACTTTGAAGTCAAATCACTGTTACCTCTTTTCTTACAGTATAATAAAATTGTGACTGGCCAATGCCTGTAGGTGCATCGGGAGATACTTATTTAAAAAAACTTAATTTGAGGGGCCTTTATTATTTCGATACATTATGCCAAAACAACAAAGTATTTTTAGAATTCTTTTCTGTCTGTCTCTCCGTATGTTACGCACTCTTCACGCAAAACTATTGCTCCAAATTGGATGTGCTTTTCACAGTTGTATTGTTGCTGGTCAAACTTAAAATCTGGTACATGTTTCATCTTGATACAGCCTCTAGAAGCAGACTTATTTATATATATTAAACAGAGTGTTTTTATAACTGTAGTACAAAAGTGTTTTTACTCATTAGGCAGGGACGCAGTTGCGGGTAAAAACTAGTTATGTTATACATACATACCTGTCTGAAATAATTGAATGTTTCAACCTTCGATGATAGTATTCCTACAAATTCAGAATCTGTAAACCAACTTCGAATCAGCGAGTCCATTCAAAAGTTACTTTCCCATTACATCTTTGTTACATTGGATTGTTGAGAAGCGAAAATCCTTGTTGGAACTTTCCTACAAACATTGGCCAGAGTTATTATTATCTGTCCGCCTCTGATTCATCCTGCACAATAGTCTATTATATTAGTTCCAGACTAAATACGACATTGCACTTGCTAAAGTTTGTATTATTTGTAAGGTTTATAAAAGTCTTTTTAAATCAGCCTGGTTCTCAAGGCCTCTCTTTTCAAAGTAGTATAAAACAAAGTCGCTGTCTGTCCTGTCTGTTTCTCTTCTAAACCACACCACGTATTATAATACGATTTTCACTATGGTTTTGATTTTTTTTCCGGAAGGTTTGTATACACATGTTGTACCTACAGCGAAGCCAGAGCAGGTCGCTACTCGCTAGTTAGTTAGTAAACGTAAGTTTTCGTTTAGTTCCAAATGAGTCCCAAATTAAACATCATCCCCCTGGCATATTCCCATAGAACAGGTTACCGCATATTTATCCATACTGCAAAGGGTAACA
Source organism: Ethmia dodecea (assembly GCA_963855545.1). Lineage (NCBI taxonomy): Eukaryota > Metazoa > Arthropoda > Insecta > Lepidoptera > Depressariidae > Ethmia > Ethmia dodecea. Next base: position 12,556,177 of record OY979446.1, on the reverse strand, counting down.
ATTTTTATGACCTCTCGTATGCCTGACTGTCCCTACATGGAAATGCTGCTATTTTTATATTACGTTATTCTGGTTTCGGGAAAATTAAAAACAATAGAACCTCTATTGTGTAAAGCGCTACAGAACTGTCTAAATATGTAACAAAGAGCACAGTTGTAAAATTCCTTACCTGTAATTACAAAGCCTTAATGACCTTGCTCAAACTTGCAATAGTATAGAATTATTATTACTGACGCATCATCATCAAAGCTAATCTATAACGCTTGTGCTGGAAATCTTATACCAGTATTTTATGTACTTAAAGTTCTAAAGTTTAAGTGTAAAGGTGATCTTTAATTGCAATACAATGAAACTCTACATCAATTTGTTTAATTACACGTGTAATTATTACAGCGATGCTGTAATCACCTGCACATGGTTTCGATTGTAATCCCGTTATGTAGACCCGGATTAATCCATAATCCCTCTGTCGGCTACATAATGGAGTACGGAGGTAACGAACGGTGAAACATTGTTATCAGTATTGTTCACGTTGCAATGGTATTAGCGAAAGTAGCTCTACGAATCCATAGAACAAAATGTATTAGCATTGAAATTAAATCAGTTTTTAAAAAAAACTAAATTTTTGAAAAACTCATTAATATTCACAATTTATCACTAGCTAGACTGTGAAGGAAAACATTGTAAGGAAGCCCGCAGCTCCTACAATTTATTCGGAGACATGTGTAACAGACACCGTCCGGCGATGGGTTCACCATATATCACATTGAAGGCTCCAAAGACTGGTTAAACGTTGGATTTCCAGAAATGGAATTCCTCTGCTTACCCCCTCATGTATGACTGTTGAGCTAACGGTATATTCAAAGAGGTTGGAAGAAAATCATTCTCTTTCTTTTTTCTTTAAACATCTTTGGGTATATCCCTTAGGTCAACAGTGAACTGACCTTTTCGAAGTTCTAACACAGCTTTAGCATTTTATCATCAGTATACAAAGCTGTAAACACTGTAGCATTCGGCCAACTGACCGAAAAACTGGAAATCGCGAACGGTCAAAAGCACATGATATTTTATTACCTCCGCAACACGCAACGTAAAATAGCGTAAAAAATCTTCGAATCCCATCTATAGGCTTAACATTTTTTTATGTGAAAAAATATGGTCTCACCATAATGATAAGTGTCCAATTACTTATTATATCATTACGCCCAAGTGTTCACTCATCGTTGGAACTAGTTGGATGCCCCGAAGGCACTAAGGTATCTTCCCACATGAGAAGACTCGTAAAAAAGTATGAAGTAGTAGTAAGTGATGTAATCAACAGGATTAACAGGTTGTTTGGTACTTGTTACTAGTCTTTATTGTGTTTAAAAGAACTGTTTCATCCGATGATAGACTTGTGGAATCTCACCAGTATCTAGAAAATCTATACTATTTATATTAAGAGAGAAAACCGGATTGACTCACTGACTCATCACCGCACAGCCGAAACTACTCACTATAGAAACTTGAACTTTTGTATAGTAGATTCCTTTTATGTATAACAAAGGATTTAGCGAAATTCCCACGCGAAAGGAAATGGGATCTACGCTGGCAACGCGCCGCTGAGGGTAGTTTAGCTTCTTGTAAAATAAAAGCCATAATATAATATTACTAGCGACCCGCCCCGACTTCGCACGGGTACAATGCTTATACTAAAACATTCCTCTTGAATCACTCTATCTATTAAAAAAAAACGCATCAAAATCGGTTGCGTAGTTTTAAAGATTTAAGCATACGTAGGGATATAGGGACAGAGAAAGCGGTTTTGTTTTATACTATGTAGTGATAGTGATAATTGGACTAGAAGTATTTTAATTATCACTATGTATAGTTAGGTAAATACTTTAGATACCCAGCTTTAAGGTGTTATCTAAGTTATAAAAACATATATAAGTCAGGATGATGGCAAGATGAAAAGAGAATGATGACAGATGAAAATCAACAATTAGCATTCCCAATACAAGGAACCTTTGCGTCGAAGACGTTTACGTAAAAAATTGCCAAAACATTTTACAGTATGGATAAAAAAAACTTGGCAACGCATCGGTGACTGCGCTCTTGACCATTTACCTCCAGATAGCTCGTCTTCTCATCTGCTCCTCTTCACTATTACACCTTAATAATAGAGAAAAAAAACGATGTAAATAGCAAAGATTGCAGTTTCTAAAACGTTCCATTTCACACTCCACTTAGTGTCACTTGCAATTAACACAGGCGTGATTCTTGTTTACCTAGATAGCCAGGGTTCACGCAACCTAGCTTGGCCTAGCATGGCAACCGGCTTGGCACAATTAGACCACACCCGCGAGCTTCGTGGGAAACGGGGCAGGGTTTATAATATATGCTAATTCCGTGTCTAGCTTTGTGGGACATCCAGACCATATCTGGAATTTGTAGGCTGTTTTCGCCGAATTACTCTATGCGATACGTGCTTAACGCCTACCAATTTGTATTGGGGCAGCGTTTTTATATAGTAAACAAAATTCGAACTATTTTTTACGAAATTGTTACAATATAATATGTTTCTACTTCCAATACATACAATCCGTCAATTTTAATTGAGAGAACTTCTCATACGATGCCGTAAGTCTTCTACAGCGCATATCAATCCCATAAAACCATTCTACTATACAGCGTTTACTATAATAGAAAGCTCGGTGCCCTCAAGACCGTTACTGCAAACACTTTGTACGTATACATCGTCATCCTGTCTCTATTGAAAATATTACTACAGTTCGACTACGCACTCCTTATAAAATATAACCATCCAAAAACAAAAGAACGACAGCGTAAAGCGGGAAACAATCGTGTTTCCATTCTTGTCTTAACATGTAACAGGTTTTCGGGTGCCGTCTCCTTCCAGGAATATCCCAGACCTCTAGCAAGTTTAGACCAGAATAAAACCCAGGTAGAGTCCCTTAATGTACCTTGTACAAAAGAAAGACGACCTTTAAGATATTATTTATTAGTTTATTTATGAACACTGCGCTTTGGTAAGATAGTCTTTCGTACAAAATTTCACAATAGATGTTAGGTACTCGTATTATGTTCTTGTAGGTACTCTTATGAATTCTCTGGGTACTATGTTCTTTATTTTTCAATGTCTTTTTACTAAAACTTTACAATACAATAACTTTATTTTATTGTATACCAAAAACAACACAATATGGATTCAAAAATTAACTAAAGTACAATGGGCGGTCTTATTGCTTTTAGCGATCTCTTCAAGACAACCTTGGGATGGATGAAACTGAGATATTAGAACTAGGGTAGACGGTGCACTATATATTATTGAACATACTCTTACATACTATATATTTTTCTTACTTTAGATTCTAATTTGGTCAACAACTAAAAGATATTTTACTTTTTCATGAACATGAATATGGAATGGAATCGTCGTCAGTGTTTTGTTGAACTAGATTACCTTTAAATTCGATGATTGATAGCTCATAATCATCATCTTTTCCCATCGTAAAATCAAACAAAATACCTCTAGATGTGGAGGCAGCTATTCTAATAGCGTATCAATTATGTGAGTTGAACCGCCGCAACCACATTCCACGTGCCAACACTGTTGGCCGAACGTCTTGCTCTTTTATTTGTCTCTTACTCTGTGCACTTACGAAATATACCTTTGTGCGCTGTAGCCTGTTCGCTGTTCTACTTTAGAATTACTGTTGATACAGACGCCGACGCGATAGTAAGATAGGAAACATACTCTTTGTTTGGACATTTTGTGAATTAATCTACCTGATCAACTGTAGAACGTTGTTAACGTTTTTTTTTTTGGACCCCTAATACACCTACGCAAGCTTCAGAAACAATACTGGGGCCTGCGAGTTTCCCAATCAAAATAACACCGTTCAATTAATCAACCGATCAAAGGATTGGTTTCAATTTATACTAGGCGTAAGTCATCGTCTTGACATCTGCGTCATCTCGATTAATGGGCTGTATTGATAAAAACGCGCGCACTGATTGCGACCAATCATCTGGCGTCTGAACAGAATGCCACTACTACCGCAATAGTGGTATTGTATTTATTTTCGATCTGTACCTACTTGCAGACACCGTTGAAACTGACCAGACATCGGCAGGCGTATTTGATTGTAGCCGTTGGAATTTTAATTTCGTGTTGTAAAAGTATAAAAAAGCTTTTCGAACACGTTGCCCGTTGTGGTTTGGACCATTTTTGTACTGCATGGGTGCTAATGTATCTGTCTTGGCTAGATCGTAGAATTACTAGAATTACTCATATGATGAGTTAGTCGACGTAGTACAAGTATTTCATATTCACATGTTATAATCGAACGCGTTATTAGCGCCGCTAGCGGTGAATAATGTAACTATTTTACGATACGACGATCTACAATGTTTGACCATATCATGAAATAGTCGTGGGTTTAGACGATTTCTATTCATTCATTTGGTCAAGCCATATCATGATATTATGCTCAACAAACAGTGTATTCTTTCATAAAGTGCCTCAATTTCATGAAATAGTATTTATGATATGATAAATTCTAAGATCTGGCAACGACACATCTACTTCCATCTTTTCTTCCATTAAAAACGTTTGCTCATCAACCTTTCTATATCAATTTCAACAAACCGCAACCCAAGATGTTTCCTTATTCTGCAATTTGAGCGTAAATTTGCAACTCCACCAGCAATTTCAATTTACTTTCCCACGTGACGTTCCCACAGATGTGACATGATCTCGAGAGTATCCAGTCATCCAATTTGTATGACAGCAACGTCAAACAAGGCGCGAAGCTCGTTACAAGGGGCACATATCTTAACCTCCATTTAGTGTCGTTGCTGGAATGGCCGTCCCACAGTTTCCTACTTGCGAGGCTTCGGCCAATTTAGGCTAACTATTACAGAGCTCATTTGAGAGGAAACCGTCCGTGATCTCCCGAGGGTGTTTTGTCTCGTGTTGCCGTCTGCTATCGTTTCTAGCTCATTAGTTGCCCGACGATTGGGTTGTTCTTCGTATTACTTTATCGTAGCTGGACCTGGATGATATTACAATTTTTTTTTCAATAAATTTTTTATTCAGGCTTTTAATACAAGGTATTATGTCAGCCTCATAATGTCTGACATTCTAAAAACAAAACAAAAAAACAATATACGAACTAAATATCTATGCCGCGGCACTTAGTTTATGAAATTTAACAACAGCTATAAAGGTCTTACCAATGAAATTGACGATATCTATTTTTTTTGTTATTAACCCATACATTATTCATTTATTCAAAATCTAAAATCGGTAAAATTATTCATGCATTAAGTATAAGTGATTTTTGTTTGAGGATAATACTTGATAGGTATATAAGGTAGAAAGAGTTCGTGCTGTGTAGACCGATTCGATGCTTAGATTAGTTTTATTATTGACAGCTCTTCTTCCATTTTAAAAACTAATGTAGCTGATTATTTTTTATGTGAGTATAAAAGGTTCGGTTTTATTTAAATTGAAAACTTAATATACTCACTCCTTTTATCCCCGAAGAAGTAGGCAGAGGTATTCCATTTCTGGATATACCCATTTTTACCAGTAAGTATATTCTTTCGACCCATAACCGTGATAGATAGCACCACTGCTGCAAAAGCAACACCAGTTTTAGATTTTGAAATTTATATTCATCAATGGCAGTCCCTACTATTTTGCAGTAAAGAGCAAGTCAAGCTTTACACTACCAGTTTAAGCTGAGCTCTGATTTATCAAAGTCCAAAGTGTCAAGCTTAGCGTGCTCTTGAGTATACCAAATTCATTTTGCAGCTTCCTACAAAGTTTGTGTCTATTTTAATAATCCTAACACAAACAGAATTTCGCAACGGCTTTTGCAAAATAACTGTAATCATCGTGTTATCTATCAGGATTACTCACGAGCATGTAAATTTATTTGAACTGGCCACCATTTCCGCGAGCGTTTGTACGATAAGTAACGCGAAAGGTTCATTCACACTGCCCGTTGACGGAATTGTCGTTAGAAACCTTCCCTAATCTTCTGAAGGCTAATATTTGTTATTGACACTGTCCGCGGTATTGATACGATGGGAACAAGATATTGTAGTTTCTGGAAACTGTTGAATCTATGAGACGTGTAAACTAAAAACTGCTCCATCTCTAAATCTCTACTTATTCATTTTTATACAGTGTAGTTTGTCTAAACTACAATAGGATTATAAACTATAAAAGCATAGCATTTAAATCAAAAATTGGCTACTCATATTAAGTTTTGATTCACCGAGGAGCACATTTACATGGCAACGTGCATTCTTATCATTTTTGCAAACCTGTTTCGCTGGATTAGAATATTATGTACCTGCACGGTAGTAGACAGTTTCCTTGTTACACGAAACTGGTAAATGTTCGATAAACATTTCTTGGAAGGCACTCCTAAGACAGATTTTTAAGGAAATTTCTGTTTATATGTTCACCGTTCATTGCCTTTAAACACGTGAACATGTTTTATATAATACTAGCTTTAACGTGCGGCTTTGCTCGCGCACGTTTATTTCACCCCCTTAGGGGTTGAATTTTGCAAAATCCTTTCTTAGTGGATGCCTACACTGTATAAGCTATCTATGTGCAAAATTTCAAGTCTCTAGACCCAGCGGTTTTGGCTGTGCGTTGATATATCGCCAATCAGTCAGTCATTTTATCATTTTATATACATAGATAGATCTATAGCTTCATTCGATTATGTTCATGTTTTTTTTTTATTTGGACTCAATCTTACAGTTTTGACAAGTCATCCCCATCCCCATAAACCTGTGTATTTATGTGGCGGTGTGTTGGTCATTGACTAGCAATGATTAAACTCTGTTGGGTTGGGGAAGTCGTTAATCCATCAAATATATTGCTTGCAACGCTTGAATGGTTTGGAATGAGTTTCGTTATACGCGCTCTATTAGTACACTCGGTACCTTCGTACCGGGTGTACTAGTAAACTTGACATTACCTATACTTATTTCACAACAATAAATATTTTTAATATATTTATTTTGTTTTAAAGTTTTTTACCCGTGTTTTAATTTATTTCAATAAAATAGGTCATGTTCATTTTCTTGTTAAATGAAGTAAAATAACTGAATAAATAAGTACAGTCAACAATACCCTTTATAAACTCACGGTACCTTCCTTCGTTTACCATCCAAGACAACAGCCTTGAAGGATTTTTTATTTCAAATGATTAATAGCTATTGGACGTGTAGATAGCATGTTAGGACTATCCTTTGTGATCGGACAATCACCCGGTGAAGGTTGTATGCACGTACTTGAATTTCAAGTTATCTTTTTGTTGCGTCTACAAAGGTTGAGGTTTTCTTTTCTAAAGTCACAAACTACAGTATTTTGTGTCATAGCTTAGCATTCAATACTCGTAGTTTTATAACAAACTAGCAGCGAACCGCGGTTTCACCCGCGTAGTTCTCGTTCCCGTAGGAATACGGGGATAAAATATAGCCTATGTGTTATTCTGATGTATAAGCTCTATAACTGTAAAGTTTCTTAAAATCCGTTCAGTAGTTTTTGCGTGAAAGAGGAACAAACATCCATCCATCCATACAAACTTTCGCATTTATAATATTAGAAGGATAATGTTGATTATGTGCGTGAAGTAAATTTATAAACCATAAGTAATATTAATGTTTCCGTACATGATTAGGGCTTTGAATTTCATGTGAAATTTCGAATATTACTGTAATATTATCCTTAACAAAACAATTATACATACAGGTCAAACAATGACCCTGTTTTGGCTTCGCCGCAAAATCAAATATTTTTATTGAACACTAGTGGCCCGGGCAGACGTCGTTCTGCCACCGTATAAACCATCCCTGGACCCACTCTAACCCACACAAAAAGTTTCATCAAAATCTGTCCAGCCGTTCTGGAGTTTTAATCAGACTAACGAACATCAATTCATTTTTATTTATATAGAAGATAGATTATAACTTACTTATTAAACGTATATACTATTTATTATCTTCCACCGTTTCGAAAATCGTTCCAATATGCTATTAATAATAATAATATAATATAATCTCACGCCTTTCATCCCCGAGGGGGTAGGCAGAGGTATTCCATTACTGGATATACCCACATTTCACGAGATACATTGGACCCCTAAACGTGATAGGTGGTGAGCCCATCGCCGGACCGGGTCTATTTACACATGCCTCAGAATTAATTCTGAGATCTGCGGGTTTCCTCACGATGTTTTCCTTCACCGTCGAGCTAGTGATAAATATGTACGTAAGTTTTGAAAAACTCATTGGTACATGCCAGGATTCGAACCCGAGCCTCACTGATTTTCGGCCGGCTCTTTAACCGTCCGGGCTATCACTGCTCCTTATAATATGCTATTACCCCTCCATTACTAGTATGTGTGGCCAAGACCCTTTGCCCAGAAAAAACAGAAAAAAAAACATATTGCATGGGGTGGTTGCAGTAGTGCACGAATTGCAATAGGCAACAGGAAGCCGTAGTCTGTCGATATCAGACCGCGCCTGCTGCATTCAGGGCTTAGAAGCCGTACGCAAGTTCGACGGACTATCGATTGTGGTATTCTCTATAAGCACAGTATTTATATACATTAGTACTAGCGTCCCCCTAGATTTATTACAAAACTCATCCTCCAGTCAACCTCAGTGAGGTAACCTTAAAAAAGTACCTTATTGGTCTGCCTCCACTGCGTGACCATTTCCAATCTGTATTTTACGTCATTACCATCAACCCGTATCAGCCAACTGCTGGGCCATGAGTCGTTTCCCAAATATAAGGAAGTATGGGCAGTAATATCCCGAAATCAGCACGGATTCAGTCGTGCTGGTGTTACTAATGGCCACATGTCAGAATTTGTCAAGCCTACCAAGGGTGTCTGAGATGGCTTAACGAATTTAAACAACAACGAACACAACGAAAACGGTGTTTAACCGCACCGCCATGTGCTTTCCGAAACATGGTGGTGCTTGTGATATTAATACCAATAGGCACCCATTCACTGACTGACTGCACCCAATATCTAATACGGTAGATAAAAAAAGGTATGGCCAATTCTACTACATCTATTTTTTTAGGCGGAGAATTTAGAATTCACTCCAATCATCAATACTGGCCATCGTGAGAATTTTGTGGTCGTACAAATTAACCTTTTACAATGAATATTTCCCACCCATCAAACCCCTTAGAGCCTCCCATAGCTAAACATAAAAAATAAAGCATCAAAATAGCTATTAAAATTTCGTAACTGATCATTAGATCGTTAGCGGCCGTGATTCCTCGCAGAGCTATCATATTTTATTGACTCGTACACGACTATTGTTTACTATGAGTTTGCTATTAAATCACGTGCACCACGTCCAGACCTTGCTGACTGGTTACTATTTTCATAAATAGTAGTGTAAAGTATGTATATCAGCATAAAAACTGTTTTGTCTGCCAATAACCCGATATACGAGTACTACATGCAATGCAGTAATGTCGCTAATCCTTATCAATTACATATCTACTACAACGAGCACGGTGACCTGGCACATTTTCTATTAGTCTAAGACATTCAGTATTGCAGCTCATTAGTATGTTTTTGTAGTTGTCACTAAACTACCAGAGGCTTTCGATAATATTACATCTCTTCGTATCTTACGAATCCCCAAGTAAACGCTGATCGTAAAGCTTTGGAGTTTGATCCCTTAGCATAAGCCGGACTCAGATTTCGCCGGTTTTTATTATCTATTGTTATACATTAGAGTTTGCACTACACTCACACCTAGTTTGATGCTTATATGTATTACAGTTTTTCGATAGACTAAAAACAGAAAACATTATATTATGTTGTATGGGTAGGCCCTTACTCGTAAGACTAGACGATCAGCACAAATATTACCAAACAAAAACAAAACCAACATCAATCTACGAACAAACTAAATATCCTCATTCAAGCGGCGTCTGTCTAGTGTACCTCAGACGCATTTCTCGAGTGGGATTAGCTCTTTACGATTGTTTTACGGTTCCCAGGCCGTCGACTAATAGTTTACGGCATCGTATACTAGGGTTTAGAACAGTGCCGATGCGTCCAACTGGATTGATCTTTCTTCTCTTGTCTTCCGATGTCCATTCTGTCTTCAGCTTAGTGTGTATGCAGCTTTATGAGCTGTACTGTACGACTCCTGCTTTCTACCTTTGATCTGTGAAGATTGGTGGTATCGCAGGGATATTGGAAGATATTGTTACTGCGATTGAGAAAGGAATGCTCAGGTAGCTTGGACATAGTGCGCGGATTGATAAAAGGCGTCTAACGAGACGAATATATCAATTGTGAGTGACCGAGTTGGTAGAGGGCGCCTTAGGCGTACCTACATCGATCAGCTTTGTATAGAAGAAAAGCCAGATAAAGAATGAAACCGCCGAGCATGTATGAACCGATAGATGGATGTGGATGAAGCACGAGAGGTGCCCCAGATTCGTCGCAGATGACCGTCTATTGTTTCTACCTACCCAGCCGGGAAAAAGGCAGCATATGTATGTATGTAACTAAACACAATACCTACATGTTATCTATCATTTATTACGACTGTTGAAAGTACAATTTTCTTATACCCCAAGTGTTTACCTCAAGCAAATGTTTGCCGTTTTATACAACGTTTCCAAGAACATTACAAACTAAATAATGTTTTTATTGCATTCGAACCTGCTTGTAGTATCAGAGTATATGGTCCGCGCGAGTGTCGGTATCAGTTAGATAATGCTATCATATCACGTTATGGATCACCGGCCGCACCCTTGCGATTGCGAGTTTATTGGTTGGACATCGATTGATGGTGTACACCACTATAACGAGACCTATATCCTTACTAATTCGTATATACATTGAAACATTACCAACATACGTAATTATCTACTAGCGGTTCTGCGCGGTCTCACCCGCGTAGTTCCCGTTTTCGTGAAAATACGGGAACAAAATATAGCCTATGTTATTCAGGGATCTTCTAGCTTTCCACTAGTAAAAGAATTTTTGAAATCGGTCCAGCAGTTTTTGAATTTATTCGTAACAAACATACAAAAATACAAATCTTTCCTCTTCATAATATTAGTATAGATTTGCGAAGAGCAAACTTTGTACTAATTTTTAAAAGAACTGCGCATAGAGTACAAAGATTTCGCAAAATTAAAGTTTATATGGAGAACGAGTCCAGAAGGCAAAAAATTTTGTGTAATGCAAACATAAAAAAGTCTGAATTACTGTCGAATTTTGACTAATGAGGGATCACATCTAGCCGGTCAAGTAGCAGAGTTACTTGACCGGATAATGTTTAAAATCTATTTTATTTGCTAGATACTGCTACTCTCGGAAAGTGTTATAGCTCATAAAAATGGTTCTCTAAATGTTCGCAATTATTTCGATAACCAAACCAATATAATTCGTCGACTCTTGTAACCTTTTTTTGCCGATCCCATTGGAATTTCGGAAACCCCTTAGTGCATATCTACATCTACATTGTATATGTAACTTACCTGATAATTGTCAAGTTAGGTATTATAGTTTCGGAGATTTCGTAATGAGTACAGTCTAGCTAGCTGGTGGCTACAACATCAATAATGTTCTTTGTTTGTATAATATAAGTTGGTTACGTTTTATTTATTACTATGTTACTCAGGGATGTTCCAGCTTTCCATTGGTGAAAGAATTTTTCAAATTGGTTCAGTACTTTTTGAGTTTATTCGTAACATACAAAGATACATTCTTTTTTATTATTGATGGGCTTACTCTTGACCCCGAGAGCAAAGATGGGGCCTACGATGGGACGAGCTTGCCCAAAAGATGCCTGTTCACTCGATCCTTAAAGCCTTCCTATTTATAATATGAATTAGTATAAAATAAATTAAATGTTTGTTTACATAAGCCATCTCTATATTTGGAGGAGCTTATTTACGAGTAAACTCGGTGCAATATAAACACGAAGCTGCTCGTCTGATTGAACGCGGTGAACGTAAAACAAGCGCAGCTGCAGTTCCCGTAAAATATTCACGGGATTTCATTTGTTTTTACCCGACTGCTCTCTTTTAGAGGGTAAGGTTTTTTGGGTGTTACAAATTAAAACTCTGGCTGTTATAAGTTTTACGCCTGTTTGTTTGTGTGGGATAGTTCTTATTGTACGGGAGCATATTTCCATTGGACTTTTTGTAGCCTAAACTGTTTTGACGGATTTCGAAGAGCGGTGACAATTCGAGCATGAGGATTGAAATCCTCATGCTCGGATTGTCATAGGCTACATTTTACCCCACTGAACCATAAAGAGGATAATGTTGTAAATCTATTCAGTGCATTTTAAACGAAGTCGGGATATTCGGTGTTTCAATAATTTATGTATGTAAAAAATATTCAAATATGTAAATTTATTATTCCTGAGGTAAAATCTATTTTACTTGTGTAAGGTATAGATCTAAAAACAATCGCTGAATATTCTGGCGACGCTTTCAAAGAAAATTCGCAGTTTTATATCGAAAAGAAATCCAACCCCTCGCGAATGTCAATAAACTTTGCAACGATCTCCTAAAATATCATACATTCCACCTTCAGAAGTTTTTAGCCAGCAACGTCACTTTAATTGGAACATTTTGTTAACACAATTCTTATATACCAACCAACTGTATCAATTTCATTAAGATGCAGTGTAACCTCACCAATTCGAAAAGTCCCTTTCCATCTTCATAATTATTCGGGGCACGTGCTGTTGGGAGCCCCTCTTTCTCGGGTCGTCTTACCATTTGTCTCGGACGCGAGCCAGAGTGCGATGATCCCGTGGAAGGTCGCTTGTGTTGGCGGGTACAATACCTCGGAGCTCGATTCTCGAACCTTTATCGATATCTCAATTCGTTGCTAAGTGAAATGGTAGATGAGGGGTATCTTAGACTCGGGTTCCTCAAATGAAGGCAAAACCTTTCTTCAATATATCGCTAAATACCTATTGATTTACTCTAGAGATAGGTAATTGAGTAGCATGTGAAAAAACATGAAATTATTTATCATACGTCATACATGCTACTATCCTTTAGTCTGCTACTTATGGAATATCACGTGAATGAGGAATTTTCAATGACATTCTTAAAATTGAACTAGATGGCGCTGATCAACATTGGGAATTAGAAATTGGCAACACTGATGTGTCGCTTTACGTGACACATCCGTCCGTCATGTCATGTGCCGTTGTTGTGTTGTGTGTGAGTGAGTGTAACGCGTCAGCAGGCAACGCAATAAAACAGATCTTGTTTTAGGTACCTAAATTCCTAGTGCGTCGAGTCGAGCTTCGGTTCCTCCGTAATTTACACCCATACTAAATAAATTTATTTTACTAACTATGATTTAAGATAAAAACGATAATTTTACAAATAAAATATACATTGATTTACAATAATTACAGATAAAAAATGTCCTCCAAAGAGGAACCATGTGGGACAGTGCCCAGAAGACTGGCAGCATTCCCTCTCTGGATAGCTAGGCTGATCCTTTGACAGAGATAGCTGCCAGTCCACGCATTTTCGCAGATGAAGGAGACTGAGTTTTTGTTTATCGTGGATTCGGATCTTTTGTTGTAACACAAACCACTCGTAAACAATGTACAAACAGAACAATAAATAAAATACAAGGCAATGAGTACGTAACCTTATTTTGATAAAAAGTCAGATTGTTTTTTTTGTTTGACAAATTCTTGCGACCATAGATTAGGTTAAAAAAAAACCCAAGGCTTATCAGCACCATCTATTGACACCTTGGAATACTCAAATGACAGCTGTCACCGAAAACTCCCCATTTCTTTTCACTTTGAATTTTCATAATATTTCTATTGCAGTAGTAATCGTGATTTTTCATCTTCATTAAAATCATTGCCAGTTAATTTTTTCAGATGAAATCATGTTAAAAATTATGGAACTATAAGTAATTTTATTAAATGAAAACCATTTAAGAGTAGCAATCATACCCAGTTGTGGCTGTGATACAAGCTATTGCCTTCGACGTCCACGTCTCATCTCATTGCCTCAGCAAGATCGGTCGGCGATTTAGCTGTGAAAAGGAAATAGACACCTTCGCATTTAAAAGTATGTAGGGGTTGAAGTAATTTAAATCACATGATTTTTTCTGATCTGATTAATTCAATAAGGTTACCGTTTTCCTCTGTGTGACTTCGGCAATCATGTCAACGTGCACGTACAGTCAAGAGCAAGTCAAGCTTTACACTACCGGTTTAAGCAGAGCTCTGATTTATACAGCGCGCCATAGAATACAGGGCCATTTCATAGTCCAAAGTCTGAAATTGCCACATTTTCGTTTTAGCAGAAAGGCCTGCAGTGAAGTGTAATAAAACACACAAAATCGATTTATTCTAATCTAGTCGGTGCATTAGCTGCTACCGCATGTTCTCATACAAATGCGAGTGACAATCGTTCCGGCATTCGGTATCGAGAGCGGCGTGCTCCATTTGCCGCGATTGCATAATTCAGAGTTGCACATGAGAATCGATTTTCACTTTCGTGTTCATTATGTGTTTTTATAGAAAAGAAGTTGCTTGGTAACACGGCCGTAGCAAAACGATGTTTGAAGCTCGACTCGGTCTTGAATATATGCAGTCACTTCTTAGAGTTATCTTCTATCTATCTATCTATCTATTATAAACAAAAGAAGAAACTGACTGCCTGACTGACTTATCGATCAACGCACAATCAAAAGAAGCATGAAATTTTTGCACAAATACTTCTTAAATGACGTAAGTGAGCACAAAGAAAGGATTTTCTAAAATCAAAATTCGGAAACGGAAACAAAACGGATTTACCGAGCTCAAAGTACTTAAAAGCTGCTGATCACCCTCTGGTTATCAATGAAAAGTCAGTATCTATTATAGACATCGTACTTACTACTTTTACAACTAATGCAAAGGAGGATATAGTTAGGCTTGTCTACAGGACCTTAGAAAAACATGAAAAGACGGTGAAGTATAACATCTTGAGTAACAATGCATGTGTTGTGCACCCTGGTCCGACAATGAACTCACATTTAGCGATCTGAAAGAATATGTGAATCTACTAGTGAAAAGTACAAACTACAAAGGCGTAAGAGAACGTATTTTATTTTAGTGAGAGTTCTTGAGCTTTCTAAGGTTTAAATGTATATATAGCATATTTACCTCCATGTTTATTCCTTCACTGCATATCTTGCTTGCAAAGTGGAACATTGTTGCATATGTTTTTGTGGAGCAGCGGAAAATACTGGTAGTAACCGGTATGATAAAGAAGAAGTAATTTTAGACAATTAGACATCTCAGCAAGCCACACGAGACGCAACAGCTGTCAGCCCGCGAATTAATTAGACACAATAGTGTCCACCGTTATACTTTGTTCATTAATCCATTAAATCGTCATAGGGCAAATCTTTGCAGTCGCGAAAACGAAACGGTAATCTGTACCTTACGTCATTGTATTAGAAGTCATGTGGATCGCAAAAACCCAAAGTTGTATAGGTCGAGTAGTATCGAGGTTTTGAGTGTAGGTTCAACTAACGGTACACCGCCCCCTGACTGTACGGTCGTGCACAAATGCGTGTACTCTTCAACCGCAAGGAGATAATATAATACCGACATCTTTTGTGGTGGAGTGTACATTCACGGAGTTTCACCGCTGTCGTGCACTTCCCTTATAAGGCCGATGTCACCCCATTTCGGTCGCACGAAGCTTCACGTGTATTACCCCACTGCCCCAAAATAAAGGTAATGCTTTTCGGTTATTGATTCTATTTCTTTAGGGCAGCCTGTAGTCATAAATGACTTAAGCCACTGGGTTGGTGACGTCACAAAAAAACAATAAAGGGAACCTGTTCATTTGTAACCGAAAGAATTCTTAACCATTGTTTCTTGAGTTTTAACACCATCCGATCGATTGATTGGCTACCGGAGACCGAGTACACTCGGATTACGTCTTTACATGATCCCGGTAAAGATTCGGTCCGAACGCAATGGTACCTGGATAAGGCGGCAAAAATTTAGTTTCTTAATGACTAGCCGTGTTTGAATCTATCCGTCTCTTCTATGTACGTAAATTATAAATTAATGTTATGTGTTTGTATTCCTAAGTAGACGCGTGCCCGATCTCATTACCAGAGGTCGAGGTTACGTCATGCCGATCCGATATGACTATGAACATGTAACGTGGGCTTCCTTTAGGACCACGCTTCCGCCCGCTTACGTAATCCCTACTTTTGTTTTGGTAACTGTTATTTAGTGTTTCCCGTGGTACTCACTGCTATAGGATCTATAGCAATGATTAGGCGATTAAATATAATATCTTGTGTCGCCATTCCTTACAATTGATGGACCAGTCAATCATCACATGACCAGTATGACCACGGGCGGGTAAGGACAATGAATAGTACTATTCTGTCTGCATCTTAATAATTGTCACTCTGAAATGAAGTAGTTTTACTAGCGAAATATTTTCAGCCATCACCGAAGCCGTATTTCCAGAGTTCCTACTAATAACTTAACCAATTATTTTTATAGATATTAGAATATCTTTTAATGGGACTAATTAGGTATTATTTTATTACCCTTATTTTACTGATTAAGATGTGCCAGCGATATTGTTTTTCACCGTAGAGCTTTATAAATCGATTCGGAAGTTTTAACGACTCATGTCGAACTCAGACGTTTGTTTAATTTTCAGACTGTGTTATAAATATAAATTGCAATTCATTAAATAGCTCAGTATTCAAATACATATTCTAAAGGTTATGTGTACTAATATTTATTTGCTTAAGAATTTTAATTGTAGGTCACATTTTTGTGTTAACCGTTTTAAACGTCTGCTTCCTAACTAATATTGTAAATGTGATGTTTGTTTCTTAGTCCTTCACTATCTTTAGTTTTTTTGCAGGTATGTAGTAGCGTGTGCTCCACAATATATCGGCAAAAAATTAAGCAGTTGTAGCAGTTATGAGTTTCAGACCTAACTTGACATATTGAATTTGATTTGATTCGGCTCTCATTCCGTAGCAAAAATTCTTTACTTTCTAACTTTGTATCTTCAACCCCAAAAAGCTATACAAAAAAACAGCTTAGGTTCTGTAAACGTAGACACTTTTGTGTTCCTGGTCGGATACAAGCTACCAGTTAATATTTTATTTTCATACAATCAAAATGACATCAACCACTACCTGCTCAGGCATTGCTGTCCAGTTTCTTCTATTGACACACCTGTTATTCCCTCTATGTAAGCAACTAGACTTTAAATGAAACCACAGTTCCCTGTGATGGTGTCCTGTGTTAGCAGCACGTTTGTCCATCCCTTTAAACTTTTAAGTACATCCAATTGCCTTAACAAAAAGTATGTGAAGGAACGCTCCTTGTCACCAACTCTGAATGTGAATGTGATGTGACTCACACGCGTGCCTCCGCAATCACCGGCATGCCTCACCACGCTATTTGCGGCTGCCTTATCTGCGACGGGCATTTCTCGCTATCGACGTACATTGTCGGCTGTCGATCACCTTGCACTTAACATCTGTTCCGAGCGGGAAATGAATAGTAAATGTTTATAATTAGCGATTTATTTGTGTACCGCAATGTTATTAGTATCAAGGTCGCGTTGATTCATACTATGCATGTCATTTGATACAGGGATTCACTGAATGTAACTCAAGGAGGTAAACTTTGAATCACAGTTTCATAGGAAATTCACTATTTTATTCCCCAAATAATAATACCGTGCGTTAACGGTGGTAACCAAATTCCGATTTACTTACTTATCTACTATATAAAAATAAGTCGGTTTTTCCTTCCTGACGATTTAACTCCAGAACTGACGAACCGATTTCCATGGTTTTGCATTCGTTGGAAAGGTCTCGGGCTCCGCAAGGTTTATAGCAAAGAAAATTCAGCATTGCACCCGTGCGAAGCCGGGGCGGGTCGCTAGTTTATTATATAATCGAAAGGCTTTTGTGAAAATAATTTCGATTTAATGTAAAAAAATCTTGACATTTAGCCTAGTATTACCATGGATTAATAAGAATCTACTATAAAAAATATACTAGTAAATTAAGACGATCAACAAACCTTCGGTCTATCGAAATACATATATAAGAAAACCCGTGACTTTAATCCACATCCTTGTTGTTGTATACTACGAATAAACTATCTTGATTCTATCGGATGACAGCACGTCTTATCAAAAGATATCATATTCTCTTTCAATATGAATGTCGTTTTCCCAGAATAAAGGTAATGTCATCGTTATTAATACGAAATACTTTCAATGCCATTAAGCAAGGTATCATATTTTTACCGGAATCCAGGCAGATACATTACCGTAGTCTGTCAACAACAATGTTTAGATTTCGAATAATAACATTATTTTTCTGCTGTAGTTCCTCAATTTTGTATAGATTCCCCTTCTAAAGAATTTTTCCGTTTCTGTATAGGAGTATTAGCTAGTGAAAGTACAATATCTGTTACTCGAGAAAATAGATCCAAATATCACCCAAATCTATTGTAAGATCTAAAAAGATATTGTGTTGCAAACGTCCACACTTTCACATTCATAATATTATGATGATGACTTGATGATATGCAAGGAGCTGAAACGAAAATGTTGAGATCGATGTTTAGAGTGACTATTACAAATAGTACCGAGTACGGACATGTAAAGCGAAGGTATAAGGGTAGTTTTTTTCGAGAATGCGGAAGGTTACAGGAAGAGGGGAAGACCTAAGAAAAGATGGATTGTGTGAAGGATGATATTTGCACGATGAAAATGAATGCAGATACAATGATAAATAGAAAAGAGAAGAGATACTTCCCTGACCCCAAAAAATGGGAAAAGAGCAAGAATATTGTATGGTGAATATTAGTTGAGTGAGTTGTTATGTAAATTCTGAGCTATAAATTACCTTACACATATATTTGACTGTCAAACAAAAGTATTTAACTGCTACTAAATCAAACGGTAGACGTTGATGACAATTAAGTTAGTTGTTCGTCATTAACAGAATCTTGCAACCGGGCAAACTTGCCGCTACCAAGACGACTGTTAATTTGCCTAAATTAATGAAAGATTCGTCGTAAGTCAATCTAAATTCCAAACGTGCTTGTAGGCAAGCCTTGCTAATTAAGAACTTTTTTGTTTTTAGTTTGTTGTGTATTTACGGAAACTTGTTTCTTCTGAAGTGGCGCTAGTTAGAAAGAAATTATTAAGAATTAAGAAGAAATTATTTGATGCTTTAAATATGTCTGAGACACTTTTATCCGAATACTCACATATTTATCACTAGCTCGACGGTGAATAAAAACGTCGCTGGAAAACCCCAGAATTGGCCCTTACGTATGTGTAACACAAACGAACCCCGACCGGCGATAGGCGTCACCTGTGACGTTTAGGGGGTCCAAAAAAATACTTCGAATTTTGTATTTTCAGCAATGGAACACCCCTGTCGACTTTTAGGTGTTGCATTAGTCAACATCTTTATTATGTTCTTTTTCCATTGAACGCTGGCTGAACATCGTTAACCATTAACTTGTTTTCAGATGAGATTTGAAAATATTTTTTCCATACAAAATACGATGAAACGACGTGCTAGCTGAACAGTCACTTTCATTTGCCACGCCGCTTATAACTATAAAAAACTGATGCCTCCATTACAACTGACAATGTCACCTGGAAATGGATCGAACGACCGTTCGCTAATGTCTTTCGACCTACAAACCCATTTTGCCTATACGTACAGTTAACGTATACAGAGGAAGGGCTTTTTATAGTTATGGCACTACTCTTATTATGACACTTCTTAAATTAATTATGTATCGTCATCGCCACAGCTATTTCAATGTTTCTAATAAAAAGTGTGTTCCAAAGTAGTGATCTTATTAGGTAATACTACTTACGTACCTACTTGGGTTAGATTTTTTTTTCTATGTAGTCTGGTGGTGTGTCCTGATTATAAAAGCCCCATTAAGTACTAATTCTAAAACTTAAACATAATGTTACATAGGTATATTTAATTTTGCTGACTCTCTGGTCTTTATAAGAACCGCTCCGTAAATTTTTAAAAAGAAATAATAATATGAAGATTGAAATAAAGTACCTGCCTATAAATTTCAAAATAATTCAAATTTGCATTATGTGATGTGAAATGAAAATTGAAATGTGTGATTGGATCTCCGTAAAAACAACTTATAGTACGATAAACTCGAGCCCCGACTCACTTTTCACCGGTTCTATTTCGAATGGATATTACATTCTTCACAAAATTACATTGAACCCATTGAACTTGAAAACAGCTCTATTTAAAATCACATCTTAGAAAAAAAATAAAATTCGGGACTGAATGACATTTATTTTATATTTATCATATTATGTTGTAATAGAAGTAAGGAATCTGATTTATGCGCCGGCGCAGTGGGAGCGTAAATGACGCATAAACAGGAGTATGCGCCACTCTATACAAGGGCAGAGGAAATCACAGGTCCTATATAAGGCTCGCTACGGATCACTTAGATAATTGACCGCTATCAGGCATGAGTTTTATCAGATATAAGATGTTATTACCTATTAACTTACTTATAATAAATACTGGATAGTGTAAAGTGCTTAGGCGATGTATAAGCTTACATTAAAAAATAGATGGGCTATATATATAAAGATGAAAGATTTGTATTTTTGTATGTTTGTTATACGAATAAAGTCAAAAACTGCTGGAGCGATTTTAAAAATTATTTTACCAATAGAAAGCTAGAAGATCCCTAAGTAACATAGGCTATATTTTATTCCCGTATTCCTACGGGAACGGGAACTACGCGGATGAAACCGCGCAGAACCGCTAGTATGCTATATAAATGGATGAATAGTTTATAACTATCAATACAAAGTTTACCAAACTGCCACTGTTCGCCGAAAATCATTGTTTACATAACTGTCATTAGAGACCAATTGAATGAATGAGACTATGTTTACTCGAGAATAACTGATTTATTTGATGTGAGTTCTAGTCTGTCTTCACGTTTGGGATGTAGGTGTGAGCAAAATGTGGTATTATGCACTGGTTATTTATGATTATTTTAAATTCATTTCAGTCGAATAACTCAAAAAAGTAAAAAAAACTCAAAAGAGCTTGAGTTGTTAGACATAGACTAGTGCTGGCAAAATTTCAAATCTTTATAAGTTTTGCGTTAACCCATGAATGGGAAACATTATTTTTGCATACAGAGGGCTGTTATAAGTTTGACGTGTGTATCTCTGTTATACTCTTAACTTTTGTATAAATTACCAACCGCGGGTAGGTAACACCATTCACACACTTTTATTTAACATCAATTAAGTAGCCAATAAAATCTTGTAAATATAATAACGACTTTTTCCCCGAGGGTGTAGGTAAAGGTATTCCCACTTAAATAAATGAAAATACCCACTTTTCACCCATATTTTTTTTACCCCTATTCGCCGGTCCGGATTGAGATACACAATACATGCCTCAGAATCAATTCTGAGACTTTCCTTCACCGTGGAGCTA
This sequence comes from Ethmia dodecea, assembly GCA_963855545.1. Lineage (NCBI taxonomy): Eukaryota > Metazoa > Arthropoda > Insecta > Lepidoptera > Depressariidae > Ethmia > Ethmia dodecea. The sequence goes on along the minus strand of OY979446.1, from coordinate 12,534,581 downwards.
GTGATAAATATGTACGTCGATTAGGTAACAAATCTGCTAATCGCCTATAAAGCCAACGTAGTAACAATTGTGCAGCGGCCGTCACGTCCACGTCCGCGCCATTCACACGGCAACAATGGCCGCGGCCGGAAGCGGCGCAGGAAGCCGGCTTGTCACCTTACCGTGCGTTACATGCTCATGCGCATGCCGTGGAAACGCACTCCGATCGGCGGGCGTATTCACGGAGATTCGATATTCGACTCGGAGCAAAATCTGTCGAAAGGTGTCGAGATGGGCTATTCACATATTTCATATTTCACATAAGGATTCGTCAGATTTTCCGATTCCGAGTCGAATATCGAATCTCCGTGAATACGACAGCTGATGTGACTAGTCTCCCAGACGTAACCAAGAGCTGTGTGTGTCACGCTGGCTGGTGTGTGTATTTGTTTTACTATCTGTTTTCCCGTAGGAAAGTTGTAGTTCATGCAGACAGACATGCAACTGCCAGAAAACTAAGCTTTCCATTCATGAAAGATTTTTTTAATCAGTCCTGTAGTTTCGCAAGTATATCTATACTAATATTATAAAGAAGAAAGATTTGTTTGTTTGTTTATTCAATAGGCCCCGAAACTACTAAACCGATTTAAATAATTCGTTCACCCATGGAAAGCTACATTATCTGGTATTAACATAGGCTATATTTTATTCCTACGGGAACGGGAACTAACAGCTAGCTTATAATATTACCTAGTGTAGACAGAATTGTAAATTCATAAATTTTTTTAGACTACCGAATCTTTCACTATAAATAAGTCAGATTTTTCATAAATAACTTTAAAGCTTTTTGTTGAACTAGCTTTTGCCCGCGAATTTAACCGTGTTCCCGGATGAAAAGTAGCTCTATACGTAATGTTCTTTCTCAAACCGCAACCTATCTATCCCTGCATTTCACCAAGATCGGTACAAAGGTAACAGACAGTTACTTTCTCATCTATAATATTAGAAGGGAAGTAGGGATGTACATTGTACAGTCATGAAGCTTTACACTTGTAGTGCGAGTCTGACCTCTAAGTCGATTGTAATAAGAACGTTTCAAAGTCCAATGTGTCAAGCTTCACGTACTCTTGACTGTACCTAATCAAGTTGTTACTTGAGCCACCTACTTCCTTGCTCTCGTATTTCAGGAAGCCTTAAGCCCCCTCTGGTTTGCACCCTGCACTGCACTTAGCGGTTCACACCTTCAACTGTTTTGTTCCTTAACAAATGGGGAATACCTAAGTCGGCTGTATTGGGCTTCCCGTTTGTATAGGCTAATGGTTTGGAAAGTAATGAGGTCACCCAACTGCACTAGGAGAGTAATTATTGGGTGTACGTATGTTTATAGAAGTGGGCATAGTAAGAAATAGACATATGAAGCAAATTACTTAAAAAGAACTTGTCCTACAACTTTCAATGTGTCTGTTTGAATCTGTCAATATATTTGTAAGCATATTTCGTTGTGACATGGACCAAAATGGTTTGATGACTTGAAGAGCTAGGTTTCGTTAGAGTCGTCGTCATCCCCGAAGTGTCATAAACTGTACTTTTATCAGACCGCACTAAATGAAAGATAATATTATAAAACGTTTCGTGTTTAAAAAAATACGTGGTAAAATTTTATTTATGTCACATCTAAGTCGTATTTATTTTGTACAGTCAAGAGCACGCTGAGCTTGACACTTACTTTGACCCGGCCCTGTATTCTATGGCGCGCAGTATAAATCAGAGCTCAGCTTAAACTGGTAGTGTGAAGCTTGACTTGCTCTTGACTGTACGAGTAGGAGGAGATGATCCACTTTCATTTAGCAACACCGAAATCGCGAGTTAAAATTAAATATCTCATATAAGTGTAATAAATTCACCCGAAATATCCTGAGCAGGAGTATTACTCACTTACTTTATTAGTTTCGTATATAAAGTACTAGCAGCGCCTTGCGATTTCACCCGAGTAGTTCCCGTTCGTGATGGAATACGGGGATAAAATATATCCTATGTGTTATATTGATGTATAAGCTATATAACTGTAAAGTTTTATCAATATCCGTTGAGTAGTTTTTGCGTGAAAGAGGAACAAACATCCATACAAACTTTCGCGCTTATAATATTAGTAGGATGAGTACGACTGCTATGAAGCTAACATAATTTCACCTTGTATAGGTACCTACCGTTCAAGAAGTAGTAATACAAAAATACCGTATTGTTTTCAACAATAAAATCGCCGCCATCACAATTGGTTGGTCTTTAAAAAACTAAATACAGAAAGTCGTAATCAGAAGCCTTTATAAAAACTGTAAACTCAACTCTAATTATCCAAATAATGTTAACGTTTTTTATATTGTTAGTGCCGTCACTAGGGCGGTGCTCAGGTCGCTAATCTTGGAGGGGCGTAGAAATTACCAGACGAAGGCCAAATTTTGGATCATGCATGGTGCGATAGACATACATACAATACCTTTTATTGTCACAGAAAATGGTGTAGACTCACAACTGATATAATTATTTATTTATCCTACGGAAATATAAATATACTTTATTATTTAAAAAGATTATGACAGTAACCGATTACTGGCGTAACCCACACCAGGTCAAGCCTGTATCGCGGGCTCCATTAAATTACACAAAAGTTACGTTTAAAATTGGTCCTGTTTTTTTGCTATTTACTATAGACACTATACTTAACAAATGTTTTTGGATGAAAGATTATTTTTTATAGACTCAGTCCATTGTTGTCAGAGCTGGGTAAGATTAGAAAATTTTTCAAGGGCGCAGTCAAAAGTTCGCACCGGGCGCAAAAAGTTACGGCACTGTATATTGTTGACCTTATTATAGGTGCAATTTGGCTCGCGACTGAACTGCAGCGTCGGTGTGACGACGAGAACTTTATGCGGTTCGAATTGTCCTCATAAAATGACGTCACTTGGCAACACTGCTCGCAGCTGTTAATATGGACCAGTGACATCATAGCTGCCTACGGAGATATAATTTGCATATATGCGCCCCTTTTATTGGGCCCCTCTTTCTTTGGCCACTGGACCAGTGTACAGGGCCCTAAAGTCCATGGGGGGGCCCCCATGGACTTTATGACCTTTTTCTACCCGATATTACTGATAAATATATGTATTTATTTTCAAAAAATATAACGATAATTACTGATTATAAATACATATACAGATTCTTATATTCTTATAAGCAGGGGCCTAATAAACTTTGGCAACTCTCGGGTGCCTGCCTACAAGGCGAAATTTTGGTTTACCCACCGAATAACATACAGACCCATCAATGACACTACATCCCGAAACATATTATGTTTATTTGTGGTCGGTGACATCAGACTAGTTTCAACAACATTCCTAATAGAGTGAGAGCCCAGGCTTGTCAGACCTTCGTCATTTTGTAAAACCTCAAAGTTTGTCTGTGTATGTCCCTACTACAGGTGTAAACGTTCCCCGAATATGAAGTTTGGATAACGGTTCCTTTGGAAGTTATCAAGCAGCAAAGGTCCATAAAGTTCCACCTCAAATCGTTAAAGTTTAAAGCCCAGTTTTTATATATTTTATTCGGATTAATATTAGAAATCACGTCGTCCATTGTCAGACACTTGGTGCGGTGGAAACCCCCTGTCAGACCCTTGAATCATGGTGAATTGAGGGTATACTTTCATGACATGATTTCTGCCCATATATAGCTACTAGGCCAAGTTTGATATCATTTTCATATAATTCAAGGATGAGGAATTCATTTCTGGAATAAACTTTTTATCAGTCGATAGAAAAAAACGGAGTAACTTACAAAAAACCAAAATGTTGAAAAAAATTTTTTAAGAATTTCGTCGCTCAAAAGTACACTATAACGATTAAGACTAAATAAAAAATATTATCTTATAGCTCCTTTATTGCACAATATAAAAAGTATCATTTCAATAACATCGTCAAAGTATAGAAATGTAAAAAAATATATCAATAAGTATATCAATTCACCATGGTTTCAAGGGTGTCTGACAGGGGGTTTCCACCGCACCAAGTGTCTGACAATGGACGACGTGATTTCTAATATTAATCCGAATAAAATATATACAAAAACTGGGCTTTACACTTTAACGAATTTGAGGTGCAATTTTATGGACCTTTGCTGCTCGATAACTTCCAAAGGAACCGTTATCCAAACTTCATATTCGGGGATCGTTTATACCTATAGTAGGGACATACACAGACAAACTTTGAGGTTTTACAAAATGACGAAGGTCTGACAAGCCTGGGCTCTTGGGATATAAGGTAAAATTTTATATGTGCCGTCTTTATTTATAAAACTGACTGTGTTATTTTTGACCTATGAGTCTGAATGATTATGATAATGATGAATTCACGAAAGTTTTTGATAAAATAAATGGTAGATGGCGTCACCAGGAAACGAACCCGCCCTCATGCATGGGAAGAGTTATCTCGGCGCTTAACTTAGTTTCTATCAAACACAGACCTTCAGACAGAGCAGTGATAGTCCTTACGGTTCAAGAGCCGGCCGAAAAACAGGCTCGGGTTCGAATCCTGGCATGTACCAATGAGTTTTTCAAAAACTTACGTACATATTTATCACTAGCTCGACGGTGGTATCTCGTGAAATGTGGGTATATCCAGTAATGGAATACCTCTGCCTACCCCTTCGGGGATGAAAGGCGTGAGATTATTTTTTTATTTTTACAGACCCTAATCTCTCTATCAATTATAACAGCCACATGAATCCCGTACATCACTCCAGGCTATTCTGTTTAAAAAAAACGAAATAGTTTTGTCTATTACAAGTTCCAAGTAAATTACAAAGCATCCTTGTTTATTTGGTTAGTCAGTGGAATGTGTCACGCTCTAATTGACGGTAAACTCCTCACATTATTCAAATTCCAGCATGGCGGCATGAATATGAATGAACCTGCATTATCAGCTAATTACTACAAATTGACAGCACTATTAACTAATTTTGGTGATTTATTCGGTGATTGAATTATACCTGCATACCTGCAAAATGAAATGCGACTGTCTGGTTGTCTGTTGCAGGAATTGTGAAAGCTTTTAAGGGTCTTCAGTGCGTGTCTGAAATTTATGAGAGTATTTCTTTGGCGTAGCCTTTAGATTTTTGATTTCGGAGAATTCTGACAGCTGTCATTTCAGTAGTAACAACCCTTTTCGGCCTCTTTCTTTCTTAAGGAAATATTTCTTTTGTCTCAATATTTGAAATCGTCGTAATTCGACGGAATTTTGACCGAATTTGCGGAGCTTCCTAAGTATAATAATGGCTAACCAATGCACCAAAAAGGACAGTAGGCATTGTTGTTACATCTTTGCAGTGCCTTTTACTTCCGGTCGGATTTTCTGTATTGCCGTTTCCGAATGTTTATTTGAAAGTAAAACGTGCCATTAAATATTTTATTATTACAGAACATAAAGTCCCGTACGGCCGCTGGTTCAAAAATATTATTTATCTTATTGGCACAGCCAGAGGAAGTTTACATAAATAACGATGTAGACGTTAGTGAAACGGTAACTATCGATTTCTCTTGTCTTCTAGGTTTCCACTCAGTTTAATTACATTAAAATGCCGATACGAAAATACTGGTCTACATCTCATTGACCACAGCCCACTTCTGAGCTCTTTTCTCACACATGAGGAAGTATGGGCTATAATCTCTATTGCGAGCCCATCGCAGATTAAAAAGCCAATACGGAAATACTTGTAAGACAGTATTTTAAAGAACTTTTAAGTAGCTAACAAAAAAGTTTATATAAATGCGAAAGTAGCTGCGTCTGTTATTTTGTTACAAAATATATATTTCTCAGAAGGTTAGTTTACATCTTGAGTAAATGCGTAGGCCCATAAGGAATTTAGGTACATAAAGACCAATCCTACTTCTTCTTACAATCTTTAAATGCCGTTAAAACAAATATAGTTCCTAGGGGATGAGATAACTAAAAGTTCAAGCGGACGGAGCAGCAAGCAAGAACTAGTTATACTTATGATTCAAAATGCCTTATATACAGTATTGAACTACTTAGTATAACGATCACGATGCCTGCTCCATCGCCTAAAAAACTTTGAACTTTTTATTGAAAGTCCATCATCATCATTTGCCGAATAAACTATTCTATTGCCTTACACATTTATATTGCATGTACATCATGTTCAAGTAGATTTTTTTAATATTATTATTTCTTTATTGAGGTATACCAACTGGTCTTATCTTTGTAGTTCCCTAGCATTATTATACCGTTTATTATGATACTTACTTACATACTTTATTTCTAAAAACCAATCAAGTATTGGTTTTTAGAAATAACGTATGATTTATCTTTCAAAATAATACTTACTTGATATATATATCAAAATTCAGTTTTATTGAAAATTGACTTAAAAGTTTCATAACCCTATATTCATAAAGAAACGGTCTGTATCATTTATCTCATACTATATATTTTCCGCGAACAAGATCAGTTCCAATTTCGAATTCATCTATCACATACTGTTAATCAAATGCATAAATCTCACAACACCATGTAGGTACACCGGGTACAGGCAACAATAAAACTCATTGGTCCGAGCTGAGATTGGTACCGGGACCGGCTAGCCTGAATAACGGGACAACCGGTCCAATAGGCGAGCGGCCATCGAGATAGCCCCGTGCATGCGTAAGCGCAGCCTCTAGACCTTTGGAACTAGATCTGTAGCTAAGCAGCGGTAACCTAGCAACCATCTAAGTAAAAGAAAGCTAAGACTATAGATTCGTCCAAAATAGCAATAAAATACTGTCCCTAGGATAAATCTCAAGTACTTATTATTATAATTCGGCCCGTCAGAATGGTAGTAATTCGAAGAGACAATTGACTCTTATAATACAACCATTTTGTTTGAATTAATCCCTAGGTTTTAGCAGTCTACAGTACGGCCATTTTAACTTCGCTTCTCTTCTGAACATAGGCTTCGCCGTACGCGTACCGCCAAATGGATGCTAAAAAATGATATTGCGCAGCCATTTGCGCAACTTCAGAGCTGTCAAGTTAAAACGGCCGTACTGTATGTATGTACGTATGTTTCACCGCAGCGCCTAAACTATTCATCCGATTTTGATAAATGAGGTGTCAATCGATTCGATATTATGCGGACCATAATATCGAATCGATTGACACCTCATACATGCGACATAGGCAAAATTTTTCAGTAGTCGGGTTTTAATTTCACCTATATAACTCTTTTTTAACCGACTTAAAAAAAGGGAGTAGGATCTCAGTTCGTCGCGTATGTTTTTTTAGCTTTTCTTCTCCATACCTCCGTCAAATCTAAAGCGATGTCAAATATATTTTTTCGTTTGATCGGGTGTTCTTCAAGGTTGATCCCATATAAGTTTTGTGAAAATCTGATGAAAAACTTCAAGGGAGAACGGTACTCCTCAGAAAATCACTCGCTATCAGCGTGATAGGTTTAGTAACAGTAGGTAATGTATGTTGAATATGTAAATAATAGTCTTTTTAGTACTATTCGTTGAATTCGGTTTTTATATTTGATTCAAATTTAGATTATTTTACAGCACAATTTTACAACACTGCCATCATAATTTGATACATTTGTGAGTAGTTTATCCGGCCACACCCTCCGGTAACCATGGCAATAAGTACGCGGAATAGGTCATCGGTCACGGTGATTCCACTGAGGAATGCATAACACGTTATGCAGTCAACAGTGAACCTTAATGTTATGGGTATACAATGCTGTAATGACTGTACGTGTCTGCTCGCACGGACTGATGAGTTAAATAAAAAAAATACTAAGAAAAGCAGACCTACGAGACTTTTATAATACTACAATATCATTTACTAGCGATCCGCCCTGGCTTCGCACGGGTGCAATGCTAATGCTAAAACCTTCCTCTTGAATCACTCTATATATTAAAAAAACCGCATCAACATCCGTTGCGTAGTTTTAAAGATTTATGCTTACATAGGGAGGGATATAGGGACAGAAAAAGCGGCTTTGTTTTATACTATGTAGTGATGTCGTTCTTTATTGTACAAATAGTAAGTTCTTCATTTTTGCAAATTCTCTCCCTACCGAACAATGTTACATTTATGGTATACTGGCCCGCGACGTCATACACGTGAACTTAAGGTTATCGCATCCCTATTCCCCTATTTAAAATTGTTTCACCAATAGGAAGCTTACTTATCAGGGAGTAGCATGGGCTACAATTTCCCCACTGGAACGAGATTTATGCGGGCAAAAATCTGTTTCCTATAAATACTGCTTCGTCCTTTCACTCGAGAACTCTATTTATAGAAGTCTATTCTACCGCATCAACTCTATATAGAAATCTATTTTTACTAGAATCTAACTTTAGAACAAAGCAGTTCCCGCAACACTTGAGCGGGCGAAGCTCTCCAATTACTTACACGTCAAAGAAATAATAAATTCCCGTCTATATAGAATGCAACTACAATCATATGTGGAACTGTTAAGAATTCTTTTGTAAACTATATCTATTGTACGCCGCTCTCTCGACCCGAATAGCATAATCACACGCTGTGGTATGATGTATCGGTTGCCTCGCCGAAATTGTAATTATACCTTGTGGTCCGTTACTCGGTCAAAATGCTTTTAGCTTAAATAGGTAGCCATAGATACAACCACTTCTTTGTACTGTGAAGTGTAGGACGAGTGCGAGTAACCTGCGCATACTCTCCCCTCTTCAAATGGTCTTGCCAGTCAACACGTATTACGGCTACTGCGACGCCAATCGCTCCGTGTTCAGACCGATCAACAAGTTTGGCAAGGACTTAATCAAAATTTTACTTAATTAATTAAAAAATCATCTAGGAAAATAAGCACATCCTGTGTTACGCAAACACTCCTAAAACAATGCAAGTTTGTACAATATCTACAACAAATATCATTTCATTTCCACTGCTGTTACTTGGCTTACATAAATAACCATTAATAATTCACAGAAGTCGCAATTTTTATCATATACTACATAACAAACAATGGAGTGTTGTGGGAACGATTCCCACGTCTGCCAATACGCAGTGCATAACGTGCTTACTACCACTGGATGGTGTGATGATACACGTTGTTACTTCATACCATGGGTACACTTACAATATGATATACCCACGATCGCGGAAAAATCTTAAGTAAATTTGAAACTTACGTGTTCGACAAAAAACTGAATGAATACTTAGATTATTTGGGCTAACTCAAAGTAATTCCATAAACTGCCTCTTTTTTTTAATTGACACTCATAATATTAGCCAGTCAATAATATATCCTATCTTGTCTGCATTCCATTACTCGACGGGCTAGAGATATGTTCATAAAATTTATTAGAAATTTTGACGGACCAGTTGGTAGTGACCCTGCCTTCTGAGTCGGAGGTCGCGGGTTCGATCCCCGCTCTAGGCCAACGTTTGTGTGCATGAACATGTCTGTTGGCTTCGTGTCTGGTCGTTTAATATTTATTTAAGCATGTTTATCAGTTGTTTAGTACCCATAGTACAAGCCCTCCCTAGTTTGAATTGTGTCCCAAAATTTACTATTATTATCTTAAAATTTTCTGTCTTAGAGAACAGATCATAAAAACTGTATTTACTTAATTAACTCTGCAATCATGTATAGTCAAAGTGTATGTATAGTACGAAAGCGTACATTGAATACCAAGAAACTTGTTAGAGTAAATATTTACCGGAGTCAAATGCTATCAAGTCACACTATCTCCAAATCTCATCACTGTGTTTATTTAATAGAATCAATTGCGAAACGTAATTAATTATATTAACAATGTTTAGGCTACATTCTCAGTAACTAATAGAATAGCTTTGCTTGTCAGCAAAATCCCTCTTTTCTGATTGTGGATTTATTTATGAACCCCTAACAATTATTCACCTAGTGTTTATTTTAATAAGAACAGCACCTTTGAAATTATGTCATTTTTTGAGAAAAATATCCTGATTGACGACAAACGTACCTAAAAGCTCAACAACTGGACTTAGGAAGTTAAAGTTTAAAAAATACATAACTTTTAAGACTTAGGTACTGGCTAAGAAAAGATTTTTGAAAATTCCCACGGGAACGGAAAAATGGTTCCGCGGGACAGAGGCACTGGGCGGTTGCTAGTTAGCAAATTTTATTATCACGCCAATTCTTACAGCTAAATAGCGATGTGTAAACAATCAATCAAGTTTGTTAGTACTTAAGAAAACATTTATATTTTTGATATGTTTATCAAACAAGACGTGGATGTGGTCTGTTTTTGATTAAGTCTTTGTTTGACAAACGTGTTTTATCGTTTAAAGTGTTTGTTATTATTATTGATTATACGAGCTACTTAAAAATTTATTTCCCATTACAGTTTTTATTAATGTGCCACTATATTTCCTGGGTTTTACCACACATTAAAATATCGACCTGCAGTGAGAAAAAATAAAAATCTCACGCCTTTTATCCCTATCCGTATACTGGGGGTCGATTTTTGAATCTCACCAAGTGACTAATTCTCACCGATGTGAGTGATTTCCGAGAGTTCGTATTTTTGAAACTCATCGGTGACTTACATTTGTCATACCTATGATATCGATTTACGAGTGCCCCCACCCACTCGTTATTGAAATCACCATGCGATTGTTTTTGACAGTTGACGTACCTATGTGAAATCTGCCAAAAGTGCCAAAGTATTTTTTTCGGAAGAATTTGCAGCGGGGCTCGATTGTGATTGCGACGATTTATTAAAAACAGCGTGTGACTTTCAAAAATACGACTTTTGGAAAATGGTGACATAAACGTCATTGGTGATAATTTTAGTCAACGGTGATTTTGATATCACCAGTGAGATTCAAAAATCGCACTCCTGTTCTCTGCCAACTGTACGTTTCGTACCTGTAGTAAGGACTCGTCAAAACTTGTAAAAGGTAAACAATTGCATTGAACTATGTTTTAAAAACTAGAAGGCACTCAATGGAGTTGCCAGAGCTATAACCTTTCATACAAACCTTTTCCAGACAATCAACAAAAACGGGCTAACCGGTCTAGCCGTTTTCGAGTTTTCCGCTTAGCAACGTACATAATATACATATAGGCATATTTTTTATTTATATAGTGTTGAACCGCCAATATGTATCGTATATTTAACCGATTTCAAAAAGGAGGAGGTTATCTATTTAATCGTATCGTGTTTATTTATTTAATTTTTTTAATGTTTGTTACCTCAGAACTTTCGATTGGGTGAACCGATTTGGATGATCCTTTTTTTATTTGAAAGCTGGTGCTTCCAGATTGGTCTAATTTTATTTCGTCCAGTTCTAACAGCGGCATCCATGAGAAACCTTAGATAAAAGCAAAAGAGGAAGATACGGTACCGGCGCCTCGCGCGTGGATCCTTTAAATTAGGTGCAAGTAGCGTAATTCGTTGTAGTCAACTCGTTCGCGCTTGTGCCCGAGTACGTCTTTCTATCTCTTTTTTTATTTGCGCGTGTAGTTGTATGTAGTCCAAATGTCAACGATGATTTCTATGACTATACCGTATCTTCCTCTTTTGCTTTTATCTAAGTGAGAAACCCATATAAGTTGAAGATAGAAGTCGTTTTTTTCATCTTTAGAGTTCTATGTTTGTAATTTGTATTTATTACGCACGAATCAGCTCGACGTCCACCACTAGTTGGTGGAGAAATTGTGCGAGCAATCTATCGAGTTTCTCACAAAAGGCGGTCTTGACCGCATGAGTCACGTAACAGAGTACTTCCTCGACGGAACACGTACCGATTGTACTCACCTGTCCGCTGCGTGACTACAAACGATTCTTTTGTCAGACGGAGGTGTCAAACAGCCGGCAAAAACTTTGCTTTAGCGTTCAATTATCCCTCTATATGTATTGGTTTGTACTTAGATTGAGTTATTACCTTAGATAAAAGCAAAAGAGGAAGATACGGTATAGTCATAGAAATCATCGTTGACATTTGGACTACATACAACTACACGCGCAAATAAAAAAAGAGATAGAAAGACGTACTCGGGCACAAGCGCGAACGAGTTGACTACAACGAATTACGCTACTTGCACCTAATTTAAAGAATCCACGCGCGAGGCGCCGGTACCGTATCTTCCTCTTTTGCTTTTATCTAAGGTTATTACCATCGGTGTTGTAATTAAAATTGAAATCTTTGTATAATTTTTGTTTAGTAGTTAGTTTTCCGCAACTTGGTGGCGTTCCAGGATTAGATATCCGAATGTCCTTCTTGAAGCTATAAACTAACTTGCTGTCAAATTTTATAAGGCTTGACAATACGGTTTCGCCGTGAAAGGATAACAGACAGACAGAAAGATGTACAGAGTTACTACAGCATATTTTGTATCATATGCATATAGCAAAGGTAATGTTTATCTATTTAGAAATTTACATAAAATCAATAAAGCGGCTAAAATTTATTAAGAAAGTGTATTTCTTAGTAAATTTTCTTAATATATTGTTTCTTACAATAATTGACCCAACAATAAAATTAAATTATTACACCCAAGTATCTGGACTTCGTCTAATACCTCCATCAAGGACGTCTAAAGAAAAAGTTATTTCCAAACAAGATTTTTCTTTTCTTCTAGCCTCTATTATCATTCAGCACACGCTTCGTCAAGAAATAGAGAGTATAATAGAATCTTCTTTGTCCACAGACAGTCCAGCACGGCTTCCCACACCGAGCGTCAGCCCTAGCATGGGACCCACTATTGAGGCTCGCGGCGCTCGGCACGGCGACAGGCGCGCTCAAGGTCTACGGCAGGCCCGGCGTCGAACTGTACGGGCAGCACACCAACCCAGATGCGACCGTCACACAGATACAATTCATAGCCGGTGAGTGAGATGACTTCTTCACGCGTGAGGGTACGGACTGTAATCTACGCAAGACCAGCTCAGATGGTGAGGCCAGTGATCACATAACATAATGTTTACCCAATATTGTGCTTAAACTCAACGAAACACAGAAGGAGAAAGAAATACGCTCAATGTCTTGATCTTCAGAGGGTTAATGACATTCCTGTAAATACCCACTTTTCACTAGTGTATTAATAACTGTCTTTTCGTCAGTCAAATGTCAAAACAGTGCAATAAGAACATCAGCAGAAGCATCTAAATCATGTCTCTGACTGACTGCCAGGTCGAAGGCTTAGTTTGCTGTGTCCCTCCCTTTAGAGTCGTAGGTCTTTCCTATCATTTGTGCACTTGAACATGACTTGTTCATTTTGTGTCTTAATATTTAAGTATGTTTGATATAGCTACAACTTGTCGAACTAAAAAAAAGAGGTGGCAGATAGGCGCACCAAACTAGGAGAACCTGTGCTATGGCACTCCTAGCTCCACCTCTTAATAATAATAATAATAACCGGCTGCCGGCGGCACCCTAGGTTAGGTTTTTTATAATGTGTAATTTTTATATTGTTTTGTAAATATTTTTATATATTTTACTTTTATATACATATTGTATACATAGAGCAGTGATAGCCCGGACGGTTAAAGAGCCGGCCGAAAATCAGTGAGGCTCGGGTTCGAATCCTGGCATGTACCAATGAGTTTTTCAAAAACTTACGTACATATTTATCACTAACTCGACGGTGAAGGAAAACATCGTAAGGAAACCCGCAGGTCTCAGAATTAATTCTGAGACACGTGTAAACAGACCCGGTCCGGCGATGGGCTCACCACCTATCACGTTTAGGGGTCCTATATATCTCGTGAAATGTGGGTATATCCAGTAATGGAATACCTCTGCCTACCCCCTCGGGGATAAAAAGGCGTGAGATTATATATATACATTTTTATATATATACATATTGTAAAAAACCTAACATCAGATCTAAAATAAAAAAAGAATATAATAATAATAGCTTACAGAACCTGTACAAAATAATTACTGGTTGTATCTCGGAAATAATTTACAAGCATCTCAATGATCATAATATTTTAACTGAACAACAAAAAGGCTGTAAGAAAATGAGTCAAGGCTGTAAAGAACAACTCATTATTGACTCCGTAGTACTGAATCAAGTCCAAAAGAAAAAATCTGACTTGTATACCATGTATATAGACTATAAAAAGCATATGACTCCGTACCTCATTCCTGGTTATTAAAAGTTTTAGATATATACAAGATTCACCCAAAAATTATTTCATTCTTGCAAACGACCGTGACAAAATGGACAACCTGACTTAGACTTACCACACAATCAGAAGCAATAGAAACCGATACGATAACAATAAAATGGGGTATTTTTCAAGGAGATGCTCTCAGTCCGCTGTGGTTCTGCCTTGCACTAAATCCTCTATCTTCTATACTAAATTCCACATCTAAAGGATACTGCCTAAAATACAACCCTACCGCGGCTACCAGTGATTGTGAAGAAATTAAATTAAACCACTTTACTCTATATGGACGACATTAAATTATTCGCCCAAACCGAATCAAACCTGAACCAATTGTTAGTATAACAGATATATTCTCAAGAGACATTCAAATGCAATTTGGCATCGATAAATGTAAAGTTAACTCCGTAAAAGCAGGCCAGAACTATCAGCATCACTACAATCATGTTAGAAACAGGAGAAACAATTGAATCATTGGACGAAACATCTTCTTACAAATATTTAGGTTACACACAGTCACGATTGATTCATTATAAAGAAATAAAAAACAAGTTGAAACAACTATTTAGGCACAGACTAAACTCCATTCTTAAAACTCAACTAAATTCGCGCAACACCGTAAAAGCTATTAACACTTTTGCTATACCTATCCTCACCTACTCATTTGGAATCATAAACTGGACAAAATTTGACCTAAAATCCTTACAACGAACAATAAACACAACTATGACTAAATTCCGCAAACACCATCCCAGATCCTGTATACAAAGATTAACACTACCGAGGAAAGAAGGAGGCAGGGGGCTTATAGATATAACCAACCTACACAACAAACAAATCTCAACACTCAGACAATATTTTCACAACAAAGAAGATTCTTCTAACCTTCATTTAGCAATAGTACAAAATGATCGAAAACTTACTCCGTTAAACCTACAAGACCTCAATCCACAAAACAATCAAAAACTAATCGACGACAAAACTAAGATAGCAGAATGGAGCTCGAAATCTCTACATGGAAGGCATCGCCAAAATCTATGCCAAATAAATGTCGACAAAGTAGCGTCGAACGCATGGCTAAATCGCGGTGAGCTCTTCCCTGAGACTGAAGGCTTCATAACTGCCATCCAGGACCAGGTCATTGAGACACGGAATTACCAAAAATATATAATAAAAAGTAACTCTGTCGACACATGTAGGAAATGCAATAGTGCGCCGGAAACCATTCAGCATATTACAGGAGCATGCAAAGCAATCGTTCAAACCGATTATAAACATAGACACGACCAAGTTGCCAACATTATACACCAAAAACTAGCACACAAATATCAGTTGATCCCACAACCACCAATAGCTTACTACAAATATATCCCTGAAACTGTTCTTGAAAATCCAACCCACAAAATGTATTTTGACCGAGCCATTTTAACAGACAAAACGATACATTACAATAGACCTGACATTACTGTAGTGGACAAACATAACAAAACTGCTGTTTTGATTGATATTGCTGTCCCAAACACACATAATCTACAAAATACAATATCCGAGAAACTTACCAAATATATAGAGCTAAAGGAAGAAATAACCCGAATCTGGAAACTTAAACAGGTCACCATAGTTCCCATAGTTTCGTGCCCCCCGTCCAACTCAACAACTCCCTGAAGACCCTTTCCCTCCCACCTTACACATACAGCATAATGCAGAAGGCTGTCATTCTAAATGCATGCCGAATAACTAGGAAGTTTTTGCAGACAGACAATACGCTTTCGGGGTACGCGATACGCGAATTGCGCGCGTCTCAAACCAGACACCCATGATATGCACTTGGCCTCGGCCTGTCCATATCATTATACCAGTATACCAATACTGAGCTTTAGAAAAGAAGAAAACAACAATAATAATAATAAAACTTTATTTCAGACTTGTGTCCATGTACCGATTTAAAATAAACAACCATAGCATGAAAAACTGATAAACTCTGCCTCCGTTTCAGGCTCCGGCCGGCTAGTGTCACTATGCGACGACAACAGTCTACACCTGTGGGAGATCAACGAGAAGTCGCTCGTGGAACTAAAAAGCCTCACCTTCGAGGGCAAAAACAAAAAAGTATCTGCCGTGTGCATTGAAGCCTCTGGCAAGAATCTGCTACTAGGAACCGAGGGAGGAAACATCTACACATTAGACCTCACCGCGTTCGCCATCACAGAGGACGTCATCTACCAGGACGTTGTTATGCAGAAGTAGGTATTGTTTGTAAACAGGAAAAGAGGATGACCGCAGTGTATTTGGGTGATAGAGTGATTAGTCAAATCGGTTACTTTTATCAGCGGTCAAGACGTTTATTAGGGATAATGGACTGAATATATAATTATGACGCCACAATTTTTAATATATAATAGGTATTTGAATTGCTAAACAACTTTTTATCATCTGCCAAAACACAAGATTAATATGGAAAATGTCCTAAATGTTAAACTATGACATTTTTATCTAATAACAGTTTTATCCATAAGCAAATAGTTATATTTAAATTGTTACTGAACCTGTCCTTCGCTGCCACTGCTGCCGTCTGCGCCTATTTAGTGTAGTAAAAATAAATAAATATTTGCTCACGACTTTATTCCCGAAAAGGAGGCAGAGGTATTCCATTTCTAAATCCACGCTTCTTAAATATAACTAGTCGTGAACCCATCACCCGACAGGGGTGCTGTTACACGACTCAGAATAAATTGTGTACCCTGAGTTTTCTCACCGTTTTTATTTTAAATAATATTTTCATAACATCATTCCAGCTGCCCCGAAGACTTCAAAGTGAACCCCGGCGCGGTGGAGGCGGTATGCGAGCACCCAAAGGTGCCTTCGCGCGTCCTGATCGGTTACAACCGCGGGCTGGTGGTGCTGTGGGACCGTGGTACCTCTGTGCCCACACACACCTTCGTCTCCAACCAGCAGCTGGAGAGCCTCTGCTGGAACGATGACGGTACGACTATTTGTGCTTTTGGATGTTACTTCGGTACTATTGACTCTCTTTTTGTACTTTGAAATGTTAGTTCGGTATTAATGACTCTCTTTTGGTGTTTTGGGATGTTACTTCGGTACTATTGATACTCTTTTGGTGCTTTGGTATGTTAGTTCGGTACTAATGACTCTCTTTTGGTGCTTTGGGTTGTTGCTTCAGTACTATACACTCTGTTTTGGTGCTTTGAGATGTTACTTCGATACTATTGACTCTCTTTTGGTGGTTGAGGTAGTGTTTTTTTTACTGTCTTAATACCGATTTGAAAACGTGTATATTTACCCGACGGTGCCAGAGAAGGGTAATGTCTTCAGGGTGTATTTGTGTAAGTAGGTTACCGTGTATTTGTGTAAGTATGAAAACATATTTTGTTGCGCAGCCAGCAGCCTAAACGGTTGACGGACTTAAAAGTGCGAGATGTCGTTATCAATTTCATAATCTCTGGAGTTTTGGGCTACATTTTTACCAATCTGCACTAAAACCGAAAATGAGTTGTTACATATATTTTTTTTGTAAACTGACCGTGACGTGTATGGGGACAACTGTTTTCAAATTTCCAAAGTTAAGTTCGTCCCTCCATCCCGTTTATCTTTTCGTTAGAGCAAACCTGCAACTTTTTACGGAACCCTCGACACGCGAGTCCGACTCGCATTACGCCGATTTTATAGGTCTTAGTACAGTTTTTGTTACGTTACATAATCTACTGTTAAATGAAGCAATCAGGCATTTTGTTAGACCGTAAATACGGTGTAAATAAATGACGTTTTCGTTTTTAGGCGAGCACTTCACATCGTCCCACAATGACGGGTCGTACGTGACGTGGGAAGTGGCGGGCGCGGCGAGCGACCGGCCTCTCAAGGAGCCAGTCACGCCGTACGGACCGTACCCATGCAAGGCCATCACCAAGATCCTGAACCGCACAAGCGTCGCCGGCGACGAGATCACCATCTACGCCGGTAAGTTGTGGAAATACTCGGCACTCTTTATATACTACTAGCTTTTGCCTGCGACTTCGTCCACGTTTCGGGATAAAAAAAGTATCCTATATGTTAATAATCATAATCATTTATTGATAGTTGTAGGTATAATTAGATATTTTATAAACATAGTAATACAGTTTAGAAACTGTATATAAAATGATTAAAACACTCTTATTCGTTTAGAGTAGCATGCTGTAGCAGGCAATAAAAACACAAACTTTATGGACTGTTAAATACCGAAAGTCATGATTAAAAATTAATTGGAACAAAAATTTATACTTAGCAAATAAAAGGATTTTTTTTGTGCACAAAACATAAAAGTTTCACCCAACCTTTCCCATTGCGACACATGCATAGAGCGATAAACGTATCTTATTTTGTACATCATTTCTTTGTGCAGAGTAGGCATTAAGAAGAAACTAGCGTGAATGTTAATTGAGTATTTATGTAATTGCAGGTGGTATGCCCAGAGCATCGTATTCCGACAAATACACAGTGACAGTACAACAAGGGGAAAAACACGTCGCCTTCGACTTCACTAGTCGAGTGAGTATTATTGTAATACATTTTGATATGAGATCCTTGAAATCGTTAATTTACCTTTCAAAGAAATTCTCTGTGAATATCTGTCAAAACACACATTTAATGAAAATGTACAAAAAACTTCACTCAGGGGGCGGCAGAGGTATCACCAGTATATTTTTTGGACCGGTAAACGTGAAAGGTGAAACCATCACCATTGCTTAAGAAAAAAATATAGATGTGTTTTAGGATCACCGTTTTAATGAATTTAAGATTAATACTAGTATTTTATTTGTACTCTACACAATGTATTGACTATCTTATCACCGTGAATCATGTTTTCATCAATTACTTTAATTTTTTTGCGTCTGTTAATTAGGTACAATTAATATCGCATTTATCATAAAACTAAAATGCAATCGGGCATTAACCTTTCTTTTGTCATTATTTACTATCTACATATAACATTCCGCACTAAAAGCTCTCAAAATACATTGTATGAGCAAATTTTGTAACTGTAATTGTGTTCTACATTAATTAATTACTTTGTTTGTTTCCAAATCGTAGATAGCTTAACGACAGTGTGTGTTTTATTATTACATATTATATGTACATATAAAACACTGACAGACAACTCACAGCCTAAACCGTGTACCTAATCTTTAATCGCCGAAACCTTACTCTTTCGGCTAAGTAAGACTTATATTTGTATTAGGAATGATACTTCCTTAGCATAAGTATCGCTCCAAATCTATCATACAAAAATTGACAGATATTTTTAGAAAATTCGTATATTTTGACTTACATTTGAGTATTAGAACGCTTTCGATTTATATTCATTGAGTGCTTAGAGGTTGCATTTTTTTTTCAAAGCGGGTTGCGCGGTCCACTCCGTTAGGCCACTAAAGTACTATGTACAAGAATGAATAAAGACGTGTGTTGATTCAGGTGATTGACCTCTTCACGACGACCCCGGTCCCGCCGGACGGCACGCCGCTACAAGAGGAGCGCCCAGAGACGCCTGCGCAGATCCAGAAGCAGACCGTCAACCAGGTCGCCGCCACTTTGGTGAGTGACTGATGCTAATGATGTATATTATACCGCCAGATTTTTTTTTCATCTGGAAAAAATATAGTGTAATAGGTAAGTTTAATAGATTCATTTGGCATTGTTACTTCAAAAAAAATATTCTTGCTTAAACTAATATACATTATTAAATTGTAATGAATATTACACACTGAAAGATTTGAAATAGTATTTTAAAAAAAAACAGGCTGGTAGCTTACATTCATGCGCAATCTACCTACAACCGCCCGCTGCTGCATAGTAGTGTGCGTAGTTTTCTAGATTTTGTAAATTGCATTAAGGACTATATTAAACAATTAATCTCGTGTATAACTTCGGCTCTAGATACCTTATACGTCTTATTTTTTCCAGACGGTAAAAAAAATCTGTAAAAGGTCAGTTAAGAGAAAAACACAATACTGACTGAGCGACAAATTCATTATATCAAACATGTGTTTTGTTTCACTATAAAAACACCTATATGTAATGCAATAACAGGTGGTGCTAGCAGAAGAAGAGCTGGTGGTGATCGACCTGTGCGATCCGCGCTGGAGGCCGCTTCGACTGCCATACCTGGTGTCGGTGCACGCGTCCGCAGTCACCACCGCTCAGCTGGTCGACAACGTCGCTCAGAACGTTTACGACAACATCGTCGCCGCAGGTGAGATAAGAGTTTTACGGTTCCGTACCCAAATGGTGAAACGGGACCCTATTACTAAGATTCCGCTGTCCGTATGTCACCAGGCTGTATCTCATGAACCGTGATATTAAGACCGAAATTTTCACAGATGATCTATTTCTGTTGCCGTTATAATTGCACATAATAAAAAACAGAATTATATGAATAATTAAATACAACAAACGTGATTTTTTGTCATATTTTTTTTGTTGTCAGCATTTTTAACAAAATAGTGTAGATATACTACACAGCAACAAGCTAATAATAGACCTAACTGAATTAGAATTAATTCTCATGTGATAAGTATACACGAAAAATAAAAAGTGACACTTGGTGTGTAAATAAGAAATAATAAATTGAATTAAATAAGTACCTAGATTTTATATAATTTATCTACTATATAAAAATAAGTCGGGTTTTCCTTCCTGACGCTATAACTCCCGAACGGACGAACCGATTTCCACGGTTTTGCATTCGTTGGAAAGGTCTCGGGCTCCGTGAGGTTTATAGCAAAGAAAATTGAGGAAAAATTTCAACAGAAAAGCGGGAAAATCTTATAAGCATTGCACCCGTGCGAAGCCGGGGCGGGTCGCTAGTATGTGTATATTAATTTAACAAAAAAATATCTTTTATTCAGCTCGGGATCCTTGTCGCAAGCCCCACTTCCGACACTTTGCCGATATTTATTATGTGTTATTGAAGTTCGCACCAAATTTTTACGGCTTGTACAGTCAAGAGCTCGTAAAGCTTGACACAAAGACTAAACCACAAATTCCCACCTACCAGGACAACAGCAAACCGAGAACGTGTACTCGGAGAGCCCTTGGCCGATCTCTGGCGGGATCGTGGAGTCTCCCGAGCTGTCGGACAGGCAGCTGCTGCTGACGGGCCACGAGGACGGCTCCGTTCGCTTCTGGGACGTCACCGGCGTCGCCATGACGCCGCTCTACAAATACACCACCGCTCAGCTTTTCAGGTCAGTCTAGCCCACCCACATCTAGATCTATAGCCGAGAATACACCGGTCTTATAGGTGCGTTAGGTGGTTAACTGCGTCCGAGACAAGTCTTAAAATAATCCCGATAATCAAAGCTCCTGGAGGTTTACTATTGTTGCAGGATAAGTAATCTCATTTAAAAAAACATTTTTGTGCGTTTTACTGTACGTTGATTGGCTTCGATTAACAATAAGCTTTTTTATGAGCAATATAACTGACACAAACATGTTCAGCGTATTTGATACAAACAAGTATGAAATATGTTTTAGCTTGCTGTGGGCATTATTGGCGTTTAACATACATATAAAAAAAACTTGAACATTTTTCATTTATTTTCCAAAGAGCTTGCAAAGAGCTTCCTTACTATAATTGGTTAACATTGTCTCTTCTGCTTATCGCTTACTTTACGAAGCGGGCTGAAAAGATCTACCACGAGGTAAAACTTACTGACGTTGTAAGCATGGGTTGTTTTGTTACTTTGCCTGTTATACTTCTTTCCTTCTTTCACAATTTTTAGATTAACTCTCTGTATAAGATCATAAAACGAAGGAGTGAGACACGGAGATAGCGACAAATAAGAAATTTCACAAAAAAAAGTTTTGCGAAAAATCAATTTTCTCTAATCGTACTAATTTGACCATCTATTTTTTTTATATTTTGTGAAGCGTAGTGGTTAATAAATATACTAGTCTGACTTCAGCCATTATCCTATCCCAGCTGAGAGTTAAGGTCGAATTACAGAAGCGAAGACCTTCACTTGAGCACAGCTAGAAGAGGACAAAATAAGTACATTCTTAAGGGTACACTTCTAACTGGTCGTTGACCGGGAGCCCGCGTATTGTATACTCTCCAGGGGACTGGTTATATCTTGTTTAATTTATAATCCTTCCCTATTACGAACAATTAAACACCCCTATAATCAATACTACTTTTTATTGGCAGATTCACCTTCCAAAAGATCTGTTCTATTTTCTAAAAAAAAAAATATAATTCAACATTGTCTTGGTGCGCTCTATACATTATCTTCGTGTCTCCCTCCCATATTTCATGCATCCGTGTGCAACGACTCTACTGTAGTTTATTCATACTTTGTTTTATACTGTGGTTTAGTATTATCACGTTTGTTTCTTTATAATTTATCATGGGCCTTCTTTTTTATTATGCCTTCAAATCGTAGATTAATAAAATAATGTTTTTTCGTTGTCTACTAACTGTTTCTTTTTTAAACAGCGGTGAAGAGATATGCGAGAACAACGACAGCCAAAACGAGGAGGAGGAATGGCCGCCTTTCCGACGAGTCGGTACATTCGACCCTTATAGTGACGATCCACGCCTCGCCGTCAAAAGAGTGAGTATATAAAAATAAGAACTGCTTAAATGCATCCTTTGAGTATTAAATCAACCGGAAACGCCACTGACAGGCGTCCTCCTCTCCTCCAAAAAAAGTGTCGGTCAACGCGCATACCTGTTATTAACTTATTAACTATTAACTAGTTCTTTTGAGTTCACGGAGTGCTTGGATTGGTGAATGTATTTGTGTGCATCTAGTTCAAGCTAGTGTTTAATTGTTTTGTCAAAAAAATGCGATTGTTTTAACATTATTTGTGTTTGTTTCTTCGTTCCCCGCGGAGAAATTGGCAGATTTTTTTGCAAAGAAACTAGTGAGCGGGACGTCTCCTGTTGGTTTAATACTCAAATAATGCATCAATCCCCGATTCATATTCATTCGACACGGCATTTCCATACGATAGATATACGAGACAGGTGACAGGTATATAGTTATCGACTGTGAAATCCCATCGAAAGAACGAGAATAGGGGGTTGGGGGGGTAGGAGTGTTAAGTACTTACCAGTTTGTGTTATTTAAAACTGTGATTTCTATCATACTCCCCCCCATTTTTAGATTCAGCCCCCCTCCCCTAGCCAAGATACATAGCGCTAACGAAGCGAATAATTTTATAGATTGACATGTATGGGATTGACATAAGCATTTGCCAACGAGCGCTAACGTTACCGAGAACTTATGTCAATCCCATGTCAATTTATAAAATCGTTCGCTCCATTAGCGCTACGCATCTTGGCTAGGGAACAGTTATATAATAATAGTAATTTATTTATGACCCAACTTGATTAGTAATGCATTACATTAGGTGTTTCTTATATTTATCAGCATCCTTCTATCCACCGTTGCTGGCAGAGTGGATGGCCGTATCCTTAGACACTGGACAAAAATCCACAGCGGTTGTTGTCTAGTGTCTAAGTAGATTCATTCTACCTTTTTTTTGTTAATTGTATACTAACATAGTCCTAAATTTCATTGTTACTAATATTTAAATATGATGTGCGAAGATCGGACAAAGTGGCGATCCATCGTCTCTGCCTACCCCTGTGGGAAGAAGGCGTGAGCTGTATGATGGAAACAAGTCCGAAATAAAGTTATTATTATATACATCAGATCAGATCTAGATGACATCAGATCGGACTAGGACAACAGATAATCCTATTATATTGTGTGTAATTCATTATTCAGGTAATCCTGTGCCCTCTGTCGGGAATGCTGACTATCGGAGGCGCTGCTGGGCACATCGTCATCGCCAGCCTAAAGACATCTCCAAACACTGCCGAAGTCAAGGTACAATCATTTTCGCAGATATACTGTTTTATACAAAAAAAAACTAGAACTTCAGAGTGTGATGTGTGCGACAACCTTTATCAGAGTTCGTTGGCACGACTTAGTTCGAAACGACGAACGACCTAGTTCGAAAGAGCGCTTTTTTAGGTGAACTATGCGAACTAGTTCGTCTACAGTCTCGCTCTTAGTTCTTTTAATATGTATTTTTCCATATATTTAGATTTTATTGAGTCAGCTCTTATTGAGTGGCGCTGCATGGCTAACCGATATTTTTTTTTTACTCTTGCTGCTCTTACAAGAGTTTCTTATTAAATCTATAGTTTTTCTTCTTATTCTTATTGAATTACCTACATATATAAAAAAATATATAAACTAACTAAATGAACGAACTAGTGCGCGGTAGGACTGCAAACTAAATAGAGCGCTCCCAATGGCGAACGATTATGCCCAAGACTACTTCCAATTAATTTGCAACATATATGTTTCTTTCTCTCTTATAGAGTTCAAAATTGACTGTAATGATACTGACATTCATGTTTGATTGACCAGACAGTGTCGGTGAACATCGTATCGGATCGCGACGGGTTCGTGTGGAAAGGCCACGACCAACTTACTCTGAGGGCAGGCGCTCTTACATTCCCTCAAGGTTACCAAGTGAGTTAATTACGGATTTGTGAAGACTTATCTTTGATATTTATTTAACACTACTACAATATCATCATAAAAAAAAAAAATTACATTAAGTTTATAATCCGTTCACTTTTAGTCATCAGTTGATAAGTAAATATAAGAGTTGAGATATTGGCTGGGTGCGAAGTAGGGGGTGGGGGAACCACGAATCGATCGCAGCGCCCATGGTGGGTAAAAAAGAAACTCGGTTCGGACGAACTCAGACGAACTGTCACTTTTTACTAGAGAAATTAACGTATTCGTGCATTATTAGTGGAAATAAATACTTGAACATGGGTAACGAAACCTATTGCGTAGTCAACTGCAAGAATAACGGCAAAAATAGTGATCGCAAATTCTATAAATTTCCAAGAGCAAGTTGAAAACAAGATCAACGACTGCAATGATGTTTTGAATGGCGTTGATGTCACTGAAGTTTGTCTAATTACACTAGCTTCAATGGTGTGGCTCATTTGATTTTCACATTTTATTTCTTTTACATCTTGCACATGTTGAGCCAAAACTAACTGTTTGTCTTTTGTAGTGGTTTGTGGCTGGAAAACTATATTGTGCGTTATTGTCCGGAATCCAGTTTTTATAGTCAATTGGACCATGTCAAAGATATTTAATCTCTTTGGGCCATGTTGAACTGAAAATACACAACAATCTGCATTATTATCGACAGTAAAGCAGTACTGTCGATAATAATGTAATAATAATGTTTCATGAATCTTGTAGACCTTATTTATAGCAATGAATAAGGTCTACAAGATACATGAAACTCTCTAGTCGATAAATTTTGTCCATTTCTTTACTTATTTCCCGTGAAGCCATGAGAAAGTCCGTGTAGGTATACTGCCTGAAATTTACTGGTTGTGGCATTTTTGACGGGAAATAAAAAAGGTGAACATTATCGCTATAGACTTACATTAACTAACAGGACCTAAGTAAATAACGTTGTTTCACTGAAATTATTACTTTTCGTAATGACAGCCAGCCATTTGACATTTCAAAGTCCGCCCTAATTGTTACCACTAGTGGGCGCTGTCATCGCGCACCCAGCCAATACTATTACGTAATATATTAATTATTTTAATCTAAATAAAATATCGTAAAGACCATTTTGTTACACAAAAAGATCAATACCTGGCTTCCAGTCATCTATCCTTAATGAGCACCCCTAATAAAAAAAAATCAATTAAGTAAAAATAAAAATTGTTTGTTCAGTCAAGAGCACGCTAAGCTTGACACTTTGGACTTTGACCCGGCCCCTACAAATCAGAGCTCAGCTTAAACTGGTAGTGTCAAGCTTGACTTGCTCTTGACTGTACCTCAAAAAAATTGTGAGATTATTCCTAGTTCCAGGGACTAATGTTATAAATTCGCAGCTAAACCTCAGTAACGATATTTTAAAAATTCCCATTGAGATAAATGGCATATTGAGGAAAGATTTAGGCCACTTTTTATTCCCAACCGCAATATGTGTGTACTTCGTTCCGTCTCAGACGAAGATTTTATTTCGAAACCTTAATATATAGGGTAAAACACCCAATTATCGACACCCCACCAATTAATGAACAGCCCATCAGCTTTTATCTTATATCTTATATTTAATTCGGCCAATTGTTTGTTTGTGTTCTACATTCGACATGACGGGCTATGGCAGAATATCAGCGGTTGTAGACTATCCACAGCCAATGCTGAGCCTTAGACCCTTTTGTCCACGCTATATTTACATTAAGTTTAGTGCTCGAAGAATTAATTAATAGGACAAATAAATATTTCTTTCTTTATTCTAAATTAACGAAATTACTCATACAACTTTACATATACAATCGTCCCCCAGGCGACGTCTGTGGTCCAGCTGCAGCCCCCCGCGGCGGTGACGTCCCTGGCGGCGCAGTGGGAGTGGGGGCTGGTGTGCGCGGGCACGGCGCACGGGCTGGCTCTGCTCGACGCGCTCGTGGCCAGGCCGCTGCTGCACAAGTGCACGCTCAACCCGCACGGTCAGCTGGAATCCAAACCATTATAATAGTAGATTGTGTCATAAGGGAGCAAAATGATATTTTTACGGCGAGGGCGTTTTTTTTAAATCACGAACATAGTGAATGATTCTAGGAATCATAATCGAAGTGAGAGGTTTAAAGTACGTAGCCCAAGGTAAAAATAATTTTGCGCCCGGCATGCGATGCGATGGCATTGTTTGCTTCTTTTTTTAATATTTTCCGGTGTTTAACTATCACTGCTACTTGAATTCATTTCAAAATATAAAATACACAAACAATTCGATGTTGGAATTCGAAAATTTGGCGTAACATAAAATTTGAATTATGAAAAATAACTACAAAAGCGCGCGCATTGCCACAGCAATTTTTCTGTCAGTATGGCACAACCATCGAATGCCATTCAGCCATGTCAGCCTAATACGGCGTAAAACAGAACTAATGTTTTGTTTTAGTACTTAAGCTACAGTGGCGCAATCTTAGATGCAAACTTATTTTACTAATCTCTTTGGCTAAGAATGTTGACGAATATTTTTAGTTCCAAATTCAAAACACTTTTATTCGCACTTATAAAAACCCTATCGGAAAAGACTTACTTTGCTCCGTTTTATTGAGGAGCAAAACGTCACTTTTCGAATAGATGATATGAAGAGAAAAATACTACATTTTTCGACATACCCACATTTCACCAGTATAGTCTTTGGACCCCTTAACGTGACCGGGTCTGTTGCACATGCTTCTGTTAATCCTGGGACTGCTTCCTCACGATGTTTTCGGTCACCGTCGAGCTAGTGATGAATGTGTTTGTAAGTTTTTGAAAAACTCAGTGGTACATACCAGAATTTGAACCCCAGACCTCACGCATGATTGGCGAGCTCTTCAACCGCTGGGATATCACTGCTCGGCTCAGAAAAAAAATATATAGTTTCCCAAAAGTAGACTTAGATTATCGTTATTAATTTCAGTAAAACGCGACATGGCTTCACTTCAATGTCTTATTCCAGATCATTCCGGCGCAGGCGACACGCCCATTTCAAGAAGGAAATCGTTCAAGAAGTCGCTTCGGGAGTCGTTCAGGAGGCTCAGGAAAGGCAGGTCCCAGCGGCGGCAGACTACAGCGGCCAGCCCCACTTCACCCACACAGGTAAGTTTCAATAACACATATAGTCTAAGAGCCGAAGTGGGATCGACCTTCACCGATCTGTAAACCAGATGAAATACATATTTCATAAAATTTCATTTCCAAAGTCAGTAAGTTAAACAAAATTCGTTCGGTTTACAAAAGCGTAAAGCATAGTTTATTTTAAAACCTGATCAGCTTTTCTGTAGGCAAAGTATTTCAGCGTATTTGTTTACGGTTTGAAATCTTATAAAATACTTATCTGGTTTACAGATCTGTGAAGGTCGATCTCTTTCGGCTCTTCTACTATAATCTATCTGATAATGGGGAACTAAAATTATATTCTGAAATTATCTTAATAATTCAATAATCATGTTGTTTTGTCCAGCCCGCCCCCAAGAAGCCGACCCCGGCGGCCGAAGTGGACCCCGAAGTGAAGCCCATCGAGCGAGCAGTGGAAGCTCGCTCCACAGACGACGCCTTCGGCTCAATGGTGCGATGCCTCTACTTCGCAAGGACCTTCCTTATCAACAGTCAGTGCCCCTTTCTAAGTTTTTTTAATTAGCCTATGTATTGTCCCACTGCTGAGCAAAGGCCTCCCTCCACTTATCCCTATCCTGTGCCTCCTCCGGCCATGTCCTCGAGAAGGCGTCCAGTTCATCCCGCCATCTCCTTCGAAGTCTGCCTCACTCGACATAGCTCAAAGAATCAGCAAGCTGAAGTGGCAGTGGGCCGGCCATATCTCGCGAAGAACAGACAACCGCTGGGTTAAACGTGTTCTGGAGTAGAGACCGCGACTCGGCAAACGTAGTGTAGGACGCCCTCCGACCAGATGGGATGACGATCTGCGAAAGGCTGCAGGCAGATGCTGGATGCGTCAAGCCGAAGACAGGGCGCTATGGCGCTCATTTGGGGAGGCCTATGTCCAGCAGTGGACAAATGTAGGCTGATGATGATGATCCGACTGCATACGACAAACGTGGCCTTTCTAACTTGATGTCAAAAGCTAAGTTTTAACGGTACGATCGCGTTGGTATAAGTAAATAGAACACCGTCCGATCCTGAATGGTTGCCGCCGACCAAGTAATAATAATAAATTAAGCCGCGATTTATTGTCCTTCACTGGTTTTTCTGCTGACAACCGATCGCATGTTCTCTTGTTTATGTAAAAAACAATAGCTTAAAACTGGTGCAGTGCGAGTTCGACTCGTACACACTCGCAGACAGAAACTACAGGGTCCGTATCACCACACAATATATTTGTTAGTATTTATTTACCGATCCGGAATCTTTAGTGCGATACCGATTCACAATTAAAGATTCTTATTGTTTGTTGTTTCACTTGAGACTTTTCATAATCATACTAAGTTTGACGCTTGTATATGTTACCGTTTATATGATAGAGCACCACAAAAATTAGATAAAAAAAACTCATTTCTTGTGTGCAGCACAAAGTTCGACGCCGACGCTGTGGGCGGGAACCAACAACGGCACCGTGTACGCGTTCACGATACACGTTCCCAACACCAACAAGAGGAAAGACGAGCCTGTAAGTACTTTTCTATTCAAAAGTTTTAGCATTAATAATAATGATAATTTATTTCGAGTGACAAATTACTCTTATTGTGTTAGTAAAGACTTATCCTATGTGTTAGTTACATAAAAACACTATAAATCAATACTAGCTGCTGGGACCGTGTAATCCACAGCAATGTAAGCATATACGGACAGATCACCCTGTCCGCTATCATTCGTAGGCCGCGCATCGTTTGCGCATGGTCGCGTAGAAGCATTCAATGCGTCATTGACATTAGAATGATTTCCAGGATGGTTCAATGTTGTATATGCGTACCATAATATCAACGGATCTGTGTATTTTCTAACTTTTGATGGTTAAACCAGTGGACCCATCTTGATGAAATTTGGCTTATACCTTGAAGAAGGACACAGGCTACTTTTCATGAAAAACACACCAATTGGACTCGATACCCTAAAATTTTATTTTATTTATTTTGTCAACAGACAGTCATGTTATAACAATATTTACAGAGTTAAGTAATGATAGACTTGGAGTGCCGAAGTCACACCTAATAACCCATAATTCACAACGTATTGCAATTGCAGGTGACGTGCCAGCTCGCGAAAGAAATCCAACTGAAGCACAGAGCGCCCGTCATAGGCATTACCATACTGGACGGCGCTTCCGTTCCGCTGCCCGACCCGCTCGAGGTGAGAGAAGGGAGTTACAAATTATAAATGTAAATTAATTTAATGTCGAAATGGAGTGCTAATAGAATAGAATAAAAAATTTAAAAACATTTATTTGCTTGGACAACACACAGTAGCGGATCCAAGGGGTGTCTATAAAAAACTGTATTTTTGGGGGTTAGGGAAAGTAAGAATTATATTAAATAATTTGTCAGATTTATTCTAATGCAACCTTTTTCAAGTCAAGGCCTGCTCCTTGCGAGCGCACAATACCATTACATATTAAGCTACTATCTCGCACAATTCTTACCAGACCGGCTATGGAACAAACAACAAAATTCTTAAAAGAAAACGGTGTCTCCCACCGAACCTCAGCCCCATACCATCCATCGACCAACGGTCAAGCCGAACGTTTTGTACAAATAATTAAAAAATCACTGAAAAGCATGGAAGAACAACCGGGAAATATTTATGACAAACTACTCACAGTGAAGACGCAACTACGCCGCACTCCGAATGCCTCAGGTCATGATGCATATTCTTTGATCTTTGGAAGAAATATAAGAACAAACCTAAACGTGATGTTTGGGAAAAACGCCTTCCGCCAGCGCACAATGTCCACGCACCCTGAACGAGACGCAGCCAGACATTTCAAAGAGGGAGAGAGGGTTCAAGTCCGATGTTATGCAAACCCTAGCCGCAAATGGGAGTTTGGGACAGTGACCCGCAGGCTAGGACGCTTGCACTACACGATCACCATGGATGGAGGGGAAGTCTGGCGCCGGCACATAAACCAGATGCTCCCTGCCCCGCTGGTGCAGCCGCAGTACACCCGAGTGAATTAAGGGGGGGAACTTGTTATATACTCTTCTTAGTTAATAATAACCTCCTTTATGTAATTGCCATACAATCGACGAGACTACGTTTTTGATGTAAACCGTCACTCAAATAAATACCATGAATTCTATATTGATATATTTTATTTGGGAATGTAAAAGTCTAAAATACTCGAGCGCGTCAGATTAAGATATTGGGGGTTGATTTTAGTGTTTTAAGACTAAATTTAACTAATCTGACGATAAGTCCTTGACGCCGCCGAGTTATAGAGTCGCGAACTTGTAAAAAAAAACGTTAATCCGGCATTCTCGAGCGCGATTTTTTTATTTTGAAGAATATAATCTAAAACTTACTAAAAATACAAAATCTGCCGGTTTCCGCATGACCGGAAGTGTGGAGGAGCCATTTCGTCTTCCGAAAAACGCGTTGCGGTATATAAGTTGCGAACGATACATTTTACAAAAAAAAAGTTTAAATCAAAGAGATTTCAATATAATAGGGCATAGAGAGGGCATTGGGAATATTTTCATACAAAACTTTGAAGCCTATGTCATGTCCTTCTTGTCATGTCAGTTAGTATGAACGCGAGCTGTCATTGGGTCGAAATTGTACTAGACTTATTCCACTTGGAATAACTTTTGACTTCAAATTTTCCTCGCTTTGTCCCCTCTATGCCATATTATATTTTAATCTCTTTGGTTTAAATAAACAAAAAAGGTAATTTTATTTTACACAAAAAAGGTCTCTTTACATTTTTGTCCAAAGTTAAAACTTTTTGACTTGAAGCATCATAAAAACTCAAACTCCCGGTTTTTTGAGTATATCTCGAAAACTGAGGGTGTTAAAAAAAATTGATATGAAATAACGATGATTAAATTATGTGACTTTTATTATATCGCAATTTTTTTTTCTAAAGCTTCTCGACAATTTTCATGGACTCGGAAAAAGTTACGCGTATCTGTATACAAAAGTATTATTAACATATTGTACAGTTTCATGTATGTATATTATTCAATAGCCTGTTGATCCTCAAATTGTTTTTTGGACGTACCGTAAGCAAAACGAAGTGAAGAATTGAAGCAAAAAAGAGGAATTTGCCATAAACATGTAATACAGACTGAGCGCTTCGCGGAAATATGCCGTCCTACCAGTATTTTTCCTTTATTTCGCAACATTGATGGTGGGGAAAGAAGCGGTAGAAGGGAATTTTCGGTACAATACAATTTTTATATCATTTTTTTTTTATACAATAAATAATACAATTCGTACTACATTTCATCTACATTTACGTTGGTTGTATCTATCGCTTTATTGTTATGTTAAATTCCCCGTTTTATCAAGGAGAAAGAAAGGAAAAAAAAAGAAACCAAAAAACCTTTTTTGGTCAGATTAAGAGAACCCACCAACATTTTTGTCAGATTAAGAAAATATGCTTTCAGGATACCGAGATAAACCTCCCCTATGAAAATCTGACGCGCTCGAGTATTTCAAAAACACAATTTTTTTTTGCATTTTCAAAAATTCATCGTACCTTATCGTCACGCCGAAATCGTCAGTTTTTTTAAAGGGAGCTTCCTTGGGGCCTACTTAACCCCCCTTCCGAAAATCGGACGCGCTAGAGTAAATTTTTTTTTTTTGCATTTTTGACTACTTTATATGCCTACCCCCACCACGCAAACCGGCAGATTAGTATACCGTTGTTATCAGAGGCACTTGGGGCATACGTAGTATGAATATCTGACGCGCTCTAGAATGCCCAAGTAACTTTTTTTTAACATTTTTGAAAAACCGTACAAGCCAAACCCACCGCTAAAATGGTTTTTACCATACGAGCTTTTCTTTTCGAAATTATTTTATCTTTCGATTTTGATAGGTCTCAACGGCGCCGTTGAATTACGCCATTTAGCTACCTCGCCTCCCTAACTATAAACAGGTTTCTTCTTGAATCACTCTATATATAAAATTTGAACGGGTGAATATTGTTTATGGTTGATTATTTTATTAGGAATCGAATACAAAGAATTAAACACCTAATTTCAGTGTAAAAAGATTTATATTTTTGTAAAAGATTACCAAAGTAATCTTGTCTTAGATCTGAGACAAAGCAGTTGAAGGAGGTTGCACAGATCTGAGACAAAGAATATGAGAGTTTAAAAAAAGCAAGCACAGGGAAGCGACTTTGTTTTAAACTATTATTGCGAGGGCTATATTTGCCTATGCCCAGGTACGGGCAGTACATCATCCATTTAAGCATCGTAGCCAGTGGAAATAGCCCATCAGTGGACTTTAACAGCTGATGTTGTCAGGTGGAGCGCGGCGTGGCGCCTCTGCCGGAGCCGGGAACGCACCGCGTGGTGATCACCTCCGAGGAGCAGTTCAAGGTGTTCACGCTGCCCTCCCTCAAGCCCCACAACAAGTACAAGCTGACAGCGCACGAGGGCGCTCGGGTACGTAGCTACAAGATAAATTTTTTGTCTCTCCGGGCAGAAAGCGTCAACTTTCGGCCCGCTGCTCTAAACGAAGTTGCCGGTTTCCGCCTCCGTCGAGCAGAAAAAAGTATACACACCTCGGGAAGTAAATAAGAAAGCCTCATATCACAAGTAATTATCGACCGAGGGTGTTTAATATACTATTACTCATATACGACCGAAGACAGGATTTCATAATAGAGATACAACTTTGTTTAATGTTCGGCCTAATACCGAATACCAAATCATGAAAAAATGTCGCACATATTAAATTAACAAAATTATTATTTTGCTGGGGATGAATAAATAGCTATATGTTTTATCAATACTTACAGTACGGCCGTTTTAACTTGGCAGCTCCGAAGTTGATGGCATCACAATAACATTTATTAGCGACCATTTGGCGGTAAGGGGGTTTGCGCAGGCGAAGCC
The DNA here is from genome assembly GCA_963855545.1 of Ethmia dodecea. NCBI lineage: Eukaryota > Metazoa > Arthropoda > Insecta > Lepidoptera > Depressariidae > Ethmia > Ethmia dodecea. The sequence continues at coordinate 12,500,775 of OY979446.1, read as the reverse complement.
AATGTTCAGAGAAGCTAAGTTAAAACGGCCTTACTGTACTGCTACAGACTATTAGTAACACAATCTGATGTAACAATAAACATATTTGTTTATTGTTAAATTGGATTGTGTTATGCGTGTCGTGATCGATTAACTAGGAAATGAAACTAATACGTCGGCGCTCGTGCTCCGACTCAGAATGCAGGGTCACTACCAACTGAGCCAACAGGCCCGTGCAATCCAAGCCAACGCCTATAAATGGAACCGTTTGGGCGCGATTGGTCCAATGATGAAAAAAAGAATACAAATTCGCGATTGGGCCAAAATAAAAGAATTTACAAAATTAAACTATAAGATCATTTATTTCTATTTATTTTAATTTAGTTTAATTTTGGAAATTCTTTTGTTTTGGCCCAATCGGGAATTGGACCTAAACGAAGCCAACGCCTATAAAGGAACGTGTATCATGACTTGCGTACTCAGTAGGCATGGCCAACAGGCCCGTGAAATCCAAGCCAACCCCTATAAATCGTGTACCTCTCAGGTGAGGCGGACGGCGTTCGCGTGGTTCGAGTGCTCGTCGGGCTCGGAGAGGCACCGCGAGTGGTGCCTGCTGTGCCTCACCAACCTGGGCGACTGCCTCGTGCTCAACGCCGACCTGCGACGACAGCTCAACGCCGCTGCCGTGCGCAAGGAGGACATCAAGTTAGTGAGATGCATAGACAATAAAGAGTTTTGTATTCGGTGTACGAGTAGAAAAGAATTGGTGTTTATTGAGTCCTACAAAAATCAAAAACATTAATAAAACACAAAGATAAATTTTAAAAAAATACAATCATAAATTAAATTTGTCTACCTATCTAATCCTAATCACTACATAGTATAAAACAAAGTCGCTATATCCGTATGTCCCTTTGTATGCTTAAATCTTTAAAACTACGCAACGGATTTTGATGCGTTTTTTTTTTAATAGATAGTGTGATTCAAGAGGAAGGTTTTAGTGTTAGCATTGCACCCGTGCGAAGCCGGGGCGGGTCGCTAGTCTACAATAAAAGAAATATTTTTTTCCCTCTAGCTTTTGTTTGAAACTTCTCAGTATGATAGATAAAAAGTAGCTTGTAAATATTCGATCAACCGTTAAAGAAGGACCAAACCAACAAACACATTTTAGTTTGTATAATATTAGTAGATTTTTATTTAAATATTGTGTATTTTTTTGCAGCGGCATTTCAAGTTTGTGCTTTTCGAAGCGTGGCGAAGCTCTCTACCTACATTCGTCTTCAGAACTGCAACGAATTACGCTCTCCGCTACGAAGGTACAAATTAATTAAGACAGAACATAAGTCAGTCTCAGCTTGAGAATGTTCAAAAAGGGACAACTTTATAAGAGTTGTCGTATACGACGCTTTCTAACTAACTGCCCTTAAGCGGAGATTCGCCCGCGGGCTCTACTAAGAAGTCTATATCATTTTACGAATACAGCCAAAGCCTTAAAGTGTAATAGAAATGTCAGAGGAATGCGATAATTTAAATTAAAAGTTTTTTGTAGATGATGACAGATTTTATATCATCATTTGGGGCCTCTTAGTCTCTACGGAATCTCTAATCATCTATGGGGAAGTATAGAACTTAATCCCACCGCGGATTGTCAGTATCAGATTTTCAAGACACTACGAATACCAAGAGCAACGGTTTAATGTGCCTATACATACTCGTATGTAAGAGAATAAGCTCAATTCCTGAAATTTGTTTGTTCAGTATCGACTACTTAATCGATTTCAGCTATTTTCAATGTGTAATTTTTTCCGAAAATGAATTAGCAAAACTGAATTCAGGGCTACCAATGAAAACCGTACTAGTATTGCTCTATATTTAAGAAATTTGGTTAGACAAAACTAAAGTACAATACGGCCGTTTTTGGCAAATCTGAAGTTGCGCAATAACACTTTTTAACGACCATTTGCCGGTACGAGGGGCTTTACGCAGGCCAAGTTAAAACAGCCGTACTGTACGAATGCTTCATTTTTATTATATACTAATTGGGGTGCATGTGGTATTGTGCTTATCCTGTGACGCGTTGTGTATAGTATAGTATTTCGGTGTTAGGTGACGATCGCGCAATGCCACATCCTGCTGTCGCCGTGGGCGGTGGCGCTGCGGGGCACTGCCGAGGAGACGCCACTCACCAATGGGGAGCACAAGGTATGACCACAAAATCTAGAAAACTTGATACAACAGGGTTTTGTTCATTCGATTTGAGAGACAACTAGGGTAAAACCATAGGTTTAGTATACTAACGTTAAAGATTGACAATAGAGCCAGTACGGCGAGACCAAAAAAATTGACACTTCTCGTGGATGTGTGCAAGACAAATAGTGCTCTCCCTAAACTTGTAGCTCTCGATAAAAAATGGGCGTATTGTGTAGTTAATACCTTTGCCAGTCACGTTATCGAAATGTGGTTAATCGATATTCACTATAAAATTGAGGTTAGAAATACAAGAAATTCACGTATTTAATATCTCGCTTAAATCAATTCTTATATATTCAGAAGATTTATATAATAAAAAGCAATGCACAATGTTATGACCAGAGATCTAAGTATACTAAATCTATGGGTAAAACACCCTAGTTCACCCTACCAATAGGGTAGTGTCCTGCCTAGTCAAGGTAGTTACTTCTTATGATCTGTCAAAACGAAATTTTAGTATGGAAAATGAGTACATACTGAAATAGCAAGGTGTGACGTCATAATTTGCAGTACTCAATTGCGATACTTTTTTTATAGTTTTATTATTTTTAAATTTGATATACATAATTGTAAAGGGAAAACCGAAATACATGTTTAAATGTGGTTTGGGATACTCTTTTTAATTAATGACTACTAATTGAATTTCGATGCTGTCAACTACCTCATTAAATGAACCCCAACAGATTTTTCAAAAGTATTTTAAAATTATATTTAAAATAATTAGATAAAACCACTGTGTTTGTTTTACGTTTCACCAACTATCACGTTTAGGGGTCCAAAGTATCTCGTGAAATGTGGGTATATCCAGTAATGGTCCTCTGCCTACCCCCTCGGGGATGAAAGGCGTGAGATTTTTATTTTTTTTAAGTTTTACGTAATGAAACAGCCCCAAGTTTTGTGAACAGCAGGAGGAGGTGTCGGCGGAGGCGGCTCACGACGTGACGGCGGCTTCGGGGGACATCACGGTGGACTCGGTGCGCGACCACACCGCCGCGCCCGAGCCCGAACTCAACATCAACTTGCAGGTACCACTAATAGCCTAAGATCCGGCTGCAAAAAAGTGTAGGGATCGAGTATACGCTACAAACCAAATTTTTACGAATATTTATTATTAGGAGAATATATATTTACTAGGGTGCCCTATCGAAATATCGCCGCTAGTATTTTTAATAAAAAAAAAATGTTGATTTTTGGGACGAAATTTCATTTACTTGTTTTTTTACATAAAATATCGTCCACTTTACGGCAACATATATAAAGTTTCTGAAAAATCATGAAGCTGATTTTTCAGTTTGTTTGTAGCGTATACTCGATCCCTACACTTTTATGCAGCCGGATCTCGTACTATAACAAAAGCACATGAACTAGACACCAACCCGGCTAAGTGCGAGTAGTACACGCCCACATACGTATGTCTGTCTTACCTTACCTTTAAATAGCTGCATCTTTTGGATATATGAGGTAGACCCCATTGAAACGAAGTTCCTTTTATATAGTATTTATGAAAAAGCAGGACCAATAAAATGAATTTAAATACGCTTGAGTGGAGAGTAATAAAAACTTAGAAAAAAAACTGTCTGACAGTCGAAGTTTTGCTCTTATTATTATTATTACTATTATTTACTAATTTTACTATATAACTCTTGGCCTGTTATATTTAAGTATGTAAGCGCCGCTCCACACCCCTTTCTTCCATCGACATACCACTGATGTCGTGATAATCTCCCGCCTACAAGGACCTACTTTTCCTCTTAACTCTCTATATATAATCTCTCTTGCAGAACTCGCAAGTGAACACGAGCTCGATGGTGGTGAAGACGACGACGCGGACGACGATCAACGAGAACAACATCGACGGCGGGACCACCACTACCACTACGAACGCCACCAGCGAGAACAGTGAGTACACGCACACTGCTCAACACGTGACCTTTCTTGCCCTTGTTTAATGGCCTTTGGATTCTAGTCCTTACAGCCTTTCTTGCCCTTGATCACCGTTGTGTTGCCAGGTATCCACTTTCTTAAAATTCAAAGAAGCTCTTGGAAAAGTCTGAAAACGAGGGTCACCTTTGGACAAAATTAGAGTTAACACTTTTGGTCACGCAATTGTTAAATAGACCTAATACTTCATCATCTAGTTTGACCAAGAAATAATCGAGCATCAAGGTCCGACGGGCGGAAGAGGACAATAGATAGTTATGTGTGGAAATGCTTGACCGGCTAGAAATAACAAAATAAGATTATTGTTATGAAAAGATTCATTATTTACATTATATATTTTTGATACTTATATCTTGATTTAAAGTGAAAATGGTTGATCAGGGTAATTTGGCAAAAGGATTTTTTTAGCATATACAGTTGACACCCTGCGAACATTTAAATAAATATCCACACATTTAGTGGATAGTGGAACCCATATGGATTTTAGTGAGAACTCTTTGGCACCTCTAGCGACCGTCTTTAGCCAATCAGAAGCGAATATTTAGTACATTCGCTCCTACCTGGCGTCATCTACAAGTTTTTTTTTTAATTGTGTCAAGTTGTTGAACCCAAGTTCATTCAAAAGATCAAACATCTGACAAAGGGGAGTCCCCGCATGATTGCAGTTGTTTGCTTTGAATTGGCTTTATGCAACCTTATTATATAACTACAATTTTATACAAGTACCTACTTAATACGTACATATATTTTTACTAAAAGCTTTATGGTAGATTAACATTGATCCATTGTTCTGATCCTGTCTTTAAATCCACTGGATCACTGGATCGTTATTGGATCAATGTAAACATGTGGATTTAAAATTGTCTACATCTGAACTCTGACACTTGATCAATGTAAATCGGTCAACACATGTCTTACAAGTAAATTTTAAGTTAAAGTAAATTGTAAGCACACGAAATAGATTGCCAATAAGTATTATTTTTTTCAGTAAAAAATGTTTCATAGTATTTACTGGTTGTATTTCATAGTATTTCGTGTGCTAGTAGAACATGATTCCTACAGCATTCTGCAGAAAAGTACCACTTAATCCATTTAAGAAAATAACTTAAATTTTATAAACATCAATTTAAAAATTACTGATAATGTATGCGATAGAGTTGTGCTTTTCGTCGCATATCGTTACAAATAATATGCTTCATATACCATTAATATATGTTTACGTTTGTTTGTCCGTTCGTATGTTTGACGGCGCTTTATGTTTTTGTTCGTAGTCCTAGAGCACAGTCGCGAGGAAGGAGTCATCACCCGCATTGAGGTATCCCACCGTTTGCTTTAATTACCTTATTCAAATACAGCCAAACCCTTGCACGAATATTATTCATATTTTTATTCTTATGTAGAATCTTTGCTGCTCCTATAATCTTAAATGTTACCTGCTAGATCCTTTTCTGTTACCCTTCTAACAAAACTGATTTAAAAAATGTGCTGACTAACAAACCAACAATCTGCGCAATGTTGTGGCGTCCGCTGGTGTACGTTTACGGGATCGTTCATCGCCATCAAAAATAGACCTTAAAGACACCCCTTCAAAGTATTGGTTTCGTCAGACCCCGACGATCCCAAGCCGGCGCCACGCAATGCAGCAGAGAAGAATGTCCGCTGGTACTCATAAGGGGTGTTCACACAGACGGGAACCGTGACGGTGCCGGCCGGGACCGACCCCAAGCTGATCCTGGAGATGTTTGACCGACAGCGCTCGCCGCTCGCCGTGCCCGTGCCGCCCGCGCCCACCGAGACGCACTAACCGGTACTACCGATACCGGTATCGGGTCAACCTGTATTTTGTACACGTGGACGATATTTCTAATTCAATTTTTTTTGTATTACATATCCACTCAAGTACTGGTATACATATTATCTGCCAATGAAACGAACGGTATTTTGAGAGTCGCTTCAGAAAACGCGTTAAAACAACGTTTACTTGACTAGTTTAGTAATAATGCTAACCGGTATTTTGTATACCTTGGAGTATTGTACAATTTTTGATGTAACTGGATAGACAACAATTATGTTTACTCAGTTCTGGACCCACATTAGTAAATCGGTATTGTCTGTCCACGAGTACCGTAGTAACTATTACTTAATCTGTGGTACCGGTATTTTATTTTATGATAATGAACGATGTATTAATAAAGTGACAGCCTGTAGTTTTACGCGTATAATATTTATAATTTAATTATTAATTGTATTATTAGCACTTTAATGTTTGTCTGTACTTTGACAGCTAAAAAGTACTGCCAATTGCCATTTTACTTCGATTTGGAAATACCCGTTCATAGAAAAATGTGTTCTTTGTTAGTTACAAAATATCTTGTGTATATTTTTACGTTTGCATTTTACCTGTCAGTTTTTAATATGGTCATGGATGTAATTTTCTTATAAAGTAATAATATGTTTTCGAGTAGCAATTCAGTGAAGAGTACTTAACACAATACAGATGAGCTTATAGACAAAGGAACAGTATATTTATTTGAGTACAAATACTTGGAGCCATAGCAACGGTCGTTGTATAGCAATGCTGCAATATGATTGTGGATTGCTTAATAAATAAGTGAGCAATGTGAAGTTAATGTACCAATTTAGTATGTTAAGTTTAACTCCTTCGAACATTCTGGGTGAATGTGATGTGCCTATTTATTTCTTTTTTATAATGAAGAGAATTGTATGTAGGTAATTTAGCAATAGAATTTTATGACAATTAATTAGTAGAATATATTTTATTACGCCTACTGTTTAAGTTTCCATGGCAAAGTTGGATTAACAGTTTGACTGCCAGTTTTAATAATAATGATTTTATTGTTGTAAAGGTTGCATTTCCATTGAATTGAATTGTATATTCAGTAAATATTATTTTATTAAATTATAATGATGAGAGTATGGAAATGGAAAGTTTTATGCAATATTTTAAGCATTTTGTAGAGATTTTTTAATTTTATATGAACTGTTTTGCGACTTAGAAGTTATAGTACCTATTTTAATTCGCCTCGGTTCTCTGTTAGTGTTTTAGTGACAAAATGGCAGCTGATACACAGTGTAACCATGCGCCATACTACATCACAATTTGTGATAATTGGGGATTGATTTAGAAATTATATTTTATTCATAGTTTTAAGTTGAATGTGCCTGCCTGCAGTTGGGTATTTTACTGAAGCCGTCGTCTGGGTGTTGAGATGTGAATGCTTCTGTTACATACTGTACAATTTTCTCTATCATTGTAGCATTTTTAAATATTTGATACGAAATTTGAAATTTGTATCCAACATTCTTACACGAGAATAAAAGCTAAGACTATAAAATTGTTGTTTCCTTTTCCTCTTCTTGCCAAAGTTTCGATCTTCTAGTCTAGAAAGAGGTCTTGAATATCGTTGCCAAGGGGTATATCATTGCAATGCATAAATTTCGAACAATTCATTGGTTATCACATTGGCAAACGTTTTACATCTCATCCGAAAAAGGTAACTGATATCGTATAAATACAATACGGCCGTGCCGCTTGTTGCTCGACTTGGCGGGGGCACTGCCGTGCCCCCAGATAAAGTGGGTCGATATAGTACATTCAATTATCATACGAAGATCTCGTGACTAATGTTATTTCTATCTATAGATAGACGGATTAATATCTGATCTAGGCCGATTATATAGACTTAATTTTTCAGGGATATAGTTGTTGCATTTTCATGAACTGATGCTCGGAGTATGGAGTGTAATGAGCTTGAGAATAGACGAACTGTATATAAACTAAGTTTAAAGAATCGACGAAGTAATTTTAAATATAAGGCGGCATAACAGTTCAAAACTAAACCGTTTTGTTGTTTTCGGATTAGGATCTACGTCTTGTCGCGAATATTATTAAAAGTAAAAATGTTGTGACTGGCTGAATTGGAATCATAGACATTGCATTGCACTCGTGCACTTTGTAAAAAGAAAAAATATTTTAGTGTCGTGACATGAAATACAAAAGTATCGACAACATAGTCTTTTCTTATACTGTCTAACTTTTCCTTCACCATTAAAATATTCCATACATTTAACTCGCAATGATTTAATTTTCTTTGGTTAAGCTTTAATTTAAGTATTTTTTTAACAACTGCGGTCTTATTAATAAATGCAGACTAGGGCAAGATTAACTTTACTCCAAGTATTAACTCATTCCTTACCAACTCAGCATTGATAACAACAGAGTAAGCAAGGAGTAACCTAATCCATGCCTACTCTCGAAGTAAAAGTTACGCTTTGGTGTCACCTAGTATATGGACTGATTAATCGTAGTTTAGTGCTAACCTAAAAATTACTTTGACATTTATCGATGGCGGTAACGTCGATGGGCTCACCGTTTTATTATAACTATGTATAGATTATCAATCCTCACAAACAATACCTACTCACCAAAGAGATTTAGATGTTATTGCGTATATTTTAATCTCATTGCTACTTACCAACCACAAATAATGAATGACAGATAGCCACCTGTTTCACTTGTCAAACGCATTTTTTAGGGTTCCGTACCCAAAGGGTTAAACGGGACACTATTACTAAGACTTCGCTGTCTGTCCGTCCATTTATCTGTCACCAGGCTGCATCTCAAGAACCGCGACAGCTAGACAGTTGAAATTTTCACAGATGACCTAGGTATTTCTGTTGCCGCTATTGCAACAAATACTAAAAAAATAGAATACAATAAATATTTAAGGGGGATCCCATACAACTAAAGTGATTTTTTTGCCGTTTTTATAGATAATGGTACGGAACGCTATGTGTGCGAGTCCGACCTGCACTTGGCCGGTTTTGTCGATTTTGGTAAGTTCTTATCGGTCTTTTTGCTTTTAAATTCATGAGTATTGCCACATTTCAGACGTAATCTAAGTGTAAACTAGATGTAAGGAATGAGTCCGAGGTAGGAAGGAAGGAGGAGTCTAAACTAGATGTAAGGTAAAAGAAACTGAGTTAATACTTGGTTACTCAGGGATTAACTACTTCTAACGTTACTTCTGATTATCCTAGGAACAGGCCATTTTTATTAATAAGACCGCCAAAGTTTTACGAAATAAATGTTAATATACAATATGTAACAGAATAAGCGCAATTCCTGAAATTAGTTTGTTCAGTACTTATTCGATTTCAGCTATTTTTAATGTGTGTTAAATTTTTCAAAAAAATGAATTATCATAGCTGAATTTAGTGCTTTCTATGGAAATCGTGCTATTATTAATCGATACTTAAGAAAATTGGTTAGACACAACTAAAGTTTGATCGCATCATTTTTATTTATATTATATACTAATTGAGGTGTATGAGGAATTGCGCTTTTTCTGTTACGCGTTGTATTTATGTCTATCGATAGTCAATATATCGGTTCGGCCTGCATCACTAGTTATGTCATTCATCGTGTGTGACGACTGACTGCCGTTGCCCGCTGCTGACGTTTGTCGTTTGTGATGGTGTTGTGCGTGTGACTCTTGTGGCATTTTTATCGTAAAAGTTGTTTTGGTTTGTAAATTACTGAAAGAAATGGATATTTGTAGAATTTGTCTTTCAAGCCAAGCAGACAAGAACATTTCACAATTACAAATCCATAAAAATGAAGACACTGAAAATTACATAGAAATCATAATGTTTTGCTTGGATATTCAGGTAAAAAAAACAGGTTATTTCATTTCACTTTTGATTATTAATAGCTATAGCAATTAGGTACTTATGCTTTTTAACAAGTTTTTAAACTATTTCAGCTCGAGGAAGACTCAAACCTCAGTAAAAAACTTTGTTTAAAATGTTACAAGAAAATTATAACTTTTCACAAATTCAAGTCTCTTGCGAAAAGAAACGATGCTTACTTGAAATCTATAGACACGGAGGCGTACGTCATAATCGACACTTATATTAAAAAAGAAAAGGATCCCATAGAATTGAATGATGAAAACGATTATCTTATTGAAAAAGTGAAAGAAGAGTCAGATATTAAGGAAGAAAATTCCATTGAGGACATAAACGATGACCAATCTGATGATGAGCTGCTGAGTGTTATAAAAAACTTGAAGTGTGAAGATGTTAGTGAGGAAATTAAGGCAAATGGTATGTCTCAACACTCAACTGTCAGCCCATTTATTTTAAAGTAACTGTTCCGCGCGATTTTATCGGCATAAGACCCGTTCCGGTAGGAATAACTAGAATCCATGTTACTCCCACAAAAGTAAGCTTTACATTAGTAGAAATATTTTTAAAACGGTCTAACAGTTTCTGAGCCTATTTAATACACAGAAAATCAAATCTTTTTCTTGATAATTTTAGAGTAGAGACAGTTGCGGATTACCCTTAAGGCAAGGTACAAAGGGGTGTGCGGGCGGAATTGTAAAATAAAAAAAAATATAGTTATTTTTCCTATGCCGCCGCTTCACCGCGTTTTCCTAAGCGGTACATCTGTTTCGGTTAAACTATGGCACGAGTTATTTTCAATATATGGGCGCCGATGAGATGCTTGCCTACGGTGCTCTCAAAGTTTAAGCCTCTGAGTAGAGATAATGTTTTTACATACTTATACAATATGTGAATCACATTGGTTATTGTCAAAATTACTTTTTATGCATAGAGGAAGTCTGAGAGATTCCACTCCAGTATGCAATTTTTCATCAATGTTTTCTTGTGACCGTAACACATAAAATTATCGCCTTTATACAAACTTTACAGACAACAAATTCTTTTTTAAATGTCTTTTTAACCCTTATATGGTGGCAAGGACAGATCTGTGAACTAAACACTGAAAATCTATTTAATCTGAAATTGCAATCATCCTTCTATCCATCCTCGTGTATGCTATGGTAATCATGGATTTCCACACTTTGCATTGATAGGTTGTAGAAAGGGACAATGAGATATTTTAAAATTCTCATGATGATTATGATGTGCTTCCGACCCATACATATCAGCTACTCTTTGTCATCAATATCATCGATATAACCAACCTGTAATATTACAATTCTTAAATAATTTCAGTATTAACAAACAACAATCATCCTATAGAACCAGTCAAAAAGAGAGGTCGACCGAAACAATTAAAAAGCAAAACTGACAGTAAAGCATTCGAATTTTGCGACCAGTGTGGCAAAACAGTCTGGAATTTAAAGGAGCATTCATACAAGCACAAGCCGTTGGAAGACCGTAAACGGATCAAGTGCAAAGAGTGCGACAAAATGTTCTCAAGCTACGGAGCCCGATACAGACATTTTAAAATTAAGCATCTCGGTATTAAACCACATTGTAACATCTGTAATAAAAGTAAGTTTATTTTATTCAGGTTTGTATACTCAACTTCACTTGAAGTGTAGTCAGAATAGGACAGACTACCCATATAGCAGCATCTCCTTCTGACTATCTTCAAGAAGAATTTTATGCTTGAGTTATGTTCTGTAATGCAACCCTTATCTATGGAGGTATAACAGCTGACTTATCATAAACAAAATATAAATTCAAATTCATCGCCTACCTTACCAAATCACGAAGGCTGTTTTAATATTGATATTTATTGCTGCACCTTGTTTAATTAAGACTCCAATCTAATTGTTTCAATTGATAATATGCTTTCCCTACTGGAGCTTAATCTTAAAATGATTTGACAGTGAAACGGCCAGCCACTACGCCACCACTAAGTGGTAGTGGCAGTTTCACTGTGACTTGACCCTTGTTGTCCAGTTTTTTCACTTGTCTTGTATGTTCCACTGTATTTTTGTAAATGAAGATACAAGATTGATGGATGTGGATGAGGCACGTGAGGTATGCCAGGATCGTAGCAGGTGGCGGGCTGTTGTCTCTGCCTACCCCTTTGGGGAAAAAGGCGTGAGCATATGTATGTATGTATGAAGATACAAGCTTTTTATCTGTCTATCTCATATAACCATATGGGATCTGATATGGCTTATTTATTTCTCAGGCGTAGTTGACCTAAAACACCACCATCTTGTGAAGCACAACTCAAAAGCACTACCCTTTGAGTGCGTGTTGTGCGGCCGCCGGTTCATCTCCCCTTCCTCCCTTGAGGCACATGTGAGCATCCACACGAAAGACAAACCATTTGAATGTGATACTTGCGAGAAGAAATTCCGTACAAAAGCCCTTTTGGATCACCACAAGTGAGTTTTGCTGTTATATTTTAGAACAAAAACACTCGGAAGAACTTTCAAGCTCTTTTTTTGGCGGAAATCCGAAGAGGGACGTCATGTTTTTTGAATAATTTTCCTTTTGCTGTATATTTCAGGTTTTGACTCATACTAGTGATAGTATAACATGTGGCAAGTGTCTGAAAGTGCAGTAAATAGGAAATTCGATAAAATGCGAGGGATGGACATTTTTGGATTGCCTCACGAAGTCACAACTAAGTCTTAAGTAAAAGTGCTATCATTTTACTGTTGATAAGGGAGGCAAGGGAGGGATGTTGAAAGTGTGGAACACACTGAATTTTTGTAAACTAAAGACTTAAAAACTGAATTACTTGGCATTGACAAAATACTAAATGTGGTGCCATTATATTAAAAATGAAACCTTCAAACTGACTTCGCCAGCACTGTTATCTCATATTTATAAAATCTTGTGCTCATTGTATTTAAACGTAAATAAATATATTTGTTTCAGGAGACAAGTGCATGATAAAGAAAAATCCCACTTGTGCCAGTATTGCTCCAAGAGCTTCTTCAAGAAATATCACTTACAAGTCCACTTAAGGTATATAATGTCATGTATAAGCCAAATAATGATTCGCACGACTAATGTCCAAAAAGAAAAAAGTCCAAAAAGACGAATGTCTAAAGGCTTTTCCAAGTGATAAAATTGACAAACCATAAATAAGATAAAATTACCCAAATATAAAAATGACCAATTATGAGCGATGTTTTTTGTGATAATTGAGGAAATATACACCATATTTCCTCAAACATATATATCAAAATAACTGCTTTTGACAACGATGTTAGCCATGTGACAATATCAACCTGTGAAAGCCCACTGGTGAGGTATGGGTCTGTGCCTTATCTGTCCTCACACTAAAGGACATAAATATTATTATTATTAATCAGGCAAGCAGTTCACAACAACGGGCCATAGTCTCCATACAGCAGTGATAGCCCGGACGGTTAAAAAGCCGGCCGAAAATCAGTGAGGCTCGGGTTCGAATCCTGGCATGTACCAATGAGTTTTTCAAAACTTACGTACATATTTATCACTAGCTCGACGGTGAAGGAAAACATCGTGAGGAAACCCGCAGGTCTCAGAATTAATTCTGAGACATGTGTAAATAGACCCAGTCCGGCGATGGGCTCACCACCTATCACGTTTAGGGGTCCAATGTATCTCGTGAAATGTGGGTATATCCAGTAATGGAATACCTCTGCCTACCCCCTCGGGGATGAAAGGCGTGAGATTATTTATTTTTTTTATTTTTACATAATATATAACTAGTTGGACGGTGAAAGAAAACATCGTAAGGAAACCCGCAGATCCTAGAATTAGTTCTGAGGCATGTGTTACAGACCCGGTCCGGCGATGGGCTCACCGCCTATCACATTTAGAGGGGTACAATGAATATACTGGTCAAACGTGGCTGTTTCCAGAAATGGAATACCTCTGCCTACCTTTGGGGATTTATTCCTTTTACGCCTTATTTTATTATTATTATCCTCCAGAAAGCACACAAAGGAGAGGCCGTATTCTTGCCCGCAATGCAACAAGGCGTTCGCAAGCACCACGGGCCTGAAGACCCACCAGCTGATCCACAACGAAGTCAAGGGGTTCGAGTGCACCCTCTGCGACAGTGCCTTCGCGAAGCCAAGGTGAGTACTAGCAGAATTTCATTAACGCCGAGTACAGTACGGCCATTTTAACTTGGCAGCTCTGATGTTGCGCAAATGGCTGCGCAATAACATTTTTAGCGACTACTTAGCGGTATGAGGCAGTTTGCGCAGACGGAGCCTATGTTGAGAGCAGTCAAGTTAAAACGGCCATACTGTACCTGAGAGACCGAGATTCGCTCGTCGCTACCGCCATCTGCCGGTGACCGTATTATTTCTAATGCCATCTTCCGGTGAGTAGCCGTATAATTATAAAAAAAAATGTGTGTATACAAAACAAAATTTTAAGCACAATAAACAAAAGAACTTTTTGTACAACAAGAAAGCAATAAAGATTATTATTTTTATTATTATATTACTGTAAAGTTTCATCAAAATCCTCACAAACTTTCGCGTTTATAATTTAGGTAGTAGGATTTGAAAAACCTTTTCATATCGTTGATAGGCATGTCAGATACATATAATTCACTTTTATTGCAGCTACCTCCGCAACCACATGCTCAGCCACACCAAGGAAAAGAAACACCCTTGCAAATACTGCGGAGTGAAGTTCGGCCGCTCCGACCACAAGAAGCGACACGAGTTTACTGCGCACGAGAAACACTTGCTCTCAGCCGCGTGACAGATAGATGCAAGTGACGCGACTCATACGTGACGTGGCATGTAGCAGAAACACTTTTCACTGGGACATGAAGTCCTAACCGAATCTGTGGCATGAAGCAACAAAAGAACAATAGCAGGCCGTGGCGTGAGCCAAGGGAATTTAGGTGCGATTTCTTTTAACGAGGCGTTGACATGTCTCGGATGTGGCTTAGAGAAAATACCAGCTAAGTGCGAGTCGGACTCGAGTCTTTATTCGGACATTAAAATAATTTAAGAAAATGTATTAGCCAAATCGGTCAAATGATGCGCCAGCCAACAAACAACATTTTTTTTATTGCGGTCATGATGCTGAATCTACCGCGCCATCTTTATGATGTTACTCGCTACGAAACGCATTTATTTCGAGCCAAAGTCGGGTGGGTTGGTTTTAATACTAAAATTAAATATTATGTGGATGTATAAATTCGTTGAAGTTTGAAATATATTTCGATTTTTTCTAAACAGTATTTTAATTTTTTATTATGTAATTAAAAACCCATTTGAATATTATAAACAGTACCTGGGAGACCAAGCGGCAAGCTTCGCTCGTTGTAACACCACCAGTGTCAACACATTTTGGTGAGTGACCGTATTATTGTTTAAACAATATTTACAGGTAATACAACTATGCAGTTGAAATTAAAATCCAAAACTGTAATACAAATTTTAACAAAATCTTTAGAGCCGTTTCCGAGATAACCGAAAAGTAAAAAGTCGACTGAACCCGCGGGCCGAGTTATCCGGTAAGTGTGGGTCAAGGCACCTACGAGAAAAAACAAAGCGGGCAACTTAGCTTGCGGGCTAAAGCGGTCTGTGGGCTCATATGCCCACCAAGGCCATTATTTCAGGCATCTTTATATTCCCACTCAAGCTGCCTACATTTTGTTAGTTTTGTAAAAAGGAAACGCTGTATATAATAATAAGCCTGGATTCAACTAAAACTAAGGCTTAAAAAATCCTTTCTTCGATTTAATCTCGTTATAACTGCTTACCACGCCAATCGAAACCGGTCTAAAACGTTTCCGTCATACACAGAGGTTTTTCGGCTACGTTCTCGTCAACCGTCTCCTCGCTTGGCATTTGGCAATCTGGCTCTCTGCCGTCCTCGTCTTGGGGCGCTTCGCAAACCCCGTCCTCAGTCAACCGCGGAGAATCGCTCGGCGAGTATATGTCCAATGTATTCGATATGATGTCCCACTGATCCTCCAAGTATGGGTACTTCCTGCTCAGGGTCTGGACGATGTGGCGGAGTTTCTCGTTGAGTGCCCGCGCCATGTTGTACTCCTTCATCACGACGGCCTTGGGTTTCTTCACGCGTACAGACTGCCGCTTGACGGCGGTCTTGAGCTCGTTGCCGAGACGCTGGCTTCGGACCACGCGCTCTAGGAGCTGGCAAACGAAAACAGGCTTACTGTGATTTTTGCGGATGGGGCACAAGTCCATACTGCGCAAAACAAGTAGGGACGCAATAGAGTGTTTGACTGTATTCAATTGAATTGAGAGTAGGTAGTCGACGTCGAGTCGAGTCTCTACATACTATAAAGATGCATCTCTGTACCTATCTCTGAACTTCTAAACCGCGCAACGGATTTTGATGGGGTTTTCACTAATAGAAAGCGCATTAAACGAAGGTTTTTGTAGATCATACTTAGAAAGCAAAGCAAAGCGCGGTCGCTAGTTATGAATAAACAAAACGATAATACCAGAACACCTGTAAGAAAAGGTATTTCGATTATCATCACTATCACTACATAGTATAAAACAAAGTCGCTTTCTCTGTCCCTATATCCCTATGTCCCTTTGTATGCTTAAATCTTTAAAACTACGCAACGGATTTTGATGCGGTTTTTTTTTAATAGATAGAGTGATTCAAGAGGAAGGTTTTAGAATTAGCATTGCACCCGTGCAAAGCCGGGGCGGGTCGCTAGTTTTAGAATAATGACAAATTTTAAAATGACAAATACCAAATAAGTTGGTAAAGCTATTGAGTACCAAAAATTATGACGTTGCATTTCAGTAGGTAGTACCTAGGTACCTACTCATTACATTTTCCTTAATATTTTTTGGATCAATGATACTATTGACCACATGGCGTATTTATGTGGCGGAAGACCATATTTTTTTTGTTTCTGTAACATATGTACCTACTCTCCAACTCACCCATTGCTTCTGTCGCTCGGTCTCGCGGCATTCTCGCAGCAGCGTGGCGATGGTTTCTTCCAGCCGCGCATTCGAAGCGCTGGTCTCCTCCGCCTTGCTCTCCAGCTGGACGTACTCTTTCTGCAGCTGGTCCAGCTGAGCTTTAGCTTCGGCTAAATCCTGGAAATTATATGGTCGGCTATTACGTCATTTGGCGTTCTTTACAGCTCCAAGGAACCTAAGGTTTTACCAGACTAAATCAAAACGACGGGTTATGTTTTTAGCAGGCTTCGTATGTGTTTACGTACCTATTGTTCCAAACTACTCATCAGACTTTGATAGGACTTCTCATTCATCAAAATCCGTCCGTACATCTCCACACCCCTAAGTAGACTGACCAAAGAAATTTATTGTGCGAATGTTTTTGGTAGGGTTGGGAGGGGTCATCCTAGACGTATCTACACACAAGGACCAAATAGAGTTTGTCCTAAAGAAAAGTGAAGTCAGGAGTATCTGGAACAGGCGAGCGCAAATAGGAAGAGTAATAAATAAATTGTGATAGTGTATTATGATGAGGGTCGATGAAGCGAAAAAGGTATCCCAGGATCGCACTAAAAAGAAATCCGTAGTCTACCTATGGGAAAAAGATGTGAGTATTATGTAATATGTAAGTACTTATGAAAAAACATGAGGCACATATTGAAGTTAATGTTTTTCGGCAATAAATATCGGTTCTCGTTTGGTCATCTGACAAGGGGCCCCCCTATCGATCGCGGGGCCCTGGGAAAGTACCCAGTGGAAAAGAGACGCCTCATCCCTGTCGCACCCAAGGCGTGGCACAGCTTTCGCGGACTTACTATAATACGTAGGTAGTCAGCAGTGCGTAGGCAGGCAGCCATTTCGTTGACCGTACCTTGGTGACCCTAGCCACGTCAGCCTTAGCCAGCCGCAGCTTGTGGTGGTAGGAGGACTGCGAGGTGCTAGTGGAGGAGCCCCGTGCCTTCTCCACGGCCGCCAAAGCGCGCGTCTTCTCTACGGCGGTGTCTCGACAGGTCACGTACCGCGCCAGGTCCTCGGCCATCTTGTCGCCGGTCCGACGGAGTTGTTCGCGACGAACCTCAGTTTTTATTTTAGTTTAAGGTTTTAGAGTTATGGTAGATAACTTTATTCAATTAGTTTACAAATAAAAGTAAATGATATCACGTCTTTTGTCCCTGTGGGGGTGGCAGAGGTATTCTATTTCTGGATATACCCACATTTCACTATATATTCTATGGACCCCTAAACGTGATAGGTGTTGAGCCCATCGCTGGACCGGTTATGTTAGACACACACCTTTGTCCAGGAATGAAATAGGTAACTCTCCTGGTATTCTATCTGCAACTATCTGCAAGTGTGCGGTGACTGACTAATCTGTTTTAAAAATGCATAAATTGTTGAACTTACTTCCATCCGATGTATTTCGTTCTTCATTTGACCGATTTCACCAACTGCTGATTTGGCGTTTTGGATGTTTCTCTTCAGTTCTACTGCGAGGATACCCTAAATTTTAAATTGTATCTGAATTAAGTCGCTTCCCTAAAGAGCAGAAATTTGCCTTTTAATCTCGTACATTACCTATTCTGTGTTGTTCGAATCTAGATTCTAGACTAAAGGGTAACTATTAGTATCAAATTCAACTAACCTTCCTCTGCCAAATGAGCGCTTCTCTCTGCACGCGGTCTAGATCTTGTGTAAGATTCATCTTCTCTTTATCCAGCGATTCTATTTCTTCTTCCAACTCAATTATATCACTCTCAGCTGTCTGAATAGACATAAAACATTAGTCAATTTGTATAACTTTGTATGAGAAGAAAAGCATTTTGGATTCAAATAGATGAGTACCTATCCATAGCTCCAAAACCAATGAATATAGTG
The DNA here is from genome assembly GCA_963855545.1 of Ethmia dodecea. Taxonomy (NCBI): domain Eukaryota; kingdom Metazoa; phylum Arthropoda; class Insecta; order Lepidoptera; family Depressariidae; genus Ethmia; species Ethmia dodecea. The sequence continues at coordinate 12,482,017 of OY979446.1, read as the reverse complement.
ATCTCATGGCGAGATCGATGGGCCGCCCTACGCAGTATCTAGAAGATGCGATCTGTCTTATTCGATATAACATTTTTATGAACCAACATGAATTCTTTTCTGACGCCGCTGGGTAGTGGAACCAAAAGATGAACGACCCCCAGAAGATGAACAACCATAATAAAAGTTGAAAAATAAAAATGCTCATTAACGTTTATCAGTGCGTTTTTTTTTCTCGCATACGGCAACGTTTTCTTCACCCGCTTCCATAAAAACATCGCCAATCACGCATCAGGTGCACTAAATCGTTCTAGGTGTAGTTCCCGCCAAAAATCATCTTTCTATGGAAACCTACTTAAGGTGAGTATTCCTCAGATTTAAGGTCATCGTTAAGTTAAAAGAAGAATTATTGATACAAGTAAAAGGTTTTTTGCCATGTAAAATCTTGATTTACTAAGCTACTGAAATCAAATCCCATATTTACATTATTTAACATATTTAGTGTATAAAACACTGTTCAAGTAATGGACTTATTATTTTTACTTTACTCCAATAGATGAACGGCGTTCATGTAATGGCGAAAAGTTGAATATTTACAATAATCATTAGGTATAATTTACCTAATGATTAAAAATGAACACAATATCATTTATGACGATCTAAGTTTATATAAGTAACTAAAAACCAAAAGTTGAACGGGTCTTTCATTGTGTTTTTTGCTAAATTTATTGGTTTTAATGAAGTATGAAAACTGAAGTGTTCAGCTTTAGGATATACCACCAAAAGTTGAACCCAAAAATTTGCTTAACATTTGGTTCGTCCAACTTTTAGCCTTGTGTCCTAAATTTGAACTAATGTTAACAATAATATTATAACTATCAAAGTTTGTCTGCCTGTCTGTCTTTTTGTTTGTATTTGGGATAATTGTATTATACTTGAACGCTTAACCAGTAGGTATGGCGTATCATCAAACTGTGCATGGCGCGGGTATTCGTACTTAGGTACTAGGTGTTAAAGTCGACAAACATAATCATAGGATATCATTCAAATCTTTGACCGCTCTCAAGACCGCTGTGCAGATAGATAGGCTTATCTAAAGCAAGAGTTGAATTTAAGATTTCTAAAGGTATTCATGGCAAGACTCCCATTAAACGCCGAAAACAGACACTTTTGTCCGATGCCGAAGAACAGAAACTGGAGACATGGATTTTGAATATGGCTAAAGTTGGTTATCCTGTTAATGCAACTGATGTGGTGGATACTTTGACAGAACTGCTTTTAAAATAAAAGGATTAAAGCTAACTCCAGAAAAAAATGGATGACATTGTTTTTACTTCAGGTTTTTACAAAGACACAATTTTTAATTACCTACAGGAATAAAATACAGTTTTCTTTTTCACACCAGAATATTACCAAGTTTCCTAAATAAAGAACATTTTGTGGTTTTGATTTCTATGTAGGTACTATTTTTTTTTAAATACAGACGAATTGATAACCTCCTCCTTTTTGAAGTCGGTTAAAAAATGAACGTGATTATTTTGTATTATTTTCAGTATAAGTACATAATATAAAATCTAAATAAAACCGTTCAAAATACAGTAATTCTCTTTTAATACGCCTCTTTAAATCATCTCAAAATGTTAGTTCAACTATTGGGTGTAAAACGTTCATAATTAGGGTTCAGTGTTCAAGTATAGGGGGAAAACCCATATTTTTTTCTAAATTATTTTTTTATACAAAACGTGGTATCGTGAGATTACTGTTTTTATTTTTTAAATAATCTTGTAGGTTTCAGGCGTCAAAACCAAAAATAAAATAACCTTTAACTATTAAGATATTTTAATTATGGGCATTCAAAGTTGGCAATTCGGCTTAATCGTTCATTTATTGGTTCCACTACCCTAGCGTAAATTCGTATTAAACTCTAACTGTACTTACATAAGTGTTTTTAAGTTAGCTCGTGATCCATTCTTAAAATAATTACACTGAGACAAAGTCACATCGTGCTTCCCATACGATACCATAGCATTCTCTAAAGAACTTAAGTTCACGGGGAGGGACCCTCGGGCAAAAGCTAGTAATGAATAATGGTTCATTGAATTAGATATGTGTAGGACATCTGTGTTCGACATTTATGATTCAACCATAGAAGAATAGAAACTATTCTATTCTACTATTCCATAAAATAAAAATTGCAAGTTCGAAGACAAAAAGCCATTTGCGTCATTCGGCTATCTATAGGGTTTGATTATAAATGACAGCCAAATTGCGTCATTCAGCTAACTAAAGGGTTTGATATCAATGCTTCAGACTTACTTTTAGATTGGCGGTGTACTCGTGGGTGATGGCGAGGTTAGCTCTGTGCGCGTTTTCATTGCGGTCGCTGGCTTCCTTGCGCGAACGCTCCAGCACTTCGAGACGGCCACGAAGGTCCCGCATAATGCGCTCCACCTTCTGCCTTTCCTGGCAGACCGCCTCGTACTGCGCCGTAATGTACATCGTCTTCTGGTCGCAGATTTGAATCTCTGCCGAAATTTAAAGCTTATTGTGAGTACCAGTAGATACACTTTAGTGTAGTTGAAGCAAAGTTGTTGCAGTCTTAGAGATGAAAAAGATATGTTGTATTTTACTTGTTTCCATAAGTAGGTAGTCATGGTTCCTCAAAATTGACAGGGTTGCCATCCAAGGTTTTTTTTTAAATTTCCATGCACTTGTCCTCATTGCTGTGCAAAAGCCGTCTCCTTTATTCCTGTCCTAGTATATCTCAGGTATCAGACTTTTCAAATGTTTGTCAATGCTGCATTTTGTCTCGTATTTGCAGGAGAAAGAGCGAGACAAAACAGCAGATAACATTTTGTCACGGCGCACCCTTTGGCTGGTTTTTGTAAGAACGCAGAGGAACTTGCCTACTCTACTGCACTCGCCTTGCCTAACTCTACTACTCGCTTATACTACATTATACTTATTTGTGACTCACGTTTGTTGATGAGGCTGATGTCGTACACCAGCTTCTGGTGCTGTGTAGTCAACTTGACCACGTGGCCTTGCAGCCTTAGCCACTCCTGCTGCATGCCTTCCGTCCGTTCTCGGAGCGCCTTGATCTTCGCCTCCAACTCTTCAATTCGCCGCTCTTGTGGAGATTTTTGCTGAGGAATTGTAATAATAATATAAACTGTGGGTCACAATTAGAGGATTCGATCCCGGTCGATTTTTCTAATCCCGGGATTTCGGGATTATCTAAAGTTAATCCCGGGATCCCGGGATAGTCCCGGGATTGTATTGGTAATGGAAAGTGGTAATAAAAAGACAGTAAAACATATCAAAATAAAATTTTCATATCTCCGGGCGGAAAGCGTCAACATTCGGCCCGCCTGCGCTAAACGAATTTGCCGCTTTTCGCCTCTGTCGAGCTGAAAAAAGTATACACACCTCGGGAAGTAAATAAGAAAGCCTTGTGAGGACATTGAATATTTAAGTTTTAAATCTTTAAAAAGGCTGTTAAACAAAATTATACTTTCTTCATATAAAATAAACAAACTGGATCTAGTTTGTTCTGTAAATAATTCTAAGTTCAAAAAATCTACTTCTTTAGACTTATTTAGATAAACTATAAAAAAATATGTTTATAGGTACTGTAAATGTAAATGTATCAATCCCAAAAATCCCGGGATTCATTAAATTTGATCCCGAAATTTTCGGGACTAAAATATGACCGGGATCCCGGGATCGAATCCTCTAGTCACAATACACTCAACGAAAAATGATTTTCATTATATTTTACGTTTTTTTTTATATTGATATCTTCGCGCAAAAGTAAACTCTTACATTAAAAATCTCTTTCAGTTGGTTGTATTTCTTGGTGACGATGTCCAGTTCGCGCTGCTTCCTAGTCGCCACAAGTGACTTCTGATTATATTTCTCCTGCATTTCTTCCAGCTGCTTCTCCTTCTGGCGCACCTTCTCCAGGCTCTTCTCCAACACCTGGGTGTTCTTCGCCTGCTTATTCCGGTGCACTTCAATATCCAGCATCAGCTTAGCGTGTTGGTTCTCCATCGTCATCAGAGATATTTCCTGGAATTTGAGTTTTCTATTTTAGAATCGAATGCACAATGTGGTGGGGGTTTTAGAGTTTCTCGTTATGTACCTAAAAGCAATATATAATAGACTAGCAGCGCCCCGCGGTTTCACCCGCGTAGATCCCGTTCCCGTGGGAGTACGGGGATAAAATATAGCCTATGTGTTATTCTGATGTATAAGCTAAATAACTGTAAAGTTTCATCAAAATCTGTTTGGTAGTTTTTGCGTGAAAGAGGAACAAACATCCATCCAGACATCCATACATCCAGACATCCATCCAAACAAACTTTCGCGTTTATAATATTAGTAGGATAGAAACTTCGATATATTCAGAATACCGTAGTTTGCTCGTGATTGCAGTTTAAGGTGATTCTATATTGGTCAAATATTTCTAATTGTTAACTTTTATTCTTTTTGTCGTTTTCTGTATAATAAATTGTAAATCTCTGAAAGTCGTTTATCTACTTCTCAAATCTAATTTATAATTCATCAATACCAGTTTCCGAGACATGTCGCGCATCCTCTTGATGCCTTTGGCCATGGACTCCACGGCCTTGTCATTGAGCAAGCACTCCTGCAGATGAGACAGGATCTCGTTTTCCATCTTCAGTTTCACCTCAACGCGCCTGTTCCATTCCTTCGTCGTCGTCTGCAGTATGTTCCTTAGGGTTTGGTTCTCCTGCAAATTGAAATATAGGTAAATAGCTTTCCCTATGTTCTACTTTTAAATGCTAGCTAGCTCCCTGTAAATTTCGTAATGATCCCAGTTATCCGGTGAAGACTTAACAAAAGAGACAATACTTACTTTCACTAGCTGAATAGGGTGTGGAGTAAGCATAAGGAAGTTGTGAAAGAGTTTGCTTAGTAGTAGTAGTTAGTAGTACATCGGGGTCTTTCTTGAAAGTATTTTCCACAGTGTAACTGTACATTGTCTGCTTTTTATATTTATTTTACCATAAGCGTGAAATCTCTACCCTCGTTTTCATTTCAGTGTGTTCTTTAATATGGTGCCCTCGAAAACATATAATTCAGCTATTTCGAGACTATTTGTATTATATTCCTATTATCAAGCATACCATATTGATCATCTCCTGATCGCGCTCGTTCATCTGAATGGAGTCCATGTATTGGTTGATGTTGGTCTCATACTCCTCGCGCTTAGCCTCCTCGGATTCGACTGGAATGTTGTTAATTTTTTTAGATTCTGTTTTAAGTCGGTTTCGACTCGAATATTTTTTTACAATCACGAGCAGTGCAACATGATGTCATCATATAATTTTGTGAATCAGGCGAGGTGGGGATGGGGTCCGAGATGGCGTCATTATAGTGTAGAATCCGAATCAGAAGTGTTCTTTACCCATCTACTTACCGGATGAAAAGTATTTCTTATCAAATGAATATGTAACGTAAAGTACCTATCGCGAATATGGTTTGCCTAAAAATGTTCAATGATTAAAATACAATATTACAATATTGTTTTTAGCTGGTGCCCAGCGCAATTTCCGTTGTACCCTATTCCTAAAGGACCTTGCAAATAACCCTGTGTTACTGGGTGCCTCTGCCTGCATCCCAAAAGCTGCCTACATTCCAAATTTCAACCTCCCAGGTCTAACTGATGAAGCTGTACGTTGATAGTACACTCAGTCAGTTCCTTTATATCTTAAGCCCTAAATGGGGAATGAGAGAAAGGGCTACTTACAGATCTTGCCCGCAGTGTTGATGTCGTACATGAGCTTATCGCGAAACATAATGAGTTCCTTGCTCTTCTCCATCTCGTCCAGTGTCACCTTCTTCGTGATCTCCAAGTTGCTCATCAGTGTGCGGTAGTTTTCCTGCAGAGTTCTGGAAAGAATAATAATATACACTTATACCTCATCCCTAAGAAAAGTTAAAAACACGTTATTTAAGTTGTGGGCGGCGCTCGTAGCCATGTGATGCCGTAATGTGTAAGTGCTGTCACAATCCTTCGAAGAACTCTGAATCTGTACCTATGTTTTTTTTCCTTACGCACACTGAAAGCTGTTGCGTTATGTCTAAGATGTATCTGTGTACTTGCTCTGTATAATCAAATGTATCACCTCGTCCCACTTTAGGCAGTTTCAAAAATTCTTACTTGTGCCTAATACCCCACATAGCATAATTCCATTTACAGTAGCTTGTAAAGTTGCGAAGTGAGGCGCTTTTTCAGTGATAAACGGTTATGGTTGATGTCACACCTGTAGTCCTCTCTGACGGAGTCAAACACGTTGTCCCGCTGCTTGATGTTGACGAGCACCGAGTTCCACAGGCCCATCAGACGTCGCTTGTCCAGCTCCAAGTCCTCCAGCTCCGTTGCATAAGATGTCACCTGTCAAATTTATGCCTTACATAAGTTATTACATTATACAGACATTCAGGTTATCAAATTTCAAGAGTTTTCCGACATAATTAGATGTACGTAGGTTCTCTTCGACAATGTAATCCAAATCTTAAGCAAATCGCACATTGTATCGCGGACCATCGCGGAGGGTGGTAAGGTGAATCCAATGCCGCTTTATTCTGCAAAAGCGCTTTGAGCAAAGTTAATATGTCCGTAGCGACATACATTAGTTCTATATGGAACACAAGGCCATGGACAGCAAGTACGTGACGTCACAAATGCTAAGTGAAGCTATCTAAGTTCTAACAAGAGTTTGTGTAAATGTAGGTAATTGTCTAACATCAATCATTGAATTGAGGTCTCCAGGCCATTATCATGCTTGGCGAAAGATCTCCCCTTATCCCGATGGAGAAGCATTCCACCTCCTCTCCTTTACGTATGAATTATGTACGTTGTCGGATAAATTAATCTAGATGACCCTATGAGTTCATCTAGATTTACTTTTGAGGAAGTAGCTTCTCCATCCTCGCTTACCTTATCGTTAACCTTGTCCATCTCAGCGTTTTTAATTTCGAACTGCTTCTTGAAGAGCTCCAGCTTCGACTCCAGGCTCCACACCTCGTTGCTCAGCCCGTAAATTATCATATCCTGGAAGAATTCGAATATATTAGTAAAAAAATGTATGTTGCGCAGCAGACGTAAATACTACTGACTCAACTCTACTCCTGGATGAGCGAAGGCGAAGAGTTAAGTTCAGACGAGGATAAGAGTTGACTTTTTAACGACCCATCTGAATGACAATAAGTTGTTAATGTTGTCTTTAAACACCTGCTCCCTTGTCAAATGGCAAAAGAAACTTCTATTCACTTGGCTTGTGTTCGCATTACTGTAATACTCACTATTACGGACATCTTGTCATCAACAAACTCCTTTAGGGTATTGTGTAAATCCAAATCTCATTCATTTATCAACCTAGTCTACTAATATTTGCGAGACTGATCCTAAACAAAATCTTCTTCGAGTGGTTCTTAGAGAGACTCATGCTGTAGGATAACGCTTGAGTGACTTATATCTCATCCTGAGTCCACGGAAGGAACTACCTCCTAATCTAATAGTCCTTACCATCTCCCGTTTCTCGTCCGCCAGCTGCTTCTTCTCGGCGCGCATCTTATCAGACATGCGGTGGCTGATGGACAAGTCTGACTCCGTCTCGTCGCGCCATTTATCCAACTGCTGCACGAGTGTTGTCAGCGCCTCCAACTCCTCCATAGCTTCCCGTTCTGGTTAAACAAAGTGTTCTAACAAGGACGTTTACTACGTTTCCTGTGACATCGGTTTCGATTTTAAGAGCAGTTAGTGTCATTTTTTTTCGTACTGTCTCTGACAATACAATCTGTCTGCTTCTTACAACAAAAATAATGACGCTATCAATGAGTAAATATCAGTTCCAAATGTTATGTAATTGCGAAGAATTTTTTTGAACCCTACCACTAACATCCTAGGCCTCGCAGCTTATTCAAATCAAACTGTTTAAAAAACTAGATTGATGTAGCAAAATGTCCCTTCTGCCTCACCACCATACGTGTGGTTTTCCAACTGCTGGCTGGCCTGCTTGAACCTCTCGCCGGCCTCACGAGCACGCTGCTCTGCGTCGAGACGGTCCTGCGTCTGCTTCGCCAACATCGCTTCGTACTCCTCGATCATTGCCTGCGATAGAATATCCAAATAATAGAGAAATTCCTTATTGATTAAACACATAGGTACCTACAAAAAAATGTTCAATACAGATGCACATGTTGATAGGTTCCTAGTTTTGACCTACAGAGCCCTTAAAAAACTTTATATTATTATAAAATCTACAGTAACGTCTCTAACCAAACTTGTCGATTCGACCAGGCCTACATTTAACTAATTTAGCTTTTCGAGTTGCCTATATCCTGAGTAGCATTTTTCTTTATACGAAACTACCACGAATCTATGTATAAAATGATTGCTGTCACTTTTTAGACAATAATATTACAGTTTACCTTTTTTTGCACAGTGTCTAATTTTAACGTCTGTTCTGTGGGAAGCCTGGTTATGTTTATCTTCTTGATTACCGCCACTAATTAAGAAAACAATAACTGAAATCTGCACTAGTCTCGAAGAGATCGGTGAAAATATAATACTTACTACTTAATACTTACCCTCTGAGCGTTGGTATCATGGTCGCTCCTGTAGATGCCTTCGAGCTCGTTGTCATAATTTAATTTGGATTCCTTCAGCTCATCGGACTGGCAACATATTTATGGATTTTTAAACAAAGTTCGGGAGACAGATGTTCGATTATGACTGTTCATTTAGACAGGGGTGTCGGAAGTTTTACTGCCTCTTATGAGATTCCAGGTCCGTACATGTACTATTGAGATTCTCCAATCTTTAGAAAACGAAAAATTTTTGACTTACAACCTGATGCAGGCTCTAAAATTGCTTCTACTTGAAGTGTAAATTTAACAAACCGCTATAGAACTGCGTTACAGATCTTCCTCTTCATAATTGGAGATTTCGTGCCTTGCAGAGGGTAAGGTAATGTTACTTAGACGAGCTCTACTATTTTATGAATGAGTGACAGGAGAGCGGAGTGGAATGGAGTCTAACTTATAAATAACTGACGATATTACTCGTACATTCAAGAGCACTTTGAGCTTGATACATTGGACGTTATAACGTTCTTATTACAATCTCCTTAGAGGTCAGACTCGCACTACGTGTAAAGCTTCATGTGCTCTTGACTGTACATTAACATTAAAATAAAATAGTTCGCTAATGGTATATCTTTTATACCAGACTGATGATCTCAGCCTCGGCGATAGCGTTCTCCTTCTCGAGGAATCGCTTAAGCGTGTCCTGGAACTTCTGCATGAGTGGATGCGTCGACTCCAGCACCGCTGGCATCGCGCCGACTGGACGGTTCTTGCGCCACCTGCGAAATTTCCATTGCAATCCTAAGTACGATTGGCCAATTGAGTTACCAGGAATTCAGAATCGCTGATGAGTTATGAGGTCATGTTCCATCTCTCTCTGTTAAGTATTCGCCTTCATGTCTCTACAAATCCCGGAAACATGTTTCTGATTGTGGTCTCGGCCCGCGATTGTGAAAGCCGGGCGAAAGTGGACACTTTGGGTGCGTTAGTAGGTAATAACATATTCTGTGCTTTGGTGTGACTTCGGGAAGGACAATGGCGCGGAAAACTGCCGGCACTGGAAAGAGAAGTACCTACCTCTACCAGGAAGTACTGCATTGCAATGCTCTGCTATATTATTACCAGTGGTGTTCCGCCTGGATAGTCCGAAACCCTCGGATAAACACTAATGGGGTGCGCCGAGGGAGTTTTAGCTGGTTCGCATCACAATCTGAAGCTCCATGTTTTTGAGACTTTTTTATGCTGGGCCGGTGCTACTCTTGTTTCAAAAGGATGATTTAGCTTGTACACGTGAAGTACGCCGCGTACTGCATCAAGACGGACCTGTGCTAGCGCCGGCATCCCTATGTCCCTATGTATGCTTAAATCTTTAAAACTACGCAACGGATTTTGATGCGATTTGTTTTTAATAGATAGAGTAATTCAAGAGGAAGGTTTTAGTATTAGCATTGTACCCGTGCGAAGCCGGGGCGGGTCGCTAGTCCTTGATAAAAAAAGATGTCTTACTCATCGAAAGTCTCCCGGCCCGCCTTCTTGCAGCGACACTGGTCGGGCAGGCATGCGCAGCATTCGCATACACCGCTCTCGAACCTCGGGGACTGGCACTCGCACGTTTCTGGCTCCTGGAAGGTTTAGGCACAGGTTAGATGAGTGCGAAAAGGCGAGTAGGTAGAGACAATTCAATTCAAATCATTTAAACCAATCACTGTACTATGGGTACTAAACGACTGATAAACATACCTACTTAAATAAATATTAAACAGTCAAACACTAAGCCAACAGACAAATGTTGGCCCCGGGCGGGGATCGAACCCGCAACCTCCGGGTCAGAAGGCAGGGTAACTACCAGTCGAGCCAACAGGCCCGTCAAAATAGACTATACCTAGCAACTTTTAGACAGCTATAGTACTCAGGTACCTACCTACCTCTTTATACAAGAAAGCGGCTACAATAAGCCAAAATGTCTTGCCTTAATTTGAAAAAAGCTGGCAATTTTCTACTTTTTATTTTATCAACTATTATTATATCTCCTATCGACTTAATATTATAAATGCGAAATCAATTCTGTGTATCTGTTTGTCACCTTTTAATCTTCATGAAATTCAGCTTAAAGATTACATTTTGTAGAAAGACATCTCTACTTTTTAAGCTAATATAGTTTATTATAATAAGCAACAAGCAATACTAACATGTGGGAAAATTATCTTTTCGTTCTTGTACATGAGACATGTCTCTTCGTGAATAACAATTTCGTGCTCATCGCGAGGACACTCGCAAGGGGGCAGAGTTGGTTCCGTAGTCTCGGTGTCTTCTGAACAGGGGCACGTCGACTCCGACCTCTCCGTGGCCGACATACTGAACCCTAAATAGTTTACACTCCAAAAGAAACGTAATCCAAAATCCAGCGATTAATTAATAAAGTTAAAAAATCCTGCACAAAAACATAAAAATTTACAACGCTTGTTGCTAAGCAACTGAATTTATTTTTTCGTTTTTATGGCTGCTTAACAGTTTAGTTTGATAAAACTTTTTTGTGTTCAAACTTTTTATACTTGACACTTAGGTAGGTATGTGACGTCGTTTCCATGGTAACTTAAAGTGTAAACAAACAAACGAGCTGATATCAGGAAGCAAGTAACACAGTTTTAGCGAATATTTAATTTTTCGCCCATTGTTTTTCTACAGTAAAAAGCCATTATCACCCTAAAGAAGTATTTTGTGCTATAAAAAACATTGGTTCCGTCGTAGTAATAATATTTGATAATTAAAATGGTAAGTTAGATTTTTTTCTTACTTCGCATCTAAGAACAATTTGCGAGCCGCCTGCCTGCAAGCCTGAGGACATTGAAAACATGTTTTAATCTAAAAGTCATTACAACTCCACCGCATCGGCTACTATATTTGAGGGAGAAGAAGCGCACAGGGACGCATAGAGACGCATTGTATGTTATTTTCTGATTATTGGAATAAATTTTGCAGATATTATCGCGTTCTAAACCAGCTGCGGACAGCCGGGGGAGCACCGGGAGCAGCTCTGCAAAGAAGAACTTTCCAGAAATAGAGGACTTCCTCATCAAGCGGGACTACGTCGGAGCTCTTACTATGATTGAGGTGAATTGTAGAGTATGGTATGGTACTATGATCACAGCTGCAAGCTGCTGTGGTAACCGGTAGGTGTAGCTTCTTGTACCTTTTTTTTTTTTTTTTTTTTTTACTAAAAAATGGGCTTGCTCTTGACCCCAGACTAGCCCGAGAGCAAAGACGGGGCCTACGTTGGGACTAGCTTGCCCAGAAGATGCCTGTACCTATCCGCATTATCCTTATACTTAACTTTTTTATTTGGGAATGTGTGGTACCTATATGACAATTGAAATTCTACTGAACCTGGAATTCAGGCGGTCAAGGGGTTTAATATAAACATCGAACCAGATACAAGGACGTATAATATATATATATTAATAAGTATAATTTTTTGGGTACTGAGATTTTATTTATTAATTAATTTATTGGGTAATTTTTTGGGTATTATATATATTATAAATATATATAAACCATGTATTATATGGTTGAAATATTCAAGTCGCTCCAACACACTGAAATATTGATTCAAAGATATTTCATCCGATTTAGGTTTAGGTTATTGAGTTCGCGGTCTCACATGAGGGGACATAAGCTAGCTATAAAGGCTAGTATATCTTGTGACGTATTTTAGTTCATGAAACACGAGGGCAACACCGAGGTTTGGGTGGAAGTGTGGACCGCATGGTGTTATTTCCACCTGGGCGAGTACAGGCGCGCGCTCGACGGCTACCTGAGCGTACAGTCGCGCGCACAACTCGACGAGCGCGTCGCCGACTCGCTGTCACTGGACATCGCCGTCTGCTACTTCTACCTTGGTGAGTACAGGCGTACTCTTTTCATTTATGGTTGTTTGGTAGTTGACTTTATCGAAATTAAATTGAGTGATAGAAATATTATCTCAAAACTGGTAGCATAGCATAGCAATAGGTAGCAGATTGAAAAATAATGTAACAATAAAAAAGTGACAATTGAGTTGTCCATAATATATTTTTCCGTTTTGAGATATAAAAAGTTGTTTTAGGTGGATTTTACCTTATTGTACAGTGTTTAACGTTTAAGAGCAGTGATAGCCCGGACGTTTAAAGAGCCGGCCGAAAATCAGTGAGGCTCGGGTTCGAATCCTGGCATGTACCAATGAGTTTTCAAAAACTTACGTACATATTTATCACTAGCTCGACGGTGAAGGAAAACATCGTGAGGAAACCCGCAGGTCTCAGAATTAAATCTGAGACATGTGTAAACAGACCCGGTCCGGCGATGGGCTCACCACCTATCACGTTTAGGGGTCCAATGTATCTCGTGAAATGTGGGTATATCCAGTAATGTAATACCTCTGCCTACCCCCTCGGGGATAAAAAAAAAGGCGTGAGATTATATATTATTATTATTATATATATTTAACGTTTCAGGGATGTACAAAGAATCGCAGGAGGCCCTAGATGAAGCTCCCAAGTGCTCTTTAAAAGTAAGTTTCTAGTTCTACTATCCACAAAGTCATAAATTAGCAAACTAAGTACAAGTCTCCGAAGATTGTTTGTGGTCAACAGAGTTCAGAAGAGCGGAGAAAACAAAACAATCAAATTTGTGTTGAGTTTAAAGTAATACACGTCACTCTCATAACCATATCATTGCAAATAAAGATTTCATTTTATTTCATTTCCATTTCCATTGTCGTTCTCATTTTCATTTTCACTTTCATTTCATTTCATAATAGAAGTCTGTTCGGTCGTTAAGTGCTGCTGAATTCTGACTTAAGTTCCGTCTGTAACTTGATGATGTCTTCAGACGCGCCTGCAGTTCCACCTAGCCCACAAGCTGGGCGAAGAGGACGCGCTGATGCACGCGCACGCGGCACTGCGCGATGTGCCCGAGGACCAGCTCAGCCTCGCCTCGGTGCACTATCTGCGCGCGCACTACCAGGAGGCCATTGACGTTTACAAGAAGCTGCTGTTGGACAGGCGGTGAGGGGTTTGTGTTGGAAGGGTGTTTTAGGGTCGGCTACATATTAACCAGAAGCTACGGGAAAGCCAAACGGAAACTGTTTTTTGCAGTCTATAGAGATGTTTTGTATTTTTGATGAATGAGGGTCAGTCGATCTGGAGACACGGCAGTGCCCCCGCCAAGTCGAGCCAAAAGCGGCACGGCCGTACCATCCTTTTCTCGAAGCAATTCACGTCATTTTCGAACCCCTATAACTTCGTTGTGGATAAACCTAGAAGCCTGAATTTTCAGTTACCAAGCATGCATTGTATAAACACACTATATTTCAAATTTCATCCAATTTGAACCAGTAGTTTTAGAATTTCGTTATTATGGTCCAGATGATTACGTAATCTGGGTTTAATTTTAACTATGGAACTAATATACATATTTGTTGGGTATCTATTGGTATCCTATCTGTACACATGTGGTCCTGCGTTGATAAACCTGCGATGTCACTGTGTTCACAAGCAATCAAACTGATTAAGCAGCGTTGGCTGCGGTCAGTTAGAGAATTATTGAGATCCTAGTAACATTACATCACGAGCGTCTCGTTTTTAATGGAACATTTAACCGTAGGTCATCCAATGAATCCTCATAATCAATATGAAAGTATTAAGTATTTACTGCTACAGATGAATACATTTTCAGATACAAAAGATACGAAAAAGATGACGTGAATTGGATCAAAGTTTTGCCTCTTTCTCCTGGGTAACTCGACACACACTTAATTTATCTGTATCTACATTCTACTGTATCTAGAAGTATTGATATTTGTAAAGTAGGATACATAGATGTAGGTACTTAACTAGTAGGATATGTTTTTCTAGAAGTGTATTTTTGGGCGTACCCATTTTGTGAATTTTATCTTTTATTCCTACATCTTCATATTCTGTTACTAGTACATGCATGGCCTTAAACGTCTACGTGGCGTTGTGTTACTACAAGCTGGACTATTACGACGTCTCCCAAGAGGTCCTCGGCGTGTATCTGACGCACCACCCAACGTCCACCATAGCGAGCAACTTGAAGGCCTGTAATTTATTTAGGTAAGCTCTAACGTCAGACCAGCATATTTAATAGGATTTGCCGACATGACTTCATCAAGTTTTTGTACGTACGTTCCAGACTTTACAACGGCAAGTCGGCTGAGAGTGAACTGAAGCAAATATCATCAGATCAGCACACCTTCGGCCAAGATCTGGTGAAACACAATCTTGTCGTATTCAGGAATGGGGAAGGTGCTTTGAAGGTACTAAAAGAACACTGAGGAAACATCGGAATAAGGCATATCGTCCAAAATAACATGACACTGGTAGACAGAGGGTATGCTTGCAGTATCTACAGTTAAAACATGAATGTACATAGCCCCCGTCCTTATTGGGTACCTACACCTCTCGATCTAGGTACGTGTGCAATCTGCTAATATAGTCGACCATATAGACGGGCATGTTGGCTCAGTTGTTAGTGGCCGTGGTTGGTCGCGGGGTCGATCCCCGCTCGGGGCCAACATTTGTGTGCATGAACATGTCTGTTGGCTTCGTTTCTGGTCGTTTAATATTTAGCTTAGAGAAAAGGATGGTACGGCCGTGCCGCTTGTTGCTCGACTTGGCGGGGGCACTACCGTGCCCCCAGATTTCAGTATGTTATTAGCGTTGCAGTTGCTTAGTACCCATAGTACAGGCCCTGCCTAGTTTGGGACTAAATAACCGTGTGTGAATTGTGTCCCACAATTATATTATATTTAAACCAATTTGGTTTCTGACTTTGAACGATCCCAGGTATTGCCAGAGCTGATAGACGTGGTGCCAGAGGCGCGGCTAAACCTAGCTGGCTACCATCTGCGCAGCCAGGAGCCGCTGGAGGCGCGCGCATTGCTGGAACCACTGCAGCCCACCTCGCCACTTCACTACATTCTGCGTGGAGTTGTCGCTGTGCGCCTGTACAACGATACTGGAGACGTGAGTTGACAAGGGAGATCTTGTCGATTGATTAAGATCTTGTCGATTGATTAACCACCCGGAACTTAGCTTGTTGACGCAGTTAGTAATTCTAATTATCGATAACAAATCACAAAGAAGAACGTTTTTATGCATCTATTCAGAACTACGTGTTTTTACTTTCTTGGAAAAATTATGCACAGCCTTTGATGTATAGGAGACTCTTTATAATTGGCGTAATAAATCATCTTATTATCTAACAAGCCCAACTTCTGAATATCCGATGTAAGAGATGCTGTAATTGCACACGAAGCTGCCAGTCCAGGTTTTTTCCAAGTTAGACTCTTTTATGAACATGACTAATAATAGAGGATCTCGGCCTACTCTCTTGATAACCTGTTGTATTGATTTCCGTATCCAATATCATTTAATCAAACTATGGAAACGTTTGCAAAGGTTGCTTCTGGATTTCCACTTTCTATCTCTTTTAGTTTCCTTCACTTTTATCACATTCTACTTACACATTAAGCCACACCCAAGGGTGCTTGTAGGGCTACCTTACCTACCTAATTTTGCAAATCCATATTGGATCCGAATATTTGATTAACCATTAACAGAAGCGCTCGTAGCCCTGCGGTGCCAGTGTGTTTGTAACGATCATACTGGTTAAGCAAAGTTGGGTGCGGCAGTCAGTGGATGGGTGACCATCTAGTGGCATTTATATTACGAGCGCTTCCGTGTTTCGGAAGGCACGTTAAATTTTTGGTCCCGGTTTTCGTTGTGTTTACGCAAAGTCGTTAAGCCATGTCAGATACCCTTGAGTGGCTTGAAAAATTCTGACTTAACAGTGGCCACTAACTTTTTTTTTTATGATAAAAAAGGGGGCAAACGACCAGACGGGTCACCTGATGGTAAGAGACGTCCGTCGCCCATGGACACCTGCAACTCAAGAGTCACAACTGCGTTGCCGACCTTTGAGGTGGAAATAGAGGGAGGGGACTTGGGAAACTTGGGAGATTATAGCCCATACTTCCTCATGTGTGAGGAAAGACCCTTAGCTCAGCAGTGGGCTGACGGGTTGACGATGATTTGATTAACATCTATCGTTCTCCTAGGAGGAGCAGATGCGCTTGGCGCAACAGAGCTTCCACTTGGTGGGCAGCTCTGCGTCGGAGTGCGACACCATCCCCGGCCGGCAGTGCATGGCGTCCTCCTACTTCCTAGCTGGCCAGTTCGAGGAAGTGCTCGTCTACCTCAACTCCATCAAGAGTTTCTTCGTCAACGATGACACCTTCAATTTCAACTACGCACAGGTAATTTATAAAGCTCTTATGATTCTTGAGGTCGGGACTCGTGATGAAATTGGTGCAGCCTTTTTACAAACAGCATTTTAACGTGTAATTTTAAAACTAGATGTGATCAACGTAGAATACTTCGCATTCCGAATAATAAATCTGATTCTTTGTTTGTTGAATCCAGAATATGCTTTACAGAAGCGTAACGATTTCTTCCTTTTTTGAAAAATCTTGTTCGTAATCTCAGTGGTGCGTCATCAACTAGTAACAAAGAAAGTCTATATACTTAATCCGTAACAGCTGGTCTATGGGTCTTTCCTCACATATGTGAGGCACTTGGGAGCCCACCGTGGATTGGAGTGTTCACCTATAAAATTCATCCCCAGGCGAAAGTGGCAACGGGATTCTACCGCGAAGCCGAGGAGAGCCTTCTGGCGATCCAGGATGAGAACATGCGCAGCTCGTTCACGTACCTCGCGTGCCTCTGCCGCTGCCACGTCATGAACAAGGACGCCCACCTCGCCTGGGACGTGTGCGCTAAGGTTCGATCCTCGTGGCCAGTGTTCCTCTTGAATCACTCTTATCTATTAAAAAAAAACGCATCAAAATCCGTTGCGTAGTTTTAAAGATTTAAGCATACAAAGGGACATAGGGATATAGGGACAGAGAAAGCGACTTTGTTTTATACTATGTACTGATAGTGATAATGATAATGATAAACTGACTGATTGATTGGTGATGTATCAACGCACAGCCTAAACCGCTGGGTCTAGAGACTTAAAATTTTGTATGTAGATAGCTTATACAGTTTAGGCATCCACTAAGAAAGGGTTTTGCGAAATTCAACCCCTAAAGGGGTGAAATAAACGTGCGCGAGCGATGCCGCGGGTAAAAGCTAGTTTAGAAAATATAAGGGCCAAATGATTGCAGGCGGCCGGCACGCCAGACAGCTTCGCGTTGCTTCAGCTGGTTGCCAATGATAGCTATCGCATGGGGCAGTTCCTGGTTGCAGCCAAGGCTTTCCACATGCTCGACAGGTACGTGGAATTCCACGGAATTCTTATGAAATATCATCATAGCATGACGGGAACTACGCGGGTGAAATTGCGCGAAACAGCTACTTATATGCAAGAAGACTAACTGTTCCGCACGGTTTCACCCGTGTAGTTCCCGTTCCCGTGGGGAACGTTACTCAGTGATAATGTAGCTGACCATTGGTGAAAGAATTTTTAAAATTGCTCCAGTATTTTAGAGTTTATTCGTTAGAGGAGCGATAGTCTTAGGGTTATAGGGCCTTTCACATGATGAAAATCAATGAGGCTCGGGTTCGAATCTTGGCATGTACCAATGAGTTTTTAAAACACTTACGTACATATTTATCACTAGCGCGGCGGTGAAGGAAAACATCGTGAGGAAACCCTCAGATCCCAGAATTAATTCTGAGACATGTGTAAACAGACCCGTTCCGGCGATGGGCTCACCACCTATCACGTTTAGGGGTCCAAAAAATATCTCGTAAAAAGTGGGTATATCCTGTTATGGAATACCTCTGCCTACCCCCTCGGGGATAAAAGACGAGAGTAATTTTTTTATTCGTTACAAACATAAAAATACAAATCTTTCCTCTTTACAATATTAGCACAGTTTAACAATCGATGTAACTTACAAAATCAGGAGGCTTAAATGGCGATGGGCAGGGCACATGATGAGAGGACATGATAAATGGAGTAAAATTGTAACACGGTGGTACCCTAGAGAAGGAAAAAGGAAAAGAGGTAGACCACCAAAAAGATGGGATGATGACATCAGACAAGTAGCAGGAGTTACATGGAACAGAGTGGCTCTGGAAAGACAAGAGTGGAAAAGGTTGGAAGAGGCCTTTGCCGAATGGCAAACAGACCTACAGAAAATTTGCAAGAAGCTATTATTGGATTATGTTTTAAATTTTATATGTAACATACTAAGGTCTGAATAAAAGGCTATATTATTATTATTATTATTATTATAACAATCATAGTTTAGATAAAATTGTGGCCTTAGACTGGATGGTGGGCCGGAAATGTGGGAGGGTCTCCGTGGGGCGGTGTGCGGCTGTGCGCAGGCGGCGGCGGCGGGGCGAGCGGGAGGGGGCGCAGAACTGAGGGAAGCGCTGGCGCTGCTCAAGGGGCCCAGGGCGCACCCTCGCGCCGACCACGTGCTGCGCCCCTTGGCGCGCTGGGCCCAGCAGAATCGGATATCCGTCTGATTTAGTGTGCACTGTAGTAATGTTCTCCTTATCAAATGAAATAGACGTGACAAAGATATTCCCAAAGAGGTTGGAAGAAAATCATTCTCTTTCCTAACTTTTTCTTAAACGTCTTTGGATATTCCATTTCTGGAAGTACGCCACACCAGTGTTTTTTTCGGACACCTAAAGGTGGTGAGCCCCGTAAAGGGCTGTTGCCTGTTACACATTATTTTGCCTCAGTCGCAATTTACTCCTTTAATGTCGAGATACTAGTGACAATAGACGTCACTATTTTAAAAGCACATGTAGAGCCCAGTGTAATATGAGGTAATTAAGTTCTTTTATATAATTAGTGGGAAATAAATTGTTTTTAAATACATCTGCTGTGTATTCTTCTAGCAAAATATTGGTAATTCTAAGTGTATGTGTGAGTAATGGTTTATTAAATAATAACTATCAAGTACATTGTAAAAGGTGCATTGCACGCCTTCATGAGGAGCCAGAAAGTGACTAAAAAAGCACGTCTGGCTGTTCATGATGGGGTGTTGGTTCCTACCTTAATGTATGGTAGCGAGAGTTGGGTATAGCAGAAGAAGCACGAGAGTCGAATAAATGCAGTAGAAATGCGCTCGCTAGGAAGCATGAGTGGAGTACGATTGATTGATAGAATGAGGAATAGTGTAATCCGAGAGCGTTGTGGCTTGAAAGAGGATGTAGTGACTAAAATTGAGAAAGGAATGCTTAGGTGGTTATGACATGTCGAGCGGATGGATGAAAGGCGTCTAACGAGACAAATATATAAGGGGATTGCGGGGATTGTGTGATAGGCGTACTTACATCGATCAGATCGGCGATGTATTGAAAAAAAGCCAGATAAAGAGTACCCGAAACCGACGAGCTTGTATGAACCGATTGATGGATGTGGATGAGGCAGTGAAGTATGCCAGGATCGTAGCGGTGGCGGGCTGTTGTCTCTGCCTACCCCTTCGGGAAAAAGGCGTGAGCATATGTATGTATGTATGTATCAAGTACATAGTTATTGTTTACTAAACCATTACTCACTAAGGTAGGTCGTATTAAAAACAAAACAATAGCAATACCTGCGTACCTACAATGTGGTTTCTGATACCCTATAACCGTATTTGTTTGATCAGAGGTTTCACCGATAAATGGGTATGTAGAGCCAAGGCAAATCAAACGTACATGGGCAAAGTATTCGCAGCAACGGAAATATTACTCAATAGTGCAAAAACTTGAACGTGTGTTGCTTTTCCTTCGGCGAGTGCCAGTTCCGTTGGTGTCGGTCTGCATATTTATGAACTAGTGTCACTAATTGCCCTAGACTAGGTGACACTTAGATTGAGAAGTCTGTCCTGTTTGGTGATAAGCTAACATTTCATGAGAGTATGGGCCGTATATATTATTCCAATTCCACATTTTAATTCAATGAACCGGCCAAGTATACTTAGCACTCTTTAGCTCATATAACTAGTTTAAATTATTGACCATAAAAGTTTATTTAGTGCGGACTGACTTTCATCAATGTCGACCTAATACATTCATAATTTTCCTGCTTTCATTAATTTTATATGTACATAGTTTACCCTCTAAATATTTATATGTGTACATAGTTGTACAGCTATGTGTTTTTTTTTTGTCATTTGTTTATTTTGTAGGATATCGTCAAAAACAAGAAGGTTACCTACACGATTTTAAATATATTATTTTCATGCAGTGTAGTGAGCTTATAGAGTCCAAGTAGTGTTACGACGCCACTAGACTGTAATTTAGAGCTAAAGTTGTGCGCTATGACAAATATATACGTATTTAATTCTACATGTCATGTTTTCTCGACATATTTAAACCCCTATTATATCTAGTTTTGTGTTTATAAATTAATTTGGAAAATTCTTTCTCGGAATAATACACCTGTATTGATTAGGTTTGTAATTATTAAATAGAAAATATTCCACCGCAGGTCACGTAACAGCTCTATTATAAAGTCGGTGTGAATACTAAAATAGCAACCTTATTTTATTAAATTACTCTGCAAATTAAAAAAAAGTAACCGTAGATACTTAGATACTAAATAGGTAAGGAGAGGATTACGAAAAAACAAATTAAAATATAGCGCAAATAATTGCTTTTATTTATCAACTATACATTATATTTACATAATACAACGCGTCAAGATCTAGTCCGTAGGCAACAGTCAAACAGGACGAAATAAATAGTCACAGTACCATACTAGCAACGGCGAGGTTCAGTTGTAGGTAAGCTACACCGCTGAACGAGGCACATACCTTTACATATCCCAACTACAAAATAAAACTCCTAAACCATTCCAAAACAAACTTGAATTTAGGTTAACAAAAATATTGATCCAAAAACATTCCTTTCAAACTCAACATCACAATTCACATTCCCGCCAATAATACTGTCAAAACTTTTTAAAGTTCCATAGACAAAAGTCTAGCCAACATAACAAACTTAGCAATCTATTGCACCTCGGTCAGCGACACAGCGGGCGGTGAAGTCGTCAGGGCGCTTAACCCCAAGGGTGGCCGATCGCGGGCAGAGTTAGTTTGGCCACAGGGGCGGCGACGGCCACAGGCGCGGGGGCGAGGACCTTCGCGATCGGAGCTACTGCCACTGGAGCTGCGACCTACAACAAAAATAATAATGATTAAGTATATAAATTGACAGAAATCTTTTTACGGGTTTCTTTAGCCCCAAACTAGGCAAAGTATGTGCTATGGTTACTAAACAGTGCATGCCCATAAAGTTGATCGTGGGTGGAAATCGAACTACTCATTTTTTTACTAAACCAACAGCCCTGTTTTGTTAAATCAATATGGTGTTGCGTTGATGTCTTTTCTATAGAATCTTGAACCCAAATTGGTGTGTGAACAATTTTGAAATTTCAAAGTATTAACGAACTACTCCACTAGCGTAACACTATTAGATTATGGTCCATACTTTCTCATGTGGACCACCTGTCACCTTAGGGTCGCGCCACATCTGCGGAACGTACAGCGCCGAAGGTTCGGTGAACAACATACATTGACGTTTCACTTTAAAGATAAATGGATCTGCCTCCCGCTACAACCGTAATGTATGTTGTTCACCGAAAGTTCCGCGCCGTAAGTTCCGCAGGTGTGGCGCGACCCTTATTGTCCTTTATGACATCGCAAGAGGTCATATGGTACGAGTAACACTACTCACGGCATGAGCTCCGCCCGTCCGTTCCACGACAGCGTTGAACCCGTTGATCTTGTCAGCGGTGTAGGTGACTCGGCGGACGTGACCATCGGGTTCGACCAGGCTGTATGAGCCGTGTACCACGCCGTTCTGCAGCGTCTCAGACGCGTCTTTGTGGTCGCCGGTCGACGGGTCGGCCACGCCGTACGAGAAGCTGTACGCGGGGTTCGGGTCTACGGGCTCCGCGCGTACCACCTGCACAAGAAGGGTAAGATTTTTTAGTTGTCATAGATCTAAAAATAATTACTACATAACTACTGAAGCTGTTAACATATTTCTTCCTGTAGAAACTTCCGGCTACTTATACAACTTGCTTTGCTTGCGATCTTTTTATGAGAACCGCAAATTCGAAAGTTGTGCGAGTAAGTATAAAAGATAGAAAACTCTCCCTTACGAATAATTCGAAAGTCCGTTTGTTACGTTTTCGCGGCGTAAATTAGTACAATTGAAATTGGCAAAAGATAGTTGGCTTTCTGTAAAAAAAAATGGGCTTCCTGATAACAAATGCTATTATTTGATGTGCTTTACGATATGAAGTCATATTTCATATTTACTACCGTACATATTTGGCAAATAGTATACATCGCGTAGGTAGAAGCAAGCTCCTTTATTTACTTGACCGGGATTTGTACTGCTATCAGAACTTAAACCACGTACCATAATGCACCTGTGACCTTTGCACGCTTGCTTATAAATACAAAAGAAAAAAGTACTTACGGGCGCTGCAATGGCGTGCGCCACAGGGGCGGCTACGTGGGTGACGTGGGCGACGGGAGCGGCATATGCGTGTGCGGCATATGCTGGTGCAGCATATGCGGGTGCAGCATATGCTGGAGCGGCATATTGCGCGATAGGGGCGTGCGCCGCGTAGCCGTAGCCGAGGCCGTCGTAGATGCCCGGCGCGGCCGCGGCCGCCGCGCACGCGCACACCAACGTGAATAACTATAATTGTAATAAATCACGTATGCTTACTCTGTATATAAAAATATTGCACTCAATGTACTGGAGCACCGAATAATAACACCTATCACGTATACTTAGTAACCTAGGTATTTAATATTGCTTATGAAATTTGTATGTAGTGACTGCGATGTAATTGTATTATGATGAGTATGTTTTGTAAGTAAAACATGGACTTATTGCTAAGATTTTTTTTAAATAATATTTAAAGATAAATAATGTTACTTACTAACTTATAAAATAATAACGATATGGTTCACTAACTACACACCTACTTACATGTACTGTATGGATAGCTAGACTGATCCAACTTAACCCACTCAACGGATTTTGATACGGTTTTCATTATATTTTATTTCCGAAAGGTTTGTAGGTACATAAACCTTAAGTATATATAAACACACCGTTGCATTGCAACCATGGGAAGCCGGGGCAGGTCGTAGTTTATGAAAATTAATCTACTTATATTTTCTTCTGAAAATTCATACTCAGGTTCAAAATATTTCTATATCCTACTTATGATCTAATCAAACAGAAATGTATTTTCAATAAGTCTGTACCTTAGCGAGCATGGCCGTCGTGTGCGCGTGTCCAGATCCCGAGCACGTGTGTAGCGTAGGTAGATCACACGCATGGTATATAAAGCTGCGCGGGAGTGGACGGCCGGCAAACTTGATACACATTTCGCAACCAAGGATACTAACGAGACACTTGTCCTGTTCGGACATGCGCGGGGTGATATGGAACGCATGTGTGCAATTGTACGCGAAATGAAAGTTAGACCTGGGCTATAGTTTGCTAAACACCTGTAGGTATACCTAGGTATATAAAGTCCAGCTTCATATAAAGAAGCTTTATAGATATAAGTATGTTAAATACTAGCGGTTTCCGGTTCCCGTGGGAAGACGGGAATGAAATATAGTACCTAGTTTGAGTTTATTCGTAACAAAGATAAAAACATACAAAAATACAAATCTTTCCTCTTTATGATATTAACTAGCGGTTCTACGCGGTTTCACCCGCGTAGTTCCCGTTCCCATGGGAATACGTGAATAAATTATAGCCTATGTTACTCAGAGATTTTCTAGCTTTCCATTGGTGAAATATTTTTTAAAATCGATCCAGTAGTTTTTGAGTAAAATACAAACATACAGAAATACAAATCTTTCCCCTTTATAATATTAGTGTACCTAGAAGTTCCGAGTCTCACGCGGACAAGAGGATCGGAAGAGGAATTATATTCCATTTCTGGAAATATATAGTATCTACACACTTTTCACCAGGAGTGTTCAGTCGGACCATAGACGGTCAGGTAAAATTTATGTGAGATAATAGGTACCTACCTATTGTCATCGCGCTCGCGGGAACCCGCTGCGTGATCGACTAAACATG
Organism: Ethmia dodecea; assembly: GCA_963855545.1. NCBI lineage: Eukaryota > Metazoa > Arthropoda > Insecta > Lepidoptera > Depressariidae > Ethmia > Ethmia dodecea. Next base: position 12,457,283 of record OY979446.1, on the reverse strand, counting down.
CCTGTACCCACCGCCCGGACCAGTGTCCGGTTAGACATTCCTCAGACCCAAATCTAGGCCCTGCGGATTTCCTCGCGATGATTTTATTCACCGTCTAGCTAGAGACAATGTAAAGAACTACGACATACTAGTAACGTTACCGCGACAAACATTGTATCGAGAGAACGTTCTAGCGATAGAACTATTTTCTTACTTTTAACTAACTAAAGGAAAATAAAAGTTTACATACTTTTTAAACCTTATTTAATAACTTATAATTGTGTTTATATCTGTGGATTATGAAGTAGCTGCACCACGTAGTTTATCCGCATCAATCCGGCATCAATATTAAAAAACAACAATGAAATAATACACCTTTGTATAAGTGAAAGAATTTTCTGAATCCGACTAATAGTTTAAGTACCTAGGTGTAATTCAGCCTATTGATTGGTATTTTATTTCCGATTGAACATGATGTCCCCTCGATAGAATTGAAAGTCTACGGAACACGGACACGGCAAAAAGCTAGCATGAGCTGCGTAGGTAAATACGTAACTTTATGCATTCTGTGGCAACTAACCAATTTACACTAACCCACATACATGGTGTTTATCGTTTTTGACATTCAAGGATTGATTCTGTCCGGCTCGACTATTTTTACATAATTTATGGCGCACAACTAGACACGCATTTTCTCGTTAGAGTCGTTTTTCATTTTAGAATGTAGGTACAGTCAAGAGCACGTTAAGCTTGACACTTTGGACTTTGAACCGGCTCTGTATTCTATGGCGCGCAGTATAAATCAGAGCTCAGCTTAAACTGGTAGTGTTAAGCTTGACTTGCTCTTGACTGTACCAAGTGCACATGAGTAAAGAAACGGAACAGAGACAAAGCTTCTAAGGAGCGAGCGAAATTCTTACCTATTTTGGTAGGGTTGGCAAAGGAGAATAAAATAAAATAAAATAAATTTTTATTATCTTGAGATTATTTAAAAATGATGTATTTGAGACTATTTACAAATGACTTACTTTTTTATTATCTTGAGATTATTTACAAACGATGTACATACGACTATTTACAAATGACTTAAGTACTCCAAATTTTTTTTTATGACTTGATTTTTAAAAATTTATTAAATCTTTTGATTGAATGATAAATTCTAAAATTTCTAAATCGGATATAAAGTTTTTTCAAGTAATCAATTGGGAAACATTCACAAGGCATATTAAATGTACAGTCTTGCACTCGTTTTAGAATGTCATTTCCAATATTTCCAATGTTTATGTCGAGATCATAATATTATTATATAAGCTATATCTTATTAAGCAGGAACGTAAACAAATAGGTAAGCAACCCTTGCGCAGCCCTCGGCTTTCCAACTGACCGAGCCGGTTTTATCCAGTTGCGGCCCGTACGTGACGCAGCGGCAGTAGAAACGCACACATGCACAGCTTGCTTGTAGTAGTGTACCTACGACAGCGCGGTTGTATGAAGCTTTGTCTCTGTTCCGTTTCTTTACTCATGTGCCAAGTGGTCGTGGATTTCGTTTTATTGTAGTTACTAAAAAATTTGCGCAAAAAAATTTTAAAAATAGGTTTTAGTTTGACGACCTAACAGTAGGATGAATCTGTGTCTTACTAAAACGTCTGAGGAGCATAGGCCTGTCGCTTCCTACTATTGTGAACGCTTTAAGTAGATTGAAATGGTCCAAAGAAAATGGTGTAAGGTAAAAATTTCATATGATGGTAATGTAAAGGAGATGTTAAATTGCAACGGAGAATTGACACAACCGCTCTACAATTGTTATGGACTTAGCGTTTTCCCAAGGTTTTCCCTTTGCGTTATGACATGAGGTTTTTAAGTGACTCCTGGCTTTACAGATGTCCATGGGCACCGAGACGTACCACTTGATTACTTGTAATGGTCGTCCATTACAAGTAATCAAGTGGTACGTCTCGTTTTCTACCTTCATAAAATTTTAAAAGTTAGGTACTGCAACAGAGTTAAAAAAAAAATATAATTGAACTTTTGTAAAAATGATATAGATACCTAGAACTGGTTTGACCACTCAATCTATCATAAATCAGTATGGAGCACCTAGTTACTTGATTTTCTTATACTTCGTTTGTATCATAATCTACAAAAAGCCATTCCTAAGTAAACCCTATTAACTCAACTTGTCTCGAGCTATTTTTATTGATTTAAAATTGAATGGTATCGACAAAAAAATTGCGAGAGACCTTTGCCAGCAAGGTGTAGCAATTAAAACCTTAATCAATTATTTATTCCGTGCCATGCTGCTCTAGATACACTGATACAGTTTAGTGCAAGGTTTTGAATGTTATGTAATAGATAAAGCAGAGGTGTTTACTATTTAGGGAACGTACCCATACTACAAGACCCGTTCAGGGGGTCTTCTTATATCCCAAGAGCCCAGGCTTGTCAGACCTTCGTCATTCTGTAAAACCTCAAAGTTTGTCTGTGTATGTCCCTACTACAGGTGTAAACGATCCCCGAATATGAAGTTTGGATAACGGTTGCTTTGGAAGTTATCAAGCAGCAAAGGTCCATAAAATTGCACCTCAAATTCGTTAAAGTGTAAAGCCCAGTTTTTATATATTTTATTCGGATTGATATTAGAAATCACGTCGTCCATTGTCAGACACTTGGTGCGGTGGAAACCCCCTGTCAGACACCCTTGAATCATGGTGAATTGAGGGTATAATTTCGTCATTTTGTAAAGGCTGAATTTTATATATGTTACTTGAGGAACTATCAGAAGATGTTTTCTCAGATGTCAGACAGTTCCGTTGGTGGGTACGCCGTGTCAGACGCATTAAGTATTAGTCGGGGCACTAAGTGCTCATGACATGATTTCTGCCCACATATCGCTACTAGGCCGAGTTTGATGTCATTTTCGTATAATTCGAGGATGAGGAATTCATTTCTGGAATAAACTTTTTATCAGTCCATAGAAAAAAACGGAGTAACTTACAAAAAACCAATTTGTCGGAACTATTTTTTTCAGAATTTCGTCGCTCAGAAGTACACTATAACGATTAAGACTAAATAAAAAATATTATAGTATAGCCCCTTTATTGTACAATATAAAAAGTATCATTTCAATAACATCGTCAAAGTATAGAAGTGTAAAAAAAATATCTTGCATAGCGCGACGGAACTGATTTCTTTATTTGGAGTTCAAACTATGTTCGAACTATAGAGCTACCAACTATAGAGTTCGGTTACACGCATGTGTCATAGTCGTAAGGTACCTACTCAGTGCTATGTGGTTTTTCGATTTATATGAAAATTTCATTTTATAGAATTATTTCTAAATAGTTTAAAGAGCCCGCTTTTCATGATGATGATCAGTGAGGCTCGGGTTCGAATTAGCAATAAGTTATTCAAAAACTTACGTACATATTTATCACTAGCTCGACGGTTAAGGAAAATATCTTGGCGTATGTAACAGGAATAATATATAAAAGGCGTGAGTTTTTTTTAATAAATAGTGATAATTAGGAATAACTATCACTACATAATATAAAACAAAGTCGCTTCCCGTCTGTCTGTCCCTAAACTACGCAACGGATTTTAATGCGGTTTTTTTAAATGAGTAATTCAAGAAGAAGGTTTTGATGTATACAATACAGGCATGATATAGTAGAGATACACTATATTATCAGTGTTTCTCTACTATATTACAAACTGAAGCGAAGCAAGGGCGGGCGGAAATAAAACAAAATTCGTTAAACAGAGTTTTGGAAACTTAAAAAGAAGAACAAACAGTCGAATTGAGAACCTCCTCCTTTTTTGAAGTCGGTTGAAAAGTCTTTCCCTTGAGATTATTTGCTGGTTATTCTCGGGGTACTGCATTTGGTGTCGGTGGAGATAGGCTGCTGTATACATATTACATATAGCCAATCTCCATGGACGAGTTTAGAGTGCATTTTTTTTAGATTATTGACGTTTCTAAGTGTATTTTTTTTTACCTTATTTTAAAATTTGAAATTCAAATTTGAAATTTGTTCGGTCTGCTGCGCATCATCTGTCATTTCATTCTGTATTGTGTAGTGAACTATTATACATCTGAAATAAATCTGAAATAAATGTGACACATTTGTAATAAAATGTTATCATGGAAGACTTATTAGTTTGTGTGGTTTGTAAAAAAAAGGATGGAAATATAAAATTATTTTCTGAGCAGACGTTAAAAAAATGTCAAAATGTTTTGAAACCCAGAAAAAAATTTAACCTAAAATATAACGATATTATTTTACCTCATGAATATACTGACGGTGGTTATCACAGTGAGTGCTATAAAGTATTTACAGGACTTCCGGACAAGTATTTTAGTTTAAAACCACCAAATTCTGAAAAAAACTGTGAAAAAGAAATAACATCTGCTGTACCTACAGACAACTTATGTCCAGCTATTCCGGTGATATCTAACTTGACTATAGACCAATCTCATATACAGTCTCCAACAGAATTCCTAACAGTACCACTACCAACATCACTAACAACTTTGATTTCTGTACCAATAGAACTACAGTCTACAACTATTCCAGAAAATGTCGATAGTATTGAAATAGATGAAAGTGACATTAACGATTCAACTCAGGACGCAAATATTCAGATCGAAAGTAATGCAAGTATTCATGACTATCATTTCGTTTGTGTATTCTGTAATAAAAAAAATAAAAAAATGCGATCAAAAATGCTTCCACTTCATAAAGCTGATTTAAACCAATTTAAATCTGATATACTACCCAAAATTGAAGATCAAGAAGAGTATAATGAATTGTTTAAAAAGTTGGAAAACATTTCTGGTCCAAAAATACAGTATCATGCTGAATGTCGAGTCAAGTTTAATAATAAAATATGTTCATCAAAGGTAACATTGAGTAGGAATGAGTGGCATTATCATCGAGAATATCACCAAATTGCTTTTAATGATATTAGTAGCATCATCGAGGAGGACGTAATCAAGAAAGGGCGCTGTTATTTATTGGCATATTTACATGAATTATATATTGATTCCTTAGATAAAATTTTTAAAGAAAATTCCCTAGAAATGAACGCCACTTTTACAGCACATCACCTTGAAGAAAAAATTATGAAAATATTTTCGAAAGATATTAATATTTTTATTGTTCGTAATAAAGCGTTGAAGAACTAGAAACAGAAAGTACATATACTTCTATAGAAAAGTCTAGTTTATGCCCAGAAAACATTAAAAAAAAACCGGAACTTTTTACTGGAGTGGCTTATGACAATTTTGACCGTTATGTGGAAACTACAAGCGGAAAGGATACTCTACATGATACAGTAGGAATAATTTACCAAAACATCGAGTTAAATACAACCGAAGAATCGGAGATGTCCGAAGTTCCGACTCCAAATAATGAAAACAAATCGCAAAATGAAAAAAAAAGAAGAAGAAGAACCTTTGAAGCAATATGTGCAGGAGAAATTCCGTATCCTAAAAAACCAAAAATGACGAGTAATTTGCAATTAACGGTTGACGATGTAGAAACTGTAGATTCTGGAATAGACAATGTAATAGACAATTTATGGATGGTTAGTCATGCTTTGGAATTACCTGATGTACCTATGTGGGTTGGTTTTAATAGTCGAATTTGCGATAATGACAGCCCGCAACAACTTATTTCGTACTTGACTCCAATCAATGCATCACCAACCAGTACATCTGTAGTTCTAGAAACTATGGAACAAAGTAAAAAAATTGCTGAAGATTTACAGCAACCTTACATACAGGTAACATACGATCTTGCGATAGCAAAACAAGCATTTCAAATACAAGCTACTGAAAAACCTAAATTTGATAATTTATTCATACATTTAGGACCGTTTCACATAATGATGGCTTATTTTAAAGCCATCGGTAAAGTAATAAATGACAGTGGGTTAACAAATGTTATGGTTGAGAGTAGTTTGCTAGCAAACGGTTCTGTAAATGGATTTCTTGATGGAAAACATTTCAATCGTTGCAAAAGATTACATCCTTTAATAGCATTAGGACTGGAAATACTCCATTTTAAATCATTTCTACAAAATGATAAAGTAACATTGACAGATGATATGATAGAGGAAGTAAAAAGACTACAGAACTGCGAAATATCATCTTTTGACATAGAAAATGAAGACCTGAAAAAACTGATGAATGATTACGGTATTTACAAGAAACAGAGTCTCAATGGTGAACATGGCAAAACTTCTCAATTTTACTTGATTTACATCAATCTAATACACCATTACTTGAATTTATCACGAAGCATTCGGACTGGAAATTTCGAACTTTTAAAATCAGTATTGCCTAAAATTACAAATATATTTTTTATATGCAACCAACAAAACTATGCACGGTGGACCGTAAAATATTATGATAATTTACTGAAAGTTGCAGAAACTCATCCCGATTTATACGAAGGATTCAAACAAGGTTGCTTTGGTATTAAAAGAACCACCAAGCCGTTTTCAAGACAACCCATTGACCTGGTATTAGAGCAAACTATTAATGCAGACGCAGCTAAAAGGCTCACAGGTGTTATACACTTCACTAATTCAATTTCGGCACGACAACGGTGGGCTCGAAGTCACGATATTAGATCTACGATAATAAGTCAAGTTTATCTTGATCTAGGACTACAAACTTATCAAGATGTTTCATCAGACTTAAGTCTTCATAATATCCGGAAAAACACCAAACAATTACAAACATTTATTGACACCTTCTCTCAATTTATTAATCCCTTCAGTTCTGAAGTGCCGAAAGACCAACTAATAAATATTTCATCTGGAAAATCTGCATCACCATCGGTAGAGGCATTCCTTCTAAATATTGAAACAAATGGTGATTGTCATCGCAAATCATTCATTTCTGAATGTTTATTAGATATTAAAAGATTTGAAAAAGCTATAAAGAAAATACCAATGGATAATTTTTCCAAAGATTACGAAAAAAAGAAGAAAGTTCTAGTTGGAGGTAAAATTCAAGAGGTTAAAATCCAAAGAGATTTATTTGGACGAATGCTGGGAATTTCGATGGATTATAATGTAGACATTTCAAAAATTTTATCGTACCCAATTACCTCAGTGCCATTATCGATGTGTCAATTAGATGGCACTATTTGCAAGACCAATAAATCGACTTTGATGAAATGCTTAGAGAAAGAAGTCCAGCATGAGCAGCCGCGTCATATTGATGTTTTAATAATTGATGGATTTTTCCTACTTCATACGATGAAAAATGTTCCAAGGAAATTTGGAAGTATTTCGAAAAATATGTTAAAAATGGTTACCCAGTTGCATGCGTTGAGAATTGATGTGATCTTTGATCAGTACTTTACACCATCAATTAAAGATTACGAACATTCTCAACTGTTTGAATCTGCACAATTAGAGTATACCATAGCAGGGCCTGAGCAAATTCGACCAAGTGATTTCGCGAAAGAATTAAAAAATTCAAATTTTAAAGAAGCTCTTGTAGATTTTTTTATTTCACATTGGGCTAGTGACGAAATGGCACCATTTATTGGTAACAAAATAATACACATAAATTTCAAAAAATGTCATTTTTTCACTGTTAATAATTCCAATAATGTAGTATCAAGTGTTGTTGATGAGTTGTCATGCCCGGAACATGAGGAAGCAGATACCAAGATTGTATACCACGCCTGTAATATCAACTATCAAGCAAATATAGTAATCCGAAGTGTTGATACTGATATTGCTACTATAATGCTTGGTCATATGCACCACATAAAAAATGATTCGTTGGTATGGATGCTTACGGGTACCGGAAATAACTTAAGGTATGTGGACCTAACGAAGATATATGCAGAGCTGGGAAAATCTATTTGCCAAAGCTTACCTGGATTTCATGCAATCACAGGATGTGATTATAATCCTGCATTTTTCAGAAAAGGAAAATTAAAACCTTACAAAATATTAAAAAAAAATGAAGAATACCAAACAGCTTTTAAGAAATTCGGTGACCCCGAATTATTTGAAAACAAAGATGAACAACAAAACGTCTTTAATATTATTCAGAGATTTATGTGCAAAGTATACAATGATGGTGAGATAAATGATGTAGATGCTGCTCGGTTTCAAATGTTTATAGATTCGTATACGGTTTCTGATGTAAACGAAGCTTTTAACCGAAAAAAACTGCGAAATTTTGACGCTAGCAGTATACTACCCTGCAAAAGTGAGTTATTTCAACAATTTCTGCGAGCAAATTATATTTGTGCAATTTGGAATAATGCTCACTTGAATAATCCAACCATTTACAAACCTGAAAATAATGGTTGGGTACTGAAAAATGATCAATACCATTTTAAATGGTTTGAGGGGGATCAGCTACCAAATTATGTCAGTGATTCCTTAAAAACTCTGTCTGGTATGTAATTATTATGTAAAATTATTAAAAATAAGTTTGCGACTATTCATAATTGTATTAACTAGGTTAAATTATTACAGAAACTGTCATTGATGAAAGCGATATTGATGACGATGAATCCTCGGACTGGAGTAGCAGTGCCGTAGACGCCATCGACGACACTGATGAAAACAATGTAGATAGTTAATTTGTTTTCCAATCCAATAATACATATTTTTTGACAAGCTTATACAAAGGATGTCATTGATGAAAGTGATATTGATGACGATGAATCCTCGGACTGGAGTAGCAGTGACGCAGACGACACTGATGAAAACAATGTAGATAATAAAAAAAATTCAATCTTAAAATATATTTTTTATTTCGGAAAAGCTTATCCCTATGTGTTTGTTACAAAGAAACTTAAAAACTACACTACATTTCTGACACAACACATTAAAACTGACAATAATAACAATTTACGGTCCTCAAGCTCGATCTTAATTGCCGTTATAGGTGCGCACGCTCTTACATTCTTACATTCGATAACCGGCACTGAATTGAACACACTTTTACACCATAATAATGACAGGCCACAACAGGGACGACCACAAAGCGTGCCTTCCCGCCGGTGTGACTACTGCCGAATTTCCAGTATATTTAAAATCGGGCCTATTTTACCTAGATACGGGAGATCTTGAGGGGAGAAGCCAGGTCTTCAAAGCTATGATATCAGTTGTTTTGTATAGACGTCCAAGGCTCTGCATCGACCGAGCAACGGCCCTGCTGTTTCAAGTACATAATTTTATGGGATCCCTTTGAATAGCCCCATTATTAAATAAGAACATGATAACGCATGACCTGATGTTACAGTGTTACCTTGAGTCTCCAGGGTAGGTACCTAACTTATAACTTACATTGTTTGTGGAGGAGCGGAGGTGGAATACTCCTCCATCGTGAAAAGGGAAGATCTTCCGCCAGGCGAGCCTGGAGATCACGGTCCAACGGTTGATGTTGGACAGTCGTATTTATACAAACTCATAAGAAAACTTCAATAGCGTGGTTTAGAAGTCGGCTGTCTATTGGCGCGTTCTATGTAGTGTCGCTACAAGCTTATTAAAATGGTCTCAATTAATAGGATATAGATATATCGTGATCAGGGCCTAATGATGCTGCAGGACAGAGACATGAAGATAAATTGCATGCTACTTTCACTCGTACAATATGTATGAAATTTTGGTATACGATGTAGTACCACTTGTGGGGACTAATTGTATGTGAAGTGGAGTGGAGTCTTCACAATATATGAACAATAGGTTGCTGAATACAATATTTTATGGGTGGTTGTATGGCAGAAATCACAAAACCGTTAAAATGTAGCTTTTCTACTTGCAATAGGTATATAAAATGTAGTATTAATAATTCAAAATTTAATAATCCCCCAATACAAAAAATACAAAAAAAATATTTAAAGAAATCGTATTAATTAACCCTTGTAATAAAGTTTAATATAAGTAGATAGTAATATTTAGATCCAAGCTTCTTTGTATCTGGGACCGTTCAATAATAATGATATTGTAAGTCCTATCACAATTTTCATATAAATCGAAAAACCACATAGCACTGAGTAGGTACCTTACGACTATGACACATGCGTGTAACCGAACTCTATAGTTGGTAGCTCTATAGTTCGAACATAGTTTGAACTCCAAATAAAGAAATCAGTTCCGTCGCGCTATGCAAGATATTTTTTTTACACTTCTATACTTTGACGATGTTATTGAAATGATACTTTTTATATTGTACAATAAAGGGGCTATAATATAATATTTTTTATTTAGTCTTAATCGTTATAGTGTACTTCTGAGCGACGAAATTCTGAAAAAAATAGTTCCGACAAATTGTTTTTTTGTAAGTTACTCCGTTTTTTTCTATGGACTGATAAAAAGTTTATTCCAGAAATGAATTCCTCATCCTCGAATTATACGAAAATGACATCAAACTCGGCCTAGTAGCGATATGTGGGCAGAAATCATGTCATGAGCACATAGTGCCCCGACTAATACTTAATGCGTCTGACACGGCGTACCCACCAACGGAACTGTCTGACATCTGAGAAAACATCTTCTGATAGTTCCTCAAGTAACATATATAAAATTCAGCCTTTACAAAATGACGAAAGTATACCCTCAATTCACCATGATTCAAGGGTGTCTGACAGGGGGTTTCCACCGCACCAAGTGTCTGACAATGGACGACGTGATTTCTAATATCAATCCGAATAAAATATATAAAAACTGGGCTTTACACTTTAACGAATTTGAGGTGCAATTTTATGGACCTTTGCTGCTTGATAACTTCCAAAGCAACCGTTATCCAAACTTCATATTCGGGGATCGTTTACACCTGTAGTAGGGACATACACAGACAAACTTTGAGGTTTTACAGAATGACGAAGGTCTGACAAGCCTGGGCTCTCACTCTATTAGGTTTTAGTTTACGTAGTCAATATCCTCTACGGAAATTTCGACTTTTAGAGCTATATTTAAATATATGCACTTGTAATATCTGGTGAAAAGCGGGTATATCCAGAAATGGAATACCTCTGCCTACCGCCTCAGGCATGAGATTATTTATTTATTTATTTTTTATGGCGCTTGTAATTAGGTATACCTACGTATGCATGGACTTTTGGCGTCACGCGACAAGCGGCGTATTATTAAAGACAAATATGAAGAAAAACAATCTTTTTTACTTTCTATTTGCAAAATTCCCTTAATCGCTTATAGCTTTTGTAGCCCAGGGTGTAGGTAAGTAACAATTGTAATGTAATAGTTACACAGATTGATGCGGATAGCCAATTAACTAAAGAATTCTAAAGGCAAGCTCCAGAATTGATTCTGAAGCACGATCCCCTACGGCCTCTATGTTTAGGGGACCAACATCACAATACACTAGTATTAAGTGAGTATTATGGTATGGGGTATGGTCTATGGAGTAGGTAGGTACATCTGTCGAAGATCACGCCCCGCGCCAGTTTTCTTTTCCTATGATCTATAATATGTATATCTTCCTTTCAAGAAAAGTTTAAACAACTAAGTACAACAATTTTATAATATCTGTTACTTGTTAGACTCAAATCCTAGATAGACCTAGTATTCTCAATTCAACCAAACGTGTCCTTGCAACACACGGCGTTCGTTATCTGTGTATCTGTCGAATTATGTCCTGCGTGTGCGCACATGGGCGCGGCTCAGATATGAATTTCAAATAGCTGCATGCTCGGATTGAGAATGTGACCTACTTGCGCCTAAATAATGCCCCTAGTAACCGCATATGGGTAGATTTAATTGGTCTGTCAGGCGTTTGTTCCCTTAGGTACAGAAATAAATACATTTTGGGTCACAATTTCACACCCGGTTACGTATTCCTAAACTAGTTACTAAACAACTGTACATATAAACACGCAGACAAGAACCCAAATGTTGGCTGGGCGGGAGTTGAACCCGTGGCCTCCGATTCAGAAGGCAACTTTGCGAACACGCCAAACACGAATTTAACAGTTTAATAAAGTTTTTTCCCAAAAATAAAAAAATATTAATAACTTGCGAGAAGATTCCGATCTAGGTACATACTACTAGTACTATTACTTATTCTGTGCTACTACTTACTCATTTATTCATTCATCATCAATCCGTAACAGCCCACTGCTGAGCTAAAGGAACTATAGGACCTAATCTCCCACGAGAGCCCACTGCAGATTAGGAGAGCACTGCGGAGGCTTGAAAAATTCTGAGATGGGGTCATTAGTCTAACACTACTAATGACCCCATCTCAGAATTTTTCAAGCCACCTAAGGGTATGACATGGCTTAACGACTTTCATTGTGCGTAAACACAACGAAATCCGGAGCGTTCACTGACTGACCGCGCCAAACTTTGAAACAGTGTGATCGTTACAAACACACTGGTATCGGAGGGCTACGAGCGTTTCTACTATTAAGGGCTATACGCGCCATTTACAAGTTAAGATGTCGTGATTCCCTAAGAGAACTGTTCAAAGAAATTAATATTTTAACAATGCCTTGTCAGTACATTTATGAAAACATTATGTATGTACGGAAAAACATATTACCACAGCATATTACTGTATACTAAAAACTGTGATAGGCATAATTGTAATCTAAGGAATAAAAATAAACTAGAGCAACCTCAGTCACGATTAAGTAAAATTAATAATTCCTTTGTGGGGCTTTGCATACGCTTTTATAATAAAATACCAGAAGATATTTTGAAATTGCCTGAAACTGTGTTCAAAACTCATGTTAAACATGTACTTTGTAAAATGGCATATTACAAACTAGACGACAATATAAATGACAATGATGCTTGGAACAGATTTCCTCCAGTCCAGCGCAATGCGATAGCGAAAAACAAACGAAATTATGTAACCCAATCTAGTAATATGTAACAATTGATTAAAAGAATATTGTGTTGAGGAGTTTCTTGCCCCGCTTCTTCTCCTCAGCCATACATGCTGAAGCGGTGGAGTTGAAATGACGTTCAATAAGTGGACTTGTAAGTTCCTATTTTGAATAAAACATTTTGACTTTGACTTTGACTTAGTTTCTAATAAAAAATGCAAAATAATACTTAATATCTTGTATATTTCGGTACACTAAACACGTTAACATACGAGTACCTACATAACATCTTTAAAATAATCAATATCATATTAAATGCAACATTTATTATATTATTAATAATCATAATTAAAATTAGGTATAAACAAATATGTCTACTAATTACTTCCTCCTAAAAACAACATATCACTGAGTATTATAGCCTGCGCAGACGACACACTTTTGTCCCCGTATTTTTTTGTCCACCAAAATAGAACGCTTACACCTGTATCGAGTAACGCACACGAGGGATTAAATGTATGGCGTACAAAAAGTCCCCCGAATAATCGCGGACACCGAGGGGCGGAACAGGACAAAAAGAGACGGACATATTTTTTTACGAATCGGGCGACTTTGTCCTCCGGGGACAAAGTCCGTCGTCTGCGCAGGCTATATAAGTTTACCAACCTAAGTGTGTAAGCTGAAGTGTGAAAACAAGTATATTACTTAAACTTTTTAAACACAATTTCTGTAGTTCTGAATCAAACACGCAAGCTAAGTAATCTATCTAATAGTAAGTTTCTTGCTCCACCCACTTGGATAGGCCTCGTCTGATAATGAAACGCCGTATCTCGTCACCCACTATCATAAGTACCATGAAGGGCGTTGCCAGTAGGAAGTCATACCATTCGAGAGGCTCCGTGCTGAACACTTCGTTGCAGAACGGCACGTATGTCACAAACAACGCAGCGACGAAATCCACTATCACGCTTACGTTCAGCAGAAGGTTTTTCATCCCCTTCTGAAAAAGCGAGATCCGCCGTGTCTTACAAATAATCACATCAGATATTTGAGTCCAACACGTCGAAACGAAATAAGCAGTCTGTGCCTGCCTTTCAATCCTCTTTCTTTCAGTATAGAACCACGGCCGATTGTATGTGTCCCTGACAGCCAGGGATTTCTCTTCCCAATCACTGCGGATAAAAAACAATGTCGACGGGAAGAATCCCTCTTTTGCGAACACAACGTAATAGGCATACATTCCGGCGAAAAACTGAATCATTCCTACTTGAAAATAAGCCATGAATATTAACATTCTATTCACGAGATGGTCGGAGAGTTTGCGTGGCGGTATGGACATGATGTCGGTCTCGGAAGTCTCGTAAGCCAGGCTTATCGCTGGTAGCAAGTCCGTTCCCACGTTTATAACCAGAATAAGAATCAGAGTTAAAGGCAGAGGCACACCCATACATGCGTACATTACGAATGGCAACATCTCCGGCGTGTTTGAAGTCAGAGTATAGGCTATAGTCTTTTTAAGGTTGTCAAATATTCTTCTACCTTCTTCGACTCCCAGGACAATGGACGCGAAGTTATCGTCTAGCAGAATCATATCTGCGGCTTGCTTTGAAACCTCTGTGCCGTTGATACCCATTGCAATGCCTATGTCCGCTTTTTTCAGAGCTGGTGAGTCATTTACTCCGTCCCCTGTGACAGCTACCACATAATGCAATGCTTGATAGTTTTCAACAATAAACAGTTTTTGCTGGGGACTTGTCCTAGCAAAAGTAATTTCATCGTATTTCTGTAAAGCAATCTTTAAATCATTAGCAGTCATTTTACGTAAATCTTCCCCAGTAATGACAGCGGCAGTGAACCGATTCTTCATATGTAAAGGCACGTCGGCCACTTCGATGTGATGTTCAAAGGCATAGTCGTATGCTGTCGCATGAGTTATAGTACCGCACTGCCGAGATATAGCCAAGGCGGTCACTGGGTGATCACCTGTTACCATAGTAACTTTAATGCCCGCCTGTCTGCACAAAGCAATTGCGCTTTTTACCTCAGGTCTAGGAGGATCAATCATGGATATTGCGCCTATAAATGTTAAATCTTCTAGAGGGAAGTTTCGTTCTTGTACGTCAAATTTGTATCCAATAGGATATATCTCTCTAGCTAACTTATATTCACCATAACCAATCACTCTTTCCCCCATATTCGCCAGTTTTATGAAGTTTTCTTTCAACTCTTTCTTTGAATGCGGCGTCATTGGATGGATGCCGGACTCAGTGAGTACCTTCGTGCAGTATTCCAGTACTATTTCGGGTGCCCCTTTCATATACAAATTGTGACTTTGTGTTTGCTGCATGCGATGAATCGTAACTTGATACTTATAGACCGAACTAAAGGGTATCTCCGCCACCTTGGGGTTTGCCTTTTGCGTTTGCAGAGCGTCGCGGTTCGTTTCCATATATCTGAGTATTGCAGATTCCGATGCGTCCCCTAATATTTTTCTTTTGTCAATAGGCACGTCTTCTTTCTGACCGCCTATAAATGTAGCTTTCAGATTAAGAGACGCGGCTGTACATAATTCTGAGTATGTCATCTGCGAAATATGACTGTGGTCGTTTTTGTCTAAGATTTCATAGTTGCAAAATAGGTGAGAGACTGACATAAGATTCAACGTCAAAGTACCCGTTTTATCAGAGCAAATACATGAGGTAGAGCCGAGTGTCTCAACAGCCTGCAAAGTCTTAGCAAGGCAGTTTTTCTTTTTGAGCTGTTTTGCAGACAACGTCATGCAGACGGTAAGGGTAACAATCAATCCCTCTGGCACATTAGCTAATATTATACCTAACATGTACGTGAATGCATGCATAAAGCTTTTTTGGATAATGTACACCATGATGAAAAACACGAAGCCGAAAAAGAATGCTACTCCGCAAATAATCATAACGAAGTGATTTATTTCTTTGGCAATCGGAGTTTCTTCTTTCTCCAGGCCGGTGACGAGCCCCGCAATCTTCCCTATCTGCGTCATCTCTCCGGTATCCACCACTATTCCCCTCGCCGTGCCCTCTGTGATGGGACAGCCGAAGTACGCCATGTTTCTGGACTCCAGCGGATTGACATTTGTGCAGTTCGGCTTGTGCGATATTGGTATAGACTCTCCCGTCAATGAGGACATGTCTGTTTTAAAATTGGAACACGTCAGTATACGTACATCAGCCGGCACTACCTCCCCGCCATTCATCTCCACAATATCACCGACCACTACATCACTATTGGGTATGATCAGTTTCAGGCCGTCTCTTATCACAATAGCGTTTGGTGGTACTAGTTTTTCAAAGCCGGTCATCTCAGAAACATTCTTCGCTTCCTGGCAGAAGCCGAACAGGCCGGTACAGACAACAGTAACCAGGATAATAGTTCCCAAGTACAGGTACTCATCTTTTGAATGACCTTCGGAACTACTTCCGGAGGTATGAAAATAAACGTAAGCTATGAAATTTATTATAGCGCCTAACCACAGCACTATCTGGAACCAGCCGCAGAGGTTGTGCCGCAACAACTTCCAATAACTGGTACCTTTGAGCTCCTTGAGCTTGTTGGGGCCGTTCCGCTCGAGTAGTTCAGCGGCAAATTCCTTGGTAAGCCCTGTCTGTGTGTTACTGCGGTATACCACCTCGAGTTGAGCAGGGGAGAGGAAGTGGTCACCGGTGTGCGTTTCCTCTTTCAGAAGGTCGAGTTCCTCGGCTTCGTTGGAGGTGTGCGGTTGGTTGCTAGGCCGATGCGACCCGCCAACAACGCTGGTGCGCCGCTGAGTTGGCATCTTGCATATATAAAAAACGCATTTACTGCTGCAGTCACTGATCAGCTATAAGTTACTCTATGATCAGCTGTTCCTGTCAATACAAATTTATATCGATTGTTCTAATTTTAATTTTGTCTTCTGTATCAAAGAGGATGTAAGCACATATTTTTTCTTCTATGGCCCAATATATACGCACTTTTTATGAACTCGTCAGGCAGAAGAGGGCAGAAGATACTTTTTGTGAAGACACGTGTTGCCTACATTCTAAACTTCATTTTACTCATGAGTTCAGGCATGACATTTATCTTCATAAAGTACTAGCGGCCCGGTACGTGCTTCGCAACGTCACATTTTTTGTAATAAATGAAGAACCACTCGACAGTTTTTAAGCAAACTTCAAACTTCAACCATCTGCTAATAAATAGTCCGAATAAAGTCTAAAAATTTGGTTTGGATAGGTGAGCCCGTTCTTGAGTTATAAAATAACAACAAAAAGTAGCAATGATTCATTGACTGATTCTAATCTCTATAAAGTCAGTGGTATTTCGCAATATAAATATATGCTTTGCCCTGTGAATTCGCCCGCATTCCGGGATAAAAAGTAGGTAACCAATATGCTACTCTGGTGTAAGCTATATAAATGTAAAGTTTTAACAAAAACTGTTTAGTAGTTTTTGTGTGAACGAGCAACAAACGTCACAAACTTTCGCTTTACATAGAAATGATACAACTCTGTCAATTATATAAAATACTTTTATTACAAAATTACTCTTGATAGTAATCTACATAACACATTTTGGTTTATATACTCTATATCTTAAGTAGGCGAGGGATTTTACGTACCATATTTATAAATAATAATAATAAATAATAATAAATTGTGGGACACAATTCACACACAGTTATTTAGTCCCAAACTAGGCAGAGCCTGTGCTATGGGTACTAAACAACTGATAAACATACTTAAATAAATATTAAACGACCAGACACGAAGCCAACAGAAATGTTCATGCACACAAATGTTGGCCCCGAGCGGGGATCGAACCCGCGACCTCCGACTCAGAAGGCAGGGTCACTACCGACTGAGCCAACAGGCCCGTCAAATAAATTTACAACAGCTGTTTATAGTTACGACATCTTACATTAACTTACAACTCGGAGATCTATGATTTAACACATAACAATACTACCATACGATTTTTTATAAAAACGAGTTATATAATATCACTAATGTTAAAACTTCTGTATAAATGTTTATACACATTAACTACATACATTATGTTCATATTATTTCACAAAAAAATTTTAGTGATTTGATCAGATCAGCATAGGATAATCATTTAAAAAAATATTAAAATGCAATTTATATGTGTACCTTATTATTCTATTTTATTATGTTATAATTTAGAACCTAACCATGGAATTAGTCGACTTTCTTTAGGGAGAGAGCGAAATCGAAAAAAAAAAACATTGTTCAATACATTATTACATCTTTTAAAATTTGTATGCAGTCGATTTTATAAAAATAAATAATCTCACGCTTTTTATTTCCATACCTGGAAATACCGACGCTTTCACCAGTATATTCTTTGTCCCCTTAGCCCCTTTTTACACGTTCCGGTTTCCGCCGGTCCGGCGGGCGGCAAAGTATATGGCCATGTACGTTCGCTTTCATACGTACCGGTGGGCCACCGGGCAAACGGCCATACATTTCGCCGCCGGACCGGCGGAAACCGGTACGTGTGAAAAGGGGCTTAACGTGATAGGCGAGTTGATTTTATGGGTCGGGGCAAATCCATTTATAATGAAACTATATCAAGCGAAAATTTTTTTTTAATTGCTGATGGGCTTACTCTTGACCACAGACTTGCCCGAAGGCAAAGGGGCCGATGGGACGAGCTTGCCCAGAAGATGCCTGTTCGAGCCTTAAAGGCTGACGTGTTATATGACGTGTAACATATTTGCTACATGTTTGCAAAAGAAAAAAATTGTGGAGATTCTATAATGGAAATGATTGAGATTCAGTATCCGACCTTTGAGTATTAAACCAACCGGAGACGCCACTGACAGGCGTTCCTCTCTGCCAAAAAAAAGTGTCGGTCAACGCGGTTTTTTTGAGTTCACGCAGGGCTCGGATTGGTGAATGTATTTGTGTGCATCTAGTTCAAGCTACTGTTTAATTGTTTTGTCAAAAAATGCGTTTGTTTTAACATTATATGTGTGCGTTTCCTCGTCCCCCCCGCAGAAATTGGCAGACTTTTTTGCAAAGAAACTAGTGCGCGTGACGTGTCCTGTTGGTTTAATACTCAAAGTATCCGACCCACAAACTTGTGTCAGACTTGAAACAAAAAGACAACGTGTGAAATTTTAAAACTTAGCTACTTTGATGCAGGTTTAAATTAAGCTTAAAATCAAATAAAGTTGCCAACTGTATACCCAATACACCATACAACTTGTCATGTAATAAAAACATCCCTGTAGATCAAAGCCACGTTTTCACGGACCGAGTGTGTACGTCCGTATTAATAGAACATCGTCCCATCCTGTGATTAGATGAAGGCGTCTGGGTAAACTCGGATCACGTGCTAACATGATACGCGTAGAATCCGAGTATTCATCTAATAGACTCGATCCGAGTTCAAACCTTGAAATCGCGGCTCAAGATATCAGTATCATAATTAGCAATAGACGTAAAAGGGTAAAATCATTAACGATTAAGTTCAATTAACTGCCTCCTAAACGTCTTTGGTAACATTTTTTGTACTTAAAACAACAAATAACACAGTATAAACATTAACTAGTATATACATAAATTTGAGATGATGATTTCATATTTTTGTGATTGACAATATAAAATTCAGTATCCTGAGAATTGTACAATTTGAGAAAATGTACCAACTGCGGAGAATTTTTTCGTTGTGTTTAATAGAAGTCGTGGCCTAGCAGTCAGATGCCCTTGGGTGGCTTGAAACTAACACTATCACCCAATCCGCAGTGGGCTCGCATGGGTGAGTAAGGACCCTTAGCTCGTAGTGGGCTGTTACGGGTTGATGATAATAACACAATCAAATGTTTACAGATACCACGTCTACTGGCAGTGTATGTTATATTATAAAACTACAATAAAATACTTTAAAAAATGTTGTTAACTAATACGCTGTAGGTACCTCTTACGTTAAATGTTATCAAATTAAATGTAGGAACATTAAATTATCTTACACATCAAACACAAAACTAACATTTTGGAATCTGCTAGTTTATGTTAAGACCTTTATTAGCTTTTTTCAGACTACAAATCTTACTTTATCATTTCATTATGGTAAGTAGTCTACATAAATAAATTATCACGCCATCTATAAACAATCAAGGGGGCGTTGCGGGCTGTAGTAAAAAGTCCTTCTGTACATAGAATTATTTACTTCAATACCTATTCATAAATCATTTGTGACGATTGCAACTCTATAACTACGTGACGTACTATACGCGATTCGTTTAGGAACCTTTGGATGGAGAAAATATTATTTATAATTATTTATAATCTTATAAAACTGTTACTCATGCAGCTAGATGGCGCTAGTATCTATGATACGGTGTCTCTGACGTCACTCACCGATTTTTCTTTCCACGCAAGTATTTCACAAGTACTTCCCGAAGATTCTCTGAAGAACTTTCTAGAACGTACCAGGCGATCAGCACAGCAAGCTGATGGTTCCGTTGTCGCTGCCCAACAGCAGTAGCCTGTTGAGAGGCAACACGGCCATGCATGTGAGGACTCCCTTGAAGGTGTCAGAACGCAGCTTCGTGCTGGAGAAACTGGCCTCCTGGTCCAGACTGGTGTGGACCCCGATGCGGTTGTTGGTGGTCCCAGATATCAGTTCGTTGTAATACACGGAGAGGCAGTGGACTGGCTCTGTGCTGCCTCTGTGAAGATGAAATATATTTTTAAATATCAATATAGCTGTACGTCCTATCCTACTAATATTATAAACTCGAAAGTTTGTATGGATGGATGTATGGATGTTTGTTCCTCTTTCACGCAGAAAGTACTGAACGGATTTTGATGAAACTTTACAGTTATATAGCTTATACATCAGAATAACACATAGGCTATATTTTATCCCCGTATTCCCACGGGAACTAAGCGGGTGAAACTGGCGCTGCTAGTATATTTATAAATGCAAGTACTATGAACTCTTACGGTGTTATTACTAGATGCCACGAATAGGGATTTTGCCGAATCACTACATAGTATAAAACAAAGTCGCTTTCTCTGTCCCTATATCCCTATTTCCCTATGTCCCTTTGTATGCTTAAATCTTTAAAACTACGCAACGGATTTTGATGCGTTTTTTTTAATAGATAGAGTGATTCAAGAGGAAGGTTTTAGTATTGCTATAGCATTGCACCGGTGCGAAGCCGGGGCGGGTCGCTAGTACCGAATAAATAGAAGAAAATTCGACGCCGATTTTCATTTGTAGTTATACATTTCTGGTGATATGTTACGACCCGTCTCTTTATAGTTCTTGCGGTGCGGTGGCAGCACGAGCGCTGACGTAAAGGAGGACGTATTCGTTTCATTTGCGAGTTAATGGTGTCAGCATATTTGCAACTGGTACAGTCAACAAAGTTGTTAGGGTTACATGGCCAGTAACTAAGAACTCATTTTTCTGGGGTAGTCATAACCACATCTTATTCATTATTGTTTATTTCAAAAGGTATCTTTGATCCCTATAATTTACAAAAAAAAAACTATAAATACATTTAAGGCTTTAAGAGAAAACTGAATCTTAGTTTCTGGTCATGTAACACTAACAACTTTGTTGACTGTACCTTTATCGGCACATCGTCATTTGTTTCATAGAACCACGTGTTTAAAAAAGTGTGAGTGCTCACTTGAAGTGCGCGATGAGTTCTCCGTCGTCGGCCCTCCAGAGCGCCGTGACCTGGTCCAGCCCAGAGCTGAGCAGCCGCCGCTCGTCCACGGCCGCCAGCCTCAGGACCTGTCGCCACATTTTATATTGTATTTTTCAACCGACTTCAAAAAGGAGGAGGTTCTCAATTACAAAATGTAAAATAAAATAATAATGCTTTGATTTCTTTGCTAGTGTCAAAAATGCGGTATAAATGGCCATATTAAAAGCTTTTATTTCACTTGCAATGTACAGTCAACAAAGCTGTTAGGGTTACATGGCCAGTAACTAAGAACTAATTTTTCTGGGGTAGTCATAAATAAATCTTATTGATTAATGTTTATTTCAAAAGGTATCTTTGATCCCTACAATTTACAAAAAAAAAACTATAAACACATATAAGGCTCTAAGAGAAAACTGAATCTTAGTTTCTGGCTATGTAACCGTAACAACTTTGTTGACTGTACCAGAGATGGCGGAATGAATAGTGTAAATGTTGACCTCTCCGTCGTGCGCCCGCCAGTGCGCCCTGGGCTGTCCGGTGCGCACGTCGAGCACGGCCACGTGTCCGCTGGCCAGCCCGCACGCCACCCACGACCCGGACGAGCACACGCACATGCACCGCACGAACGTCGTCGCGCTCATCGGCAGCTGGACAACATAACAAAGATACTGATATTATAAAGAGGAAAGAAAAGAAATAATCTCACGCCTTTTATCCCCGAGGGGGTAGGCATGTATTCGTTTACTGGATATACCCACTTTTCACAAGAATATTCGACCCCTAAACGTGATAAGTGGTGAGCCCATTGCCAGATCGGGTCTGTTACACATCACATGCCTCAGAATTAATTCTGACTTGCGGGTTTCCTCACGATGTTTTCCTTCACCGTCGACCTAGTGATGAATATGTACGTAAGTTTTAAAAAACTCATTGGTACATGCCAGGATTTGAACCCGAGCCTCACTGATTATCATCATGTGAAGCAGGCTCTTTAACCGTAGCTCTTGAAGATGCAAAATAACTATAAATCCAAACATGACTTTATTTTATACACAATAACCTTTCTGACAATTCTGGCATTGATTACATTCTCCAATATTTAAGGTAATTTTAAATCAAGTCAATATATTAAGAGTAGGTACAAATATGTAAGAGAAATAGAATTAACACATGAAGACGAAAAAAAACGTTAGGTTAGAAATACTTTTCTAACAAAAAAAAATTAAAATATAATAAACTCGTGTACCTTGAGCTCGTGCGTGTAGCTACATGCGCGGGCGTCGATGATCCTAAGCGTGGCATCTGTGGTGGCCGCCACAATGGCCGCCGAGGGGCCGGGCAGGGTGCGCACGATGCTCACCGGCGCCTTGATGTTGTCCAGCTGTGGGCGTGGGCTTTTTACGGTTTCACAATCCTTATAAAACACTTTAGCGACCCGCCCTCCGCCGCCGCCTTGGTGCAATTGACTACAATTCTCCCGCTTAACGGAGACCATTCCTAAGGTATGACATTGATGACGGTAAGGTGACAGATAATGTAACAATGCTGTATATTTTAATCAATTCATGAGATAAGTTCTTGGCTTTTTGACAGATGCTTCTATTCAGTTAATGAGTAAGACAATTGTCAATTTTGAAAATTGTTAACTGTAGGTACTGCTAAACTACATTTTAAATTATTATATTGACAAAACACCTGAAATGTTGCCATATTTGAAGCAAACAAAGAAATTTAATGCTTTGACGTCATCGTAACCCCTCCCATCTCGCGCATCTCTAATATTAAGCCTTTAACTTTATTAAAATATATCCATTGTAAGTCAGCTTTAGGTGATAGACGCATGCTATCGCAGACTTTTCTGAACAAATTCTGTATACAACACTTTCATAATTAAGGACCTAATATGTCACAACTACTACCAACCCACCTGCGATACAACGCTCTCCATAAACGGGTCCCATATGTGCACCACGGAGTCGGTTGAGACGGCAAGACGCAACGACTCCAGGAAGGTAAGGGACAGAACTCCTTTTTTGTGTCCAGTATAAGTCCAGTTGCATTGGGTCGTCGCGTTACCGTCGCCCTGGATTTAAGAAAAACGATAATTTTACGTGATAACGTTGTAGTGACACTACATAGAACGATAGACGGCCGAGTTCTAAACCGCGCTATAGAAGTTTTCTAAAGAGTTTGTATAAAGACAACTGTCCAACATCAACCGTTGGACAGCGGTCCCCAAGCACAATCACTTCGCCTGGCGGAAGATCTTCCCTTTTTACGATGGAGGAGCATTCCACCTCCGCTCCTCCATAACGTCATAAGAAAACATTGATGAAGAATTGCATACTGGAGTGGAAGAGAGATAGATGCGTCACAAGCCGAACGCTTAGGCCGATTGTGGCTCTCTATCGCTTGTTCTGCGCTCTCGCTTGCTCGGCTCAGGCGGAACGTGACAATGAGTCATGCTTTTTCGTGCATGCAGCGTTCATCGATTTATAAGACGTCATCACGTCAAAAAATTATAGAAGGAATGACGTCACAAGCTGACTGGACGATCTTCATGGACTATTTTAGAGTGCATTTATTATAAACTATTGGCTTTTCTAAGTGTATATTCAATACCT
This sequence comes from Ethmia dodecea, assembly GCA_963855545.1. NCBI lineage: Eukaryota > Metazoa > Arthropoda > Insecta > Lepidoptera > Depressariidae > Ethmia > Ethmia dodecea. Next base: position 12,433,140 of record OY979446.1, on the reverse strand, counting down.
ACTGAAAATAAATGCATTTGACTTGACTTGACTGACCTGGTTCCTCAAAGACCACAGCCGCACAGTCTTGTCCTTGGATCCGCTCATGAAGCTGCTCTCGTTGTCGAGGCAATGGATGGACTTGACTGAGTGAGTATGTCCCACGAAGGTCTGCAGTTTGATCTGCTTCAGGTTGAAGCGGGTGTCTTTGTCGGGGCGGCCGATTTCGTGCTCCCAGTATATCAGCCAATCACCGCGTAAATGTCTGAAAAAGTCTGCTTTATGAATATCAGAGCATATAATCACTACATAGTATAAAACAAAGTCGCTTTCTCTGTCCCTATATCCCTATGTCCCTATGTATGCTTAAGTCTTTAAAACTACGCAACGAATTTTGATGCGGTTTTTTTCAATAGATAGTGATTCAAGAGGAAGGTTTTAGTGTTAGCATTGCACCCGTCCGAAGCCGGGGCGGGTCCCTAGTAGAGAATATAATAGCATAAGCGAAAAGTTCTATAGAGAGGGAATGTAGGAATAGTAGTTGAAATTAGTACTATGGGTCTACCGCTTAACTGAGACGGTGACAAAAGGAATGACGGACGACATCACAGGCTGTGATTCACAGCACTGTCGCGTTGCATACAAGGGGGGTAGGGTTAGTAGGTGTACGTTAAATAAGATGATTTTATACGAGATGAACATTCTACTTTTTTTTTTATCTCTTATTTATTCTAACTTTAAATATTAAATTAATTTTGTTACAAATTAAATAATACAATAATAAAAATACATGCAAAATATCCGCAACAGGCTTCGTCAATATTACATTCATAGAATCCACAACAAGCTTCGTCAATATTTATATTCTACTTATTTATGCTAAAATTTATGGTCAAACAGAAGGCTTTCCTAGGTTGTGTTTATCGGCCATGTATGTATGTTCAATTGTGGTGCTCTAGAGACCAAACGCGTGGCCCAATTTTCATGATTCTTACGTCAATCAAAGACATGACAGTAATCAAAGGAGACGTTTCAGGAATGTATGGAGACTGGGCCTGCACCATGTACACCAGTTTTTTAGATAAATATAAATAAAATAATTATAGTTTTATTAATGATTTTTCTCATATTTGTGTAGTTTCGTTCTATTTCAATTTTCATTAAACTGGCAGCGCGACGACCGAAAAAAAATTGCGACCTGACCGGTAAAATGACAATTGACATTATTTTGATGTTTGTCGGACTAATTCAGAATAACATGGAAATTGGGCTAAAGAAGTTAGAAATAGTATGACTTTAATATGATTACATGCGGATCCATTAAAGTTTAATTACTTTTGTGCAAGTTAAAAAGATGGAAATGATTTTTAAAAATATTTTTCTGATAATCACTACATTTTTCTCTATCTTTCACGCTGGTGTACAATGTGCAGGCCCAAGATGGAACGTCTCCTTTCAATTTCAAATTTCAAGACAACCAGACGCTTCCATCTTTCTAAGCAGTCGGGTTTTTATTTTTTAAAAAACTTAATTATTATACCTGTTACTTTTGACCCCGTTATCCATCTTGTACGCTACGACATCGAACCCCTCCTGCGTGGCACTCTCGCAGGCGTCAGTGGCGACGTCAATTCTGTTCCCCACTAACGTGATGTTGGACCCGAAGCTGTTCGAGCTGGAGATTTGGTCCATGGCCACGTCGGGTCTGGTCGGAGTGATGTCTATGGTCTTCTTGTTGAGGGGCTCGTCGCTGAAGGACGACTGGAACCGCTTGTCCAGACGGTTGATTTGGAGGGGGGAGCTGAAACAGAAGTTATAAAATCGTTATTAATAAAACCCGAATCCATTAAAGTAACAAGTATGGCTTCTTGTGGGTAAGCTCGTTCTATCATTGACCACATTTGTGTCTTCTGGATTCGATTGAGGTAAAAAAAGAGCCTGATAATAATTTAAAAAGTGTTTTGTATATTGTAGTAGTTTTAATATTTGATCCAGTTTTTATTCATTCCCGTAAGATTTTTTCCATTTCCGTTTCCTTCCCGGGCGTGCACCTGGCTACGCGAGTTTGTCTGGCTACCCGGGTTTGTCCGGCTACCCAGGTTTGTCCAGCTACCCATGTTTGTCCGGCTTACCAGGATTAGGTACCTGACTTTCCAGGTTTGTCCGGCTACCCGGGTTTATCCGGTTACCTGGGTTTGTCTGGATACCCAGGTTTGTCCGGCTACCCATGTTTATCCAGCTAACCAGTCTGGTTTAACCTAATGAAGTATGCCGGGTTGCTTTCTTACCTAATGGAATGCCTCCGCTTGTAGCTCTGGCAGAGCGCGTGGATGGTATCCCCGTTCTTGAGGCAGCGCTGTACAGTGTCCGCGCCCACGAGCCTCTCGAACGCCGTGTACGACTGGAAGGCCAACTCCTCGTCGAAGACCAGCTGCAGCTCCTCCTGGGCCTGTGAGAACAATCGTGTAACTATCATTGTAACGCGTTTATTTGTAACTGTTCCGCGCGATTTCGCCTAAATCCCGTTCCCGTGGGAAAATTATAGCCCATGTTCCTCCGAGAAAACTAAGCTTTCCATTGGTCCAGTAGTTTCGGACCGTATTCAATAGAAACAAACAAGCACAAAAACAAAACATCACTTCTTTTCTCTAGTACACGCTATACTTTCATCAGAGACATTGTATTAGACTAATTCCGAATCATCTGGAAAAGCAAAACAAACAACAGTTCATAAACAAAATATAAATTTTTATATTGAATTGAATATGTATTAGACAACATTAGACCTTATAATAGTAGGTCGTGAAGGCCATATCTTGATAGAAAGCATACGATGCTTATTGTCACTTGTTCACAACTTTTCAAGCGGTGTTCCGTGCTGTGAACGTTCTGTAATGTCATGTTCATATCTCCTCCTGACTACTCGCGAGGTTCCTCAACGAAGTACTCGGAAAAGTTGACCGAAGTCCGAAATACGTCGCTACACACTCGTTCAACTTCGCGAGAAACTCATTCTCGCGTTACCGTCCTTTGACTGGGACGCAAAAACCGACAACAAATGGAAGTCGCCCGAGGCGAGCCGAGGTTGGACGAAGTAAGACGAAGTGCCGCTCCACACTATCGTATTCGCCTGAACTCACTCACAACTCAGCGTAAGGTAAGCACAGGCAGTACTCACGGTGTGCCTGACCGCGTCGGGCGGGTGGTCGTGCGCGTCGGGCGGCGTGCAGGCCAGGTCGGGCAGGTCGGCCCTGACCACGCGACCGTCCTGCACCGTCCACTCGGCCGTCGTGCCGTCGCGGCAGATCTCCAGGAAGCCCTCCATCTTCGGCTCTGAGGCGTCTTGCTCTGAGCACTGTCAATAAGGTAGCTTATATTTTACTAGCCACAAACGCTCGCTTCGCTTCGGTTTATATGGTATACTAGCTTTTACCAGCGGCTTCGCTAGCGCACGTTTATTTCACCCCCTTAGGGATTGAATTTTCGAAAATCTTTTCTTAGTGGATGCCTACACTGTATAAACTATCTATGTGCAAAATTTCAAGTCTCCAGACCCAGCGGTTTAGGCTGTGCGTTCATACATCACCAATCAGTTAGTCAGTTTATCCTTTTATATATATAGAAGATATAAAAACGTTCCTCTTGAATCACTCTATCTATTAAAAAAACTCATCAAAATCCGTTGCGTAGTTTTAAAGATCTATGCATACATATGGACAGAAAGACGGGAAGCGACTTTGTTTTATACTATGTAGTGATTTATTTACTAGCGGGTGCCCAGCGGCGATGCCCGCGCGGATTCAGTTTATTCCCGTTCCCGTCGAAATTTCCGGAAATCCCTTCATAGCGATTGCTTACGACATAATATTTAAGCGTGGGAGAGCTATGCTTCGGCACGCTTGGGCCGGCTCGACCGGAGTGATACCACGGCCTCACAGAAAACCAGCGTAAAGCAATCCATTGCGTTTCGTTGAGTGAGTCAGGTAACCGGAGGCCCCAATCCCCCCTCCCCCTCCCCTCCCCCTACTCCCACCTCAAAGGTCGGCAACGCAGTAGTGACTCTTGAGTTGCAGGTGTCCATGGGCGACGGACGTCACTTACCATCAGGTGACCCGTCTGCTCGTTCGCAACCTTCTCTCATAAAAAAAAATATATATATAAGAAACCTACACACAATATTTGAAATAGCGGGTGCCCAACGTTTCCCGCAGTGACCTATTTGTCGTAGGCTTAATCAGTTAAGAACCGCCGGTTCCAATTGGAACCGAGACACAATTCAAAATCTATTGTGTCTGTGATTCATGGTCTGAGAGGTTAAGAAAGGAAGAAAGAAGAAAGTGTAAGGTGGATAATTTCATAGAAGTTTTTTTTTCTACTAGACAGCATCAAAAAAATTAAAATTATGAAAGAACAAATATTGCGCACCTTATCGGAATTGTTTTCGTCTTGTTTCGGCCAGTTGTCGGTCTTCCCGCTGGCTTTATCAAACGCTAGGAAGAATCTGAAACAATATATTATAATTTAAGATTTTATTATTTTAAACATTATACTGTATCGAAATTATATGTCGAGTAATTCAATAAAAAGATTTTCGCAAAACACCTCTTAAAATTTATTTCGGTTTTTATTATTACCAGAAAAGTTAAGCGATTGAGCACTAAAAATTATAGTACTAATTTTCCATATTTTGGCAGATCATAAGGAGTAAGCATGATGAAATTAGTGTCATGCACAGAATACTATGTCATAATAGTATATGTGGCGCAGGATTGTGTTGTGGCTTTCGAGAACCTTCCCCTTTTTTTCGGTGAAAAGAGTAACTCGTTTACCTAGGTAGTCTAACACCCTATTTCCGTACCTCTGCAGCGCTGGCCCGGCGAGGTGCCTGCGCGTGACGTGCGGGCCGACGCGCAAGGCGAGCGCGTGCAGAGCAGCGGCCAGCTTGCGGCTGAGCGCGCGCCTGGCCATCGCCCCGCTGGGGTACGCGCAGCGCGTCGTCGAAGCCAGCCGCAATGCTGGCTGCAGGATCGTCTTCAGGAACGTGTCCTGGACGGATTCATTACAATCACTACATAGTATAAAACAAAGTCGCTTTCTCTGTCCCTATATCCCTATGTGATGCGGTTTTTTTTAAATAGATAGAGTGATTCAAGAGGAAGGTTTTAGTATCAGCATTGCATCCGTGCGAAGCCGGAGCGGGTCGCTAGTCTATATATATAAAATGATAAACTGACTGACTGATTCGTGATATATCAACGCACAGCCTAAACTGCTTGGTCTCGACTTGAAATTTTGCACATAGATAGCTTTTGCAGTGTAGGCATCCACTAAAAAAGGATTTTGCAAAATTCAACCCCTAAGGGGGTGAAATAAACGTGCACGAGCGAACCACAGGGTAAAAGCTAGTCTACACTAATATTATTGATGCTTAATTTTCCAAAATTTCATAAGATTATGATAATATATAGATTAAGATAATATAACGGGCCTGTTGGCTCAGTTGGTAGTGACCCTGCCTTCTGAGTCGGTCGCGGGTTCGATCCCCGCTCGGGGCCAACATTTGTGTGCATGAACATGTCTGTTGGCCTCGTGTCTGGTCGTTTGATATTTATCTAAGTATGTTTATCAGTTGTTTAGTACCCATAGTACAGGCTCTGCCTAGTTTGGGACTGAATAACCGTGTGTGAATTGTGTCCTACAATTTATTTATTTATTATTATATTCTAAAAATGACAATTACACTTTCTATCAAACAATACACGTGATTTTGGGGATGGGGAGTGGGGGGGTAGTCTAAAACCTCTCACACACCTAGGAGGAAGGTGGTCAAAAAGTTGCAAAAATCGTGATTAATAGACGACCCCTCACCATTATTCCCATCTCAATATCTAAGCAACAAAAGTGATACGTCTATCTCACCTGCAGTTGCTCCATGACCTTGACGTCAGACATGTATGGCACGAGGTGCTTCACCAGCTGCAAGCAAGCCACCGCGCCGCCCTCCAGGGGGGCCGACAGACGCTTGCGACACGACGCGATGAGCTCGCCCATGTGCGGCAGGTATTGGAAGATTATCAGCTGTTCACCGTACATTGCTGGCGAGTGAGGAACCGAAAAGTTTTAAATGAAAATGAATGAAATGAAAATGAAAATGTATTTATTTCTGTAGGTAATTGCTAATTACACTTAGAAAAGTCCATCGTCTAATAATAAGGCACTTTGAACTTGTCCATGAAGATTGGCTAAATGTAAACAGCAGCCCATCTCCACCGACGAGTTGCTGGTTCCAAAATGCAGTACCCCGAGAAGAACCAGCAAGAAACTCAAAATTTTAAATGCGTTAACTGTCGATGGACTGTGAAGTCGTGAGAGGTAAGCGCAAGTTGTATACCTGCAGCAGGTATTGGAAGATTATCAGCTGCTTGCCGTACATTGCTGGCGAGTGAGGGAACGATAAGTTTTAAATGCGCTAACTGTCGATGAACTGTGAAGTCGTGAGAGGTAAAGGGATGTTGTATAATTGCAGCAGATATTGGAAGATTATCAGCTGCTCGCCGTACATTGCTGGCGAGTGAGAAACGGATAAGTTTGTAAAGCGATAACTGTCGATGGACTGTGAAGTCGTGAGAGGTAGGGGTTGGGGGAGATAGGCTGTTGTTTACATTTAGACAATCTTCATGGTCGACTTTAGAGTACTTTGTTGACTATTGACGTTTCTAAGTGTATTTTTTTAATTACGGAAATAAATGATTTGAATTTGGTAACAAGTTGTACAACAGCTGCAGGTATTGGAAGATTATTAGCAGTTCGGAGTACATTTATGGTCAGAGAGGAACAGATACATTTTAATAGATTTAACTGTCGTTGGTGCAGGGACTATCTTTCAACAGTTCGGTATGTAGATTTTTTTTATGCATTTTTTTAGTCAAGGTCGTACAAATAAGAAAAACTCACCTACAATAGAAGTGAGGCACTTGATAACCTTCATGGCATTCCTGTCACCCACGACTCTGCTGTTAACCGCAGATATCTCGTCAAACTCGTCTCTGTCCTCGCCTTCCCTGGCTGCCAGGTTCTCCTTCCCAATGTAACATAAAGTCAGCATCTTCAGCAGATTCCTCGTTATATGCCTACAAGTTAGCACAGGCCCTAGCCTGTGAGCCAACCAGATCAAACTCTCCGAACTCATATCGGAAATCTTGCTTGCACTTGTATCTTTTGTTATCAAGTCATCTTCGTTAAAACTTCGCGAGCTCCGACCAGTCTCCAAATTCTGGTCTAACTCCAAAGTTTTAATTTGTCGCGCAAAAGAATCCTTCGTCTCCGTCTCCTCGGACTTTGAATCTTCGTCTGCGAAGTGTATGTAGCTAGTGAACATGGTTTTCGTTGGAATTTCGATCGTTGGCGACATAGGCCCCTTAGTTGTAGTCTCGGAGCTCTCCTGGCATTCTTTAGAAGCCAAGCTTTGATCGTTACTCCTGTTCGGAGTGAAGTACTTGGCGTTGAGGGGGGAAAAGAATTCCGATGATGGGGAAGGGCTCATGAAGTCCTGTTGAGGATTCGAAGCAAAGGATTCAATAGACTCAGCCGGAGACTTGCTTCTGCTGCTGCGACTTGGCAGCCTCTCCTTATCAGTTTCAAAGTGAAACAGCTCATTTTCACTTCTATTGTCCGAATCCTTTTCTTTTGTGTCGCTCCCTTCGGTTTTCTCGACGCTTGGTGTAGCAACGTGCTCGGATCCGTACGAAGTATCCGGAGAGAATATATCAGAGTTAGCGGACAAGGCGTTTTTGAGGTTATCATCGGAGTATCTCGGCTTCTTGTTGGCCATAGCTCGGTTGTGGCACAGGTGACCTGGCGAACCCACTTCCGAACTCACGTCCTTGTAGCCCCCGACCGCTTCTACCAAATGCTGGGTGAAGTTGTCCAAGAAGCATTGCAAGCCAAGTCGTACCATCAGCTGTAGGAGGAAAATATGATGGTATAGCTTCACGAATTTCTGTTTCCCCGCCACGTTTTGACAGGTCGCACCGTCAAGATCCGTCAGTTTATGCTGATCAAGTTTGTCAGTGACAAAATCGTCGTCTTCATACAAGTTTAGTATGTGCTTCAGTAATTTGTTTTTCGTCTCGGCCGGTCCGAGCGCCTTGCTAACTGTGTCGAACAAATACCACGCCGCTAACACTGATGTGTCTTTGTTTTTTAGTAACTCAATGTAATGCGCAAGGAATATGTCGAGAACGTCGAATTGCGAGGTCGATTGGGTCAGAAGGACGTCTAGATATGTAACGCAAGTCTGAATCTTGCCCTCGGCTATCCTCTGCGTAAAATACAGTTTGGTTTTGTCCACATTCTGATACCTCTCGCATTGAACCCCATCGCATTCGTACATATACAAAATATTCAACTCGTTGCTTGTTAATTCGTACTCATGTAATGTGCTAAGAAGCTTGTATAAGATGTTGAAACTTTGTGGGAAAGGTATCAGATGCTGCATCAGCAAAGGCTGCAGCAGTTGGGCTGATGTCGGGGGAGGTAAACCCTTATCGGTCACCGTGACTTTCTTCATCAGATCTTCCTTGCTTTTGGGGGACACATCGTTTTTGGAACTCAAATTCGGGGGTTGCACATTTAGCAACAGCGACGCGACGTAGCTGACGCATTTTGGCAGCGAAAAGAAGTTGTATTTTAGTACTATCCGGCAGTGATTGTACCTCTCTACAAAGTTGCTGCTCGTTCGCAAAGGCCTCATGTAGTTGTGCAGAAATATTTCCACTATAAGGCACCCTATCACCAGCATATCTTGCCTGCGGCTCTCGGTGACAAACTGTTTGTATACAGCTGCGTCCGTAGTGTATCGCGTATTGAACGTCCTATTCTTCCTCTCCTTCAGCACACTTTCCAAATGCGCATCCTGGCTGAACTTCTTCAGGTAATTCTGGTCGTAGGACGCCAGAAACATGTGGTTGGTGAACGCTGTGTCATCAGAGTCTTTCGACGTGCTAACAACACTTTGCTTCCTGATATCCTGCTGCATCGGAAACAAGTTAAGAGTCGTGATACTCTCTTTGTGTTTCTCTTTATCCTCCACTTTGCTGAAGAAGCATTTCGTTCGGAAGTTATCGAGGGCTTCCAAAGCCTGTATTGAGGCGACCGGGTTGAACTCTTTGGGTAGGTATATGACGCCTTTCCCGAGCTCCGAGCGCTGTACTCTGTAATGCCTTGAGTGTGAGGATGCTCTTGTTTCAGTTGGAGTTTCTTCTAGGGTTTGACTGTGGGCTTTGGAAAGGGATCTCGCACGAGAGCTGGTCTTGTGCCGGGAGCGGACTCGCTGTGGTGGAACGTTCAGCCGAGACACGTGTTGCGGAAGACTGGTGGACTCCTCTTCGTCTTCTGACGCGTCATCTGAGCTGTCTTGCTTGATTGATTTTTCTGTGGAATAAGAATGGTATATTCATTTACTGTTGTCTCATTCGCCGAATTTAAAGTCCATCGCGTCTCCTTGTTGCAATAATGCATTCCTCTATGACGCGGTTTCCCTATTATAGTAACTTGTTCCCTGTCATACCATAGATGCCTACCGCAGCACCCTATACCTTACTACAATATCTCTCTATCGCCAGGGCAAGGGTATATTGCAACACCATATACCCTTGCCCTGGAACGGTATAGCCCTACCTTAGCCCCATATACCCCTGCCCTAGCATGGTATAGCCCTACCATAGCACCACACCCTGCATTAGCACCATATAACCCTTCCTATCATGTATACCCCAGTGTTAGCTTCCTACACCTCTACAACAGCACCATATACCCTTGCTCCAGCACCATATTCCTCTGTCATAGCACCACGTACCCCTGCCCTAACACCATATACCTCTACTCTAGCAAGAATAGCCCTCCCTGAGCACCATATATACCGATTCTGTAGCACTATATACCACTGTATTAGCATCACATACACCTGCCCCAGCACCATATACCCCTGCCCTAGCACCATATACCCCTGCTCTAACACCATATACCCCTGCCCTAGCACCGTATAGTCCTACCTGAGCCCCTACATTGAATAAAAACTGTTGACCTTGACTTGACTTTGATCTCCGAATGATTATCCCTGATACTAACTGGCATCTCTGGGCGCGGTCCAATGAAGTCGCGGCGGCGCCGGCGGCAGAGCACGCGGCTGTCTCGGCGGATGCGGAGCCGCGAACAGCTGTACCGTGCCCCCTCGCCTCAACACTGTGTGCCCGTCCACTAGTGATAGGCATACGTTCTTGGCCTTCACCGATGCTGAGCCTGACAGCCTGAAATTAAAAAGACAGATTGAATGCCTGCAAAAGAGTTCAATTGTTTAAAGGCGAGCCAGTAAATTGTTTTAGAAGAGAAACCAAAGTTTAGAAAATTTTTATAAGTCGCCAAGTGAAAAATGATAAACTTCTATACAAATATCCAACTATTTAACGACCTTAGGCGAAGTAATTATCCCTTAGGTACCCCTTAATAATGCCCACCTATGTTATTTAAGGAACAACTGTGCAAAATTAATACTTGTAGGCTTACCGGTTTAGGCTGCGCGCTGGCAGTCTTGTCAGTTTTATTAAGTAGATACCTACATTTAAGGGTAAACAAACACCTCAGATTGAAACTAAATATTAATAGGTAATAAGTTATCTCAGAAGTAGCTTTCATTAATCAAAGTATGTCAAAAAGTTTTTGCAGATACAACTAATAAACCAACCAAGGTCATAGCAGATAGAATGTAACGTAACATTGGCAACATTATGTAAGTAACGTAAAACCTTCGATGTAAATGGATATGCGTTGACCATTGTCATAAAATTTAATCTATAAATTTATCCTGACACATATTAAATACTATGTTACGTTTTATTTATCTGATGAAATATTTCTATGTCGAATTTATCTGTCTCATTACATTGATTGAACGCCATAAATAGTACTCAAAAATTTTATAAATATGGCTCAATATGAACACTGACTAGCAAAAGTGCGAAGATATTTTTAACTTCTCTGGAACATAATCCTCATGCACAGCACCATCTATATGATATTACACTTCAATGTTCTAAATGAAATATCGCTATTTATTTGTCTCGCTAGCTAATTAATAGATTACTCACTTGTATCCAAACGTGATATCAATCCAATGATGCAGATTCTCCGATACGTGCGTACTCTCCAGTGCCTCTCTGTGCTTCGTTATGAAGTCCTCCACGCAGGTCGCCCACGACGGAATACCCAAATCCTATTAAAGTAATAACCTAATTATTGGTCTATTTTCCAATTTTGTGAAGAGATTTGAAAGACGACTGGTTTAAAAATTTAATTTTATAATATGGCATATTTTTGACCTGTCAGAGCCTCCTGCCAGGACTATGATGTCTATCATAAGGAATAAAGAGAAAATATAAATTCTGAGTTTTACGTGATGTTTGCCTCATTGCATGCTGTACATATTACTCAGAAGGGACAAGAGTTTTATTCTGTATCATCTTCTTTTTGTATACATGAACACAATATTAATTTATTGATTTGTATTTTTGACCAGTCTATTTTTGAGACCCTACATGACAGGTAACATCGCCTGACAGACGCCCTGACCATTGAGCTAGTGATAAATATATTATTATGTAAATAAGGTTTAATAAAAACTAAGCCAACTAAATGATTACCGGCAGGTCCTCGTGTATGCTCTTGAAGACGGTGGGGTCGGTGTAGAACTCGGGGATGCACTCGTCGGGCGTCCACTCCTGCATGCGCTGGATGGACGCCGGGTACTCCGCCGGCACCCACTTGTTGCGCACGTATTTGCACAGGACGTCTTTCGGAGTCCTGCGGAGGTGGCTCGTGAGGATGGAAAGACATCTTTCTCGCCAGTAGGTATAGTAGGGGGACCTTTTCTAACTTAGGACAAGGTGACAGACATGCTCGCTAAACTCGCACGTAACGCTCGCTACACTCGCTAGTTGAAAATAATGTAATGATAATATATGACGGGCCTGTTGGCTTAGTTGGTAGTGACCCTGCCTTTTGAGTCGGAGGTCGCGGGTTCGATCCCCGCTCGGGGCCAACATTTGTGTGCATGAACATGTCTGTTGGCTTCGTGTCTGGTCGTTTAATATTTATTTAAATATGTTTATCAGTTTGTAGGGACACATTAGCAGTACCCTTATTTGTAAAAAGTAGAATCAGCAATTTGTCGTCCGACTCGCCAGTCGCCTACAAACGCCATAGCGTACACTCGCGTACATACAGTTTAACGTTATATTCATTAAAGTACTTCTGAAGAAATTAGCGTATTATTTTTATAATAGGGACGACTCTAAAAATACCCTAAAAGTTGTTTAGTATGGGTACAGTACAGGCCCTGCCTAGTTTGGGACTAAATAACAGTGTGTGACTTGTGTCCCGCAATTATTATATTATATGTATATCTTCTACTATATAAAAATAAGTCGGGTTTTCCTTCCTGACTCCAGAACGCACGAACCGATTTCCACGGTTTTGAATTTGTTGGAAAGGTCTCGGGCTCCGCAAGGTTTATAGCAAAGAAAATTCAGGAAAAATTTCAACAGAAAAGCGGGAAAATCTTATAAGCATTGCACCCGTGCGAAGCCGGGGCGGGTCGCTAGTTATATTATATTATTCACCTTCGCGCTAGATAGACGTAGCAAGTGATGTCAGAGAGAGCGTCGGAGACGTGGTGGGGGATCTGCTCGGAGCACGCCACGTCATACGTCATGTCCAGCTGTCTGTCGCCCTTGTTCAAACGGTACTTGGACCTGGTTAGGTCGCGCCAGTTGCGTCCTTTAAAAATATGATCATTCAAAATATAAGAGAGCCATGCAATTAGAATTAAGACATTTAATTAAAGGAAATATGTTTTTTGACTGATTTGATTGATAGATCCTAAAATACCTCTAGTACTAGTGGTCTGGTTTCCTCATTTATTTCAGGTCATGTCCCATAAAATTTATGATTATAGCTAATTTTAAAAATATAACAATCAAAAAAGTTAAACAATTGAAAGAAAACGAATGATGTCACAGGTTAGTACATTTTCTGTAGTTGTCTCGTTTTAGCAGATCATAAAAAGTAATTTATTTGACTAGGCAGTCAACTATCCTTTTGTAACGA